>OZ005696.1:2150528-3605152 GCA_963930775.1 Cliona cf. orientalis
GTATTTGGCGAGATGCTGTTTTTTAGATACCAATTAACGCCAATTTTCAACAAACTTTTGGTTAAATAAAACAATTCTTGGATCCAAGAATTATAGTACGATTGTATTGCCAACAAATCCAAACCCAGTCACCGCCTAATCTTATCGTTGGCACTGATTTAATGGCTATGCCTTTCAATACCCAGCCAGGATCCCACCACTCCATGCATGCATTCCTAAATTACTAGTTGAATACGTGGAGACACTGCTCATGCCAAGAATCAAGACCGATAAAGTAATGATCATTGTTTTAATAGTCCAATAATATAGCTATAGTAACTTGAATATTGCACAGAGCATGATACTGTTGTATGATAGCCACTAGATAGCATTCTACAGTGAGAAGATTCACTCAAATCAATCCAATGTACAGGCATTAAATAGAAGTGACTTAAATTGTGCACGTGAAAGCTAGAATGTATTACTGATGATTAATTTCATGACTTTGCAATGTAGTCCAGGTTCTTGGACTTCACCAATAACAACAAAACAAAGAAGAATAGAGCTGTACCAGACCCAAAAGCAAGGAATGACATTGCCTATAGGAAAAAAATCAGCAACCATAAGCTCAAGATTTCCAACAAAATTATCAATAATTTTAGTAGCTATCGGTGTAAATTATCATTATTATAGGCTTTACTCACAGCAGTAGCTGCCATGCCATTTCTTATGTCGATGACTTCACTAGTAGCAACATCAATATTGAAAGGAAAAGCAATGGGTACGTTACGTATTCGGTCCAGGACATCGTCACTCCAGTTTTTGGCGGCGATAGAAGCCAAAATTCCAGCTACACCAAATCCAGCGGTAGCAAGGAAAATGACTATGACATCCTGATAATGAATGGAAATAAAATCAGATTCTATTAATATAAATTTTCCCTTCCGCTATTATTAGCTCGCTAGAAATAACATAATATCTAAGCTACAGTATAATGTTATATATAGGCTGGCCCATAAGATGACTATACAATAATTCTTGCCAGCAGGTACGTGCCTTATAATTTTTGAGTTTGGGAATTTAAGATCATAATAATGTTATTGCGAATCTTTGAATTGGCTCCATTTACCATGGGGCACACAAATCCTTGGTATGGGTTGATGACACCTGAAGTTCAAACTAGTTGCATGTGCATGCTGTCAATGACTTACCATAATAGCAATAATTTGGGCAAAGATGCCCAGCTTCTTCAGTTTGAGCAGACGCAGCACTATCATGAGACACTCCATCGGGATGATCAATGCTGGGACAATTGCCATAGCAGCTGCAGCAGCCGTTGTCTGAAGGAGATCTTTGCTCGCCACGTCAATGATGCCGGTTACTATGTCACTGAATGGACCGTTGGTTATGTCCATAAGCTCGTCCAGAGAAATGGCAGCAGCAATTAAAGCTCCTATACTCAGAACCTGAATGAAATTACACTAGTATATACCATGCATCTTTAAGCAAGATAAAATTCCTAGGATTGCTAGCTACTTCACTATAACTAATAATGTTCCAAGTGTCATGCCGGGATAATAATATTCACACAATTAATCATAAGAAAAATTAATTTGCACTTACTATTACAAGTATCCGAAGAACAAGTTCAATGATCTTTTCCACTGACATGATGGCCATCTCAGCTCTTCAGTGATTCAGAAGTGATTTTTCTACTAGTAACAATGTGCTAAATGAAATTTCATGCAAAAAGTGAGCTATTTAATGCTATAAAGGAGGCTATCCTATGATACTGATTTGGTACTCAATGCAAACCTCCCACATGCATGCTATAGCTGTGCCAAATTGGCACATTGTGATCCAACTTTTTTCAGTCCACCCAGCCTCAGACTGCCACACAAGTTCAGTATTATTAACACGTATGCAAACACATGGGTCTCGGTGTTTGGATGCAGGCAGTTAAGGTCTATACCGTCACTAGTCTGGTGGTGTGACTAAATTACTGCAGTGGGTGGTGTCTTTGATCTTTAGTATACAATGTCATGTAGCCAATTGGACAATTGATAATTATTAACAGGTGTTTATTGATCCCGAGTTCATACTTGAACCGTGAGTCAACGCTACAGGCAAGCGTTCCTAAAAATATTATGAATGTACAATAATATTATTAAACAGCAAGCACTAATGCAAGCAGTGCAAAATTGGTATGCACAAATTCAGCAGACAAAAATACCTGCGCATGCATAATAATAATATTATGCACGCTTAAATGTACAGAATCAGTATAAGAAAATACATTGATTTAGTGATTAATAGCACTCAATGATTAAACAAGGCTGAAGCTGGAATGCACGCCAGGCAGTTTTTACTAGTTTCTAAATTCCAGTATAATCAAATTTGTTATGCTTCACTAGCAGCACAATTATGAGGAACAGAAGTGCAGCACAAGATCCACAAGCAAGCAGTGAACAAGCCTACAAATAACATAAGTTATTAAATAAGTTAAGACTGCTATTATGAGGTGTTATTATCAATAACAATGTCATTGGCTAGCTCTACAATAATATTATTCACTCACAGAGGTAGCAGCAATATCTGTTCTGATGTCTCTAATGTCTCCAATGTAGGGTTGAAGACTAGAGGGTACAGGGTCGACATAATCCTCTGTCCAGTCTTTAGCTGTGATGGCCCCCAACACCCCAGCCACTCCAAATCCACCAGCAGCAAGAACAACAAATAGCAGGTCCTAAAATTCAGTATATATATATAATACATGCAGCATGTATATAGTGAAATAAGGTCACCCCTTTAATGATTGTGCATATCTAGTCCCAAAATAAGGTCACCCTTTTAGTTCAGAAAACACCACGATCGGCTTTTGCTCCTGACCTAATATGGAGAAGGTTACTTGTTTGTGGAGGACAGAGTCACAGTCCACAGTGAAGGTCACATTGAGATAATACAGCCGAATTGTACCATAGCTAATAATCATAATCGTGACACTTAATGTGATGTGGTTCCAAAGGCCGGGACATGTTCATGCACAAGATTTCCACCATGCACTTCACAGTAGCTAACTTTATGTAACAGTTACATAATATTATTATCCTCTATGACAGCTCAGATTATAGTTTTGTAGCTACACAAACCAGGATGACTATGAGCCTTCCCAAAGCGCCAAGACGGATCTTAAAGAGTCGTAGTAGGATGATGATAACTCCCATTGGAATGACCACACCCGCAGCGACTGCCAGAGCGGCTGTGGCCTCTGTCCTGGTACGAATGTTGTTCTGATGAACATTATCATCAAAGAATGTAAGTATAGGATATAAGACATCATTGTTTTTGATATCCAGCCACTTATCAATGGAGATAGCGGCGGCAACCACAGCTCCCGCACAGGCAATCTGAAATATGAATTATTATCCACAGTTATAGCTAAATCAGCCTGGTTCAGTGATGCACATTGTACTTAGAGGCTGACCTACCATGGTGAAAATCCTAACAAGGATTTCAACAACCTTGAGCCTATTCATTGACATGGTAAACCTTCTTGTCCCAGTTGATAGCAGCTACTTGATGATATTCTGTAGCTAATCTGACTGTTAGCTGGTCTACAAATTAATTGCTGACTGATAACAGCTGGACTCTTCCATATTAGGCTATACTACTATGTTAAATGCAACATGTGACCATGGTGCATTCCCACGTCTTATCCACATTGTCCCAATGCTATATTTAGCACTTGATCACCTAAAATTATACAAGACTACATACACAGTATATAATGCTATGCTTTTAGCACTGATTTAGAATAACATAATTGAAAAAAAAATACTAACTATCATAAAAACACAGAATCAATAATTTTTTTTATTATTATGGAGATGTTTTCTTAATAGATATCTTGAGGTTAAATGGCTGACTTGAGTGTCTCTTTGATGAGCTTATCATTCCACTTTTGAATGAGGTAGTACATCATCCACAGCATCACAAAACAGAGGAGCAGTGTAGTGAACAAACATGTGCCCTGAGGTGTAAACGGAATATTATGATGATAAAGAACGTGAGAGACGAGAGAGAGAGAGAGAGGGGGGGGGGGAGAGTGAGAGAGAGAGAGGGAGAGAGAGAGAGAGAGAGGGAGAGGGAGGGGGGACTCGGAGGAAAGAGAGAGATATAGGAACACATGCACACTATACTAGCCTCATCCCCAGGCCCCTCCCAATATTATGGGGATCGAGCATTGGGAATGGCTTGAGGACGAGGCTAGCATAATTATTTATAGCATACTTACAGCTACTGCAGCAGTCACTTTTGTTAGATCAGCAGCAGTGGAGTACTCATTGTCCACTTGCCCCCATAGACTGGCCATGTAAGCTGACAGAATTCCAGCGATGCCAATTCCCGTAGCCAGTAGAAAGTTCACAATGATATCCTGCATTATTAAGAAGTTTATGATGGTCATCTAGCTAGCTTGATGTACATTGTATAGTATAAAATTAATCATTTCCAATAAGAGCTCTTCCTAATCTCATCCTCTGATAAGGAAAGGAGCCTGAGGTCTCTAGTATTGGTGATTCTATAATCTCTGCTGACGGTCATAAGCTACGTTTTTATTATATGAACATGTACACTACAGTAGCAGCCACAAGCCTACCATATATGGGCATATAGCAGTGGTGGTGGTTGTTAGGCAATGCTCGTTACTTCTACAAGCAAATTAGGCCAGAATCCTAATTATAGATGTATAGATGATATGCTTTACTGATCACAATAATATTGTTATAGTCAAGTCTGTAGCTACATGTCGTATATAAGGGTTCTATAAGGAAAGCTCTGTTTATATATAGCCATGCAAGCCTGTTTTTATACAAGTTGTAATAGCATTGTCTTCGCTTACTATAATATACATGTAGGCTAAGCCTGTTCTAAATGTTACAGTGTAAATGAGGCATCAGTAACTGCAAGAAACTTTCAGAGTATTTCCCTTCATCCCCAGCTACACTTTTTGAATTAGTCTGATCTTATGATTAAGAATAATGAATGTGGTTCCTCAGAAGCCAGTTATAGAAGCACACATTAGCCCAAATATGGCTGGGCAGAGGTGTCTATTGGCCAAACATGGTAACTGGCACTAAGCTTGTTGATTAATGTAAGTATGGCACACAACATGTTTGTCTATTGATAGAATCTGAACACACACAAAAGGTACTGTAAGTTGCTATAATATTATAGAGAACGTACACTATGCCACAGTCTATGAGTCTGCAACATTGGTCACATTTGATCCCGGTCGCGGGTACGTGTCAGTATAGCAGGTAATATGTGACCACCCCTTGCATTGTGTACTTATGTTATATTTGTGCATCTGTGTATATATACGAATGTGAGATTGTGTACACACTGGCAAGTGCACGTGCTATGTATATTCACTCACTATAGACAGAAAGATCTTGCTCTTGGCATTGATCAGGCCAAAGTTTAGAAATCTGACGACAATTACAGCAATCCCAAGGAATATCAAGAGGACGGACACGGCAATACCAGTTCCAGCTCCGGCCTGGGAGTTAAACTGGAGATCCCGCTCTGTGAGGCCGTCCACTAGATCTCGGTTGGGGGGAGAAGAGATATCACCTTCGGGGAAGGTTAGCAGAGCTTCAAGAGCAACTGCTGAAGCAACAAGAGATGCTAAACCTCCAACCTGTGAACAACACAAGGATAAAACACATAGCAAATTAGAGCTCATAGAGCACATACCCCGCGTGCCATGGCAATATCGTCCATGGCCATGCCTCTTGTTAGAGACCTCTATTCTTTGAAATTTAATCTCTTGCTACTCATGAACTTTTTCGTTCCCTTCTGAGATCCATGATCACAAATGATATTAATTTTGCGCTAGAAGTATGCTGTAGAGCAGATCGAGCATGCACAGTAGACTCCCTAGATTAGCTCGAGTATATATATGCGCAATAGACTTCATGTGGTACTACTACCCTAGTAGGTGGGCGTGTCCGATATACTCGCACGATTTGTAGCTTCTCTGGATCTCTTGCTACTCATGAACTTTGTCGTTCCCTTCTGAGGTCCACGATCACAAATTTTGAGCTGGAAGTATGCTGTAGAGCCGTTCGAGCATGCGTAGTAGACTCCCTGGAAATAGAGAGCAGCTCGAGTATGCGCAATAGACTTTAGGAGGTACTAGGTGGGCGTGTCCGAAGTAGGCGTGTCCGACATACTCGCACGATTTGTAGCTTCCCTGGGTATTGCCTAGTGTTAAGAATGAGACGGAAGGTGTTTTTTCGCTGTCTTACATCATTTTATCCTATTTATTGATCCTACTTTTGCCTAAATGTTGAGATTTGCCGATTTTTGTGCGGACAGACAACAGACGACAGACAAACCGATTGCTTTACCCCCTGCTGCGCATGCGCGCACGCGGGGTAAAAATCTATATGCCTCAAGACTACAATCCCACCAAATTAGATATTGTGGGTGATAGGTTTCACAGCTCACAGCATAGCGTCTAGGCCTATGTTATTAAAACATTCATTTTATTCTATGATCAATACTTACAGTTCACTATACGTTAAAAAAAAAACAACTCTACAATAATTTTATGTTATTCACATGTCCGTATGATCAGCTGATCTAGGCTATTCTTATCAGAAGACACAACAAATGTCACTTAGTACTTGGCTACTCACCACCACCAGTCCTCTTAGGACAATCTCCACCGATCCCTGCCAGAATTTACAGATGTACGGTCCAGGACGCGGGCCCAGAGCAGCCTTTGCAATCGTATCAGCCATGATCACTAGTCTTCCTCAGTCCAAGTTTGTGTGTACTGAGGGTTTGGCATCAAGGAAACCACAAGCATGCACTGCGTGGGTGAGACACCACCAATTTCCGGTGAACGCCAGTGCAACTTCCTCAGCTCGCGACCTTGTATACATGTACCTGTCTATTGCAACCCCTCCTTCCTTTCTATTCTCTTCTTAACTTATAAATAAAATTTTCATACAATATGACAGATAAATTTAATTTCTAGGCATTATAAACTAGTTCACGAAGAGCCTGGAGATTACTGGCTTCAAACACCCCTCTCTCTGTGATGATCCCTCCAGTAATGAGCCGAGCTGGTGTCACATCAAAGGCAGGGTTCCAGCAACCAATACCCTCTGCAGCCACCCTTTTTCCACCAATACACAGCATCTCCCTACTCGGCCGCTCTTCAATGGTAATCTCCTCACCAGACTTAAGTCCAAAGTCAATAGTGGTAACCGGTGCCGCTATATAGAAAGGTACTCCGTGGTGCTTTGCAGCAATGGCCAACTGATAGGTTCCTATTTTGTTGGCAGTATCTCCATTAGCTACGACTCGATCAGCACCCACGACTACTGCGCTTGTCTTTTGTCGCTGCATTAGCAGAGCTCCCATTGAGTCGCAGATCAGAGTCGATGGGATCTTATCGTGGACAAGTTCGTAAGCTGTCAACCGAGCTCCTTGGTTGTATGGTCTCGTTTCTGTGCAATAGACGTGTTCTAGTCTACCCATACTGTGCAGGCTTCTAATGACTCCTAGAGCAGTTCCATAGCCCCCTGTGGCAAGAGAGCCAGTATTGCAATGTGTCAGAATGACTGCTTTTTCTGTTTCTGGCACATTTCGCAAAATGTGCTCTGCTCCGTGATGCCCCATTGATTTATTAGTAGCGATATCTTCACGAAGAATGGATTCCATTTCTTGAACGAGTGCATCACGTGCTTGAGAAACAGTTAGCGAGGTGGACAGGCAATTTGATTCCATATCTGTAGCTTTTTTGGTATACCTCTCAGCTGCTTCGGCAATGTTCACTGCTGTTGGGCGAGCCGTTTTAAGATAGTCAAACTTGGACTGAATAAATTTCTTCAAGTGACATGCTCCTTGTTCTCCTTCTTCAAGCTTCATAGCTCTCAGCGCCACAGCAACGCTCAAGGTACCTACAATGGCAATGGCAGGTGCTCCTCTCACCTGAAATATTCATATACCATAGATAGTAGATTTTTTTTATTTATATAGCATATACTAGGCAATGACTAGCGGTGGTATCAAATAGATCTAGTTAAGAAATTATGATAATCTAACCTTCATTGAACGAATGGCCTCCCAGGCTTCCTGTACTGATGTGATATGTTCATAGACGGACTGAGCAGGAAGAAGCAACTGGTTGAGTATCTCCAGTCGCCCTTCATTGTACTTGATCGCCTCCAAAGCCATCATGCCAACATGCCAACATGTGATGGAAGCCACACCCACATCACCTTGCGTTGGCACATTGCGCATGCGCGATGATGCGCGGGAAAACCGTGACACTGGAATCAGCAAAAATTTTGGGAAAGATAACCTTCATCAAAGAAACTAATGTACACAATAACTACTAAGTGGTAAGTGCTTGATTGATCGGTCTGTGCTTCCTATTGAAATCTATTATAACTATGTGGTTTCTCAATTTTCTTTGTATATAAGTATTTATGCCCAGATTTTAGGTAGCAAATCAGTAGACTTAGTGGACACTATCGTGTGGAGCTGTTATATTGCAGTAATGTTTGCCGAGTATCCCTGTGTGATCATGCTAATATTAGCATTATTTGTACAAAGTGCTATTGGGAATCTGCACTTGCTTGAGACAACCAATACAAGCAACGGTTTAGATTGTGATAAATTCTTACATGTCAATGGATCGTCACTTTGTCCACCGTGGACCATTTTCAACGAAAATAAATCAAGATGTGAATGTGGTGATAGCATTGGGTTTGTTGTACATTGTTGGATGGCAAAGTGTACACCATTCAGGGCCACGCCAATAACACTCCGACTTGCTGAATGCTACTGTATGTCTTACATTGAGAAATTTGATATGGAAGTTGTGGGAGCTTGTCCCTACCTCTGTACAATGCAATTTAGTACCATACCTAAAAAACGTACTAAGCTGAACAACATATGTAATTTTCTTGTTCATCAAAACAGAACTGGTGAGCTATGCGGACGATGTTTGGATGGTTATTCTCCCTCAGCATATTCTTCAGGACTTCAATGTGCCAACTGTTCTAATTATCAGAGAAATTGGATAAAGTACATTGCCATTGCCTATTTGCCAGTTATTCTGCTATATGTGGTTGTACTACTGTTTAGGATTAATGCACTATCTGCACGAATGACTGTCAGTATCTTCATTTGTCAAATTCTTTCCTGTCCACCTATTGCTACCATTACAAGCATCTACTTTAGCACTGATATGAGCCACAGTAGCAACCAGTTGAGCAGGTTTTTGCATAACCACTATGAAGTTGTTCAAGGATCTCTCAAGTATGCTAACTTATTTTATGGAGTGTGGAATTTGGATTTTTATCGATATTCGTTTGAGCCCCTCTGTCTCCATCCCGACATGTCAACACTACAAGTCCTTTCCTTAGACTACCTAATAGCGCTCTTTCCTATTCTGCTAATTGCCATAACTTTCTTCATGGTTAAGCTTTACGATCGATTTAAACTGGTACAATATTTTTGGCAACCCATAATTCGACTGAAAACTTTCCTGAAATTGGGTAAGCTAAAATTCGATTTAAATGTTTCACTTATTGAGACTTTTGGAACCTTTATGTTACTCTCTTATATCAAAGTAATCAACAGTTCATTGAGTATACTCATGCCAGTACGTGTTAGAAATGTAACTGGATACACACTGGGAATTAATGTGTACTACAATGGCTCACAGGAGTACTTGGGACGTGACCACCTTCCTTATGCAGTATTAGCCATCTTCATGTTCACCACATTTAATCTACTGCCTCTTTTATTGCTTTGTCTCTATCCCTGTCGATGCTTTCAGTCCTGTCTTAACTGCTGTCGACTCAACAGTCAGGTGCTGCGTACCTTCATGGATGCTTTTCAAGGCTGCTACAAGTTTGAGCCCTACGACTGTAGATATTTCTCAGGCTTCTACCTCTTTTTGAGAATCATCATCCTCCTTTTATTCTATTGCGAACTTCCTTCACGCTTCTTCTCTATTACATTAGGAATGCTTATGCTTCCTGTAATCTTTTTGCTCTCTGTTGTACGACCTTACCGGAAGCCATTTATAAATGCAGTTGATATCAGTCTATTGTTAACGTTTGTCCTCTTTTGCTTCTCAGTTTCTTTAACCATTTTATCTTCGGGTAGCTACATCTTTTTACTAGTATCAGTTGTCCTGATTGCCATTACGTATATGACTCCACAATTCTACATGTTGGCAGTTGTAGCCTATTCACTTCTTCCAAAGAAACCCTGTCGTTCCTTTGTGAAGAATTGTCACAGGAGATTCGCAACTAGAAGTGGCATTCAGAGATCTGACTACTATGTGACCGATGCTTCTGAAGGAAGCCCCTTACTGTGTGGCATAGACGATATCGGTGTTATTGAAGGCGATGATTGTGAAGAATTATCATAGTATTATTAGCTGTTGTTGTTCCACTGCACTGACTCCTCTGAATTGTGAATATTAACATATGGATATTAAAATTAAAATATTATATGTATTAAACTGATTAATAGTGCATCTTAGAATTAAAATTAATCAGCATGAGATATTATTAGTATCATGACTACATAATTAATTTTATTCGGAGTGCATGTAGACCTATATAGATCAATCTAGTTAGCGTATAGCATAGGAGGGGCTGAGCACGAGACTAGATCCAGTCAGTCTAGTCCGGTGTGCACAAAAAACCAGCCCCACCCCTGGCATGCTCCGCACCATCGTTCTAATTAAACGTAATTGTGAAAATTGAAAGTCCAAAGTCAATAGTAGTAACCGGTGCCGCTATATAGAAGGGTATACTCCGTGGTGCTTTGCAGCAACGGCCAACTGATAGGTTCCTATTTTGTTGGCAGTATCTCCATTAGCTACGACTCGATCAGCACCCACGACTACTGCGCTTGTCTTTCGTCGCTGCATTAGCAGAGCTCCCATTGAGTCACAGATCAGAGTCGATGGGATCTTATCGTGGACAAGTTCGTAAGCTGTCAACCGAGCTCCTTGGTTGTATGGTCTCGTTTCTGTGCAATAGACGTGTTCTAGTCTACCCATACTGTGCAGGCTTCTAATGCATGACTCCTAGAGCAATTCCATAGCCCCCTGTGGCAAGAGAGCCAGTATTGCAGTGTGTCAGAATGACAGCCTTTTCTGTTTCTGGCACATTTCGCAAAATGTGCTCCGCTCCGTGATGCCCCCATTGACTTATTAGTAGCGATATCTTCACGAAGAATGGATTCCATTTCTTGAACGAGTGCATCACGTGCTTGAGAAACAGTTAGCGAGGTGGACAGGCAATTTGATTCCATATCTGTAGCTTTTTTGGTATACCTCTCAGCTGCTTCGGCAATGTTCACTGCTGTTGGGCGAGCCGTTTTAAGATAGTCAAACTTGGACTGAATAAATTTCTTCAGGTGACATGCTCCTTGTTCTCCTTCTTCAAGCTTCATAGCTCTCAGCTCCACAGCAATGCTCAAGGTACCTACAATGGCAATAGCAGGTGCTCCTCTCACCTGAAATATTCATATACCATAGATAGTAGATTTTTGATTTAAATAGCATATACTAGGCAATGACTAGGGGTAGTATCAAATAAATCTAGTTAGTAATAAAACTTATAGGGCAATTTCTTACTAAAGAAATTATGATAATCTATTAAATCTTCATTGAACGAATGGCCTCCCAGGCTTCCTGTACTGATGTGATATGTTCATAGACGGACTGAGCAGGAAGAAGCAACTGGTTGAGTATCTCCAGTCGCCCTTCATTGTACTTGATCGCCTCCAAAGCCATCATGCCAACATGTGATGGAAGCCACACCCACATCACCTTGCGTTGACACATTGCGCATGCGCGATGATGCGCGGGAAAACCGTGACACTTGCATCAGCAAAAATTTGGGAAAGATAACCTTCATCAAATAATAACTACTAAGTGGTAAGTGCTTGATTGATCGGTCTGTGCTTTCTATTGAGATCTATTGTAACTATGAGGTTTCTCAATTTTCTTTGTATGCAAGACTGTATTTAATATGCCCAGATTTTAGGTAGCAAATCAGTAGACTTAGTGGACACTATCGTGTGGAGCTGTTTGAGTATATTATTAATAGTCTAGTATTATGTTGCAGTAATGTTCACCGAGTATCCCTGTGTGATCATGCTACTATTAGCATTATTTACACAAAGTGCTATTGGGAATCTGCACTTGCTTGAGACAACCAATACAAGCAACGGTTTAGATTGTGATAAATTCTTACATGTCAATGGATCGTCACTTTGTCCACCGTGGACCATTTTCAATGAAAACAAATCAAGATGTGAATGTGGTGATAGCATTGGGTTTGTTGTACGTTGTAGGATGGCAAAGTGTACACCATTCAGGGCCATGCCAATAAAATTCCGACTTGCTGAATGCTACTGTATGTCCTATATTGAGAAGCTTGACATGGAAGTTGTGGGAGCTTGTCCCTATCTCTGTACAATGCAATCTAGTACCATACCTAAAAAACGTACTAAGCTGAACAACAGGTGTAATTTTCTTGTTCGCCAAAACAGAACTGGTGAGCTATGCGGAAGATGTTTGGATGGTTATTCTCCTTCAGTATATTCTTCAGGACTTCAATGTGCCAACTGTTCTAATTATCAGAGAAACTGGATAAAGTACATTGCCATTGCCTATTTGCCAGTTATTCTGCTATATGTGGTTGTACTACTGTTTAGGATTAACGCACTATCTGCACGAATGACTGTCAGCATCTTTATTTGTCAAATTCTTTCCTGTCCACCTATTGCTACCTCTGCAAGCATCTACTTTAGCACTGATATGAGCCACAGTAGCAACCAGTTGATCAAGTTTTTGCACAACCACTATGAAGTTGTTCAAGGATGTCTTGCATATGCTAACTTACTTTATGGAGTGTGGAATTTGGATTTTTACCGATATTCGTTTGAACCCCTCTGTCTGCATCCCAACATGTCAACACTACAAATCCTTTCCTTAGACTACTTAATAGCTCTCTTTCCCATTCTACTAATTGCCATAACTTTCACTATGGTTAAGCTTTATGATCGATTTAAACGGGTACAATATTTATGGCAACCCATAATTCGACTGAAAACTTTCCTGAAATTGGGTAAGCTTATAAAATTCGATTTAAATGTTTCACTTATTGAGACTTTTGGAACCTTTATGTTACTCTCTTATATCAAAGTAATCAACAGTTCATTGAGTATACTCATACCAGTACATGTTAGAAATGTAACTGGACACACAGTGGGAATTAATGTGTACTACAATGGCTCACAGGAGTACTTTGGACGTGACCACTTTCCTTATGCAGTGTTAGCCATCTTTATGTTCACCACATTTAACCTACTGCCTCTTTTATTGCTTTGTCTCTATCCCTGTCGATGCTTTCAGTCCTGTCTTAACTGCTGTCGACTCAACAGTCAGGTGCTGCGTACCTTCATGGACGCTTTTCAAGGCTGCTACAAGTTTGAGCCCTACGACTGTAGATATTTCTCAGGCTTCTACCTCTTTTTGAGAATCATCATCCTCCTTTTATTCTATTGCACACTTACTCCACGCTTTTTCTTTATTACAATAGGAATGCTTATGCTTCCTGTAATCTTTTTGCTCTCTGTTGTACAACCTTACCGGAAGACATTTATAAATGCAGTTGATATCAGTCTAATATTAACGTTTGCTCTCTTTTGCTTCTCAGTTTCTTTAATCCTTTTATCTTCGGGTAGCCACACCTTTTTACTTGTATCAGTTGTCCTGATTATCATTACGTATATGACTCCACAATTCTACATGTTGGCAGTTGTAGCTTATTCACTTCTTCCGAAGAAACCCTGTCGTTCCTTTGTGATGAACTGTCACAGGAGATTCGCAACTAGAAGTGGCATTCAGAGATCTGACTACTATGTGACCAATGCTTCTGAAGGAAGCCCCTTACTGAGTGGCATAGACAATATCGGTGTTATTGAAGGCGATGATTCTGAAGAATTATCATATTAACTGTTGTTGCTCCACTGCACTGACTCCTCTGAATTGTGAATATTAACGTATGGATATTAAAACTATGTATTAAACTGATTAATAATGCATCTTAGAATTAAAAATTAATCAGCATGAGATATTATTAGTATCATGACTACATAATTAATTTTATTCGGAGTGCATGTAGCTAGACCTATATAGATCAATCTAGTTAACGTATAGCGCAGGAGGGGCTGGGCACGAGAGTCAGTCTAGTCCGGTGTGCACAAAAATCAGCCCCACCCCCGGCATGCTCCGCACCCTCGTTCTAATTAAACGTAATTGTGAAAATCGAAGCTGCTTGTTGAGTATCGCGGTTGCTATGGGTTGCTGTGTTGGAAAGAAGTCTTCTGAAGAGCAAGCGCCACTGAGAGAAGCAAAATCGCCATCGTGAGTAGTATCAAACCAGGGACTATACATTATCTTTCAGAAAGATAATGTATAGTCCCTGATCAAACTAATAGAGGAATTGAAAACGTAATAATAATCTCTATCTTTCTGTCTGTCTGTCTATCCGTCTCCCTCTCTCTCTCACACATATCAGTGACTCTGAGCAACGAGCACCCATTGATCATCGTCTACTCATCATTTCTAATCAGGATGGGGGTGTGGTCGGTCGTCTCCCGGGGCAACTCAATGGGAGGCAGTTCAAGGTGTACGACTGCAAGCAGTGTACCATTCTAGTACTGGATCACACTAGCACCATCACAGTCGACAACTGCACTGGCTGCCAGATCTTCCTAGCTCCAAGCAAAGGAAGGTAGGACATTGAATCGAATCTAAAGTAGACAATGTTTGGCTTTGGGGCGGGAGGGAGGGAGGGAGGGGGGGAGCGTGTACATGTACATGTAGGTTGATCAGAGGCCAAGTGTACTCTCGCTCTAGTCTGCCAGACTACTCCCTTTGTGCACAATAGACATGTGGAGGGAGAACCTGGTCCACTGCTAACAATCTGTGCATCAGAATCATGATACAAAAACATACATTAAAATTCCACTGATTAAGACACATTATGTAATCATGGTGATAAGACACTAATTAGGAGCACAAAAGAACAAATGCTAATTCAAGTGTAGATGGAACAAACGAAATCTAGTCATTTACACACACTGCCATTTGATTAACATCCTCTACAGTGTCTATCTCCGAGACTGCAATGACTGTCGGTGCGTCGTGGCATGCCAGCAGTTTAGAATGAAGAACTGCAGAAAATGCTCCATTTCTCTCTTCACCACCACCCAGCCAGTGATAGAGGCCTCTTCAAAGATCAAGTTTGCCTGCTTTCAGTGCCATTACCCTCAACTGAAAGGTAAGTTTGTATAGGTGAAGGATATGATGACTGGTGTATGATTATGTCATGTGTGTAATACTACATAAAGGTAGCAATTTTTGTAATTTTTTTTTAAAAGAAAACGACAAGAGGTGGGAGAGAGAGAGAGAGAGAGAGAGAGAGAGAGAGAGAGAGAGAGAGAGAGAGAGAGAGAGAGAGAGAGAGAGAGAGAGAGAGAGAGAGAGAGAGAGAGAGAGAGAGAGAGAGAGAGAGAGAGAGAGAGAGAGAGAGAGAGAGAGAGAGAGAGAGAGAGAGAGAGAGAGAGAGAGAGAGAGGGAGGGAGGAGAGGGAGATGAATGACATTCTCCCCTACAGCACAGTTTGATTCAGCTGCACTGAGTGAGTTCAACAATCGTTGGAGTGTGGTTCATGACTTTGATCGAGGCACTGGAGAAGAAAACTGGTCACTATTGTATGGGGACAACCCTGATATGATTACTTTTCCCACGGAGGGTGAATTTGCTGATGTCGGCGTTTCCTTCTCTTGCGAGACCAGCCTTGTCCCTCTCACTGTTGGAATGAAACAGAGACAAGAAGGAGAGGTTAGCTTCAATCACAGAGTTTGTCGTACAATGGATTGAGTTCCTCCCTAGGATCTGGCTTATACAATGTACCTTGGTATCGAGAGTTGCATCCCTCTCATATTCTTTGACCAGATAATTTGCTCTGTCTCCCCCCCCCCCACCCCACCCCCATGAGTGACCCCCAACACCACCCCCTGAGCAACATAAGTAGTAGTCATAAAGGCTATATATTGCCATAATATTACATATATAGTTCTATTAAAAGTTTGGTACTGGAAGTTGAAAGTACATGTAGTTTGAGGTTTCCAAGTAAAACGGACATATTTTATGGTACCTAGTACATGTGTACATACACAATGTCTCATACATGCATGTAATTTCACAGCGCTGTCTTGTGGTGTTCTTTGAAAGTGATCAATTTGAGGAAGCCGCCTTGAATTTTGCTCGTCAGCTTCTTGGAAAGGTAGCTATACCATAGTTAGCTAATGGTATTCATTAATACATGTGAATTTGTTTCATTATTGCATAGGCTCAGTTGGTTTTGTCTAGAAAGATGAAGCTCCAGTCACTGGGAGCTGAGAGAATATTCCAGGATAACGACCTCCTCATCTCCACCGCTGCTGAAGGTGAGATAATATTACGTGTACATGTTATGCTGTGTTCACTATTATGCATGGTGGCAATATAGATTATTCATGTACGTCACTTGGCAGGCGGCATGATATTTTGTATCTGCTCAGATACAAAAAGTTAGCTAAAATACTTAATAGGCGTAAATTACTTGGACTCATGCCAAGTGCAAACTTTTGAACATAACTAATAATACCATATCCCATTCACAGAATGTACATGTAACATGCATGTACATGTAATAAGCCACCATGAATTCCACTAGCCTCGTCCCCAGGCGCCCCGATCTTTTCAACTGCACGCGAGAAAAGAGGGGGAGCCTGGTAAAACTTATCACTTGCGTGACGTCAGGTGGAACAAACTTCCACATATGGCACAATAGCGAGTTGGCCAAGATCAAGCCGAGAGTTCGAGTTCTTCAATCAGTACGTTACAATCGGCTATGAATCAGCAAGAGGAGACACTTCAGCATCTTCGCTATGTGTCAAAAACAGCGATTTGCATGGTAACTCAATCGTGTCCACGCTCAGGTGGAACCGACTTGGGCGTTGGCACGATTGAGTTTACCATGCAAATTGCGGCTTTTGACACCCAGCGAAGGGACTGAAGGGCCCTGGCTTGCTGATTCAGATCGAAAAGCTCGAACTTTCGGAGAGAAATTCTGTGCCTCAAGCTGGCCAACTTGCTGTTCTGCCATATATGGAAGTCGGTTCCACCTGACGTCACGCACATGATAAGTTTTACCAGGCTCTCCCTCTTTTCTCGCGTGCAGTTGAAAAGACCGGGGCGCCTGGGGACGAGGCTAGAACTCCACTTTAATCACCTTTTTTGTTAGTCTCGTGCCCAGCCCCTCCTACGCAAAAAGCGAGAAAGGGTCTGGTGAAAAGGGTCGCACTACCGTGTCCCCACGTTGAAAATCGTACGTGGCCAATCAGATTGCAGTAGCGTAGTCACATGACTATTGGAATGTAATCATCTGTTGCACGCATGCGCCCGACCTATAGCTATATATAGCTATGCGCGCGCACGGTATGGTTTATTTCTTATTTAACGCACACCAAAACACCAATTATTGCATTCCGGAGAGACACGGTAGTGCGACCCTTTTCACCAGACCCTTTCTCGCTTTTTGCGTAGGAGGGGCTGGGCACGAGACTACTTTTTTGTATGCATGCATACGAAAAAGGTGAGACAAAGAGGTATAATAATTGAGCAGTAGTTAAGACTTGTATGTTTGTGCATGAATTTTTTGCCTGACATGTACATGTACATGTAGCTAGTAATCAGGTAATTAAATATTTTATGGTCACGTGGTGAATCTCTTGAATGTTGTATAATAATACAGACCTGAAGCCTATTGCGTAGGATATCAAAGACTGCTATACTAAGAGCTGTAAAATCATGTACATGTACATAATATTATTATAGCTACTAAGTCAGCTTTAGGGTCAAACCCAGATTCCAGGGTGTGTACAAGTACACTGCATGATCATGAGCAAACACATTGTCATGATGATGCACTACATAATAATTATGCAAAAATAACGTGACAATGTGTTAGTCATGTTGATGTAACTAATAACTATAATATTATTATTATTATTATAAACAGGCGAAAGTATCCTAATGGAGGCTTGTGGAGATAACTGCATATCGCTATGCAAGCAGTTGGTGTCTGAGTTTTCACTGGAAGAGGGAAGGTGGTATACATCACCAACACCGGAGCAAGGCAGAAAGGACTCGGAAGCATTTGAAAATTACACAGAATCTAGCTTCTCAATGTAACATGTTATTCTATTATTATTATAATAATAGAATTATAGTAACCCGGTCACTTAATATAATCTTGCAGCTAAGTTGTATTAATTTTAATTAAGCTCTAAAATTAATTTTCAATGCTTATTGTACGTCTGATAAAATTAATATGGATAATAATTATAATATTATTATACTTTCATTATGCATCTATGTCCCATAGACTTAAGTATACACACATTGTACCAGTAGGGAATGTCTTGTACATAACAATAGCCATGCAGCTACGTTGAGAAAACAGGATCATAATAAATTATTATTAATTTTCAGTCATCCAGGTGTGTATGTATAATAATATTATTATTTTTATTATTATTATGCTATAGCAAACTAATTAAAAGTGCAGAGCAGCTGTAGGAATCCCCCACAAAGGGTGTGTGTGACCCCCATGAAACTTCAAAGCGTAGTGGTGCCAAAAGTGCAATGCATAATTGGGCCTCGTTAGTATATAGTGCAGTAGTACTAGGTGGGCCTGCCGCCTTGATAGAATACCTAAGGCACAAAGGGGCTTAAATAAGCTTAGAGTCTTATATAGCTAAAGCACACAGGTCATAACACTTTCAATTTATCATGTATAGCTATAATAATAGGCTTGCAGATTTTTTGCATAATAATAATATGGTTTCTGCCATACCTAGGTGGATCTACTCAGAAACACTGTTGTTGATTGGATTGGTCAACTTGCATAATATTTTCAGTTGGACACCCTTTGTGTAGCAGATGAAGGTCTTGAATAAACAGCTGTGTACCCTATCACAGTGCCTCCAAGCTATTTTCCTGTCTTTCAGTACAAATATTCCCATTTTTTCAGTATTTTGCATGCATTTTCAGTATTTTTCAGTAGTTTACAAAGAGCTCCATATTATGATGTATGTATACTAAATTCCCCCAGTTTTCAGTATTAAATTTATGGTCAAACTTCAGTAAAAATACTGATAAGTCCGTATACTTGGAGGCACTGCTATCAAGGGAGGTTTTTCGGTATTATTGCTCAGGTATACTATAATAATATAGGGCTGGGGGTTCTAGCTGATCTTGTATGGATACTTGAAGCTATTAATACAGGAAGTTATCGTGAAGTTTATCAATTTTCAATAATCAGAACCTGATGTACGTGATTTACCGTGCACAATGCTACTTCTAACTTTTGCCATAGTATTGCAGTCTCCATTGATTATTGTAGCAACAGTTACTGCTAATGAGAGTAGCAGAATGTACCAAACTGAGGAACTCGAGCAATCCAATAGTTCCTGTCCACCTTGGAAGTATGACAAGTATCATAACTCTAGTTGTGAATGTGGAGTTGGATTGCAAGGTATCGTCCGATGTAGTGATGCTCAATCCAGCGTACTTTTACTTACCTGCCACTGTATGTCTTACAGTGATGAAGACAATAGTATGCTTGTCGTGGGAAGTTGTATGTATCTTTGCAGTGATTGGTACGAAACGAAGGTGTCTGAGAGTACAGACTTGAACAACCTGTGCAATTTGTATGTGCGACAAAATAGGAGGGGACAAATGTGTGGCAACTGCGATGATAATCATTCCCCCTCCCCGTACTCTTACCTTCAAAGGTGTGCTCACTGTTCCAATTATGGTTATAATTGGATCAAATATGTCTTAATTGCCTTCCTTCCTCTCACCATCCTTTATTTAACGGTCATCATGTTCAAATTCAATGCTGTGCTGTCTCCGGCAATGACTGGCTTCGTTTTCTTCTGTCAAATAATCTCTTCTCCAGCACTTATGAGTATAGTTAGCAATTATACTTACTCTTGGGATGCTGATTCAGACGAAGGTTCCAGTCTAAATCTGAAACTAATCCAGCAAATTATTTCAACGGTGTATGGTATTTGGAATTTGGACTTCTTTCGCATGGTGTATGAGCCCTTTTGTCTTCATCCCAACTTATCAATACTTCAGATTTTATCCCTTGATTATCTTGTAGCCGTTTATCCTTTATGCTTAGTCTGCCTGACGTACCTACTAGTCCAACTCCATGACAGATTTCAAGTAGTGAAACATCTTTGGAAGCCTATGGCTTGGTTGTGCAGTCATTTCAATCGTCAGTGGAAAGCTTCTAATTCACTTATTGAAGCATTTGGGGCATTCTTCTTGCTTTCGTATGTGAAAGTTACGAACACATCATTCAACCTCCTGATGCCTACTAGACTACACAATGCCAGTGGTCATGTTGTTGGACTGTATTCATACTACAATGGCTCACTGGAGTACTTTGGGCGTGACCACCTTCCTTATGCAGTGTTAGCCATCTTCATGTTTACCACATTTAATCTACTGCCTCTTTTATTGCTTTGTCTCTATCCCTGTCGATGCTTTCAGTCCTGTCTTAACTGCTGTCGACTCAACAGTCAGGTGCTGCGTACTTTCATGGATGCTTTTCAAGGCTGCTACAAGTTTGAGCCCTATGACTGTCGATACTGGGCTGCCTTTTACCTGTTTTTGAGGATACTAATTCTCGCTTTCTTTGGCCTTACCCAGAGTATGTTTTTTCCTGTTATAACGGGCATTATTCTTATCCCAGTGGTTGTCTTGACAATAATTATCCGACCATACAGGAAGAATATTTATAATGTAATTGACGCAATCTTTTTTCTGGCTTTTGTTCAGATATGCTTTTCTCTCTCTGCTGCATCACTATCTGATTTCATCAACCGAAGGTTTAGAATCTTTGCTTGGATTTCAATTGGAGTACCACTTTTGTTTCCTCTTGTATATGCCCTATTGATAGCAGTTAAGATGTTTCTTCCCAACAAGTGGATTGCTAGTGTTAGAATTTGCATTTTTAATGCGTTTTGCAAGAGAAATGAGATACTTCAAGTGAGAGAATATGAAGACACTGATGATGACTTACTTGAACATCTTGCCAATATTAATGAAGCTCAAGTATCATATTAATGTTTATGCCAGTATAATATTATTATTATTATAGTTTTTGGCATGCAATTAAATTTTACCTTTCCTTTATAGTGTGTGGCATATATTATATCTTTGACACTTTAAAATCGTCGTCATTTCTCGAGTGTTAATGGTATTATCTTAATCTTATATGGAAATTAACTTTCTCTTATGGAACACCCACTAAACTGCCGGGGGTGTTCCATAAGAGAAAGTTACTTTCTGATGTAATGGGCACCAAGAACCAGCACTTGTATATATACCTTTCCTCCCCACCAGCGTTCCCCCAAAGACTTGGTAGCTCAATTGGTAGAGCATCACACCAGAGATGTGAGTGTGTGGGTTTGATCCCCACTCAAGTCCTGAGATTTTCTTTTCCCGGAAAGAAAATCTTAGGACTTAGTATACAAGTGCTACAGTAATGAATCTTAGTCTTTATGTTAACGTTAAGTATTAAATTTTTTTATTATGTCATTATGGATCACCACTCAAGTGGCTATTAACCAAAAACGATTGCAAAAGTGCCAATATTTGTGGTCTGCATGCTTAAAAAAAGAAGCGACTGAATCAGATGTCTCTCGATTGATGGATATCGACTAGTATTTACAACTGATCTTCATGCAGTATCAGGGAATCAAAGGCGGAGTTACTGTTTGTCATACGTTGAGCTTGGGGTACAAAGCAACCTTGTGGCTAGCGTTATCATGATCGATGTGTTCTCCCTTTCAATCTAGCTTCTCAATGTAATATGGTATTCCATGATTAGCTATTATAATAATAGTAACCCGGTCACTTAATAATATCATATTATTATTTTGCAGCTAAGTTATAGCTTTTTCAATGCGTATTATAGGTCCGATATGGATAATTATTATTATGCATTTCTTATTTAATTTACTTTCATTGTGCATGTATGTCCCATGCAGACTAAAATTAATACATGCAGGGGGTTTCTTATGATAATTAGCATACAGAAAGTTATCACTTATAGCACTCTAAATACCATTGTTAAACTTGTCCCATGGACTTAATAAGTATGCATACATTGTTTTGTACAATGTCATAACTGTGTCAATAGCCAGCTACAGTGGAGAAAACAGAATCATGTTATTTTCAGTCCGTATAATAGGTAATATTATTATTGTGCTATAACAAACCAAAGTGTAGTGCAGCTGCAAAGCTGTTGGGAATCTCCCACAAAGTGTGTGTATCGGACCCCATGGAACTTCAAAGGGTATTGGTGACAAAAGACTTGCAATTGAAGACAGAATACCTAAGACACAAAGGGACTTATAAATATGCTTTGAGTCCTAAAGCACAGAGATCATAACACTTTCAATTTATCATGCATGTAGCTACCTCATAGGCGCCGGAGCATTTCGGGCCAAGATATAGTCCAGTTAAATTTAATACCGGTAATCTTTTAGCTGATCTTGTATGGATGCTTGAAGCTATTAATACAGGAAATATTGTGAAGTTTATCAGTTTTCAATAAGACTATAGTGTGTAATTTTGCCAGGCACAATGCTATTTCTAACTTTTGCCATAGTATTGCAGTCTCCATTGATTATTGTAGCAACAGTTACTGCTAATGAGAGTAGCTTAGTGTACCAAACTGAGGAACTCAAGCAATCCAATAGTTCCTGTCCGCCTTGGAAGTATGACAAGTATCATAATTCTAGTTGTGAATGCGGAGTTGGATTGCAAGGTATCGTCCGATGTAGTGATGCTCAATCCAGCGTACTTTTACTTTCCTGCCACTGTATGTCTTATAGTGATGAAGACAATAGCATGCTGGTTGTGGGAAGTTGTATGTACCTTTGCAATGATTGGTACAAAACGAAAGTGTCCGAGTATACAGACTTGAACGATCTGTGCAATTTGTATGTACGACAAAATAGGAGGGGACAAATGTGTGGCAATTGCAATGACAATCATTCCCCCTCCCCATACTCTTACCTTCAAAGATGTGCTCACTGTTCCAATTATGATTATAATTGGATCAAATATGTCTTAATTGCATTCCTTCCTCTCACCATCCTTTATTTAAGGTACCATTAAATTGCGTGGGCGTGAGGTGGGGGATATGACACCTAAACCACATCAAAGTCATTAGTGAGGTGCATGTTGTGTAACCACGCCCTTTTAATTGCACAGGTCTCAGGGGTGTGGCTGCTAGAGCCGGAAGTGTTCATTTAATATCCTCCATGGACCGGAAGCCGAGCCGGAAGGGAGGGGCCAGGCCACGCCCAAAACAGCCCCACCCCGTTCCCCAAGGACCACCATTCTCAATC
Source organism: Cliona cf. orientalis (assembly GCA_963930775.1). Classification (NCBI taxonomy): domain Eukaryota; kingdom Metazoa; phylum Porifera; class Demospongiae; order Clionaida; family Clionaidae; genus Cliona; species Cliona cf. orientalis. Next base: position 2,174,112 of record OZ005696.1, read on the forward strand.
AAGTGCCTACTAACCACCGGATGTCCACCGGAAGCCCACAATCAATCCCAATTAAAACACACAGCTTCCTCAAGGCCAAAACACACACAAGCACTTGGAGGCCGTTCTGCCACACCGCCCACGCAAGAGCTCACCTCATTTCCTGTGTGGGCGGAGTAACAACACGTCATCGCAACCACATCCGCTTCAAACCATCGTCAGCTTCCGTCCAGCCGTACGGGCCCCTCGATCGCACCGCCGTACAGTGCCTCATTAACAGACATGGCCTCACCTTTGACCTCCTGCCACGCCCCCAAAGCCTCCTCGCGGGGTTCAAAGGTCACCACCGCTTCCGGGACACGCCCACCTATCGCCGAGGCCAAGTCCCAGGCGCCGATGTCCAAGCACTGGCCCGTGAAGCCACGCCCAATCGGAAGCAATAAAACCTGCATTAACGCACACGCACACACTCCACACAGTGCCAGGAACACGCCCACATGCTTAATTAGGCCAAATAAGCTTTTTTTTTTTTTTTTTTTTTTTTTTTTTTTTTTTAAGTCGTTGCGGTTAATAGTTAAGAAAGAATGCTTTGATCTTGCTTTGATGTGGGCAATTACCGGCCTTTTCTTCAGGGGCCACTTCCGGTCGCTAATTACACGCGCATAATCATCCCTGGCCGATTCTGGACACGCCCACCTTCGACCAAAAGCACTCGTATGGCCTCTTCGGCCACGCCCCTTCACGATTCGCTAATTGAATTAGCCATTCCTGACGCTCACGCCCACGCAATTAAATGGTACCTTAACGATCATCATGTTCAAATTCAATGCTGTGCTGTCTCCGGCAATGACTGGCTTCATTTTCTTCTGTCAAATAACCTCTTCTCCAGCACTTATGAGTATAGTTAGCAATTATACTTACTCTTGGGATGCTGATTCAGAAGGAGGTTACAGTCTAAATCTGAAACTATTTCAACAAATTGTTTCAACAGTGTATGGTATTGGAATTTGGACTTCTTTCGCATGGTATATGAGCCCTTCTGTCTTCATCCCAACTTGTCAATACTTCAGATATTATCCCTTGATTATCTTGTAGCTGTTTATCCTTTATGCTTGGTCTGCCTGACATACCTACTAGTCCAACTCCATGACAGATTTCAAGTAGTGAAACATCTTTGGAAGCCTATGGCTTGGTTGTGCAGTCGTTTCAATCGTCAGTGGAAAGCTTCTAATTCACTTATTGAAGCATTTGGGGCATTCTTTTTGCTTTCGTATGTGAAAATTACGAACACGTCGTTCAATCTTCTGATGCCTACTAGACTCCACAATGCCAGTGGACATATTGTTGGACTGTATTCATACTACAATGGCTCACAGGAGTACTTTGGATGTGACCACCTTCCTTATGCAGTGTTAGCCATCTTCATGTTCACCACATTTAACCTAATACCTCTTTTATTGCTTTGTCTCTATCCCTGTCGATGCTTTCAGTCCTGTCTTAACTGCTGTCGACTCAACAGTCAGGTGCTGCGTACTTTCATGGATGCTTTTCAAGGCTGCTACAAGTTTGAGCCCTACGACTGTCGATACTGGGCTGCCTTTTACCTGTTTTTGAGGATACTAATTCTCGCTTTCTTTGGCCTTACCCAGAGTATGTTTTTTCCTGTTATAACGGGCATTATTCTTATCCCAGTGGTTGTCTTGACAATAATTATCCGACCATACAGGAAGACTATTTACAATGCAATTGATGCAATCTTTTTTCTGGCTTTTGTTCAGATCTGCTTTTCTCTCTCTGCTGCATCACTATCTGATTTCATCAACCGAAGGTTTAGAATCTTTGCTTGGATTTCAATTGGAGTACCACTTTTGTTTCCTCTTGTATATGCCCTATTGATAGCGGTTAAGATGTTTCTTCCCAACAAGTGGATTGCTAGTGTTAGAATTTGCATTTTTAATGCGTTTTGCAAGAGAAATGAGATACTTCAAGTGAGAGAATATGAAGACACTGATGATGACTTACTTGAACATCTTGCCAATGTTAATGAAGCTCAAGTATCATATTAATGTTTATGCCAGTATAATAATATTATTATTATAGTTTTTGGCATACAATTAAATTATACCTTTCCTTTATATAATATAGTGTGTGGCATATCTTTGATACTTTAGAGTTGTCGTCGTTTCACAGGTTTTAATTGAATTTGCCAATTAATCTTAATCTTAGAAAGTAACTTTCTCTCAACGAACACCCACTCACTGCCAGGGGTGTTCTATAAAAGAAAGTTACTTTCTGATGTAATGGGCACCAAGAACCAGAACTTGTATACCTTTCCTCCCCACCACCTTTCTCCCAAAGGCTTGGTAGCTCAATTGGTACAGCATCACACCGGAGATGTGAGTGTGTGGGTTCGATCCCCACTTCAGTTCTGAGATTTTCTTTTCCCGGAAAGAAAATCTTGGGACTTGAATACAAGTACTGAGTCTTGTTAATGCATTCTTACGTCATTACGGATCACCATGCAATCAAGTGGCTGTTAACCAAAAACGATTGCAAAAGTGCCAATATTTGTGGTCTGCATGCTTAAAAAAGAAGCGACTGAATCAGATATCTCTTGATTGATGGATATCGACTATTATTTGCAACTGATCCTCATGCAGTCTCAGGGAATCAAATTAAGGCAGAGTTACTGTTTGCCATACGTTGAACTTGGGGTACATGACCACTCTTCCTTTACGCTACGTATGCGTACTTTCTCTATGACGACCCTTACCATTTAGCAAAGGAGGGTTACGATGGACGGACTGATGGACGGACGGACAGACGGACAAAAATCGCCAAACAACTGCAGTAACCCTCCGCCTACGCTTTGCGGCGAGGGTTAATGCTATAAGGCCACTCCAAATGAGAACGTAGTTTCCCGTCCACCGCCCGCCTCTCTCTGACGCTACCGCTTCATTTGACCATTATGTCCATTATTTATGGTTGTAGCTAGCTAGGAGCAGTACTGCTTCATGAATTTGAAGCTAGCAACCAACGGTGATGTGTGTACTCACCTTACTTTCATGATAATAATGCCCCTTCTTGTCAAGGTGCTGCTATCAGCGCGCGCTAGCTAGCTAGCGGTAGCGCTGGCTAGGCATATAGGGCTAGCATGCTCTCCTTGTATGCACGTGCACAGTTGTGGGATCAAGAATTTTAATTATATTCATTGTGCTCATAATGATATTCATAATAATGGTTAATGGTAATGGGCGCCCGCCCGCATGTAAAATGCAGGAAGCCAGGACGGGAAACTATATTCCCATTTGGAGTGGCCTAAAGGCTGCACTCATGATATTATGAAAGTATCACGGGGTTTCCATTCGAATAATATTATGTTTAGATATCCATATAACATAATAATAATATGGATATCTAAAATTCGAATGGAAACCCCGTGATTACTTTCATATGGATATCTAAACATAATATTATTCGAATGGAAACCCCGTGATTACTTTCATAATATCATGAGTGCAGCCTTTATAGCATGATTATTATTATAATTGTGTGTGGGCCACTTGTGATCTTTTGGTTCTAAAGCTTCAATTGTTTGTTCTTTGTTTTCAGGGATGGCCTTATCAATAGAGGGAGCTCCTGCTGGCGCTGCTCCCGGTATCCAGAATTTGAGAGCATTGTCGTCATCAAAGTCCCAGATAACCTCTGCACCATGCATGATGGCATATAGGTACCTGATGTTCTTGCGACCAAAATGGTTCCATGGAAGAGCACGAACGAATAACATTATATTGTGCATGGCCACTTGATTGTCTGGAGTCAAATAAACCACAGCATCATTTCCTTCTCCCTAAGAGTGTATCATCTCAGAGTCAGTTGTGTCCACCGTGGACGTATCGTAAGTAGCTACAACAGCTCAGACTGTGTTTGTGGAGACAGCGTGAAGGGAGATGTGATATGCAATGAGCCTAGTAGTGAACCAACAGCATTTTGTCGTGACACACCGTTATTAAGTGTGTGTCTATTCAATAGACCAGCTATTGCATGTCCTACAGTGAAAAGTTTGACACAGTCATCTTGGGAGAGTGTCCCTTTCTGTGTACATCACACTACTATTATCGTATTCCCAATTCAAGTGACCAGTTAGACACTACGTGCAGCACAGTTATCCTACAAAACAGAACCGGTCAACTGTGTAGTAAGTGTGCCAAAGGCTATGCTCCTTCTGCGTATTCCTATGGAGTTCAGTGTGTGGATTGCGCTAACTATCGTTACAACTGGATCAAGTACCTACTGATAGTCTATTTACCCGTTACTGCCTTGTACCTTGCAGTGACTGTCTTTCAGCTCAATGCCACCTCCCCATCTATGAGTGCTTGTATTTTCGTCTGTCAACTAATTTCTTTGCATTCTTATGCAAGTATTCTTGTTAATATTTTCAAAACGAAGGATACTATCATCAATACTATTGTATTGTTACCCCGCGCGCATGCGCAAGGGGTAAAGTAATCGGTTGTGTCTGTCGTCGTCTGTCGTCGTCAGCACAAAAATCGCCGGATCTGGAGATCTAGGCGTCTGAGCGTCTCGTATGTACAGCATATCCATCGATATCGTCGAAAAACTGGCTTCATTGTCCTTCAAATCGATTGGAAAGGTCCATGAGCGTCGCAAATACTGCATTTCGTTGGCCACGCCTATCAATACTACCCACCATGTGCTTTCTGCCCATGCGCACAACCTGGCACAATATGTAGGTAAAGGTCGTCGACGCTGCAGCGCGCGGGGTATGTGCTCTATAGAGCTCTAGTTTAGAGTTGGGATATTTATGTATGGTATGTGGAATCTGGATTTCTATCGTATGAATGGTAGTCCATTGTGTCTTCATCCAAGGGTATCGACTCTTCAAGTTATTACTCTCGATTATGCAATAGCTTTGTATCCACTGGTGCTCATATTTATTATACTTATGCTTTGGTTTAAGTTCATGATCGGTCAACAATCATTCAGTTTGTTTGGAAGCCATTAAGACAATTTTTCATTTGGATTAAAATCACAAACATCTCTTTTATCAATGCCTTTTGTACTTTTTTCTTGCTTTCGTATGTCTAAGATTCTTGATACTTCGCTCAATTTGCTGACACCAGTTCAAGTGGTAAACTGGCCATGTAGTGGATATTATGTACTATGATGCTTCCGTGGAATTTTTTGGATTGGAGCATCTACCATATGCAATTTTAGCTATCTGTATGTGTATCATTTTCAATATAATCCCATTAATCTTGCTCTGTCTCTATCCTTGCCGACGCTTTCAGTCTTGTCTTAATTATTATCAATAATTGTCAATTTCAATCAGAGATTGCATACTTTCATGGATGTATTTCAAGGCTACTACAAGTTAGAGCCATTTGATTGCAGATATTTTTCTGCTTTTTTTCTTGTTCTAAGATTTATTGTACTAGCTACTTGCCTTTTATTTTGTAAAAAGTGGTTTTATGCTAGTTATTTTTGGTCTGTTCCTAATCCCAGTAACCACTTTCTATGCTGCTGTGAGGCCGTACAAGAATTCCATACACAATATTACTGATATTATTTCTAACGCAAATATTTTGCAAATGAAATTAAATAAATGTGAATTATGGTATTACAGCTAGTTAACCGTGCATGCATGTATTGAAATGACTTATCAATGATATTTAATACTGCATTGTACATACGCAGCAAAGAATTATTATAGTAACTGTAGCTATACACACGCCGATAGTTAATTTTGTAAATAGTTTTCCCCCACGGTAGAGACAGCAGATTTTTAAATGATCAGCTATTCAAGCAAGCCAACTAAATTGGACTGGCTTGCTAATATTATTATTAATATTCCTGTATGTATGGGTAATTGTATGATTTTGGGAGAATATTAATATATATTCTACTCTTGTTGCATAATATTGTGACCTGCTCTGAGAAAACGGACCTTACAGAAATTTGAGAGAGATTTTAGCATGGATAGGTAGCTATATAGCTCTGTCTATGCTGAGTACATTGGTACAAGTTTCAAGGAAAAATATTGATCACAAGTGGAGTTATGACCATTTTTATACACTCGGGTAGATAGAGTCGTTTTCTGAAAATAGGCTTTTTCTACTATGATTAAATTCTGTATTAAGTTGCATGGAAGCAGGTTAATTGTAATAGTGGTGCAACAGCCCTAGCCATCTGTGTACAAGAGCATGTTTATACAATGTCTAATCAGTTCTAATTATTATTAGACAGTGGTTGGATTGGTTGGCCAGGGATGGGATTCTGTGGCTCCACTACAACTGGCACATGTTCTTGCAATTGTGTGCATGCTCAAATTAAATTCTATTCTCGGTGATTACACCACAATGTCCTGTAAGCGGGTGGGTGATTACACCACAATGTCCTGTAAGCGGGTTGACTTATCACTGAGTATCAATATTGTTTATGTTTGCACAAGATTAGCTACCACATCTTAGGACTTGAATGTTATGTAATGTACAGTATTAAGTTAGCCTATTAACACTATTTTGATTATCAATTGTCTTAGAAAGAATGCAACAAGTATGGTTGTAGCTCATGGGATGATCAGGCTCTTGATGGGCCTTTCTACCCAATTAAGAACATGTACAATTGAAGTGATATAATAATAGTTGCCATATATTCACATTATTATTATACGCATTGTACATGACATAATGTTGAGGTCTACATACATGCTTAGCTTATTCTCTCCCCGGCTAGAAAAAATCCGGGCAGCCACCGGGAATCGAACCCAGGGCCACTGGCTTGAGCCACCAGCGCTCTACCACTGAGCTACGACCACCCTTAGGCACCCGAACTCCCCCCTTCCAGCTTTAAGGGCGAAAGTCAACCCTATACCCAAACTACGTTCACGGAGTCTGCCGGGATAATTAAATCACCAAAGCACAGAGCCCCAACAATAGTAATTACATGAAAGTTCTTAGCTTAACAAGGATGGGCACACACACTCTCATCACCCCATCTACATCCTAAAGCTAGCTGGAAGAGAAAAAATCCGGGCAGCCACCGGGAATCGAACCCAGGGCCACTGGCTTGAGCCACCAGCGCTCTACCACTGAGCTACGACCACCCTTAGGCACCCGAACTCCCCCCTTCCAGCTTTAAGGGCGAAAGTCAACCCTATACCCAAACTACGTTCACGGAGTCTGCCGGGATAATTAAATCACCAAAGCACAGAGCCCCAACAATAGTAATTACATGAAAGTTCTTAGCTTAACAAGGATGGGCACACACACTCTCATCACCCCATCTACATCCTAAAGCTAGCTGGAAGAGAAAAAATCCGGGCACATTAGTCAACAATTACAATACTTGGATGCATATGTCATAATATGCACACGTCTAACATCATGATGGTACCTGACCTTTGACCCTGGGACTCAGAAGAATTCATTAGTCTAAGATGGTTGTGTATATAAATGGATTATTAGTTATGTACAACTAGGTTTAGCAAAAAGCTCATGCATGAATCTATAATATTATACTGTAGTGTCCTGAGCAAGCGCACACTCACATGCCCATGTCGCATTTCAAAGGGTCAACGAGTCTATCTAGCTATATCACCACAGATATGACTAAATAAACATCAAGATCTCTATCAGCAAGAGTACATAATAGGAAGAGAGGGAGAGTATCTTACTCTGTATACTGCTGTGCAAACGCACTGCGGATAATTAAATTTGAGTGGTTGACTCAAACAAACTGTGAAACCCACCCGTACTGCAGCTGGGCAGTACCCAGGTGGGCTGTCCTCAGTGGCGTGTCCAGGATTTGAAGGAGGGAGGTGCTAAGCCAATCGCGCGCGAAGCGCGCGCACAAAAATTTAAGCCACGCCCACAAAACATTGACCACGCCCTTCGCTAACGCGTTCTTGAAGAAAGCTGGCTGACAAAGAAGGCTATTTTGGCCAAGTAGCGACGAGAAAGAGTTGTTTAGAGAGCGAATTTTAGAGACCAGTAAGTTTGTTCTTGGTTCTGGCTACCAATAATTGTCGATTATCAGCATAAACTGTTGCCACTGAGCTACTGATCTGGCTGTTGTGCCAGAGCTGAGGGGGGTGCTCGAGCACCCGGAGCCCCCCCTTGGACACGCCACTGGTCCTAGACCAATTATTGGCCAACACTCACTTAACTACAAGGTGGTATGTGTAGTATACTACAGTTTACAAGGATATACGGATTTAATTATCCGCAGTGCGTTTGCACAGCAGTATACAGAGTAAGATTAAGATACTCTCCCTCTCTTCCTATTATGTACTCTTGCTATCAGGCTATGATATAGCTAAGTCTGAACTATAATATGTAAAACACAGCTAAATGTAAGTAAAGTAATGTAGTAACCAAGGTAGGGTGAGCAGGAAAAAAATTTTTTTGGTAAATTGCATAATATAGAAATTTAAACACTCATTCCCCCCTTCAGTGTACCTGAAGTCTTGAAACACCATAGAGCTCATGTATTGCAGTGTTATAGTCCTGTGGCACCTTCCGTCCAGTGTCCACTCCATCTAGTGCCTCACACCAAGCTTCCCTCAGGGCTGACCATTTGTTCTTCATTTCTTTCATCATTAGGTTATGGATCAACTCAAAGTCCGCATTCTCTAATTTACGCTCCAACTCTTGCATATCGTCAAAGTATGTAATGTGTGGCCATTGGTAAAAATCACCAAACTGTAACCAGTAGTACTCTGCTTCACCTCCCACTTCATTTGGGCTGTATGGGTGGGTGTTAGTTGGATGTGGTTTCATCGCATCGGCTAGTTTCTTGTCACCACAACCATGAGTAATTACAGCTCGATCACGCCCGAACGCATGAGTGCTTCGGAAGAATCGCGGAGAAGGCATAAATAGTGGAATTCCTAATGCATAGTACTCAACAAGTTTGAAGGACATGACAGCATAAGGGAAGTAAACCATAGCACGATGACTAACGAGGTCACTGAACTCATAGTGGCCATAGAGCTTGAAGATGTCCACAATTTTGAACTTTTTCACCTGAGCAACTAGTTTGTCAGCGAGTCTATTTTCCATACGTGAAATGTACAATATTTCATCCCTTGTTGGCTTGTAAGGATTATCCATCTGTGCATAAACCCCAGTATAACTGTAGAGTGGTAAAGCAGATAGTCCAGTGTAGTAGCGAAGGTATTCTTGGTCATAGACACTAGCGGCACCAATGATATGTTTTGGATTATCCATGGCAGCAAGCATGTACAGGTGCTCATCCAATCTGTCCCATTCATCCTTAGTGCATCGCCCCAAGTTGTATCTGTGAACTGGCAAATAGACTATTGTCTTGTTTAGGGGCATCCAGAGCTCACAATATGCTGCCGGATAGGAACAGAAAAAGGCATCAACCGAAGAAATTATTTTATTACTCTTGAAAAAGTCAAAGTTGGACTTCATCATATCTTCTGTCAGTCTTACTCGTGCGTTTGTATAGTGTCTAATTACACCAGAAAGATTACGGTATACATGTATTCCGTCTTGTTTGAATACGGAAGGAAATGGAGTGTGGTTGGATTTGGTTCCTGCAACATAGACAGTGTGACCTAAGGTGGCCAGAACTGTGGGTGTGTCCACTCGTGGGCCATCATGTAAGTCTGAGGTCCAAAAAGTGTACCGTTTGGTTGTGGTGCACACTCTATCTTTTGATCTCTTAGAATTCAAAGCGATAGGATAGGAGAGAGTTGAGAGGTCAGCATCATTGACTATATCTGGAAATGTATAACCGATATCTAGAAGCGTCTGTAGCCACAGCTGTACTAGCTGAACATCAAGAAGCTCAACATACTGTCGTTCATACAGTGCAATCCATAGTTCCTCTGTTCGCTCGACAATTGTTCTTCCTTTGCCCTTCCAGCTTCCTAAAAACTCCATAAGTGGCTTCCCCTTTATGTAGAGGTCCCACTCCGATCCCAAGTCACCAATATTGCTATGCACATTTCTATCTTGCACTACCAGTGGGCGAGCAATGAATCCAGACTGGAGACCAGCATCCCAGAACAGCCTCTGAGCAATGAAGCTTCGCCATATATCAGTGACTCGTCCACTCACAGTAATCGGTAGAAACAATCCAAAGAATCCTGCTTTAAAATGCAGAGTAGCCTGTGCATTGTATGGTGTGAGGCAGCCCTTGGGAATCATGAGGTGCTTGTTTTGTTTTGGTCGCTTGAAGAAGAAGGGAACGGGCATCGTGAGGCGATAGATGGCATCTACGTCAGGTTGATAGTCTGCTAAGGATTGTAGGACTGCAATCGAACTGGCCTTTAGCTTGGTAGTGTGTAGTGGTGTATCACTGCAATTTGTAACCTTAATATCCTCAAGTGGGAGACCTCTTGGCCAAAAGGGAAGTGTTGGGGCACCTAATACTGGATATGGATTGTAAGTGGGCCAGTTGTGATCTTTTGGTTCCAAAGTTTCAATTGTTTGTTCCTCATGTTCAGGAATGGCCTCGTCAATAGAGGGAGCTCCAGCTGGCGCAGCTCCCGGTATCCAGAATTTGAGAGCATTGTCATCGTCAAAGTCCTAGATAACCTCTGCACCATGCATGATGGCGTACAGGTACCCAATGTTCTTGCGACCAAAATGGTTCCATGGAAGAGCACTAACAAAGTTTACTGCATTGCGCATTGCCACTTGATCGTCTGGTCTCAAATAAACCACGGCATCATTTCCTTCTCCCTTCGTCCAGCCAGCGTCGTACGATTCAGCACTTCTCTTGTCAAAGACCACCACCAGACACCAGTTTTTAAGCTTCACCTGTCGACGAACGGCATCTGATACGTCAAAGATGGTTGTCATTACTGCCCACTTTTTACATGATGGTTCAGATCTTGAATGTGATCTTGTCCTTTCAGGATTAAAAGCATGAAATTTTATGCGATTTCTTGGGAACTGACGCACGATTTCTCCCGAAAATGTAGATCCTGTTGTACCGCTCAAGGCCCACTTTGGTAGCAAGTTGTGATCGCGACCATCTGCTACCGTTGATTCCAACATAAACGATTCCAGAGGAGTCCATGTGGGCCGCCAAGATGGCTTCAGGGAACTGGTCTTCATCAATACTATAATAATCAACGTAGCTATAGCTACAACACATAAAAAGGTTGCTAATACTTTTTTCTTCGACGTTGTCGGCAGGAGCCTCGTTCGTGATCGAGCCGAGAGCTGCGTGTCCATCAGCGATTCGAAGTAAGCAGAGTAGTCTAGGAGGATTATCTTTTCCTTGATTGCTTAGGGCGTGCCGCAGTACTAGTGGAGAGGTGCTTATCATGCAATGAATAAAGTACGAGTTATCCCGGTCACTTATCCTGGTACCTTCGCAGCGCGCGATAATAATATTTTACTGCGCGTGCGTTTTACTCCGCGGAATGCGCATTTCAAAAATATCGCGCATCATACGCATTCGTTGGAACTACACTCCTTGGCAGTTTCTTTTAACAACTTATCAAGGAAAATCTGGAGTCTTCCCCGTCGTTGCTATACTTCCATTCTTCATTGTGTTGGTGGTTTTCAAGGAATATACAATACTATTATCACCAGATCTAACAAGCTAATTTCTTCTGCTCAAAAAGCTGGGTCGATCTTGTCTTCTGGCTGAGGTCTTCACTGAAGCCTCAACACTAATGTATACTAGTTTTGGGTACAACCATCGTAACGCGGCATGCCACTGGAAATTCTACTCAGAATGTGATAAACTCTGTGCCAATTTCATCCGCGATGCCAGATTGAATCCTGAAATGAATCATCATAATATCACGGAGGACATTAACTATATTGTGTGCTGTACTTAATCTAAATTACTAATCAATTTATATTGTTATTCTAAGTTAATTAAAGTTCTGGGCGGGGGCGGGGGGGGAAGCTAAAAATTAATTTTCAATGATTGTATATGTCTGATAATAATAATTATAATGGATTTCGTACTACTTTCATGTGCATATAGCTATATCTCAGACTGGTAAATATAGGGGATTTCTTAGTGTACAGAAAGTTACCACCTGCTGTACTCTAAATAACATCCCACCATGTTGTTAAAATTATCCCATAATATAATATATAGACACACAATGTCATGTAGCTACCACCTAGATTTAGCCAGTATACTGTTTTGAGAAACAGAATCATGTTATTTTCTATTCAGTAGGACAATTTCTGAGAAGGTGTCCTATTATTTTGTATAACTCCATGCAGCTTTGATTTGGTCAGACAATATAATATCACAGTGTACAAGAAAGCTAGTTTTAATAGTCGCAGCCAGCTAGCTACCAGGTGGCTCACAGTTGACACTATTACTATAAAGTATATAACCACAAGTCCAGCCCAGTCTTGTAGTACTTGTGCTACTTAAGTATGGCTTTCTACTAGTTAGGTAAACCTATCCTATAGCCTAATAGCTATCCACACAGCTTGCAACCCATGGTCCAGGAATATACCTTGATCGTTACTGGCATGATCACCATTACGAGCTATTCATCAGGCCAGATCAGATACCATTCCATGCATAGGCTAAGAATATTACGACAGTCTGAAAAGTTATTATGAGCACTGCTCATGCATGTACTCTATAAAATTTAATCAAAGTGCAGTGCAGCTGCAAGAGCTGTGGGGATCCCATGATACCCACAAAGGTGTGGGTCTACACTATTACATATAATATCATCATTGGAACAACCATGCATGTCCTCTCTTGATCTCCCAGCTTTTAATGTTGCTTTTTGTGTAAAACAATAAAAGCTGAGAAATTAAGAGAGGGCCTAGCCTCGTCCCCAGGCCACTCCCGTGTATCCGTGTGCAACATTGAAAACATGGTAGCCTGGAGATGAGGCTACCACACGTTCGCGCCAGTAGCTAAGTAGCTAATTAAAGCAATGAAATTCAGATGATAGGGTGAGCAGGAAAAAAATTCATACAAAAAATACAGTTAAATATTATTAACCACCCCTTCAGTGTATCTGAAGCCTTGAAACACCATAGAGCTCATGTATTGCAGTGTTATAGTCCTGTGGCACCTTCCGTCCAGTGTCCACTCCATCTAGTGCCTCACACCAAGCTTCCCTCAGGGCTGACCATTTGTTCTTCATTTCCTTCATCATTAGATTATGGATCAACTCAAAGTCCGCATTCTCTAGTTTATGCTCCAACTCTTGCATATTGTCAAAGTATGTAATGTGTGGCCATTGGTAAAAATCGCCAAACTGTAACCAGTAGTACTCTGCTTCACCTCCCAGTTCATTTGGGCTGTATGGGTGGATGTTTGTTGGATGTGGTTTCATCGCATCGGCTAGTTTCTTGTCACCGCAACCATGAGTAATTATAGCTCGATCACGCCCAAACGCATGAGTGCTTCGGAAGAATCGCGGAGAAGGCATAAACAGTGGAATCCCTAACGCGTAGTACTCAACAAGTTTGAAGGACATGACAGCATAAGGGAAGTAAACCATAGCACGATGACTAACGAGATCACTGAACTCATAGTGGCCATAGAGCTTGAACGTGTCCACTATTTTGAACTTTTTCACCTGAGCAACTAGTTTGTCGGCGAGTCTATTTTCCATACGCGAAATGTACAATATTTCATCTCTCGTTGGCTTGTAAGAACTATTCATCTGTGCATAAACCCCAGTATAACTGTAGAGTGGTAAAGCAGAAAGTCCAGTGTAGTAGCGAAGGTATTCTTGGTCATAAACACTAGCGGCACCAATGATATGTTTTGGATTATCCATGGCAGCAAGCATGTACAGGTGCTCATCCAGTCTGTCCCATTCATCCTTAGTGCATCGTCCCAAGTTGTATCTGTGAACTGGCAAATAGACTATTGTCTTGTTTAGAGGCATCCAGAGCTCACAATATGCGGCCGGGTAGGAACAGAAAAAGGCATCAACCGAAGAAATCACTTCATTACTTTTGAAAAATTCAAAGTTGGATTTTATCATATCTTCTGTCACTCTAGTTCTTGAGTTCCAATAATGATTTTTAATTACATCTGAAAGATTATAGTATACATGTATTCCATCTTGTTTGAATACGGAAGGAAATTGAGTGTGGTTGGATTTGGCTCCTGCAACATAGACAGTGTGCCCTAAGCTGGCCAGAACTGTGGGCGTGTCCACTCGTGGGCCATCATGTAAGTCTGAGGTCCAAAAAGTGTACCGTTTGGTTGTGGTGCACACTCTATCTTTAATTTCAGTCTTCGATTTCAAAACGATAGGATAGGAGGGAGTTGAGAGGTCAGCATCACTGAGTATGTCTGGAAATGTATAACCAATATCTAGAAGCGTCTGTAGCCACAACTGTACTAGCTGAACGTCAAGAATCTCAACATACTGTCGTTCATACAGAGCAATCCATAGTTCTTCTGTTCGCTCGACAATTGTTCTTCCTTTGCCCTTCCAGCTTCCTAAAAACTCCATAAGTGGCCTCCCCTTTATGTAGAGGTCCCACTCCGATCCCAAGTCACCAATATTGCTATGCACATTTCTATCTTGCACTACCAGTGGGCGATGAATGAATCCAAACTGGAGACCAGCATCCCAGAACAGCCTCTGAGCAATGAAGCTTCGCCATATATCGGTGACTCGTCCACTCACAGTAATCGGTAGAAACAATCCAAAGAATCCTGCTTTGAAATGCAGAGTAGCCTGTGCATTGTATGGTGTGAGGCAGCCCTTGGGAATCATGAGGTGCTTGTTCTGTTTTGGTTGCTTGAAGAAGAAGGGAACGGGCATCGTGAGGCGAAAGATGGCATCTACGTCAGGTTGGTAGTCTGCTAAGGATTGTAGGACTGCAATCGAACTGGTCTTTATCTTGGTAGCATGTAGTGGTGTATCACTGCAATTTGTAGCCTTAATATCCTCAAGTGGGAGACCTCTTGGCCAAGAGGGAAGTGTTGGGGCACCTAATGCCGGGTATGGATTGTAAGTGGGCCAGGTATGATCTTTTGGTTCCAAAACTTCAATCGTTTGTTCTCTGTGTTCAGGAATGGCCTCGTCAATAGAGGGAGCTCCAGCTGGCGCTGCTCCCGGTATCCAGAATTTGAGAGCATTGTCGTCGTCAAAGTCCCAGATAACCTCTGCACCATGCATGATGGCGTACAGGTACCCGATGTTCTTGCGACCAAAATGGTTCCATGGAAGAGCACTAACGAAGTTTACTGCATTGCGCATTTCCATTTGATCGTCTGGTCTCAAATAAACCACGGCATCATTTCCTTCTCCCTTCGTCCAGCCAGCATCGTACAATTCAGCACTTCTCTTGTCAAAGACCACCACCAGACACCAGTTTTTAAGCTTCACCTGTCGACGAACGGCATCTGATACGTCGAAGATTGTTGTCATTACTGCCCATTTTTTACACGATGGTTCAGATCTTGAATGTGATCTTGTGCTTTCAGAATTAAAGGCATGAAACTTTAGGCGATTTATTGGGAACTGACGCACGATTTCTCCTGAAAATATAGATCCTGTTGTACCGCTCAAGGCCCACTTTGGTAGCAAGTTGTGATCGCGACCATCTGCTATCGTTGATTCCAGAGGCGTCCATGTGGGCCGCCAAGATGAGTTCAGAGAATTGGGCTTCATCAATACCATAATAATAATCAACGTAGCTATAGCTATAACACATAAAAACGTTGCTAATACTGTTTTCCTCGACATTGTCGGCAGGAGCCTCTTTCGCGATCGATCCGAGAGCCGCGTGTCCATCAGCGATTTGAAGTAAGCACAGTAGTAGTCTGGGCGGGTTATATTTTCCTTGATTGCCTAGGCCGTTCCGCAGTACTAGTCGAGGGTGCTTATTATTTTGCAATGAATAACGTATGATTATCATCCGCGGTCACCTATCCTAGTCACGAGACAGCGCGCATGCAGCAATCATGAATATTTTCGCGGAATGCGTATTGAAACATTGCGCATCATACGCAATTTTTTTGCGTGTCGACTGTCAAACCACTAGCATTTGTTTTTGATCAAAAATTACCCAAAACATTCTGGAGGAATTAAAGAAATTCTCCTAAAAATATTATGTCCCAAGGAACTTGGCGTGCTATGCCTATCAAGCTCAATAGGGATAAATAATTTTATTTCAACAGACTCCCTCATCTCTGGAACTCACTACCACCTATTGATCATGACCTGAACTTATCTTTCGCAACAATCAGAAAACAACTAATAGACATTTTTTGGAAATCCTTCCTCGCCAATTTTAATTCTGACAATACTTGCACCTATATATTACTTTGCATGTCCTTGCCCAAGGTGTTTCTCCCAGCCAAAGTCTTCCTTCATCTGATGTACCGGTATATATACAAGTTTAATACTAACAATCACCAAACTAATTTTTATCACAATATTTATTATAGTATTATCCTGTACATGTCAGGCTGTTATAACCCTGTAACAGACCTTCAGCTATGGAAGCTGTAAAGCATTAATAATAATAATAAATATAATAATAATAATAATAATAATAAATACGCCCACTCATTTGTAACAGTGTCTGATTAGTAAGTTCCAATTCTGATTAGTGAATTTTATGCCAATTATCACACAAAACTGAGCAAAAAACAGCACCAGAAAAGTGCTTGTCTGAAAAAAACTGCTATGGTTGAACAATATAATAGTAAGTTTAAATTTAGTATAAATATAATAGTTTTAAATTTAGTATACAAGGTTATAATTATTTTTAATTAGCTAATTCCTATCATATTTTTTACTATGTTGTGCTGTCACCTCTATTTTTCTTTACTGGGTCCACTTTATATTAGCAGTAATTGCTAAATGTGTAATTGCTAAATGTGTATCCGATGCAAAGGCATAAACTATTATAGACAAAAAAAAAAAAAAATTTTAAACACTAAGTAGAAAAAAAAAACAAAACTTTAATTAATTAATTCAGGGGGGAATTGGGAGCACTTGGGGACATAATTTTTGTACCGGCGCGCAGAATGGATCAAATGCAGAGATTTGACCTTCAGGAATTTTGATTCACGCCTTAGAATCAAAGTTACGGCCCTTTGAAGTTTCCCCATATGTTTGTACAGGGAAGCCATGCGTTTGCAATGTTTCCGCCCACGCGCTACGTGAGGGGCGGGGCCACGCGCGCACATAAACGTGACGACCTTTACCAACTTTTCACAAAATTGAAATTTAGGCTGCCTGCTCGCATTGTATGGTTCCACTATGCATCCAGCTCGATTATATGATGGTTTTTGGACAATTTTTTTTCTGCTTAGTGTTCTGGTCGCCTTGAAAAAAAAAAAAAAACAAAAAAAAAACAAGTGCAAATATTTGCTGAGGTAGTTCAAGATTTACTGTCCTGCTGCAGGATTTTCTTCAGGATGTATTATACTTCTGACAGTCTGTTAGCACCAGCACTACACATAATATTATTATGTGTAGTACTGCCAGGTGCTAACTTTTTACACGATGGTTCAGATCTTGAATTTGATCTTGTGCTTTCAGGATTAAAAGCATGAAACTATAGGCGATTTCTTGGGAACTGACGCACGATTTTTCCTGAAAATATAGATCCTGTTGTACTGCTCAAGGCCCACTTTGGTATACCAAGTCGTGATCGCGACCGCTTACTACCGTTGATTCCAGAGGCGTCCATGTGGGCCGCCTAGATGACTTCAGAGAATCGGTCCTCATCAATACTATATTATACTGATAGTCAACGTAGTTACAACACATAAAAACGTTACGAATAATATTATTTTCTTCGACATCGTCGGCAAGATCCTAGCTCCTTCGCGATCGAAATAAGGAATCCGAGCCCTGCGTGTCCATCAGCGAAGTAGAAGCAAGAACAATACTCTTAGGCCACACAAATAAAATTAATTGTTTCTCAGGCCCGCCCGCATCGGATTTTCCACCCCGCATGGGGCTTTTTTTAAGGGGTTGGTGTACAATTTGTCTGGTAAAGATCATCATAGCCACATGTAAGTACTATAATTGGTGCGTGGCATCACGTACATGTACCTCGCACTATTGAACCCATTATCCTTGGCCTTCGAGGCGACCCATCCTCTGCAGCTACAGTTTCACCAGAGTATTAAATGGTGAGGTTGAACTTAACTGACACAGCAATGTACAGAATGAATGATACAACACAAAATGCATGGTTTTATACCCAGGTACTAATAAGATAATACTTCCTGTACAGTTACATAACACTATACAAAGATAACCACTAATTACAAAAACATAACATAACATGTCCACACACCTAGCCTGACATGACCCTGTAATAAAATGAGTGACTCGTAAATACAACGTATCCTTCAATATCGCCCTTCAGTATGCCCACGTCGACGAGCTCTGACATCGACGCTGCAGCGCGTGGGGTAGGTGCTCTATAGAACTCTAGTTTTGTTAACGAGTACTCGAGTGGTATTTTTATTTCGAATCGCGGATGGATACTCGTCTCTCGAACTCCTTAATATCTCGCGATCGATCGCGGCTCATGAGGCTCATGCCGACAATGTCCATGAAAACAATATCAGTAACGTTTTTATGTGTTGCAGTGACGCTGGTTATTATGGTATTGATCACAATCGGTTCTCTTACCTCATCTTGGCCCACACCGACGCCTCTGGAATCAACGGCAGTACTACGTGTTCGCGATCACGACTTGCTACCAAAGTGGGCCTTGAGCGATACAACAGGACTGAAATTTTCCGGAGAAATCGTGCGTCAGTTCCCAAAAAATCGCCTAAAGTTTCATGCCTTAAATCCTGAAAGCACAGGATCAAATTCAAAACCTCACCTATCATGTAAAAAGTGGGCAGTAATGACAACAATCTTTGATGTATCAGATGCTGTTCGTCGACAGGTGAAGCTTAAAAACTGGTGTCTGGTGGTGGTCTTCGATAAGAGAAGTGCTGAATTGTATGACGCTGGCTGGACGAAGGGCGAAGGAAATGATGCTGTGGTTTATTTGAGACCAGACGATCAAGTGGCAATGCGCAATGCAGTAAACTTCGTTAGTGCTCTTCCATGGAACCATTTTGGTTGCAAGAACATCGGGTACCTATACGCCATCATGCATGGTGCAGAGGTTATATGGGGTTTCGAGGACGACAATGCTCTCAAATTCTGGATACCGGGAGCTGCACCAGCTGGAGCTCCCTCTATTAACGAGGCCATCCCTGAATATGAAGAACAAACAATTGAAGCTTTAGAACCAAAAGATCACAACTGGCCCACATACGATCCATATCCGGCATTAGGTGCCCCAACACTGCCCTCTTGGCCAAGAGGTCTCCCACTTGAGGATATTAAGGTTAAAAATTGCAGTGATACACCACTACACACTACCAAGATAAAGACCAGTTCGATTGCAGTCCTACAATCCTTAGCAGACTACCAACCTGACGTAGATGCCATCTATCGCCTCACGATGCCCGTTCCCTTCTTCTTCAAGCGACCAAAACAGAACAAGCACCTCATGATTCCCAAGGGCTGCCTCACACCATACAATGCACAGGCTACTCTGCATTTCAAAGCAGGATTCTTTGGATTATTTCTACCGATTACTGTGAGTGGACGAGTCACTGACATATGGCGAAGCTTCATTGCTCAGAGGCTGTTCTGGGATACTGGTCTCCAGTTTGGATTCATTGCTCGCCCACTGGTAGTGCAAGATAGAAATGTGCATAGCAATATTGGTGACTTGGGATCAGAGTGGGACCTCTACATAAAGGGGAAGCCACTTATGGAGTTTTTAGGAAGCTGGAAGGGCAAAGGAAGAACAATTGTCGAGCGAACAGAGGAACTATGGATTGCACTGTATGAACGACAGTATGTTGAGCTTCTTGACGTTCAGCTAGTACAGCTGTGGCTACAGACGCTTCTAGATATTGGTTATACATTTCCAGATATAGTCAATGATGCTGACCTCCCAACTCCTTCCTATCCTATCACTTTGAAATCGAAGAAAACAAAAGATAGAGTGTGCACCACAACCAAACGGTACACTTTTTGGACCTCAGACTTACATGATGGCCCACGAGTGGACACACCCACAGTTCTGGCCAGCTTAGGGCACACTGTCTATATTGCAGGAGCCAAATCTAACCACACTCCATTTCCTTCTGTATTCGAACAAGACAGAATACATGTATACTATAACCTTTCTAGTGTCATAAAGGATCATTACTGGAATGCACGAACTAGAGTGACAGCTGAGAAGATATGATAAAGTCCAACTTTGAATTTTTCAAGAGTAATAAAGTAATTTCTTCAGTTGATGCCTTTTCCTGTTCCTATCCGGCAGCATATTGTGAGCTCTTAATGCCCCTAAACAAGACAATAGTCTATTTGCCAGTTCACAGATACAACTTGGGACGATGCACTAAGGGTGAATGGGACAGACTGGATGAGCACCTGTACATGCTTGCTGCCATGGACAACCCAAAACATATCATTGGAGCCGCTAGTGTCTATGACCAAGAATATCTTCGCTACTACACTGGATTATCTGCTTTACCACTCTATAGTTATACTGGAATGTATACACAGAATAATCCTTACAAACCAATGAGAGATGAAATATTGTATGTTTCATGTATGGAAGACAGACTCGCCGACAAACTAGTTACTCAGGTGAAAAAGTTCAAAATTGTGGACATCTTCAAACTCTATGGCCACTATGAGTTCAGTGACCTCGTTAGTCATCGTGCTATGGTTTACTTCCCTTATGCTGTCATGTCCTTCAAACTTGTTGAGTACTACGCATTAGGAATTCCACTGTTTATGCCTTCTCCGCGATTCTTCCGAAGCACTCATGCGTTTGGACCTGATCGAGCTGTAATTACTCATGGTTGTGGTGACAAGAAACTAGCCGATGCAATGAAACCACACCCAACTAACACCCACCCATACAGTCCAAATGAACTGGGAGGTGAAGCAGAGTACTACTGGTTACAGTTTGGCGATTTTTACCAATGGCCACACATTACATACTTTGATGATATGCAAGAGTTGGAGCGTAAACTAGAGAATGCGGACTTTGAGTTGATCCATAATCTAATGATGAAAGAAATGAAGAACAAATGGTCAGCCCTGAGGGAAGCTTGGTGTGAGGCACTAGATGGAGTGGACACTGGACGAAAGGTGCCACAGGACTATAACACTGCAATACATGAGCTCTATGGTGTTTCAAGGCTTCAGGTACACTAAAGGGGGGGATGTTTCCCTCCTCACCTTAATTGTCTTTCTACGCAGTATAATAATATTAGTTATCTCAATTTCATTGAGTCTATATAATATAGCTCACTGACTCCGAGTATGTATGTAATGTATGTATAGCTATTCTATCTCTTACTTGTTTATACTCTGTTGTATGACATGTATATTATACTATTATTATCCTCAAGTTTTAAATTGTTAGTTTTATTACCTAAACATGTTAACCTGTCATCCTAATTATAACCTAAACATGTTAACCTGTCAATGACATCCTAATTATAACCAGAATATGTTGACGACTTGTTTGTGAGAATATGCATGTTGACGACTTGTTTGTGTGATGTAGATGTTTCTAGAACATTCTATAATCTCACTATAATTAGGGGCGAGTCTGAGCGAGCCCCGAATACACGAGAAACTGGAAGCGGTGTATATATTTATTTATTTGTGCGTGATCTTGCATGGCAACGACTCAATGCGCATGCTCAGACACCACGTGGTAGCTTACCGTGACAGGTAATGGTCGTCATCAAACGCAGATCCGCGGAATCGTGGCAGTATGCAGTGTGCCTCGAGCTCAAGGGCCTTAGGAGAATAAAATCTGCGTTATATATATTCAATGTCATATTATATTTATTACTGTACTATTATATACATAGTGACCCTTTTACCATAAGTAACAATGCTCGGAATGTGGTGTTTCATTCTAAATTGTTAGTAGGGTACACGTCCCAGTTATGAGACACTAAACTTATGACTATTTTCACACAATTGTTCTAAGAATAATTTAAGTGGTATATTTTTTTAAGGACTGCCTAATAGTATGGCCTCTAATACATGGATTATAAATATCAACTTCACTACTAAATGATGTCACATTAATTTTTTAAAAATTGTTTTGCTATCATTAGTACTGAACATGTTATGGGACGCCTGTCCCTATTATGAGATACCACCTTCCCACTGATAAAGGCAGTTATCATAAGGTGGTTTAAGATGATGTCTTACCCAAGTTGGCATCCTTAAAGTGAGGTTTGAGTGTTAAACTCAAGAAAATAAGTAGTTTGATGTACCAAATTAGCAAATTTGTAAAGCTGATACACCAAAAACCAAAAATCATTGTTTCACTACATTTTTAAGCAATGAAAGCGTAAACCCATATCAAAATAAGGTGGATAGCAAATTCAACTTATAATTAGCACTGAGGTAATAGTTCTAATTAGGTATAATACAATGACCCCCCAAAACAGAAACTTCCATCTTCATTAATATGGATGTCCCATAATACCAACTGTCTCACAATACCTACGTATACCCTACTTACATTGTCATAGTAGTTGAGAGTTAGAACATTCTCAGCTATATAATATTATTATTATTATTATTATTATTATTATTATTATGAGTATAGCAGTTTTTAGTGTGATGATAGCAGTTGTCATGGTGGTGTCAGAGTGATAGCTAATTTCAATAATCAGTACAGCACAATGCCATTACATGTAGCTAACTTGAGTTACAATAAACACATCAATATAGCTACCATGTATGTAGGTAGCTACAGTTAATTTATGTTTCGACAGAAACTACTGTACAGCAGAAACGCTATTCCATATGCTTGGAATGTATACAGCAGCTATAAAGGCTGCAGTTACTCTACTTGAAACTAAATTGTAGTGTTTCATAACCTAGGCCGTGACTGCAGCACATGCTCGTATACAATAAGTATACTTAGCTACGAGTGAGTCTCAGTGCATATGCATGCAGTCAAGATGCTTAAAGTGAATAGTTCAAGCTTAAGAGTCGTATGTGCTCTTTTCCTACTACTTAGCCTTAGCATCACAGTCACTCTCTGTAGTGAACCCGAGGTGAATGGAGTTTGCTTTGACGATACAGCTGCTGACTCAGACAGTGTAAGTGTGGATACCAATGATTCATCCTCGTGCTCACTTTGGAAGAATAAAAAGACTCCTGATTCTAGTTGCAAGTGTGGCAGTAGCATAGGTCAAGTTGTATGGTGTACAAATCATTCGGTGTACATCTTTACTTGCCATTGTATGTCCTATAGTGAAGAGTTTGGAATGGATATCATGGGATCATGCCCGTTTCTTTGTGAAAATGTATATTTCATTGAAGTCCATTCGAATTTGGACTACCTTTGTAACCAGATCAACAGGACTGGTCAGTTGTGTGGCAAGTGCTCACAGGGATATGCCCCAGCTGTCTACTCGTATGGAAGTCTATGTGTACAGTGTACCCACTACAAGCACAACTGGATTAAGTATGTTATGGTTGCCTACTTACCTGTTACTATATTTTATATAGTTGTAATTTTATTTCGATTCAACGCAATGTCACCTTCTGTGATCGCATACATTTTTGTGTCTCAAATAATCTCTTCTCCAGCTTTTGCCAGTATCTTTACCATCTATGTATATTTTTCAGAAAAGCAACCAGTTATAGGTGCAAATGTTAGGCTTATGGGTGATTTTGTGTCTAGCATTTATAGTATGTGGAATTTAGACTTCTTTCGCTATGTCTATCAGCCATTTTGTCTTCATCCCAACATGACTACTCTTCAAATGATTTCATTAGACTATGCCATTGCTGTGTATCCCTTGCTGCTTATTTTCTTGACATACTTGTTTGTCAGAATTCACGATCGATTCACAATATTCCAGCTGCTTTGGAAGCCAGTGGCATGGCTAATGCTCAAGGTTAATCGTAACTTTGGGATCAAACGAACACTGATTAAAGCATTTGGTACCTTTATCCTTTTGTCATATGTGAAGGTACTCAATACTTCAGTCGATATTCTCATGCCAGTTCAAGTTTACAATGCCTCAGGGATAGTTGTTGGAGCGTATACATACTATAATGGATCACTGGAGTATTTTGGACGTGAGCATCTTCCTTACACTTTTCTCGCTATCTTCATATTTGCTACATTCAATCTTGCACCCTTTTTGTTACTTTGTCTCTATCCCTGTCGATTCGATGCTTTCAGTCCTGTCTTAACCGCTGTCGACTCAACAGTCAGGTGCTGCGTACCTTCATGGATGCTTTTAAGGCTGCTACAAGTTTGAGCCCTACGACTGTAGATACTTCTCTGGGTTCTATTTGTTTCTAAGGGTAGCAATTCTTTGATAACAGAGAGTACTTATGTTGTTATTGTCAGTGGTATGGCCCTTATACCAGCAATAGCCTTCTTTTTGATCGTTAAACCTTATGCACAGAGTATCTACAACACTATTGATGCCATCATTCTTCTGTCGTTTGTTCTCTTTTGCGTTGGTGCATCAGCAATTTCTCTATCTAACTTCAACGTTAAGTATCGGGCTTTCTCTTGTGCTATGACTGGAATTGGGATACTCTATCCTGCCACATATGCATCTGTGTTAATCACTTTCAAAATTTTACCCAAGTGTGTTAAACTAAGCTTTAAGAGATGTTTCAGAAAGTTCACATCAGCGAATCATGACCAGTGTGAGGATGCCTTGTTGGAGATTGGAGTAGCTAGGGAACAATAATGCTCAGTGGCTTTGTTATATGGGTGTAGTGTATAATATATGTAGCTCCTAGCTAGCTTTAGAACGTTTATAATAACTACTGGGTTTAACAGATGGTAATGATTTCAGTTACTTTTGGGAAGCATATGTTGCAATTGACAGCTTACAGTGTTGTCAAGATAGATTCTTCGTATTATTATTGTATTGAACTAAAGGATCAAAATTATTAAACTTTCTTGTAGAACAATAGGTAAATGATATTAAGCAGTATTATCGTATGTCTATTGTGTAGTTTAATAAATTACATTGTTCAATAATAATATAATTATTATCAGTACTAGCTGTTTATTGAAAGTGTAGAGAAGATGACCAGCTAGTACATACTGAAAATTGTTTCTTGTCAGTTTCATTAATTATTTTGGGTGATTCAGAGATGTTGAAAGTAGAAACACAAAGGCGTAGTGACTCCTATAAACTTCTATGACCTTATACCTAGGGAAATCTCCCGCATGATAACCGCCTTCAATTTTTCTTGTATAGTGAGCTAGTTGCAGCAGATTCACAGGTGTTCACAGGAAGCTAGCACTAATGGACAATGCATATCATCCATATAATATTTATTGTGGTATTAAGAATATGCCACTAAAGGCATAGTTACCTAGTTTATTACCTAAGGCAATAAAGGTCAGACTATAGTTACCTACTTGTACAACAGTTATTAATTTTTCCCCTTTACCTTTCAGTGGAGTAGGAACCAGGGGGGCCACTCCCTCCCCCCCTCCCCCCCCCCCCAATAATCAGGCTTGATACATAACCCTTGTGTACGTATTCTTCCAATCATATATTATGTCAAACTTTCTTCGTAAAGTCTGGTTTAAATTACTGAAATATGACCTCTACAAAAGTCTAGAATAATTGTGGTCATAAAATTTAGTAAACAAAGCCCCATCTACAACTTGTATCAGTACGTGGCCCCCGCAACACATGATTGCTTCCTACTCCACTGCCTTTATTGCGCCTTTTCAGCGTATTAAGATATTTCAACATGCAAGCTATTCAGTATAGTTATATTATGCACAGTGCAAGCTGCTATCTTTTGTACAATAAGAAAAGTATCGGGGTTATAATGATATGCTCTCTTTCTCTTTGGGATCCATAAGCTCTGTGTTTATTATAGAGCTTACTAATAAGATTAACATGAAGCATTTATATAACTGGAACAGTCACTCCGTACATACTTATAGTCTATTAGCTACTGAAAGTTAACTCAGTGTTTTTTTTTTCACTACTATGTGCCCCACTCTACTTAAGATGCTTTCTTTCACGATTTAAGATGCTTCTTCCCCACTCTACTAGTCTAAGATTCTTTCTTTCACTATTTAAGATGCTTTCTTTCACTACTATGTGCCCCATTCTACTTAAACAACAAATGACAATATTTTGTGACAATTCAAACTTTGGTTACAGCTGTACAAGGGGAGCAAACAAACTTCACCAAACACAAACTACTATAGAAACTCATTTGAATATCGTGCCCTTATGTTTAACACCCTTCCTAACGAAATAAGATCCCTAGAAACAAAGGCCGCTTTCAGAAGAGCACTGATCAGGCACTCCCAAACTCTTGAATAATTAAGTGCTAGTTAATATTGTTGATTTTGTGTTATGTAATTAGCTGTATACAGGACCTGCATGAAAATCTACTTTGTGTAGATGCAGCATATACCTGTCAAAAATAACGTTTACTACTACTTCTATACTACTACGTACCATTACAGTAGGTTTCCTTGAATTATTGCATTACACTTTCCCAAACAATAATACTATAGCTATGTATTGATAAAATTTAATATGACGTGGGTGGAAGTCCAGTGTAATTGCAAACAATATTATTATTATCATAGAAACACTATAAGATGCTTTCTTTTACTTGAATAACGATATGAATCTTATCATACCATGCATGTTTTGTCAACTAAACATCGATACAACAGATCTAGATCGATGAGAAGCTCACTCGATCTGAGATGCTAGCTAGCTACTATGACAAGTTTATATGAACTTCTATTACTGCTGTGCCTTTGCACTACACCTGCTTTCTGTACCGCTGATTCTTCAGGATTAAGTAAATTTTGCTTTGATGGAACAATATCTAATCATAGTGAAGATGCTAATGATTCGTCATCTTGCCCACCTTGGAAATATCGGAAGACTCCTACTTCACCTTGTGAGTGTGGCAATAGCATAGGTGAAGTCGTGCAATGCTCAAATGGATCAGTATGCCTCTTTAGTTGCCACTGTATGTCTTATAGTGAAAAACTGGGAACAGTTATCATGGGACCATGTCCACACCTTTGTGAAAACTATTTCTACTTTAAAATTCACCATAATATGGACCACATTTGTAACCAGATCAACAGGACTGGTCAGTTGTGTGGCAAGTGCTCAGAGGGATATGCCCCAGCTGTCTACTCGTATGGAAGTCTATGTGTACAGTGTACTCATCACAAGCACAACTGGATTAAATATCTTGCAATTGCTTACTTTCCAGTCACAATGTTTTATGCATTAGTGATTTTGTTTCGATTCAATGCAATGTCACCTTCTGTGATTGCATACATTTTTGTCTCTCAAATAGTTTCTTCCCCTGCTATTGCCAGCATCTTTACAACGTTTGTGAATTCTGCAGAAAAGCATCCCATCGTGCATATGAAGTTGAGGCTCATAGGTGATTTTGTTTCAAATCTTTATGGTTTTTGGAATTTAGACTTCTTTCGATATGTCTATCAGCCATTTTGTCTTCATCCCAACATGACTACTCTTCAAGTGATTTCATTGGACTATGCCATTGCTGTGTATCCCTTGCTGCTTATTTTCTTGACGTACTTGTTTGTCAGAATTCACGATCGGTTCACAATATTTCAGCTGGTTTGGAAGCCAGTGGCATGGCTAATGCTTAAGGCTAATTGTAACTTTGGGATCAAACGAACACTGATTAAAGCATTTGGTACCTTCATCCTTTTGTCATATGTGAAGGTGTTCAACACTTCAGTTGATATTCTCATGCCTTCCCAAGTTTATAATGCCTCAGGGACAGTTGTTGGAGTTTATGCATACTATAATGGGTCACTGGAATATTTTGGGCGTGAGCATCTTCCTTATGCCTTACTTGCTGTGTTCATGTTTGCTACATTTAATCTTGTGCCTTTTTTATTGCTTTGTCTCTATCCCTGTCGATGCTTTCAGTCCTGTCTTAACTGCTGTCGACTCAACAGTCAGGTGCTGCGTACCTTCATGGATGCTTTTCAAGGCTGCTACAAGTTTGAGCCCTGCGACTGTCGATACTTTTCAGGTTTTTACTTATTTCTGAGAGTTGCAATTTTGGTAATCTTTCTGATTACAGAGAGTACATATGTGATCATTTACAGTGGTATGGCAATTATGCCAGCAATGGCCTTCATTTTAATTGTTAAACCTTATCGAGTGAGAATCTACAATACTATTGACGCTATTATTCTCTTGTCATTTGCTCTATTTTGCTGTGGAGCATCAGCAATTACATTATCAAGTTTTAACCACAAATACCGGTCCTTCTTGATCATTATGACAGGAGTTGGTTTGCTTTTCCCAGCCATTTATGCAATTGTTTTGGTCATCTTTGCAATTTTGCCCAGGTGTGTTATACTGGCGCGTGTCAGGAAGTTCATAAAGAGGTTCACATTAGTGAATCGTGATCCATATGAGGACAACCTGTTGGAGATTACTGAAGATAATGATGATTCTTTCTTGTTGGACAGGCCTTGACCGTGATAGCTAGTTAGGTGTTTGAGTTTTTGCTATCTGATGCCCACAGATGGTAGTATGCATGTATTTTTAGTTAATATATAGTTTTAGACTTATTTTATACAATTCAAGGAATACTTTCAAAGTTGTGAATAAAACTATTATATTAATTTTTATTATACACACGCTAGAAGAAATATGAAGGGACGATGTAGCTGTATTGCCCAATTCCAAAAAAATTAATGAATTGTGAATAATATTGTAATCTATCAGAGCTTCATTACCGTGACAGTTTAATTTCATGTTTTTGAATATTACTCATATAACTGTCAAGGCATTTAGTTCCTATAGCTATAGATCAAATGCTCCATGCAAAAATCAATAAAGCTGGATTAAATTAGCTATGTCTAGCTACATGACACAATTGATGACTAAAGCAGATATCATGAGTAAGCTCAAATTTAGTATAGATATACAGATGTATAGGTAGGGAATCACACTGAGAACTACTTTGTTTCAATTATTAGCCTATACCATTACATTGTGTATTATAGTAATTAGCTCTATCACTGAACTGAATCAATGCATATAATTATTGTGTGCTAATCTTTATTGTAAGCTGTCCGTGGAAGTTTACTTAGATTCTGATGTTGACAAAGTTTACTGTTTAATAGCATAGCGGTTAAGTCCCCATCATGTAGCTATGGATAAAAATAAGCAAGGCTTCTAAAAATATATATTATTATGACCATCAAATCAATAACAGGAAGTTTAATCATAAAAAGGTTTCAATTTGCATTGATAGCTAGCAGGTTGCTTAACTATAGTGATTCTCTTGACATTGCCAGCTACAGCTCTCGTATTAGTTGAGTGTAACTCCATCAAATTAAACTTGAAGCTTTTAGAATGGCATTCTTAAGAGTTCTGATTACAAGTATTGTAGTGTTCTCAAACTTAGCACTCAGTTCTGAAATCATGAGTTATCTCGAGCGGTATTCTGATGGTAATATCAGCCATGACCATGGAGTCGATAATCCAATGTCCTCATGCCCACCTTGGAGGTATCGTAAGCACAATGGATCTGAATGTGTGTGTGGACATGGAATCCACGGCATTGTCGAATGTTCAAATAATAGTTCAACTGTTTTGCTCCTATCCTGTCACTGTATGTCCTACAGTGACAATGGTGATGGTGTAGTGATGGGAGCTTGCCCGTTCCTCTGTACAAACTACTTTTATACAAAAGTTTATGCTGATACAAACTTGAGTAACCTGTGTGATAGAGATATCCATCAGAATAGGCAAGGTCTGATGTGTGGGAAGTGTAAAGACAATCACTCACCCTCACCATATTCCTATCAACTAAAGTGTGCTCATTGCTCACACTACAAGTACAACTGGCTTAAATATCTTGCGGTGGCTTATGCTCCATTAACTGTGTTCTCTTTCGTGGTTATCATTTTCAGAGTCAATGCTCTCTCAGCTTCAATGAATGCCTTCATCTTTTTCTGCCAAATACTATCCTGTCCAGCAGTAATGAGTCTTATAAGTACATTTGTATACTTCTCTGATGAGCACCCTGTTGAACGTGATATCAATATTTTGCGTATAATACAATTCATGACCACTCTTAATGGCATATGGAACTTAGATTTTTTTCGCATGATTTATAAACCCTTTTGCCTTAGCCCAAACTTGTCAATAATCCAAATTATGTGTCTTGAATACGCTGTAGCTGTGTACCCATTACTATTGATCTTAGTGATTTACATGGTTTTTAAACTATACGAGCGATTTGATGTTGTTCAGTTATATTTTAAGCCACTGGTATGGCTGAGTGCACGGTTCAACCATCAGTGGAAAGCCTCTAACTCCCTTATTGAAGCTTTTGCTACCTTCATTTTGCTATGTTATGTGAAAATCATCAACACATCCTTTGATATCCTCATGCCAGTTCAAGTTCGTAATGTTACTGGTCAGATTGTTGGATTGTACACATACTACAATGGCTCACTGGAATACTTTGGACATGATCACCTTCCATACGCTGTGCTAGCCATTTTTATGTTCATTGCCTTTAATCTTGTACCATTTTTATTGCTTTGTCTCTATCCCTGTCGATGCTTTCAGTCCTGTCTTAACTGCTGTCGACTCAACAGTCAGGTGCTGCGTACCTTCATGGACGCTTTTCAAGGCTGCTACAAGTTTGAGCCCTACGATTGTCGATACTGGGCTGCCTTTTATCTGTTTATGAGGATAGTGGCACTCGCCATATTTGCTGCAACACAAAGTGGTTATTTTGTGGTGGTGGGTGGAATCACGCTAATTCCTGTGATTATCCTTTTTGCTGTCATCAGACCATACCGTGAAACATTATATAACGTGGTGGACATAGTTCTCCTCTTGGCGTTTGTTCAGGTATTCTTTTCAGCTGCTGGAATTTCACTTTGTACATTTAATCGAAGATTTCAAGGCTTTGTAACCCTAATGCTGGGAATTGGCCTAGTCATGCCCATTTTGTATATCACTACTCTGGGTATGTATAAAATACTACCCAGATCCTGGATCGTCTACATAAAGAAGTGTGCACTGCGTCTACCATGCACTAACAGAGCCTGTCTTCACATGGAAGAGGATATTGAGGACCCTTTGATCTCACACCTGGAAGAAAGTACAAGTATAGATTTTGAACGCACACATTTACTTCATCGAGATGTGCCACGTTACAATGGTCTGCTAAACGACTACACAGGTAGTGTACAGTAACAGTTACAAGTATAATATGTGAAACTATTATATCCTGAAAGTAAACAGGTTTTAGACTACACATATTATAATTTAAAACAGTTACACTGATAAGTTTTGTACACAGTAGATAAAGACCATTATCATTATGGTTCTCTTCATTGTTTTCCTTTGTAACCAGCAAAAACAATCGTGAGCACATGTCACAACATTATACCATTATATATACAATAGCCAAACGGATATTGTTTTTACCAATCCTTTACTCTTAGACTACTTGTACCAAGACACGGAGCTACACATAGTTTTTGGTAAACAAGTCCATGCAGTAAATTAAATGTATGCGTTACGTAACAGAATATCTCAAGGTAATTCCAATATGATATGATATATTATTAGCAAAGTCAATTGATGCATATATTATGCCCATCACAGCAAAAACATGGTAAAAATAATATTGCACTGACATGCAGCCAGTTTGTGTTCATGATGTCAAAAGTATGACTATTACGCATTATGAAAGTATAACATCACGATTGCTTTGCATTGATCCATATAAGGGCAGTGCCTATAGGTGTTTCTGAACTGCTGTGCCATGCATATTATACTCCTAGCACACAGTACAGCTAATGATTATGTGTAGCTACATAATATAGCGGGACAATCGTACACAAAATTGACCAGTCTTCAAAAGTTTCACGGATGCTCACGATCATACCCATTATTATATACACTGTACAATTTTGCTTGTTTTGCAGGCCTAATTTTCAGCTGCTATCCACAACACCAGTGAAAAGTAGACCCCTCAAACATTTTCCACTCTAATATGAAGTACTATCACTGGACCAAAACTAAGATTTCCTTATGTTGTGCTTACTAAAGTATGATCTTTCCTACACTTGTTTGTCAGAGGATAGGGCAGATATTTTGTAAACTAAATGAAATAATATAGAAAATTTTGCCCTATCCTACGCGTTTCCTATAATACGTATGAAATCCATATTATGATGTTTATGCATGCATAAACTATAGTTAATAACATCAGGCCGACGTAAAGAGCATGTTTGCCCATGACGTATGGCGCATGCGCATACGTCACACTAGTATACAATTATTCTAAATAAAGCACACTTTAACTGCGCAACAACTCCTGCAAGCAAGAAGAACATCGCAGTGGAAAAATCTTTGAATCGCCTTGCCACTGAACAGTTACGAACGGCCAACGCCATGACTAGAGCCTAATAAGACAAGCTACCGCCATGGTCAATGTAGGAGATGATCCTTCCTTAAATTATAATCCACTGATGTTTAAGGTAGCATTAAAGTGCGTGGGCGTGAGGTGGGGGATATGACACCTAAACCACATCAAAGTCATTAGTGAGGTGCATGTTGTGTAACCACGCCCTTTTAATTGCACAGGTCTCAGGGGTGTGGCTGCTAGAGCCGGAAGTGTTCATTTAATATCCTCCATGGACCGGAAGCCGAGCCGGAAGGGAGGGGCCAGGCCACGCCCAAAACAGCCCCACCCTGTTCCCCAAGGACCACCATTCTCAATCAAGTGCCTACTAACCACCGGATGTCCACCGGAAGCCCACAATCAATCCTAATTAAAACACACAGCTTCCTCAAGGCCAAAACACACACAAACACTTGGAGGCCGTTCTGCCACACCGCCCACACAAGAGCTCACCTCATTTCCTGTGTGGGCGGAGTAACAACACGTCATCGCAACCACATCCGCTTCAAACCATCGTCAGCTTCCGTCCAGCCGTACGGTCCCCTCCATCGCACCGGCGTACAGTGCCTCATTAACAGACATGGCCTCACCTTTGACCTCCTGCCACGCCCCCAAAGCCTCCTCGCGGGGTTCAAAGGTCACCACCGCTTCCGGGACACGCCCACCTATCGCCGAGGCCAAGTCCCAGGCGCCGATATCCAAGCACTGGCCCGTGAAGCCACGCCCAATCGGAAGCAATAAAACCTGCATTAACGCACACGCACACACTCCACACAGTGCCAGGAACACGCCCACATGCTTAATTAGGCCTAATAAGGCTTTTTTTTTTTTTTTTTTTTTTTCAAGGAGACCAGAACACTAAGCAGAAAAAAAAATTGTCCAAAACCACCACACAGTTGAGCTGGATGCTTAGTAGAGCCATACAATGCAAGCAGGCACCCTATACTCCAATTTTGACCAAAGTCGGTAAAGGTCGTCACGCTTGTGTGCGCGTGCCTAACGGGGATTCCCCGTTTTTCACGTAGCGCGTGGGCGGAAAACATTGCAAACGCATGGCTTCCCTATACAAACATATGGGAAAACTTCAAAGGGCCGTAACTTCAATTCAAAGGCGTGAATCAAAATTCTTTCAGGTCAAATCTCTAGTTTCGATCCATTCTGCGCGCTCATGTAAAAATTATGTCCCCAAGTACTCCCAACCCCCCCATGAATTAGATTATTTATTTAATTATTTAAATTCTTTTTTTTCAAGGCGACCAGAACACTAAGCAGAAAAAAAATTGTCCAAAACCACCACATAGTTGATCTGGATGCTTAGTAGAGCCATACAATGCAATCAGGCACCCTATACTCCAATTTTGACCAAAGTAGGTAAAGGTCGTCACTTTTGTGTGCGCGCGCCTAACGGGGATTCCCCGTTTTTCACGTAGCGCGTGGGCGGAAAACATTGCAAACGCATGGCTTCCCTATACAAACATATGGGAAAACTTTAAAGGGCCGTAACTTCATTTCTAAGGCGTGAATCAAAATTCTTTCAGGTCAAATCTCTAGTTTCGACCCATTCTGCGTGCCCATGTAAAAATTATGTCCCCAAGTACTCCCAAACCCCCCATGAATTACATTATTTAAATTTGCTTTTTTTTTCTACTTAGTGTATAACAAGGAGACCAGAACACTAAGCAGAAAAAAATTTGTCCAAAACCACCACATAGTTGAGCTGGATGCTCAGTAGAGCCATACAAGGCAAGCAGGCAGCCTATACATTGATTTTGACCAAAGTGGGTAATGGTCGTCACATTCATGTGCGCGCGTGGCCCCGCCCCTCACGTAGCGCGTGGGTGGAAAACATTGCAAATGCATGGCTTCCTATACAAACATATGGGGATACTTCAAAGGGCCGTAACTTTAATTCTAAGGCGTGAATTAAAATTCTTTCAGGTCAAATCTCTAGTTTGGACCCATTCTGCGTGCCCATATAAAAATTATCCCCCAAAGTACTCCCAAATCCTCCATGAATTACATTATTTAAATTTACTTTTTTTTTCTACTTAGTGTTTAATTTCTACTTAGTAAAGTATTTAGTATTTAATAAGTCGTTGCGGTTAATAGTTAAGAAAGAATGCTTTGATCTTGCTTTGAAGTGGGCAATTACCGGTGTTTTCTTCAGGGGCCACTTCCGGTCGCTAATTACACGCGCATAATCATCCCTGGCCGATTCTAGACACGCCCACCTTCGACCAAAAGTATGGCCTCTTCGGCCACGCCCCTTCACGATTCGCTAATTGAATTAGCCAATCCTGACGCTCACGCCCACGCACTTTAATGCTACCTTAACACCCGCCCAGACACCCTGCCAGTAATGAGAAATTCTCCAATGGCTTGTCACGACCCGTTTCAGCGGAGATCCTGAAGGGCCCTTTCACAGCGCAGTGCACGACTTGAGGTGACCATGCAGTCACAGCCACGTTTGCTGAACCGGATTAAAACACGACAATGCGGTAGTGTTACACACACTACAACATCACCAAAATTCAACCGGTACCTTTCTGTTCCTCAAATGGTCCGTAAGTTAATCATTAGAGTTCATTAACTTGTGATGTCCGCTGGCGGCATGCATGGCCATGACAGATACTTTTAGATTGAAATTCAAAGCAGTGGCTAAACTGTAGACCTGAATATATATGCCACATTTTTTTGTACTTACAGCCTGGCCAGCACCAGGCACGTACATATCTTTAGGCAGCATGCACTACTTAGACTCAGTGCCTCGGGTTCACATGCGGGACGCCATCTATTTTTAGTACTCCCAGCATCTACAGTCCCGGTTCCACAAGGAATTTAATTCCACTTCCGCTGCCTGTTTATAGCTACTCCTCATGGCCATGTAGCCCGTTGTCCTACAGAATTCCCAGTCACCAATTACCATCTGGTCAAACAGACCCGATTGCAGTACTACACAATAGGACATGCAAAACCTTCAATCAGAGGGTTCATATTACTCTGTAATATCAAATGCCCACATGTCCACTTTGTAAGGGACAACTATTCTGAGTCTGCAAGACTTTTAGACTATCATGTCCTTGTATTTCACGACATCAGGAGGTCATGGGTGTACATCAACCTCATGTTGAAATAGCCAATCAAGCAGAGGCTTTGACCTCCAACCACGAAGGTTCTCAATTGTGTAGAAATATGGAGTATTCCCTAACATGTATTGTTTCGAGCCAAACAATCTTGTGTCACCCATGATCCCCCCACTTCCTAGCATGCAAATCACAGTATGCACACTGGGTTCAGGGGCTAAATACGACACATTTAGACAAATGCTGTCCACTTTACCTCGATTCGACTTATATATTCACATGTAACATCACTGCACACATATGCAGTGATTTATTCCATTTACCATGGTCACATGGGCTGCAGTCCACAGTATTTTGCACAACATCGTGCTCCATTTTAATATGGTCACATTATGATCTGCTCTGCAGAATTATATTCCTTTACATATGCAGCGACCTGCTCCAATTAATGTAATCACACTCTGTTATCCAATCTATCCAACATCATTGCACATATGCAATAATGTGCCCCAATGCAACGTGGTCATACATGCTGAAGTTGATTTTATGTTAAATCGGCCTTCAAGACATGTCTAGATCTGTTGTATTATCTGTTAACACATTTGCTTATATAGGTTCTCGTCAGCATCATCCCATGCGCACAAAATAATCAGAACCCCCATAAATACAAATGTCTGACAAGGATTCAGAATTAAGCAGACAGCGTTACTCAAAAATTACACTGAGCAGTCCCATTCCTATAACAGTAAGATGACTCTATGACAGACCCTTTCCTACCTAGCTACCAAGCTACAACAGCACCAGACTACTTGTAAGCATCTCACTCTCACCAGCTAGCACTGGTTCATTATACACTCCCATACCTCTAGGGAGCCCAAAACTAATAGATCTGTCAACACAGACCAGACATGATTGTCCGATGATGTACCCATCAGTACTAACTGAGTTTTAATAGGTTGTTTAAAATGTCAACAACATGTACACAGGTTTCATCAAACAGTCTTTCATACTACCTGTCCCATGTAATCAGGCATGGACCTATGTATTTCTGGTTAGAAGACGGTACATATACAACTATAGGGGAAAACAGCAGTACTGATATGTAACAATACGTTAACTCTGCTGCTAACATATGATGTAAAGTTGTAAACCACACTAAATCATGCATTGCTATAGCTCCTCAGCTGTCATAACCCCCAGCTGCTATATAGTCCACTTATTGACACTGTTAGTGTAATTTAACTTGCCACTAGCATAAACTTTAGCAGTCTTATTGCTCTGTGATGCTGCTACAGCGTATCTGCACTCTACCACTGGTATGGGTACCATGGCTCTCACTACTTCCTCTGCTATGCCACTACATTGTACATACAGCATACGTGCACTCCGCTACTGGCATTGACCTCGGCACAGCCAGATCCCACTAACTGGTTTGTCATGCTGGTACAATGTATGCGCACCCTGCCACTGGCATCAATTTCAGCAGTCATATAGTTCACAAACCACTCTACTATGCTGCTCTATGCACGTTAATTCTGCCACTGGCACAATCCCTGGAAGCCTTGACTCATAAATACAACAATTTATAAGCTGCCGCTGGCATAAACTGTTGCAATCATAACTCATTAATAGCATTGCTAAATCATTACAGTGTACACTTCTCTAACTCTGATGCCGGCATAAACCTCATCAGCCTTAATTCACTAATTACACTGCTGCACAGCTTCATGCATCTAACCCTGCCGCTGGCATAGACCTCAGCAGTCGTAGCTCTTTAAACACACTGCTGTCTTGCTCCAGTATACCCTTTCAATTCCGCTAAAAAGAAAGATGTTAGTAGCCACAGTCCAACTAACTGCTCGGTTACACTACTACAGTGTACAGGCGTGTACATGCACTCCGCCACTGGTAATAGCCTCATAGCCCGCTAATTGCTCTACTATGCTGCTACAGGGTACGTGCACTCGCCTACTGACATTGACCTCAGCAGCCATAGCCCTCTAGATGCCCTTCTACGCTGCTACAGTACACGTTCACCCTGCCTCTGGCATTGACCTTGGCAGCCATAGCCCACAAATTGCTCTGCTACGCTGCTACAGTGCACGTACACCCTGCCTCTGGCATTGATCTAAGCCATAGCCCACAAGTTTACTCCACAAGTTGCTCGGCTACACGGCTACAGTGTATCTGCACTCTGCCACTGGCATTGACCTCAGCAGCCATAACCCACGATGAGCTCTTCTACACTGCTACACGGTATGCCCACTCTGCCGCTGGCATTAACCTCACTTACAATCCATTTCAGTGCACTTTACCTCAGTTAGGTCAATCTGAGCATTCACTACACCGACACAATACACTACGTAAATTTTACAGTCTGTATAAACCTCAGCAGCCCAGTATCTACTACAACACTGTACTGCTACATCGTACTTAAATTCTGCCGCTGGCATCAACTTCAGACATTAGCAACCACCTCTTACAAAATACACTACTATAAATCATTACCACAATAGCCATAGGCTGTGGTCTTGCCTCACAGACTTGCCCATGTCAGGTGATTAAATGCAGCATATCTGGCATACATGTCAGCATCACCTACCTCATTGCACCTAGCAGGCAAGGCAATATCACATGGACAATATCTGGTATCTACCGGGCACTAATTTGGGGGGAATTAATTGGTGGCTGAATGTCACACGTAACTTATCGGTCACACCAGCAATATCTTTGTTTCTAACGCTGGATGTCACTGTCCTAGTTCCAGTTGGTACTCAACTTCACGGTCGGGACTCCCACGCTGGCCTTAGCTGCCAGTTGGCACCTGACTCAGGTTGGGACTCCCACGCTGGTACTAGCCTACTCACCAGTTGGTACCTGGCCTCGATGGCTGGACTCCCACGCTGGTACTCAAACACAGTGACCTTGACCTTACAGTCATACAGTCAAGTTACCCAGCTGCCATCAATGACCCAGGTTACGCCCAAATTAATCCTACCTCGCATTGCTTAATAACTAATAGACATGTATTGTGCTTACTAGATCAAATGTTCCGATATTATAATGTGCTTGGTACAAGTACTTACACAAAGATCAATCACACAAGTTTAATCAGTAAGTTCATTATACTCGTGGAGACGGCATGTAATAGCTATTAATTCATCTATAGTAGCGATATGGTTCAGTTTTCATGCATGTAGGATCCGGAAATGTGTAGGATAGGGCAAAATTTTCTACACATTTCATTTGTTTTATAAAAACTCTGCCCTATCCTCTACCAAACATGATGTATCGAAAAGCTCAAGTTTTGGTAAGCAGGACATAAAGGAAATCTTACTTTTGGTCCAGTGCTGTTCATGGAGATCAATAAGCATCAGGGCAGTGCAAAAACAGGAAGATAGTACCATACTCTCTGTATATATGAAGCCAATGATATAGGTATAAGCAATTTGTTACTTTGAGGATAAGGTGCTTGGATATGCAGTGAGTGTGATGGCAGTGTTCAGGATAGCTGTAGCTCTAGTACTAATTCACCACTTAGCTGTGGCCAGACGTTCAACCTCAATTTTTCAAAAGCAACTACATGTAGTAGCAAATTTAAACAGTACCAATCATGATCCAGGGCTTAAATCTAGTTATAAATATCCGACATGCCCGCTGTGGAAGTATCATAAGTACCACAACTCCAGTTGTGTATGTGGATCTGAGATAGACAATGTCGTTACTTGCAGAGATAATCAGTCAACAATTTCCATCGTATCATGCTACTGTATGTCCTACAGTGACAATAGTGATGGCGTAGTGTTGGGAGCTTGCCCATTCCTCTGCGGAAACTACTTTTACATGCATATTGATAGTGACACCAATTTGAGTACTCTGTGTGATCGAGATATCCGTCAGAACAGGCAAGGACAGATGTGTGGGAAGTGTAAAGACAATCACTCACCCTCACCATATTCCTATCAACTAAAATGTGCTAATTGCTCACACTACAAGTACAACTGGCTTAAATATCTTGCGATGGCTTATGCTCCATTAACAGTATTCTTTTTCGTGGTTATCATTTTCAGATTTAATGCTCTCTCAGCTTCAATGAATGCCATTATCTTCTTCTCTCAACTTGCTTCTTCTCCAGCAGTAGTGAACATGATAAGCACATTTGCATACTTTTCTAACGAAGACCCAGTTGATCACGACATTAATCTTATGAGTTTTTATTGATATTTTGGCTACTCCCTTCAGCATTTGGAATTTAGACTTTTTTCGCATGTTGTACAAGCCCTACTGCCTTCATCCAAATTTATCGATAATTCAGACAATGTGCCTTGATTATGCTATAGCTATGTATCCCCTACTCTTGATTTTTTTAACATACATACTCTTTAAGTTTTATGAAAGATTTAAAGTGGCTAGGATCTTCTTTGAACCAGTTGTATGGCTATTTACATGTGTTAATTATCGATGGAATGCTTCTACCTCTCTTATTGAAGCATTTGCAACTTTTATTTTACTGTCATATGTAAAGGTGATCAACACGTCATTTGACATTCTCATGCCGACACAGTTTTATAATGTCAGTGGACAAGTTGTTGGACTGTACGTGTACTACAATGGCTCACAGGAGTACTTTGGGCGTGACCACCTTCCTTATGCAGTGTTAGCCATCTTCATGTTCACCACATTTAACCTAATGCCTCTTTTATTGCTTTGTCTCTATCCCTGTCGATGCTTTCAGTCCCATCTTAACTGCTGTCGACTCAACAGTCAGGTGCTGCGTACTTTCATGGATGCCTTTCAAGGCTGCTACAAGTTTGAGCCCTACGACTGTCGATACTGGGCTGCCTTTTACTTATTCTTGAGAATTGCTGTTCTTGCTACTTTTACATATACAAAAGGTAACTTCTTTGTAGTTGTGTGTGGAACACTTTTTATCCCGGCAGTAGTTTTGACAGCCGTCGTTAGACCTTACAGAGAGTCAGTATATAATGTCATTGATCTAGTTATCTTTTTAGCATTCATTCAAATATGCTTTTCAGGTACTGGCATTGCACTTGTTTTACCTGGTCAAAGCTTCTTATTCGCGGCTACCATGCTTGGTATTGGCATTATCATCCCTTTTATGTACATCATACTACTTGCATTATATAAACTTTTGCCCAACTTCTGTATCATTCGCATAAAGGATCTTGCATTGCATCTCCACCAGTCAAGTTTACAAAGGAGAGACGCGTAATCTGCTTAGATTATATGGAACATGAGCTTCTACTGCATTTTATTTACATTGAACACATCACTAATGGAATCGCTAACCAGAAATATTCATTGTCTACAGTAGGATTTAGTACATATTAATTTTGTCAATAGAATTTAGAAGCAATTTTGAACATTATGATGTATGCATTTACAATGTTGAGAACTGTGGTGTACTTGAAGCCAAGATAATCATAATTATTATGCAAGTCTCACATGCAACTGATTTCATACTCAAAGAGGGAGAAAGGGTGTACTACGTTATGTCCATTAGTCATGTTTTTTGTAAGTTGTGCACCTAACCACATCTGCGCATGCCATATGGGCTCCAGCTGTTGGTGCTGTGTTGTTTGTAGCTAAGAATTGGTATACAGTTTACTCTGAAACATTTTGCCACTAGTGTTAGCAATGAAATTGAACTGTCCAGTTGTGGCTATAACAGGCCATTGAAGGTTCACCAGACTCTTTCTCCTTTGTAATTGGGTCATATCAATTCACAATAGCTATGTATACTGTAATACATGTAGATGTATGCATGTAATCAGTAATGATATCTAGTCTCTCTTATCATACCCAACACAGCTATAGTTCACACAGATTACGCTGCACCCAATAACAATGGTCTGCTCAATGACTACACAGGTAGTGCACATGCAGTAACAGTTACAAGATCTATTGTATCATGAAAATAAACGAGCTTTAGACTACATATATAAATTTAAATTGTCATACTGATAGGTTTTGTACACAGAAGACAAAGACCATTTTGGTTCTCTTCATTGTTTTCATTGTAACCAGTAAAATAAATGAGCTGATATCACAACATTATACCTTGATCATGTCATTATAATTATTATAATAGCCAAACAGATAGTGCAAAAACAGGAAGACTGTACAGTACTCTGTATAAAGCCAACAATATAACTATTATCGATTATTTATTACTTCAGGACAAGGCTTGGATGTGCAGTGAGTGTGATGGCAGTGTTCAGAATAGCTGTAGCTCTAGTACTAATTCACCACTTAGCTGTGGCCAGACGTTCCACCTCAATATATCAAAAGCAACTACATGAAATAGCAAGTTTAAAAAGTACCAGTAATGATCTAGATCTAGAGCTTACATCTGGTCATAATTATCCAACATGCCCACTATGGAAGTATCATAAGTACTGCAACTCCAGTTGTGTCTGTGGATCTGGAATAGATAATGTTGTTTATTGCAAAGATAATCAGTCGACAATTTCCATTGTATTGTGCTACTGTATGTCCTACAGTGACAATGGTGATGGTGTAGTATTGGGAGCTTGCCCATTCCTCTGTACAAACTACTTTTACATGGATATTGATAGTGGCACCAACTTAAGTACTCTGTGTGATGGAGATATCCGTCAGAACAGATGTGTGGGAAGTGTAAAGACAATCACTCACCCTCACCATATTCCTATCAACTAAAATGTGCTAATTGCTCACACTACAAGTACAACTGGCTCAAATATCTTGTGGTGGCTTATGCTCCATTAACTGTGTTCTTTTTCGTGGTTATCATTTTCAGACTCAATGCTCTCTCAGCTTCAATGAATACCATTATCTTCTTCTCTCAAATAGTTTCTTCTCCAGCAGTAATGAACATGATAGGCACATTTGCATACTTTTCTAATGCACACCCGGATGATCATGACATTAATCTTATGAGTGTAGCTGATATTGTGGCTACTGTGTTTGGAATTTGGAATTTAGATTTTTTTCGTATGTTCTACAAACCCTACTTCCTTCATCCAAATTTATCGATAATTCAGATAATGTGCCTTGATTATGCTATAGCTACGTATCCCCTACTCTTGATTTTTACAATATACATACTTTTTAAGCTTTATGAAAGATTTAAAGTGGCTAGGATCTTCTTTAAACCAGTTGTATGGCTATTTACACGTCTTAATCATCATTGGAATGCATCTTCCTCTCTTGTTGAAGCATTTGCAGCGTTTATTTTACTGTCATATGTAAAGGTGATCAATACGTCATTTGATATTCTTATGCCCACACAACTTTATAATGTCAGTGGACAAGTTGTTGGACTGTATGTTTACTACAATGGCTCACAGGAGTACTTTGGACGTGACCACCTTCCTTATGCAGTGTTAGCCATCTTTATGTTCACCACATTCAAACTACTGCCTCTTTTATTGCTTTGTCTCTATCCCTGTCGATGCTTTCAGTCCTGTCTTAACTGCTGTCGACTCAACAGTCAGGTGCTGCGTACCTTCATGGATGCTTTTCAAGGCTGCTACAAGTTTGAGCCCTATGACTGTCGATACTGGGCTGCCTTTTACTTATTCTTGAGAATTGCTGTTCTTGCTACTTTTGTATCTACGCAAAGTGTCTTCTTTGTAGTTGTGTGTGGAACACTTCTTATCCCGGTAGTAGTTTTGACAGCTATCGTTAGACCTTACAGAGAGTCAATGTATAATGTCATTGATCTAGTTCTCTTTTTAGCATTCATTCAAGTATCCTTTTCTGTTACTGGCATTACACTTCTTTTACCTGGTCAAAGCTTCTTATTCGCAGCTACCATGCTTGGTATTGGTATTATCATCCCTTTTATGTACATCATACTACTTGCATTATATAAACTTTTGCCCAACTTCTGTATCATTCGCATAAAGGATCTTGCATTGCATCTCCACCAGTTAAGTTTACAAAGGAGAGACAGGTAATCTGCTTAGATTACATGGAACATGAGCTTCTATAGCTATATATATATATATAGACTGCATTTTACTTTTATTGAACACATCACTTATGGAATCATTAACCTGCAATGTTCATTGTCTATGGTATGATTTAGTATGCATGTTAATTTTGTCAACAGAATTTTTGAACATGTTAAGGAGACATTATGATGCATGCATTTACACTGTTGAGAACGGTGGTGTACTTGAAGCCAAGATAACCATATTCGCACCAGATTTTCATACTCAAAGAGGGAGAAAGGGTGTACTATATTATGCAGTCATGCTATGCATGCGTCCATATTATTTTGGAGGCTCTAGCTACATTATTATGTCCATCAGTCATGTATTAATTTTAGTTAGTTGTGCACCTAACCATGTTACGCATACCATGGATATAGGCTCCTGGACCATGCAGCTGTCGGTGCTGTATTCATGGTTTGTAGCTAAGCATTGGTGTACAGTTTGCTCTGAAACATTTTGCCACCACAGTTGGACAGTGAAGTTGAACTGTGGCTATAAAAGGCCATTAAAGGTTCACCGGACTCTTTCTCCCTTGCAAGTGGGTCATATCAATTCACAATAGC
This sequence comes from Cliona cf. orientalis, assembly GCA_963930775.1. Classification (NCBI taxonomy): domain Eukaryota; kingdom Metazoa; phylum Porifera; class Demospongiae; order Clionaida; family Clionaidae; genus Cliona; species Cliona cf. orientalis. The sequence goes on from OZ005696.1 coordinate 2,218,255, forward strand.
TATGTATACATGCATCAGTAATATCTAGTCTCTCTTATCATACCCAACTCAGCTAAAGTCCACACAGATTACGCTCAAAAGAGCTCTGTCGAGGCCCTAAATTTTCCTATCATTATGACAGGTTACCTCATAATTACATCTAATAATCGCAGAAAATAAATTGCTATTGGGGACATAATGTTGATTTGTCTCTGTTTAAAATGCTTTCAGTCCTGTTTTTAACTACAAAGCACTGCTTTTAAAGTGCCAACCAGTTAGTGTATATTATTGAAGATCAATGAAAATGCTGAAAATTATGAAAACCCTGCAACGTGGTATGTACATACAACCATAATTAATGATGTTGGGGACTTATATACATGAAAGATCAGAGGCTTCAACAACTGAAAGCTATAGGACTGATTCCCTTGATCCTGATTCTGTCAGTAGCTACGATACAAATAATAGCAGTTAGTTACTGTCAAGATAAGGTACTTGGACTGTGTGATGGCAGTGCCCAGGATAGCCATAATATCTCTAACCGTACTAATATGCCTAGCTGGGGCCAGATGCCACGAGTCTAACTTATCAACCTCAGAAGATCTAGTAGCAAGTATAAACAGTACCAGTAATGATCGAGGGTTTAAAATGAATCATAACTGGCCAACGTGCCCACTGTGGAAGTATCACAAGTACCACAACTCCAGCTGTGAATGTGGATCTGAAATACACAATGTTGTTGGTTACAGCGATAATCAGTCGACAATTTCTCTACTCTCCTGTTACTGCATGTCCTACAATGACAATGGTGATGGTGTAGTGGTGGGAGCTTGTCCATTCCTCTGCGGAAACTACTTTTACATGGATATTGATAGTGACACCAACTTGAGTACTCTGTGTGATGGAGACATCCGTCAGAACAGGCAAGGACAGATGTGTGGGAAGTGTAAAGACAATCACTCACCCTCACCATATTCCTATCTACTAAAATGTGCTGATTGCTCACACTACAAGTACAACTGGCTTAGGTATCTTGCAGTGGCTTATGCTCCATTAACAGTGTTCTTTTTCGTGGTTTTCATTTTCAGATTCAATGCTCTCTCAGCTTCAATGAATGCCATTATCTTCTTCTCTCAACTTGCTTCTTCTCCAGCAGTAGTGAACATGATAAGCACATTTGCATACTTTTCTAACGCAGACCCGGTTGATCACGACATTAATCTTATGAGTGTAGCTGATGTTGTGGCTATTCCCTTCAGCATTTGGAATTTAGACTTTTTTCGCATGTTCTATAAGCCCTACTGCCTTCATCCAAATTTATCGATAATTCAGATAATGTGCCTTGATTATGCTATAGCCATGTACCCTCTACTATTGATTTTTTTAACATACATACTCTTTAAGTTTTATGAGAGATTTAAAGTGGCTAGGATCTTCTTTAAACCAGTTGTATGGCTATTTACACATCTCAATCATCAATGGAATGCATCTACCTCTCTTGTCGAAGCATTTGCAACTTTTATTTTACTGTCATATGTAAAGGTGATCAACACGTCATTTGACATTCTTATGCCAACACAACTTCGTAATGTCAGTGGACAAGTTGTTGGACTGTATGTTTACTACAATGGCTCACAGTAGTACTTTGGGCGTGACCACCTTCCTTATGCAGTGTTAGCCATCTTCATGTTCACCACATTTAACCTACTGCCTCTTTTATTGCTTTGTCTCTATCCCTGTCGATGCTTTCAGTCCTGTCTCAACTGCTGTCGACTCAACAGTCAGGTTCTGCGTACCTTCATGGATGCTTTTCAAGGTTGCTACAAGTTTGAGCCCTATGACTGTCGATACTGGGCTGCCTTTTACTTATTCTTGAGAATTGTTGTTCTTGCTATTTTTGCATATACACAAGGTGTACCCTTTCTAGTTATGTGTGGAACACTTTTTATCCCGGCAGTAGTTTTGACAGCTATCGTTAGACCTTACAGAGAGTCAGTATACAATGTCATTGATCTAGTTCTCTTTTTAGCATTCATTCAAGTATGCTTTTCTATTACTGGCATTGCACTTGTTTCACCTGGTCAAAGTTTCTTATTTGCGGCTACCATGCTTGGTATCGGCATTATCATCCCTTTTATGTACATGATACTACTTGCATTATATAAACTTTTGCCCAACTTCTGTATCATTCACATAAAGGATCTTGCATTGCATCTCCACCAGTCAAGTTTACAAAGGAGAGATGTGTAATCTGCTTAGATTGTATGGAACATGAGCTTTTACTGCATTTTACTTACTGAACACATCACTAGTGGAATCACTAACCTGCAATATTCATTGTCTACAATACGATTTAGTATGCATGTTAATTCTGTCAATAGAATTTAGAAGCAGTTTTGAATGATAAGGAGATAATATTATGATGCATGCATTTACGCTGTTGAGAACGGTGGTATACTTGAAGCCAAGATAATCATATATATTATATAAAAGTCTCGTACCAGATTTTCGTACTCAAAGAGGGAGAAAGAATCTGGTAAAAATTGTACTGTTATAGTATTCGGTTCTGCTGCCCATATATTATTAAGGACATACTATGTTATGTCCATCAGTCATGTTTTTGTAAGTTGTGCACCTAACCACACTGCTTATGCCATATGGGCTCCAGCTGTCGGTGCTGTGCTATTTGTAGCTAAGGATTGGTTACAGTTTACTCTGAAAACATTTTGCCACTACTGTTAGACAATGAAGTTGAACTGTCCAATTGTGGCTACAATAGGCCATTAATTAGAGGTTCACCAGACTCTTTCTCCCTTGCAATATTGGGTCATATCAATTCACAATAGCTATGTATACTATAGATGCATCAGTAATGATATCTAGTCTCTCTTATCATACCCAACACGGCTATAATAGTTAACATAGATTACGCTACACCCTGTTCTATTATGTGAGTCAACATTAATTTAAGTGCACAACGGTGGCACTTGTAACATGGAACTTTAGTTAAAGGTATTCGTTGGATACGTGTATTAAGTCAAACTATACTTCATAGTGTTATTGTTCTTATACTCCATCCAGTTTCCACATGCCATGGGTGCATGTAACAGTTAACAAACTGCCAACAAGTTTCGATTGCTATACTGCATTTATTGTCTGGGCAAAGCATGCAGTATAGCAGTCGAAACTTATTGTCAGTTAATTTTGTTAACTGATGCATCCATTGCATGTGGAAACTGGTTGGAGTATAAGAACAATAATACACTATGTTGATTGACCAATCAACAACCTCTCTAGCTCTGCAAAAATCTATGCTTCAGCAAAATTTCAGATCGAGTCGAAAGAGCTCTGTCGAGGCCGTTATACGACTTAGGTTACCTCATAATTACATCATAATTACCTGAATTGCTACATACTGGGGACATAATGTTGATTTATCTCTATTTGAAATGCTTTCAGTCCTGTTTTGACTACAAAGCACTGGTTTTGAAGTACCAACCAGGTAGTGTTATAAACACATTATTGAAGCTCATCGTTAAATAATGAAAATGCTGAAAATTATGAAAATACTGCAACATGGTATGTACATACAACCAAAGTGATGCTGGGGACTTATATACATCAAGGACTATGGAAGGGCTTCAACAACTGAAAGCTATGGGACTGATTCCTTTGATCCTGATTCTATCAGTAGCTACGATACAAATATAAGCAGTTAGTTACTGTCAAAATAAGGTACTTGGACCATGTGATGGCCAGGATAGACATAATATCTCTAACCGTACTGATATGCATAGCTGGGGCCAGATGTCACGAATCTAACTTATCAACCCCAGAAGATCTAGAAGCAAGTATAAACAGTACCAGTAATGATCGAGGGTTTAAAACGAATCATAACTGGCCAACATGTCCACTGTGGAAGTATCACAAGTACTACAACTCCAGCTGTGAGTGTGGATCTGGAATACACAATGTCGTTATTTGCAGAGATAATCAGTCGACAATTTCTCTACAGTCCTGTTACTGCATATCCTACAATGACAATGGTGATGGTGTAGTGGTGGGAGCTTGCCCATTTCTTTGTGCGAACTATTTTTATTCAGATGTTGATGCTGACACCAACTTGAGTACTCCATGTGACAGAGATATCCGTCAGAACAGGCAAGGTCAGATGTGTGGAAAGTGTAAAGATAATCACTCACCCTCACCATATTCCTATGAATTAAAATGTGCTAATTGCTCACACTACAAGTACAACTGGCTTAAGTATCTTGCGGTGGCTTATGTTCCATTAACAGTATTCTTTTTCATGGTTATCATTTCAAACTCAATGCTCTCTCAGCTTCAATGAATGCCATTACCTTCTTCTTTCAAATGGTTTCTTCTCCAGCTGTAATGAACATGATAAGCACATATGCATACTTTTCTAACGCATACCAAGTTGATCACGACATTAATCTTATGAGTGTAGCTGATGTTGTGGCTACTGTGTTTGGCATTTGGAATCTAGATTTTTTTCGTCTGGTGTACAAGCCCTTTTGCCTTCATCCGAACTTGTCAATGATTCAAATAATGTGTCTTGACTATTTAATAGCTGTTTACCCATTGCTGTTGATAGTTTTAACTTTCATATTTTTGAAGCTTTATGAGAGATTTCAAGTTGTCAGGATCTTTTTTAAACCACTGGTATGGCTATTTGCATGTTTTAATCATCAATGGAATGCATCTACCTCTTTTATTGAAGCATTTGCAACTTTTATTTTACTGTCATATGTAAAGGTGATCAACACGTCATTTGATATTCTTATGCCAACACAACTTTATAATGTCCGTGGACAAATCGTTGGATGGTATGTGTACTACAATTAATGGCTCACTGGAATACTTTGGACGTGACCATCTTCCTTATGCAGTGTTAGCCATCTTCATGTTCACCACATTTAACCTAATGGCTCTTTTATTGCTTGGTCTCTATCCCTGTCGATACTTTCAGTCCTGTCTTAACTGCTGTCAACTCAACAGTCAGGTGCTGCGTACCTTCATGAATGCTTTTCAAGGCTGCTACAAGTTTGAGCCCTATGACTGTCGATACTGGGCTGCCTTTTACTTATTCTTGAGAATTGCTATTCTTGCTATTTTCGCATCTACACAAGGTGTCTTCTTTGTAGTTGTGTGTGGAACACTATTTATCCCGGCAGTAGTTTTGACAGCTATCGTTAGACCATACAGAGAGTCAGTGTATAATATCATTGATCTAGTTATGTTTTTAGCATTCATTCAGTTATGTTTTTCGACTGCCGGAATTGCACTGGTTTTCCCTGATCAAAGCTTCATATTTACAGCCACCATGTTTGGTATCAGCATTATCATCCCAATGGCATACATCATACTGCTTGCGGTTCGCAAAATCGTACCCAATTTCTTCATAGTTTGCATAAAGGAGCTCGTATTGAGTCTTTTGTGTCGATCAGGTTAGCAATATAAGATTAGATGTATGGAATATCATTACTTGAAAAATTATGCGTACTAGGTTGCAACGTTCATTTTAATTATGATTAATTTTGTAAACTGTCTTTCTTTTGCATAGATTGTCAATAGAGTGTGTCATAGATTTGTAGTTTGTACACTTAAATTTTTGACATAGCTAATTGAGATTGACTATACTATTATAATACTGCATGCATGTGTTAATATTAATGGTCCACTGGTCCAGGAATGCTTCATCAGCCATTACTAAACACTTTAAGACTGCATGCTATAAATTTGAGCCCTATAGCTGATTCATGCACAATCACAGATCATATTACGTACATGCCTTTGTCCATCATGCACAGGACATGATAGTATAGTAATTAACGTAGTTGCACCCAATCTATTATAGTATGACAATTTTAAATAGAACACATCACCCAAAAGTTAAATCACATGCTTCTTTGCATGGGGGGAGCATATAATTGGCCCTACGCCCATTAATTGTGCTGTGAAGCCATGGCCAAAACGCTATAATATGCTGCACTCCTTTCCCAGCATCGATCAACAGAGTCAATTAACAGTTAATCTTGGCTCAAAGATCTCCGGTTGTATATAGCTACTAACCACTGGGCCGCCAGTCCACCTGACCCTCAATATTTCCCAAGCACGCAGCATGTGTTGCACAGTCGCTAATTAATAGAGGTAGAGGTATAGCCTGAGTACAGTCTGAGAGTGTTAAGTATTATATTGTGAATATATGATACACTATTGAGTTTATTATACTCAGTGGACCATGCATGGTTATGCAAATGATACCTCAAGATCGATCCATTTCACCTCAGTGTCAATTTACTTGATTATCATCATGTGTATTTATGATAACTATATTTTGCTTTCTATCTCAGAAGAAGACATGATATGTACTGTCATGGAAGAAAACTCCCAGTGTTACCTTCCCAACACCAGCATGTGCATGATTGGTACAGACACTATAGTGATGAGCATAATGGACCAAAACAGGAAGTTAGTACTGAGCAAGATTATCCTGTCAGTGGTAGTATAATAGGCAGTTGTAGATATATCAGAGTGAAGTTCTTGGACATGCAGTATGAAAATGGTAGTGCTCAGGATAGCTGTAGTTGACGGCTAGTTAGCATAACAGTTATTATCCTCTTCAAATGACAGCTATGTGCGTGTAGCTAGCTACAATATTGTAACTCCATCAAGTTAACTTAAGCTTTTAAAATGACATTCTTAAGAGTCCTATTTACTAGCATTATAGTGTTCTCGCACTTAGCACTTGGTTATGAAATCACAAAATATCTCGAGCGATATTCAAATGGCAGTATCAGCCATGACCATGGACTTGATATGCCAAAGTCATCATGCCCACCTTGGAGGTACCGTAGGTACGAGTCTGAATGTGTGTGTGGAAGTTCAATCCCGCAGTACATCATTCATTGTCGGCAAAACTATTCAACTATAAAGCTCATAACCTGTCACTGCATGTCCTACAGTGACAATGGTGATGGTGTAGTGGTGGGAGCTTGCCCGTTCCTCTGTACTAGTTTCTTTTATACAAAAATTTATGCTGATACAAACTTGAGTACTCTGTGTGATAGAGATATCCGTCAGAACAGGCAAGGACAGATGTGTGGAAAGTGTAAAGATAATCACTCCCCCTCACCATATTCCTATGAATTGAAATGTGCTGATTGCTCACACTACAAGTACAACTGGCTTAAGTATCTTGCGATGGCTTATGGTCCATTAACAGTGTTCTTTTTCGTGGTTATCATGTTCAGAGTCAATGCTCTCTCAGCTTCAATGAATGCCTTCATCTTTTTCTGCCAAATAGCATTCTGTCCAGCAGCAATGAGTATTATGAGTACGTTTGTATACTTCTCTGATGAGCACCCTGTCGAACGTGATATTAATACTATACGTATAGCACAATTCATGACAACTGTTTATGGCATATGGAACTTAGATTTTTTTCGTATGATTTATAAGCCCTTTTGTCTCAGCCCACAATTGTCAATAATCCAAATTATGTGTCTTGAATACGCTGTAGCTGTGTACCCGTTGTTATTGATCTTAGTAACTTATATGGTTTTTAAGCTACATGAGCGATTTGATGTTGTCCAGTCATGTTTTAAGCCACTGGTATGGCTGAGTGCACGGTTCAACAATCAGTGGAAAGCCTCTAACTCTCTCATCGAAGCTTTTGCTACCTTCATTTTGCTATGTTATGTGAAAATTATCAACACATCCTTTGATATTCTTATGCCAGTTCAAGTTCGTAACGTCACTGGTCAGGTTGTTGGATTGTACACATACTACAATGGTTCACTGGAATACTTTGGACATGATCATCTTCCATATGCTGTGCTAGCGATCTTTATGTTCATTACATTTAATGTTGCACCTTTTTTATTGCTTTGTCTCTATCCCTGTCGATGCTTTCAGTCCTGTCTTAACTCCTGTCGACTCAACAGTCAGGTGCTGCGCACCTTCATGGATGCTTTTCAAGGCTGCTACAAGTTTGAGCCCTACGACTGTCGATACTGGGCTGCCTTTTACCTGTTTCTGAGGATAGCGGCACTTGCCATATTCGCTGCAACACAAAGTGGTTATTTTGTGGTGGTAGGTGGAATTATGCTAATTCCTGTGATTATCCTTTTTGCTATCATCAGACCATACCGCAAAACAGTATACAACGTGGTGGACATAGTTCTCCTCTTGGCACTTGTTCAGGCATTCTTTTCAGCTGCTGGAATTTCACATTGTACATTCAATCGAAGATTTCAAGGCTTTGTAACCCTAATGCTGGTAATTGACCTAGTCATACCCATTTTGTACATCACTACTCTGGCTGTGTATAAAATCCTACCCAAATCCTGGGTCGTCTACATAAAGAAGTGTGCATTGTGTCTACCATGCACTAACAGAGCTTGTCTTCACATGGAAGAGGATACTGAGGACCCTTTGATCTCACACCTGGAAGAAAGTACAAGTGTGGATTATGAACGCACACCTTTACTGCATCGAGATGTGCCACGTTGCATGGTTTGCTGAACGACTGCACAGGTAGTGTACAGTAACAGTTACAAGTACTATAATATTATGTGAAACTATTGTATCATGAAAGTAAACAAGTTTTAGAAATTTTAAACTGATAATTTTCGTACACAGTAGATAAAGACCATATTATATGGTTCTCTCCATTGTTTTCATTGTAACCAGGAAAAATAATTATGAGCAGATGTCACAACATTATACCTTGATCATGCCATTGTATTGATTATACTCCTGGCACAAAGTACAATAATATTAATACCCTATGCCATATAGCGGGAAACTTGCAGATGGCTAGTCTTATGGACGCTCATGATCATGCCTCTTATACACTACATGTACAATCGTGCTTATTTCGCAGGTCTAATTTTCAGCTGCTATCTGTACAACCAGAGAAAATTAACCCCCTCGAATGTTTCCCACTATAATAATATGGTACTATCATATTTAACCTAAGCTATGTATGTTACTAAGATAATTAAGACTTAAGCACTGTGTGGATGTAGCTACACAATCATGGTATGCAACTCACCCTGGGCATCACATACATAAAATTTAATATTACCGGTATATCTTCCATTTTCCCCACCCCCCTCTCCAATACCACCACCTATATAGAAATGTAATGGGAAGTCATAATATTTTGTGTTCCTTGTAATAATAATATTATATCTTCATGGAATCCAATATTTATCAAGGCTGCTACATGTAGCATAATATTATGTAGGTTTGAGCTGCTTATGATAACCAGTATAGGCTGTTTATCAGACAGTGCTGTTCATGGAGATCAAAAGGTATCATGGGCCAGCAGTGCAAAAACAGGAAGACAGTACAGTTCTCTCCGTATGAAGCCAACGCGTGTTTATGCTAATAGAATGCAAGCTAAAAAAATAATTAAATATTACGATTTTAAATTTCGCGCGATTTTATGGTAGCTAAAGGTTGTCACGCACACTATTAAGATACACTATGAAAAATTCTAAAAATTGAATTTCCTTCCGCTAATTAGATCATGTGTTTTATTAGCATAAACACAGTATAGGTACTATAAGCAATTTATTACTTTCAGGATAAGGATATGCAGTGTGTGTGATGGCAGTGTTCCAGGATAGCTGAAGCTCTCGTATTAATTCACTACTTAGCTGGGGCTGGACGTTTCATCTCAATAATATAAGTGGCTAGGATCTTCTTTAAACCAGTTGTATGGCTATTTACACGTCTTAATCATCAATGGAATGCATCTACCTCTCTTGTTGAAGCATTTGCAACTTTCATTAATTTTTACCGTCATAATATGGAAAGGTGATCAACACATCATTTGATATTCTTATGCCGATACAACTTTATAATGTCAGTGGACAATTTGTTGGACTGTACGTGTACTACAATGGCTCACAGGTCCTGGAGTACTTTGGACGTGGCCACTTTCCTTATGCAGTGTTAGCCATCTTTATATTTACCATATTATTATTAATTTTAACCTAATGCTTCTTTTATTGCTTTGTCTCTATCCCTGTCGATGCTTTCAGTCCTATCTTAACTGCTGTCGACTCAACAGTCATCTGCTGCGTACCTTCATGGATGCTTTTCAAGGCTGCTACAAATTTGAGCCCTACGACTGTCGACACTGGGCTGCCTTCTACTCATTTTTGAGAATTGCTGTTCTTGCTACTTTTGCATATACAAAAGGTAGCTTCTTTGTAGTTGTGTGTGGAACACTTTTTATCCCAGCAGTAGTTTTGACAGCCATCGATCATTAGACCTTACAGAGAGTCTGTGTATAATGTCATTGATCTAGTTATCTTTCTAGCATTCATTCAAGTATGCTTTTCAGGTACCGATATTACACCTGTTTTACCTGGTCAGAGCTTCTTATTCGCGGCTACCATGCTTGGTATTGGCATTATCATCCCTATTATGTACATCACACTACTTGCATTATATATATAAACTTTTGCCCAACTTCTGTATCATTCGCATAAAGGATCTTGCATTGCATCTCCACCAGTCAAGTTTACAAAGGAGAGACGCGTAATCTACTTAGATTACTATATTATTATGGAATATGAGCTTCTACATTATATTGAACGCTCGTAGCTCCCCTCTCAAGATTTGTTAACGCGAGAAGTCAAAGTCAGAATCTGAGAGTTGCAATTTTGGAAATCTTTCTGGTTACAGGGAGTGCATCATTAATAGTGAACCAGGTATATGGCAATTATTCCAGCAATAGCCTTCTTTTTAATTATTGTTAAACCTTATAGAGTGAGAATCTACAACATGCCATCATTCTCTTATCATTAATTTTGCTCTATTTTGCTATGGAGCATCAGCAATTACATTGTCAAGTTTTAACCTCAAATATTACTCCTTCTCAATCGTTACGACAGGAGTTGGTTTGCTTTTACCACCTTTGTATGCACCTCTTTTGGTCATCTATGCAATTTTGCCCAGGTGGGCTACACTACGTGTCAGGAAGTTCATAAAGAGCTAGGTTCACATCAGTGAATCATGATCAATATGAGGACGCCCTGTTGGAGATTACCAAAGAAAGTGATGATTCTTTCTTGTTTGACGGGAACAAACTGTGATAGATGTTTGAGTTTTTATTGTCTAATACCCACAGTTTTTAATTTAGCTGCCGTATATTATACTTATTTTGTATAACTGTTACAATTTTAGAATAGAAGTATTATATACAATGTGCTGGATATATACTATGGGACTATGTAACTGCATACATAATTATAACTTATTGGAGCTTTGTGGCTGTAGTTGGTCAGCCATTGCTAAACATAGAATACTAAGATGCATAAGGCTCAAAAACATAGAGAAAAACAATCAAGGCATGTATAATAATATCATGTTGGATTAGTCCCTATAGCTAATACCTTATAAATAAAAGATATTGAACAACTGCAATTAATTCTAGTGTGGGCTAACTATGTAAACTAGCTATATAGCTTCACCTCATACTGTCATACGTAGTCTACCAAATCACATATCTATAGCAATGCACAGTACTTGTCATTTTACATCATCAGAGTAAATGTTATTGTTGGCCTTGCTTATTTCAGTCCTAGGCCTGTGCTTAGTCTGATCCAAGGACACTGAGGTCATGCTATAGCTCTTTTTAAATAATATTATCGTAATAGTTGCTTCTTGTGATTATAATAATAAATGATACAGATGGGTGGATGCAGACAAAAATTACAATAGTATTTAAATTTGCAGTAACTAACCCCAGTTTAGCCTCTACGTACTAGATTAGTACGTCTACACTAGCTGATAACTTTTTCTTATGAAAGAGTGTTGTAAGCATTGCATACAAAATCAATAGCTAATATCTATGATGTTCCTGCATAATGTAAACTTAGTCTAGTTACAAGTAAAGCGAACCATGTATTTAATGTGTACAAAACTTATCAGAACATAGTTAAGTCAAAACCTACAGCTTCCCATATGCTTTAAGCTACTGTTACTGTACACTATAGTCATTCAGGAGGCCATCAATTGTAATGTGGCATATCTTGATGTAGTAAAAGTGTGCGTTCGTAATCCACACTTTCTTCCAGGTATGAGTCCTCCCTATCTTCTTCCATGTGAAGACAAGCTCTGTTGGTGCATAGTAGACGCAATGCATACTTCTTTATGTAGATGATCCAGGATTTGGGTAGGATTTTATACACAGCCAGAGTAGTGATATACAAAATGGGCGTGACTAGGCCAATTCCCAGCATTAGGATTACAAAGCCTTGAAATCTTCGATTGAGTCTACTCCAGCAGCTGAAAAGAATACCTGAACAAATGCCAATAGGAGAACTGTGTCGACCACGTTGTATACAGTTTCACGGTATGGTCTGATGACAGCAAAAAGGATAATAACAGGAATTAGCATGATTCCACCAACAATAAAATAACCGTTACGTGTTGCAGCAAATATTGCGAGTGAAGCTATCCTCAGAAGCAGATAAAAGGCAGCGCAGTATCGACAGTTGTACATGTAGGGCTCAAACTTGTAGCAGTCTTGAAAAGCATCCATGAAGGTACGCAGTACCTGACTGTTGAGTCGACAGCGGTTAAGACAGGAGTGAAAGCATCGACAGGGATAGAGACAAAGCAATAAAAAGGGTACAAGATTAAATGCAACAAACATAAAGATTGCTAGTATAGCATAGGGAAGATGATCATGTCCAAAGTATTCCATTGAGCCATTGTAGTACGTGTACAATCCAACAATCTGACCAGTAACATTATGAACTTGAACTGGCATGAGGATATCAAAGGATATGTTGATAATTTTCACATAATTTAGCAAAATGAAGGTAGCAAAAGCTTCAATAAGGGAGTTAGAGGCTTTCCACTGATGGTTGAATCGTGCACTCATCCATACCAGTGGCTTAAAACATGACTGAACAACATCAAATCGCTCGTATAGCTTAAAAACCATGTAAGTTAGTAAGATCAATAGTAATGGGTACACAGCTACAGCGTATTCAAGACACATAATTTGGATTATTGACAATTTTGGGCTGAGACAAAAGGGTTTATAAATCATGCGAAAAAAATCTAAGTTACATACGCCATAAACAGCGACCATGAATTGTGCTATAGATAAAGTATAGACATCACGATCACCAAGCCCAAAATCATAGTATTTGAAGTTTACTGTGCTTAAAAGACTCATTGTTGCTGGACAGGTTACTATTTGACAGTAAAAGATGAAAGCATTCATTGAAGCTGAGAAAGTATTGATTTTGAAAACGATAGCCACGAAAAAGAACACTGTTAATGGACCATAAGATGCGGCAAGATATTTAAGCCAGTTGTACTTGTAGTGTGAGCAATCAGCACATTTTAATTGATAGAAATATGGTGAGGGGGAGTGATTGTCTTTACACTTTCCACACATTTGTCCTTGCCTGTTTTGACGGATATACCTGTCACACAGAGTACTTATGTTGGTGTCATTATAATAAATATACATGTAGACGTAGTTTTTGCAGAGGAATGGGCAAGCTCCCACCATCACACCATTACCATTGTCACTGTGGGACATACAGTAGCACGGTGTGATGGAAATTCTCAACCAATTATCGTCGCAATGAACATTATTGCCTATTTTAGATCCACACTCGCAACTGGAGTTGTGGTATTTGTGATACTTCCATAGTGGACATGTTGGCCATTTATGACTAGATTTAAGCTCTAGATCATTACTGGTATATACGTATACTGTTTAATAGCTATTACATGCCGTCTCCACGAGTATAATGAACTTACCGATTAAACTTGTGTGATTGATCTTTGTGTAAGTACATGTACCAAGCACATAATATAAGAACATTTGATCTAGTAAGCACAATACATGTCTATTAGTTATTAAGCAATGCGAGGTAGGATTAATTTGGGCGTAACCTGGGTCATTGATGGCAGCTGGGTAACTTGACTGTATGACTGTAAGGTCAAGGTCACTGTGTTTGAGTACCAGCGTATGAGTCCTGCCGTTGAGGCCAGGAACCAACTGGCGAGTAGGCTAGTACCAGCGTGGGAGTCCCAACCTAAGTCAAGTGCCAACTGGCAGCTATAGGGCCAGCGTGGGAGTCCCGACCGTGAAGTTGAGTACCAACTGGAACTAGGACAGTGACATCCAGCGTTAGAAAACAAAGACATTGCTGGCGTGACCGATAAGTTACGTGTGACATTCAGCCACCAATCAATTCCCCCTATCTACTCTAACATGAATGTATACATGTGTATTGCCTATTGATTGATTGGCATAGTGTGTTGAATGGACTGAATATAAACCTATCAGGGTGGGAGAGGTGGGAGATTTTTCCACTGCGATGTTCTTCTTGCTTGCAGGAGTTGTTGCGCAGTTAAAGTGTGCTTTATTTAGAATAATTGTATACTAGTGTGACGTATGCGCATGCGCCCATACGTCATGGGCAAACGTGCTCTTTACGTCGGCCTGATGCTATTAACTATAGTTTATGCATGCATAAACTTCATTTAATAGCTATTACATGCCGTCTCCACGAGTATAATGAACTTACCGATTAAACTTGTGTGATTGATCTTTGTGTAAGTACATGTACCAAGCACATAATATAAGAACATTTGATCTAGTAAGCACAATACATGTCTATTAGTTATTAAGCAATGCGAGGTAGGATTAATTTGGGCGTAACCTGGGTCATTGATGGCAGCTGGGTAACTTGACTGTATGACTGTAAGGTCAAGGTCACTGTGTTTGAGTACCAGCGTATGAGTCCTGCCGTTGAGGCCAGGAACCAACTGGCGAGTAGGCTAGTACCAGCGTGGGAGTCCCAACCTGAGTCAGGTGCCAACTGGCAGCTAAGGCCAGCGTGGGAGTCCCGACCGTGAAGTTGAGTACCAACTGGAACTAGGACAGTGACATCCAGCGTTAGAAAACAAAGACATTGCTGGCGTGACCGATAAGTTACGTGTGACATTCAGCCACCAATCAATTCCCCCCAAATTACCCCCCAAATTAGTGCACAATAGATACCAGATATTGTCCATGTGATATTGCCTTGCCTGCTAGGTGCAATGGGGTAGGTGATGCTGACATGTATGCCAGATATGCTGCATTTTAATCACCTGACATGGGCAAGTCTGTGAGGCAAGACCACAGCCTATGGCTATTGTGGTAATGATTTATAGTAGTGTATTTTGTAAGAGGTGGCTGCTAATGTCTGAAGTTGATGCCAGCGGCAGAATTTAAGTACAATGTAGCTGTACAGTGTTGTAATAGATACTGGGCTACTGAGGTTTATACAGACTGTAAAATTTACGTAGTGTATTGTGTCGGTATAGTGAACGCTCAGATTGACCTAACTGAGGTAAAGTGAATGAAATGGATTGTAAGTGAGGTTAATGCCAGCGGCAGAGTGGGCATACCGTGTAGCAGTGTAGAAGAGCTCATCGTGGGTTATGGCTGCTGAGGTCAATTCCAGTGGCAGAGTGCAGATACACTGTAGACGTGTAGCCGAGCAACTTGTGGGCTATGGCTTAGATCAATGCCGAAGGCCGGGTGTACGTGCACTGTAGCAGCGTAGCAGAGCAATTTGTGGGCTATGACTGCCAAGGTCAATGCCAGAGGCAGGGTGCACGTGTACTATAGCAGCGTAGCAGAGCAATTTGTGGGCTATGGCTGCCAAGGTCAATACCAGAGGCAGGGTGCACGTGTACTGTAGCAGCGTAGAAGAGCAATTTGTGGGCTATGGCTGCCAAGGTCAATGCCAGAGGCAGGGTGCACGTGTACTGTAGCAGCGTAGCAGAGCAATCTGTGGGCTATGGCTGCCAAGGTCCATGCCGGAGGCAGGGTGCATGTGTACTGTAGCAGCGTAGCAGAACATCTAGAGGGCTATGGCTGCTGAGGTCAATGTCAGTAGTCGAGTGCACGTACCCTGTGGCAGCATAGTAGAGCAATTAGTGGGCTATGAGGTTATTACCAGTGGCGGAGTGCATGTACACGCCTGTACACTGTAGTAGTGTAACAGAGCAGTTAGTTGGACTATGGCTACTAACGTCTTTCTTTTTAGCTGAATTAAAAGGGTATACTGGAGCAAGACAGCAGTGTATTTAAAGAGTTATGACTGCTGAGGTCTATGCCAGCGGCAGGGTTACATGCATGAAGCTGTGCAGCAGTGTAATTAGTGAATTAAGGCTGATGAGGTTTATGCCGGCATCAGAGTTAGAGGAAGTGTACACTGTAATGATTTAGCAATGCTATTAATGAGTTATGATTGTAACAGTTTATGCCAGCGGTAGCTTCTAAATTGTTGTATTTATGAGTCAAGGCTTCCAGGGATTGTGCCAGTGGCAGAATTAACATGCATATAGCAGCATAGTAGAGTGGTTTGTGAACTATGATTGCTGAAATTGATGCCAGTGGCAGAGTGCGCATACATTGTAGCAGCATGACAAACCAGTTAGTGGGATCTGGCTGTGCCGAGGTCAATGCCTGTAACGGAGTGCACGTATGCTGTATGTACAATGTAGTGGCATAGCAGAGGAAGTAGTGAGAGCCATGGTAGCCATACCAGTGGTAGAGTGCAGATACGCTGTAGCAGCATCGCGGAGCAATATGACTGCTAAAGTTTATGTTAGTGGCAGGTTAAATTACACTAGCAGTGTCAATAAGTGGACTATAGCAGCTGGGGGTTGTGACGGCAGAAGAGCTATAGCAATACATGATTTACTGTGGTTTACATCATATATTAGCAGCAGAGTTAAACGTATTGTTACCTATCAGTACTGCTGTTTTCCCTAGTTGTATATGTTACAGTACCGTCTTCTAACCAGAAATACATAGGTCCATGCATGATTACATGGGACAGGTAGTATGAAAGACTGTTTGCTGAAACCTGTGTACATGTTGTTGACATTTTAAACGATCTATTAAAACTCAGTTAGTACTGATGGGTACATCATCGGACAATCATGTCTGGTCTGTGTTGACAGATCTATTCGTTTTTGGGCTCCCTAGAGGTATGGGAGTGTATAATGAACCAGTGCTAGCTGGTGAGAGTGAGATGCTTACAAGTAGTCTGGTGCTGTTGTAGCTTCATAGCTAGGTAGGAAAGGGTCTGTCATAGAGTCATCTTACTGTTATCTGAGTGGGACTGCTCAGTGTAATTTTTGAGTAATGCTGCATGTCTGCTTAATTCTGAATCCATGTCAGACATTTATATTTATGAGGGTTCTGATTATTTTGTGCGCATGGGATGATGCTGACAAGAACCTATATAAGCAAATGTGTTAACAGCTAATACAACAGATCTAGACATGTCTTGAAGGCCGATTTAACATAAAATCAACTTCAGCATGTATGACCACATTGCATTGGGGCACATTATTGCATATGTGCAATGATGTTGGATAGATTGGATAACAGAGTGTGATTACATTAATTGGAGCAGGTCGCTGCATATGAAAAGGAATATAATTCTGCAGAGCAGATCATAATGTGACCATATTAAAATGGAGCAGGATGTTGTGCAACATACTGTGGACTGCAGCCCATGTGACCATGGTAAATGGAATAAATCACTGCATATGTGTGCAGTGATGTTACATGTAAATATATAAGTCGAATCGAGGTAAAGTGGACAACATATGTCTAAATGTGTCGTATTTAACCCCCGAACCCAGTGTGCATACTGTGATTTGCATGCTAGGAAGTGGGGGGGGATCATGGGTGACACAAGATTGTTTGGCTCGAAACAATACATGTTAGGGAATACTCCATATTTCTACACAATTAAGAACCTTTGTGGTTGGAGGTCAAAGCCTCTGCTTGATTGGCTAATTCAACATGAGGTTGATGTATACCCGTGACCTCCTGATGTCGTAAAATACAAGGACATGATAGTCTAAAAGTCTTGCGGACTCAGAATAGTTGTCCCTTACAAAGTGGACATGTGGGCATTTGATATTACAGAGTAATATGAACCCTCTGATTGAAGGTTTTGCGTGTCCTATTGTGTAGTACTGCAATCGGGTCAGTTTGACCAGATGGTAATTGGTGACTGGGAATTCTGTAGGACAACGGGCTACATGGCCATGAGGAGTATATTAAACAGGCAGCGGAAGTGGAATTAAATTCCTTGTGGAACCGGGACTGTAGATGCTGGGAATACTAAAAATAGATAGCTTCCCGCATGTGAACCCGGGGCACTGAGTCTGAGTTGTGCATGCTGCCTAAAGATATGTACGTACCTGGTGCTGGCCAGGCTGTAAGTACAAACAAAAGTGGCATATGTATTCAGGTCTACACTTTAGCCACTGCTTTGAATTTCAATCTAAACGTATCTGTCATGGCCATGCATGCCGCCAGTGGACATCACAAGTTAATGAACTCTAATGATTAACTTACGGACCGTTTGAGGAACAGAAGGTACTGGTTGAATTGGTGATGTTGTAGTGTGTGTAACACTACCGCATTGTTATGTTTTAATCTGGTTCAGCAAAGGTGGCTGTGACTGCATGGTCACCTTAAGTCGTGCACTGCACTGTGAACTTGAAGGGCCCTTCAGGATCTCCGCTGAAACGGGTCGTGACAAGCCATTGGAGAATTTCTCATTACTGTGACAGGGTGTCCGTGAAGTCACGGTGTAATCATGGCTTGGACTACTATCAGAATTTAAATAACTTCGGAAGGAAGCCGGGATCGTCTCCTGCATTGACCATGGCGGTAGCTTGTCTTATTAGGCTCTGGTCATGGCGTTGGCCGTTCGTAACTGTTCGGTGGCAAGGCGATTCAAAGATTTTTCCACTGCGATGTTCTTCTTGCTTGCAGGAGTTGTTGCGCAGTTAAAGTGTGCTTTATTTAGAATAATTGTATACTAGTGTGACGTATGCGCATGCGCCCATACGTCATGGGCAAACGTGCTCTTTACGTCGGCCTGATGCTATTAACTATAGTTTATGCATGCATAAACTTCATTTAAACTTGCTACTACATGTAGTTGCTTTTGATATATTGAGGTTGAATATCTGGCCCCAACTAAGTGGTAGATTAGTGCTAGAGCAACAGCTATCCTGAGCACTGCCATAATAATATTATCATACAGTCCATGTAAACACTTTATCTTCATAATATAATTATGATTATGTACGGTAACCGTCACAATTATTATAGTAGGCTTCTGAATCATACCAACAGACTAGAATCCATATTAAGTACTAACTTCCTGTTTTGGACTTCTTTGATCTCCATTAACAGTATTGAATAAAGTTAACAGGAAAAGAACTTTTAAGCTGTTATAGTATATTACTTAAATCTATTAATATTTACAAGCTAAACTATGCAATTGCATGCATAGTGATTATGGTAATACTCAGGGTACATAGCTCTTAATTTTGCTCTTGTATATAACACACTCTCATATGTACTAACACCACCAAGTTTACTTTTATAACTCTTAGCCAAGTTGCAGTGTGTGATCTTCACATTGAAACATTTTTTATTGGTATTTGCAAGCTACACTATAATGCATTGTATCAACCACTATGCTGTGAATAACTAGAGCTCTCTCGAGCACAAAACCCTCGGCGCGCTGCATGGCATTAGCTACATGCTTCAACAGTTGCATGCAGAAAAGGGGGCAGCTAAAGGGCTGGAGCCAGGGCGAGACAGGGATGAGGCTATAGCTAATGTTACTGGCACAGCTATGTTATTCAAGATAGTTCAACAGCTCATATATAGCTACAGTCGAGCCTCCGAATAAAGGACACTTTGGGAACGGGCCCCTTGTCCTTTGTTCGGAGGTTGTCCCTATCTCGGAGGTTCATGATTTTTCAATCAATTTTGATTGTATTATCCTTAACAAGTTAGTAAATGCACTGAAATGCATGATAAGAGCAGTAGAGATGATAATCAAGTGGTTGGTATGTTCTGTTTTCAGTGTCAACATGGCACAGGCTGAATTTTTTTGTTTCTGAAGTACTGGCTACTCTAGAATATTATTATCGCGCATGCAGCATATTATCGCGACCGCCTAGATTGCGGCAAAAGTGGGCGTGGCATCGTAAATTTAAGGGCGTGGTTTCCGGATGTCCGCTATTTAGAGGCAGTTTTGCATTGAAAAGTCACGTTGGGAGCTTGGATCTTGTCCGCTGTCCGGAATCGAGAAGCGTCCGCTTCTCGGAGGTTGCTAATGTACTATAACTATGCTAAATTCAATCGGTAACACGGCACTTGTCCGCTGTAGGGAGGTTATCCGCTTCTCGGAGGGTCCGTTATCGGAGGCTCGACTGTATAGCAGCAATAATTCCCTAGCGTCGAACTCCACACTAATATTCTCGTCTAATCTCCAATTCTTGGGGACTTAGCTAGCTACATCTTAACTATAGAAGGACTATGATACAAAGCCTTGGCACAAGACTGAAGTACACTGAGCAATATTGCATGTACAATAATAATTATTATCGCATATTGAACTCACTTGGTTTCAAGCTAGTCTCGCGCAGCCAGCCGCGAGACTAGTTTCAAGCACTGTAATTCCATGCATGCATACAAGCCAGAGAGTCAAAGGGTACCACAAGAATACAGGCAGCTTTGCCGCTTAGAATTGAAAAAAAAACCACGATCGTCAAAAGCTCGCTAGTGGACTGAGGGGCGGGGTCGATGCAACCCGGCCGGCATATGCGCATGCGCTGAGGGTTAGACGTACATACTGTATATAGTGCGCAACCGTTACTAAGTCATGCAATCGCTAGCTCGAGCAAAGTCAAGAAGCTTAGAATCGGCAAATGACGCCAAAACTGGCGAACAAAGCGTTTTCGGAGAAATCCACATAAATCATGAATTGGGAACGCCATAAGGAACCTTGCAACACCGCAAATTGGACTCGCAAACGAGGTATGTAGCAGCTAGCGCGGTAACAGACAGACAGACAGAAGGACAGACAACTACCGTAACCCTCGCGCATGCGCCGAGGGTTAATAAAACTGTATAATGCCATCATGGAGAAAAGGGACCACCTATAGGGAAGATGGTATTACACTAAGCATAGTCTAAGATAATAGTTAGACACCGAGGACAAAGGATCTACAATATTTAGCATCCCAATGGCCCCGAGCTGTGACGCCCGAGCGTATAGTGAGGGTGTTACTAAGGGGACACAGGGATGCTAAATACTGTGGACCCCATTGGCCGAAGTGAGCTAAGTTATACAATTAACTGTCGCTATAGTAGTACAGCTATTTGCCTTAATTGGAGCTCTCATAATACCATGGATCCTATTGGCCAAAATTTACAAGTAACTAAGTAAAATTTACAAGTGACTAAGTAAAATCTACAAGTAACTAAGCTACTTAGTTACCTCCTATTGACCAATCAGATTACAGGAAAGTGGCAGTAAAATTCTAAATACCTGTATTAGTGTTTAGATCATGGTTGTAACAAACACTGCAATCTGGTTGGTCATTAATAGGAACCTAATATGTGATAGAACCCCAGCCTACAAGATTTTGATAGAATTCCTATACAACTTTGTATCCTCAGGCTATTACAGTGTTTTATTTAAACTTATTAAAGACTCTGGATCCGTAGAACCCTCGCTTAGCTCGGGATTCTACATAGAGCCCTTCAGTCTTCTAAATCACATAGAAACCTCCTAAGTAGTGGCTAAGTATAGGTTATTGCCCTAAGCCGAGGCTCTACGGCGTTTTAGAAACCCGAGGGATGTTGCATAATCGCCGAGGGCGGAGCCCGAGGCGATTATGCAACATCCCGAGTCAGAGGAGGTAGGACACGCTTGACCTTTGGCTAATAGTTCACTAATTAAATCGCTAGTTTAGGCTTTCGTGAAGATTTTTAGAGGATATCGTTGCGATTTTCGAACTCAGCGCTATTGATTTAGTGGGGGAGCCCCTCTTAGTTAGCACTGTAGAGCAATTTTTAGGTCTTTGGAATGTTAATCAGCCGCTTTAATTAACATTCCAAAGACCTAAAAATTGCTCTACAGTGCTAACTAAGAGAGGCTCCCCCACTAAATCAATAGCGCTGAGTTCGAAAATCACTACGATATCCTCTAAAAACCTTCACGAAAGCCTA
This sequence comes from Cliona cf. orientalis, assembly GCA_963930775.1. NCBI lineage: Eukaryota > Metazoa > Porifera > Demospongiae > Clionaida > Clionaidae > Cliona > Cliona cf. orientalis. The sequence goes on from OZ005696.1 coordinate 2,240,369, forward strand.
TACTAGCGATTTAATTAGTGAACTATTAGCCAAAGGTCAAGCGTGTCCTACCTCCTCTGATCCCGAGTGGTTTCTAATAGCCGTAGAGCCGAGGCGTGGGCGATAACCGGCTTAGACTATGGGGCGCGCGGCACTGTGCATTTGTGGTCTGCTATAGTGCATCCTGTTGCTAGGTTACCAATCAGCTGTGTGAGCGTGGTTTTGTGGGTAGTTGCTTAGTAACCGTGCTGCATTGAAAAGTGACCAATCAGATTCATGTTGCAGAGCAGGAAGTATGCAGCAATGATGTCACACTTCCTTCACGTATATAATTAATATAAGCTAACAAGCCAGCCACGTGCGTTAATCAGTATGCAATGCCTGTGTAACGTAGTGCTATAGTGCTAGTGCTGGTGGCTGTGTAGATGTATTGACCGCTATGTATGGTCTCCTATTTGCTACTAAAGCTGTTTGAGACACCCAAAGCTTGGCTATAAAGCCAGAGGAAAAATTTTCTAGGACCTTTTGACCGTGAGATCTGGACTGCGCTTGAAGTGAAGGTGATTCTATGCTTCAAGCAGCTGTGGAGCAACTGTCTCAGCTGGGTCTCATGCGACACCCCCTTCTACACGTGCGAGACTCGTCTCACAACAGTTTTTAGTGGTAGGAGAGACTACATGGCGATCAAAAGAGCCACCAGTACTAGCACTCGTGCCGCGTGTCAGTGGGCTCAGTTCGGTCCCCATTTGAATTTTGCCAGAAAGCAAGATTTTGCTAATCCTTGATAGAGCTAAGGTTCTTGATAAAGCTACAAATTTTACCATCATACTGAAAATCAATCATGCAGACAATAATTAAAACTCAATTTCTGCCTATTTCTTCCTTTTTGATGCATTTTGTTTAATACAATTCAAATTCATGACAGGTCTTCTAACGAAAATTAACTACTCCATTCTGAGTATCTACACTATTTTAGATACCTCATTAAATTCAAAAGATCAAAGCATATTATGCATACCATAGTCTAACTAATAATATATATATAGCTAGATAGAGAGGACACTACTCCGTACTCCATACATACAACCTGCTACAAATGATCACTTTTCTTGTAGCTGATCAATATGTCTATTAATAGTATGATTAGCTTGCTTTCTATAAATGATATGTAGTTACTGAATAATACTGAATATTACTACTTTTATCAATGTGACAGTATAGATTATACCAAGTACAGTACATGTTTTGTCTATAATGATTAAATTTATTACTTTTCTAAATTTCTTTAGTTATAGGCATATTATAGTGATGCCCATGGTCATATTTTTTGAGAAATTAGACATCCCTTTAAATCACATAATGAGTTTCTTTTATCTATAGACCACCCACGTTGGACATGCGCATGCTGCTTACTGCACCTGTATCATAAACTAGAACTATAATGGAGGGAAGGAAGGAACCCCTCTCTTCCGGACAGTCTATGGACAGCTTGAAGTGTCCTGACTACATGCATGATTGAAGTATATTATTATTATAATAGATGTCCTCCACTTAGGATCTATATGTTTGTATACAATGTAATATTACTGTGCAGTTGGGACCATGCATGGTGTCCTAAATAAGGGAGATGCATGTTCTCATTACAGTGTTATCCTTATAGAGGAGTTTAATTTATTGATAGGGACTTATATATTAATAATATAATATAGACAAAAAGGGATCATGAGACTCGAGTCAAAAACAGGAAGTTGCTACTGAGTGAAGCTAACAGCATATATTATAGCTATGACTGCACCAGGTATTAATAGTTGCAATTAATGCCAATTGAGATGATCTGAAAGCGCTTCGACTGTGTGATATGGCAGGGTTCAGGATAGTTATAATGCTAGTACTAGTTTATCACTTAGCTGCAGGGGCCAAACATTCTACTAGACTAAGCAACTTATTGAGGTCAGAATACCAAAAGCTGCTAGTATCAGGTCTAAATAGTAACAGTACCAATAAAGGGCTTAAATCCAGTGATGACTGGCCGACATGTCCACTTTGGACCTATCACAAGTACCATAACTCCAGCTGTACATGTGAGTGTGGACCTGGAATAGACATTGTTTACTGCAATTCTAAACAATTAATTGTTGGCCTTCGAAGCTGCTATTGTATGTCCTACAGTGACAATGGTGATGGTGTAGTGGTGGGAGCTTGCCCATTCCTCTGTGGTAACTACATTCTAATGGATAATGACACCAACTTAAGTACTCTGTGTGACAGGTATATCCGTCAGAATAGGCAAGGACAGATGTGCGGGCAGTGTAAAGACAATCACTCCCCCTCACCATATTCCTATGAATTGAAATGTGCTTATTGCTCACACTACAAGTATAACTGGCTTAAATATCTTGCGGTGGCTTATGCTCCATTAACAGTGTTCTTTTTCGTGGTTATCACTTTCAGAGTCAATGCTCTCTCAGCTTCAACGAATGCTGTTATATTCTTCTTTCAAATTTCTTCCTCTCCAGCAGTAATGAACATAATAAGCATATACATACAGCTTTCTAATGCATACCCAATAGATGTAAAATTTAATATTAAAGCAAATCTTATGAGTTTAGCTGAAGATGTTGTGGCTACAGTAATAACTGTATTTGGTATTTGGAATCTAGATTTTTTTCGTTTGATCTACAAGCCATTTTGCCTTCATCCAAACTTGTCAATAATTCAAATATTGTGTCTTGATTATTTAATAGCTATTTACCCATTGCTGCTGATAGTTTTAACCTTCATGCTTTTCAAGCTTTATGAGAGATTTCAAGTTGTTAAAATCTTCAGAATCTTTAAACCACTGGTATGGCTACGTATACTTGCACATCTTAATCGTCAACGGAACACATCAGCCTCTCTTATTGAAGCATTTGCAACTTTTATTTTACTATCATATGTAAAGGTGATCAACACATCATTTGATATTCTTATGCCGACACAGCTTTATAATGTCAGTGGACAAGTTGTTGGACTGTACGTGTACTACAATGGTTCACAGGAGTACTTTGGACGTGACCACCTTCCTTATGCAGTGCTAGCCATCTTCATGTTCACCACATTTAACCTAATGCCTCTTTTATTGCTTTGTCTCTATCCCTGTCGATGCTTTCAGTCCTGTCTTAACTGCTGTCGACTCAACAGTCAGGTGCTGCGCACCTTCATGGATGCTTTTCAAGGCTGCTACAAGTTTGAGCCCTATGACTGTCGATACTGGGCTGCCTTTTATTTATTCTTAAGAATTGCTGTTCTTGCTATTTTCGCACTTACTCAAGATTTCATGTTTGCAGTTCTTTGTGGAATCCTTTTTATCGCAGTAGTAGTTATCACAGCTATTGTTAGACCTTACAGAGAGTCGGTGTACAATGTCATTGATCTCGTTTTCTTTTTGATATTCATTCAAATATTTTTTTCGATTGTAGGTACTTTACAGTTTAACTATACTCGAAGCTTCCTTTTTAGTTTTACTGTTTCCATTTTTGGTATCAGCTCCTTCATCCCTTTAGCCTACATCATGCTACTTACACTGTACAGAATTTTGCCTAATTTTTGTATCATTTGCATAAAGAAGCTCGTATTGTATCTCTTGAAATTAATCACCATCAATACTTATTAAGTTACAGTTTTAGAAATCTTATCTTTTAATTTAATAATATTATTATACTTCTGTTGTTATAATTATACAGTAGCTAAAATTTAACGTCACAACATGTGATTGAAAAAACGTGACTTGCAACAAATCATATTTTGTATAGAGTAGAATTAAAATTAGTTTAATAGATATGAAAATGTTCATTAATTATCTTAATATGAGTTCTTGTAAGCTATATTACTTCATGCACAAGAGAGAGTTCACTATTAAATTTTGTAGATATAGTCACTGCATGTATACATTAATTTAGACCATTAATTAATAACATTGCTGCTACAGTAACCTTGGATTGTAAAATGTACAATGGTTCACTGCATGGAATGTTGTAAGTCTTTTCTATGCTGTGCTATAGCCATAATAATGTTTAGACCTATAGTTTACAGAGAAGTCAGATCATGCACTGAAGATTTGGGTCTTGCTGCATGTATGTAAATTAATACCATGCATGTAGCGGCAAACACTCAAAAATTTATGCAGATCAGTAGGAAGTGATTTTTGCAGAATGCTAAGGTGCATATACAGATGGATGGGACATATAATACCGTATTATAATATGGAAAAAACTTATACAGGTGGCTATCAAACCACAAAAATACGAGAATTTAATTTTAAAGGTTAAATTTGGCCCTCAGAAGTCTTTCCCAGTATACAGCACACTGAATGGCCCCCGGATGATATACCAATGCCTATTAAAATTTTGGCCAGAAGGAAAGTGCAGTATTTAGCTACTATTATAATAAAAGAGATCAAGAGAAAAGCATCAGACTTATTATGCCACTATCAATCATGCATCATGTGCTATATCTCCAACAAACAACTTCACACTCCATGGAGAGACAGATGTATGCATGCATGATCTTCCAGAACAACTAGATTATCAATATATAATAAGCAATTGACATTAACTGCAATATATATACTTACAGATTATCAGCATAAAATTAACAATAGCTACAGTAACAATGTCATGCATATACATTGTATACTTGTAGCATTTATTTTGTAAGCAGTGTAACATTATATTATTATAATTTGTGACCAGTTATGACAAAGGGGACAAAGATGACCATTCAGGACTTTTTGTTCGTAGTATGCAGCTTATTGTATGTATGGAGTAACGTACCGCTACATTAGGTGTAATCCGTTCTGTGTTGGTGTCTATACACTGATACAAGTATATACTCACTATATTACATTAATTTTGTAGAAAAGCAAGTTGGATATTGACTATGATATATGCAGCTGTGAGCAAAATAACTGTTTTGGACTTTGTATTTAATTTATAGTATGTAGCTCTTTGTATGTATGGAGTAATGTACTGTAGCTCTGTGTTGGTGTCTATACACTGATACAAGTATACTCAATGCTACATTTTGTAGAAATTAAACAAGTTGGACATTGATCATGCAGCTGTAAGAAAAATAACTGTTTTGGACTTTTTGTTTATAGTATGTAGCTCTTTGTATGTATGGAGTAGTGTACTGTAGCTCTGTGTTGGTGTCTATACACTGATACAAGTATACTCAATACTACATTTTGTAGAAAACAAGTTGGATATTGTTATAATCACATGATTTTGTTTCATAATAATAATTATAATATACCATCTTCCCCGAACAGTCCCTTTCTCATAGCAGGTTATAGTGGTTGTCATTAATGGGGCTATGAAATATGTTCGAGTTCATATCTTTATACTAATCAAAATACCACTGAGGAATAGAGAATCGATACATAAATCGATATACAAAAATAATAGCAAAAATAATGAATTAGTGATAATAGTTACTGAATGATATGATTATGCCATCACATGCAAGAACTTAGATGGGGTAGCTACTAGCTAGTGCATGGCTGTGATATTAAGTGCATGATAAGTTTGGCTTCTCCTGGAAAAGAAAAATCAGCATGCATGTGAGTGTTTACCATAGCATAGACTAAAGAGAGTTACTATATTATTATTATATATTATAGTATTATAATAATGTACAAGTCTTAGATTGATTGCTTATAATAATCATGATCATAATCATTTGGTTTGAAGCATGTGGCTGTAATTAAAAATTACCAACAACATAATTTATTATTATCACAGGAAAAAATCTCCACAACACAACTGTTGCATTACTTAATTCACAATCATTTTGGGAACATTGTAAACTCTTCACAACGGTTGTAATTCCAAAATGCATCAAAATACAACAAAAGCACAACATTAGGGTAGTTAATGAATCATTATTAATGGTTATTAGTAGTTTATACCTAATTTCACAACCGTTGCACAACAGGTTCACAACCATTGTGTTTAATAACACAATGCTTTTGCAACGACCCAACATTTGGGCCAAAACACAACCGTTGCAAGCGGTACAATCTTTGTCGTACCTTGATGTTGTGAAAGTATTGTGATTAGACCTAATTCACAACAAACTACAAGGAATCTGCAACAGTTGTGTTATGGAGATTTTTTCCTGTGCAGGAAAAAATCTTCACAACACAATTGTTGCAGATTCCTTGTAATTTGTTGTGAATTAGGTCTAACCACAATACTTTCACAACATCAAGGTACGACAAAGATTGTACCGCTTGCAACGGTTGTGTTTTGGCCTAAATGTTGGGTCGTTGCAAAAGCATTGTGTTATTAAACACAACGGTTGTGAACCTGTTGTGCAACGGTTGTGAAATTAGGTATAAACTACTAATAACCATTAATAATGCTTCACTAACTACCCTAATGTTGTGCTTTTGTTGTAATTTGATGCATTTTGGAATTACAACCGTTGTGAAGAGTTTACAACGTTCCCAAAATGATTGTGAATAAAGTAATGCAACAGTTGTGTTGTGGAGATTTTTTCCTGTGATCCTTGTAATAATACTACCCAGTATTTATTAAAGTGATTAATTAACTCTCACTAAATAGAACTGTAATGTAGCTACAGCCAGTAATTCTTGCCAAATTTACATGAGCACACAGAATGGACAACAGCTACATGGAAATTTCTAGGTAAGGCCAATGAAACTACATTATTAGTTTCTCGTCCACCCGTTTTTGTATTTTCATGCGGGCGGGCGGTCATTATTCATTATTCATTATTCATTATTTTGGCATTTTGGGGGTGTGGCTTCCTGGAACCACCCAACTAATTAACAAAATGGAGGCGTGGCTGGCATTTCAAGGCAATAATGAAGGCAGATGCGGTAGGTTGAAACAGACGCGGGCGGGGACGAGAAACTAACAATCAAGTTTGTGTGGCCTAACAGGATCAGTTTGAATCACTTCCCATGTTATTAGCCACACCCATCATAATATATTATTATTATTATGAACCCTTGACCATCTCCCCAGTAGCTGCACAGTGTAATGGTGCATGTGGTAAAAGGTCGTCAATAGAATGCGTACACATCGATCGATGCTAGCCCCAGAAATCGTGGAGATGGCGTCTAAGATCGACTCTCAACCTCGATAGCGACAAGTTTCGATGCTTCAATCACAGATACGAATTCGATAGCACAGTATTCCTTCCGAACTTTAGGTTGGTCGCGCTGCTGCAGTCTCGCGCGGGCCAGCCCCTTGCGACAATGATGCGTGCTATATATAGCGCAAGGCTATCCACGGCATTACGTAAGCCAAGAAAATACGTGAAGTTCAACCAACAGTGCTTCTCAGAGAAAGTAGCGCTCAGCTTGTAATGGTCCTGTAGAAGTTAGTGTAAAATAGAGTTTTATCCCTAGAGTAACTCATGGGACGATTTTACACCAGCAAAACCTAGAGTAACTCACGGGACGATTTTACACCAATATAACCTAGAGTAACTCATGGGACGATTTTACACCAGCAAAATTAGTGTAAAATCCTGAGTATTTATTGTATGCCAAGCATATTATAAGGGAGGATTTTACACCACATCAAAATTAAGGGGCTTACTCATGTAAAATTCTCCCATATAACTTACCTCTGCTATATATAAGGGACGATTTTACACCAGTTGCCACCACAGGTACTGAAGTGGTGTAAAATCATGCCATATAATACTGATGGCTAGCAGTAACTGGAGCAAAGATTTACATGTGACCTTTGACCTCACTTAAAATTCTCCCATAATAATAAGAATGTACATCCATACTCTGCTAAAACTTTAAGTGTGAACTTTGACCTGGTGTAAAATGCTCCCTTGTATATAGCCACTGAATCCATACTCAGGTAGGTTTTTAAGTGCGTTCCGAATGCTTGCTTGCTGTGGGTGTGGCTGCATGTAATGCAGAATGGTAGGTGGGGCTCACTATGAACACGAGTTACAATGCATGCAATGTAGAGTTCCTCATCAGGACATCTCTGCTTCGCGCTCTTGCTAATAGAATGGTACTCACCACGTGCACAATTGCATGTTCGTGAAGCATGTCTGGGAGTAACACCGTTATGAATTGGTTGAAATTGGTTTTTGGCTGTATGTTTTTGTTGCATGGTGCCATTGCATAGAATACTGAGATGCATAAGGCTCAAAAACATTGAGAAAACTATCAAGGCATGTATGTTGCATTAGTCCCTATAGCTAATGCCTTATAGATAAAAATACTGAACATCTACTATTCAATTCTAGTGTGGGCTAACTATGTAAACTATATAATATAGCTAGCTTCACCTCATACTGTCATATTATGTATTCTACCAAATCACATAGCCACAGTATCATAGAGTCGGTAGACTCTATAAGTAGGGATGGCCCAGATATGCCATATATGTAATACATTACAAATACCCAAATATCTCAAAATCGGTAATTTTGTGAAATTTCTAAGTATGAAAATCAGAATCTCCAGCAAATTGTGCATCTAACAAGACCAAGATCATTCATCAAAACAGTTGTACACGTCAGAACCAGATGTTAAAAAAATAGGCCATTTCTCATTCTTTCTTTCTTCTTTCTTTCTTTCTAGTTTCTTGGGCTAGCTCAAGACTGCCTCCACCGCTCATCTTACTTTGAATATAAATCCACTCTATTTTGTAGCGCGCAGTGCAGTGGCACGCTAGTTTGTCGTTATCTCGACAGAACGTAATAGTGGGCGTGTACGGCGCATTATCGAATGGGTGTGTCTGATACGCCATTTTTGTGATATAATGCGCATGCTCGGAATATGTTGCCATGGTGAAGTCATGTGACAGTGCCTGGCCCTAGGCCTAGGCGAGCTACGTAGGCTATTTATAGCTCGTATAGCCGTACACGTACAGACTAACGCGTGCAACTGCGCGCTGGACTGATCATGGATATGAAGGTTCAAGACTCGAGGAGCGGTAAGGCGCTAGGCATAGGCAAGCTACTCGCTAGCGCTTGCAGCGCTAGTGCTATGCTGGATCGATCATAGATACCATAGTGATACCATCGCGATACGAAGGCGCAAGTTGAAGGCTCGAGCAGCGGTATTGTAATTCAGTTAAACGTACAGATCATAAAATTATGCCGGGTAGCTAGCTAACTGCTGCCGACAGTAAAACTTATAACTTGGTTTCTCCCTAAGCGTTAAGTCTCATCACTACTTGGGCCGCCTATTAAAAGCACTGTTGGTCATCCTGTTCATCGTCATATATTATGAACGCAAGTTAATGAGGGGCGTGGCAAAGAACTTTGTGCACCTCCCATCTTCCACTTAATCAGAAATTGTGAGCAAACCATGTAAGATGATGACATTGATAAAGTGCAATTAAAAAAGAACAGAAACAAGTATAAAAACAATTGAATAAAATTAAAGAATGAAGTAGGGATGGCAGGATCAAAAAGTACACAAACAAGAGATAATTGCATCTACTATACATCCCTACGCTTGCTTTTTGAGGGGTGCAAAAATGACCAGTAATAATGCGATTGAATCAAAACTGATAGCTAAACCCGAACCATCGTGACAACTAGGGAACAGCCTGCACGAATATAGAATGTCTCCCACATACTGCACTCAACAAACACATCAACCATGATTAATAGGTGCACAATAGTCGAGAAAAGTAAGCGTAGGGATGTATAGTAGATGCAATTATCTCTTGTTTGTGTACTTTTTGATCCCTACTTCATTCTTTAATTTTATTCAATTGTTTTTATACTTGTACTGTAGTCATTTTACATCATCAGAGTAAATATTATTGTTGACCTTGCTTATCATAAGTTCCAGTCCTAGGCCTGTGCTTAGTCTGATTTAAGGACACTGAGGTCATGCTGCATAACTATAACTCTTTTTAAATAGTATTACCGTAATAGTTGCTTCTTGTGACTATAATAATAAACGATACAGATGGGTGGATGCAGACAAAAATATTATAAATTTTGCAGTAACTAACCACATGGTTTAGCCTCTAGCTACATACTAGATTAGTACGTCTGCACTATAACTAATAACTTTTTCTTATGAAAATAGTGCTGTATGTAAGCATTGCATACAAAATTATTAGCTAATATCTATGATGTTCCTACATAATGTAACTAGTTACAAGTAAAGCGAACCATGTATCTAATGTGTACAAAACTTTTCTTATCAGAACATAGTTAAGTCAAAACCTATTATATAATAGCTTCCAATATTATGCTTTAAGCTACTGTTACTGTACACTATAGTCATTCAGGAGGCCATTGTAATGTGGTATATCTTGATGTAGTAAAAGTGTGCGTTCGTAATTCACACTTTCTTCCAGGTATGAGTCCTCCCTATCTTCTTCCATGTGCAGGCAAGCTCTGTTAGTGCATGGTAGACGCAATGCACACTTCTTTATGTAGACGATCCAGGATTTGGGTAGGATTTTATACACAACCAGAGTTGTGATATACAAAATGGGCGTGACTAGGCCAATTCCCAGCGTTACTAGTAGAAAGCCTTGAAATTTTCGATTGAATCTACTACAAAATGAAATTCCAGCAGCTGGAAAGAATACCTGAATAAATGCCACGAGGAGAACTATGTCCACCACGTTGTATACTGTTTCATGGTATGGTCTTATGACAGCAAGAAGTATAATAACAGGAATTAGCATGATTCCACCCACAATAATATAACCATTTTGTGTTGCAGCAAAAGTTACGAGTGAAGCTATCCTCAGAAGCAGATAAAAGGCAGCCCAGTATCGACAGTAGTAGGGCTCAAACTTGTAGCAGCCTTGAAAAGCATCCATGAAGGTATGCAGCACCTGACTGTTGAGTCGACAGCAGTTAAGACAGGACTGAAAGCATCGACAGGGATAGAGACAAAGCAATAAAAATGGTACAAGATTAAAAGCAATGAACATGAAGATTGCTAGTATAGCATATGGAAGGTGATCATGTCCAAAGTATTCCATTGAGCCATTGTAGTACGTGTACAATCCAACAATCTGACCAGTAACATTACGAACTTGAACTGGCATAAGGATATCAAAAGATATGTTGATAATTTTCACATAATTTAGCAAAATGAAGGTAGCAAAAGCTTCAATAAGGGAGTTAGAGGCTTTCCACTGATGGTTGAACCGTGCACTCATCCATACCAGTGGCTTAAAACATGACTGAACAACATTAAATCGCTCGTATAGCTTAAAAACCATGTAAGTCACTAAGATCAATAGTAATGGGTACACAGCTACAGCGTATTCAAGACACATAATTTGGATTATTGACAATTTTGGGCTGAGACAAAAGGGTTTATAAATCATGCCAAAAAAAAACTAAGTTCCATACGCCATAAACAGTGACCATGAATTGTGCTACAGGTAAAGTATGGACATCACGATCACCAAGCCCAGAATCATAGTATTTGAAGTTTACTGTGCTTAAAAGACTCATTGTTGCTGGACAGGTTACTATTTGACAGAAAAAGATGAAGGCATTCATTGAAGCTGAGAAAGTATTGATTTTGAAAATGATAGCCACGAAAAAGAACACTGTTAATGGACCATAAGATGCGGCAAGATATTTAAGCCAGTTGTACTTGTAGTGTGAGCAATCAGCACATTTTAGTCGATAGGAATATGGTGAGGGGGAGTGATTATCTTTACACTTTCCACACATTTTTCCTTGCCTGTTCTGATGGATATACCTGTCACACAGAGTACTTAAGTTAGTGTCACTATCAATATCCATGAAGATGTATTTTCCGCAGAGAAATGGGCAAGCTCCCACCACTACACCATCACCATTGTCACTGTGGGACATACAGTAGCACGATGCGATGGAAATTGTTGACTGATTATCTTCAGTACAATAAACAATATTGCCTATTTTAGATCCACACTCGCAACTGGAGTTGTGGTACTTGTGATACTTCCATAGTGGACATGTTGGCCATTTATGACTAGATTTAAGCTCTAGATCATTACTGGTACTGTTTAAACTTGCTACTACATGTAGTTGCTTTTGATATATTGAGGTTGAATATCTGGCCCCAACTAAGTAGTAGATTAGTGCTAGAGCAACAGCTATCCTGAGCACTGCCATAATAATATTATCATACAGTCCATGTAAACACTTTATCTTCATAATATAATTATGATTATGTACGGTAACCGTCACAATTATTATAGTAGGCTTCTGAATCATACCAACAGACTAGAATCCATATTAAGTACTAACTTCCTGTTTTGGACTTCTTTGATCTCCATTAACAGTATTGAATAAAGTTAACAGGAAAAGAACTTTTAAGCTGTTATAGTATAATACTTAAATCTATTAATATTTACAAGCTAAACTGTGCAATTGCATGCATAGTGATTATGGTAATACTCAGGGTACATAGCTCTTAATTTTGCTCTTGTATATAACACACTCTCATATGTACTAACACCACCAAGTTTACTTTTATAACTCTTAGCCAAGTTGCAGTGTGTGATCTTCACATTGAAACATTTTTTATTGGTATGTGCAAGCTATAACATATAATACTATAATGTATCAACCACTATGCTGTGAATAATAAAACTGTATAATGCCATGAGAAAAAGGACCACCTGGTATTACGCTAAGCATAGTCTAAGATCATTTCTAAATAATAGTTAGACACCAAGGACAAGGGATCTACAATATTTAGCATCCCAATGGCCCCGAGCTGTGACGCCTGAGCGTAGTCACGGGGGTGTTACTATAAGGGGACAGAGGGATGCTAAATACTGTGGACCCCATTGGCCGAGGTGAGCTAAGTTATACAACTGTTGCTATAGTAGTACAGCTATTTGCCTTAATTGGAGCTCTCATAATACCATGGATCCTATTGGCCAAAATTTACAAGTAACTAAGTAAAATTTACAAGTGACTAAGTAAAATCTACAAGTAGCTAAGCTACTTAGTTACCTCCTATTGACCAATCAGATTACAGGAAAGTGGCAGTAAAATTCAGAATACCTGTATCAGTGTTTAGATCATAGTTGTAACAAACACTGCAATCTGGTTGGTCATTAACAGGAACCTAATATGTGATAGAACTCCAGCCTACGAGATTTTGATAGAACCCCTGTACAACTTTGTATCCTCAGGCTATTACAGTGTTTTAATTAAACTTACTAAGGACTCCGGATCCGTTGAACCCTCGCTTAGCTCGGGATTCTACATAGAGCCCTTCAGTCTTTAGTGGCTAACTAATATAGAGAGGACACTACTCCATACTCCATACTCCATACATACTACCTGCTACAAATGATCACTTTTCTTGTAGCTGATTAATATGTCTATTAATAGTAATTAGCTTGCTTTCTATAAATGATATGTAGTTACTGAATAATTGAATATTACTACTTTTATCAATGTGACAGTATAGATTATACCAACATTGTACAGTACATATTTTATCTATAATGATTAAATTTAGATATTATTATTTGTGTCATAGATTTATCTTTAGTTATAGGCATAATATTATAGTGATGCCCATGGTCATATTTTTTGAGAAATTAGACATCCCTTTAAATCACGTAATGAGTTTCTTTTATCTATATATAGACCACCCATATTGGACATGCTATTTACTATACCTGTATCATAAACTATAGCTAGAACTATAATGGAGGGAAGGAAGGAACCCCTCTCTTCCGGACAGTCTATGGACAGCTTGAAGTGATTGAAGTATATTACTATAATAATAGATATCCTCCACTTAGGATCTACCTATATATTTGTATACAATGTAATATTACTGTGCAGTTGGGACCATGCATGGTATCCTAGTTAAGGGAGATGTTCTCATTACAGTGTTGTCCTTATAGAGGAGTTTAATTTATTGATAGGGACTTATATATTAATATAATAATATTATAGACAAAAAGGGATCATGAGACTCGAGTCAAAAACAGGAAGTTGCTACTGAGTGAAGCTAACAGCATATATAGCTATGACTGCACCAGTTATTAATAGTTGCAATTAATGTCAATTGAGATGATCTGAAAGCGCTAGCGCTTCGACTGTGTGATATGGCAGGGTTCAGGATAGTTATAATGCTAGTACTAATTTATCACTTAGCTGCAGGGGCCAAACATTCTACTAGACTAAGTAACTTATTGAGGTCAGAATACCAAAAGCTGCTAGTATCAGGTCTAAATAGTAACAGTACCAATATTAAAGGGCTTAAATCCAGTGATGACTGGCCGACATGTCTACTTTGGACCTATCACAAGTACCATAACTCCAGCTGTGAGTGTGGACCTGGAATAGACATCGTTGATTACTGCAATTCTAAACAATTAACTCTTGGCCTTAGAAGCTGCTATTGTATGTCCTACAGTGACAATGGTGATGGTGTAGTGGTGAGAGCTTGCCCATTCCTCTGTGGTAACTACATTCTAATGGATAATGACACCAACTTAAGTACTCTGTGTGACAGGTATATCCGTCAGAATAGGCAAGGACAGATGTGCGGGCAGTGTAAAGACAATCACTCCCCCTCACCATATTCCTATGAATTAAAATGTGCTTATTGCTCACACTACAAGTACAACTGGCTTAAATATCTTGCAGTGGCTTATGCTCCATTAACAGTGTTCTTTTTCGTGGTTATCACTTTCAGAGTCAATGCTCTCTCAGCTTCAATGAATGCTGTTATATTCTTCTTTCAAATCTTTTCCTCTCCAGCAGTAATGAATATGATAAGCATATACATACAGCTTTCTAATGCATACCCAATAGATATAAATATTAAAGCAAATCTTATAAGTTTAGCTGAAGATGTTATGACTACAGTAATAACTGTATTTGGTATTTGGAATCTAGACTTTTTTCGTTTGATCTACAAGCCATTTTGCCTTCATCCAAACTTGTCAATAATTCAAATATTGTGTCTTGATTATTTAATAGCTATCCACCCATTGCTGCTGATAGTTTTAACCTTCATGCTTTTCAAGCTTTATGAGAGATTTCAAGTTGTTAAAATCTTCTTTAAACCACTGGTGTGGCTACTTGCACATCTTAATCGTCAACAGAACACCTCAGCCTCTCTTATTGAAGCATTTGCAACTTTTATTTTACTATCATATGTAAAGGTGATCAACACGTCATTTGATATTCTTATGCCGACACGGCTTTATAATGTCAGTGGACAAGTTGTTGGACTGTACGTGTACTACAATGGTTCACAGGAGTACTTTGGACATGACCACCTTCCTTATGCAGTGCTAGCCATCTTCATGTTCACCACATTTAACCTAATGCCTCTTTTATTGCTTTGTCTCTATCCCTGTCGATGCTTTCAGTCCTGTCTTAACTGCTGTCGACTCAACAGTCAGGTGCTGCGCACCTTCATGGATGCTTTTCAAGGCTGCTACAAGTTTGAGCCCTATGACTGTCGATACTGGGCTGCCTTTTATTTATTCTCAAGAATTGCTGTTCTTGCTATTTTCGCACTTACTCGAGATATCATGTTTGCAGTTCTTTGTGGAACACTTTGTATCGCAGTAGTAGTTATCACAGCTATTGTTAGACCTTACAGAGAGTCGGTGTACAATGTCATTGATCTCGTTTTCTTTTTGATATTCATTCAAATATTTTTTTTCGATTGTAGGTACTTCACTGTTTAACTATACTCATAGCTTCCTTTTTAATTTTACTGTTTCCATTTTTGGTATCAGCTTCCTCATCCCTTTAGCCTACATCATGCTACTTACACTGTACAAAATTTTGCCTAACTTTTGTATCGTTTGCATAAAGAAGCTCGTATTGTGTCTCTTGAAATTAATCACCATTAATTAAGTTTTAGAAATGTTATCAATATTCTTCTGTTGCTACAGTAGCTAAAATTTAATGTCACAACATGTGATTGAAAAAAATGTGACTTGCAACAAATCATATATTTTGTATAGAGTAGAATTAAAAATAGTTTAATAGATATGAAAATGTTCATTACATGAGTTCTTGTAAGCTATATTACTTCATGCACAAGAGAGAGTTCACTATTAAATTTTGTAGATATAGTCACTGTATACATTAATTTAGACCACTAATTAACATTGCTGCTACTGACAGTAACCTTGGATTGTAAAATGTACAATGGTTCACTGCATGGAATGCTGTAAGTCTTTTCTGTGCTGTGCTATAGCCATAATAATGGTTAGACCTAGTTTACAGAGAAGTCAGATCATGCACTGAAGATTTGGGTCTTGCTGCATGTATGTTGCAGTGCCTCCAAGTATACGGATTTGTCAGTATTTTGACTGAATTCTGATCACAAATACTGATAAAATTTCAAAAATACTGAAAACTGGGAGAACTAAGTACATACATCATATTATATGGAGCCCTTTGTAAAATACTGAAAAATACTGAAAATGCATGTAAAATACTGAAAAATTGGAATATTTATACTGAAAGACAAGAGAGCAGCTAGCTTGGAGGCACTGATGCCTGTTGTAATAATTCCAGTAAATTAATACCATGTAGTGACAAACACTCAAAAACTTATGCGGATCAGTAGGAAGTGACTTTTGCAGAATGCTAAGGTGCGTATACAAGTGGATGGGACATATATATACCTATAAATTTCATGGAGAAAACTGCAGGTGGCTATCAAGGCACAAATATACGAGAATTTAATTTAAAGCTTTCTCCCTTAAAAGTCTTTCCTAGTATACGGCACATTG
Organism: Cliona cf. orientalis; assembly: GCA_963930775.1. Classification (NCBI taxonomy): domain Eukaryota; kingdom Metazoa; phylum Porifera; class Demospongiae; order Clionaida; family Clionaidae; genus Cliona; species Cliona cf. orientalis. The sequence continues at coordinate 2,257,099 of OZ005696.1, forward strand.
AATAGGATGATACATTATTAAAATTTTGGCCAGTAGGAAAGTGCAGTAGCTATTATTATAGCTATTATTTTAGTAAAAGAGATCAAGAGAAAAGCATCAGATTTATTATGCCACTATCAAATATATATATAATCATGCATCATGTGCTATATCTCCAACAAACAACTTCACACTCCATGGAGAGACAGATGTATGCATGCATGATCTTCCAGATCAACTAGATTATCAATATATATAAGCAACATTATAACTGCAATATACTTACAGATTATCAGCATAAAATTAAATTAAATAATAGCTACAATGGTATGCATATACTTGTAGCATTTATTTTGTAAGCAGTGTAACATTATAATATTATTATAATTTGTGACCAGTTATGATAAAGGGGACAAAGATGACCATTCAGGACTTTTTGTTCGTAGTATGTAGCTTATTGTATGTATGCATGGAGTAATGTACCGGTACCGCTACATTAGGTGTAATCCGTTCTGTGTAATTGGTGTCTATACACTGATACAAGTATGTACTCACTATTACATTAATTTTGTAGAAAAGCAAGTTGGATATTGACTATGATATGCAGCTGTGAGCAAAATAACTGTTTTGGACTTTGTATTTATAGTATGTAGCTCTTTGTATGTATGGAGTAATGTACTGTAGCTCTGTGTTGGTGTCTATACACTGATACAAGTATACTCAATGCTACATTTTGTAGAAAACAAGTTGGACATTGATCATGCAGCTGTAAGAAAAATAACTGTTTTGGACTTTTTGTTTATAGTATGTAGCTCTTTGTATGTACGGAGTAGTGTACTGTAGCTCTGTATTGGTGTCTATACACTGATACAAGTATACTCAATACTACATTTTGTAGAAAACAAGTTGGACATAATTGTTATGATAAGAATTACATGATTTTGTTTCATAATATAAATCATTATTAATATACCATCTTTCCTGAATAGTCCCTTTCTCATAGCAGGTTATAGTGGTTATCAATTAATAGGGCTATGAAATAAGTTTGAGTTCACTAATTAAAATACCGCTGAGGAACAGGGAATTGATAAATAATAATAAATTATGTTGTTATTAGTTTTTAATTACAGCCACATGAAATGATTATGATCATAATTATTATAAGCAATCAATCTAAGACTTTTACATTATACTATATTAATAATATAGTAACTCTCTTTAGTCTATGTTATGGTAAACACTCACATATTACTGATTTTTCTTTTCCAGGAGAAGCCAAACTTATCATGCACTTATAATATCACAGCCACTAGCTAGTAGCTATAATATATCCCATCTATATAAGTTCCTGCATGTGATGGCATAATCATACCATTCAGTAACTATTATCACTAATTTATTATTTTTGTACATCCTTGTAATGATACTACCCGGTATTATCCAAGTGATTAATTAACTCTGGAACTGTAATGTAGCTAGCCAATAATTCTTGCCAAATTTACAATGTCATGAGCAGACAGAATATGGACAATAGCTACATGGAAATTTCTAGGTAACAGGATTTTGAATCACTTCCCATGTTACTTGCCACACCCATCATATTATTATAGCGCAATATTTCTACCCAAGTGCTACGTAAAGAAGCCCACACATAAACATGACGATCTTTACCCAATTTGCTCCAGCTATACTGTCTAGCTCATAGCTGTAGCAATAATTATTATGTGGTGATTTCCAGATAATGTTTAGTGTGTTGGCTCAGCTTGTTATAATTAGCTACACATGCATGCATGAAATAATAAGTCATGCATGTGGAGTAGCTATAATCGGGCATACAGAATCCTGAATGTTTAAAGTCATCATCAGTGAGTGGGACACGTCACTTGTCTAGTCATACCCCTTTAATTGCTTATGTCACAGAGGTGTGGTTGCTATAGCCGAAAGGGAATGTTCTCCATAGACCAGAAACCAGGCCACCTGCACCCAAAATAGCATCATCACCATTAAATTAAAAGTACTAACTGGCTACCAGAAGCTCACAAGCCCACTTAAATCCCACAGCTTCCTCATTGAACACACAACTCCTTTACGGCTGCTCGGCCACACTGCCCACACAAGAACCGAGTCACCCATTTCCTGTGTGGGTGGAGTAGCACCACCTCATAGCAACCATGCACATCCACTTCACACCTCCTATCCAGCCCTATGGTCCACTCGATACACTGGCATACACTGGCATACACTGCCTTATGGCCTTACCTATAGCTACACCACCACAAGTAACTATTTCTTCTTTTTGATCATTATGAAAAAATTTTGGTTTGTTTTTCCCCGCCATACATGTACACATCAATCATTTTTGGTCATTTAACTATATGGCTATGCAATTTAGCCCAAGTCGACTATCAGAATTCAAAATTTCACAAACATATCAAGTTAAGGTACCATTAAATTGCGTGGGCGTGAGGTGGGGGATATGACACCTAAACCACATCAAAGTCATTAGTGAGGTGCATGTTGTGTAACCACGCCCTTTTAATTGCACAGGTCTCAGGGGTGTGGCTGCTAGAGCCGGAAGTGTTCATTTAATATCCTCCATGGACCGGAAGCCGAGCCGGAAGGGAGGGGCCAGGCCACGCCCAAAACAGCCCCACCCTGTTCCCCAAGGACCACCATTCTCAATCAAGTGCCTACTAACCACCGGATGTCCACCGGAAGCCCACAATCAATCCCAATTAAAACACACAGCTTCCTCAAGGCCAAAACACACACAAACACTTGGAGGCCGTTCTGCCACACCGCCCACACAAGAGCTCACCTCATTTCCTGTGTGGGCGGAGTAACAACACGTCATCGCAACCACATCCGCTTCAAACCATCGTCAGCTTCCGTCCAGCCGTACGGTCCCCTCCATCGCACCGGCGTACAGTGCCTCATTAACGGACATGGCCTCACCTTTGACCTCCTGCCACGCCCCCAAAGCCTCCTCGCGGGGTTCAAAGGTCACCACCGCTTCCGGGACACGCCCACCTATCGCCGAGGCCAAGTCCCAGGCGCCGATATCCAAGCACTGGCCCGTGAAGCCACGCCCAATCGGAAGCAATAAAACCTGCATTAACGCACACGCACACACTCCACACAGTGCCAGGAACACGCCCACATGCTTAATTAGGCCTTATAAGGCTTTTTTTTTTTTTTTTTAAGTCGTTGCGGTTAATAGTTAAGAAAGAATGCTTTGATCTTGCTTTGAAGTGGGCAATTACCGGTGTTTTCTTCAGGGGCCACTTCCGGTCGCTAATTACACGCGCATAATCATCCCTGGCCGATTCTAGACACGCCCACCTTCGACCAAAAGCACTCGTATGGCCTCTTCGGCCACGCCCCTTCACGATTCGCTAATTGAATTAGCCAATCCTGACGCTCACGCCCACGCACTTTAATGCTACCTTAATTCATGACGATGCTCTGTTTGAGATTGCCACCGGAGGAAAGTGATTATTGGATAAGAATTAGTTAGGTGTTTGAGTTTTTTGTTATCTGATGCCCTCAGATGATAATTTTTATAGTCTAAATCTAACAGTTATTCTGTACAATCCAAAGGATACTTTCAAATTTGTTACTTTAATACCGTATACACATGCTGGAATTTGTAACCCTATAAATGCTGATTGGTCTAGTCATCCCCATTTTGTATATCACTACTCGAGTCTGTTAATTCATGTACCAACAGAGCTTGCCTAGAGGTTACTGAGGATCGATCCTTTGATCTCATCACTGGAAGAAAGTACAAGTATGGACTATGAACGCACATTTTTACTGCATCGAGATGTGCCACGTTACAATGGTCTACTGAATGACTATACAGGTAGTGTACAGTAACAGTTATATGTGAAACTAGGCATATAATTTTAAACTGATAATATTTGTACACAGTATACAGATAAAGACCATATTGGTTCTCTCCATTATTTTCATTGTAACCAGTAAAATAATTGTGAGCAGATGTCACCCTTCATCATGCCATTATTATACTCCTGACACACAGTACAATAATATTAATACCATATGCCATATATATAGTGGGGATCGAAACTTGCAGATGGCTAGTCTTATGGACGCTCATGATCATGCCTCTTATACACTATATGTACAATCATGCTTATTTCACAGGTCTAATTTCCAGCTGCTATAGCTGTGCAACCAGTGAAAATTAGACCCCTCAAAAATTTCCCATTACATGGTACTATATTATATGATAATAATATTATGATACATGCATGTAACCTGTATGTATCTTAAGACTTAAACACTGTGTGAATGTAGCTACACATGGTATGCATGCACCCTGGGCATCACATACATAAATATTATATCTTCCATGGCCATTTCTCCCATCCCCCCTCCCTCCCCAATACCATGCACCAACCAGAAATGTAATGGGAAGTTAACACTCATTACAGGGTTGAACAATAGCAGCTGCCACCCCATGCACTAAGTCTTATGTATTACTCTACTGCTTCCCCATAAGGGGGAATGAGTGATTGGTAGTACTGCAGGAGCCACTCCCCCATTAGTGCCAAACAGCCATGGGGCCGCACGGCCCCAGCAAATAATAATGCAGCCACAATACAGCCAATACAGCAATACAGCAATGCAGCCAATACAGCCAATACACAATATTATTGATATTCAGCACATTGCCAGCCAGCAACATAACATTGTACTGCTTATAGGAACCTGTTTGCATGAGCATTCATGAAGGCAATAATATAGCTACAGCTATTCTTGCATAGAACTGGGAGTGTATGTCAGCAACATCCCCAAAGTGTAGTATACACTACACTCCCAGATGACATAATAGTACTATAACCAATAAAATATGACTTACTGAGTACCTCAATATGAATCAAGTATTAACAGTAGACAAAAAAATGAACAAAAAGAGATGTTAGTAGACAGAATAGCATACATGCACGTGTATGTAAGTAGAGATCAGTGCCGTCCACTGGGAGGGTTGGCGAATACCGCAGAAGCTGCCACCAAGTCATTGACAGGGGTCCTAATGTACGTAGTGAAGGCTAGTGATTTCCATCTCCCCAGTGTTTGAATAAAAGAATCACTGAAACCAGCCCTTGCTGCAGTAGAAGCTGCGCCAATTCTAAAGCTGTGGTCCGACCGCCAGGTAAGCCAAAAGTGCTGACACAGGGCACATAACAGTGCCAGTCCGTCCAATGTACAGATAAGTACCAGTTCCAAATGGATCCGTTTTGCTTCTCCTGAGAAGGATGCTTAGCATTTGAGGGTTAGGCCCCGCAACCGAACGTACCAGCTGCATCCGAGAAAACCTCACTAGTCTAAGAGATAGAAGTGACTGGAAAGAACGGTGTTCCATTCCAATCTTGCAAGAATGCCTGCCACCACAATGAGTCAGCCCAGGTGCCAAGGTTGAGACGGATGGATGTGGTGGTGGGAGCTAGGCCACGTGAAAGAAGTGGGAACAGTTGACGGAGAAAAAACACGACCCTCAAAGATTACAGTGGCCGCACGGGATAAGTGGGCTAGAAAGGATTCGAGGTCCCTCTGTGCGCATGCATGCTTACGTACCCATTGCTGTATCGCATGTAGGAGGTACGTGAGCTGGTCACATGTGAGGTGTAGCTCGAACGTACTCATGTGGACCAATATCGCCAAGAAAGTTAGTGCTGTGGACGGGCCTCCGTGTAGCGGTAGTGGTCCTGATGTATGCTGGCGGATGGGAGGGATAGTGCCAATGCTGGGTGAGTGTGTGGACCTGTGGCCAGAAAAGTACGGCAGTGCAGCAGGGGAAGTGGTAAAATACCCAGTGCGCGCAGAAAATACCCCAATGTAGTGGCATACAATACAACATGGCAAGCCGCCATAAGGTACCCAGGTACCCATACGCATGCAACAGACGTTCCGCCCTAAAAGGCTGCGCCATGCCACAGTGATTGAGAAAGCAGCCTATCATAAATTAAGCAAAAACCAAAACAGGGAGTAAATGCACGCAGCAAACATCCAACCAATACAAATTTATGCAGCAATGAAATTGCATGGGGTCGTAGTCAACCAAGCCAGGTAAAGTGTGAACAGCCACACACACAGCAAAAACAAAATGGGGAATAAATGCACGCAGCAATGATACAACTAATACAAATTTATGCAGCAATGAAATTGTATGGGGTCGTAGTCAACCAAGCCAGGTAAAGTGCGAACAGCCACATGCACAGCAAAAACAAAATGGGGAATAAATGCACGCAGTAATGATACAACCAATACAAATTTATGCGGCAATAAAATTGCATGGGGTCTTAATCAACAAAGCCAGGTAAAATGTAAACAGCCACACACACAGCAAAAGCAAAATGGGGAGTAAATGCACGCAGCAATGATACAACCAAGACAAATTTATGCAGCAATGAAATTGCATGGGGTCGTAGTCAACCAAGCCAGGTAATGTGCGAACAGCCACACGCACAGCAAAAGCAAAAATAGGGAATAAATGCATGCAGCAGTGATACAACCAACACAAATTTATGCAGCAATGAAAATTGCCTGGGGTCATAATCAACAAAGCCAGGTAAAATGCAAACAGCCACACACACAGCAAAGCAAAACTGGAAGTAAATGCACGCAGCAATGATACAACCAATACAAATTTATGCAGCAATGAAATTGTATGGGGTCGTAATCAGCCAAGCCAGGTAAAATGCAAGCAGCCACATACACAGCAAAAGCAAAATGGGGAGTAAATGCACGCAGCAATGACACAACCAAGACAAATTTATGCAGCAATGAAATTGAATGGGGTCGTAATCAGCCAAGCCAGGTAAAATGCGAGCAGCCACACACACAGCAAAAGCAAAACGGGGAGTAAATGCACGCAGCAATGATACAACCAAGACAAATTTATGCAGCAATGAAATTGCATGGGGTCATAATCAACCAAGCCAGGTAAAATACGAAGAGCCACACACACAGCAAAAGAAAAAAAAGGAAAGCAAAATGAGGAGGAAATGCACGCAGCGATGATACAACCCATAGTAATATGTCTGTACGGACATAAGCAAATAAACTGAGGCCAAGGGTAATGAAGCCAAGTACTTAGCAAGGTAGCAGAATTACAAGGTAGCGGTGGCTAGGATTGCATTACACCGGTAGACTGGTTACTGGCTGGGGTTTACAGGCAGTCGTTGGTTTGGGAGTTTATATATTATGGAGCTTTCAGGTGTGCGGGGCCAGTCTTTTGCCTTGCGCTGAAGCTGACAGGTAGCGCATATGTGCCTATAGGAGCAGCTGGAGGGGAAGATGCACGCGCCTTGTTCCAGGACATACAGATTGTCCGCTTGGTGCCCGCGACAGGATCAGGAGGTGTGGTCCCACTAGGAGGTGGCTAAAGGCAGAGCAAGGCACACTGGGACCGAATGTGATAAACACCTCTGCATAGGGTACAAAATGTTGAATCCTGCCCCCATCTTTGCCCGAGGATAGTTGCCGCCTGCAGTCCGGGGAGGAGGGTATTCCATGGGAGGGTGTGGTCCCTGATGATGAGCTGGCCATACACGAGCTGATCTCTTGTGGGGTCGGGCAAGTTGCTGAAGGAGCGGCCTGAGTGCTAGCCAGAAGTGCCACCGAGGTCAGCAGACTAAGTGGGGGAAGTGCGCCAAGCTGCACCACGAGGTAGCTGGTAGATGGGACATGGGGTCACAAACAATAGGGTGTGTGTATGTGTATGTGCATGAGGGGGTTGAGGTGCGCAAAAGGGGGCCGTTACAGGGCGGGGTGCATGCTTGCCAACTCTACCCACGTAATAAGTATGTACCGAAACACGTATAACTTGCTGTTGGCCTGGCTCCGGAGTAGTAGCAGCGGTCACTCCAGGGGAGATGATAGCTGAGGGGCGGCAGGGGTAGACGACGGAGGCGGTAGCTGCTGGGAAGAAGTGGAGCCAGGAGCAGCGGTACTCGCGGCCGTGCACATGGAAGCATGATCAGGCCAGGCCGATCGCCGAACAGTGGCTGTGGAAGGCCCAGCCGCTCGCCGTGCAGTGGTAGTTGAGCGACGCGTAGACTTGGGTTTGGGCATGTTTACAAGCCGATGAGCAGGTAGGAAGCGTAGAAGAAGACTCAAAAATTCACTCACTGCACAGTAACTCACTCAGTAGTAGCACGAGGCAGTTATGGTGCCACGCATGCGCAGCAGTCGTTGACTGACTCCACCTTGTTACCGCCTACCACGGGAGTGGCCCCTTCCAGTACGTGTTAACTGTATCTAAAGATGCTTTAAATACTATTCATATTTGTGTTCCTTGCATGGAATCCAATATTAATGCATGTAGGATATTATTCAGGTTTGAGCTGCATATAACTAGTATACTGAAACAACCGTAGAAAGGGCTGTTTATACAATGCTAGCTATTCATGGAGACCAAAAGCTAGGTTTCATGGGTTGGCAGTGCAAAAACAGGAAGACAGTACAGTACCCTCTATATGAAGCAAACGATATAACTATAATAATAGTATAATATAGGTATAAGCAATTTATTACTTTCAGGATAAGGTTCTTGGATATGCAGTGAGTGTGATGGCAGTGTTCAGGATAGCTGTAGCTCTAGTACTAATTCACCACTTAGCTGTGGCCAGACGTTCCACCTCAATAATATATCAAAAGCTACTACATGTAGTAGCAAGTTTAAAGAGTACCAGTAATGATTTAGATCTAGAGCTTAAACCTGGTCATAATTATCCAACATGCCCACTATGGAAGTATCATAAGTACTGCAACTCCAGTTGTGTCTGTGGATCTGGAATAGATAATGTTGTTTATTGCAAAGATAATCAGTCGACAATTTCCATTGTACCATGCTACTGTATGTCCTACAGTGACAATGGTGATGGTGTAGTATTGGGAGCTTGCCCTTTCCTATGTACAAACTACGTTTACATGGATATTGATAGTGGCACCAACTTAAGTACTCTGTGTGATGGAGATATCCATCAGAACAGGCAAGGACAGATGTGTGGGAAGTGTAAAGACAATCACTCACCCTCACCATATTCCTATCAACTAAAATGTGCTAACTGCTCACACTACAAGTACAACTGGCTTAAGTATCTTGCAGTGAAGTTGAGGACTTATATACATGAAGGATCAGGGGCTTCAACAATTGGAAGCTAGGACTGATTCCCTTGATTCTGATTCTGTCAGTAGCTACGATACAAATATAAACAGACATAAGTAGCTAGTTAGTTACTGTCAAGAAAAGGTACTTGGACCGTGTGATGGCAGTGCCCAGGATAGCCATAATAATATTTCTAACCGTGCTAATATACCTTGCTGGGGCCAGATATCAAGAATCAATCTCAGAAGATCTAGTAACAAGTATAAACAGTACCAGTAATGATCGAAGGTTTAAAACGAATCATAACTGGCCAACATGCCCACTGTGGCGGTATCATAAGTACCACAACTCCAGCTGTGAGTGTGGATCTGGAATATACAATGTTGTCGGTTGCAGAGATAATCAGTCGACAATTTCTCTACTGTCCTGTTACTGCATGTCCTACAATGACAATGGTGATGGTGTAGTGGTGGGAGCTTGTCCATTTCTTTGTGCGAACTATTTTTATTCAGATGTTGATATTGATACCAACTTGAGTACTCTATGTGATAGAGATATCCATCAGAACAGGCAAGGTCAGATGTGTGGAAAGTGTAAAGACAATCACTCACCCTCACCATATTCCTATGAATTGAAATGTGCTAATTGCTCACACTACAAGTACAACTGGCTTAAATATCTTGCGGTGGCTTATATTCCATTAACTGTATTTTTTTTCGTGGTTATCACTTTCAGACTGAATGCTCTTTCAGCTTCAATGAATTCCGTTATCTTCTTCTTTCAAATGGTTTCTTCTCCAGCAGTAATGAACATGATAAGCACATACGCGTACTTTTCTAACGCATACCAAGTTGATCGTGACATTAATCTTATGATTGTAGCTGATGTTGTGGCTACTGTTTTTGGTATTTGGAATCTAGATTTTTTTCGTCTGGTGTACAAGCCCTTTTGTGTTCATCCAAACTTGTCAATGATTCAAATAATGTGTCTTGACTATTTAATAGCTGTTTATCCATTGCTGTTGATAGTTTTAACCTTGAAGTTCATGTTTTTGAAGATCTTTGAGAGATTTCAAGTTATCAGGAACTTTTTTAAATTACTGGTATGGCTATTCGCACATTTTAATCATCAATGGAATGCATCTTCCTCTCTTATTGAAGCATTTGCAACTTTTATTTTACTGTCATATGTAAAGGTGATCAACACGTCGTTTGATATTCTTATGCCTACACAACTTTATAATGTCAGTGGACAAGTTGTTGGACTGTATTCATACTACAATGGCTCACTGGAGTACTTTGGACGTGACCACCTTCCTTATGCAGTGTTAGCCATCTTCATGTTCACCACATTTAACCTAATGCCTCTTTTATTGCTTTGTCTCTATCCCTGTCGATGCTTTCAGTCCTGTCTTAACTGCTGTCGACTCAATAGTCAGGTGCTGCGTACCTTCATGGATGCTTTTCAAGGCTGCTACAAGTTTGAGCCCTACGACTGTCGATACTGGGCTGCGTTTTACTTATTCTTGAGAATTGCTATTCTTGCTATTTTTGCATCTACACAAGCTATCTTCTTTGTAGTTGTGTATGGAACACTTTTTATCCCGGCAGTAGTTTTGACAGCCATCGCTAGACCTTACAGAGAGTCAGTGTATAATATCATTGATCTAGTTATGTTTTTAGCATTCATTCAGTTATGTTTTTCGACTGCCGGAATTGCACTGGTATTGCCAGATCAAAGCTTCATATTTACAGCCACCACGTTTGGTATCAGCATTATCATCCCAATAGCATACATCATACTGCTTGCGGTTCACAAAATCTTACCCGATTTCTTCATAGTTTGCATAAAGGAGTTCGTATTGAGTCTTTTGTATCGATCAGGTTAGCAATAATAATGTTGTATGGAACATCATTACTTGAAAAGTTATGCATACTAGGTTGCAACGTTCATTTTAATTATGTAAACTGTCTTCCTTTGCATAGACTGTCAATAGAGTGTGTCATAGATTTGTAGTTTGTACATCTAAATTTTTGATATAGCTAATTGAGATTGTATAATAATTTTACTATTATACTGCATGTGTTAATATAAATGGTCCACTGGTCCAGGAATGCTTCATCAGCCAGTGATTATATACTAATCACTTCGAGGCTGCATGCTATAACTTTGAGCCATATAGCTGATTCATGCACAATCACAGATCATATTAAGTACATGTCTTTGCCCATCATGTACAGCACATGATAGTATAATAATTAACGTAGTTGCACCCAATCTATTGTAGTATGACAATTTGGCAAATAGAACACATCACCCAAAAGTTAAACCATATGCTTCTTTGCATGCATGGGGGGAAGCATGTAGCTAATTGGCCCTACGCCTATTGTGCTGTGAAGCTATGGCCAAAATGCTATAGTATGCTGTACTCCTTTCCCAGCATCGATCACCAGAGTCAAGTAACAGATATTCTCGGCTCAAAGGTCTCCAGTTGTAGCTACTAACCACTGGGCCGCCAGTCCACCTGACCCTCAATATTTCCCAAGTATGCAGCATGTGTTGCACAGTCGCTAATTATTAATAGAGGTAGAGGTATAGCCTGAGTACAGAGCGTTAAGTATTATACTGTGAATATATGATACATTATTGAATTTATTATACTCAGTGGACCATGGTTATGCAAATGACACCTCAAGATCGATCCACTTCACCTCGGTGTCAATTTGCATAACCACATCATCATGTGTATTTATGATAACTATATTTTGCTTTCTATCTCAGAAGAAGATATGACATGGACTGTTATGGAAGAAAACTCACAGTGTTACCTTCCCAACACCAGCATGTGCATGATTGATACAGACACTAGTGATGAGCATAATGGACCAAAACAGGAAGTTAGTACTAAGCAAGATTATCCTGTCAGTAGTAGTATAACTTAAGGCATTTGTAGATATATCAGAGTTAAGTCCTTGGACATGCATGCAGTATGAAAATGGCAGTGCTCAGGATAGCTGTAGTTGACGACTGGTTAGCATAACAGTTATTATCCTCTTCAAATGACAGCTATATGTGTGCGTGTAGCTAGCTACAATATTGTAACTCCATCAAGTTAACTTATAGCTTTTAAAATGACATTCTTAAGAGTCCTATTTACTAGCATTGTAGTGTTTTCGCACTTAGCACTTGGTCATGAAATCACAAAATATCTCGAGCGATATTCGGATGGCAGTATCAGCCATGACCATGGACTTGATATGCCAAAGTCATCATGCCCACCTTGGAGGTACCGTAGGTACAACGAGTCTGAATGCGTGTGTGGACATTCAATTCCGCAGTACACTGTTCATTGTCAGCAAAACTATTCAACTATAAAGCTCCTAACCTGTCACTGCATGTCCTATAGTGACAATGGTGATGATGTAGTGGTGGGAGCTTGCCCATTCCTCTGTATAGGGTCCTTTTATATAAAAATTTACGCTGATACAAACTTGAGTAACCTGTGTGATAGAGATATCCGTCAGAATAGGCAAGGACAGATGTGTGGGAAGTGTACAGACAATCACTCCCCCTCACCATATTCCTATGAATTGAAATGTGCTCATTGCTCACACTATAAGTACAACTGGTTTAAATATATTGTGGTGGCTTATGTTCCATTAACAGTATTCTTTTTCATCGCTATCATTTTCAGAGTCAATACTCTCTCAGCTTCAATGAATGCCTTCATCTTTTTCTGCCAAATAGCATCCTGTCCAGCAGCAATGAGTATTATAAGTACGTTTGTATCCTACTCTAATGAGCACCGGTACCCTGTTGAAGGTGATATCAATAATTATATTGTACATATAGCACAATTCATGACAACTGTTTATGGCATATGGAACTTAGATTTCTTTCGTATGATTTATGAACCCTTTTGCCTCAGCCCAAAATTGTCAACAATCCAAATTATGTGTCTTGAATATGCTGTAGCTGTGTACCCGTTACTATTGATCTTAGTGACTTACATGGTTCTTAAGCTATACGAGCGATTTGATGTTATTCAATCATGTTTTAAGCCACTGGTATGGCTGAGTGCACGGTTCAACCATCAGTGGAAAGCCTCTAACTCCCTGATTGAAGCTTTTGCTACCTTCATTTTGCTATGTTATGTGAAAATTATCAACACGTCCTTTGACATCCTTATGCCAGTTCGAGTTCATAATGTTACTGGTCAGATTGTTGGATTGTACACATACTACAATGGCTCAATGGAATATTTTGGGCATGATCATCTTCCATATGCTGTGCTAGCGATCTTTATGTTCATTATATTTAATGTTGCACCTTTTTTATTGCTTTGTCTCTATCCCTGTCGATGCTTTCAGTCCTGTCTTAACTGCTGTCGACTCAACAGTCTGGTGCTGCGTACCTTCATGGACGCTTTTCAAGGCTGCTACAAGTTTGAGCCCTACGATTGTCGATACTGGGCTGCCTTTTATCTGTTTCTGAGGATAGCGGCACTAGCCATATTTGCTGCAACACAAAGTGGTTATTTTGCCGTTGTGAGTGGAATCATGATAATTCCTGTGATTATCCTTTTTGCTGTCATCAGACCATACCGCAAAACAGTACACAATGTGGTGGACATAGTTTTCCTCTTGGTATTTATTCAGGTATTCTTTTCAGTTGCTGGAATTTCACTTGGTACATTCAATCGAAGATTTCAAAGTTTTGCAACCTTAATGCTGGGAATTGGCCTAATCATGCCCATTTTGTATATCATTACTCTGGCTGTGTATAAAATCCTACCCAAATCCTGGGTCGTCTACATAAAGAAGTGTGCATTGCGTTTACCATGCACTAATAGTCTAAGAGCTTGTCTTCACATGGAAGAGGATAGTGAGGACCTTTTGATCTCACACCTGGAAGAAAGTACAAGTATGGATTATGAACGCACACTTTTACTACATCGAGATGTGCCACGTTACAATGGTCTGCTAAACGACTACACAGGTAGTTTACAGTAACAGTTACAAGCATAATAACAATAATATTATATGAAACTATTGTATCCTGAAAGTAAACGGGTTTTAGACTACACATTTAATTTAAAACTATTACACTGAGAAGTTTTGTACACAGTAGATAAAGACCAATATCATTATGGTTCTCTTCATTGTTTTCCTTGTAACCAGCAAAAATAATCGTGAGCACATGTCACAACATTATACCATTGTATATGTAATAGCCAAACAGATATTGTTTTTGCCAATGCTTTACTCTTAGATAACTTGTACCAAGACACGGAGCTACACATAGTTTTTGGTAAACAAGTCCTGTAAATTAAATGTATGCGTTATGTAACAGAATACCTGGGAATTCCAATAATAATTACTAGCTATTACACGACTGACATAATATTATTATATTCAGGGGCGGAGAAATGGGGGGGGGGGGGGGGGCAGGGGGGGCTTCAGCCCTCCCTAGGTGGGCTGTGGGCATATGCCCACAGCTTCACTGCATGTTGTCATAGTACACAGTCAAAGGTCTGAGCCCCCCCCCCCCCCCCCCCCCCCCCCCCCCCCCCCCCACTTTTGCTACCTGTTCTCCGCCCTTGATATTATGGTAGCAAAGTCAATCGATGCATATATGCCCACCACAGCAAAAACATGGTGAAAATATTGCCGCGTGACTGGCATGCAGCCATTTTGTGTTCATGATGTCAAAAGTATGATTATTACGCATTATGAAAGTGTAACATCACGATTACTTTGCATTGATCGATATAAGGACAGTGCCTATAGCTAGGTGTTTCCGAACTGCTGTGTCATGCATATATACTTCTAGCACACAGTACAGTATACTAATCTAATGCATGATTATGTGTAGCTACCATAATATTATTATAGCGGGATAATCATACACAAATGACCAGTCTTCAAAAGTTTCACGGATGCTCACGATCATGCCCATTATACACTGTACAATTTTGCTTATTTTGCAGGCCTAATTTTCAGCTGCTATCCACGAAATCAGCGAAATTAGACCCCTCAAACATTTTCCACTATAATATGAAGTAGCTATACTATCACTGGACCAAAACTAAAATTTCCTTATGTTGTACTTACTAAAGTATGATCTTTCCTACACTTGTTTGTCAGAGGATAGGGCAGATATTCTGTAAAATAAATGAAATAATATAGAAAATTTTGCCCTATCCTACGCGTTTCCTAAAATATGCATGAAATCCATATTTTCATCTATAGTAGTGATATGGTTCAGTTTTCATGCATGTAGGATCCGGAAATGTGTAGGATAGGGCAAAATTTTCTACACATTCATTTATTTTACAAAAAATCTGCCCTATCCTCTACCAAACATGATGTGTCGAACGCTCAAGTTTTGGTAAGCATGACATAAAGGAAATCTTGCTTTTGGTCCAGTGCTGTTCATGGAGATCAATAGGCATCAGGGCAGCGCAAAACCAGTAAGATAGTACAGTACTCTCTGTATATATGAAGCCAATGATATAACTATATTATATTAAGCAATTTTGTTACTTTGAGGATAAGGTGCTTGGACATGCAGTGTGTGATGGTAGTATTCAGGATAGCTGTAGCTCTAGTACTAATTATTCATCACTTAGCTGTGGCCAGACGTTCCACCTCAATTTTTCAAAAGCAACTACATAATATAGTAGCAAGTTTAAACAGTACCAATGATGATCCAGGGCTTAAATCTAGTTATAAATATCCGACATGTCCGCTGTGGAAGTATCACAAGTACCACAATTCAAGTTGCGTATGTGGATCTGAGATAGACAATGTCGTTACTTGTAGAGATAATCAGTCGACAATTTCCATCGTATCATGCTACTGTATGTCCTACAGTGACAAAGGTGATGGTGTAGTGTTGGGAGCTTGCCCATTCCTCTGCGGAAACTACTTTTACATGGATATTGATAGTGGCACCAACTTAAGTACTCTGTGTGATGGAGATATCCGTCAGAACAGGCAAGGTCAGATGTGTGGGAAGTGTAAAGACAATCACTCACCCTCACCATATTCCTATCGACTAAAATGTGCTGATTGCTCACACTACAAGTATAACTGGTTTAAATATCTTGTAATGGCTTATGCTCCGTTAACTGTGTTCTTTTTCTTGGTTATCACTTTCAGATTCAATGCTCTCTCAGCTTCAATGAATGCCATTATCTTCTTCTCTCAACTTGCTTCTTCTCCAGCAGTAGTGAACATGATAAGCACATTTGCATACTTTTCTAACGCACACCCGGTTGATCACGACATTAATCTTATGAGTGTAGCTGATGTTGTAACTATTCCCTTCAGCATTTGGAATTTAGACTTTTTTCGCATGTTCTATAAGCCCTACTGCCTTCATCCAAATTTATCGATAATTCAGATAATGTGCCTTGATTATGCTATAGCCATGTACCCTCTACTATTGATTTTTTTAACATACATACTCTTTAAGTTTTATGAGAGATTTAAAGTGGCTAGGATCTTCTTTAAACCAGTTGTATGGCTATTTACACATCTCAATCATCAATGGAATGCATCTACCTCTCTTGTCGAAGCATTTGCAACTTTTATTTTACTGTCATATGTAAAGGTGATCAACACGTCATTTGACATTCTTATGCCAACACAACTTCGTAATGTCAGTGGACAAGTTGTTGGACTGTATGTTTACTACATTGGCTCACAGGAGTACT
Organism: Cliona cf. orientalis; assembly: GCA_963930775.1. Taxonomy (NCBI): domain Eukaryota; kingdom Metazoa; phylum Porifera; class Demospongiae; order Clionaida; family Clionaidae; genus Cliona; species Cliona cf. orientalis. The sequence goes on from OZ005696.1 coordinate 2,273,937, forward strand.
TTGGGCGTGACCACCTTCCTTATGCAGTGTTAGCCATCTTCATGTTCACCACATTTAACCTACTGCCTCTTTTATTGCTTTGTCTCTATCCCTGTCGATGCTTTCAGTCCTGTCTCAACTGCTGTCGACTCAACAGTCAGGTTCTGCGTACCTTCATGGATGCTTTTCAAGGTTGCTACAAGTTTGAGCCCCACGACTGTCGATACTGGGCTGCCTTTTACTTATTCTTGAGAATTGTTGTTCTTGCTATTTTTGCATATACACAAGGTGTACCCTTTCTAGTTATGTGTGGAACACTTTTTATCCCGGCAGTAGTTTTGACAGCTATCGTTAGACCTTACAGAGAGTCAGTATACAATGTCATTGATCTAGTTCTCTTTTTAGCATTCATTCAAGTATGCTTTTCTATTACTGGCATTGCACTTGTTTCACCTGGTCAAAGTTTCTTATTTGCGGCTACCATGCTTGGTATCGGCATTATCATCCCTTTTATGTACATGATACTACTTGCATTATATAAACTTTTGCCCAACTTCTGTATCATTCGCATAAAGGATCTTGCATTGCATCCCCACCAGTTAAGTTTACAAAGGAGAGACACGTAATCTGCTTAGATTACATGGAACATGAGCTTCTATAGCTATATATATATATATATACTGCATTTTACTTTTATTGAACACATCACTTATGGAGTCATTAACCTGCAATGTTCATTGTCTACAGTATGATTTAGTATGCACGTTAATTTTGTCAACAGAATTTTTGAACATGTTAAGGAGACATTATGATGCATACATTTACACTGTTGAGAACGCAAAGCACTGCTTTTAAAGTGCCAACCAGTTAGTGTATATTATAAAAATGCTGAAAATTATGAAAACCCTGCAACGTGGTATGTACATACAACCATAATTAATGATGTTGGGGACTTATATACATGAAAGATCAGAGGCTTCAACAACTGAAAGCTATAGGACTGATTCCCTTGATCCTGATTCTGTCAGTAGCTACGATACAAATATAAGCAGTTAGTTACTGTCAAGATAAGGTACTGGGACTGTGTGATGGCAGTGCCCAGGATAGCCATAATATCTCTAACCGTACTAATATGCCTAGCTGGGGCCAGATGCCACGAGTCTAACTTATCAACCTCAGAAGATCTAGTAGCAAGTATAAACAGTACCAGTAATGATCGAGGGTTAAAAACGAATCATAACTGGCCAACATGCCCACTGTGGCGGTATCATAAGTACCACAACTCCAGCTGTGAATGTGGATCTGGAATACACAATGCTGTTGGTTGCAGAGATAATCAGTCGACAATTTCTCTACTCTCCTGTTACTGCATGTCCTACAGTGACAATGGTGATGGTGTAGTGGTGGGAGCTTGCCCATTCCTCTGTGGAAACTACTTTTACATGGATATTGATAGTGACACCAACTTAAGTACTCTGTGTGATAGAGATATCCGTCAGAACAGGCAAGGTCAGATGTGTGGGCAGTGTAAAGACAATCACTCACCCTCACCATATTCCTATCAACTAAAATGTGCTAATTGCTCACACTACAAGTACAACTGGCTTAGGTATCTTGCAATGGCTTATGCTCCATTAACAGTGTTCTTTTTCGTGGTTATCATTTTCCGATTCAATGCTCTCTCAGCTTCAATGAATGCCATTATCTTCTTTATGTACATGATACTACTTGCATTATATAAACTTTTGCCCAACTTCTGTATCATTCGCATAAAGGATCTTGCATTGCATCTCCACCAGTCAAGTTTACAAAGGAGAGATGTGTAATCTGCTTAGATTGTATGGAACATGAGCTTTTACTGCATTTTACTTACTGAACACATCACTAGTGGAATCACTAACCTGCAATATTCATTGTCTACAATACGATTTAGTATGCATGTTAATTCTGTCAATAGAATTTAGAAGCAGTTTTGAATGATAAGGAGATAATATTATGATGCATGCATTTACGCTGTTGAGAACGGTGGTATACTTGAAGCCAAGATAATCATATATATTATATGAAAGTCTCGTACCAGATTTTCGTACTCAAAGAGGGAGAAAGAATCTGGTAAAAATTGTACTGTTATAGTATTCGGTTCTGCTGCCCATATATTATTAAGGACATACTATGTTATGTCCATCAGTCATGTTTTTGTAAGTTGTGCACCTAACCACACTGCTTATGCCATATGGGCTCCAGCTGTCGGTGCTGTGCTATTTGTAGCTAAGGATTGGTTACAGTTTACTCTGAAAACATTTTGCCACTACTGTTAGACAATGAAGTTGAACTGTCCAATTGTGGCTACAATAGGCCATTAATTAGAGGTTCACCAGACTCTTTCTCCCTTGCAATATTGGGTCATATCAATTCACAATAGCTATGTATACTATAGATGCATCAGTAATGATATCTAGTCTCTCTTATCATACCCAACACGGCTATAATAGTTAACATAGATTACGCTACACCGTGTTCTATTATGTGAGTCAACATTAATTTAAGTGCACAACGGTGGCACTTGTAACATGGAACTTTAGTTAAAGGTATTCGTTGGATACGTGTATTAAGTCAAACTATACTTCATAGTGTTATTGTTGTTATACTCTATCCAGTTTCCACATGCCATGGGTGCATGTAACAGTTAACAAACTGCCAACAAGTTTCGATTGCTATACTGCATTTATTGTCTTGGCAAAGCATGCAGTATAGCAGTCGAAACTTGTTGTCAGTTAATTTTGTTAACTGATGCATCCATTGCATGTGGAAACTGGTTGGAGTATAAGAACAATAATACACTATGTTGATTGACCAATCAACAACCTCTCTAGCTCTGCAAAAATCTATGCTTCAGCAAAATTTCAGATCGAGTCGAAAGAGCTCTGTCGAGGCCGTTATACGACTTAGGTTACCTCATAATTACATCATAATTACCTGAATTGCTACATACTGGGGACATAATGTTGATTTGTCTCTATTTGAAATGCTTTCAGTCCTGTTTTGACTACAAAGCACTGGTTTTGAAGTGCCAACCAGGTAGTGTTATAAACACATTATTGAAGCTCATCGTTAAATAATGAAAATGCTGAAAATTATGAAAATACTGCAACATGGTATGTACATACAACCAAAGTGATGCTGGGGACTTATATACATGAAGGACCATGGAAGGGCTTCAACAACTGAAAGCTATGGGACTGATTCCTTTGATCCTGATTCTATCAGTAGCTACGATACAAATATAAGCAGTTAGTTACTGTCAAAATAAGGTACTTGGACCATGTGATGGCCAGGATAGACATAATATCTCTAACCGTACTGATATGCATAGCTGGGGCCAGATGTCACGAATCTAACTTATCAATCCCAGAAGATCTAGAAGCAAGTATAAATAGTACCAGTAATGATCGAGGGTTTAAAACGAATCATAACTGGCCAACATGTCCACTGTGGAAGTATCACAAGTACTACAACTCCAGCTGTGAGTGTGGATCTGGAATACACAATGTCGTTATTTGCAGAGATAATCAGTCGACAATTTCTCTACAGTCCTGTTACTGCATATCCTACAATGACAATGGTGATGGTGTAGTGGTGGGAGCTTGCCCATTTCTTTGTGCGAACTATTTTTATTCAGATGTTGATGCTGACACCAACTTGAGTACTCCATGTGACAGAGATATCCGTCAGAACAGGCAAGGTCAGATGTGTGGAAAGTGTAAAGATAATCACTCACCCTCACCATATTCCTATGAATTAAAATGTGCTAATTGCTCACACTACAAGTACAACTGGCTTAAGTATCTTGCGGTGGCTTATGTTCCATTAACAGTATTCTTTTTCATGGTTATCATTTTCAAACTCAATGCTCTCTCAGCTTCAATGAATGCCATTACCTTCTTCTTTCAAATGGTTTCTTCTCCAGCTGTAATGAACATGATAAGCACATATGCATACTTTTCTAACGCATACCCAGTTGATCACGACATTAATCTTATGATTGTAGCTGATATTAAATTGTGGCTACTGTGTTTGGCATTTGGAATCTAGATTTTTTTCGTCTGGTGTACAAGCCCTTTTGCCTTCATCCGAACTTGTCAATGATTCAAATAATGTGTCTTGACTATTTAATAGCTGTTTACCCATTGCTGTTGATAGTTTTAACTTTCATATTTTTGAAGCTTTATGAGAGATTTCAAGTTGTCAGGATCTTTTTTAAACCACTGGTATGGCTATTTGCATGTTTTAATCATCAATGGAATGCATCTACCTCTTTTATTGAAGCATTTGCAACTTTTATTTTACTGTCATATGTAAAGGTGATCAACACGTCATTTGATATTCTTATGCCAACACAACTTTATAATGTCCGTGGACAAATCGTTGGATGGTATGTGTACTACAATTAATGGCTCACTGGAATACTTTGGACGTGACCATCTTCCTTATGCAGTGTTAGCCATCTTCATGTTCACCACATTTAACCTAATGGCTCTTTTATTGCTTGGTCTCTATCCCTGTCGATACTTTCAGTCCTGTCTTAACTGCTGTCAACTCAACAGTCAGGTGCTGCGTACCTTCATGGATGCTTTTCAAGGCTGCTACAAGTTTGAGCCCTATGACTGTCGATATACTGGGCTGCCTTTTACTTATTCTTGAGAATTGCTATTCTTGCTATTTTCGCATCTACACAAGGTGTCTTCTTTGTAGTTGTGTGTGGAACACTATTTATCCCGGCAGTAGTTTTGACAGCTATCGTTAGACCATACAGAGAGTCAGTGTATAATATCATTGATCTAGTTATGTTTTTAGCATTCATTCAGTTATGTTTTTCGACTGCCGGAATTGCACTGGTTTTCCCTGATCAAAGCTTCATATTTACAGCCAACATGTTTGGTATCAGCATTATCATCCCAATGGCATACATCATACTGCTTGCGGTTCGCAAAATCGTACCCAATTTCTTCATAGTTTGCATAAAGGAGCTTGTATTGAGTCTTTTGTGTCGATCAGGTTAGCAATATAAGATTAGATGTATGGAATATCATTACTTGAAAAATTATGCGTACTAGGTTGCAACGTTCATTTTAATTATGATTAATTTTGTAAACTGTCTTTCTTTTGCATAGATTGTCAATAGAGTGTGTCATAGATTTGTAGTTTGTACACTTAAATTTTTGACATAGCTAATTGAGATTGTATAATAACTATACTATTATAATACTGCATGTGTTAATATTATAATTAATGGTCCACTGGTCCAGGAATGCTTCATCAGCCATTACTAAACACTTCAAGGCTGCATACTCTAAATTTGAGCCCTATAGCTGATTCATGCACAATCACAGATCATATTACGTACATGCCTTTGTCCATCATATGCATGCACAGCACATGATAGCATAATAATTAACGTAGTTGCACCCAATCTATTGTAGTATGACAATTTCAAATAGAACACATTACCCTAAGTTAAACCACATGCTTCTTTGCATGCATGGGGGAAGCATATACTTGGCCCATCGCCCATTGTGCTGTGAAGAAATATATATGCCCAAAATGCTATAGTATGCTGCACTCCTTTCCCAGCATCGATCGACAGAGTCAATTAACAGATAATCTTGGCTCAAAGATCTCCGGTTGTAGCTACTAACCACTGGACCGCTAGTCCACCTGACCCTCAATATTTCCCAAGCACGCAGCATGTGTTGCACAGTCGCTAATTAATAGAGGTAGAGGTATAGCCTGAGTACAGTCTGAGAGCGTTAAGTCATATATTGTGAATATATCATACACTATTGAGTTTATTATATACTCAGTGGACCATGCATGGTTATGCAAATGACACCTCAAGATCGATCCACTTCACCTCAGTGTCAATTTGCATAATCATACTTGATTATCATCATGTGTATTTATGATAACTATATTTTGCTTTCTATCTCAGAAGAAGACATGACATGTACTGTCATGGAAGAAAACTAACAGTGTTACCTTCCCAACACCAGCATGTGCATGATTGGTACAGACACTAGTGATGAGCATAATGGACCAAAACAGGAAGTTAGTACTAAGCAAGATTATCCTGTCAGTAGTAGTATAATAGGCAGTTGTAGAAGTTCTTGGACATGCAGTATGAAAATGGCAGTGCTCAGGATAACTGTAGTTGACGGCTAGTTAGCATAACAGTTATTATCCTCTTCAAATGACAGCTATGTGCGTGTAGATAGCTACAATATTGTAACTCCATCAAGTTAACTTAAAGCTTTTAAAATGACATTCTTAAGAGTCCTATTTACTAGCATTATAGTGTTCTCGCACTTAGCACTTGGTTATGAAATCACAAACAATCTCGAGCGATATTCGGATGGCAGTATCAGCCATGACCATGGACTTGATATGCCAAAGTCATCATGCCCACCTTGGAGGTACCGTAGGTACAATGAGTCCGAATGTGTGTGTGGAAGTTCAATCCCGCAGTACGTCATTCATTGTCGGCAAAACTATTCAACTATAAAGCTCCTAACCTGTCACTGCATGTCTTACAGTGACAATGGTGATGGTGTAGTGGTGGGAGCTTGCCCGTTCCTCTGTATTAGCTCCTTTTATACAAAAATTTATGCTGATACAAACTTGAGTAACCTGTGTGATAGAGATATCCGTCAGAGCAGGCAAGGACAGATGTGTGGGAAGTGTAAAGACAATCACTCACCCTCACCATATTCCTATGAATTGAAATGTGCTGATTGCTCACACTACAAGTACAACTGGCTTAAGTATCTTGCGATGGCTTATGGTCCATTAACAGTATTCTTTTTTGTGGTTATCATTTTCAGAGTCAATGCTCTCTCAGCTTCAATGAATGCCTTCATCTTTTTCTGCCAAATAGCGTCCTGTCCAGCAGCAATGAGTCTTATAAGTACGTTTGTATACTTCTCTGACGAGCACCCTGTTGAAGGTGATATCAATAATATTATGCATATAGCACGATTCATGACAACTGTTTATGGCATCTGGAACTTAGATTTTTTTCGTATGATTTATAAACCCTTTTGCCTCAGCCCACAATTGTCAATAATCCAAATTATGTGTCTTGAATACGCTGTAGCTGTGTACCCATTACTATTAATCTTAGTGACTTGCATGGTTTTTAAGCTATACGAGCGATTTGATGTTGTTCAGTCATGTTTTAAGCCACTGGTATGGCTGAGTGCACAGTTCAACCATCAGTGGAAAGCCTCTAATTCCCTTATTGAAGCTTTTGCTACCTTCATTTTGTTATGTTATGTGAAAATCATCAACACATCCTTTGACATCCTCATGCCAGTTCAAGTTCGTAATGTTACTGGTCAGACTGTTGGATTGTACACGTACTACAATGGCTCAATGGAATATTTTGGGCATGATCATCTTCCATATGCTGTGCTAGCAATCTTTATGTTCATTACATTTAATGTTGCACCTTTTTTATTGCTTTGTCTCTATCCCTGTCGATGCTTTCAGTCCTGTCTTAACTCCTGTCGACTCAACAGTCAGGTGCTGCGTACCTTCATGGACGCTTTTCAAGGTTGCTACAAGTTTGAGCCCTACGATTGTCGATACTGGGCTGCCTTTAACCTGTTTCTGAGGATAGCGGCACTCGCCATATTTGCTGCAACACAAAGTGGTTATTTTGTGGTGGTGGGCGGAATCATGCTAGTTCCTGTGATTATCCTTATTGCTGTCATCAGACCATACCGTGAAACATTATATAACGTGGTGGACATAGTTCTCCTCTTGGCATTTGTTCAGGCATTCTTTTCAGCTGCTGGAATTTCACTTTGTACATTCAATCGAAGATTTCAAGGCTTTGTAAACTTAATGCTGGGAATTGGTCTAATCATGCCCATTTTGTATATCACTACTCTGGCTGTGTATAAAATCCTACCCAAATCCTGGATCGTCTACATAAAGAAGTGTGCACTGCGTCTACCATGCACTAACAGAGCTTGCCTGCACATGGAAGAGGATACTGAGGACCCTTTGATCTCACATCTGGAAGAAAGTTCAAGTATGGATTAGCTATGAACGCACACTTTTACTGCATCGAGATGTGCAACGTTACAATATTAATGGTCTGCTCAACAACTACACAGGTAGTGTACAGTAACAGTTACAAGCATAATATATGAAACTATTGTATCCTGAAAGTAAACGGATTTTAGACTACACATATAATTTTAACTGTCATACTGATAAGTTTGTACATAGTAGATAAAGACCATTATCATTATGGTTCTCTTCATTGTTTTCCTTGTAACCAGCAAAAAACAATTGTGAGTACATGTCACAATAATATTATACCTTGATCTTGCCACTATATAATAATATATAATATTATTGTTATAATAATAGCCAAGCAGATATTATTGTTTTTGCCAACACTTTACTCTTGGACTACGTACTTACAGGTGTTTCTGAACTGCTGCGCCATATACTCCTAGCATGCAGTACAATATAATTATTATGATTATTTATACCGTATAGTGGGACAATCATAGATGGCCAGTCTTCAAATTTTCACGGATGCTCATTATGTATACCGTACAATTGTGCTTAGTACGTAAGTCTAATTTTCAGCTGCTATCCACGAAACCATGCAGCGAAAATTAGACCCCTCTATAATAATTGTAAAGTACTATATATGGTTCAGTGAAACACCTTACCAAGGGGTACCTGGAACCTAAATCAAATAAGCTGTATGCACTAGGAATCATTTTATTTAGTTGCTACCTTTCTTATTGCTTTCACTAGACAAAAATTCAGATTTCATGCATGTATATAGAAATGTGTAGAATAGGGAAAAATTAAATTTTCTACACATTTCATTTATTTTACAAAAACTTTGTCCTATTCTCTGCTAAACATATCATGTGTCGAAAAGCTCATGTTTTGGTAAGCACGACATAAAGGAGATCTTACTTTTGGTCCAGTGCACTAGTTAAAAGTTCAGATTTCATGCATGTAGGAAATGTGTAGGATAGGGCAAAATGTTCTACACATTCATTTTACAAAAACTCTGCCCTATCCTCTACCAAAGCTCAATGACATGTTTTGGTACCATCACACACTGCATGTCCGAGCACCTTATCCTCAAAGTGACAAAAATTGCTTATACCTTGTAACATTGGCTTCACATATTATGTTGCTGCATGTGATGGTTATATGCATAATCATACCATTCAGTAACAATTATCACTAATTTATTATTTTTGTACATGCATCCTTGTAATATATAATACTACCCGGTATTATCCAAGTGATTAATTAACTCTCACTAAAATTAATAGAACTATAATGTAGCTATAGCCAATAATTCTTGCCAAATTTACATGAGCACACAGAATGGATAATAGCTACATTGAAATTTCTAGGTAACAGGATTTTGAATGATTTCCCATGTTATTATCCACACCCATCATAATATAGCGCAATATTTCCACCCACGTGCTACGTAAAGTCACTTGTTTAACCATGCTCCTTTAATTGCTTATGTCATAGAGGTACGGTTGCTATAGCCGGAAGCGAATGTTCTCCATGGAATGGAAACCAGGCCGCATGCACCCAAAACAGCATCACCACCATTAAATTAAAAGTACTAACTGGCTACCAGAAGCTCACAAGCCCATTTAAATCACACAGCTTCCTCAAACACACAAATCCTTTATGACTGTTTGGCCACAATGCCCACACAAGAGCCGAGTCATCCATTTCCTGTGTGGGTGGAGTAGCACCACCTCATAGCAACCATGCACATCCACTTCACACCTCCTATTCAGCCCAGGCCAATGGTCCTCTCGATACACTGGCATACACTGCCTTATGGCCTCACCTAGCTACACCACCACAAGTAGCTATTTCTTCTTGATTGTTATGAAAAATTGGTTTTTCCCGCCATACATGTACACATCAATCGTTTTTGGTTATCTAACTATGTGGCTGTGCAATTTAGCACAAGTCGACTATCAGAATTCGAAACTTAATTTACAAACATATCAAATTAATTCGCATCAGTGAATCATGGTCTACATGACGATGCTCTGTTTGAGATTGCCAAGAAAGTGATTATTGGATAAGAATTAGTTAGGTGTTTGAGTTTTTTTTTGTTATCTGATGCCCTCAGATGATAATTTTTATAGTCTAAGTCTAACAGTTATTTTGTACAATCCAAAGGATACTTTAAAATTTGTGAAATACACATGCTGGAATTTGTAACCCTAGAAATGCTGATAATTGGCCTAGTCATCCCCATTTTGTATATCACTACTCGAGTCTGTTAATTCATGTACCAACAGAGCTTGCCTGCACATGGATGAGGTTACTGAGGATCGATCCTTTGATCTCATTACTGGAAGAAAGTACAAGTATGGATTATGAATGCACACTTTTACTGCATCGAGATGTACAATGGTCTGCTAAACGACTACACATGCAGGTAGTGTACAGTAACAGTTAGAAGTATAATATGTGAAACTATTGTATCATGAAAGTAAACAAGTTTTATAGACTAGGTGTATAATTTTAAACTAATAATATTTGTACACAGTAGATAAAGACCATATTATTATAATATGGTTCTCTCCATTGTTTTCATTGTAACCAGTAAAAACAATTGTGAGCAGATGTCACAACGTTATACCTTCATCATGCCATTATTATACTCCTGGCATACAGTACAATAATATTAATACCTTATGACATATATAGCGGGGAAACTTGCAGATGGCTATAGTCTTATGGACGCTCATGATCATGCCTCTTATAATACACTACATGTACAATCATGCTTATTTCACAGGTCTAATTTCCAGCTGCTATATAGCTGTGCAACCAGGCAGTGCAAAAACAGGAAGATAGTACGATACCCTCTGTATGAAGTGAACGATAACTATAATAGGTATAAGCAATTTATTACTTTCAGGATAAGGTGCTTGGATATGCAGTGTGTGTGATGGCAGTATTCAGGATAGCTGTAGCTCTAGTACTAATCCACCACTTAGCTGTGGCCAGACGTTCCACCTCAATAATATATCAAAAGCAACTACATGTAGTAGCAAATTTAAATAGTATCAATGATGATTCAGGGATTAAATCTAGTCATAAATATCCGACATGCCCTTTATGGAAATATCACAAGTACCACAACTCCAGTTGTATCTGTGGATCTGGGATAGACAATGTTGTTTATTGCAAAGATAATCAGTCGACAATTTCCATCGTACCGTGTTACTGTATGTCCTACAGTAACAATGGTGATGGTGTAGTGGTGGGAGCTTGCCCATTCCTCTGTGGAAACTATTTTCATATGGATATTAATAGTGACACCAACTTAAGTACTCTCTGTGATAGAGATATCCATCAGAACAGGCAAGGTCAGATGTGTGGAAAGTGTAAAGACAATCACTCACCCTCACCATATTCCTATCACCTAAACATAGTCTTTAATCTTTATGAGAAATTTAAAGTGGCTAGGATCTTCTTTAAACCAGTTGTATGGCTATTTACACGTCTTAATCATCAGTGGAATGCATCTACTTCTCTTGTTGAAGCATTTGCAACTTTTATTTTACTGTCATATGTAAAGGTGATCAACACATCATTTGACATTCTTATGCCGACACAGTTTTATAATGTCAGTGGACAGGTTGTTGGACTGTACGTTTACTACAATGGCTCACAGGAGTACTTTGGACGTGACCACCTTCCTTATGCAGTGTTAGCCATCTTCATGTTCACCACGTTTAACCTACTGCCTCTTTTATTGCTTTGTCTCTATCCCTGTCGATGCTTTCAGTCCTGTCTTAACTGCTGTCGACTCAACAGACAGGTGCTGCGTACCTTCATGGATGCTTTTCAAGGCTGCTACAAGTTTGAGCCCTACGACTGTCGATACTGGGCTGCCTTTTACTTATTCTTGAGAACTGCTGTTCTTGCTATTTTTGCATCTACACAAGGTGGCTTCTTTGTAGTTGTGTGTGGAACACTCTTTATCCCGGCAGTAGTTTTGACAGCTATCGTTAGACCTTACAGAGCGTCAGTGTATAATGTCGTTGATCTAGTTATCTTTTTAGCATTCATTCAAGTATGCTTTTCAACTGCCGGCATTGGACTTGTTTTACCTGGTCAAAGTTTCTTATTTTTGGCTACCATGCTTGGTATTGGCATTATCATCCCTTTAATGTACATCATACTATTTGCATTATATAAACTTTTGCCCATCTTCTGTATCATTCGCATAAAGAATATTGCATTGCATCTCCACCAGTCAAGTTTACAAAGGAGAGACGCGTACTAATCTGCTTAGATTGTATGGAACATGAGCTTCTACTGCATTTTACTTAATATAAAATTATACTGAACACATCACTGATGGAATCACTAACCAGCAATATTCATTGTCTACAGTACAATTTAGTACATATTGATTTGTCAATAGAATTTAGAAGCAATTGATTTTGAACATGTTAAGGAGACATTATGCTGCATGTATTTATGCTGTTGAGAGTAGTGGCATGTTTCAAGCCAAGATAACCATAATGGGCTATTCCATTTAATAGGCATACACCCCCCATTGAGGAGTGATAATTACATCCTGAGGGGGCTTTTTTTGTGATTTTCTTGAGGGTCCTTTTGGTAATTTAATTGGTTCTTATGGGGCTCTTTTGGCGATTTTAATTGATCTTGTGGGGTATTTTCTATCAAGAAGCAGATTCCGGAGGGGTCAAACAACCACTTACTAATTTCCAGAGGGTATTTCAGATAAATTTAATTGATCCTAGGGGGTTCAACTGTCCAAATTAATTATTCTTAGGGGGCAAAACGAGTTAATCAGTTCCTGAGGGGTCATTTCACAATTTGCTCCTCAATAGGGGGTGTTTGCTTATAAAATGGAAAAGCCCAATATATATACTAATCATATAGTTTTTCCGTCTCTATACAAAAGTCCCATAGACTAAGGCCCCTCCAAATCAATTAGTAGTTTCTCATCCCCCTTAATTTCCGCCCGCATGCATTTTGTGATTAGGAGCACAATGCAAAAGTATACCGCCTCCTTTTTTGCAAGCGATTTTGACGATCATTTCCATCAAAAATTACACATATTGACGACCATTACCACCGCCCGCCCGCATCGATTTTGAGCTCAGAGGGGATGAGAAACTACTAATTGATTTGGAGGGGCCTAAGTGTGCAATTATTTTCTTAATTGCACACTTATTTGCTTAGTAATTGCACACTTACTGACCGACAGCGGCGCGCGCTGGACCAATCAGATCGCCCGTATGATCATAGCAACAAGCACCAGCCCAGCAACGGCACGGTCGGAACGAGTCCTTGAATGGCGGATAGCTGAGCTGGCCACCATCATTTATGATTGCCATGGCGTTGTGGAGATCGACAGAGAAGGCTTTGTAGAAGTCATCGAGCTAGATCCTTCCTCTTTCGCTTGTATCTATGCGTCTGCTCTGCTGTCAGAATGCAGCTGAGCTCTAGAACAAGCGAGCGAAACGGCGCCCTCGGACCTATTCCTCGTGGATGCATAATTATGACAGTGAGGCGTGGTCAAGACTTCAGTTAGCACAATAGCTTCTTGTGATTATTGAACTCGTCGACCACTTACCAACACTGATTTTACAGCAACATTCTTGTGGTTGGCCAGTGTGCCTCAGCTACAACAATGGCTGCCCCACAGCTCCTTTGCTAACTGTACTATATGATTAATATGCAATCACATGAATTCTCGTGCAATCATGGGAAATAATTGCACTCGTTATGTATTAGAAGGATAAATTGCACTCGGCTTCGCCTCGTGCAATTACTTTCCTTCTAATACATGACTCGTGCAATTATTTCCCAAATTGCACTCGAATTCATGTGATTACCTATACAAATCTCAGGCACTAGATTTCGTACTCAAAGCTGAGGGAGAAAGAATCTGGGGAAAGTTGTAGTATTATGCAAAAGTGCTGTGCATGCGCCCATATCTTTTGGATGCACGAGGTTATGTCCATCAGTCATATTTTTTGTAAGCTGTGTACCCAACCATACTGTGCATACCAGATATAAGCAGTTATAGTTACGTACTATCAAGATAAGGTATTTGGACCGTGTGATGGCAGTGCTCAGGATCGCCATAATATCTCTAACCATACTGATATACCTAGCTGGGGCCAGATGCCACGAGTCTGACTTGTCAACCTCAGAAGATCTAGTAGCAAGTATAAACAGTACCAGTAATGATCGAGGTATTAAAATGAAGCATAATTGGCCAACATTATGGGCTCCAGCTCTCCGATTGCTGTGTTGTTTGTAGCTAAGCATTGGTATACAGTTTACTCCGAAAATATTTTGCTACTACTGTTAGACAATGAGACATTACTGTGTTGTTTGCAGCTAAGCGTTGGTATACAATTTACTCTGAATATATTTTGCTACTACTGTTAGACAATGAGAAGTTGAACTGTCCAGTTGTGGCTACAACAGGCCATTAGAGGTTCACTAGACTCTTTCTTCCTTGCAATTGGGTAATGGATATGCATGGGCTCCTGGACCATGCACCTGTCGGTGCTGTATTCACAGCTGTAGCTAAGCATTGCTGTACAGTTTATTCTGAAACATTTTGCCATCACAGTTGGACAGTGAAGTTGAACTGTCCAGTTGTGGTTACAACAGGCCATTAGAGGTCACAGTCACCAGACTCTTTCTCCCTTGCAAGTGGGTCATATCAATTCACAATAGCTATGTATACTATAGATGCATGCAATCAGTAATGATATCTAGTCTCTCTTATCATACCCAACACAGCTATAGTCCACACAGATTATGCTTCACCCTGTTCTATTATCTGAGTCAACATTAATTTTAGTACACAACAGCAGCACTTGTAACATGGAACTTCAGTTAAAGGTATTCGCTGGATATGTGTAAATCAATCTATACTTCATTGTGTGTTATTGTTCTTATACTCCCACATGCAATGGATACATGTAACGGTTAAACTGCCAACAAGTTTCGACTGCTATACTGCAGTCATTGTCTGGACAAAACATGCAGTATACCAGTCGAACTTGTTGGCAGTTTATTTGTTAACTATTACATGCTTCCATTGCATGTGGAAACTGGTTGGAGTATGAGAACAAGAACACACTATGACATTGTCGATTGACCAACCAAGAACCTCCCTGTGAAAATCTATGCTTCAGCAAAGTTTCAGGTCTCAAAAGAGCTCCATTGAGGCCCTGAATTTTCCTATCATTACTACATATTAATAGGTTACCTCATAATTACATCATACTTCTATAATAATCACAGAAAGTAAATTGCTACTGGGGACATAATGTTGATTCGTCTCTAATAGTATTTGAAATGCTTTCAGTCCTGTTTTAACTACAATGCACTAACAATAAATTAAATTATTATGGTTTCAATAGCCATGTTACATAGCTATAGCTACCTTTGAGGATGCTTATCAAATACCAGATTGCCTTCCATTATTGTTTCTAGCTCTTGCATAATATATATAGTGTCACAGTAGCCGACAACATAACAATAATATTATTACAGGTGTGGATAAACTGTCTGTATGCTTTTTAAGTGCCAACCAGTTAGTGTATAAACATATTATTGACAATCATCATTAAATAGAAAATTATGAAAACCCTGCAACGTGGTTATGTACATACAACCATAATGATGTTGGGGACTTATATACATGAAGGACCAGGAGCTTCAACAACTGGAAGCTAGGACTGATTCCCTTGATCCTGATTCTGTCGGTAGCTACGATACAAATATAACAGATATAGTTACGTACTATATCAAGATAAGGTATTTGGACCGTGTGATGGCAGTGCTCAGGATCGCCATAATATTTCTAACCATACTGATATACCTAGCTGGGGCCAGATGCCACGAGTCTGACTTGTCAACCTCAGAAGATCTAGTAGCAAGTATAAACAGTACCAGTAATGATCGAGGTATTAAAATGAAGCATAATTGGCCAACATGCCCACTGTGAAAGTATCACAAGTACTACAACTCCAGCTGTGTGTGTGGATCTGGAATACACAATGTCGTTATTTGCAGAGATAATCAGTCGACAGTTTCCATTGTATCGTGCTACTGTATGTCCTACAGTGACAATGGTGATGGTGTAGTGGTGGGAGCTTGCCCATTCCTCTGCGGAAATTACTTTCATATGAATATTGATAGTGTCAACAACTTAAATACTCTGTGTGATAGAGACATCCTTCAGAACAGGCAAGGACAGATGTGTGGAAAGTGTAAAGACAATCACTCTCCCTCACCATATTCCTATCAACTAAAATGTGCTAATTGCTCTCACTCCAAGTACAACTGGCTTAAATATCTTGCAATGGCTTATGCTCCATTAACTGTGTTCTTTTTCGTGGTTATCATTTTCAGATTCAATGCTCTCTCAGCTTCAATGAATGCCATTATCTTCTTCTCTCAACTTGCTTCTTCTCCAGCGGTAATGAACGCGATAAGCACATTTGCATACTTTTCTAACGCAGACCCGGTTGATCACGACATTAATCTTATGAGTGTAGCTAATGTTGTAACTATTCCCTTCAGCATTTGGAATTTAGACTTTTTTCGTATGTTCTACGAGCCCTACTGCCTTCATCCAAATTTATCGATAATTCAGATAATGTGCCTTGATTAAGCTATAGCTATGTATCCCCTACTCTTGATTTTTTCAATATACACACTCTTTAATCTTTATGAGAGATTTGAAGTGGCTAGGATCTTCTTTAAACCAGTTGTATGGCTATTTACACGACTTAATCATCAATGGAATGCATCTACCTCTCTTGTTGAAGCATTTGCAACTTTTATCTTATTGTCATATGTAAAGGTGATCAACACATCATTTGATATTCTTATGCCGACACAGCTTTATAATGTCAGTGGACAAGTTGTTGGACTGTACGTTTACTACAATGGCTCACAGGAGTACTTTGGACGTGACCATCTTCCTTATGCAGTGTTAGCCATTTTCATGTTCACCACATTTAACCTAATACCTCTTTTATTGCTTTGTCTCTATCCCTGTCGATGCTTTCAGTCCTGTCTTAACTGCTGTCGACTCAACAGTCAGGTGCTGCGTACCTTCATGGATGTTTTTCAAGGCTGCTACAAGTTTGAGCCCTACGATTGTCGATACTGGGCTGCGTTTTACTTATTCTTGAGAATTGCTGTTCTTGCTATTTTCGCATCTACTCAAGGTTTCTTCTTTGCAGTTGTGTGTGGAACACTTTTTATCCCGGCAGTAGTTCTGACAGCTATCGTTAGACCTTACAGAAAGTCAGTGTATAATGTCATTGATCTAGTTCTCTTTTTAGCATTCATTCAAGTAGCTATGCTTTTCAGTTACCGGTATTGCACTTGTTTTACCTGGTCAAAGCTTCTTATTCGCGGCTACCATGCTTGGTATTGGCATTATCATACCTTTAATGTACATCATACTATTTGCATTATATAACCTTTTGCCCAACTTCTGTATCATTTGCATAAAGGATCTTGCATTACATCTCCACCAGTCAGGTTTACAAAGGAGAGACACGTAATCTGCTTAGATTACATGGAACATGAGCTTCTACTGCATTTTACTTAATATAAAATTATACTGAACACATCACTCATGGAATCACTAACCTGCAATATTCATTGTCTACTGTAACAGTATGATTAATTTTAGTATATTTTGTCAATAGAATTTAGAAGCAATTTGAATATGTTAAGGAACCATTATGATGCATGCATTTATGCTGTTGAGAATGGTGGTGTGTTTCAAGCCAAGATAACCACAATATGCAAGTCTCACGCACTAGATTTCGTACTCAAAGCTGAGGGAGAAAGAATCTGGTGAAAGTTGTATTATGCAATTGTGCTGTGCATGCGTCTATATCATTTGGATGCACGAGGTTATGTCCATCAGTCATATTTTTTATAAGTTGTGTACCTAACCATACTGTGCATACCATATTATTATGTGCTCCAGCTCTCATTGCTGTATTGTTTGTAGCTATTAAAGCATTGGTATACAGTTTACTCTGATAATATTTTGCTACTACTATTAGACAATGAGAAGTTGAACTGTCCAGTTTTGGCTACAATAGGCCATTAGAGGTTCACCAGACTCTTTCTTCCTTGAAATTGATCATCCAAATTTATCGATAATTCAGATAATGTGCCTTGATTATGCTATAGCTATGTATCCCCTACTCTTGATTATTTCAACATACATACTCTTTAAGTTTTATGAAAGATTTAAAGTGGCTAGGATCTTCTTTAAACCAGTTGTATGGCTATTTACACGTCTTAATTATCGATGGAATGCATCTTCCTCTCTTGTTGAAGCATTTGCAACTTTTATTTTATTGTCATATGTAAAGGTGATCAACACATCTTTGATATTCTTATGCCGACACAGTTTTATAATGTCAGTGGACAGGCTGTTGGACTGTACGTTTACTACAATGGCTCATTGGAGTACTTTGGGCGTGACCACCTTCCTTATGCAGTGTTAGCCATCTTCATGTTCACCACATTTAACCTACTGCCTCTTTTATTGCTTTGTCTCTATCCCTGTCGATGCTTTCAGTCCTGTCTTAACTGCTGTCGACTCAACAGTCAGGTGCTGCGTACCTTCATAGATGCTTTTCAAGGCTGCTACAAGTTTGAGCCCTACGACTGTCGATACTGGGCTGCCTTTTACTTATTCTTAAGAATAGCTGTTCTTGCTATTTTTGCATCTACCCAAGGTATCTTCTTTATAGTTGTGTGTGGAACACTTTTTATCCCGGCAGTGGTTTTGACAGCCATCGTTAGACCTTACAGAGAGTCAGTGTATAATATCTTTGATCTAGTTGTCTTTTTAGCATTCATTCAAGTATGCTTTTCAGGTACTGGCATTGGACTTGTTTTACCTGGTCAAAGCTTCTTATTCGCGGCTACCATGCTTGGTATTGGCATTATCATCCCTTTAATGTTCATCATACTATTTGCATTATATAAACTTTTGCCCAACTTCTGTATCATTCGCATAAAGGATCTTGCATTGCATCTCCACCAGTCAAATTTACAAAGGAGAGACACGTAACCTGCTTAGGAACATGAGCTTCTACTGCATTTTACTTATTATAATATTGAACACATCACTAATTGAATCATTAACCTGCTGCTTACAGTACGATTTCATAATTATACATGTTAATTTTGTTAGAAGCAATTTGAACATGTTAAGGGGACAGTATGACGCATGCATTTACGCTGTTGAGAATGGTGGTATGCTTCAAACCAAGATAACTATTATGCAAGTCTCATGCACTAGATTTCATACTCAAAGAGGGAGAAATAATCTGGTGAAAGTTGTACTATATGCAATCTTGCTGTGCATGCATCCATATCATTTGGATGCACTATGTTACATCCATCATAGTCATGTTTTTTGTAAGTTGTGTACCTAACTACACTATATAGCTGCTTATGCCATATGGGCTCCAGCTGTCGGTGCCAGTGTGCTATTTGTAGCTAAGCATTGGTTACAGTTTACTCTGAAAACATTTTGCCACTACTGTTAGACAATGAAGTTGAACTGTCCAGTTGCGGCTACAACAGGCCATTAGAGATTCACCAGACTCTTTATCCCTTGCAATATTGGGTCATATCAATTCACAATAGCTATGTATACTATAGATGCATGCATCAGTAATGATATCTAGTCTCTCTTATCATACCCAATATGGCTATAATAGTTCACACAGATTACACTACACCCTGTTCTATTATGTGAGTCAACATTAATTTTAGTACACAACGGCGGCACTTGTAACATGGAACTTTAGTTAAAGGTATTCGTTGGATACGTGTATTAAGTCAATCTATACTTCATAATATGTTATTGTTGTTCTTATACTCCCACATGACATGTAACAGTTAAAAAATAAACTGCCAAAACGTTTCGCTTCTATACTGCTGCAGCAGTCATTATTAGGGCAAGACATGCAGTATAGCAGTCAAAACTTGTTGGCAGTTTATTTGTTAACTGTTACAATATCATGGATCCATTGCATGTCACGGGAAACTGGTTGGAGTATATAATATAAGAATAATAATACACTATGTCGATTGACCAACCAAGAACCTCTCTGTGAAAATCTATGCTTCAATAAATTTTCAGGTATCAAAAGCCTAAGTTAGCTAAGAGTTCCGTCGAGGCCCTGAATTTTCCTATCATATAGCTGCTACTATAAAAATAAATTGTCAGTGTGCTTTTGAAGTGCCAACTATAGTTATTGTATGAAGATATTAAAGAAGATGGATCTGTTCATCATTAATAATGAAAATAATGAAAAATTATTATGAAAACCGTGAAACGCGGTATGTGCATACAACCATAGTGAAGTTGGGGACTTATGAAGGATCAAGGGCTTCAACAACTGGAAGCTAAGACTGATTCCCTTGATCCTGATTCTGTCAGTAGCTACGATGCAAACATAAATAGACATAAGTAGTTAGTTACTGTCAAAATAAGGTACTTGGACTGTGTGATGGCAGTGCCCAGGAGAGCCATATTATCTCTAACCGTACTAATATTCCTAGCTGGGGCCAGATGCCACGAATCAACCTCAGAAGATCTAGTAACAAGTATAAACAGTACCAGTAATGATCGGGGGTTTAAAACAAAACATAATTGGCCAACATGCCCACTGTGGCGGTATCATAAGTACCACAACTCCAGCTGTGAATGTGGATCTGGAATACACAATGCTGTTGGTTGCAGAGATCATCAATCGGCAATTTCTCTACAGTCCTGTTACTGTATGTCCTACAATGACAATGGTGATGGTGTAGTGGTGGGAGCTTGCCCATTTCTTTGTGCAAACTATTTTTATTCAGATATTGATGTTGATACCAACTTGAGTACTCTATGTGACAGAGATATCCGTCAGAACAGGCAAGGACAGATGTGTGGGAAGTGTAAAGACAATCACTCCCCCTCACCATATTCCTATGAATTGAAATGTGCTAATTGCTCACACTACAAGTACAACTGGATTAAATATCTTGCGGCAGCTTATGTTCCATTAACCGTGTTTTTTTTCGTGGTTATCACTTTTAGACTCAATGCTCTCTCAGCTTCAATGAATGCCATTATCTTCTTCTTTCAAATGGTTTCTTCTCCAGCTGTAATGAACATGATAAGCACATATGCATATTTTTCTAATGCATACCCAGTTGATCGTGACATTAATCTTATGAGTGTAGCTGATGTTACGGCTACTGTGTGTGGTATTTGGAATCTAGATTTTTTTCGTCTGGTGTACAAGCCCTTTTGCCTTCATCCAAATTTGTCAATGATTCAAATAATGTGTCTTGACTATTTAATAGCTGTTTACCCATTGCTGTTGATAGTTTTAACCTTCATGTTTTTGAAGCTTTATGAGAGATTTCAAGTTGTCAGGAACTTTTTTAAACCACTGGTATGGCTATTTGCACGTTTTAATCATCAATGGAATGCATCTACCTCTTTTATTGAAGCATTTGCAACTTTCATTTTACTGTCATATGTAAAGGTGATCAACACATCATTTGATATTCTTATGCCCACACAACTTTATAATGTCAGTGGACAAGTTGTTGGACGGTATGTGTACTACAATGGCTCATTGGAGTACTTTGGACGTGACCACCTTCCTTATGCAGTGTTAGCCATTTTCATGTTCACCACATTTAACCTACTGCCTCTTTTATTGCTTTGTCTCTATCCCTGTCGATGCTTTCAGTCCTGTCTTAACTGCTGTCGACTCAACAGTCAGGTTCTGCGTACCTTCATGGATGCTTTTCAAGGCTGCTACAAGTTTGAGCCCTATGACTGTCGATACTGGGCTGCCTTTTACTTATTCTTGAGAATTGCTATCCTTGCTATTTTTGCATATACACAAGGTGTCTTCATTGTAGTTGTGTGTGGAACACTTTTTATCCCGGCAGTAGTTTTGACAGTAATCGTTAGACCTTACAGAGAGTCAGTGTATAATATCATTGATCTAGTTATATTTTTAGCATTCATTCAGTTATGTTTTTCAACTGCCGGAATTGCACTGGTTTTACCTGGTCAAAGTTTCATATTTACAGCCACCATGTTTGGTATCAGCATTATCATCCCAATAGCATATATCATACTGCTTGCGGTTCGCAAAATCTTACCCAATTTCTTCCTAGTTCGCATAAAGAAGTTCATATTGAGCCTTTTGTGTCAACCAGGTTTGCAAAATAGAGACGTATTGACAAAATGGAATTGAAAAACCATGCATACTTGCATGCAACATTCATTTTACTACAATAATATTATCACAATAATTATTATAATTATGATTTGTAATCTATCTATAATTTTGCACAGACAGTCAATAGAATTTAGTAGCTATGAAACTTAAAGTTCATTATCTTAACATGTGTGTATATTTGTACATTTGATTTGAAATTTTCATAGTGCAGCATTCATAACATATGGCTGCTTTTGTATTTTAATCAGATTTCACAAATTATTTTACTGTCCTATTAGCTATATATGTACGAGAAAAGGAGCCATTGTACGGCGACAATGATAATAATACCTATATGAAACTGAAATCAAGCTTATCAAGACAATATATCCCATGCACCTATGTATATTCTTGTACTATAACAAGTGGGGTATAACTGTGATATATTCCCTCCCTGAGGGATACAAAGGAACATACCATCCATATAATATTCCTCCCTGTGGCTGTTATTTTGACCAATCAGAGCCACTGTTTTAGTTCATACAAGTAGCTAGTTACATCATTATACATTTGCATATGGACCAGCACTAGTATTATGGCACCATGGATCAACTGCAATATACTGTGTGCATACAGTAGTAGACATTATTGGACACAGATATGGCGTACAGAAACTTATATGCACTTAGTCTAATTAACACTATTCAGAAACCAATTAGATAGCTATCGCTCAATCTGGCAGTTCTGCCACGTGGCAAGTTCAACAGTGAAGAAGCTGTTCGCCATAGTTGCTAGCTGAGTTTATCACAATCTAATTGGCGTAGTTCTAGTAGCCATTGCCTGAATTGTTGGGAAACAGTGAAACTACTTCTAGTATTATTTTCGAAGCTACCTGATTATCTTTTGTTCACGGAAGCTGAGGCACTGCAACTAGCCATCATGGGCGCCATGGTTCACTCAAGCTATCCATCATCGATTGTTTCTTTTCTGCTTTGTTTATATACTTGACAGTTACTATGGAGGACTAGGTGTGTGCGCTGAACTACTGACCCAATCAGATGGGATATATAATAATTATAACACGGTTGTCAGGGATTTTGGGCACGACCATCTTCTCAGTCTATGCTGCGTCAGCAATCTTTGTTTAATCTTATCATTCTTTGGCCTATACTAGACCACTGACCATTACTATCAACATTCATACATCATTAGCTAAAAATACAGATCTATTCACGGAATCTGTGTGTCTAATTACACTGCCATGAACATATTAACTAACTGAGCAGAGAATTAAGGTGGGAGGCTCCATGACCATGACTTGGGATATTATTGCATGCTATGCATGATACCCATGCATGCATGTCGGGGGGCCTTGGCTGGGCCATAGTAGCTATACGGAGAAAACCATTACTCCACTGAAACTGTACTAGAGTTAAAAGTTTGAGTTCATAGCTAGGTTTTTTTCTCAAATTACAACTGTTACAGTGATAAATAGTGCCCAAGGTAAGTATTAATTTTTATTGGCACATGCATAATATTATTATAGCAGCAACTAATTAAGATATGTACATTCCCAGCAGCTCAAAATAGTAAATTATTTACATGGTAATGGACCTTTATCGAAATGTCACTAATGTTGCTTTACTGTATTAGATATCTTATAGCAGATACTGTTATCACAGTCATATCAGAAGAATCTGGCAATGTCTCACAAGTCCTATCATCTTCTGATCCTCATTGCTCTCTTCTCAATATGCCACTGTAAGTTACGATAGTCATGGACTACTAGTTAGCCACTGCCATAGACTAAAGGCTAACTTAACGGTCTTGCATGCCGGCCAGATTCTAGGTACCCCTGTATTTAAGACTGAGAGAGTCTGGCCAGTGAGAATAACAAGAGGCCTGGGGATGAGCTTATTATCACCGAGCTTTTACTGTGCATGTACATTATTATCATGATATCACGATTATAGTGATAATTATCATTATAGCAGTAAGAATGTGCCAAGGAGAAGACAGTACTAATTGTTCCCTCCATGCTGCTGCCAAAGCCCCCAAATACTTGGACTGTCCAATCATCAGTACTAATGATGGGCTCTTATTCAGTGGAGAAGACAGTGGTTTGAAAATTGTGAACGTTTCTTGGTGCATTGAATACTGCAATTTTGTTTCAGTCTATCAACCTTGTTTCTTATTTCATATTGATTACCATGAAATATATAATTATAGCAATGCATTTCTACAAAATTTTGAAGTTACTAGTTCTGGTCAGCTTTATATATCAAGTGTAAGCATTGATATGCGACAGACCACATTCAACTGTTCAGTTTGGAATGAAAGCAGTTCACAGTGGAGCCAACCATACAAAATAGGTCCGCTGACAATATTAAATTATGGTAAGCCCAAACAAACTTCAGGAGACAGTATACTCAAAATTTACAATATCATTCTAGGTCTATTGTACGCAGAAAATGATTGTATTCCGAAGAACACATTCCAAGAACCTTTCTTCTTTCAGAAATCTTCAATAGGGGCAAACAAGATATTGTGTATGCAAGGAGAAATGCTGGAAGCCCAAGTAGAATGGACCAGATTGGAGCCAAACTATCGAAGCCTTTATCAAATTGATTCTAGTTCACACTTTGATACGCTAACATCAAGATGTTTTGAGTGTGGCTGTATAGTTGATTTGATTGCATCAAAGAGGGGTCGGCGCATGTTGAATAGTATTAATGAAAGTGCAAAGTATATTTCACTCACAGCAACAGGATACTATTTACCTGAAACATACGATGCTTTCATCAGCTCTCTCAAGTGTATTGGTATCCAAAATTGGTTTCTGTCAGTTCTCTGGATAAGGAATGTCTCTGAATCAGATGTTGGAAGCTATGGAGTGACAGTTCGTTCAACTAGATCCAAGTTTCTAAACCACACAAGAAACTTCACTTTGACGACGGGTAAGCACCTGATATGATGAATATTAATTAATGCTTGCCACATGCGTGCATATACACACATTTTTATATAGGCTATATTCAAATAGAACCAACTTTTCATGATGTAAAGATCAACAGCCAAACCACTGAGGTCATTACTGAGGGGGATACTGCCTACTACATCTGCAATGCCACAGTTCCAGTCTCCTCCTTTCTAGTATGGAAAAGACTGGACAATAAAATAGTGCCAACTATGAAGCTTACGACATCAGTGAATTCTATTGCGCATGATGTGAGCGACATGTGTCAAACTTACACACAAGAACGGCTTAGTGAAGCAATGTCACTGATAATCAATAATTCCACTCTGTATACTGTGGAAGGCTTAGTGAGTCGACAGACCATAGCTTTGGTTATTTGCAACATGAAATCAAGTAGAGCCGGTGTGTATCAGTGTATTGCTCAATCCTACACGGGAGAGGTGACAATTGGAGCACAGATTTCAATAGATGTCACACCATCTGTCTCATCTTCATCACATAATCTAGTCGCATACCTAATAATGGGCTGTGTACCGACTGCAATCCTTTTGTTGGTAGCCATATTGGTCATTGTGATCACATATTTCTGGTATCGGTATCAATCAAAACGCCTCAAATCCAGAGAAAATAGTGCTGGCATGCGCCGAAGGAGGCCCCGGGAAGAAAATATTTACCTTTGATGCCTGTCCACATAAAAAGCACTAAAGGATTCAAAGTACACTGTCAAATACTGTATCAACTTACACATTATGTACAATAATTATGCTTCTTTCATCTCTAAAAATTACTATTAATTGGCAATATATTGCTGTTAGGCACACTTAATGAATCAATAATTTTTGCTTATCAATGAGTATGCTGTAGCAACCAGAAATTTGTGGCATTCAATTGCCCATTATACATGTGCTCATTTAATTTCTCTGATAGTAGCTGGCAACAAAACATTATACTATTCATAACTTTCATGGGGACTACTTTGCTCCAATTAGCTACATATACTGACATCAAATCAAGTAAGAGAAGTTTTTACTATTTTATGTGAGCCTGTGTTGTGCATCCATACTAGATGGATGTAGCTACATGTATCTGAGCATGTAAAACCAAGGCAGGTTGTAGTTTATGGTAATTTAAAAGTATTGTACATGTTTTCTTAGCTGCATGTTCAGCGCTGCTATCAACAGAGATATAAATGAATGAATGTGAAGACTTCATCTTCTGAACTATCATGCTAATAATATAATATTATGTGCACAAAATATTATTAGCTACACACATAGGCCTCTATAATGTAAAAAACATTATAATAAGAGCTGAAGGCTTGACGAGTGCATACCTGGGTCCAGTGGTCTAACTGAAATTCTGATAAGGACATCGACTACTGCTACACTGCACCACTATAGACTGCTCCTGACAAATGCTACAGCCTTGCTGGAGCACAAATTTAATTACTTTTAATATGTATGCTGTGCATCCATAGATGAATGTACATATATCATGCAAGTATCAGAACATGTAAACTAAGTTAACTTATATTGTTTACTACTCATGCATGCATGTTCGGCTGCTATCAACAGAGACATGAAATGAAGGCTTTCACGTACTTTCATCTTCATTAGGTCAAGCCCCCAAAGGTGGACCATAAACTGTGTCAACAGTTCAGTTTATACTATCAGATGTGTTTAGTTTAGATAATGATGTAGCTGGCAACACTGATAATTCACTGAAAAGTTTTGATAAAATAGTATTGCTTTCTGCCTCAAACCAGAGCTAAACAAACCCTATTGCTACCTGTTGATAGTTGCGAGAAGTATTATAGCTAGCTATTATAAGTTAGTGGAATTGGAGACTGATGCTATACTTGGGAGTAGTAGAGTCTAGCAAGAGTAATTTAATAACAGTTGTTACTTTATAATGATATATTATTATTATAGCTATAAACATCGACAGTAAAACATGGCAATTTTCCCCAGCAAAATAAGGATCATTTTATGTGTGAACTTCTGTCTTGGATCCATAGCATTGAAGTTACCACAAGGAAAATGGAAAACACTGAACACAAATTCATTGACAAGCGTTGAATCAAAAAATTTCGACCTTAAACAGCCATCTTGCCCACCATGGAAATATCATAAGTTTCTCAACTCGAGCTGTGAGTGTGGAGACAGCATTCGTGACATTGTGCGATGCGATGAAGATGATAACAGTGTTTCCCTCCTTACCTGTCACTGCATGTCATACAGTGACTACAGTGACATGATGCTAGTTGGAAACTGCCCCTACCTGTGCACAAACAACTTTCACATATACATATTTGAATACACAAATATTACAGATCTGTGTAATCAGCATATACAGCTAAACAGGAAAGGGCAAATGTGTGGAAAGTGTCTGGACAACTTTGCACCTTCTCCCTACTCCTACAGTTTTGAATGTAGTAACTGTTCAGATTACAAATATAACTGGATCAAGTATATTGCTATTGCTTATGTTCCGCTCACGATTTTCTTTCTGGTAGTAATCATTTTCAGGTTTAACGCAATGTCCCCATCAGTAACTTCTTTCATAATTGTGTGCCAAATTCTTAGTTGTCCTGCCACTAGTAGTTTCATTAGTGTCTGGGAGCAATTCCTAGTCAAAGGCTCAAATAATGATCCTAACATAATTTTGGCCATTATTCGAACTTTATCCGCAATGTATGGAGTGTGGAATCTAGATTTCTTTCGCATGGTTTACGAGCCATTTTGCTTGCATCCAAGCATGTCTATTCTTCAGATAATGTCCCTTGACTACGCTATTGCCATGTACCCTCTTGTTGTTATCTTCTTTGTTTATTTACTCATAAAAGTTCATGAACGGTTTGAAATGCTTCAGTTTCTCTGGAGGCCAGCCGCATGGCTTTTTACTCGTGTAAGCAAGCAGTGGAAAACTTCTAACTCACTCATTCAAGCATTTGGAACATTCATCTTACTATCTTATGTAAAAATCATCAATACATCATTTGATATTCTTATGCCAACACAGCTTTATAATGTCAGTGGACAATTTGTTGGACTGTATGTGTACTACAATGGCTCACAGGAGTACTTTGGACGTGACCACCTTCCTTATGCAGTGTTTGCCATCTTCATGTTCACCACATTTAACCTAATGCCTCTTTTATTGCTTTGTCTCTATCCCTGTCGATGCTTTCAGTCCTGTCTTAACTGCTTTCGACTCAATAGTCAGGTGCTGCATACCTTCATGGACGCTTTTCAAGGCTGTTACAAGTTTGAGCCCTACGACTGTCGATACTGGGCTGCCTTTTACCTGTTTCTGAGGATAGCGGCACTCGCCATATTTGCTGCAACACAAAGTGTCATTGTGAGTGGAATTATATTATTTCCGGTAATTTCCCTTTTTGCTGTAATCAGACCATACCGCAAAACAGTGTACAACATGGTGGATATAGTTCTCCTCTTGGTATTAGTTCAGGTATTCTTTTCAGCTGCTGGAATTTCACTTTGTGCACTCATGATCAATCGAAGATTTCAAAGATTATTAACCTTAATGCTGGGAATTGGCCTAGTCATGCCCATTTTGTATATCACTACTCTGGCTGTGTATAAAATCCTACCCAAATCCTGGGTCGTCTACATAAAGAAGTGTGCATTGCGTCTACCATGCACTAACAGAGCTTGTCTTCACATGGAAGAGGATAGTGAGGACCCTTTGATCTCACACCTGGAAGAAAGTACAAGTATGGATTATGAACGCACACTTTTACTGCATCAAGATATGCCACGTTACAATGGTCTACTGAATGACTATACAGGTAGTGCACAGTAGCAGTTACAAGTGAAACTATTGTATCATGAATGTAATCGAGTTTTAGACTACACATATAACATCAAACTGTCATTCTGATAAATTTTGTACATAGTAGATAAAGATCATATTGGTTCTCTTCATTATTTTCCTTTGTAACCAATTATTGTGAGCAGATGTCAGAACATTATACCATTACCGGTATATTATAATAATAGATATTGTTTTTGTCAATGCTTTACTCTTAGACTACTTGTACCAAGACACATAGCTACACACAGTTTTCAGTAAATAAATTCAGGTCCGGTAATGTACTATACGGGAATTCCCACAAATTGACATTTTATTATTATTTTACAGTATAGATTACCATAAATCATTTTCAAAATCAATTCTCTCTCAGCTTCAATGAATGCCATTATCTTCTTCTCTCAACTTGTTTCTTCTCCAGCAGTATAATGAACATGATAAGCACATATGCATACTTTTCTAACGCATTTGATCACAGCATTAAATTAAATCTTATACGAGTATAGCTGATGTTATGCATGGTTATTCCCTTTAGCATTTGGAATTTAGACTTTTTTGCATGTTCTACAAGCCCTATTGCCTTCATCTGAATTTATCGATAATTCAGATAATGTGCCTTGATTATGCTATAGCTATATACCTTCTACTCTTGATTTTTTCAGCATACATAAGTGACTAGAATCTTCTTTAAACCAGTTGTATGGTTATTTATACATCTCAATCATCAATGGAATGTATCTAGTTTACTCTGAAAACATTTTGCCATCACAGTTGGATAGTGAAACTGAACTGTCCAGTTGTGGTTACAACAGACCATTAGAGGTTCACCAGACTCTTTCTCCCTTACAATATTGGGTCATACCAATTCATAAAGCTATAGTTGCAATTATCAGTAATTATATCTAATTTCTCTTATCATACCCTATAGTTTACACATGGCCACAGATTACGCTGCACCCTGTTCCATTATCTGAGTCAATATTAATTTTAGTACACAACAGCAGCACTTGTAACATGGAACTTGAGTAAGGTATTCGCTGGATATAATATGAGTAAGACATTCTATACTATCTATACTTCAGCGAATTTTCAGGTCTCAAATGACAAGAGCTCTGTCAAGGCCCTGAATTTTCCTATCATTACGATATAGGTTACCTCATAAATACATCCAAAAACTGCAGAAGGTAAATTGCTACTGGGGACATAATGTTGATTTATCTCTGTTTGAAACATTTTCAGTAATGTTTTAACTACAATGGTCTCAATAGCTTTGTGTCATATAGTTATACCTTTGCCAACTTAATAATATTATTACAGGTGTGGATAAACTGTCAGTGTGCTTTATAAGTGCCAACCAGTTAGCGTACAAAGATATTGAAGAAGGTGCACCTGTTCATCATTAAAATTAACGAAAATTCTGAAAATTATGAAAACTCTGCAACGCGGTATGTGTATACAACCATAATGATGTTGGGAACTTATATACATGAGGGATCAGGGGCTTCAACAACTGGAAGCTAGGACTGCATGATTCCCTCGATCCTGATTCTATCAGCAGCTACGATACAAATATACACAGACAAAGTAATTAGTTATTGCATGTCAAGATAAAGTGCTTGCATGGACTGTGTGATGGCATTGATAAATTTAGATGAAGGCAAAAGGGCTAGCTTGTACACCAACCAAAAGAAATCTAGATTCCAAATGCCGAACGCAGTAGCCACAACATCGGCTACAATCAATAGATTAATATCGTGATCAACTGGATATGCGTTAGAAAAGTATGCATATGTGCTAATCATGTTCATTACTGCTGGAGAAAAAACCATTTGAGAGAAGAAGATAATGGCACTCATTGAAGCTGAGAGAGCATTAAGTCTGAAAATGATAACCAAGAAAAAAAAACACTGTTAATGGAACATAAGCCACCGCAAGATATTTAAGCCAGTTGTACTTGTATAGTGTGAGCAATTAGCACATTTCAGTCAATAGGAATATTATGGTGAGGGTGAGTGATTATTTTACTCTGTCCACACATCTATTCTGATGGATATCTCTATCACACAGAGCACTTAAATTGATATCACTGCCAATATCCAAACAAAAGTAGTTTACACAAAGAAATGGAGAAGCTTCTATCACTATGGAAGAAAACTTTCAGTGTTTCTTTCCCAACACCAGCATGTGCATGCATACAAACATGGTTGGTACTGACACTAGTAATGAGCATAATGGACCAGGTACTCCAAAATAGGAACTTAAACTTAGTACTAATTAAGCAAAATAATCCTGTCAGTAGTAATATAATAGGCGGCTGTAGATGTGTCAAAATAAGTGCTAGGACAGTTGTGATGATGGCAGTGCTCAGAATAGCGGTAGCTCTAGTACTAATCTACCACTTAGCTGGGGTAAAATGTTTATCAACCTCAGAAAATCTAAAGCAGAAAGTGATAAGTACCAGTAATGATCTAGAGCTTATATCTAGTCATAAATGGCCAACATGTCCACCATGGAAATATCACAAATATAACAACTCCAGTTGTGTGTGTGGATATGGAATAGATGATGTTGTTGCTTGCAGAGATAATCAGTCGATAATTTCTCTACTATCCTGTCACTGTATGTCCTACAGTGACAATGGTGATGGTGTAGTGGTGGGAACTTGCCCATTCCTTTGTACGAACAACTTATACATAGGAATTGATAGTGACACCAACTTAAGTACTCTGTGTGATGTAGATATCCGTCAGAACAGGCAAGGACAGATGTGTGGACAGTGTAAAGATAATCACTCACCCTCACCATATTCCTATCAACTAAAATGTGCTCATTGCTCACACTACAAGTACAACTGGCTTAAATATCTTGTGATGGCTTATGCTCCATTAACAGTATTTTTTGTCATGGCTATCATTTTCAGACTTAATGCTCTCTCAGCTTCAATGAATGCCATTATCTTCTTCTCTCAAATGTTTTCTTCTCCAGCAGTAATGAACATGATAAGCACATTTGCATACTATTCTAACACACATCCTGTTGATCCGAACATCAATCTAATGATTGTAGCTGATGTTCTGGCTACTGTGTTTGGCATTTGGAATCTAGATTTTTTCCGATTGGTGTACAAGCCCTTTTGCCTTCATCCGAATTTATCAATGATTCAAATAATGTGTCTTGACTATTTAATAGCTGTTTACCCATTGCTGTTGATTGTTTTAACCTTCATATTTATCAAGCTTTATGAAAGATTTCAAGTTGTTACGATCTTCTTTAAGCCACTGGTATGGTTATTTGCACATTTTAATCATCATTGGAATGCATCTACCTCTCTTATTGAAGCATTTGCAACTTTTATTTTACTGTCATATGTGAAGGTGATCAACACATCATTTGATATTATTATGCCTACCGAACTTTACAATGTCAGTGGACAAATTGTTGGACGGTACGTGTACTACAATGGCTCATTGGAATACTTTGGGCGTGACCACCTTCCCTATGCGATATTAGCCATCTTCATGCTCACCACATTTAACCTAATGCCCCTTTTATTGCTTTATCTCTATCCCTGTCGATGCTTTCAGTCCTGTCTTAACTGCTGTCGACTCAACAGTCAGGTGCTGCGTACCTTCATGGATGCTTTTCAAGGCTGCTACAAGTTTGAGCCCTACGACTGTCGATACTGGGCTGCCATTTACTTATTCTTGAGAATTGCTGTTCTTGCTATCTTTGCATTTACAGAAGGCATTTTCTTTGTTATTATAGGCGGAATAGTTATTATCCCAGTAATGGCAATGATAGGTATAATTAGACCTTACAGAGAATCAGTGTACAATGGTGTTGATCTCGTCCTATTTTTAGCACTTACCCAAGTATTGTTTTCAATTGTCTGTATTTCACTCCCTACTCAAAATTACTCAATTATTATAGTTATGGGCAGTATCGGCATTATTATTCCCATAGCATATATCATACTACTTGCAGTGTACAAAATTGTACCCAACAACTGTATCATTCGCATAAAGGAGTTCGTAATGCGGTTTTTATGTCTCCATTAACCAACTTAATTTACACAGGTCCGGAGTGACAGATGATCTTCTCAGATTATGAACATAATATTTTAAAATAATTAGCTACCAGCAACATTTATTTTGTATGGAGTGTGATTTGTTAAATTTAATTTTTTGTACAGATTATCAATAGACATTAGCAGCTACGAAAAATAATAACTGATCATAATGCTTAAGCTCAGTATTAATTTATAACATAAGCAACACAGACTGAGAATCACAATACTATTGTTGGTACAGCCACAATGTCATACTTCAAACCAAAATACTTTATATCATGATTATTGCATGTAATGCAATATTATCATGAGTCTATTGTACATTCAGTAATACTATACTATACCGTAGTGTCTCAGGCAAGTGCCCATGCAGGAATGGAGAATGCCCGCTTTCGTGTATGGCAAGCATCCAAGCGAAATCTGCATCCCAATGAGTACTCTAACAAAAGAATGACTGCCTTACAATTGTGTCTATTGCGATCACTGCTCATGTTAAACTATTCAGTTTGGAATGAAAGCAGTTCCCAGTGGAGCCAGCTAGCCATACAAAATAGGCCCGCTGACAATATTAAATTTAATTTTGGTAAACCCAAACTAACTTCAGTGAACAATAAATACTCAAAATTTACATATCATTCTAGGTCTATTATATGCAGAAAATGACCGTATTTCAAAGAATACATTCCAAGAGCCTCTCTTGGAAGTAGAATCTTCAATAAGGGCAAACAATGTATTGTGTATGTAAGGAGAAATGCTGAAAACCCAAGTAGAATGGACCAGATTGGAGCCAGGCTATCAAAGGCTTTATCAAATTGATTCTAGTTCACACTTTGAAGCGCTTACATCAAGATGTTTTGAGTGTGGCTGTATAGTTGATTTGATTGCATCAAAGAGGGGTTGGCACATGTTGAACAGTATTAATGAAAGTGCGAAGTAGCTATATTTCACTCACAGCAACAGGATACTATTTACCTGAAACACACGATGCTTTCATCAGCTCTCTAAAGTGCATTGGTATCCGAAATTGGTTTCTGTCAGTTCTCTGGATAAGGAATGTCTCTGAATCAGATGTTGGAAGCTATGGAGTGACAGTTCGTTCAACTAGATCCAAGTTTCTAAACCACACAAGAAACTTTATTTTGACGACAGGTAAGCACCTGAGATGAAAGAATATGGCAAATATTGTAGAAGAACTATTAATGCCTGCCATGCGTGCACATACATGCACACATTTTTATATAGGCTAGCTATATTCAAATAAAACCAGCTTTTCATGATGTAAAGGCCAACAGTCAAACCACCGAGTTCATTACTGAGGGGGATACTGCCTACTACATCTGCAACGCCACAATACCAGTCTCCTCCTTTCTAGTGTGGAAAAGACAGGACAATGAAATAGTGCCAACTATGAAGCTTACGACATCAGTGAACTCTATCGCACATGATGTGAGCGACATGTGTCAAACTTACACACAAGAACGGCTTAGTGAAGCAATGTCGCTGATAATCAATAATTCCACTCTGTATACTGTGGAAGGCTTGGTGAGTCAACAGACCATTGCTTTGGTTATTTGCAACATAAAATCAATTAGAGCCGGTGAGTATCAGTGTATTGCTCAATCCTACACGGGAGAGGTGACAATTGGAGCACAGATATCAATAGATGTCACACCATCTGTCTCGTCTTCATCACGTAATCTAGTCACATACCTAATAATGGGCTGTGTACCGACTGCAATCCTCTTATTGGTAGCCATATTGATCATTGTGATCACATATTCCTGGTATAGGTATCAATCAAAACGCCTCAAATCCAGAGAAAATAGTGCTGGCATGCGACGAAGGACGGAAGAAAATATTTACTTTTGATGCCTGTCCACGTAAAGAGCACTGAAAGGTTCAAAGTACAAAATTAATACTGCATCACCTTACACATTATGTTTGCTTCTTTCATCTCTAATTAAAATAATTATTGGCAATAATATTATTTTTTAATGTCCATACATGCTGGCATCGCTTTTAATTAGTTATGGCATGCATGAATGCAAGACGCTGCACTGCGAGCTATGAGTTGTCATTATTACATTTGCAAATCATGAGGGGCCACCCGAGCTCATACCCCTTAAGCTGTCCGGAGTGCTGATCCCACAGGCGCGTCACGAGCGCTGGCTTGTCAAAGCTAAGCCTGTTTACATGACAGCCCGTAGGGGCTGACACCCAAGGTGAAACCCCCCAAAGAGGCTAAGTGTAGGTGAGGTTAGCTGTTTATCGACTATAAATGCAATTGAATTATGAGCCAAATAAATTGCAAACAGCGAGCTTTTCTTAGCAAAAATGGCTGCCAAAAGCACATGGAAACTGCGCATGCGCAGAATCATACTAGAATTAAGCATTACATCATCAAAATACCACCATGTTAACATTAACCACAGTTTAGTCCCTAAACTAAATTTATAGCTGTCAGGCATACTTGATGAATCAATAATTATTTTTTTGCTTATCAATGAGCACACTGTAGCAATAATAGAAATTTGTGGGGTTCAATTGCCTGGGGCTATTTAATTTCTCTGATATATAGTAGCTGACCAACGAAATATAATTTTCATGGGGACTACCGAGTCTGCTTTAACTATAGCTACATGCTAACATCAAACCAATATTTTACTACTGTTAAGTGTGTTATGCATGATGGATGTACATGTACATGTCATGCATCTGAACATGTAAAAGGCTTGCAGAGTATTGTTTACTAATCATGCATGCATGTTCAGCTGCTATCAATAGTCTAAGAGACATGAAGGTTTTCATCTATATTAGGTCAAGTCCCAAAAGGTGGGCCATGCATGTACTGAAACTGTGTCAATAGTTCAGTTTATATTGTCAGTTGTGGTTAGTTCAGAATAATTGAAACAGATTTGACATAGCTATAACAACATTGATGACTCACTGATAAGTATTACTTTCTATCTCAAACCGGAGCTAAACTCACCCTATTGCTACCAGTTGATCATATAGTTGTGAGAAGTATCATAGCTATTAAAAGTCAGTGGAGTTGGAGAGTCTGGCAAGAGTATTAATTATTATAGCTATAAACATCAACAGCTAAACATGGCAATTTTCCCAAGCCAATTAAGGATCATTTTATGTGTGAACTTCTACCTTGGATCCATAGCATCGAAATTACCACAAGGAAAATGGCAAACACTGAACACAAATTCAAATATTGAATCAAAAAATTTCGGGCTTAAACAGCCATCTTGCCCACCATGGAAATATTATAAGTTTTTCAACTCGAGCTGTGAGTGTGGAGACAGCATTCATGACATTGTACTATGCGATGAACATGATGACGATGTGTTTCTCCTTACCTGTCACTGCATGTCATACAGTGACCACAGTGACATGATGCTTGTTGGAGACTGTCCCTATCTTTGTACAAACAATTTTTATACACACATATTTGAATCCACAAATATTACAGATCTGTGTAATCGGGATATACAGCAAAACAGAAAAGGGCAAATGTGCGGAAAGTGTCTGGACAACTTTGCACCTTCTCCCTACTCCTTCAGTTTTGAATGTAGTAACTGTTCAGATTACAAGCACAACTGGATCAAGTATATTGCCATCGCTTATGTTCCACTAACGATCTTCTTTCTGGCAGTAATCATTTTCAGGTTTAACGCAATGTCCCCATCTGTAACTTCATTCGTACTTGTGTGCCAAATTCTTAGTTGTCCTGCCACTAGTAGTCTCATTAGTGTCTGGGAGCAATTCCTAATCAAAAACTCGAATAATGAATCAGATCCTAACATTAAAATTTTGGCCATTGTTCAAACTTTATCCACCACGTATGGAGTGTGGAATCTAGATTTCTTTCGCATGGTCTATGAGCCATTTTGCTTACACCCAAGCATGTCTATTCTTCAGATAATCTCCCTTGACTATGCTATATCTATGTACCCTCTTATAGTTATTGTTTTCGTATATTTGCTCATAAAACTTCATGAAAGGTTTGAAATGATTCAGTTTCTCTGGAGGCCAGCAGCACGGATTTTTATTTGTATTAGCAAGCAGTGGAAAACTTCTAACTCACTCATTCAAGCATTTGGAACATTCATCTTACTATCTTATGTAAAGGTCATCAATACATCCTTTGATATACTCATGCCTGTTCAACTTCATAATGTCAGTGGACAGGTTGTTGGATTGTACGTGTACTACAATGGCTCATTGGAATACTTTGGACATGATCACCTTCCTTATGCAGTGTTAGCCATCTTTATGTTCACCACATTTAACCTAATTCCTCTTTTATTGCTTTGTCTCTATCCCTGTCGATGCTTTCAGTCCTGTCTTAACTGCTGTCGACTCAACAGTCAGGTGCTGCGTACCTTCATGGATGCTTTTCAAGGCTGCTACAAGTTTGAGCCCTATGACTGTCGATACTGGGCTGCCTTTTACCTGTTTCTGAGGATAGCAGTTTTGGTTATCTTTGCTCTAACGCAGAGTGGTTATTTTATATTAGTAACAGGAATTCTACTAGTACCTATAGCTTCTTTATTGTCAGTAGTTCGCCCTTACAGAGAGAATATCTACAACATTATTGACTCTGTGATGTTTCTTGCTCTCATTCAGCTATGTTTCTCAACAGCTGGCTTTTCACTAACATCATTCGATCGAAGGTACGAAGCTTTTGTTACCATCACGTTTGGCATTGGTGCTCTCTTTCCACCTATTTATGCCATTCTACTGTTAGTCAAGAATATCACACCAAGTAATCTGTTGGCCACCTTAAAAAGGTACATACTCTGTCTAGTGTTATGCAAAGAAAAAGTAGGATTACAGAGAAATGAAAGCATTGATTCAGAAGAGCCTTTGCTGGGTGACAGTGCAGAATCACAGCTGCCTGGTGATGAGGAACCACATTACAATAGCTTACTAAACTATACGATATGAGAATGTTATTCTCACAGGAATTATCATTGTGACGAGTTTACCAACTGTAGCTACTATTAGAATATCACCTAGCAATAAAATTAATAATTGGGTACATTTTGTAATATATAATATGCTGATTGAGAATCTATATAGTTTCGTGAAAGTGAAAGATAACTGTTACAACACACAGTATATAATGTCATTTTCTATATAGAATACATTGAGATGGTTTGTAACAATTCTTTGCATGTAAATTGGGGCTATGGTCACTCTTTGACCTCGATATACCCTACATAATAATAATACTTAGTAGCAATATTTTATGGTATACACCACTGAAGTTCCGTGATGCCGCAGCTCTGTAGTTTGGGATTATCTTCCTCTCATAGTAGTTATCAAACTGCTGATGCAAGATTAGTAAACACACTATAGCTAAAGGCAACGACTGCTATAATAACAGCCTTTCAGTATTATTATAGCACACTATAGCAGTACTAGCTACTGCATAATATGGTATTATAGCTACTTCCTCATATATTTCCTATATTGTGCATATTGAAAGTTTTGAAATTAAGTTTTGGTTTGCTTATCGATCTCTGAGTAGCTTGTAGAGCATGTATTGGTTATTGGCCACTACAGTGGAACCCCTCTAAAGCGGACACCACTGGGACCAAAAGTTTTGTCCAGTGCTGTAGCGAGGTATCCTTAGCTCAGGGGTTAGTGGTTGACTACACCCCTCCTCCAATCGTGGCCAGCTATGATAAAGCACCACTGTGGACAACGAAAAAGATCGTATTGATGAGAGATCTGTCATGCAACTGACAGCTCCTAACTTAAGCAAGAATTTGAGACATATTTATATAGGCTTTACTATAGTAGCTGATCCATTGCAGTCCACATGGGACCCCCTTCCCCCCCCCCCCCCACCCATACACACACACACACACACATGCACACACATACACCACACACACACACACACACACACACACACACACACACACACACACACACACACACACACACACACACACACACACACACACACACACACACATGCACACACACACACACACACACACACACACACACACACACACACACACCATACCACTACAGAATTTTCAGAGATTAATGAGAAACCAGCTGGAGCCAGCCAACTAAATTAAAACAGCTGTACACATTCTGGTTCAATGAGCACGCTGAAACCGACGGATATAAATGGTGGGTGTGGTCTAACTGTCCGTTATGCAAGGTAGTTCACTGTTTGCTTGCTGAACGGGACCAAAATAAGTGTCCATTATACGGAATAGCGGAGTGTCTGCTGTTGAGGAGGTTTGAATATGTTGAAGTCTATGGAAATACAATCCGGACATTCAGAATTGTCCGTTGTATCACAGATGTCCGCCGTTGAGGGGTGTCCAATAAGCGGGGTTCCACAGGATTTCATGATCAATCTGAAAACACAAGACTAGCTAGCTACATGTATACCAATTATTCCTGGTTGGTGAAAACACAGCCTAACCAACTTCAAGCAGCTATTATAGTATAGCTGCATATGCCTCCCACAGATTTCATACACGTATATTATTCTCGAAACTGAGTGTATAAAGATTTGTTATCCAGTAGCATACATGGACCAATCACATGCAGTACATAGCCCGTTGACCTAAACAGAGCACTATAATGTTTATGATAATTTTTAATTGGCTAGAATATACCAATTATTCCTGGTTGGTGAAAACACAACCTAACCAACTTCAAGCAGCTATAGCTGCATATGCCTCCAACAGATTTCCTACACGTATATTATTTTCAAAACTGAGTGTATATAGATTTGTTATCCAGTAGCATACATAGACCAATCACATGCAGAACATAGCCCGTTGACCTAAACAGAGCACTGTTATGTTTATGATATTATAACAATTATCATTTTTAATCAGCTAGAATATACCAATTATTCCTGGTTGGTGAAAACACAACCTAACCAACTTCAAGCAGCTTATAGCTGCATATGCCTCACACAGATTTCCTACACGTATATTATTTTCAAAACTGAGTGTATATAGATTTGTTATCCAGTAGCATAATATTACATGGACTAATCACATGCAGAACACATGCAGCCTGTTGACCTAAATAGAGTGCCGTTATGTTTATGATAACAATAAAATTATCACTTTTTAATCAGTTAGACGAATGTGTCACATTTTAGTTTATAAGTTCTATTGGTGACAACTATTTTGGGTTGCACAAGATTAAGAGAGGAGAGAAATACTTTTAAATTACAATCCGAATAATCTAGAATTGAGTATTAACCTGTATCAAGTCGTACTATATGGAATTTTTAAACATCCACCCTGGAATTCTTATGTTTGTGAGTTTGCTGTGCCTTGGATTCAAGATTACGGTTCAAAATGTGCACATCACTAATCCGATAATCAAATCTTATTCAGAACTTGCTAATCACAAGCCATCTTGCCCACCATGGCAATATTATAAGTTTCTCAACTCGAGCTGTGAGTGTGGAGACAGCATTCATGACATTGTGCTATGCAATGAAGATGATGACAGTGTGTCTCTCCTTACCTGTCACTGCATGTCATACAGTGACCACAGTGACATGATGCTTGTTGGAGACTGTCCCTATCTTTGTACAGATGATTTTTACACACACATATCTGAATACACAAATATTACAGATCTGTGTAATCGGGATATACAGCTAAACAGAGAAGGGCAAATGTGTGGAAAGTGTCTGGATAATTTTGCACCTTCTCCCTACTCCTTCAACTTTGAATGTAGTAACTGTTCAGATTACAAACACAATTGGATCAAGTACATTGCCATCGCTTATGTTCCACTAACATTCTTCTTTCTGGCAGTAATCATTTTTAGATTCAACGCAATGTCCCCATCAGTAACTTCTTTCATACTTGTGTGCCAAATTCTTAGTTGTCCTGCCACTAGTAGTCTCATTAGTGTCTGGGAGCAGTTCCTAATCAAAAACTCGAATAAGGATCCTAACATTAAAATCTTGGCCATTGTTCAAACTTTATCCAGCATGTATGGAGTTTGGAATCTAGATTTCTTTCGTATGGTTTATGAGCCATTTTGCTTACACCCAAGCATGTCTATTCTTCAGATAATGTCCCTTGATTATGCTACTGCCATGTACCCTCTTGTAGTTATCATTTTCGTATATTTGCTCATAAAACTTCATGAAAGGTTTGAACTGATTCAATTTCTCTGGAGGCCAGCAGCACGGATTTTTATTCGTGTAAGCAAGCAGTGGAAAACTTCTAACTCACTCATTCAAGCATTTGGAACATTTATCTTACTATCTTATGTAAAAGTCATCAATACATCATTTGATATACTCATGCCTGTTCAACTTCATAATGTCAGTGGACAGGTTGTTGGACTGTATGTGTACTACAATGGCTCATTAGAATACTTTGGGCGTGACCATCTTCCTTATGCAGTGTTAGCCATCTTCATGTTCACCACATTTAACTTAATGCCTCTTTTATTGCTTTGTCTCTATCCCTGTCGATGCTTTCAGTCCTGTCTCAACTGCTGTCGACTCAACAGTCAGGTGCTGCGTACCTTCATGGATGCTTTTCAAGGCTGCTACAAGTTTGAGCCCTATGACTGTCGATACTGGGCTGCCTTTTACCTGTTTTTGAGGATAGCAGTTTTGGTTATCTTTGCTCTGACACAAAGTGGTTATTGTGTGTTAGTAACAGGAATTCTACTAGTACCTACAGCTTCTTTATTGTTAGTAGTTCGCCCTTACAGAGAGAATATCTACAACATTATTGACTCTGTGATGTTTCTTGCTCTCATTCTGTCATGCTTTTCAGCAGCTGGCTTTGCACTAACTTCATTTGATCGAAGGTACGAAGTTTTTGTGACCATCACGTTTGGCATTGGTACTCTCTTTCCACCTATTTATGCTGTTCTACTGTTAGTCAAGAATATCACACCAAGTAATCTGTTGGCCGCCATAAAAAGGTACATACTCCGTCTAGTGTTATGCAAAGAAAATGTGGGATTACAGAGAAATGAAAGCATTGATTCAGAAGAGCCTTTGCTGGGTGACAGTGCAGAATCACAGCTGCCTGGTGACGAGGAACCACATTATAATAGCTTACTAAACTATACGATATAATGAGAATGTTATTCTCACAGGAATTATCATTGTGACGAGTTTAGGTAACCAACTGTAGCTGCTATTAGAATACCAGCTAGCAATATTGTGTACATCTTGTAATTTATACTGATTGAGAATCTATATAGTTTCGTGAGAGTGAAAGATAATTGTTACAACACCAGGATACAATGTCATGTAACCTCGTTTTCTATATAGAATACATTTATGATTCTTTGTGAGTTATATGTAAGTTGGGGCTATGGTCACCCTTTGAACTCAATATACTTAGTACATGTAGCAATATTTTCATGATGGTCTACACCACTGAAGTTCCGTGATGCTGCAGCTCTGTAGTTTTGGGTTATCTTCCTCTAGTGATCAAACTGCTGATGCAAGATTAGTAAACACGCTATAGCTATGTATGCTACTGGATGACAAATCCAAACTCGATTTCAAAAATATGCGTGTAGGAAATCTGTAGGAGGCAGCTTGCCGCTTGAGTTAATTAGGTAGTGTTTTCACCAACCAGGAATAAATTAGTATAGTCTTGCGTTCTCAAACTCAATACCTGGATAGCTTGGATAATAGTATTCCTATTGGCCAGTAACCAATACATGCTCTACATGCTACTGGATTGATAAGCAAACCAAACTTATAGTTTCAAAAACTTTAAGATGCACAATAGGAAATAATATATGAGGAAGTAGCTGTTATTATGCAGTAGCTAGTACTGCTAGTATGCTCTGAGCAGTAATTACAATACTTGTATTGAAAAGCTGTTATTGCGGTGCTGGTTGCCCTTAGACCAATCATATGTAGAACACAGCCCATTGACCTAGCTATTAGTAAATAGAGTACTGTTATGTTTATGATAATAATTTTTGCTTATTAATCAGTTGGACTAAGGTGTCAATACTTTTCGTCCATCAGTGACAGATATTTTGGGTTGCTCAAGGTTAAGTAAGAGTGGAGAAAAGTGACAATTTACAATCCGAATAAAATCTAGTAGTAAGTTGTATCTGATGATAATGCAATTTTTAAACAATATCATCCACCTTGGAATTCTTATTTCTGTGAGTCTGCTGTGTCTTGGATCCAAGATTGCGGTTCCAATCACGCACATTACTAATCCAATTATCAAATCTGATCAAGAACTTGGTAATCACAGTCAGCCATCTTGTCCACCATGGCAGTATCG
The DNA here is from genome assembly GCA_963930775.1 of Cliona cf. orientalis. Classification (NCBI taxonomy): domain Eukaryota; kingdom Metazoa; phylum Porifera; class Demospongiae; order Clionaida; family Clionaidae; genus Cliona; species Cliona cf. orientalis. The sequence continues at coordinate 2,317,464 of OZ005696.1, forward strand.
TAAGTTTTGTAACTCCTGCTGTGAGTGTGGAGACGGCATTCATGGCGCTGTGCTCTGCAATGAAGATGATGATAGTGCAAACCTACTCAATTGCCACTGCATGTCATACAGTGACCATATTGATGTGATCCTTGTTGGAGATTTCCCTACCTATGTACAAATGACTTTTACACAAATATATCTAAAAATACAGATATTAGCGATCTATGCAATCATGATATACAGCAAAACAGGAAAGGGCAAATGTGTGGAAAGTGTCGGGACAACTTTTGCACCTTCTCCCTACTCCTACCGTTTCGAGTGCAGTGACTGCTCTAATTACACACACAAATGGATCAAATACATCACTATTGCTTACATTCCTTTGACCATCTTTTTCCTTGCAGTAAATCCTGTTCCAGTTCAATGCAATGTCCCCTTCAATGAATTTATTTACACTAGTCAGCCAAATTTCAGTTGCCCTTCCGTTAGTAGTCTCAGTAGTGAGTATGTATGTTTCATGGATCCTAATGGTTTTTGTAGTGTTGGATATAGCTAGAGTTTTGTCTGTGATTTATGGGATGTGGAACTTAGATTTCTTTCGTAATATCAGGAGCATATGAGCCGCCCGAAGGGCGGCGAAGGAGCGTCCGACTGCATGTCAGATGTGTTAGGCGAAGTTCATTAGCAATGCTTGACCTTATATGGAGTGGCCAGCTGCAGGGTATTTCTATTGGTTAAGCTCCATAGTGATAGCACCGCCCGTAGTACACAGTCTACAACCACACTACAGACTAAGTCAATTAGCTAGTACAGTGTGACTTGTGCAAAAGTAATCTGCTATGCACCGCACCAGCTGCACGTTCCAAATAAGGAAGTGTAGCCTTAAGGACTTCACCTAACACATACTACAGCCAACCCTACGGTAGTCGGACGCTCCTTCCCCGCCCTTCGGGCGGCTCATATGCTCCTGGTAATATTTATAGGCCCTTCTGTCTGCACCCAGGTATTTCTGTTCTTCAGACGATGTGCCTCGACTATGTAATAGCTGTGTATCCTCTCATTTACTAATCATGCATGCATATTTAGCTGCTATAAATAGAGACATGAAGGCTTTCATCCATATTAGGTCAAGTCCCTAAAGGTGGGCCATGTACTTGAACAAAACTGTGTCAACTGTTCAGTTTATATTGCCAGTTGTGTTTAGTTCTGAATAATTGAAACAGATTTGATGTAGCTATAGCAACATTGATGATTCACCGAAAAGTAATGATAAAATAGTATTACTTTCTGTCTCAAACCGGAGGTAAACAAACCCTATTGCTACCTGTTGATAGTTGTGAGAGGTATAGCTATCATAGCTATTAAAAGTCAGTGGAGTTGGAGAGTCTGGCAAGAGTATTAATTATTATAGCTATAAACGTCAACAGCAAAATATGGCAATTTTCCCAAGCCAATTAAGGATCATTTTGTGTGTGAATTTCTGTCTTGGATCCATAGCATTGAAGTTACCACAAGGAAAATGGCAAACACTGAACACAAATTCAAATGTTGAATCAAAAAATTTCGTCCTTAATTTAAAACAGCCATCCTGTCCACCATGGCAATATCATAAGTTTCTCAACTCGAGCTGTGAGTGTGGAGACAGCATTCATGATGTTGTGCTGTGCGATGAAGATGACAACAGTGTGTCTCTCCTTACCTGTCACTGCATGTCATACAGTGACCACAGTGACATGATGCTTGTTGGAAACTGTCCCTATCTTTGTACAAACGACTTTTACATTTAAAAATACAAATATTACAGATCTGTGTAATCAGAATATACAGCAAAACAGAGAAGGGCAAATGTGCGGAAAGTGTCTGGATAACTTTGCACCTTCTCCCTACTCCTTCAGCTTTGAATGTAGTAACTGTTCAGATTACAAACAAAACTGGATCAAGTACATTGCCATCGCTTATGTTCCGCTAACGGTCTTCTTTCTGGCAGTAATCATTTTTAAAGTCAACGCAATGTCCCCATCAGTAACTTCTTTCATAATTGTGTGCCAAATTTATAGTTGTCCTGCCGCTAGTAGTCTCATTAGTGTCTGGGAGCAATTCCTAATCAAAAACTCGAATAATGAATCAGATCCTAACATTAGAATTTTGGCCATTGTTCAAACTTTATCCACCATGTATGGAGTGTGGAATCTAGATTTCTTTCGCACGGTCTATGAGCCATTTTGCTTACACCCAAGCATGTCTATTCTTCAGATAATGTCCCTTGACTACGCTATTGCCATGTACCCTCTTGTAGTTATCGTTTTCGTATATTTGCTGATAAAACTTCATGAACGGTTTGAAATGATTCAGTTTCTCTGGAGGCCAGCAGCACGGATCTTTACTCGTATTAGCAAGCAGTGGAAAACTTTTAACTCACTCATTCAAGCATTTGGAACATTTATCTTACTATCTTATGTAAAAGTCATCAATACATCATTTGATATTCTCATGCCTGTTCAACTTCATAATGTCAGTGGACAAGTTGTTGGATTGTACGTGTACTACAATGGCTCATTGGAATACTTTGGTTGTGATCACCTTCCTTATGCAGTGTTAGCCATCTTTATGTTCACCACATTTAATCTAATTCCTCTTTTATTGCTTTGTCTCTATCCCTGTCGATGCTTTCAGTCTTGTCTTAACTGCTGTCGACTCAACAGTCAGGTGCTGCGTACCTTCATGGATGCTTTTCAAGGCTGCTACAAGTTTGAGCCCTACGACTGTCGATACTGGGCTGCCTTTTACCTGTTTTTGAGGATAGCAGTTTTGGTTATCTTTGCTCTGACACAAAGTGGTTATTTTGTGTTAGTAACAGGAATTCTACTAGCACCTACAGCTTCTTTATTGTTAGTAGTTCGCCCCTACAGAGAGAATATCTACAACATTATTGACTCTGTGATGTTTCTAACTTTCATTCAGCTATGCTTTTCAGCAGCTGGCTTTGCACTAACTTCATTCGATCGAAGGTACGAAGCTTTTGTTACCATCACGTTTGGCATTGGTGCTCTCTTTCCACCTATTTATGCCGTTCTACTGTTAGTCAAGAATATCACACCAAGTAATCTGTTGGCCGCCATAAAAAGGTACATACTCCGTTTAGTGTTATGCAAAGAAAACAGAGAAATGAAAGCATTGATTCAGAAGAGCCTTTGCTGGGTGACAGTGCAGAATCACAGCTGCCTGGTGATGAGGAACCACATTACAATAGCTTACTAAACTACACAATATAGTGAGAATGTTATTCTCACAGGAATTATCATTGTGACGAATTTACTAACTATATATAGCTACTATTAGAATATAACCTAGCAATAAAATTAGTAATTGGGTAAATTTTGTTCGGAAAAGTGAAAGATAACTGTTACAACACACAGGATACAATGTCATGTAACCTTATTTATTATATAGAATACATTGAGATGATTTGTAACAATAATAATTATAATTATTATTTGTGAGTTATATGTAAGTTGGGGCTATGGCCACTCTTTGACCTCGATATCCCCTATACAATATTACTTAGTAGCAATATTTTATGGTATACACCACTGAAGTTCCGTGATGCCGCAGCTCTGTAGTTTTGGGTTATCTTCCTCTAGTGATCAAACTGCTGATGCAAGATTAGTAAACACACTATAGCTAAAGGCAACCAGCACTGCAATAACAGCTTTTCAATACAATTATTGTAATGCTCAGAGCATACTAGCAGTACTAGCTACTGCATAATAACAGCTACTTCCTCATATATTTCCTATTGTGCATCTTAAAGTTTTTGAAATTAAGTTTGGTTTGCTTATCAATCCAGTAGCATGTAGAGCATGTATTGGTTATTGACCAATAGGAATTATACTATATATTATCCAAGCTATCCAGGGATTGAATTTGAGAACGCAAGACTATACTAATTTATTCCTGGTTGGTGAAAACACTACCTAATCAACTTCAAGCGGATATAATAGCTACCTCCCACAGATTTCCTACACTCATATTTTTGAAACCGAGTTTGGATTTGTCACCCACTAGCATACATGGACCAATCACATGCAGAACACAGCCCGTTGACTTAGCTAAATAGAGTACTGTTACATAATATTATATGATAATAATTATTGCTTTTTAATCAGTTAGACTAAGGTGTAAGTATTTTTAGTTGATCCATAATTAAAAGACAATTTAAAATCTGAATAAAAGTAGCAAGTTGCATCAAGTCGTATCTGCATGATAATGCAATTTTTAAACAATATCATCCACCTTGGAATTCTTATGTCTGTGAGTTTGCTGTGTCTTGGATCCAAGATTACGGTTCCAACCACACACATTACTAATCCGATTATCAAATCAGATCCAGAACTTGGTAATCGCAGTCAGCCATCTTGTCCACCATGGAAATATCGTAAGTTTCATAGCTCCAGCTGTGAGTGTGGAGACAGCATTCATGGCGCTGTGCTATGCGATGAAGAAGATGATAGTGCATCCCTACTCAATTGCCACTGCATGTCATACAGTGACCACATTGATGTGATGCTTGTTGGAGACTGTCCCTACCTGTGTACAAATGACTTTTACACAGACATATCTAAGAATACAGATATCGATATTAGTGACATAGGAAAGTAGAATAAATGTTCCGAATGCTTGAATAAGAGAGTTAGATATATTGTCCCATTGCTGACTGATACAAAATAATAGCCATGCTGCTGGCCTCCAGAGAAACTGAGCCACTTCACATCTTTCATGAATTTTTATAAGTAAATATACTAAAATAACAAGCATGAGAGGATACACAGCTATAATATAGTCGAGGCACATTGTCTGAAGAATAGAAATACCTGGGTGGAGACAGAAGGGCCTGTATATGGCACGAAAGAAATTTAGGTTCCACATCCCATAAATCACGGACAAAACTTTATATCCGACATTTAAAAAACCATTAGGATCCATGAGACGTACATACACACTACTGAGACTACTAACCGAAGGGCAACTGAAAATTTGGCTGAGTACTATGAAAGAGTTCATTGAAGGGGACATTGCATTGAACCGGAACATGATTACTGCAAGGAAAAAGATGGTCAAAGGAATATAAGCAATAGTGATATATTTGATCCATTTGTGTGTGTAATTAGAGCAGTCACTGCACTCAAAACTGTAGGAGTAGGGAGAAGGTGCAAAATTGTCCAGACACCGTCCACACATTTGCCCTTCCCTGTTTTGCTGTATATTCTGATTGCATAGATAAAATCATCAATGTATCATTTGATATTCTCATGCCCGTTCAATTGTATAATGTCAGTGGACAGGCTGTTGGACTATACGTGTACTACAATGGCTCACAGGAGTACTTTGGGCACGATCATTTTCCTTATGCAGTGTTAGCTATCTTCATGTTCACCACATTTAATCTGTTGCCTCTTTTATTGCTTTGTCTCTATCCCTGTCGATGCTTTCAGTCCTGTCTTAACTGCTGTCGACTTAATAGTCAGGTGCTGCGTACCTTCATGGATGCTTTTCAAGGCTGCATGCTACAAGTTTGAGCCCTACGACTGTCGATACTAGGCTGCCTTTTACCTGTTCCTGAGGATATTACTTCTTCTAATCTTTGCTTTTACTCAAAGTGGTTATTTTGTGTTAGTAGCAGGAATTTTTTTAATATTTGTTACATCTTTCTTGCTAGCAGTTCATCCTTACAGGGAGAGTGTCTACACTATCATTGACTCAGTGATGTTGCTTAGTAATATTCTGTTGTGCTTTTCAGCTGCTGGATTTGCACTCGTTACCTTTGATCAAAGGTATGCACCATCTGTTGTCATCATGTTTGGCATTGGGATTCTATTTCCACCTACTTATGCTTTTCTACTCCTAATCAAGACCATTACACCAAGTAATTTGCTGATCACTTTAAGAAGGTACATACTACGAAAAATCTTGCAAAGAGAAGAGGAGAGATTAATACAAATATAAAATTAGAGCATTGAAGAGCCTTTGTTCAAGCTGTTATATATACAGGTGAAACTCAAAAGTAATTAACTTCAAGGCAATTATGTACTGTAACAGTTAGTGTTTCAAACTCCTTATGTATAATTCTGGTTTCTGTACAAGCAACTATAGCACTTTCATGATGACTTTATGTTCCAAACTGTGATACCGTAGCTATATAGCGGAAATTTTCGTTAGTGCTAATTTTCGTATGATTGACCAATTTGAAAACACCCTTAGAATAAATTTTCGTATTCTTTAATTAATTTTCTTATGCTTGCTGCGGGAGATTGTGCGCACGCGCAGCTGGTAGCACTCACACTTACCCGTACACTCTTTGCTCCAAGGAAAAACGTTGTTGCTATTGAGTTTAAAATCATCATAATAATGTTGTAGTTGTGTACGTAGTATTATTAGTTGAAAATAGTACTACGAATCTGTTTTTAGAATTGCCTTTATGCATACATATATGTGAATGCATATAATGATGTACATTGCTACCGGACTATTGATAGGCATAATAAATAGACCTCGTCTCTCATTTCGTTTAAGGCTCGGTGGCTAGTCTGTGGAGTAGGAAGCAATCGCATGTTGCGGGGGCCATCGATACAAGTTGTGGGTGTGGCTTTAATTGTGTGCACAATTATTCTATTGTGAAGGCCATAATTTAAACCAGACTTTTGCGAAGAAAGTCTGATACATGATGAAAATTGGAAGAATACATACACAAGGGTCATGCTTCAAGCCTGATTATTTTGGGGGGGGGGGGGGAGGAGGGCAGTGGTCCCCCTGGCCCCCCTGGTTCCTACTCCACTGCTAGTACTGGTGCCTGCTCAGCAAGCCTGTTGAAATGCATGGCGCTTTTACGCCGATCATTCAACTGAATGTGCCTCTAGCTAGCTCTAGCTCTATGGCCTGAGACATTAAGGCCACTCTTCTTTGTGCACACAGCCCTATACTGAGCCTTGTAGTGCGGACTTTGTTTCCACCCATGTCACGCATTAACCGGGCACTCCAAGACGTGTATCATCGATCATGCCCTCATGTAGCCATGCAGGGATTATACACATTATCTTTCATAATGTATATATAGTCCCTGATGTAGTAGCTAATGACACCGACTATAATGGTAGTAGACACTGCTTAGGAGGTTTCTACATAATTTAGAAGACTGAAGGGCTCTATTTAGAATACTGCTAACTGTAACAAATACTGTGATCTGGTTGGTCACTCAGAGGTCTCTACTTCTCATAGAGACCTACAAGAATAGCCAAGGGCAAAAGAAGATGCACAGTGCAACAGTAGCCTAGTCCTCAGGTCAAACGTCATGGCTACAGTTGCTACATTCTAAATCAGTTAGAGACCTCGTCCAATAGCTAGTCTCTACACTGTTTAAGAGACCCTCAGGCCCTTAGTAGCACCCTCACTTCGCTAGGGATGCTACATGCAGCCCCAGACCTTTGGGTGACTTAAAATGCGTAGAGACCTTGTAATTGGACTCAGTCTCTAACTATTAGCTACTAATTATGTAGAATCCCGAGCAGAGCGAGGGTTCTATTGAGCCCAGAGGTCTTCTAATGTAATCATGTAGAAGCCAACTAAACAGTGTCTAACAATTTTAGATCCTATAGCAACAATGCCCAATAGCTTTGTAAACAACTGCCTAGTAATAAATTAGCCATGGGCAAAAAAATTTACCAGGTTTTTTATGAAATTCAGAAGGTTTTGTTATGAATGATACGTAGCTAGATACTTATATAGTTCAACCGATCAGATCACTGCATTTGTTACAAGTAGGATCTAAGTTATATTGTTTATTACTCACAGTCACATGCATGCATATTCGGCTGCTATCAACAGACATGAAGTCTTTCATCTATATTAGGTCTAGCCCCTAAAGGTGGGCCATATAGTTACTTAAACAAACTGTGTCAACAGTTCAGTTTATATTGTCAGTTGTGTTTACTTCAGAATAATTATTGATATGATGTAGCTAGCAACAATGACGATTCACTGAAAAGTTTCGATAAAAATAACTGTATTGCTTTCTATCTCAAACCAGAGCTAAACAAACACTATTACTACCAGTTGATAGTTGCGGGAAGTATCATAGCAATTATAAGTTCGTGGAGTTGGAGATTGATGCTATACTTGGGAGTAGTTTACAGTCTGGATAACAATTACTACTGTATAATATTATTATAGCTTAAGACATTAACAGTTAAACATGGCAATTTTCCTCATCCAATTATTATTAACCCTCGCTGCAAAGCGTAGGCGGAGGGTTACTGCAATCGTTTGGCGATTTTTGTCCGTCCATCCGTCCGTCCGTATGGTAAGGGTCGTCTAGAGAAAGTACGCATCTGAGGATTATCGGGCATCAAGGAAGAGTGGTCACGTTCCAGTGGTATAATAGCGTGCAGCTGTGGTTACCATTCTGTGCCTTGCTGGTCAGTTGTCAATGCAGTGACAGTGTAAACAGGCAGTGGCTCTCAAGTGCATAATTGAGTTTAAGTAGTCACGGAGGCTTTCAGTTATTATAGTGACATAGGCAGGTGCCTTCCCCCTAGCCTATATCATAACTGGAGTACCTCAGGTGCAGGGTATGTATAATATAATATTGAACTAGATACATACTACCATAATAATATGGTAGTATGTATCTAGTTCAATACTCCTTATATTGAGCAGGGATACACACTGAGATATGCTAGCTACTATAGATCTACATGTGTATGAGTTATGCATGCGTGTAGCGGTGAGGGTTTTGCACTCCTGTGCATTCATTTTATGTGTGAACTTCTGTCTTGGATCCATAGCATTGAAATTACCACAAGGAAAAAGGCAAATACTGAAAACAAATTCAAATGTTGAATCAAAACATTTTGACCTTAAATAGCCATCCTGTCCACCATGGCAGTATCGTAAGTATAGTACTGCTAGTGTGCTCTGAGCACAATATAATAATATTGAAAAGCTGTTATTATAGTGCTCATTGCCTTTAGCTATAGTGTGTTTACTAATCTTGTGGGAGACAATCAAAACTGCACAGCTGCGGCATCACGGAACTTTAAATTAGTGGTCTACAATCACATATAGACCATGAAATTAATATATTAACCGTAAAAGTACATTTTTCTGCACGTGAAAAATTTATGCGAATTGGTCAAAACGGGCCTCTTGAAAAATTTACGAGATTTTAATTATGCATTTAAACGTTGCATGCATTACAAACATATGGGGCAATAATATTTATGCGAATACAAATTTATGCGACCGCCGCTTGACTCGCATAATTCGCATAAATAAAACTCGCGCAGAAAAATGTCGTTTTATGGTATGGTATTATAATATTATGGTATATATGAGTTCAAAGAGTGACCTATACATAGCTCCAACTTAACTCACAAAGGATATTACAAACCATAATAATATTATAATTATCAGTGTATTCTTAAACTGTAGAAAATAAGATAATAGGGACACTGTGCATGTGTTGAAACAGTTATCTTTCAATTCCACTTTGATGAAGCCAGATTCTCAATGAGCATAAATTACAAAATGTCATACTATCATTTTCTGCTAGCCGATATTCAGCAAAGGCTCTTCTGAATCAATACTTTCATTTCTCTGTAGCCCCACATTTTCTACTAGACAGAGTATGTACCTTCTTATGGTGGCCGACAGATTACTTGGTGTGATATTCTTGATTAACAGTAGAACGGCATAAATAGGTGGAGAGAGGGCACCAATACCAAACGTGACGGTAACGAAAGCATCATACCTTCGATCAAATGTAGTTAGTGGAAAGCCAGCTGCTGAAAAGCATAACTGAATGAGAGTAAGCAACATCACAGAGTCAATAACGTTGTAGATATTCTCTCTGTAAGGGCGAACTACTGACAATAAAGAAGCTGTAGGTACTAGTAGAATTCCTGTTACTAACACAAAGTAACCACTTTGCGTCAGAGCAAAGATAACCAAAACTGCTATCCTCAGAAACAGGTAAAAGGCAGCCCAGTATCGACAGTCGTAGGGTTCAAACTTGTAGCAGCCTTGAAAAGCATCCATGAAGGTACGCAGCACCTGACTGTTTAGTTGACAGCAGTTAAGACAGGACTGAAAGCATCGACAGGGATAGAGACAAAGCAAAAAAAGAGGTATTAGGTTAAATGTGGTGAACATAAAGATGGCTAACACTGCATAAGGAAAGTGGTCACGTCCAAAGTATTCCAATGAGCCATTGTAGTACACGTACAGTCCAACAACCTGTCCACTGACATTATGAAGTTGAACAGGCATGAGTATATCAAAGGATGTATTGATGACTTTTACATAAGATAGCAAGATGAATGTTCCAAATGCTTGAATGAGTGAGTTAGAAGTTTTCCACTGCTTGCTTACACGAGTAAAAATCCGTGCTGCTGGCCTCCAGAGAGACTGAATCATTTCAAACCGTTCATGAAGTTTTATCAGCAAATATACGAAAACGATAACTACAAGAGGGTACATGGCAATAGCGTAGTCAAGGGACATTATCTGAAGAATAGACATGCTTGGGTGTAAGCAAAATGGCTCATAGACCATACGAAAGAAATCTAGATTCCACACTCCATACATGGTGGATAAAGTTTGAACAATGGACAAAACTTTAATGTTAGGATCCTTATTCGAGTTTTTGATTAGGAATTGCTCCCAGACGCTAATGAGACTACTAGTGGCAGGACAACTATAAATTTGGCACACAATTATGAAAGAAGTTACTGATGGGGACATTGCGTTGAATCTAAAAATGATTACTGCCAGAAAGAAGAATGTTAGTGGAACATAAGCGATGGCAATGTACTTGATCCAATTGTGTTTATAATCTGAACAGTTACTACATTCAAAGTTGAAGGAATAGGGAGCAGGTGCAAAGTTGTCCAGACACTTTCCGCACATTTGCCCTTCTCTGTTTTGCTGTATAACCCGATTACACAGATTTGTAATATTTGTGTATTCAAATATGTGTGTGTAAAAGTTGTCTGTACAAAGATAGGGACAGTCTCCAACAAGCATCATGTCACTGTGGTCACTGTATGACATACAGTGACAGGTAAGGAGGGAAACACTGTCATCATCTTCATTGCATCGCACAATGTCATGAATGCTGTCTCCACACTCACAGCTTGAGTTGAGAAACTTATGATATTTCCATGGTGGGCAAGATGGCTGTTTAAGGCTGAAATCTTTTGATTCAACATTTGAATTTGTGTTCAGTGTTTGCCATTTTCCTTGTGGTAACTTCAACGCTATGGATCCAAGGCAGAAGTTCATGCATAAAATGATTCTTAATTGGCTTGGGAAAATTGTCATGTTTTGCTATTGACATCTATAGCTATAATAATATTATAAAGTAGCACCTGTTATTAATACTCTTGCTAGACTCTACTACTCCCAAGCATAGCATCGGTCTCCAATTCCACTGACTTTTGATAGCTATGATACTTCTCACAACTATATGATCAACAGGTAGCAGTAGGGTTTGTTTAGCTCTGGTTTGAGACAGAAAGTAATCCTATTCTATTACTTTTTAGTGAATCGTCAATGTTGTTATAGCTACACCATACCTGTTTCAATAATTATTCTGAACTAAACATAACTGACAATTTATACTGAACTGTTGAGATAGTTTATTTATGTACATGGCCCACCTTTAGGGACTTGACCTAATACAGATTCTGAATCTGATGAAAGCCTTCATGTCTCTATTGATAGCAGCTGAGCGTGCATGCATGAGTAGTAAACAATTGATACTCTTCAAGTTTTACATGTTCAGATACATGCATGACATGTACATCCATCATGCATAACACACGCAACAGTAGTAAAAACATTGGTTTGATGTTATAAGCATGCATGTATAGTTGAAGCAGAGTAGTCTCCATGAAAATTATGTTTTGTTGGTCAGCTACTATCTAAATAGCCCCAGGTAATAATTGAACTCCACAAATTTGTAGTTGCTACAGCGTGCTCATTGATAAGCAAAAATTATTGGTTCATCAAGTACAACCAGCTAAGTGTTGCTATATGGTCATATCGAGGAAACACAGTCTGAGTCTTCACCCCCCTCCCATCTTAGTTACTTCTCCTCTGATGCTTGTCAACAATGTAAAGTACCTGGGCATTCAGATCAATTCTGACCTGTCCTGGTCTCCACATGCATGTTACCAGTCTTTGCAATAGGGCAAAGCGTCTAATAGGGTTATTATACCGACGCTTCTATAAGCATGCTGCATCGTCCACCCTGCTGCACTTTTACAAATCATTCATTCGACCTCATCTAGTCAAGGAATATTGTTCAGTTGTGGAACCTGTATCTAGTCTATGATATTGAATCACTGGAAAAGGTTCAAAGATATGCTATAAGAGACTGTTTAAAGAACTGGTCAGCTAGCCATGATCAGCTCAACAACCAAATAAAGTATTGATGTTCCCCCTCTTTCGGCCAGGCGTACTAAATAAATGCAAGTCTCTGCCATCCGTTCAAGTTGGTCAACAACTTGATTGTCTATCTGGATCCCCCTCTCCAATTTTGGGTCGTTCAATACAACAGCAGGCATTTTCATGTTCAGCAACTGTGAGACATTCACTGCAGGACAGCTCAATTCCAGCATTCTTTCTTTCCTGGGACTATTGCTCAGTGGAATTCCCTGCCATTAAATTACCAGATTTTTTATGGAAATTACAAGGTTTGTTTATGAATGATATAGTTCAACCAATCAGATCACTGCATTTGTTACAAGTAGAATCTACGTTATATTGTTTACTACCCACGCATGCATATTCGGCTGCTATCAACAGAGACATGAAGGCTTTCATCTATATTAGGTCTAGCCCCTAAAGGTGGGCCATGTACTTAAACAAACTGTGTCAACAGTTCAGTTTATATTGTCAGTTGTGTTTACTTCAGAGTAATTATCATATATGCATGTAGCTAGCAACAATGACCATGAATTCACTGAAAAGTTTTGATAATAATAATTGTATTGCTTTCTATCTCAACCAGAGCTAAACAAACACTATTACTACCAGTTGATAGTTGCGGGAAGTATCATAGCAATTATAAGTTCATGGAGTTGGAGATTGATGCTATACTTGGGAGTAGTAGAGTCTGGATAACAGTTACTGCTGTATAATATATTATTATAGCTATAGACATTAAGAGTAAAACATGGCGATTTTCCTCATCCAATTAATAATTATTTTATGTGTGAACTTCTGTCTTGGATCAATATCGTTGAAATTACCACAAGGAAAAAGGCAAATACTGAACACAAACTCAAATATTGAATCAAAACATTTTGACCTTAAACAGCCATCCTGTCCACCATGGAAATATCGTAAGTTTCGTAACTCCAGCTGTGAGTGTGGAGACAGCATTCATGGCATTGTGCTATGTGATGAAGATGATGATAGTGCGGCCCTTAGGCTACTCAACTGTCACTGCATGTCATACAATAACCATATTGATGTGATGCTTGCTGGAGATTGTCCCTATCTGTGTACAAAATACACTTACACAGACATATCTGAGAATGCAGATATCAGTGATCTATGTAATCAGGATATACAGCTAAACAGGGAAGGGCAAATGTGTGGAAAATGTCAGGAGAACTTTGCACCTTCTCCCTACTCCTACAGTTTCGAGTGCAGTGACTGCTCTAATTATAAATATAAATGGATCAAATACATCGCTATTGCTTATATTCCTTTAACCATCTTTTTTCTTGCAGTAATCATGTTCCGGTTCAATGCAATGTCCCCTTCAATGAACTCTTTCATACTAGTCAGCCAAATTTTCAGTTGCCCTTCCGTTAGTAGCCTCATGAGTGTGTATGTACGTTTCTCGGATATCAATGGATCAGATATTTTAAACGTCGGATATAGAGGTGTGTCTGTGGTTTATGGAATGTGGAACCTTGATTTCTTTCGTGCCATATACAGGCCCTTCTGTCTCCACCCAGGTATTTCTAGTCTTCAGACGATGTGCCTCGATTATATAATAGCTGTGTATCCTCTCATGCTTGTTATTTTAGTATACTTCCTTATAAAACTTCATGAACGATGTGAAGTGGTTCAGTTTCTCTGGAGGCCAGCGGCACGGCTGTTATTTCGTGTCAGTCAGCAATGGGAAAATATATCTAACTCTCTTATTCAAGCATTTGGAACATTTATCCTACTTTCTTATGTCAAAACCATCTATGTATCATTTGATATTCTCATGCCTGTTAAATTGTATAATGTCAGTGGACAAGTTGTTGGACTGTACGTGTACTACAATGGATCACAGGAGTACTTTGGGCGTGACCACCTTCCTTATGCAGTGTTAGCCATCTTCATGTTCACCACATTTAACCTACTGCCTCTTTTATTGCTTTGTCTCTATCCTTGTCGATGCTTTCAGTCCTGTCTTAACTGCTGTCGACTCAACAGTCAGGTGCTGCGTACCTTCATGGATGCTTTTCAAGGCTGTTACAAGTTTGAGCCCTACGATTGTCGATACTGGGCTGCCTTCTATCTGTTTCTGAGGATATCAATTCTTCTAATCTTTGCCCTTACTCAAAGTGGTTATTTTGCGTTAGTATCGGGAATTTTTTTAGTATTTGTTATATCTTTCTTGCTAGTAGTTCGTCCTTACAGGGAGAGTATCTACACTATCATTGACTCAGTGATGTTGCTTAGTACTATTCTCTTATGCTTTTCAGCCGCCGGATTTTCACTTGCTGCCTTTGATCAAAGATATGCACCATTTGTTGTCATCATGTTTAGTATTGGAGCACTATTTCCACCTACTTATGCGTTTCTACTCTTAATCAAGACCATTACACCAAATAATTTGTTGGTCATTTCAAAAAGGTACATTTTACGGAAAATATTACGGAGAGAAGATGAGAGATTACAGAGAAGTGAAAGTGTTGAAGAGCCTTTGCTCAGGGAACTTGATGACAGAGAAGAATCTGAGGATTTACAGTTGCTTGGTGATACTATTAGGGATGCACATCACAATTATAGTTTACTTGATTACAAATAAAATACTCCATGGAAAAAAGGTTGTTACTATCGAGTTTAGAACCATCATATAAATAGTTGTGTATGTAGTACTATTAGTCGAAAACAGTACTATGAATTTTTAAAATTGCCGATTACCTTTATATATGCATATGTGAATGCATAATAATAATATTATTATGATATACATATAAAATGATATTGTACAATTCATGTGTGATATAATTATACCTAGGATTTATAGTCAAATTACTCAATCATTGTATAGATGATCATAGCTAGGTACTGCAGCCTGGCAGCTCATAGACAAAAAGCAGTTAAGTCTGTTATATACCAACTTATTATGTATAGTAGTGTTTCAAACTTCTATAGTTTCTGTATATGTAACTATAATAGCACTGTCATAATATTTTTATGTTCCAAACTATGATACTTAAATCTAGAGAAAGTTTTTCAATAATGGAATATTACTCTTAGCTGTAATCAAGTAAATGTGTTTCTTCATCAATTAGCAATTCTATCATTTACTTTTGGAGCAAAGGTTCTTTAATGCTTCATTTATCTGCAACCTCTCCTCAGTCTTCTCTTCATAGAACTTTGTGAAATATGTAGTTTCTTGTGGTTGTTTAGACATTATTTGGCGTAATGGTCTTAATCAAGACTATGCTATTGCCATGTACCCTCTTGTAGTTATCGTTTTCATATTATACTATTATTTGCTCATAAACTTCATAAACGGTTAGAAATGATTCAGTTTCTCTGGAGGCCAGCAGCATGGCTTTTTACTTGTGTAAGCAAGCAGTGGAAAATTTCCAGTAACAGGAATTCTACTAGTACCTATTATAATAGCATCTTTTAATTATTGTCAGCAGTTCGTCTTTACATATCTAGAGGGGATATCTACAACATTATTGACTCTGTGATTTTGCTTACTCTTATTAGGTTATGCTTTTAGACGGATGGCTTTTCACTAACTACATTCGATCGAAGGTACAAAGCTTTCGCTACCATCATGTTTGGCATTGGTGCTCTCTCTTCACCTATTTATGGCATTTTACTGTTAGCTAATCAAGAATATCACACCAACAAGACTTAGTAATCTGTTGGCCACCATAAGAAGGTACATTTTTTTTTTTTTTTTTTTTTTTTTTTTGTTTATAATAATTCTGCTTCTATAGCATGGATACAAAAATAGCAATTAAGATAACTTGCTAACGTGCATGTACCCAGAAAGAACAAGACAACAAAAAGAAAAACATGACTAAGTTATAAAGGCACAAGATGACTACGTAGGTTATACTTAAAAGATGACAATGATGTACATTTATGAACAAATGAGGGTAAACTATTCCACAGAGAAATGACATGTGGAAAATACGAGTACATATATGCATTCGTTCGTACGATAGGTCTCTCCAACAATAGACATTCAGAGTTTCTCAGGGTGCGAGTTTGACGCAGAGTGAGGGGGGCATTTGGAAACGAAAAATATCCATTCATCACCTGAAAAAGATAACTCAGTTTAAGTAATGTCCTTCTATCTTTCAAAGTTGGAAGCTTGGAATCTGTAAGCAGTTCTTCGTATGTACTGCATATTCTATCTTAGTGTTATGTACAGAAAATGTGGGATTACATGCAGAGAAATGAAAGGATTAACAAGCCTCTGCTGGGTGATAGTGCAGAATCACAGCTGCCTGCCATGGTGATGAGGAACCACGCTATTATAGTTTACACAATTACACGATATAATGAGAATGTTATTCGCACAGGAATTATAATTGTGATGAGTTTACCAACTATAGCTATACTATTATTACAATGATATCTGATTCAGCAAGCATGTAATTTTAATATGCTGATTGAGAATCTATACATGCAGTTTCGTGAAAGTGGAAGATAATTAACTGTTACAACGCACAGGATACATGTAACCTTGTTTCCCATTGATTATGAGATGGTTTATAACAATTGTTTGTGAGTTATATTATATAGGTTGGGGCTATGGTCACCCTTTGAACTCAATATACCGTATTTCCTCGAATAAAGGCCGCCCTCGATTAGTAGCTGCCCTCGAATAGTAGCCGCCCTCGAATAGTAGCCGCACTTGGAGCTCTGCGATCAGAAATAGTAGCCGCCCTCGAATAGTAGCCGCACGCATGCGCGAACACAATTAAGTGGGCGTGGCCACAATAGCAAGCCATGCACGATCGTTAGTTCGAGGCAAGAACATGGCAGAAAACGTCCTTGGCTTGGTTCTGCTGCTTATTTATCGATCATCTATCTCGAACATTCGAAAATCAGTCCTGAAAACTCGAGTCTATTGTGTCAATGTCACCAAGAGGTGTTGCTTCAAATTAATAATGGCCGCCCTCGAATAAGAGCTGCCCTCGATTAGTAGCCGCACTCCAGCAAAGCTGAAATTAATAGTAGCCGCGGCGTCTGATCGAGGAAATACAGTACTTAGTAGTAATATTTTCATGATGGTCTACAACACTGAAGATCTGTGATGCCACACCTCTGTAGTTTTGGGTTATCTTCCTTTAGTGATCAAACTGCTGATGCGAGATTAGTAAACACACTATAGCTAAAGGCAACGACCTCTACTTGCACATACATCTCAATATCAGTTCTCTTTTTACCCCCATTCCATCTCACTCTGGAACAATCTTTCTATAAGTAATGACTCCTTATTATCTTTGGCCCGTTTTAAATATTCTGTTGATCAGTACAATAATAATAGTAATTAATTTATGTATTGTAGTTTTAGAAGGTTACATGCTCTGTATTAGCTCCTAGCTATTCATGTCAACCTTGTTGCTCTTATTGGCATCAGAAATATTATAGACAAAAAAAAAAAAAAACCACTATAATAACAGCCTTTCAGTATTATTATTGTAATGCTCAGAGCACACTAGCAATACTAGCTACTGCATAATATAGCTACTTCCTCATAAATGTCCTACTGTGCATATTGAAAGTTTTGAAACTAAGTTTTGGTTTGCTTATCAATCCTGGACCAGTAGTTTGTAGAGCATGTATTGGTTATTGGTCACTACAGTGGAACCCCTCTAAAGCGGACACCATTAATTGGGACCAAAAATTTCAATGACATCCGCTGTAGCAAGGTATCCTTAGCTCAGGGGTTAGTGGTTGACCACGCCCCTACTATAATCACGGTGAGCTATGACAAAGCACTGGATAACGAAAAAAGATCGAGAGATCTGTCAACTGACAGCTCCTATAAGCAAGAATTTGAGATAGGCTTTACCGTATTAATACTGGTCGCTGAAACCAACCAATTTAAATAGTGGATGTGGCCTAACTGTCCGTTAATATGTGAGGTTGTTCACTATTGGGCAGGCAAAATAAGTCGTTATACAGAATAGCGGGGTGTTCGCTGTTGAGGGGATTTGTTGAAGTCTATAGAATACAGTCTGGACATTCAGAATTGTCCGTTATATCGCAGATGTCCGCCGTTGAGGGGTGTCTGTTAAGCCGGGGTTCCACTGTATATAGGTATACTATTATCCAAGCTATCCAGGATTTCATGATCAATCTGAAAGCACAAGACTATACCAAGCCCTTGACTATACCAATTACTCCTGGATGGTGAAAACAACAACCTAATCAACTTCAAGCAGCTATAGCTGCATATGCCTCCCACTGATTTGCTACACATATTTTCAAAACTGAGTGTAAATTTGTTATCCAGTAGCATACATGGACCAATCATATGAAGAACATAGCCCGTTGACCTAAACAGAGCACTGTTATGTTTATGGTAACGATTATCATTTGGTAATCAGTTAGACTAAGGTGTCAACATTTTGAATTTATTATCCAGTAGCATATTACATGGACCAATCACATGCAAAACACAGCCTGTTGACCTAAACAGAGCGCTGTTGTGTTAATGACAACAATATTATTATCACTTTTTAATCAGTTAAACGAGATATCACTTTTTAGTATATATATAACTTCTATTGGTGACGACTATTTTGGGTTGCATAAGATTAAGAGTGGAGAGACATAAGTACTTTACAATCTGAATAAAATCGAGTATTAGGTTGTATCAAGTCGTATATATGATAATGGAATTTTTAAACGTCTACCTTGGAATTCTTATGTTTGTGAGTTTGCTGTGCCTTGGATCCAAGATTACAGTTCAAAATATGCACATCACTAATCCGATAATCAAATCTTATTCAGAACTTGCTAATCACAAGCCATCTTGCCCACCATGGCAATATCGTAAGTTTCATAACTCCAGCTGTGAGTGTGGGGACAGCATTCATGACGTTGTGCTATGCGATGGAGATGATGACAGTGTGTCTCTCCTTACCTGTCACTGCATGTCATACAGTGACCACAGTGACATGATGCTTGTTGGAGACTGTCCCTATCTTTGTACAAATGACTTTTACACTGATATATCTAAGAATACAGATATTAATGATCTATGTAATCAGGATATACAGCTAAACAGGGAAGGGCAAATGTGTGGAAAGTGTCTTGATAACTTTGCACCTTCTCCCTACTCCTACAGTTTCGAGTGCAGTGACTGCTCTAATTATAAACACAACTGGATCAAATACATCGCGATTGCTTATATTCCTTTGACCATCTTTTTCCTTGCAGTAATCCTGTTCCGGTTCAATGCAATGTCCCCTTCAATGAACTCTTTCATACTAGTCAGCCAAATTCTCATTTGCCCTTCTGTTAGTAGCCTCATGAGTGTGTATGTACATTTTTTGGATCCCAACGATTTTGTCACTATTGGATATAAAGTTTTATCTGTGATTTATGGAATGTGGAACCTAGATTTCTTTCGTGCCATATACAGGCCCTTCTGTCTCCACCCAGGTATTTCTGTTCTTCAGACAATGTGCCTCGACTATGTAATAGCTGTGTATCCTCTCATGCTTGTCCTTTTAGTATACTTCCTTATAAAACTTTATGAACGATGTGAAGTGGTTCAGTTTCTCTGGAGGCCAGCAGCACGGCTATTACTTCCTGTCAGTCAGCAATGGAAAAATATATCTAACTCTCTCATTCAAGCGTTTGGAACATTTATCCTACTTTCTTATGTCAAAATTATCAACGTATCATTTGATATTCTCATGCCTGTTCAATTGTATAATGTCAGTGGACAAGTTGTTGGACTGTATGTTTACTACAATGGATCACAGGAGTACTTTGGGCATGACCACCTTCCTTATGCAGTGTTAGCCATCTTCATGTTCACCACATTTAACCTACTGCCTCTTTTATTGCTTTGTCTCTATCCCTGTCGATGCTTTCAGTCCTGTCTTAACTGCTGTCGACTCAACAGTCAGGTGCTGCGTACCTTCATGGATGCTTTTCAAGGCTGCTACAAGTTTGAGCCCTACGACTGTCGATACTGGGCTGCCTTTTACCTATTTCTGAGGATATCAATTCTTTTAATCTTTGCTCTTACTCAAAGCGGTTATTTTGTGTTAGTATTGGGAATTTATTTAGTGTTTGTTACATCTTTTTTGCTAGTAGTTCGTCCTTATAGGGAGAGTGTCTACACTATCATTGACTCAGTGATGTTGCTTAGTACTATTCTCTTATGCTTTTCAGCTGCCGGATTTTCACTTGCTGCCTTTGATCAAAGATATGCACCATTTGTTGGCATCATGTTCGGCATTGGGGGACTATTTCCACCTACTTATGCTATTCTACTCTTAATCAAGACCATTACACCAAATAATTTGTTGGTCATTTCAAAAAGGTACATACTACGGAACATCTTACGAAAAGAAGATGAGAGATTACAGAGAAGTGAAAGCATTGAAGAGCCTTTGCTCAGGGAACTTGATGACAGAGAAGAACCTGAGAAATTACAGTTGCTCGGTGGAAGGGATGCACATCACAATCATAGTTTACTTGATTACTAATAAGATGCTTCATGGAAAAAAGTTGTTACTATCACGTTTAGAACCATCATAATAGTTGTGTACGTAGGTAGTATTATTAGTCGAAAACAATAATTATATCTTCAAGGTATAACTGAGCTAGCTTTACATGATTATGATATCATTAAATAGCCGGTTTTTATATAATATTATGCATACTGCTACATGGATACCGTACGAACAGTTGATTAATAAAATTAATCATGTTGCAATTTCGAATTCTCAGTGAAGCATGCTCTATCATCAAGCAAATCTTGGTGTGGCAAATTCAGCTACCAGCACCCAAAATGATCCGAGTATCCTGGATCCTACTAAAACAGTTATTCAATATGAAATGCTACCAATAAAGAAGGGTGTACAACCTGAAAATGTGTGAAGATATTGACCAAAAAGTTTATGATACACCGTAAAGTACATGAATGACCATTTTTTGCACCATTATGATAGCATTAAATTTTTACCCCGCGCGCATGCGCAAGGGGTAAAGCAATCGTCTGTCGTTGTTGTCGTCGTCAGCATGAACTTGAATCGCCAGATCTCGAGTTCTAGGCACCTGTGCGTGCTGTAAGCACGACCAATCGGTACATATCGGTGAAAAACCGATTTGTACCGGCTTCGAATTGCACAAAAAGGCTTACTAGTGCTACAAATAGTGTATTCTCTGTTCAACATGCCTGTGGTTTATCGACCACACCCACTCTTTTAGCATGCTGATGCAACTGCGCATGCTCAAATGCAGTGTTGGAAAGGGTCATCAGATCATAAAACAGCTATGCCGCAGTGTGGTGCAGTACTACGCTACAGTGGCGACAGAGCACGCGGGGTATGTGCTCTACAGAGCTCTAGTTTATCTTGCTATATAAATACTTATTAGTGTACACTATAATAATTTTAGTTAAGAATTAAACGGTACCAGTGTAAATTATACTGCACACTTCAGCAGCAGCTGACACATGATTCCAGACCTAATATTGCTTATTATTAAACATTAATAATAGCTTGATGGAAATGTTACCTTCTGGATCTTCTATTATTGAAAATAAGATTAAATTTACCAATCCGCCTACGGAATATTATGTAGACTAGTCAATGACGTTTAGCTTAGACAGCTAATTAACCTAAAGGTGGGCCATACTGTGTCAACAGTTCAGCTTATACTATCAGTTGTATTTAGTTCAGAATAATAATATGATGTAGCAACATTTCTGATTCAATCAATCAGCTGGCCCCAAAGACTCTAGACAGTAAGGATCAGGACCTTTGCTCGCTTGCCATCTCTCTTGTGAGATAATATTATCTCACTGTATGGCATACAGTGACAGGTAAAGAGGGAATTTCAACTCTTAGATAATTATCGTCATCTTCATCACATAATATATAGTACGTCATGAATGCTGTCTCCACACTCACAGCTGGAGTTGAGAAACTTACGATATTTCCATAGTATAGGCAGGATGGGCCTTGGCTTGTGATTAGCAAGTTCTGAATCAGATTTAATAATTGGATTAGTGATGTGCATGTTTTGAACCGTAATCTTGGATCCAATTAAGGCACAGCAAACTCACAAACATAATAATTCCAGGATGTATGTTAAACAATTGCATTATCAGACACGACTTGATACAACTTCACTCGATTCTAGATTTGATTCGGATTGTAAAGTACTTCTCTTAATCTTATACAACCCAAAATAGCTTGTCACCAATAGACTAAAAAGTTGACACCTTAGTCTAACTGATTAAAAAGTGACAGTAATTATTGCTATCATAAATATAACAATACTCCATTTAGGTCAACGGGCTGTATTCTGCATGTGATTGGTCCATGTATGCTACTAGATAACAAATCCGAACTCAATTTCAAAAATATGCATGTAGGAAATCTGTGGGAGGCAGCTAGCCACTTGAAGTTGATTAGGTCGTGTTTTCACCAATCAGGAATAATAATTGATAGTCTTGTGTTCTCAAATTCAAATCCTGGACAGCTTGGATATTACCATATTGGCCAATCAATAGATGCTCTACATGCTACTAGATAAGTTAATATGCAGACTCGTGCAATAGGAAGTAGCTAGCTATATTATGCAGTACAGTACTGCTAGAGCGATCTGAGCATTACAAAAGCTGTTATAGTAGCGCTCGTTGCCTTTAGCTATATAATAGTGTGTTTACTATAATCTTGTATCAGTAGTTTGATCACTAGAGGAAGACAATCAAAAATTGCACAGCTGCAGCATCACAGAACTTCAGTGGTCTACGTCGATCATAAAATTAATATTATGGTATACACAGAGTGACGTATAGCTACATAGCCCCAACTTAACTCACAAAGGATATTACAAACCATAATTATTTATACCGTATTTTCGGTTATTTCCGTCATCGTTTTATTTTCGTATGTCATAACACAAACGAAAATTAATGTAAATGCATGCGTATTCATAACGTTAATGTATACGGTAAGGGGGCGCCGCGTACGAAAATTACTTTACATGAAAATTTAAATTTGAATAATTTTTGAACGGAAATAACCCAAAATACGGTATTATCAATGTATTGAGAATAACATTCTCATTGTATCGTATAGTTTAGTAAATTATTGTAATGTGGTTCCTCGTCACCAGGCAGCTGTGATTCTGCACTATCACCCAGCAAAGGCTCTTCAATACTTTCATTTCTCTGTAATGCCACATTTTCTTTACATAACACTAGACGGAGTATGTACCTTTTTAAATTGGCCAACAGACTATTTGGTGTGATATTCTTGATTAACAGTAGAACAGCATAAATAGGTGGAGAGAGAGCACCAATGCCAAACATGATGGTAACAAAAGCTTCGTACCTTCGATCAAATGCAGTTAGTGAAAACCCAGCTAATGAAAAGCACAACTGAATAAGAGTAAGAAACATCACAGAGTCAATAATGTTGTAGATATTCTCTCTGTAAGGACGAACTACTAACAACAAAGAAGCTGTAGGTACTAGTAGAATTCCTGTTATTAACACAAAGTAACTACTTTGTGTCAGAGCAAAGATAACCAAAACTGCTATCCTCAGAAACAGGTAAAAGGCAGCCCAGTATCGACAGTCATATGGTTCAAACTTGTAATAGCCTTGAAAGGCATCCATGAAGGTATGCAGCACCTGACTGTTGAGTCGACAGCAGTTAAAACAGGACTGAAAGCATCGACAGGGATAGAGACAAAGCAATAAAAGAGGTATTAGGTTAAATGTGGTGAACATAAAGATGGCTAACACTGCATAAGGAAGGTGGTCACGCCCAAAGTATTCCAATGAGCCATTGTAGTAGACGTACAATCCAACAACCTGTCCACTGATATTATGAAGTTGAACAGGCATGAGTATATCAAATGATGTATTGATGACTTTTACATAAGATAGTAAGATGAATGTTCCAAATGCTTGAATGAGTGAGTTAGAAGTTTTCCATTGCTTGCTTAAACAAGTAAAAATCTGTGCTGCTGGCCTCCAGAGAAACTGAACCATTTCAAACCGTTCATGAAGTTTTATGAGCAAATAAGCAAAGAAGATAACTACAAGTGGGTACACAGCAATAGCATAGTCAAGGGACATTATCTGAAGAATAGACATGCTTGGGTGTAAGCAAAATGGCTCATAGAGCATACGAAAGAAATCTAGATTCCACACTCCATACATGGTGGATAATATTTTAACAACGGCCAAAATTTTAATGTTAGGATCATTATTCGAGTTTTTAATTAGGAATTGTTTCCAGACACTAATGAGACTACTAGTGGCAGGACAACTATAAATTTGGCACACAAGTATGAAAGAAGTTACTGATGGGGACATTGCGTCGAATCTAAAAATGATTACTGCCAGAAAGAAGAATGTTAGTGGAACATAAGCGATGGCAATGTACTTGATCCAGTTGTGTTTGTAATCTGAACAGTTACTACATTCAAAGTTGAAGGAGTAGGGAGAAGGTGCAAAGTTATCCAGACACTTTCCGCATATTTGCCCTTTCCTGTTTTGCTGTATATCCCGATTACACAGATCTGTAATATTTGTGTATTCATATATGTGTGTGTAAAAGTTGTCTGTACAAAGATAGGGACAGTCTCCAACAAGCATCATGTCACTGTGGTCACTGTATGACATGCAGTGACAGGTAAGGAGAGAAACACTGTCATCATCTTCATTGCATCGCACAATGTCATGAATGCTGTCTCCACACTCACAGCTCGAGTTGAGAAACTTATGATATTTCCATGGTGGGCAGGATGGCTGTTCAAGGTCAAAATGTTTTGATTCAACATTTGAATTTGTGTTCAGTGTTTGCCATTTTTCTTGTGGTAACTCCAACGCTATGGATCCAAGGTAGAAGTTCACACATAAAATGATCCTTATTTGGCTGGGGAAATTTGCCATATTTTACTGTTGATGTAGCTATATACAGTAAGTTAATACTCTTGCCAGTCTACTGCTTCCAAGTATATAGCATCAGTCTCCAAGCCCACTAACTTATATAGTATTTGAACACTATAGCCGCTCCGACACTTCTCACAACTATCAACAGGTAGCAATAGATTTTATTTATAGCTTCTGATTTGAGACAGAAAGCAATTTTCATTATAATACTATATATGTGCTCAAACAGGACGTAGTAAATGCATATTATGTGCCACAGTACCATGCAATATCATCACAGGAGACAGTGTGGGGCACGTACCGATTATAAATCAACAGTATATCATGTTTCACAGTAATCAATGCCACTACAATGTCATCACCTAGTATAGCTAGCTCCTCTCTACACTGACTAGTAAGGCCACATGGCTATAACAACACATCTATTTATAGGATCTCAAATGGGGTTTCAATAAGTATAAGATGAAGCCCTTATCATTATCAGGGCCAAGCAAAGTTAACACTGATTCATGTACAATCACAGATCATAAGTGTAATACTGATTCATGTACAATCACAGATCATAAAACTTATAGTGTATACACGCCTTTGCCCATCATACACAGCACTTGATAGGCAGCTAGTTTAAATGATTAATGTAGTTGCACCCAGTGTTACAATTTCAAATAGAGCACACCAGTCACTGCATCCAAAAGTTAAGCCACATGTTTCTTTGCATGGGGGGAATTAAGCATTGGCCCTACGCCCATTGTGCTGTGATGCCATAGCCAAAATGCCATGCTGCACTCCTTTCCCAGCATCGATCACCAGAGTCAATAAATAACCTCGGTTCAGAAGCCTGTCTCCAGTTGTAGCTACTAACCACTGGACCGCCAGTCCACCTGATCCTCAATATTTCTTAAGAACGTGGCATGTGTTGCACAGTCGCTAACTAATAGAGGTAGAGGTATAGCCTGAGTACAGAACATTAAGTATATACTGTGAATACATACGTTATTGAGTTTATTATACTCAGTGGAACGTGGTTATGCAAATGACACCTCGAGACCGATCCACTTCACCTTGGTGTCAATTTGCATAATCACCATGTGTATTTATGATAACTATTATAATATATTTGTTTTCCGAGTATCTCAGAAGAAGACAGGACTTGTCACTATTATGGAAGAAAACTGTCAGTATTACCTTCCCAACACCATGTACCAGCATGTGTGTGGTTCATAGTAGTACCGACACTAGTCATGAACACTGAGTACAGAACGTTAAGTATAATATACTTATATTATTGAGTTTATTATGTGACTCAGTGGACCGTGGTTATGCAAATGACACCTCGAGACCGATCCACTTCACCCGGTTGGTGTAATCACCACATGCGCATGCCGGCATGCATGATGTGTATTTAGGCTTAGGCTATAGTGTCTCAGGCAAGTGCCCACTCAATCATAGGTACAATATAAGTGCCCAGGTGCCTCCTAGAGCTCTGTAGAGCACATACCACGCGCTCTGCCGCCTGGGTATATACCGTATAGCGGGAAATTTTCGAGGGAGAAAACTTTCACGGATCGGTAGGAAAGGAGCATTTCGCGGAACGAAAAAACTGATCGGATAATGGGTGTGGCATGCCTAGAATTTCGTGGAGAAAACTTTCGCGGATGGCTGAAAAATTGCGAAATTCGTGAGTTTTCTCCCTCGAGAGTTTCCCGCTATACGGTAGCATTGCGGCAGTTTTATGACTTTACGACCTTTTCCAACATTGAGCTTGAGCATACGCAGCACGTCAGCATACTAAAAGAATGGGTGTGGTCGGGCATGCTGAACGGAAACTTGAAATGCACGATTTATAGCACTAGTAAGCCTTTTGAGTAATTCGAAGCGCGTACAAACCAGGTTTTCACGATATCTACCGATTGGTTATGCTTACAGCTCGCACAGATGCCTAGAACGCGAGATCTGGCGATTTTCGTGCCAACAACAACGACCAACGACGACAGACCCCTGCACATGCGCGCGGGATAATTAATATTTATAGCCCGAGTACAGAGTTAATATACTGTGAATATAACTTAGTGGACCATGGTTATGCAAATGACACCTTGAGATCAATCCCAGTGTCAATTTGCATAATCACCATGCATGTATTTGTGAACTTTTGCTTTCTATCTCAGAAGAAGATATAACATGTAGCTATATAGCTACTGTTATGGAAGAAAACTTTCAGTGTTATTTTCCCAACACCAAACGTGGTTGGTACTGATACTAGTGATTAGCATAATGGACCAAAACACGAAGTTACTATACAGTAACTATGCAAAAATTTAATACTCCTGTCAGTAGTACAATAGGCATTTGTAGATATAACAGAACCAAGTGCTAGAACAGTGTGATAATGGCAGTGTTTAGAATAGCTGTAGCTCTAGTACTAATCTATAACTTAGCTGGGGCCAAATATTCCAACTCAGAACATCAAAAGCAGAAAACAATAAATAATCAAGGGCTTAAATCAAATCTTAAGTGGCCAACATGTCCACCATGGAAATATCATAAATACAACAACTCCAGTTGCGTGTGTGGATCTGGAATAGACGATATTGTTGTTTGTGGAGATAATCAGTCGATAATTTCTCTACTGTCCTGTCACTGTATGTCCTATAGTGACAACTCAGGCCAGTTAAGGACTGGGACCAGCTAAATTTTACTGTTTTTACCATGTCTTGTAAGCATAGTTACAGCAAAATGAAAAGTAATGAAGTAATGTGACAGTTATCCCAGGTTCTTCAACCTTTGATGTGGCTAATGACACCCCTTTTAGCCCCGCCCATCAAACCGCAACGGCCACACCTCCATTTTCGTGGAAGCACTTCAGTCAACATGGATCACCTAGGCGGTGAACTTCTCGGCCATGGATGAGCTAGATAGCCATAGTAGTAGTTTCTTACTTAGATTTATAACATTTTTGTCGTTTGCAATTTTTAAAATGACCGTTCATTTGGCAGAGAGAGGTGAAAATCAACAAAAGTGCCACTCCCACTTTCTATTTAAAGCCTTCTTATGAGAAACTGGAGGGGTAAGTTAAAAATTGCAAACGACAGATCTTTAGATATTACTTACATAAGTACTATGAGCGACAGAACTTGTCGAACCATCTTGTTCCAACACCTCGCCTAGCAGAGTCTACCTATTCCTATACTTCACTACTAGCGGGTGTGGCTTAGGTCACATGACCTGTCAGTTAGCTGCTCCAGAATCGCCATTCAGAAGGTCTCCTACTGGCTATACATGGATGAATCATTGATAAACTCAAAGGATTATCACGTATGTACTGGATTTTCGGTGTAAAATTCGTCGATCTCGGATATAGCTGTACGGTGGGCGGGGACCCTGCTATGAATATCATTATCGCGCGGGTCCCAGTCCTTAATGCGCCTGAGAATGGTGATGGTGTAGTGGTGGGAGCTTGCCCATTTCTTTGTATGAACTATTTTTATTCAGATATTGATGCCAATACCAACTTGAGTACTCTGTGTGATAGAGATATCCATCAGAACAGGCAAGGTCAGATGTGTGGGCAGTGTAAAGACAATCACTCCCCCTCACCATATTCCTATCAACTAAAATGTGCTAATTGCTCACACTACAAGTACAACTGGCTTAAGTATCTAGTGGCAGCTTATGCTCCATTAACCGTGTTCTTTTTTATGGCTATCATTTTCAGACTCAATGCTCTCTCAGCTTCAATGAATTCCATTATCTTCTTCTCTCAAAATTGGTTTCTTCTCCAGCAGTAATGAACATGATAAGCACATATGCATACTTTTCTAATGCAGACCCGATTGATCTCAACATTAATCTAATGAGCGTAGCAGATGTTGTGGCTACTGTGTTTGGTATTTGGAATCTAGATTTTTTTCGTCTGGTGTATAAGCCCTTTTGCCTTCATCCAAACTTTTCAATGATTCAAATAATGTGTCTTGACTATTTAATAGCTGTTTACCCATTGCTGTTGATAGTTTTAACCTTCATATTTTTGAAGCTTTATGAGAGATTTCAAGTTGTCAGGATCTTTTTTAAACCACTGGTATGGCTATTCGCATGTCTTAATCATCATTGGAATGCATCTACCTCTCTTGTTGAAGCATTTGCAACTTTTATTTTACTATCATATGTAAAGGTGATCAACACATCATTTGATATTCTTATGCCAACACAATTTTATAATGTCAGTGGACAAGCTGTTGGACTGTATGTGTACTACAATGGCTCACAGGAGTACTTTGGGCGTGACCACCTTCCTTATGCAGTGTTAGCCATCTTCATGTTCACCACATTTAACCTAATGCCTCTTTTATTGCTTTGTCTCTATCCCTGTCGATGCTTTCAGTCCTGTCTTAACTGCTGTCGACTCAACAGTCAGGTGCTGCGTACTTTCATGGATGCTTTTCAAGGCTGCTACAAGTTTGAGCCTTACGACTGTCGATACTGGGCAGCTGTTTACTTATTCTTAAGAATAGTTGTTCTTGCTATCTTTGCATTTGCAGAAGGCATTTTCTTTGTAATTATAGGCGGAATACTTGTTATCCCAGTAATGGCAATGACAGCTATAATTAGACCTTACAGAGAATCAGTATACAACGGTGTTGATCTCGTTCTGTTTTTAGCATTTACCCAAGTATGTTTTTCAACTGTTGGTATTGCACTCCCTACTGTTGATCAAAGTTTCCCATTTGTAACGACTATGTGCAGTATCGGCATTATTATTCCCTTAGCTTATATCATACTACTTGCAGTGTACAAAATTCTACCAAAGATCTGTATCACTCGCATAAAGGAGCTCATAATATGGTTTTTATGTCTCCAGCAACCAACTTAATTTACACAGGAGAAACACATATGATCTTCTCAGATTATGAACATAATAATGACCTACCAGCAACAGTTATTATGTATGGAGTGTGATTTGGTAAATACCGGTAGTTTTGTACAGATTATCAACAGACCTTAGCAGCTATGAAAAATAATATTGATCATAATATTTGAGCTTAATCATACTGCAATTACATGAGCAACACAGAATAAATATATTGTTGGTACAGCCAGTGGCCCACAGTGTCATGCTTCAAACCAACATTTATATCATGATTATTGTATGTAATGGTCCATTGTACATTCAGTAATACTCAGATATATACTACACCCTTAGTCTATAGTGTCTCAGGCAAGTGTGCACAAAGATCACAGGTAAGTGTCCAGGTGCTGCTTCGGCCACATGAATGGAGAACGTCCACTCCCATGTATGGCAAGTGCCCAAGCAAAATCTGCATGACAACGAGTACTCTAACAAATATAGAACGACTGCCTTACGTCTATTGCAATCATCTGCCCACTAATAATATTTTGTGCACAGTTGGCACATGGTAAGCGCCCAGTAGACCGGGTAGGTGCTCAGGTAGTGAATTATGGTGGAGCGCCCATGGGCGATTACCCAGGACACTACAGCATACAACTAGAACTCTCTAGAGCCCAAAACCCTTGGCACATTGCATGGCATTAATTTTGTTGCACAAGCTGGCAACAATAACTACATTGATTTCCTCTCCTTCCACCTATTTATGCTATTCTACTGTTAATCAAGAATATCACACCAAATAATCTGTTGGCTGCCATAACATGGTACATGCCTGTCTAGACTAAGTGTTATGCAGAAAAAAAATGTGGGATTACAGAGAAAAGAAATTAAGCATTGAAGAGCCTTGGCTAGGTGACAGTGCAGAATCACAGTTGCTTGGTATCAAGGAGCCACGCTACAATAGCCTACTAAACTATACCATGACATAAGAAAGTTATTCTCATGGGAATTATCATTGTGTTGAATTTACCAAACTTATAGCTATTATTATTGATTTAGAGTATCAGATCAGTCATTCAGCTAGCAGAACACCGCCTGTTAACCTAGCTAAATAGAGCACTGTTAATTTATGATAACAGTTATTGCTTTTCAATCAGTTAGACAAAGGTGTCAACTTATTAGACCATCAGTGACAGCTATTTTGGGTTGCATAAGTTTAAGAGTGGAGGGAGTGACAATTTATAAAATCTACAGTAACTGTAGTAAGTTGTATCAAGTCGTATCTGATGATAATGCAATTTTTAAACAATATCATCCACCTTGGAATTCTTATGTCTGTGAGTCTGCTGTGTCTTGGATCCAAGATTACGGTTCCAAACATGCACATTACTAATCCGATTATCAAATCTGACCCAGAATTTGGTAATCGCAGTCAGCAATCTTGTCCACCATGGCAGTATCGTAAGTTTCATAACTCCAGCTGTGAGTGTGGAAACAGCATTCATGGCACTGTGATATGTGATGAAGATGATGATAGTGTGTCCCTACTCAATTGTCACTGCATGTCATACAGTAACCATATTGATGTGATGCTTATTGGAGATTGTCCTTACCTGTGTACAAATGACTTTTACACAGACATATCTAAGAATACAGATATTAGTGATCTATGCAATCAGAATATAAAGCTAAACAGGGAAGGACAAATGTGTGGAAAGTGTCTGGACAATTTTGCGCCTTCTCCCTACTCCTACAGTTTTGAGTGCAGTGACTGCTCTAATTATAAATATAACTGGATCAAATACATCGCTATTGCTTATATTCCTTTAACCATCTTTTTCCTTGCAGTAATCCTGTTCCGGTTCAATGCAATGTCCCCTTCCATGAACTCTTTCATACTAGTCAGCCAAATTGTCAGTTGCCCTTCCGTTAGTAGCCTTGAGAGTGTGTACACACATTCGGTATACTTGGATCCCAATTTTCTTTTAACAAAGATCGGATATAGAGGTGTGTCTGTGATTTATGGGATGTGGAACCTCGATTTTTTTCGTGCCATATACAGGCCCTTCTGTCTACACCCAGGTATTTCTGTTCTTCAGACGATGTGCCTTGACTACATTATAGCTGTGTATCCTCTCATGCTTGTTATTTTAGTATACTTCCTTATAAAATTTCATGAACGATATGAAGAGTTTCAGCTTCTCTGGAGGCCAGCGGCACGGCTATTATTTTGTGTCAGTCATCAATGGAAAAATATATCTAACTCTCTTATTCAAGCATTTGGAACATTTATCTTACTCTCTTATGTCAAAGTCATCAACGTATCATTTGATATTCTCATGCCTGTTCAATTGTATAATGTCAGTGGACAGGCTGTTGGACTGTATGTGTACTACAATGGTTCACAGGAGTACTTTGGACGTGACCACCTTCCTTATGCAGTGTTAGCCATCTTTATGTTCACCACATTTAACTTATTGCCTCTTTTATTGCTTTGTCTCTATCCCTGTCGATGCTTTCAGTCCTGTCTTAACTGCTGTCGACTCAACAGTCAAGTGCTGCGTACCTTCATGGATGCTTTTCAAGGCTGCTACAAGTTTGAGCCCTACGACTGTCGATACTGGGCTTCCTTTTACCTGTTTCTGAGGATATCAATTCTTTTAATCTTTGCTCTTACACAAAGCGGTTATTTTGTATTAGTAGCAGGAATTTATTTAATACCTGTTACATCTCTATTGCTAGTAATTCGTCCTTACAGGGAGAGTATCTACACTATCGTTGACTCAGTGATGTTGCTTAGTACTATTCTGTTGTCCTTTTCAGCCGCCGGATTTGTACTCGCTTCCTTTGATGAAAGGTATGAACCGTTCATTGGCATCATTATTGGCATTGGGGGACTATTTCCACCTACTTATGCTATTCTACTCCTAATCAAGACCATTACACCAAATAATTTGTTGGTCGTTTTAAAAAGGTACATACTACGGAAAATTTTACGAAGAGAAGATAAGACAATTATACAGAGAAGTGAAAGTGTTGAAGAGCCTTTGCTCAGAGAATTTGATGACAGAGAAGAACCTGAGAAAATAATTGCCCGGTAGAAGGGATACACATCACAATTATAGTTTACTCAAGATGCTACTCCATGAAAAAAATTGTTTTCGAGTTTAGAACCATCATAATAGTTGTGTACGTAGTATTATTAGTTGAAAACAGTAATAATGACAATATTATTATTGCCGATTGCCTTCATGTGAATGCCTATGATGTACATACATTGTATTAATTATTTTTACCTTATAGGCAAATACTCAATTAGTGTAAAGATGATCATAGTGTACTGCAGCAGCAGTTGTAATACAGGTCAAACTCAAAATCATAAACAAATGAAGTCCAAGTTGAAGGGTGAAAAGCTCACTGAGATTTAATAGTATAGAGTAAAGAAGAAATAATATCACGTATCAACAAACTTTCAGCTTTTTACGATGTATTGCCACTATAACTGTACATGTATCTGTAATCCGCATCATGCAGATGTCTGTCGGTTCCACTTGGATATCAATTCTAAAGTTGATATTATCCAAAATATATACATGCAGTACGTAATAATTGAAGGGCTCAGAAGCAATTAAGTGATTTAAGTTAGCCCTCAAATGTTGTTGATTTAGCCCCCCCCCCCCCCCCCCCCAGCCCCCAAAAATCTTGAAATTAATATTATTATTATGTTTAAAACTTTAATGTGTTTCATGGGCTATAGAAAATTCACATTTTGACAATTTGGTTGAGTACAATGCATGATTTTTAGTCCATCTTTGAGCTTTTTAGATAATTCCCCACATTTAATTCTTCTAAGTAATAATGATGTCCACGAAAACTACAGAATGTTACATTAAGGAAACAAAAATTATTTATTATACACAACATTTAATATGTTATTAATTTAAATTTTAATACTTCCTACAATGATTCTAGCTAATTATAGATCGATAGACTCTCTAAAGATTATTATTAATATCAAGTCCCACTTTTTGGTCAACAGACTACGCTAGCTATACTACAATAATAAATACGCTGAGGGATTATCAAGTCAGCTCGTTTTCCACAATAACCGTGAATGTACATAGGAAATATAAAAGAAATTCGTTAATAGTTGTCTTGCAGGTTTGCTCGCAAGGGCTCCCAAGAGAAGATGCTTAGAATAGAATCACCTCCTTCTGGAAAGCACCTATGGACAACATTGACTCCAGAGTGTCACCCTTTTGCATTCTCCAGGCCGCCATTGTACGTGGTACAGTTCAGTCTAATTCTCAGGCCCTGGCGGTTTTTTTAAGCAACTCACTTTAGTCGCTGCTGGGCCCATAGCCAGCCGTGTCTGGCATTGGGCTATCTGTTGTATCACCCCAAGTCCAGCGATACCTAGAAATAAAACGTTTTAGCTCGGGTCGAGTCGCTTCCGGTCACCTCCCGCTCGTACACACACACACACCACTCACACACACGGACAACTATATAATTTTAGTATAATAATGATAGTGCCCATTAAATTTAATCATACATTATGACATTGTGCCACAGCTTTGTGGTATATATATACTGCAGAGCTTTGCAGGTAATTACACTAGGAATATTATATATACTGCTGCCAATATTGCATGCTAAAAATATTGTATTTCATATTCTTAGCTATAGGTATTGCAGTATTTATATAATAATTATTATGTTATCCAATTCCAGCCGCCGGATTTGTACTCGCTTCCTTTGATGAAAGGTATGAACCGTTCGTTGGCATCATTATTGGCATTGGGGGACTATTTCCACCTACTTATGCTATTCTACTCTTAATCAAGACCATTACACCAAATAATTTGTTGGTCATTTTAAAAAGGTACATACTACGGAAAATCTTACGAAGAGAAGATAAGACAATTGAAAGTGTTGAAGAGCCTTTGCTCAGAGAATTTGATGACAGAGAAGAACCTGAGAAAATAATTGCTCGGTAGAAGGGATACACATCACAATTATAGTTTACTCAAGATGCTACTCCATGAAAAAAAATTTTTTGTCGAGTTTAGAACCATCATAATAGTTGTGTACGTAGTATTATTAGTTGAAAACAGTAATAATGACAATATTATTATTATTGCCGATTGCCTTCATGTGAACATTTGTGTTATTAAATTTTACAATGATTATAGCTAACTTATAGATCGATAGACTCTCTAAAGATTATTATTAATATCAAGTACCACTTTTTGGTCAACAGACTACGCTAGCTATACTACAATAATAAATATGCTGAGGGATTATCAAGTCAGCTCGTTTTCCACAATAACCGTGAATGTACGTAGGAAA
The DNA here is from genome assembly GCA_963930775.1 of Cliona cf. orientalis. Lineage (NCBI taxonomy): Eukaryota > Metazoa > Porifera > Demospongiae > Clionaida > Clionaidae > Cliona > Cliona cf. orientalis. The sequence goes on from OZ005696.1 coordinate 2,353,067, forward strand.
TATGAAGGAAATTTAACATACACAGATGTATGTGGACTATTGCAGTGCATTAAGTACATGTATATACAGAGTACAAAGTTTGAGGCGGCTGGGGGGGGGGGAGGTCAAGATTCTGCTTCCCATTGTTCCAATATACATGTACATGTAGGTAGGATCTCCGGCTTTTAGTCTTGTGCATGTCCCCTGACTTCACTCCATTACTATTATTCTTGTAACTGGTCTGATAAATAATTAATGAATCAAACGGATGGTTCATGCAGTACTAGGTTTTGCATTGGCAATGACATTTAACTTGGTGGCTCCCCTCACTGTTAATAATTAACATAATTATATTCTTGTTTGTGCCTTAATTTTGCTAGAGTTGTGATGATAGCAATCTGGGACAACGTCCATGATCATAGCGTTAATGAGTACATGTATATAGCTATAATATTATAGCTATACAAGGAGTGAGCTCGCTTCACTCGCTAACTCCTTTATCTCTGTGCCGCATATTATTGTGCATGAGCTGTCGACAACCTTTACCTACACATTTGTGAGCATGCTAGCCCACGTGCACATCCTGCCTGATCATGTGACTTTGTCACTTAGCTAGCTCAAGAAATTCATTAGTTGTCTTGCAGCTTTGCTCGCAAGAGCTCCCAAGAAAAGATGCTTAGAATAGAATCACCTCCTTCTGGAAAGCACCTATGGACAACATTGACTCCAGAGTGTCACCCTTTTGCATTCTCCAGGCCGCCATTGTACGTGGTACAGTTCAGTCTAATTCTCAGGCCCTGGTATTTTTTTTTTGAAGCAGCTCACTTTAGTCGCTGCTGGGGCCATAGCCAGCCGTGTCATTGGGTTATCTGTTGTATCGTCCCAAGTCCAGCGATACCTAGAAATAAAACATTTTAGCTCGGGTCGAGTCGCTTCCGGTCACCTCCCGCTCGTACACACGCACACATGGACAACTATAATCTTAGTATAATGATAGTGCACATTAAATTTTAATCATACATTATGACATTGTGCCACAGCTTTATGGTATATACTGCAGAGCTTTGCAGGTAATTACACTAGGAATATTATATATATACTGCTGCCAATATTGCATGCTAAAAATATTGTATTTCACTTTCTTAGCTATAGGTACTGCAGTATTATGTTATCCAATTCCAGACAAATCTGTCTGGTAAAGGTCATCAACTTTACTGAATTTGATCAGCTCAGGGGTCACTACACAAAAATGTACAGCATGTTTTAATAATTAAAACATGCCTACAGTTTGTCAAACTATGATTTTTACAAATGCTGCATTCAGTGCTTCTTTGAACATGCTCTATCCTCAAGTTTAGACTAGGTGACTCACTTTGCTTCCTCGATGGCAGATAGCTACAGCCTCCTTCACCCGCTCTCACTGGATATCTCCTCAGTCTATGCTCAGACTCGCTTCTGACAATATCATTGTCGTCAAAGCATGGAATATAGAGCGGAGAAACAAAGCGCTTCTGCATGCTTCTAAGTTGGCGAAGCCATACACATACACCGCTGATACACCCACGTGGCCACATTTCGGGGGGTACCGGGTGGAGCTAATTCGAGTGTTTATTTATGACGTCATCGGTCTCCAGGCAATTGCAATTGGGGCAAACAGACCTGTCCAGCGGTGCCATTGGAGTTGCTTTTCGACCAGTAATACGTGAGGAGAAGAGAATGTCTGGCGAAGCAGTGAAGGTAATAGTGCGGTGTAGGCCTATGAATGAGCGTGAGAACAAGCTCAATTGCAAGGTAGGTCGAATTTGGGTGAGATTTATTTGCATAACAGCTGTTCAAGACTCTCTCTCTCCCTTCCTCCCTCTCTCCCCCCCCCTCCCTCTCTCTCCCTCCCGTCCTTCCTCCCTTCCTCTCTTCTCCCCCCCCTCTCTTCCATAGACCATCCTAACCATGGACCCCTCCATCGCTCAAGTTCAGCTCAGAAAGACCGACAGTGAGCAATGTACTCCAAAGCTTTTCACATTCGATGGTGTCTACTACATCAGTGATACCACGCAACAAATCTATGAAGAGATATGCTTCCCTTTAGTAGAAGGCGTTTTACAGGGCTACAATGGCACTGTGTTTGCCTACGGCCAGACTGGCTGTGGGAAGAGCTTTTCAATGATGGGTGTGACCGACCCTGCTGCAAATAAAGGGATCATTCCTAGAGCCTTTGAGCACATCTTTGATGAGATTGCCGTCTCTGCCGGGGTAAAGTTCCTTGTTAGGGCATCATACTTGGAAATCTATAATGAAGAGGTGAGTACGTACTAAGTCACTCTCTCACCTCCCTTTGTAGCCTGCTTATTAAATTATTGTTTGGACTGGACGGTCGTTACTGTACACATGCTTAATCACGTATTGGGGGATATTAAGATACATGTATCTTCAGTGCCCATACTACATGTACGTGTATACATATTATATAATGCTGAATATCACCAGTTCAGTATTACATGTTGTCAACCAACACCAAAATTAATAGCTACATGTACATGTACATGTGCCTCCAGATGTTTCACTATCATTTTGTTAGGTGAGAGATCTCCTTGGCAAAGATGTGAAGAAGAAACATGAGCTCCATGAGCATCCAGAGAAGGGTGTTTATGTGCAGGGATTGTCACACCACAAGGTTAGCACAATTTTAACAGATAAAGGTGATAATCGGAGCGAACATAATGGTAGTAGATAAAGAGAAGTGGGTATAGATCGTCAAAAGAGCTGATACCATAATTATACCCTCTATGAGGACATCTCCCTCAGGACACTGTGCATGGTCCCAGCTACATTAAAACTACCCCTGAAATGAGGAAACCTCCTTTAATCAGGACACTTAAAACGTGGGACATGGGTGCCTGGAATACATGCAGAGGGGTTCCGCTGTCGTTTCGTAATAACTTATGAAAAGTAGCATTAATTTTGTTGTGTTAACTGGTAACATATCCCTACTTCTATCACGTCAGGTTCATAATGCTCACGACCTGGAGCATGTAATGGAGCTTGGTAGCAAAAACCGTTCAGTTGGAGCTACGCTAATGAACGTTGACTCCTCTCGCTCTCACTCTATCTTCTCAATTGACATTGAAATGATGGAGAGTGGGGAGGATGGGAGGGAGAAGCTGAGGGCAGGAAGACTCAACCTCGTCGATCTGGCCGGCAGTGAGAGACAGTCCAAGACTGGGTCCACAGGTAATGGAGAGAGAGAGAGACCACATACTATAATTTTTTTTTTACTGCATTGTACTCCAAATATAAGTTTTTGTACTAGGAGGTATTGTTTGTGCGCCATACAATAGATGTGTATGTATTTTGGCACTTCCTCTGGTGTACAAACCCTCAAATTGTTAATGTTGAGGTTGTTAAAGAGAGAGAGAGAGAGAGAGAGGGATAGGGAGCACAAGCGCACACGCAATGGGCTCATGGCTGCATCAAATATGCAATACCCAATGATTGTATTATCTGCTTTATATTATGCTTCATAATATAATCTACTGTACATTAGTTAGTGTGAGCCTATAGTACATTTATATCTCTTCAGGTGAGCGTTTGAAGGAAGCCACGAAGATCAACCTGTCTCTCTCTGCTCTTGGTAACGTCATCTCTGCTCTGGTGGATGGAAAATCGAAGCATATCCCTTACCGTGACTCGAAGCTGACCAGGCTGCTCCAGTCCTCACTCGGAGGCAATACAAAGACACTCATGGTGGCATGTGTATCACCAGCCGATAACAACTATGATGAGACGCTTAGGTGAATATACATGCAATGCATGTACATGTACCGTAGTGTACTGGGCAAGCGCCCACTCCTGGATAATTACGTCTCGTGTACCACATTTCAAGGGGCCACTGTAGCAGCTTCTATACTAACGTACATGTACATGTATGAAATTTTGATCCCGGGTAAGCGCCCATGCGGGCCAAATCACAAATTATGTTTAAGCGCCCATGGGGACACTACAGTAGTTATATGTACATGTACGTGTGTAGTGCTACATGTGCATGTAGGTATGATTATGGGTAGTCCCTTCTATGATTTGAAAAATCCACATTTTGTGGGGCTCCAGCCCCCAAAGCCCTCCCAGTACCTATTTCCAAATTTGGGGGAAAAAATTAGGAAATTAATTGTGTACTTGAAGCATCGACACATTGACATTATAATTCTGTTTTATTTTCTCACATACCCCCCCCCCCCCCCATTGTACATGCAATTAGTTATGTTTTTGATGCCTGCATGTGTCCTCCTTACAGCACCCTACGTTATGCCAATCGTGCTAAGAATATCAAGAACAAGCCTCGTATCAACGAGGATCCTAAGGACGCTCTGCTGAGACAGTACCAAGAGGAGATACAGCAGCTTAAGCTAATGCTACTTGGACAAATGGACATACCTCCAGAACTAAAGGGTATGGTGTAAATTACTAGAATCTGATGTACCGATAATAGTTAGGAAATGGTCTGTCCTCATTCCTCTTTCTCTCCCCCTCCCTCCCCACCCCTCCCTCTCTCTCTCTTTTCTGTCCCTCCCTCCTCCCCATTTCTCTCTCCCTCCCTTCCTCCCCCTAGGTGGTGATCCCTCTCAACTGGCGTCCCTGCTTCAGTCCCTCAAATCCCCTACTCATTCTGCTGCAGTGCAGCCAGCCTCTTCCACTCAGCCCTCCCTCGATCAGCTCAGAGCGTGGGAAGAGGAGAAGGAAGCCTTGAGACGGTACCCGCATACCTACACAAAGCTATCTATAGGCATTTCCCTATTAAAAGAGTGCTGTGGTTTACAATACCTTAGAAATGTTGGAGGGAGAAATTTTAATATTCAAGTTTAGCTTTTATGCATGTCACTTTGCCAATATCTGAGTACTCATGCCGTCAAGGTACATGTAGGGTCTCAAAATACATGTAACCATACAGAGAGCACAAATTCAGTCCCAGGAAGTACAATGTCATATTTATTTTGTGTAAGGTACACGTACATGTGGCAGGTCAAATTTGTATTATAAAGTATATCATGACATGTATGGTATACACTGTGTACTATGGCTGAATAGATCGGTAGGTAGTCTTGCGGTTATAAACCTGTTAATGAGTACCTTTTAAAGGATGGAAAAGGACGGATAATGTGTGTGCCAACTAGTGTCCTAATCTCTTCAGGCCACTCCAGTGCTTCCCTAGTCCTAGAAACTTTCTTGTACACTGCTTGTTCACACATTGTTAAATAGTTCTCCGAGCAGCTCAATCCAAGAAATTCGCATAGAGCTTCCATTTCCTTTCTCGGATTGTGAACAAAGTCCGCATTGTGTATTTCAATTACGGTCAGGTTGCACGTTTTTATCATGGTATGCACCGCCCTTATCTCACTGTGTAGGGCATTGAATGCATCTTTCATGATGTGGTCATCTTTCAGCTTGATCGTAGAGTTAACCTGCGCTTTTTGCCCTCTCTCCCCATTCACCCGAGCAACTTGATAAAGAACTCTCGTCGCAATGATATCGTATGGATTTCTAACCACGTGTATCACACGTACTGGTACACGAATGACATCCACAAGCGAGCGATAGACGCGTCGAAATACGTCTGGTTGGTCGCGATAAATGTGTGACGTGCGTCCACCTGCCTTATCCCCGATAACCTTCAAAGTACGAAACTTTCCATGCCATGATTCGGAGGTATTCAGTTTCAGCGAGTAGCCCTTCTTTTTAAAGGTGCTGTTCTCACTTCTCCACCCTGTTATTGCCTCTGTGTAGCTGTCTTGGTAGAGTGCATTAAAGAGGTGGGATTTATTTAGAAGGTAATCTTTACCGGTTGCTAACCTTCGAAAGACGTCAAATTCATGAGCGAGGATGGCATTTGGGTGGGCGTCGATCATACTGGCCACGATGCTGTGGCCACTTCGTGAGTATCCAATGAAGAATACGAATTTCTCGACACCTTCTATGGATTGAGAAGTCAGAACTGGTGGAGCATAGGTAGCATTGGTTGCATTTTTCAACAGATTGGTGTGTCCCTCTGGCAGTGAGAGTTCATATTTATGTCCACTCATCTCTGATGAACTTCCATTGGTGTAAGAAGTGCTTAACAAGTGGAGTTTTGTGACAAGTGAAGTGTTTCCTGGGATGGTTCTGTTGGTAGATACATGTAGGTCATCTGGAGGCTGGCCAGCTGAGGCCAGATCTTTCTCTCCCCCTCCTCCTCGTCTCAGGTAAGTGATGAACAGCCATAGCAGAGAAAGTAGCAGGATAGAGATTGATGTCAACCTGACAACTGAGCTACGTCGAGGCATGACCCGACGGTTTGCACTTGCACTGTCAGCACAATTTGTAAACAAGCAAACGTGGTCACGCCCACAATGTAAACGGTCTGCAGCGCGGTTACTACTAAACACGTATAATTGTACTGTACGCCCTTTGAGCTGCACTATGCAGTTTACAGTGGTACATGAGGTATAGGCATGATATGAATTCCAGGGACTTCCTTCCCACGTCCATGTTTACAATTTGCAGTACTTTGACTTTGATCTGTCCAAGGCTTCAGTGGCAGAAATTTCCTAATATGGCAAGTACAGTGCTCATAGTCATAGCAATTTTAACCCAGTAGATGCCCCTGTGGAAGTAACTGCAGGAGTACATTGGGTAGACATTGATCATCCTTCGTTCAAATCATAGGGGAACTTTTGCCCTTCAAGCATATGTAGTCTCGCAAGCCATACCCCCCAATCCGATTGCGAGACTAATATAATTCAGGCACATCATACTTGCAGCTTTTCATATTGCAAAAGATCAGGGAGCATAATGACAACCAAGAAACACTAATACATGTACATGTATAATATGACTCGTGCACGTACTCACTGTATGATCAAATAATATTATGCACACATTGTGACTGTGTGCATGTGTATAGGGAGTATGAAGCGAGGATTGCTGAGCTGAAGGAACAGTTTGGCCAGGAGCAGGCAGATAAGGCAAAGCTACAACTGGAGCTGGACAAACTGCAGAAGGAGTGGGATGAACAGCTACAGACACTTCAAACTCAGGTAAATCATGGGATGATCAGTACATGTATGAGTGTAGCAAACACTCTAGCTATAGGTTGATGGAGGTATCCTAATATTATTATGTGTTTCAGTAGCTAAGAATTATTGTGTTAACAAGGATTTATAGGAGGGCTACATGTAACTGCTTAGAAATGCGCACGCATATGCACACACACATGCCTGTACATACACACACGTACACTCATGTGCAATACATGTACATGTACACTCTACAATGCATTCTGTTGCTCCAGGACCAGTCACTGCCCACTCTTCCTGGAGTCCCCTCATCCACAACAGCTTCTGCAATGGAGCAACCACCAACTTCCGCTGGTGTACCCCTACCATTTGGTGATGCACATAATATGGCTATGGGTCAATTAGCGACTGCTACTGGTACTGCTGCTGTGCAAGGTGGAGGGAGTGGTGGATTGGAAGGAGTGGCCGGATCTGAGTTACCGGGAGTTGGTGGTGGTGTGGTTGGGGCTGGGGGGAGTGATCAGCAGATATTGAAGCAGCATGAGTTGGCCCTACAGCGACTGGAGGAGCTTCAGGGTGACATGATAGGAGGAGAGAAAGGAGGTATGGTAGGCCATCGTCGACCACAGCAGATTCATGTATACCTTAGCCTGTTCCCCACACCCATCTCAGCTTTTTATAGTGTTGCACCCACCTTTTCATTGTTGCGTACTTTTCTACGTGAAGTATTGAAGACCAGGAATATATAGGCCTGGGGATGAGGCTACGCAAATTCCATATTCCATTCCAATTCCATTCCTGCATACTATTTCCATTGTCTCGAATATCACTGATCATATTATTGTGTAAGTACTGTAGTATTATTTACGTATGACCTATTCTCCTTGCATGCGTACATACAGGTGATGGTAGCCTTCTAAAAAGACTAGAGGAGCGTCGTCATGCTGCCGAAGCTAGGGAGGCACGTCTCAGAGAAGCTAGTAGCTTTCTGGATGATGATGGAATTATGGAGAAGATATTCAACTCACTCACAGGTACAAAAATGAATGATCACATGTATATACCCTTATACTGGTGCTGTGTGTAGTAGGGGTGGGTGTGTGCACACGTGTGTGGGGTACAATAATTACTAACCTAGATGTCATGTTATTGAGATTTTGAGTGGTAAAATTAGCGGTCTCTGCTAAATTGTGGTGCTGTACATGTATGTGTGAGTTACATGTAATAAGAACTCTCACAACAAACAATATTAATTGTGATTTATTAATTTCCTATGGTCCAACCCAGTTTTCACATGTATGTCATGTATGTACATGTATCTTGTGTTGTACAGATGAAGTTCGTGTGAAGACACAGCACCTGGAGAGGACGCAGGCCAAGCTCCGATCAGCCGAGGAGGACAATAGTGACCTCCAAGCCGAGTTTGAAGTCGAACGAGAAGACTACCTCGACACAATTCGCAAGCAAGAGAGAATGATCAAACTCCAAGAACAACTCATTGGCACGATCGTACCCTGCCTGAGAAGGGACTGTAACTATTTCAACATTGATAAGGTGAGGGGTGAGTGTGTATGGGATGACGATCACTCGCAGTGGATACTTCCAAAGTTGGTGGTATCTAAGACCACTTTAGTACCAGTCGACACCAAACCCTTACTTACCGATAGAAGAATGTCTTCTTCTTCACCGAACAAGATACCAAAGCATATCAGTTCACCGGATGTGCAATCAAAAGTTCCATCTAATCATAGAATACAACAAAACTATGGTTCAGGGGGGACCCAGGAACCTATGGTACAGCCATCCTGTTATGATCAAGAAGAGGACAAGTACCACAAGCGATTGACAAAGATCGGGGGAGAGTCAGATTACTTCAAGCCAAAGAGAGCACTCGAGCTGCTGAATCAGGGTAAAAATGACGTCAATAAACCTCAAGAATATCGCGGATCGGGTAGCCTGCCTTCTCTCGATAGTGCAAGGAAGACTCATAGCACAAGCTCCATTGTGCCAAATGCAGCGGCAGTGCATGGTGTTGAAGCGTTGGTTATGAATGACGGGACTTACACTAGGAGACCGGGAAAGCTACAGTCACTTCCAAAGCAGCCACCTAAACCAGACCCACAGCTGTTTAGCCCACAGCATGAACCGAACATCATCGAAAAAGTTGAAAAGAAACTGTCAAATCGGAAGCGAACTAGTCTGGAGCCCCTGTCTGACCTAAAGCCTAAACGACCATTTTAGCCACGTGTTAATAAAGGCAACCCGCTCACTTATTTTCATTTATACGATAGACTTCAACAATAATAATAATTATTATTATGTGCATAATTATTTATCAGCTATCAATAATTAAATTTTTAATTTAATGAGGATGGTTGAACATCTGTACTGCACACACACGTGTGTATACGTGGTGACCTTTTTGCCATGGCGCAGGCTGTCTCATTCACAGCACGTGCACCCCTTGTCAGTTTTGTACGTACCTCTGATCCTGAATGACTACATCTCCTTAAGGGGGCTTGTCCAAAGTCCTTGTGGAAAAATTAACGTCATTATGACGTTAGGGGGGGAGGGGGTCTTAGTCCATGACGTTATGCAATTGCATTACTAGAAAAGTGGGCGGGACTCGCAAAAAGGGGCGTGGCTAACCGAACTGCTGTGACGCTAAGAGGAGGGGGGGAGGGGGGTAAAAAGTTAACGTCACAATGACGTTAATTTTTCCACACAGACTTTGGACAAGCCCCCTAAATTAATAATTATTGTAATGATTTCATTATTGGAGACAGAAATGTAATCACAGCATAAGGTAAGCAGTTATTATGGAAAACAAGAAGCTATTACATAGTGACTCATGGCAACATTATTGTACATGCATGCATGACATCGTACATTCAGCAATGTATACAAAAATAAAAATCAACATAACAAAAATTGTGCACATGTGCATGGTATGGGAATTATTGTTAATGAGGCACGAGGTTTAAAATGCATGTATGAGGGTGACTTGTGTTAAATGTCACGACAAGACCTCTTTGAATTCGTAGCTTGCTCTTCCTCATGATCACCTTCGATGCTTTGTCGCTTTACAGTACCACGAGGCTGCTCCTGCACGCTCCTAGTAGCTGGGATACCAACTTCCTCGGCAGGAAATGAGAAAACATATGTTTCAAATGTCTGCCTTTCGATTTTCCCACAAATTTGGCCATAGATTGCTCTGAGTTTGTCCGCATCCTCCAGAGCATCGTGCTTGTGTGGTTTGTTATCGCGGCAGAGAACGTTGTATACGCTCGTCATCTTCAAATCACCCAAATGCCACGGTATGAGAGTCATTTGGTTATTGTATACAACCTGATACAAATCGGCGCAAACAACGTTCATATTGATGAGCTTCTGGGTGGAAACGTCACACCTTTTCATCTCACTAACAAGGACAGGGATATCATATGTTTGGTTGCAGTACCCAGCTAGAACAATCCTTCCAGATACCTGGGCTCGGATGGCCGATATTTCAGTGATCAAGTCATCCAAAACTTTATCCAAGGAGTATGCTTTCACCACCTTTGAGTTTCGCATCAGGCAGCGCTTTCCACCGATACTATCAATGGTAAAACCGTTGAACCGACTTGCTCCAGGTTGGAAATTTCTCTCAGGAAGCACATACTCACAAAATAGTTTACGCCCTGCTTGATTTTGTAGGGTTATCTGGCAGATTTCAGGAACAAAGCCATTTCGATTCAGACCAGTCGTAGCTATAGTGAGAAACACTATAACATCATCTGATTCACCTTTCTTCTCCATGTCTGATAATGTATTAGCTGATCAAAAATTTCAAACACCTGCAATATTTAATATAGTCATAAACTTTTGTATAATATTGGTATGGATATTTAATATGGGTAACACACTGTGTATCAAAATTTGATCGATGCCCTAATTTCTGCAATTTAATTTGATTGGACAAAAGGAGTTAACGTGTCGGGTCGGCACTGCGCAAACTTGATAAATGACAAACCGACGGAGTCTCGGCTCACGTAGCGAGACTTTCACGTGCGGTCGGAGTCATCGCTGATCATAGATACTTTTAGGCTACGCAGCGTAGTCTACAATATCTATGTCAGAACTGGCGGCTACGTACCCCACAGTAATTCAGGTAAGCACTCACCGCGACCGATCGTTATCAAGGCATGGCAGAAGAACCCGACACGTGGCCTAGACAGAACGCGTTGTCCTTCAACCTTTCATACGTTACTGCGCAGGCTAAATAGATCACGCGCGTTTAGCGCGGGAAATAGGAACTCCTAATTATTATGCAAACACAGTAAACGTACATAGTGATACCATATGGGAATGAAACTAGCAGGGAATTTCAAAGTTTTTTTTTCAGGTGAATTGATTGCCTCACCATAATAACTCAGCTACCTCATACCTACCTGTCAGTCAGGTCTGAAAATTCAGGCTATTAATGGAGCGTACTACTGAAAGCCTCCTGCAGCTGCTTTTTTTACTGAGAAATCTAAGCCTCCTGCTTTTATAGAAATCTAGATACACTAGGGGACCACCCTGGGAAGGTACCCATGTCACAATGATTACCTAAAGGTCACACATTCTGAGCATGTGCTAAAATGCAAAATTCCAGTGATCTTCCCGATAATATTATAGGGGTGTGGCACTGTCACATAAGACTCCAATACTTCTTGATAGTCACCAAGTGTGCATTAGCCTCCTAAAAAGTTTGATATCCCAGAAAAACTAGGGGGATTTTCCCTGGGAACTACCCTGTTTATGATTACTTAACCACTATGATTATCATAATTAATTGCAAACAATACAATGAATAATGTTATACCTGATTTGATGAGGGAATAATCCCAGGGAAACACCCTCATTCCAGTCGTCTCATTCTCAGACTGTGGATATGGGAATGAGACTGTCAAAGCAGCAAACTCTTATAAAAGGAGAGCAGCAGCATCCGCTATCCAGAAGCTACAGTAGTCTGATTTTGAAGAGTCCCAAGTAATAGCTATCAGAGAAACTCAGAAGATTGGATTTTCAGAGAAACTCAGAAGATTGGATTTGGTGTAAGTTACGAGGTAAAGCTTTTGGACAGTGTTGGATGTTATTACTGTAGAAAACAGTTAACCTTGACAATGTCTAGAATAACAATTACTATTGTCGAGGTCTTACTCTAATGTCTGAGGCATGGCAGGTGGCCCACTAAGCTTTTTTTTAAATTGACTCCATGTTAGATAAATATCAGGCTAGAGTAGCAGAAAGCTGCTCAAGAGTCTGGACATCATGGCTTAGGGGCCGTCCAGAGTTCTCCCTTAAGGCCTGAGTTTACACGTCAGTGGACCATGTAGTGTATGCATAATCATTTTGGGTTATTATGGAGCAGTTGCTACAGTATATTATGCATGTGGAAATCTTTGCTAGACAAAATTAATGGGTTGTATTGCAGAAAACTTCATAGATAAAATGTTCGTCAATGTGCCATATTATCCTCTTAACAGAGTACAAATATTTTTGAGGAGCCTAGGTATAAATATTGGAAATGGTGAAATATTTCTCCTGGCAAAGATTTCCACCATCAGCATAATAAGATACCCATTTAGTCCACTGACTGTTAATTATTATAGCAAGATAGCTAGAAAGCAAGGTTATAGAGTGGCCTGAAAGCTACTCAAGGTCCTGGATATCAAAAGGCTTAGGGGCCATCCAGGTTCCTCCCTTGATACCTTGCAAGCCACACACAATATTAACTAAACTATACCTATATTGCTTGTAGGACCTGTCACTCTAACAAACAAATATGGATCTTCGCATACCCATCTTAAAAAAGCCAAGTCATCAGTTGAAGAAATTTGAAGAGAATACTAACATCAAAGTGGTATACTTCGCAGTCGCTACCACTAGGCTCGGTCATGATCAAGATGCGAATTCGATATGTGAAATAGCAGCAATGGGAGCAGATGGTGATTCTCCATGGTCCATTGCAATACTCCCAAAAGGAGAATTTACATCACAAGCATCAGACTACAATGGATACACATTAAGAACAGGCACAGATGGAAGAAGGCATCTTCTGCTGAATGGAATCAAAGTGGAAACATCGCCGCTTAAGCAAGGTCTTGATGATTTCATCCAATATTTACTACGTAAAGCTGATGGCTCACATACCACCGTGCTGCTGGGATGGAATTCTCGAGCATTCCACATGAAACTACTCCTTCAAGCATTCAAACAATGTGGGGTTTCGATTAAAACACTTAAAGATGCTGGCATCTGCTATGGAGATCCCTTTTTGATGATAAAGGCAAGGAAAGAAAATTTTCCACAACTTTCAGGAATACCAAGCCTAAAATTGCCAGATGTCTACAACCATCTTCATCGACATGATGATTCTGAGTCTGATTGTAAGAAACTTGATGCTTCCCACATCACTCAAATGTTGAAAGTGGTCATGTCATCACTAGATGTATCTGAAACACACTTGAAGGCAGCTCAGTGCATATATACCCTTACATCTGCGAAAAGGGTGCTTAAATACAACCTTCGTGTGAAAAGAAATCTAGAAAGTCTGAAAAAAGGCCGACTTTATTTGCCAGGTGGATCTCAAGGTACAATAAGTGAGTCCATGGCAAAAAAGATTGCCGAAAGTGGACTGAATTATCAAGACCTTAAGAAAACTTATCGTACACTTCGATGTGAGGGACTTGAAGAACTCTTGAAAGCACCAAAAGATGGAGAACGCCAAGGAAAGCCACGTATTACTAGAGATCAACAAGTGATAGGCAAGATTGTGAGTCACTTTAAACAAAGGAATACAACGTCATAACTTTTATAATTATAAAACAATGTATGTGTGCACTTGTTATGTAATTTACAAAATTCTTCGTGTGTATTGAGTTCTGTACTTTCCCATTTTCATTTATCTGTCGGGACTAATCCAGTTTTGCTTGTTGATTTTATATTGGTGTGTGTATTAAAACTTCACATTCATATTTGTTGAGTTTTGTCAGAATCTGTCAAGTGGTGTCATGCAGTTGTGTCGCTGTGTACAATTTCAATAATGATACTATACCTTCAGTGATCTGACTGAGAGCCATGCATGCAAAAAGCATAGAGTACACTAGCTAGCTATTATACTATAGCATGTGTTTATAGTTAGCATAGCATATTAATTAGTATGGTTCTACGCTTTCTAGCTATCATCAGATTCTATGGTAAAGTGAAGGAAAATTTTTCTTCTAGATCCACACTGATCTCTGTTGTGCATAATCTTGAGGCGATGAGTGCCTGGCTCTATATTCTCTAGATCCACATCTCCATAGCCTGCAGTCACAATTAAGGATCTAGTCTACTATTAATAAAGTTAGCTGAATCAAACACTCAAATTCTGAAAGCACCTTTTTTTTGGACCTAACATTTTTTGCAGCTACACTAGCCAATTCAGGGAATGGAGAGACAGTGGGATAGTTTGGGACAAGCATAATAATAATATGCCAAGCAATTTGATCTATCCATAGTATTACTGCAAAGAACTGAATGAGAACTACACTCCTTCTGTTGACTATTATAAATAATTAGTAAGTTGGTACACAAAACTCACAATCAAATCCTGGCTTGTTATCAAGTTTGCACCGAAATGTATTAATGTGCTTAGGTACCCCAGCAAACTCAACATGAATGCTGTTACCAGTCACCGTTAGCCCACTGTTGATCAAGTGCAGCCCACAGAAGTCAGGATCATTGCTGATCTCAATGAAACTCTTCACTGTTGAGGTATCTCCAGTTAAGGTATTGGATGCCGTCACTTTCAATGTGTACACTCCTGGCTTCATGTCCGGGAAGGTCATATTACCAGAATTACGGTTTGCAACTGGAAGCAGCAATAATTATAGCACTAGATAAGCTTAGTGTAATCATGATGGACTCCCAGCTGTACTGGGGTGTATTTTATGGTTGAAAATGAGGACCATAAGTTGTATTGGATAATAGAATTTACTTACAGTTTTCCAAAATGGAGTAGTCTCCAAATTCACAGAGTACAGCATCAATAGAGCCCATGGTCACAAAATTAACTGAAACATTACTCCCTCTAATTTGTGGAGTCCCATTCACAAACTGCACTCCAACAGGACCTGGCAGAGGTACGTCAATTGTTGCTGTGTAGTTGGATAAAATAAGATTGATCAAAATTTCTTACAGTAAAGAGATTGCATACAATACTATGACATTCACATAGTGTAGTGGCATATTACATGTATGTGTGAGTAACAGTATGATATTGCATAATGTCGTGTGTGTGCGCATCGAGCTATATAGTAACATGATAATTATGTTCCTTTTCTATTCACATAAGGATTTTGCCAAAGTGTGTACTCTGGATTACTTACCCATGCAATACATAGACATTGTTCACTTATCAACTAACCATGACAATTCCTGTATTCTCACTGTACGTGGCTTACCTTTGCACAAGGGTTCTGTTCCATTCCAGCTTCCATTCTCCAAGCACACTCTCTCATCAATACCGATTACCTCGAATCCAGCACTGCAGTTGTAGATAGCCACAGAATCTACCGACCGACTGTCGATGATCACAAATCCATCGGTGATGTTTGGCAATACTGGACATAGAATCTCTGTAATGTTTGCAATACATAATGAATGCACAGGAGTGCAAAACCCTCACCGCAATACACGCATGCATGACTCATGCACATGTAGATCTATATATAGTAGCTAGCATATCTAGTTCAATACTATGGTAGTATGCATCTAGTTCAATACATACCCTGCACCTGAGGTACTCCAGCAGAGTCAGTGCATGATATAGGCTAGGGGGAAGGCACCTGCCTATGTCACTATAATAACTGAAAGCCTCTGTGACTACTAAAACTCAATTATGCACTTGAGAGCCACTGCCTGTTTACACTGTCACTGCATTGATAACTGACCAGCAAGGCACAGAATGGCAACCACAGCTGCACACTATTATACCACTGGGCAGGACTTAACGTGACCACTCTTCCTTGATGCTTGGTAATCCTCAGATGCGTACTTTCTCTCAGACGACCCTTACCAGATGGACAAACGGACGGACGGACAAAAATCGCCAAACAATTGCAGTAACCCTCCGCCTACGCTTTGCGGCGAGGGTTAATAATAATTATCCTTTGATCAAACTCAGCATAAATTACTAATAAGCATCATGACTGTTACTTCATGATTCCATTATTAGAGGCCAGTATACATGTATACTTTAATAGAATTGAGATGTGATTAAGTGCATAATAATATAATACCTGAGCATACAGGCTGATTCCCACTCCATATTCCCGGTATCACGCACTCTCTTTCTTGGTTTCCCATGATCCTGAACCCTCTCAAGCAGCTGTAGAGAGCTTTGGATGTTAATGCTCGTCCAGTTAGTTGAACCATTCCAAACTTAGGGTCTGGCAAAATGGGGCACATGATGGCTGCAGAATCCATATTCATTAATAACAGTTAAATGCCACAAATAATTTCCTCTTACCCTCGCATGTGGGATCTTGCAGTGTCCAGCTTCCATTCAATAGACACTGCCGGATGTTACTGCCAGCTATTTGGTATCCAAAATTACACAGGTAGATTACTAGTGAACCAGCTCGCTGCCCATTCGTGTAGGCAACTATGTTTCCATTGTCAGGCTCTCGTAGAACTACGCATAGATCAACTGCACACAGGCATGAGATAAAACAAGAAAGTGTATTCACATGTACAGTAAAGTTAATATTCATATGTACAGCAGTGTTAAAAATACTATTTGAAGAGAAATGCAGTAAGCATAACCTGGGGACTAGATGTTATCAACATCATTGTGCTACCATGATAGACCAACTAGCTAAATTAGCTATACGAAAATTTTATTCCTCGCGCTCTCATAAACGAGTTAAGAAAGCATAGATAAATACTATATACCAGTTTCTAACTGTTAACTCATGTCAGATACAAAATTTTCTCACTGTCATCATCCATAATGGACACGAATACTTGGCGCCGCTCTGCGACTTGCCCCAAGGAATTAAAGGTCATGACCGTCACTACAGCAGTCTCCGTCAGCTCTGGAATATTATCGTTGATGGATATAAAGTTGAAGCACCTTTGCTGTGTGCCACTAAGAGAGAAGGTAGCATCAATGCTGAAGTAGTCCACGCCAGCTAAGGGAAGAGAAGGGGAGAGAAAAGGAAGAAGGGAGACTATGGAGTTTAACCATAATAGTATGCAAGCTCAGAACATCTACTATCTCACATACCATATTTATGCTAATAGAACGCAATATAAAAAAAATGATTATGATTTTTAGATTTTCTGGCAAAGGTCGTCACACCCTCCATTAAAATACCCTATGAAAGATCCTAGAATGCAAATTTTCTTGCGCTAATTGAGATCATGCATTTTATTAGCATAAATACGGTAATACTAGCCTTGTCCCCACGCTATAATAATATTATTATGTGTACTCCCAGATTTTTTCTTCTGTGTGCATAATACTGAATCCTGGGAGTGGGTTGGTGCACTCATGACAATACTAGTAGCAATATTCTGTGGTGCTAGGGCCTTGAAAGCAGGATATAGCTATACATGTATGAGATCATCATGCAGGTTGTACTATAAATCAACCTAGTAGTGTCATAACTCACCTTCAGCATCTAAGTTTGAGGTCTTGATGGAACCAGTTATCACTGAGTCAATGCCACTGACTAGTCTCACACAAATTGGGATGGAGATGTCATTCTCTCCAATAGCATAGGTAGTTTCCACAAAATCCAGAACTGCAAGTATGTATCAAAAAACTCATACATACCATCATAATAATATACTGGACAATAATATTTATCTGCAAATGCTATTTCTATCAGTGATCTATGAATGCACGCACGTACTTACCATCATCATCTACGATAGTCAACTGGGATGTTATCAAGCTTCTCAAGGCATTGTTGGAGGAGTTCAGCTCCAGTATGATTCTCTCATTGGGCTCTGGTAGGTTATCATCATAAATTATGAGGTCAAAGCATTTCTCTTCTCCGCCTTGAATTGAGAATACTTGAATCAGCTCTTCGTAGTCGAAACCAGCTGAAGGAAATAGCATGTACAATGGTATAAAATTAATTGGAAGAGAGAGAGGGAGGTAGGAGGGGGAGGGAGAGACAGAGAGAGAGGGAGTGTATGTGCATACTGTAATGAAATTATTGTGAAATATAATACTCAGGTTGTACATAATACCTATAGCGGTAGAATTGGCAGTTCTCAGTATGCCCTGCACCATGACTGTACTGTCGTCCATAAAAATCACACACACTCTTGAGGTACCATCATTCTCATTAATAATTTGATTAAAGTCACCAAACTGTGCTCCTATCAAAGATGAAGAAACATGCATGAGTAGCTATGTTTAATTTCAAAATACTAGTATGCAAGTAGGTTCCATAGTTTTCCAGTATTTCAACACCCATCAATGAAATGGAAAGCATTCACTCACTTTCATCATCTTCCAGTATAGTAACTACAGCACTGGATGATGAGAAGTTTGACACCGTTCCACTAACTGCTGACATGACAACTTCAAATGTCTCATGTCCCTCATAAAGCGTATCGTTCAGGATTGGAATATTGACACAATCTCTATCTCCAGGAGAAATGAAGATCTCTCGGTATACATAAGTGTAGTCCTGATCAACAGTGGCACCATCTGAGTGTGACATTAAAGATAAGACACATATTATTTCACCCTGGGCTGGAGAACATGAAAATTGTAATATTATTTTGATAACTAAGGTCACTCAACTAATAATAATTTTAGCCTCAGACCCTGATTTCTTGCACACAGAATAAGGTGTGGTATGAGAGTATTAAAATTAAAAATTAATCCTGGACATGAAGCATCCATCAATCAGGTGGGTCCATTTTGTTGACGAGACCAGTTAATAAGCTTACTGGCAGCACTTGATGTATTTTGCGTCTGAATAGCCACAGTTTCATTGGTGATTCCTCCCATGATGCAGATAGACAGAAAGCCACCATCTTCACGGATACTTTGAACAGAAGAAATGAAGGTGGGAGCTATATAGAGAACAAATGAAACACTGTATACTCAGAATATTTGGCCATTTGGACAACTATAAAATTCTTTCTTACTCACCAGCACGTACTGGACCACCAAAACGCGATTTGGAATCTGACAACCAAAATTTAATTTCTACCAAGATTTCCACCTAGCCTTATTATGGTGGCTATTTATCACTACACATTTTAGCTGTACTTACAGTCTTCATCCTCAATGACCACAGCCAGTGAATCGAGGATTTCTCCCCAGCGAAGATCCTCAAGGACCACAAGAAAGAACTCTCGGCCCTCCACCACTTGGTCGTTGATGATAGTGATGCTTCGACAGAATCGCTCTCCCTGTCCAAGTTCAAAGTACGTCTCAAATAGCCTTTCATAATCTGCACCCTCTGTAAATGGATACGATATATACATGCCTACATCGCTCTAGCTCATAAATGGTATCAAACTAGCCATTGTAATTGTACATACACGATTAGTGTAAGTAGCTAGGTATTGCAGGCATACGGCATGCATCGTGGGGTACATATGCCCTAGTGTGTGTTTGTGTGTAGCTATACCATCACTGTGTGAGTAGCTCCCAGGCTAGCAATCAGGATACCTGTTGCTGGGGGACACGGTCTTCTGGGGCACCTCTCATCCATTCCCTTGGCGGTATAGATACCCAGGCTACGTCTAGCGTCTCCCTGACCCCCAAGTACACACACCATCACCGTGCCAGCAAATTCATCCACCACAAGGTCACCAGTCTTGAAGTGTGGCTCCTGGTTGGCTGAGAAAAAGCATGAATTTGTCGATACACTATAAACCTGCCACCAGGATCCTGGAAAGACAGACTGTATTGTAAATTGCTGACTCAGCAACTACCTGTGTCCCTTTATCATATCTCCACTTTCAGGGATGTCAGTTGTATTTTGGGGGAGGGGGGGGGGGGGCATGACTAGGACAAGACTATCAAATTTTTTATGCTGACTCACTAACCACACCATACTGAAAGCTTGGCCTTGACTATCCAGCCATTAGCTTAGCTGCTATAGCTATATACCACAGCCCATAGGCTTTAATCAAAGCTATGCTCGATTCCTTGCTTGACCATTTGACTAGCTTCAAAATTTCGCCTAGGCTGCCGAAGTTGATCTCACTTTGACAAGTAGAAGTAGCTACAGTCGCCTCTGCTGTGTCTCCGGGGGAGTCCCCCTTATGTTGAATCAGCCACGTCCCAAGGCTCAAGCTCCCGATCTTTTTCAACACACACGAGATCAAGAGCATGGGGACGAGGCTAGTGTCGAATAACCTTAGAACTTTGTACTCACACTCAGCCCTTTTTTGGATGGCATGGTCGTCATTCAGTGAATCTATATGATGAGATAAAAGATTGCTTCTCATGACACTGATATTCTGTTCA
This sequence comes from Cliona cf. orientalis, assembly GCA_963930775.1. Taxonomy (NCBI): domain Eukaryota; kingdom Metazoa; phylum Porifera; class Demospongiae; order Clionaida; family Clionaidae; genus Cliona; species Cliona cf. orientalis. The sequence continues at coordinate 2,373,605 of OZ005696.1, forward strand.
TGATAGACATAGATGGGTACGTACACACAGCTAGTTATGTCTTACCTGCTGGAAAAAGAAGTATTGTAGGGAGCAAAAGACCAAAGAGTAGCGTAAAACACGTGGACATAGCTAAGCAGAACAGCTATAAACTTGTGCTGCATGTACCACAGTGCTGATGCTGATCAGGTTGATGGCTTTCACAGCACATGGACTGACAGTGAGGTATTATCAGTTATCAAATATCACTATCTGCCAAATTGGTATGCTACATCATAACCAAAACCACGTTCTGTTATCAAGCTCAAGCTTAACAAACTATACCAAATTTTCTTATATCTAAATTATCATGATACACTTTCTGCATAAGCTGCTGTTCCCCGTCCACTCCTCTCCCCCACCCCATCAAAAGGTATCTATGCCCCAGATTGATCAGCTGTCACTATCTACATGCATGTCTCTGATATCAAGAAACTACATGTAGTGAGAAGACTCCTTGCAGTGTACATAGAGAGCAAAGGATAGGATACTCCATTGAACTCTTGTCACTGTGTAGCCTGAGTATTGAATAATGCTATATACCTGAAGATGATATTATTAAAGCTATAATAAGCCAAGTGCAGGCTTTCCTGTCACCAGTGATTCTGTCAGTATCATTGGCCACCTGGCTGCGCGCGCAACCACCCACGCATTCGCGCTGAATATTGATCGAATGCGTATGCGCATGCAAGGAAGCCGTAAATTAAAGGAAGTTCAAAGGGCACGGATGATTATCTCATGGTAATATTGTTGAAGTTGCTGTTTGTATTCCTGTCACCTGTTTCCCTCTCTAGGCGACCCTAGACCGACCCTAGCGGGTAGACTGACAGCACTGCTTGTGTTACCAGCATCAGGCTAGCTATAAAACTGGAGTCCTTGTGGCCTTTGAGGGCATATGCATAGCTATCTATAGCCTGATACCTCAGCCATAAAGCCGCGAGTCAGTACCCTGAGTGTAACCACTTAAAATGTTTACTCAGTTTAGAACTTTCCTTTTCCTATTCGTCTTCAGTGCCGCTGTTGGTGACGTGGTGTGTGAGACATTCACAATCGTACCAGCAGAGAGCTCCACACTCTGTCCAGACCAAGAGATCTGCTACACACTAAATGAGTATGTCTCAAATTCTAGTCTCAGCTCAGATTTGGACACCATCACACTGGAATTTCAGCCTGGTACACACACCCTAGATATTCCACTTGCAGTAAATGGCATTTCTTCATTTACAATGAGAGGAATAGACACCACAACTCTGGAGTGTGAAGAAAGGTTCAGTATGGCATCTACTATAGACGTAATCTTGCGTGGCATGACGTTTATCAACTGTGGTGGTCGAGAATCAATATCTGAAAACAGCATTAGTGCTGTTACAAACTTAATTTTGAAAGATTCTTTGTTTCAAACTGATGAACCTTACTACATTCAGCGCACTACCAACATACAGATCATCAATAGCACCTTCACTCGTAGTCCTAGAGGTGTCTTATCCATTGATAACACTGCATCTGTATTGATTAGGAATTGTACCTTTTCGGACAACATTGAAGCAACTTTTGTTACTAGTGCAATCAATGGACTAGTATCAAGTGGTGGACCATCATCTTCAGTCACAATTGAGGCTACTATCTTCAGGAATAACCACATGCAAACAATTGGAGCATTTCAAGGAAGTGGCCACAGACTTACAGTAGTTAACAGCACTTTTGTTGAGAACAGTGGTGGTCCATCGGGTGCTGGAGCCATATACTCGGATTTCGAATCAGTGACAATTTCGAGAAGTGAATTCAGTGGAAATTATGCTCAGGACAGTGCTGGGGCCGTGACCATCACAGGAGGAAACACTGTTGCAATTATTACGAATAGGACTGTGTTCTTTAACAATACAAGTATTGGGGGAAGGACATCTGGAGGAGCTGTGGATGTACAGTCAGCTGAAAGGAGCATCATTACAGTTGAAGATAGCAGTTTTCGATTTAATAACGGGACATTTGGTGGTGCATTTGGATTTATCACATCAGATGATTCATCTATTTTATTCAGTGATTGTAATTTCACCCAAAATACCGGTAGCAATCAAGCAAATATTAATGGAGGTGCAGTAGAAATACTGGGAGATAACGTATCTCTTTCAGTGCAGCGCAGCAGATTCAGTGGTAATACAATTCCAGGAAGTGGAGGAGCAATGCATCTACATGGAGATTTACGTATGGTGTTGATTAACGAGAGCATTTTTGAAAACAATAGTGCCAATGATGCTGGAGCCATATCTGTGTTTTATTTTGGGCAGAGCACTGATTCTACATTGAAAATCGCTAATAGCATCTTTACTAGCAACAATGCTGATATCAGTTGTGGCGTGCTAAGTGTTTCATCATCACTATTATGTCAAGAGCACTTGTTGCACAGCCGAACCATACAAGTTATTTCAAGTGAGTTCATATCAAACACTCAAAATCTAAGTAATCAACTTGGTTCTGGAGCAATTTGCTTTTCCTACACCAATGCCTCACTAGTCAACAGCATCTTTAGCAGAAATTCACAGAGAGCGTTAACAGTACGGGAAAATGGGGTCACCGTAGACATGTGCATCTTTAACGATAACTATGTACAGAGAGATGGTGGAGCTGTATATGGTAGAAACATCAATGGTACATTCAATCAATCTGTATTCACTAACAACAGAGCAGGATCCTCTGGAGGAGCAGTGTATCTGACCGAGAGCCAAGTAGCATTTTATGACTCAACCTTCAGATCCAACGTTGCAGCCAGAGGGGGAGCAGTAGCTATTGATAATGGCCATGCACTGGAAATTGATGATTCTAATGTCTTTTCCAATAATACATCTACTCTTGGGAGTGTTATCAGTGCCTGTGATGATACAAAGATTGACATTAATGTTTCTAGCCATCTTATTGCCAGTGTCGATTCAACTACCAGTAAAACGTGCGTCATCTATTTGAACAATGCAAAATCAACCGTACAAATGTCACTTATGTCATTTACCATTTTCATAAGTTCAGTGATTATCTTAGTATTGTTTTAATCATTGTGTAATAGTTTGCTAAGTGCAACATTCTAATCAAGCTACTTACCTAGATGATTCCTGGACCAGGGTATGCCATTAATTTTGATTTCGTGCTGATCCTCAAAATTCAATTGATTAATCACTAGGGTAGTAATGGATGTGGCTAATATCAGAAGTCGGGGTGCAAAGGACAGGATGCATAGAGCCTCTTATCTTTCAATTGATACAGACTTCCTGTCACCAGTGCATGACCTAGTTTCCTGTGGTAAAGCTTCAAAGGCTACAGAGCCAGTGTATTAATACTATCATGATATTATAATATTATTACTATAATATGCCGTAATGGCTAAAATTTTGGGATCTTAAAGCTGAAAATCCAAATAGAGTCTAAGATCCCTCACTTGGGCTCAGTGGCATCGCCGGGGGGGGGGGGGGGGGGGGGGGGGGGGGTGCATATGGGTTCATTTGCACCCAGTCTATATCATGCACCAGTGCACCCCATCCTATGCATGTGTATACAGTTTTGTTGTTTACCCTATGGCCTGTCACAGTATGTATGCATAATAATTTAATATTATTTCATCACACTGTCACTGCCAGTAATGTAACATGTCATGTATTATTATAATTGTCACTAGTACATGATGTACACAGACGGTATAGTACCTAGAGTATTAATTAATAGTAAAATTTAATAGTATTTAAGTACTCTACATGTATACTATAGTACACTTCCGCTAGCTTTATGCATCCACCTGTGCGGTTACCAAGTTTCAATAACTTGCACCCAGTTAAACAATTGCCAAGAGACGCCACTGCTTGGGCTCTGCTAATGAAGTATTGAATATCAATATCAATACTGCACTAGAATTATTATATTGATAGTGCATAAATTATACTCTGCTTAGTGCAAACCGCTTGGAGTCTAATTATTGTTCATTGCTGAGTTAGCAGTTGTTCGAGCTGCAATAGAATGCTTGTGTTGTTGACGACCTTTACCTACGCATTATGCATGATAATAATATTATTATCATGTTTTGTTTATATAATGATCTTGCACATGTGGCTGTGATGTTATAGGTATAAATAGTACATAACAATATAGTGTCTGGTCAGGCTAAATGCCCCCAGTCTAGGGCTGGTACATTTTGCTGCGATTTTGGCTTAAAACGCGTTTTGCGAGTACTAAATATTGCGATTTGTACGCGATAATGGTACAAGGTCGACACATTCTAAAGTTCTATAGTATGTTGGGGCGCTTCAGCATATATATACCATTGGGTTTGGGTTTGGGTTTGGTAATCTTGGTATACTATTCAATAGCTACTACATCTACTTCACCAAACAATGCAAAAGAATCGTATGCCATAAACAATCAGTGGCGGCCAGCATAATAATATAATAGTTCCTGCTTTTATTAAATATATGATACCTCAGTCACTTAATTAGATCTCATGCATCTTATCTGCACAATGTGATGGTTATAATGAGATAAAGAAAAAAAATCCTGGGTGACGTTAACATAGTATGCACCAGGACAGGAAGAATTCAATATTTCCCCATGGTTAGGGAGCTTGTCCAAAGTCCTTGTAGAAAATTAACGTCATTATGACGTTTGGGGGGGGGGGGGTGGAGGGGGTTTTCGTCCATGACGTTTTGCTTTAGGTGTGATTATGCATTCTTGCGGTTGAATAAGTCTAGACATGCCTCCAGCAGTGTCAAAATTGCATTTTAGTGACAGCTGTGCACATGTCAAGCACTACATAGCTAAAAGTGTGCACATAGCTACAGGCAAGCAAGAAACGCACAGGTATATGCAATGAATCCATGAAGACATATCTATAGCTCTATTGAATACAAGTGAATACAAGGCTAAATGGAGCAGAATCAGAGTTTCAGTGTTGAATGTATGCTGAAATGCTGTGACGTTAAGAAAGGGGGGGGGGAGGGGGGGGTAAAATGTTAACGTCATATAATGACATTGATTTTTCCACAAGGACTTACTGGGACAAGGACCCTTACTGCAGTAGCTAACAGTTTTCTAGAAGGCCCATGCACTGCATACCTTCTTGGAATTTATGACATAGCTATTATAGGTATGCATGCACCATCAACGATAATTAATTGGTCTCTATATATACGTAGGACTTCCCAACTTCCTGTGTTATGTATACAGGTACAGGAGTATGCTATTGATAATCTAATAATCAACTATTCAACTATTATTAATTAGTGCATGTATATTATGGCTTTGCATAGGTACACCAACCTCATCAGAGTCCATTCTAAGTAAAACATTTTATTAGAATTTCAATTGCTCTGCAGCTCTGCATGGGCATGCATAGCCTAGCCTCAACTAAACTTAGCCAGTACATAATTTATATTAATTAAGGCTTTTGGTGCATGCATGCAGAAGCCACGTGCACAGTATTAACTAAAAACATGCATGCTTACAAATTAAACTCCAGGAACTCAAAATTGCTTAGGAAGCTCATGTAGCTATAATTAGAAGTTAGCTATAGTTCCAATTATTGTCACACTATATAGTTAGTAGTCAGTGACATTCAGTAGAATCAGTATATACTCCCATGGGACTCTTCAGGAAAGTTTGTCTATATTATACCATACAGCATGTGTGTCATCAAGTAAGCTTTAATTTACTTAGGCTTTTGTTCCATGTGAAGTTCACATTCTCACCAAGCTTGCCTCAAGACACCTGTGTTACATGTATCATTAAATTTTGACAGATGTGCCACCCCAGCCAAACTCTCCCCCTGACACTGTCTTCGACTCAGATCAGCCCTCATGCATGCAGAGAGGATCTTGAATCCAGAATTCAGATGGTACTTGAAACCCAGCTCTGCCTCATTGAATAAGAAAAGAAATTTATTATAAAGCGTTCTAAATTTCAGGTACACATATGTGCTGGATATTAACACAGGAAGTATGTACATGAGATAGCTCAGGCTTGGTATGCAAGCAGTGGGAATATTAGTGCAAGCATCTGTTATCACATGTACACTACTCTATGCATAACATCAATTGAGGGCAATATTGCTTAGCAACCATTCTCTAGGGTACCATGTAATAATAATACTCTAGGGTATACATAATAATTTTGACAATTTCCATACACCACTGGCAAGTTTACATGTACCCATAGATACTATTATAGGGTTGATAGCACAGGAATGCCTATATAATATATGGAAGAACATGTAAGTCATACACTTATTAAATTTTATGGGCTATAGATTGTGAAGATTGAGATTCTCAACAGCTTCATGTGGTTGCCATGAAGGTAAAATCATACTATATATACATAATATGTATAAGTGCTTAGAACACGAGATCGATTCTGGCGATTTTCGTGCCAACAACAACGACGACGACAGATAAGACAAACCAATTGCTTCTCCCCTTGCGCATGCGCGCAGGCTAATAAGCAGCTCTAAACTAGCTATAGTAGTACGTCTGGCCATGCATATTAATTATAATGGTGCAATAATATTACAGTTTTACTCTAATAAGATTATGACATTCAATGACATACAATGTATACTATTATATGTATACAATGCAGGAGTGCAGTTTCATGTTGCTGTGGTAATGAATGGCATGAAATATGACGATATTATAGTTGCAGGCATGACAAAAGAAATGAAAGGGTTGTTGGCATGGATCAGAGGGGTATAGCTATAATATAATAATATGTAGCTACAACCGTATTGAACTGAAGTCAGATCTGAAGTATTAATACAATATTATAGTCGATAATGTGACTGCATGATTAATATAATAATATGATATTTATGCAGTGCTACTGACGTTGCAGGTTGTTGATGAATAATTATTATGATGATGACTTTACCTATTTATGATTAAAATACTGTGTCTCCAGCAATGCTGTTACTCATGCTGAAAAATTTCATATGTTTCTCATACTCCACAAAACCCATGTTTTTCATTAACTCTTTGCACTTTGTGTTTCGCCATTCCACAGCCGCCTCTGGGATCAAACCATCATCCTGGATAAGTTTACTAATGTGCTTCACTAGCAGTTTAGCAAGTCCTTGTCGTCGATACTTCTCTGTGACATAGAGATGGGCAAGTTGTCCAAAGTTATGTTGCATACACCAGGCCACAGGTGTGTCTGGATCTGCCTCTGTGAAGATACCAACACTGTGAAATTTCTTAATCAGAGATCTGAAGTTGTTTCTCCTGGCTTCTAAGCTTTCTGAATATGGCCAGTAGTCTGCCACATATTCAGCGTGGTGCTCTTCAAGGCTTTTCATCATTAATCCCTCAGGACAATCCCTATAATAAGCGTAGTATTTGCGTCAAATTAGTACGCTATATATATTATTTTGAACACTGGTTTTATTTGGGGACTCATGATGAGTGATAACAATGGCAGCAATGCCAATAATCATGAATAAGCATCAGAATGTGACAGCCATGGGTAAATAATGTATACTTACAGTGGCTCTTTGAAGGCTAGAGGATGATAAAACTGACAGACACGGATTGTATTGGAGAACTTTGCAGTTTCATCAACATCAGTGAATGTTAGATTCTCGATCAGATCATCAGCTACTGTACGTTCAACTGCAAAAAATTATGTGCACTATGTGATAGTACTGCTATAACTGTGATCAAAGTGCTAAAAACTGTATACTAGTTACTGTATAATCTTATAGTTCATGCATGCTCATATTATGCTCAATAATTGCCTGCTGTCATGCAGTGTCATACCTAAAATAATGTTCTTATCCTTCGAAAAAATCAGTTTTGTGCCGGCAAGCAAGTTCAATAAATCTTCACTTCTTGATGTGTAGCAACAAAAGAACTGCATATTAACACAAGACACATTATTCGGCTGTGTACAAAAATGTCTATAGTAAGCGATAGGATAATAATTAAACGCATGCATGCAATGGAGAGTAGGTAATTCTTGGAACTTGCTTGGCTATATAATATACAGTGTTAATTGCATACTTATAGTAAGCAAAATAATAATACATACCCACTGACTGAATGCTCCTTTATACTTGCAAACAACAGAAGAGAACTCTGGCCATCCATTGGTATACACACTTCCATCAAGTTTTCCACTGGATATGTGATGAATTGTCCCCAATACCTAAGATGAGAAAATAATGACAATAAAATAATAGTGTTGCTCTAGCACACACCAAAGGCTAACTTACTGAAAGTGACTCTGGAATAGCCTGCTTCAATCTTGCAGCAACCTCATCCAATAGATGTGGCTGGATGTGCACAACTCCATTAGCTAAAGTTCCCATCACAGTGATGCAGTTAACAGTATAGCTCACTCTTTCAAACGTGAATTCAGTATGACTATGATAGTTCAATGATCATGCATGCAAAGCTTGCTACTTCAGAGCTGGTGCAAAACTATTTTACACATCTATGAGTCTCGCCATTTATAGCAGTTCATTGCATTCCAAATTCTGATAAGAACCACAAAGGATGTGGCAGCTTAATTAATTGCCTGTTCCTTATTGGCCATGGTGATGAAAGGTATAATGTAGCAGGTGTGCATGGTCAGATCCCTGGAATGTGTGGGAGGAAGCCGTGTTATGATGGACAGTGCATGCTATGTGAGCTTGGTGCCAGGAACTTGGAAGGAAATGATGTCTAAAGTTTATGACACCTTGTAACTATAACTAAGTGCTGCTTGTTATACCCATCCTTTCCTAGAACAGGTACTATGAGATTGATAGCTATAATGTGCCTTAACATGCACTTTTAAACAATAATTAATAACTGTAATTGTGCTGTTTATTATTCACAAACTGGCTTTGACGTATTAGTTTAGTAGTATTATGAGAACTATCTGATGTGGAGGTAGTATGTGCAACTGAAGTAACCCACGTTAGTTTAATATGATCCATTGCATGGAGGCTTATCCTCTCAGGGCCTGGCTACAGGTACTTGGACTCATGGTCATGGCATGTAGACTACTAAATGATAGTATAGGTGATCAACATTATTGGACTATAGCTATTATACTATAGCAATCTGTGATGCTTTCACTGTCGTGGTAGCTTCTCAAGCCTAGTATTGGGGGTACCAACCCCATGTGCACATGCGTGCCTGTGTGAAATCTTGCGACTTTTGCGAAGGCTCGCCCTGCACAGATGATTTTCATCACCACTAGTATAATATTATTATTATTATTGTTCTTGAAGTTGCATATAATATTATAGAAACATACATCATGATGATGATGGTGCTTGGAGTAACACCAAGAGCCTTTGTACCTTGCATGATATTATTATACAATGTCTTTATTGTACACCTATGCAGATTGTTGCTATGTCAGGGACCTAGCTTCCTGCCAATAATACCTACTACTGTAACTGTATCATACAGTAGGCGACATGTGCGGTACCATGGTATACTAAAATCATGCACAGACTGACTGGCTGCATGCATGGTGATCATTATTAACCCATAATTTTTGATGTATTTGGAAGGTCTTTGCATAGTAATTTTGATACCATGGATAAGGTTAAAGATAATGGGCATTATGATAGTACAATTATCAATCCTAGATCACCAACCACTTAAATTTATGATAGTGCAAACTTCTACTATTAAATACGATAGACCATCTATGTAGTTGGATCCGAAACTAGACCAATTGCAACTAATTTAGAAGCTGTATATAGTATGAGCTAAGTGCTGCTCAGTGCTGGTTAGATAATATAGTGCAATTAATTTTATTTGAACTGTTAATGGTATTGTGGTTTTAAAATCCCACACATGGACACAATCAAAATGCTTTCCAGAGTAATTGCCATTTTAAGGGTTCTGCTGAATATTAATACAATGTCATAACCTATAAGTGCAATGTAAACATATTACTAACCCTCACCGCAAAGCGTAGGTGCGGAGGGTTACTGCAATCGTTTGGCGATTTTTGTCCGTCCGTCCATCTGTCCGTCCGTATGGTAAGGGTAGAAAGTGCGCATCTGAGGATTACCAGGTATCAAGGAAGAGTGGTCACGTTAAGTCCTGCCCAGTGGTAGCTGTGGTTGCCATTCTGTGCCTTGCTGGTCAGTTGTCAATGCAGTGACAGTGTAAACATCTTAAGTGCATAATTCAGTTTAAGTAGTCACAGAGGCTTTCAAGTGATATAGGCAGGTGCCTTCCCCCTAGCCTATATCATGCACTGACTCTGAAGAAAATTGGAGTACCTCAGATGCAGGGTATGTATAATATGGTAGTATGTATCTAGTTGATATTGAGCAGGCATACACACTGAGACATGCTATAGATCTACATGTGCATGAGTCATGCATGCGTGTAGCGGTGAGGGTTCTGCACTCCTGTGCACCATAGAAAGAGTATTCTAAGATACAAGTTTAATATATAATTGTGTGTAATACAATGACACAGATCTGAGGTGTCAGTTCCCTCAAGGTGATATACTTAAATTAATATACATTATCTCAGATTGCGCCAACCATATATTCAACAGTATAGTGTGACATCTGGTATGTGTCAGTCCTTGAAATACCTTCTATAATCTATCTTCTACAATATTATATAATACAGTGCATGAGTCTACATACATGTAGTTACTTTACCTGGAATGATGCATAGTACGTAACTTGGGCATTTCCAAGAGAATCCTAATATCATGGTTAACTATTAATTTGCAATTGTTTTGTAGTCTATTTGTGGTTACATACTGCATGTTACTGTAACAGTACTATCATCATCTTGATCTGCCTTGATTTGTATGGCCAACATTTGGCTTTTCTCGATGCATCCCATAATATTGTAGGATTCTTTACTGAAAGCGACTCAGGAATATTCTGCTTTACTTTTGTCATAGCTTCGCCCAGTAGACATGGCTGTAGGAGCATAAGGTCTCCTTCACAGTACAATAGTCAAGTGATTAATATCTTAGAAAATAATAATTATCAACTGTGAAGTGAGAATAAAGTGCCAAGCTTGCATATGGGCCTCTTATTACACTGGTTTGATGTTTGATCCTTGTATCCTATTTCTATCAATAGTGATATTGCTGGAAGAGTAGCGATTCCAGGAAGAAGACCAACAAAGTAAACTTCAATTTCCCTTCAAGAAACATTTTTGATAAGAACATGCATGCCTGTATTGCTGCAATCATGATGCCTACTGTAGTTACAGTGTTATTGCATGCCAAGAGATCAGTGAATTCTGTGGCCGATTGGTCAGGGCCGTGGGGAAAAAACATGGTAACCATGGAAATGCATAAAGCGCAAACCCAGCTCTGCCTCATCAAATAAGTAAAGAAATTTAGTATGAAGCCTTCTAAATTTCAGGTGGACATTAACACAGGAAGTATATGCATGAGGCAATTCAGGTTTGGTATATGCAAGCTTCTGTTATTGTACTTAAACACTTATCTATGCACAACATTAATTGTGGGCAATATTGCCTAGCAACCATGTGGTATTCTCTAGGGTACCATGCAATAATATACTCTAGGGTATACAATTTCCATACACCACGGGCCAGTTTACATATACCCATAGATATTAGGGTTGATAGCACAAGAATGCTTATATAAGTCATGCACTTATTTATGGGCTTTATATAGATTGTGAAGATGAAGATTCTCAACAGCTGTGATCGCCATGAGTTTAAAATCATACTATTATAATAAATTGTATCCAGACTAGCGCTGGTGGCTATTTTATTAATAAGCAGCTCTTCAATGATGGATCAGACTTAGACTGTGGTAACGAATGGCATGAAATATGATATTATATAGTTACAGGTATGATAAAAGAAATGATTCTGAAAGGGTTGTTGGTATGGATCAGAGGAGTAGCTATATAATAATATGTAGCTACAACCGTATTGAATTGAAGTCAGATCTGAAGTATTAATTATTATAGTCGATAATGTGACTGCATAATTAATATAATAATAATTTATTATCATTTTATGCAGTGCTACTGATGCTGCAGGTTGTTGATGAATAATTATTATGATGATGACTTTATGGATTACTTATTTATGATTAAAAAACTGTGTTTCCAGCAATGCTGTTACTCATACTGAAAATTATCATTTGTTTCTCATGCTCCACAAAACCCATCTTTTTCATTAACTCCTTGCACTTTGTATTTCGCCATTCCACAGCAGCCTCTGGGATCAAACCATCATCCTGGATAAGTTTACCAATGTGCTGCACTAGCAGTTTAGCAAGTCCTTGTCGTCGGTACTTTTCTGTGATATAGAGATGGGCAAGTTGTCCAAAGTTATGTTGCATACACCAGGCGACAGGTGTGTCTGGATCTGCCTCTGTGAAGATACCAACACTGTGAAATTTCTTAATCAGAGATCTGAAGTTGTTTCTCCTGGCTTCTAAGCTTTCTGAATATGGCCAGTAGTCTGCCACATATTCACCATGGTGCTCTTCAAGGCTTTTCATTATTAATCCCTCAGGACACTCCCTATAATGATAGTAAATAATATGCATAGTATTTGAGTCAAATTAGCACGCTATATAATATATTATTTTGTACAGACTGCTTTCATTTGCCGACCCATGATGAAATCTTATAGTGATAACGATGACAGCAATGCCAATAATCATGATGATACATCAGAGTGTGACAACCATGGGTAAATAATATTGTATACTTACAGTGGCTCTTTGAAGGCTTGAGGATGATAAAACCGACAGGCACGAATTGTATTGGAGAACTTTGCAGTTTCGTTGACATCAGTGAATGTTAGGTTCTTGATCAGATCATCAGCTACTGAACGTTCAGCTGCATGGTAAAAAAAATGTGCGCACTGCGTGATCGTATTGCTGTGACTATGATCAAAGTGCTAAAAACTGTACACTAGTTACTGTAATAATCAGTTCATGCTCATGATCAATAATTAGTGGCTGTCAGTGTCATACCTAAAACAAGGTTCTTATCCTTTGAAAAAATCAGTTTTGTGCCGGCAAGCAAGTTCAATAGATCTTCACTTCTTGATGTGTAGCAACAAAAGAACTGCATATTAACACAAGGCACAAAGAGTATATTATTAAATTAATAATGTCTAAGTGACATTAAATGAATTGGAAAGTATAGGTAATTCTTGGAACTTGTTTGGCTATGATAGATCTGTGTACAGTTTATTTACATACTTAGTAAGCATACATACCCACTGACTGAATGCTCCTTTATACTTGCAAACAACAGAAGAGAACTCTGGCCATTCATTGGTATATACACTTCCATCAAGTTTTCCACTGGATATGTGATGAATTGTTGTCAATACCTGTGAAGAAAAACAATGATATTAGTGTTGTGTTGCTATAGCACACACCAAATGCTAGCTTACTGTGAGTGACTCTGGAAGAGCCTGCTTCAATCTTGCAGCAACCTCATCCAATAGATGTGGCTGGATGTGCACAACTCCATTAGCTAAAGTTTCCATCACAGTGATGCAGCTAACAGTTAGCTCACTCTTGCAAATATGAATTCAGTATAATATTATATGACAGTTCAGTGATCATGCAAAGCTTGCTACTTCAGATCAAGTGCCGCACAAACTAGTGTTGCATATCTATGAGTCTCATCATTTATAGCAATCCATTCCATTCCAAATTCTGACACAGAAGAACCACAAAGGATGTGGGCTTAATTACCTGTTCCTTATTGGCCATGGTGATCAAAGGTATAATAATATTATAATATGTAGCAGGTGTGCATGGTCGGAATCCTGGAATGTGCGGGAGGAAGCCATGTTATAGTGTGGCTGTGTGAACTTGGTGCCAGGAACTGGAAGGAAGTGATGTCTATAGTTTATGACCTCTTGTAACTATGCAGCTGCTTGTTACTTTTCCTTTCCTGGAACAGGTATATATAGCTATTATTATACTGTGCCTTAACACTTGTTTAATTAACTGTAATTGTGCTGTGTGCACACCTATAGCTATGTCCGTTTGGTACCACTGACTAATATAAGGTATTTTGAACCTTTATAAGCTGAAAAAGAGATTTTCAATTTTAAATTTGGTAATGAGATATCGCTGTTTACCACAAAAGATGTGGGGGAAAACAAATCGAGTGGGCATGCATGACATATCGTATGCATTAAAAACTCATTGTGGAAACCTTATTATGGGGGTAGTACGATGTACCACAGGGGCAACAGTTACTGTAACTTTACGTAAGTCTACAACTATTTTGAGCCTACGTGACTGAATGCCATTTGGTTACTGTCCATGAAATTGCAGGGTTTTTTCCAGGAATACGACAGGCCAGTAGTTTATGATCCCTCTGTGGCGAGCAAGCAGATGGCATTGCTTGGTGCACCATGTAATTAGTTATTTCTTTTAATGTGTATTTTACTCTGATCTTGGCCATGATCAACCTCAAATCCCACTTCCTTTCTGTGCTACTATAATTATCATTGTCTTTAACATACAGACCCCTAACTTCAATGCCAAGGATATCATAATCAGTGGCCTATAAGCTTATGTTGTCCCTAATAATTATAATACTAGAATAAAAGAGAACATTGCTAATAATTAAAGCATGCATGCTACATTAATAAGCTACTAACTCAAAGTTAAAATTTTCCTGGTACTATAGTCTGATATAGCCATTGATCATGGTCCCTTACCTTCCTCCTTTAATTAGTGGGCTGCCATAGAGGCTATAGAGCTGACTATCATTGGGTTGCTCCTGGACCAATAATCTGGGTTTGGAACTTCCTTTTCTTAGCACCTATTATACTGGAGCTATTCCCAGAAAAACCACATGCATGTACAGTTATGATCTACATTATACTCATAATACGTAAATACCAGGAGTACTCCTGGTAATCCCTAAAGAGGAAGCTATAGCAGTTTATGGTTAACTTAATGCGTAAAGAGGAAGCTAACCGTTAATTGTTCTTGAAGTTGCATAAAAACGTGCATCATGATGATGATGGTGCTTGGGGTAACACCAAGAGCCTTTGTATATATAATATTATACCTTGCATGATATTATATAATGTCTTTATTGTATATACACCCATGGCATGATGCAGACCGTTGCTATGTCAGGGACGTACCTTCCTGCCAACAATATCCTATAGCTACTACTGTATAACTGCATCATACAGTAGGCGGCATGTGCAGTACGGTACTATGGTACACTAAAATCATGCACATGCAGACTGCCAGAGAGTCTGGCTGGTGATCGTCATTAACTTTTGCTATTAAATACGATAGAATCTGATCCGAAACTAGATCAATTGCAACTAATTTAGAAGCTGTATAGCATGAGCTAAGTGCTGCTCAGTGCTGGTTAGATATGGTGCAATGTATTTGAACTGTTAATGGTATTGTGGTTTTAAAACCCCACACATGGACACAATCAAAATGCTTTCCCGAGTAATTGCCATTTTAAGGGTTCTGCTGAATACTAACACAAAAATAATAAATAAGATCTCTTTTATAATCAAAGATTTATATTTACCTTATGATAAACTTCAACATATTATTATGAAATTAATATTGATAACTATTATAATGATTGCATATTATACCGGTAATACATTTGACATAAAATCATGAATTATTTGACATTAGTGTGATTCCAACAGTATTGCTGTTACTGGTGCATATGCAAAAGAAATTAATGTGTTTTTCATGCTCCACAAAGCCCATCTTTTTCATTAACTCCTTGCACTTTGTATTTCGCCATTCCACAGCAGCTTCTGGGATCAAACCATCATCCTGGATACGTTTACCAATGTGCTCCACTAGCAGTTTAGCAAGTCCTTGTCGTCGGTACTTCTCTGTGACATAGAGATGAGCGAGGTGTCCAATTGGATACTGCATACACCAGGCCACAGGTGTGCCTGGATCTGCCTCTGTGAAGATTCCAACACTGTGGAACCTCTTAATCAGGGACTTAAAGTGGTTAGTCCTGGCTTCTAAGCTCTTTGAATATGGCCAGTAGTGTGCTACACATTCAGAGTGGACTTCTGCGAGATTTTTCAGAATGAATCCTTTTGGACACTCCCTACAAGTAACAGAGAAAATATGAAAATATGAAAGGAGTCAATTAATGCATGCTTGACATGCACTTCTCTTAATCTCGAGGTCACGATAGTGATCTAGATTTTGCGTATGGCTAATAATAATATGCTTGAGCAAGCTGGGACCATACTAGTCTACGTTATTGATGGTTATAATAATTATTATGATGGCTATAAACCTTATGATTTATGTAATTATTGTATACCGGTAGTAAAATACCTACCGGAGCTCTTTAAAAGGCTGAGGATGGTAGTACAGACAAGCACGGATGGTAGTAGTGAACTCCGCATTTTCATCGACGTCAGCAAACTTGAGCCTTTTAATCAGTTCATCAGCAACAGTACTTTCAACTGCATGATATTGTAAATTCATAAGACTTAGTATAGTGTCTTAAAGTGGCTACAAAACATTCCAAGCAGTTACCGTACCTTTGCAGTGTGAATTTTGTAATAGTCGCGGTCCATTATAATTATAGCTATGCCAACAATTTCAAGCAATTAGCTATTAATATTATTACCTGAAATGATGTTCTGATCCTTTGAAAGAATTGATTTTGTGCCAGTGAGCAACTTCAAGAGATCTTCACTTCTTAAAGTGTAGCAACAAAAGAACTGCATTAAAACATAATCATTATCATTGGATGTTCGGTGCCAGATAACTAGATCAGATTCTGTACTATACCCATTGACTGAATGTTCCTCTATATTGACAGACAACAGAAGAGAATTCTGGCCATCCATTGGTGTACACACTTCCATCAAGTTTACCACTGGATATGTGATGAATTGTTGCTATTACCTGTATTTAATATGACATTGTCATAAGCATGTTTGTACATAGCAACAAATACTGCGATGAGCCGATATGATTGGTCAGGAGGAGGTGTCTATTTCTTGTAGACACCTGTACAAAATTCATAGCTTGAAGTGCATGAGGCCAGGCTTGGTTGTATCCATGGATACAAAAATGGAGACAGCAGCCTAGCAGCCTAATTGATCAGCACCAATATCCAAATACCTGCGGTTGAGTACACACAACCACAAGCCACCCAGACATTTAATACGCATGCGCGATCGCGATGCTATTAGTAGGTGGAGTCCGGTCCGTTTGCAAGCTCCCAAGCTATCGGCGATTTGCCAGTGTTGTTGAGACCAGTTCTTCTAACATCCATCGTACATTCTATTTATTTTTTGCTGTAGACGTAATACTTCTATAGCGCCGCCGAGATTCTACCATAGATCATAGATTATATAATCTATGCATAGATAGACTATGATTCTAGCTACGTACGGCGCGTAATTATTCATCACGTAGTTTATTAAAATTAATATTAAATTTTAGTAGATACTGGTATGTGGTTCACCGTTGGAACTTACTGAGATTGACTTTGGAGTATCTTTCTTTAATTTTATCACAACTTCATCCAATAGACGTGGCTGGAGTAGCACAACTCTATCAGCTAAGGTCTCCATCATGCAGTGACAGTCACTCTGCTGTTAAATCACCACAGCATGGATGGGTATATATACCTTCTGTAGTGTCCGAGCACTTCAGCAGCTAAGACACTTAGAATGATAGTACGTAGCAGAAATGCTAATCTTTCAGTGGGAAGAACAGTACAGCTGCTAGCATTAATTAATTTTACCTCTTGGAACTAATCAATAGAGAGTGGAAAATACAATGTCATGCACCTCATTCTAAGAAAAATTAATTATACAGTGACACCATAATTATTGTTATAGCGACCATAATATGGCCAGGATGAAGTTCTTTAATAGCTTCCACAATAATTGAAGCCTGATCCATCACAGTGACTATAGAGAGGAATGCTAATTTACTCATATCAGACTACATACCAAGAACAAATGTCACTGACAGATGTCAAGAACAAAAAGGTGCTAACCAGACCATATATGGCTTGCTACATGAACTTCTCAGGAAATATAATATTATTATGATTAACATTGCTCAACAGGAAAAGAATTTAGCACTATAATAATATGCTAGGTAACATGGCATCATAGCAACTGCAAACACTGTGGTCAAGCCATGTACATGCAGTGCAATGGTAGGCTAGGGAATGGGAGAATCCATAGCAACTTACTTTCCTGAAAACAAGCAATAGTTGCCGACAACCAAAATCATGTTTCATGCAGACTATCTCGCTGGCCAGTATCCAGCGTGTTTGATCAGAAAGCTAGGGCTCATTACATGTAATAGCTAGTGTATTAACTATAATTAAGATTAGTACACAAACACAGGTCCATAAATAAGGTGACCATCATGTTCATGTTGCATTTTCAAATAGCTACATGAGCCAGAGTGACATTATAGTCTTGATACTTAACATAAATGCCTAACATATCTGAATTTTGCATGTTCCACAAAACCAAATCTTTGCATTAGTTTCATGCTACCCTCATTGTAATCATCAACGTTGACCTGTGGTGTTAACCCATCAGCTCGAATACACCTGCACATGTGCTCCAGGAGCAGGGAGGCAAACCCTCTTCTTCGATACTCTTCTGTAATGAAGAGATGGCAAGGCTGACCATAGGGATACTGCACACACCAGCCTATGGGTTCATCTGGCCTCTCTCGAGAAAATAGCCCCACACTGTGGTAGTTTTCAATCAATGTTTTGAAATATGAATGTTTTGCAAGTAAGTTATCTGAGTGGGGCCAGGTTGAAGCAACAATATCTGAATGTTGTTCTTCCAATTGTTTAAGAATAATTCCATCTGGGTACATCCTGTAATTATACAGTTTGCACAATATAAGACTTATAAGGATAATTAATGTATATACTTTTGCAATGAGTGAACATGTTATACCTAGATCATCTGTTATCCACATAGCTAGAATAGATTCCCAAGGCACACCAAAACACCCAAAATTAATTATTATCCCGTGCGCATGTGCAGTAACTTAAAGGGGTAAAAGCGATTGATTTTGTCTGTTTGTCATCAATAGTCAGTACGAAAATCGCCAGATCTCAGGTGAGATCTACTAGTAGGCACCTGAGCGACTTATAGCTAAACACCACTGGTCCACTAATCCATCGAAATCGTTCAAAATAATTTAGCTTTATTATGCAGCATATGGGGTATGTGCTATAGTTTTTGGCATTCTTAGCCCGATTAATATTGGAATATATTATTATACCGTAGTTAATCTAATGTATGAAAAAACTTTCAATTTATTCGTAAAATGCTAATTTATTACATTAAATTGGATCATAAGTTGTATTCAATAACCACGGTATAACTGTCAATCACATGGGAAAGTAACTTACGGGGAGGCTTTTAGCTGAGTAGACGGAGGCAGGTAGTATGTATAAACATAATCATGAGATGTCACATCTTCTTGATAACTGAGGCTTCTCAATAATGTATCAAGGATATCATCTTCAACTGTAATGTTAATTAAAAGTTAATAATAATAGATGACATATTTAACTTGGATGTACATGTATCCGTAGTACACAACAATCACCTAATATCATCCACCTCTGTTCTGATGAAAGCAGTCTTGCTTCATGGAGTAATTTGACGACATCTTCAGCTTTGAAAGTATAGCAATAGAGACACTGTGCCAAACAATAATAATTATATGAAATACTCGACCATATCCCCAGTATCATGGTGCATGTGGTAAAGGGTCGTCAATAGAATGCGTACACATGGTCCATGTGGAACAGGGTCGTCAATAGAATGCGTACACATGGATACCGGCACCAGAAATCATGTCTAAGAACCTCGATAGTGACAAGCCTTTCGATGCTTCAATCACAGAGACGAACTCGACAGCGCAGTACACCTTCCGAACTTCAGGTTGGTTGCGGCATGTATGCTGCAGTCTCGCGGGCCAGCCCCTTCACAGTGATGCATGCTATATATAGCGCAAGGCTAGCTTTATTTATCCACGGCATTACATAAGCCAAGAGAATGCATGAAGTTCGGCTAGTGGTACTTACGGAGAAAGTAGCACTCAGCTTGTAATGTATTCGCTGGATACACGCATAAGATACTGTACATATCTATCGATTTTCGAGTCCCAGAAAGTCTCCAGCGAGGCTCTGAGTTTTCTCATAATTACCTCATATGTTGCATCATAATTTCATCATAACTTCACCATAGGTTACGCCATAATTACCTCATAACTACAGAAAAGTAAATTGCTACTGGGGATATAATTAACAGGATTTATAGACTCGGACCTACATACTCTCAACTCCACAATACATGCTACAATCAATACAAACCTGATGAAATAGCACATCATCACTACGGCACACAACAGCAGAAAATTCTGGCCATCCATTAGTGTATATCTCTGCACCTTTCAGCTTGCCACTGATCATATTGTGAATAAGGGCCAACATCTAAAAAAAAATACAAAATCAGGTTACGGTTCAAAGAACCTGGCCAGGAAATGAAGCTATTAACCACTTACATGTATAGATTTTGGAGCATCTTTCTGTAGGATACTTTTGAGCTCATCCAACATAGGGGGTTGCAGAAGAGTCACCTTGCCCATGGTGCTATATTATATAATAGCACATGTCACTTTGCCTATACGATTACATCATTTCCTGTATGTGATTATGTCTTGTCAGCAATGTCAGTGCTGCTACAAGTCTCTCAACTGTCGTTTCAAAGCTTAAGAAAGACATTCCCAAATCGCTGCCAGTAAGTTTAATGTCTTCAACGGTTGTTGTACGTATACATGATATGTTAATATTATTAATAACTGGAAAATTGATATATCTGAAATCACTATCTATGGGGCCATTTTTGGACCTTGATCGCTTGATCAAATTTTGATCCCGGTCGCGGGCGTCAGTACAGCAGGTATATATGTGACCACACCTTGGTCTGGGGTACCAGCCCCTTTGCAAGAGAGAGGAAGGGTCTGGTAACATCGCTATACCCACGTTGTGCTCGTGTCTGGAATGTAGACATGGCCAATCAGATCACAGCAGGGGCGTAGGAAGATGGTTTGGTAAAGGGGGGCTCTATAGATCTATAGGCAAGGGCAGCATGATCAGTGTGTATAAAATTGAGCCTAGCTATGTAACTATCAGAAAACATAGGGGGGCACCAGCCCCCGGAGCCCCCATGGTTCCTACGCCTATGCACAGTGTGGTCTAGCGTGTGACCGCCATGTGCAATACTTGCTCACACTATGCATGGTCGGCTTTGAACTGTGCCAGTAAATAGTGCTATGATCATTGGTGCATGCACGATGATTTTTGGCTAGCACTGCAGCCACTTGAGTTGCAGTCCACAATGTAGTAAAAAAATTACATTCATAACATTCCACTTGCACAAGAGTAATAATTATAGCAATGTTAGACCCTTCCTCTTTCTTGCGAAGGGCCTGGTACCCCAGACTAGTATATATATATATGATCTCAATCCACACAGATTTTGGGAACCTTTCAACATATGAGCCTAGGAAAACTTAAGGGAAATGTATTCACTAATGGATGGCCAGAATTTACAGCTGTGATTTGCCAGCATGATGGAATATTCATTCAATCGGTAATTCACATTCCTAACCTTTAGAGCTCTAGAGCACATATTTTCTGAGACAATTTATTGATTGTTTGTGACATTCCGACTATACATATAGCTAGATGCTGTAGTCGTCCAGGGAAGTCACTAAAGAGCGGTAGAGTGGCGTAGCACTGCTCTTAAAAAGCCATTTTGCAATTGATGTGGTCTTTTAAAACCACAAACACCCTTTGATGTTTAACCACAGCACCGCTCTTTGATTTTGCTGTAGTGACTTGCCTGTCGTCCTCAGGGCCCAGAGATCTTGTGATCTGTCGATTTTTGTATTGATTACGATATTGAATTGAATGGCAACAGAATTAATGACCAAACTGATTAATTCACCCCTTGCACTGGCATGCACATTGGGGGCAATAAAATTTAATAATAATAATATTATTGAGAACATTTTCTTCTCTTTTGGTGATTAAGGCGCTGGACTGCTATGCTAAAAGTGGAGAGGATCTCTTGAATTTACTTGAAGATGCAAAGTTGACTGCTTCGGGGCAAGAATGGATGTTATGGGGTAATAATTTGAATACCTCAGTATACCTATTCCTTCACGCAGCAGCTACTCAATAATACGTGATTCTTTTGATTGCGGATTGCGAGTTTTTATATAAGACGCAATCAAAAGAATTACAGGAAAAAGATACACAATGTGACCACACCCTTTATGTTTAAGCTCTCATGCGTATGCGTGCTAGCGATCGCAAACGTACACGCATCTCGATCTCACACATGTTCGATCTACTTGCATATAGATCGTCAAGAACAAGTTTTCATCAATTCTTCAAGCCAACTGTCAACCTACCAACCTCCAGCCAAGCACAACTGTCACTCGATCAAGTAGTATAGTATTCTGTTAATACTGAGCCCACCCTACATGCATGCAGCCTCACAAACCATGCCATTCTGGTTAAGATTGAGGGTGTGGCTTTCCCGTTTGGAAATTTGCAATCATTAGAATTGTAATCTGGCTTGTATAGCACCATTATGATAATGATTCGCAATCATTAATTTTAACTACACATTCAAAATCCAATCTACAGTACCGTATCCCTTGGCGCATGCGCCGTAGGGTCATGGTATGTAGTTGTTCTGTGTGTCTGTCTGTTACCACAAAATTTGCTGCCTATATATACATCGAAAACAAGGTGTCATAGGGTTCTTCAAGGTTTTGTTGTGCTATTATTATGATAGTGCTTGTTGTTCTAGTAGCCTCATCCCCAGTTTTCCCCTCTTTTTGTTCTCACATGCGTGAACAAAAATCAGGGAGACTGGGGACGAAGCTAATAGTTTTCATTGACCCATGCATGCATAATTATTTTTTGTACAGTGGATGCTGCCATTGGAGATGAGTTGATAGAGAATGTAAAGCTAAGGCGTGATAACGAAAAGGTACTCAGATTTGCTACAATCAACTTACTCTACCTTCCAGATACTGCTGTTGAAAAATTTCAGTAAGTTGATCATGAGTACTTATTGTTGCTATAATTATAAGCTACAGTGATAAAAAAAACATAATAATATTATTATTATAGAATGTGTATCACATGTCCCACTGGGTTTAAGCTGATGAAGTTAGAAGAAAACCACTGTGAACTTATTGCTCCTTACTGGACAGGCATTGATGATTTACAAGCTAAGCAAACACTGTTCAAAGTACTGATCAAAATTTTTCACAGCGTTGGACTATTTACTGAAGAGGATCCTAACACTCCAATAGCATGGTGTGTGCAGTACCCTAATGGATGGCCTGCCCACCTCTATGTGACAGAGCCTTATAGACGGAGGGGATTTGCCACCTTGATCATGAAACACATGTGCAAGTGTATCCTAGAAGATGGACTCATCCCAGGGGTGGCTGTTCAGAAGCAGAATCTCATAGCAAAAGATCTGATGGAGAAGATGGGATTTGTGGAGAACAGCAAGTATTGTACGCTAAAGAGAGTTGCAGTGCCCAAATTATAGTGATATTCATAAACAATAATTATTGTGCTATTAAAATCACAAAAATTATCACCTAATGTTACAGTCATGTAGTGGTTCTTACCGTACATGACCATAACAAGTGGTTGACCAAAGCCACAGTGCTAGTCACGTCAATCACATACCAGTATACAAATGACCATCATACATAATAATAATACGGTCGAACCCAAGTCCAAACAAAGGACACTTTGGGACAAAAAAAATTCAGCTGTTTCGTCCCTTATAGAGAGGTTGTCCTCTTCTCGGAGGTTCTCAATGAATAGAAACTATTAATAGGGAATGGTAGTTTTTGGGACCCCAAACAGTGTCCCCTATAGAGAGGTTTAATATGTACATACAGTGTCCCTTTCTCGGAGGGTCCTTTATTAGAGGTTCAACTGTATGTCGTTTGTATATAGCTAATAATTATCATAATAATAATTATAATAATGATTGTGACACTCATAACTTAATAATAATATTACAATAAAAGACCCAAAGTAAAAATTAATAATAATGATAATGTGTGTCATAGTTACTTGTGTATATTATTATACCATGACAGGTTTATGGTAATAATTCTCAAAGATCATTAGCTATAATTAATATACATCAACACCATCCAGCACCAATCGCAATATAATCACTACTTCCATACTTGATAAAGCCCAGCTTTCTCATTAGCTCCTGACTGCCATTATTGTCAGGATCAACTGAGACTACTGGCACCAAGCCTTTTGCCTCAGTGAGCTCACACACACGCTTCATCATTAAGCTGGCAAATCCATTTCTCCGAAACTCCTCTTTCACGTACAGATGAGCTGTTTGACCAAACACATACTCTGTACACCAAGCAACTGGAGTGTCTGGATTATTTTGAGAGAAAATCCCAACACTGCTCAAGTGTTTGATGAGGTTTTGAAAGTGTAATTGGTTTTTGCTGGAAGACTGTCAAAATAGGGCTAAGCTTGCGCCAGATCTTTGGCACGATGTTCTTCCACACTTCTAACTATAAACCCATCAGGACATGGTCTAGTAAAAGTAAGAAATAGGAATCAGCATCAAGTGTACTTTGACCACAGTTACCTTAGCAGAGCTATGGAATTATTTCTTACTAGCATTTGCTGATTGATTTTGGGAGGTAGAACTCGTCATAGGTAACAATCTGTACTGGCATAGAATCATAAGCTGGCTTTAAACCATCTTCCACTGCATGCTTTTGCAATGGTACTGTTGACTGTATCATAATACGTGAGAACACATGCATGCAATCACATAATACCATGGCTAACACAACCCAATTAATGGCACAAGTATGCATACGGAAGAAATCATGATTATTATCCCCTATAATAATACGGCTCATTGGAAGGAGGACCAGCTTTGATTAAGTATTACCAACACTACTAGCGTGCGTTTTGGAGCCTGCACAGAGCTTCAGGGTAGGTACCGAAAAACGACGCTAGCTACGGCACTCTAGGGTGCCGTACACTATGTAGCTGAGGCGCTTTTTCGAGAAAGCAACTATTCGCTTGGCTAGCGCGTGCTATTCCCATAGAGCGTAATACATTCGATTTCCACCAACGGGCGTGACAGGAACCTGGCCGGAACTTCCTGAAAGGGCGCTGAATATCATTTGCATATCATTAAAATGCCTGCACACGTTCGCGTGGAACCCTCCTATAGCTAGTACTATTGTTCTGGGAGGGGTATTCATTTTATGTGGGGGGGGGGGGGGGTGTCTTTTATTGCAGGAGGGGTGGGCCATTTCTTGGGGTACCGGGTGTAAATATTAAGTGCCAGCCACGCCCCCACAAGCACAGAGAGCAAAGGTCACGTGATCAGTTGCTGTCCTGTAATAAGGTGAAAGGTCAATGATACTATGCTTTAAATGGAAACCTTTCTTTTATGGCTGTGAATCCAA
Organism: Cliona cf. orientalis; assembly: GCA_963930775.1. Taxonomy (NCBI): domain Eukaryota; kingdom Metazoa; phylum Porifera; class Demospongiae; order Clionaida; family Clionaidae; genus Cliona; species Cliona cf. orientalis. The sequence continues at coordinate 2,399,165 of OZ005696.1, forward strand.
CGCTAATGTATTTGATGGTTATGAAGGTCTTATTATTGAAGAAAGCTTGTAAATGCTCACATCTTGGATCGTGGAAGATTTGAGAGCTATCTGATCAATGCTGTGGCGCCAGTTGTTATCATGCGGATTTGCTGGGAAAATCAGATGGTTAGGGATATACTGCTATTATTGGCTTAACATGTATGTATGGTGATTTTAAGGGATTCTGGACTAGCTGGATACGTCGTAGTTTTGGATAACGAGATGACTCAGACTTAAAAGCAAATCAGGCCGCCAATCATCTGATATATTACATGCACCTTCAGCAATGAACTTCTGGCATTTGAAAGCACCTCTGATCATGCATGCATGCAATGATATTATACATTTAGGCCTCTTATTATGGACCTTTCAGTGGTGATGCTATTAAATCACTTTTATAGAATTTTAATGATCTCACAGACCATCAGATGGCTCTCAAATCTTCAATGATCAAGAATGAGAATATTTACCAGTTATCCGAAGTTCATAGACCTTCACAACCGTCCAACGATATTGGATGGATAGCTTTAAAAGGTTTTCCATTTAAAGCACTGTATCATTGACCTTTGACCTTGTATATGGCGGCAACTGATCACGTGACCTTTGTTCTCTGTGTGAGGGTATGGCTGGCACTACACCACACCCCATGCCAATAAAAAAACTACCCCCAAGAAATGGCCCGGCCACCCCTCCAATAATTATAAGACTACCCCCTTATGAAATGGACACTAACGGAAGATCCGTCTCCGCCCCCCCCCTCCCCCAAAAAGAAAATGGTTACCCCTCCCAGAAGAAAACTACCCCCAAATAGAATGGATAGCTACCCCTCCCAAAACTATACTATACACTATTCATAATTATGACACTAATATATATACTGCCATACCTCAGGGCCTGTACTTGGACTCATGGTCATTGCATGTAGACTACTCAATATTATAGTAGCTATAGGTGATCAACGTTATTGGACTATAGCTATTATACTAGCAATCTGTGATACCTTCACTGTCATGGTAGTTTCTCAGGCCTAGCTATTGGGGTACCAACCCCATGTGCGCATGCATGCCTATGTGCTTTCAATATGACTTTGGCGAAGGCTCGCCCCACACAGATGATTTTCATCACTGCTAGTTATATTAGCACATATCAATACACATACTTGCAAGCAATCGGTTCTATCTGCCTGTCAGCATAAAAATTTCCTGATCCTGATATCTTGGCACCTGAGTGACTTGTAAGTGCAACAAAATTGTCAAGAAACTTCCTCCATAATTATTTATAAATATTACATGTATTAGCTCAGAACGCACTCATCTCCACACGTGCTTGTGGGCGTTCCTGTGCCTACGATTACATCATTTCCTGTATGTGATTATGTCTTGTCAGCGATGTCAGTGCTTCTACAAGTCTCTCAACTGGATGAACTCGTTTCAAAGCTTAAGAAAGACATTCCCAAATCGCTGCCAGTAAGTTTAATGTCTTCGACGCTTGTTGTACATGATATGTTAAAATAATCCAGGGGAGTCTGGTCACAGATTCGCATTTGCAATGTACATGCAACCCAGCTCAGTAGTCAACCCGCTGAGTCAGCAATACGATGCGCGATAATAAAATACACATTCCGCGAAAATCGTGGCCAACCGTGAACGTCTCTGTTAATAACCCATCTGGAAACTTTGAAGCCAGTGACATATTATCTGAAGTTTAAATTCTAGCCGTCTGGAAATCTTAGGCCGGTAGCATGTAAAATACAAAAGTCATTAAAGTCTATATTGAATTAGCTATAGGTATGTATTCCGCTAGTCCGGGTCACTGCGGGTGCTAGCCCCTTCACAACTATGAGTATTAATAACTTCTCATGTAAATCATTTTGTTGTGTGAACTCAGGTATTGGGAACTATTCAACATATCATTCTAGGAAAACTTGAAGGAAAGGTGTTCACTAATGGATGGCCAGAGTTCACAGCTGTGATCTGCCAATGTGATGGATTAATCTCTCAATCTGTAATTCATACTCTTAATAATTAGAGTACATACCCGGCTGCTCCCACTAATAACTTGTATGATAGCTAGCTATTACCGGTAATAATAATTTCACCCCTTGCACCTGCATGCCTGTACGGGGGTATATAATAAACATTAATCATTGTCAGATCTTTTTTTTCTTTTTTGTGTAATAATAATATTATTATGATCAAGGTCCTGAGCTGCTACGCTAAAGGTTGTGAGGATCTCTTGAATCTACTGGAAGGTGCAAAACTGACAGCTGTGGGGCAAGAATGGTTCTTATGGGGTGAATGTCTTAGTATACCATGCACGCTATAGCTATAATTATACTCAAGTTAACAGGATGTTCATTCTTAATATTGTTTATTTTTATAGTGAATACTGCCATTGGAGATAAGCTGATAGAGAGTATAAAGCTTAGAGATTATGACAAAAAGATACTCAGATATAAAACAATTCACCTCCTTTACCTTCCAGATGCTGCAGCTGCTGTCGGGAAATCTCAGTAGGTTGAGCGATTAGTATTAGTGCTAATAGTATAGGCTATACTAATATTATTAAATTTTGATACTCATAAAAAATTTATATTATAGAATATTATGTCCCACTGGATTTAAGCTGAGGAAGTTAGAAGAAAAGCATTGTGAGCTAATTGCTCCTTACTGGATAGGCATTGACGATTTACAAACTAAGCAAACATTCTTCGAAGTATTGATAAAAAATTTTCACAGCGTTGGACTATTTACTGAAGAGGATCCCAACACACCAATAGCATGGTGTGTGCAATACCCTAATGGACGACCTGGCCACCTCTATGTGACAGAGCCTTATAGACGGATGGGATTTGCCACCTTGATCATGAAACACATGTGCAGGTGTATCCTAGAAGATGGACTCATCCCAGGGGTGGCTGTTCAGAACCAGATAGCGAAAGACCTGATGGAGAAGATGGGATTTGTGGAGATGGATAAATATTGTATATTAAAGAAAGTATGACTTAGCTGATACAGCTGCTATTTATTGTACATATATAAAATTAGTATGCATTTGAACTTGGCAAAACGCACCCCTAGGCACGTCCACTCGAATACTCATGATCATGATCAAGTGGGCGTTCCACAGTTCTACACATTACATCATTTCCAGCATATGCAGGATATGTGACATGATAGATATCAATATCTCAAGGGTGCAAAAGTACAGAGCTGCGTATGGAAGGGTGCAAAAGGTCAAACCTGCAAATTCAAAAGCTGTGGATGGCACATTAAACTATTATTATAGAGTACAAAGTCAAAAGTACAGTATTAATTGATAAACTAGTTCCTTGAATTTACAGGTTTGACCTTTTGCACCCTGCCATATGTAGCTCTGTACTTTTGCACCCTTGAGTTTGCAGGTTTGACCTTTTGCACCCTTCCATATGCAGCTCTGTACTTTTGTACCCTTGAGTTTGAGTTTTGATAATTTTGTCACGTTTGGATTGCCATACCAATCTCATCACGTCAGCAATGCAAGGTGTACACGTATCAGTGCTGCTTCAAGACTAGTCTTGAAGAAGCACTGAATCAGATTCATACACCTTCCAAGTGCATGCTAAAAGAACTCTGGGCACAAGAATAATAGCATAATAAATAAATAATGACAAAATTGAAATAGTTAGGACCAATAGTTAATACATAAAGGTCAACATTATAATATGTTTTAATTGCTATACAGTAATTATAGTACCTTGAAAGTGTTTACACTACATCAACACCATCCAGCACCAATAGCAACATAATCACTACTTCCGTACTTGATAAAGCCCAGCTTTCTCATTAGCTCCTGACTGCCATTATTGTCAGGATCAACTGAGACTACTGGCACCAAGCCTTTTGCCTCAATGAGCTCACACACACGCTTCATCATTAAGCTGGCAAATCCTTTTCTCCGAAACTCCTCTTTCACGTACAGATGAGCTGTTTGACCAAACACATACTCTGTACACCAAGCAACTGGAGTGTCTGGATTGTTTTGAGAGAAAATCCCAACACTGCTCAAGTGTTTGATGAGGTTTTGAAAGTAATTGGTTTTTGCTGGAACACTGTCAAAATAGGGCCAAGCTTGCGCCAGATCTTTGGCATGATGTTCTTCCAAACTTCTAACTACAAACCCATCAGGGCATGGTCTAAGAAAAAGGAATCAGTATCATGCGTACTTTGACCACAGTTACCTTAGTAGAGCTATGGAATTACTTCAAATTCTTACTGGCATTTGCTGATTGATTTTGGGAGGTAGAATTCGTCATAGGTAACAATCTGTACTGGCATAGAATCATAAGCCGGCTTCAAACCATCTTCCACTGCTTTTGCAATGGTGCTGTTGACTGTATAATAATACATGAGAGCACATGCAATCACATAATACCATGGCTAACACAACCTAATTAATGGCACAAGTATGCACATGGAAGAAATCATGATTATTATCCCCTATAATAATACAGCTCATTGGAGGGGGGACCAGTTTGATTATTACACTACTGCCCAGTTACATGTATAATATTATTAGTTTATTCTTCAATGTTTTTACTTTTTTGAGTAACTCTAGATCTATGGACCGGGATAATCACCAGACAAGGTATAGTACAGTGGAACCCCTCTATAAGGACACCCCTGAAATTTAATGAGGACATCTCCTTAATTAATCTGGACACTATAAGCCGTCTGGAATAGAGGGATTCCACTGTAAATCTATAGACTATAGTATAACAATTTATGATGTATACCTTCCATATACACTCGCTTCCATTCATTCAAAACTCTACAATGGATCAATAGAGGAATAAGGGTCTCTGATGACTGTGCATAGCACATAATTTCATCCTGTACATAGGTGCATGACAATATTATCAAACAAAGTGGGCATTAGCTGACTACCAAGATTCCCTGAATTTAATTTTCCCACCGTGCCCATATCACCTTTCACTAATTCTCTTGTGTGCGGCAGTCTTAGACTCACCCATTCTTCAACTGGACTGTAGCAGCAGATTACAGCGGAAAACTCTGGCCATCCATTGGTGAACACTCTTCCCTTGAACTTGTCACAGTTTGAATTGTGAATAGCAGCCAGGACCTCAATGATTATGACAATGCATGGACAAGAAATAATAATAATTATCCACCAGCCACACTTGACGATACTTAATTAAGGACAATGAGAAACTTGATGCCCCCCCCCCCAAATACCACAGTTCCAAAACTTGTATTCTATGGACAATAACGAACCATAGCAAAGGGGAAAACACGGATAGGGATTATTTATACAATTTCATGATTCTGCACATCCTATTGAAAATTTTGACTTACTATAGCTGACTTGGGTATATCTTTCCTTAGTTTGGCTTGAAGTTCGTTCAGGAGAGAGGAATTAATGAAAACGACACCATGATCCGAAGAGTCCTCACTCATAGTTGGTGGGTGGAGCTACATGGATAACCACGCCTATAACCTGAAAGCCCCTCCCCATTCATGCTTTAATACACCACGTGGAAAATGGAGTGCATTTCAGAAGGAGGTATGGTGCTAGTGCAGAAAGAAAAGTCCTACAGGACATTTGTCTTGAAGAAAGGAAGGTGAGCTAGTGTCTATATAGAGTATTGAAACATTCATGCATGACAAATAAATTTTATATGATTTATATTTGTAGAAAGCTGAGTCTGGAGAAGCTATCATTTTACCCCGACAATGCATTTGGCTGCCATTTTGGCAGCAGCTTTCAAGTGGAGAAGCAGCAACTGGTGCCTGTATCCAGTGCTGGAAGATGGAAATTCGGAGGTACATGTACATACGAAGTCTGACCAGGGCAAGAGAGAGAGAGATTCGAAAAAGACAGAGAGAGAGGGATAGGAAGAGAGGGAGGGATGGAAGGAGAGAGAGTCAGAGAGTGTTGTGTGATTCTCTTTAATAGGATCAAGTGCAGAGTCTGTATCTGGCAGTGATAATCGTGACATAACGGACGACGGAGCCTCTCAGGAGCTCACAGAAGAAAACATAGCAGAAATGAAAGGTCAAGGTGCAAGTGGAAAGGTACGTCCCCATCATTAGAATCAATGAGCATGCAAGGTACATGTACATGTGCATGTAATTTTGATTTGTTTTGTATGTACATGTACATAGGATATTGTTGACTCCATGATTGAGCACAGTAGCACATTTAAAGTGCGAACAAAATTCTCGCAGGAAAAGTACATTAAGAAGAAAGAACGAAAGTGAGTATGAAGCAACAGCATTGTTAATAAATAATGTTGGTGACATAATTTGTATTATGGATCTGTGCCAGCTTCTGAATTAAAAACGTGTATCTCTTGATGATGATATTTTGTGCAGGTACATTCCTGTGATCAGGATACTGAGGACGACTACCAAACTGCTGTGTGAGATGTACCACGACAGAGCTCCTTCAAAGACATGGTATGCTGTATACGCTGCAGGTGTAATGCTATGGTAGAAATAATTATTCACAAGTTTATACAACTCTGTGCATGTATCAAGAAATACATGTACATGTACATTGTAAGATACCTCGTTCTGACCAATCAGACCACAGCTAGTGCTTGTTACAACTACACATATCTCATAATATTATGAGTATGACATTGTTTATTTGTCTGTGCATGTGCACAGCTTTCTTCGCAGTGATGCCCTTGCTCAGATTCTCTCATTGAGTAACGTTCATGCTCGCTCCAGCCTGCTGGTGATGGAGACCACACAGGGACTGCTCACTGGAGCAATGCTAGAGAGAATGGGAGGTACATATTATTGGTACCATCGTATTTAAGCTAATAAAATGCAATGTCTAATTAGCGCAGAAAATTCGTGTTCTAGGACTTTTCGTGATGTATCTTAATGTAGAGTGTGATGACCTTTACCAGAAAATCACGCAAAAGTTATTCTTTTAGCATGCATTCTATAGCATAAATACAGTATATGCATAATGTTATATACCACCAATTATCTGCCAATTTTTTTTTTTTTTTTAATTCCTCGCTGGTATTTACAGCAGTTGCATATACATGTATGTATGGTATTGGTGATGTTTCGGATGACTGACCCAAACAAGCTAGTTTTGTGTTCACAAACATTAACTCGAGAATTTGTTGACCCTTTACCATACTACCAAGACCTAATAATCAAACTGCAAATGTCACCCTATAACAATTGTCCATAATAATTATAGAATCAATACTGAGGCTTAGTACAGATTTTGCAATCTTACATGTACATTTATGTATGTCTATAGGTTATGGAAAGTAGATTCAAGTTTTCTATGGTGATTTTCCAGTCAGGTAAAATTAATACTGGTGCATGCTTATGTGCATAATCGTATCTTGAAGTTTGCTTGACAAAAATACTGCACATGAACGCAATGTAATAATCAGTTGCTCATCCATAGGAACATTCTTGAGAGTTTTGGCCATCTTTCCGAGAGTGACAAGTCGATCTTGATGAAGTATCCCTTTCATCGCGTCGGTTCCCTCCTCACTGCAGAAGAGGCTCAGTGTTCCTCCATTGTAAGAGACACCCTGGCTAGCAAGACAGAGGGGGATGGACAAGCTAACAGGCTACAGCTAGTGCAAGCCGAAGCAAGGTTGGAGGATATCAAGAAAGTTACCGAGACTTCAAAGGTATGATGGAAATAGAGAGGAAAAGAGAGAGGGGAGGGAGGGAAGGAGAGTGGTAGAATGAAAAGGAAAAATAAAGAGAGAGAGATTAGGCAAGTTTTCTTTTGGGGGGGGGTGTACAAAGGTAACACGTCGGGAGGAATTCCAGTCCCCATGGGATGCTGGGGAGCCAAGGGACATTGAGGCTCCCAGCATTGGCCCCCAAGCTTATAAAGGGGGGCCATAGGTCAAAAGGTGGGCCAGGAGTCTCGTATTGTCAGCCTATAACTACATGTACTTCTCGGCCCTATAATCGTAATAATTATTAATATTACGACATATATTATAAGGTGGAGGATTCTGTTACTTCAATGGCGGTAGAGGAGAGAGGAGAAGCACTGCCACCAGCCAAGAAGGCTAAGCTCGGTGATGGTGACTGTAGTAGTAGGGACGACATGACTCCTCCACTGAAGCAGATGAATGATGACAGTGCAGCACCTGAAGGAACAGAGCATGCCCATTCTGATGTTGCTATGGATACGAAGTTGCCAGATGAAAAATATAAATATGAAGATCAGCAATGCGGGGTAAGCTTGAAATTATGCGGTGTGTTGAATATGCATGTACATGTACAGTATCGTGTATTTTATGCTTACTCACTGTAACAAACACACAATGTCATGTGCATCTCTAAAGGAGAGGGTTGAGAGGAAGAGAGCTAAAGAAGAGGCCTATAAGGAAGCAGAGGAGCTCCTTCGCCAGAGGGAAATGGATGGGTAATTAATGCTTGTGGATCATTTACAATTATACTTGCATGAGTGTTAGTATTAATTTTAGCACTGAAAAGAAAATTATCGATACTGGTGTTGATCGTGTACAGTCCAACCTCAATTATCCGAACCCCTTTGGCCAAGGGGAAATATGGAACCGTTCGGATAAGCAAAAAGTTCGGATAATGTTGACCACACCCACTAGATCAATCATGCATGCAAAAACGTAATTTATCGAGCAATTTGACGATTTTAATCCCATCCTCGATTGATAGAACGCTTACCATGCGTTTCTTTTACTTGTTTGAGCGTTAAAACTAGATTTGATAGCAGTGCAGCAGCTAATTCTCGCGTGGCAACGACGCGACGTAGGTTTACTGCGCATGCGCAATCCAGTCACGTGGTTACAATGTGTACTTTGACCATGAATTTTCTTTGCATCTCGAGTGCGGATAATCGAGGTTGGACTGTACATGTATGCCTGGTCATGTGATAACTTCCCATTGTGCTCATGTGCTCCCTTGTGTGAGGAAAGTTAGTAGACTGAGCATGGCTATTTGGACAATAAGCTTTAAAATTGTATTATGGTTTGTATTTTGTGTGAGTGACAAGTACATAATACACAATGCAGCATGTGATAATAAAAATAATTGTGATCTTGTGTCTCTACTGGTCCCGTGAGTCGTGTGACTTACATGAGATTATGTACGATGTTTGTACGAGCTAAGATTTTAGTACATGTACATGTACAAGGAGAATGAAGAATACCCAATGACTAAATGAAGCAATGATGGCATAGGACCTAGCTTTGTATGGGAATAGCTATTAGTAGGATTATTTCTTCATGTTGGGGTATACATGTATACGTGTACCTAATAATATTATTATCTGTAGCATTGTTATTCATGTACATTGTATGTTTGAAATTGCATGCAAAATGGTACCATATGCATGTTACTATGCTCATTCACTCATTTACTATCTGTATCTCCCCCTCCCCCCTCCCGATCCCCTTCCCTCTCACTGTCATGTCACTCTCATATGCACAACACACTCGCCTATACACATGCACATGCACATGCACACGTTCATATAGGTTGGTTATTGTGAGTCGGTTTCATCCTGAGCCGGTTCTGATGTCTCTCATTCACTTTGTTGCTCCATCCAGACCAGTCGTCGTCTACTGCAACATACTAGAGGTATGGAATGTCAGTAGGTCTCCACACAGTCACTTGCCATGATGTTGTGCCTATACATTACTATGATCAAAGATTGGCCTTGTTTCTAATGGATATGTGGATGTATGTATAATATGGTATTGTGCTACCTTCTAATAACTGTAGCCTCTGGTCCAATGCTACAAGAGTCTGAAGGAGTCTGGACACACATTCAGCGTTCAACTATCAGAGACTTGGACAAGGCATTATCAGGTAATTATAATGCACTTGTGCGTGGAGGTGCTGCACGGTGTGTGACTGAAATGAGTGCACACTTGTGTGTTCGTGTTCACTCTCTCTCTCACATTGTAGATGGCATGACAGCTATAGTGTGGATTTACCTGTACATGTATGTATAATGTCATGGAACATCATAATATAATCATTAATAATTGATTTTCATTGTACCTTTTCCCCCACTAGGTTCTTCCAGAGCGGACTCACCCTGAGATGTCCATGGACAGTCGTAGTGGCTATATACTCCACACCACAAAGATACAGAAATAGTCCTGATTCATTTTTATGCATTCACAATTCAGGTAAAGTCATAATTCTGCATGGTTACATGTGTTTATTCACGATCCAACTAAGTTATACAATCATATTATTGTACTACATACTCTGATTCCAATTATGTGATATAAATAATCACTTTCTTAAATAATTTTACTTTTGGGCACTTACCTAGGATAATAGCATTTACTATACACTGAGCTGCACTTTACTTTTTATTTTTCTGCGGTTATGTAACCTATGAGGTACATGTACATAGTTCTGTGGCCACTTAATACAGACCAGGGTTTCATTTAGGATTTTCGTCAAGGGGGGGGGGGGGGGGGGGGCAAACGCAACAATTACAGAGTTAAGAGGGGGCAAGGATTGTACTAGTGTTTTTTATCAGCCAAGAATAACATAGTACTCATAACTTGTTTATACTAGAGGGGTCTGGGGCATGCTCCCCCAGGAAAATTTTTATTTTTTAACTGCTGAGACTGTTTCTGGTGGCTTCTGAGACCTGTCTTGTCAGTGATATCCACTGGTTCCCCTCCCTTTTGATACAATATGTCTCCTGCCGCACGGAGCGCGTAGCTGAGAAAAATTTGTCTCAAAAAAGTGCCTATTTGTCATTATGCACATGTATTGCGTATATGGTTTGTGGCTATTCTCAAGGGGGGGGGGGGGGGGGGGGGAGTGCCCCTCCCCGCCCCCCTAAATGAAACCCTGCAGACCGAGAAAACTTCACATAGAGTATAATATAACTATCCAGCAGATACATTAGTATGTTACCTTTCAACGTAATATCGCTATTGAAATGCCCTTTACCAATAATACTATTGGGATGTGGTGCATGGCCTGCCACACGTAACCCTGGCCCCCTGTAAATACAGGCAATAGGTATTGCCAATAAAAAAAATCGCAGTGTTTGTGACGCTCATGGGCCTTACCAAACACATGATGAAGCCAATTTATCGACAATTTACCCCTGGACTTGTCACCAATCGATTACAGCTGTGCTTGCCAGTCACTCAGATGCCTAGATCTCCAGACCTGATGATTTTTGTGCCGATGACAACAGAGGTACAAAGTTTAACACCTCATGCATGCAGTATTTGTCATATTTATGTATGGGCCTTATACCGAAGCATAATATACTGAAGACAATTTCTACTATTTCAACAGGTTAGTTGTGCTTATGAATCGCTCAGATGCTTAGATCTCCAGCCAATTGGCTGGCAATGATGGGGTTGCCCTTACGCATGCGTAGATGAGGTAATTATTGCATTCCAAAGCATGAGTGACATACATACATACATACATACATTGAATAAGACCATGTTGCCAAATTAGATGTCTCGCACTAACACACTCGGCAATATTATTAAATTATTTTGTATGGAAGCTGCAACTGTAATATTGATCCCTCAATTGAAATGTTGTGTATATGTTAAGCTGGTAGTGGGTGTTTGCCCTGGACTTTGTGCCTATTAAATTTTCTAGAAGCCAAGAAAGCATAATGTCATCATTGTTGCTACCAAATATTAATACAAGAATAATAAAATTTTATTAATTTTTATCAAATTTCAAATGTTCATAATGTACTAGGATCAACTCTACATGCAGTATAGTACAATGTCATACAATCATGTAACTGTACAAACCACTAACTAGCTAGTACATGCAGTGTTTTCCAAGCTGGATCTCGTAAGAATTGATGCGACATACACAGAATGTGATCTTTCATCAGTATCTGTTTTTCCTCCTGCAACTAGTAGCTTACCCGATGGAAGCATAATGCAAGCACAATCGAACACTGTTTCAGGGAGTTCACCCACCTTTACCCATTGATTACTACGGGGATTGAAGACATGAATGTGTGCACATAATTTGCTACTCTTCAGCTTCATTCTTTCAAAAACTGAACTCGGTGATCCTTCAAGTCTTCCACCAATAGTAACTAGCATTTTTCCAATTGAGAACAATGTACTTACATAGAACGGAAGATCTGGAAGTGCTGTCCAAATTGTTAAGTCATGATGACTCTTATCAGAAATGGCACTTGCAATCAGTGCAGGGAGTGACACACTGGTAATTGACTTGGAGGAGGTAATCATACCATGAGTAAGAAGTGTAATGTATAATGTTTCCCCAATAATAACTGTTCTGGCGGTGTTTCCTTCAAATGGAAGAGGTGGTGCTTCATACCACTGTTGCGCATGTGTGTCAAGGATATACACAGCTGAAGTACTTGTACCCGATGCATTTACGCCACCAGAAATAATTAAGTAATGCTTGTAACCATTACAACCAAAACGGAATAAAGCTGTTGGTAAGGGAGGGTATGGCTGGATCCACTGTTGAGAGCTGCTGTCCCAAGCCATAATAATGTCAACTGGAACAGGCCGTACCTTACTTCCTTTGTCAATACCACCTACTACAATCAACTGTCCGTCCAGTACTGTGGTGATAAAGCTTGACATAGGTATCTCTGGTAGGACAGTCCAAGTATCAGTGACTGGATTGTACTGACAAACTCTATCCGGAGTTCGACAATAGACTAGATTATCTAGAACAACGGCAACACCAGGATATACATCTCTAGGTGTATTATTTTTGCTTGTCCATCTGAAAGACAATGGAAAGTATAACTCGTCCTCCTCCTGCTGTGTAATGGATGTGTACAGTATCACATGGATGCATGAAATTTCTACCCTATCTAACATTATAACTTCAGCCCACTTAATAGATACACCCCAATACCAGACACATAATGATATTATAACATTGTCAGAATCGACCTCCAATCAAGGACGTATTAGGAACTGTGTGTACGAGCAAGCTCTATGCTATGAAATATTGGGGTCATCTATGTGTGTCAGCCTAACCATCACTGGCGTAAGAACCAGGGGGGCTGGGGGGGGGGGCAATTGCCCCCCCCCCCCCAGTCATAAGATTGGGGGGGCAGAGCCCCTCTGATTTTTAGACTGCTGTACAAGCCAGGGGGTGGGGCTCACCCTCTGAGGTTTGCACTTTTCTTTTTCATCCGTTGCCACAATCAGGGTTGAGTTATTCATGATTGTGGTGTATCTTCCCCACGGTGTGTAGATATCAATAATTGTCACATGTGAACACAGATCAGTAGTCACTACAGATCTGTGTTCACATGTGACAAGCTAAGAGTCCAGAATGTCCTCGAAAATGCACTAGAAAAGCTCTCAGAAGGTCTAAAACTCCAAAATTTTCCTGGGGGAGCATGCCCCCAGACCCCACTAGCTTTCGCGCGCTATGCGCACGTAAAGCGAGTCTTCACCTGCTTACTTTCAGCCCCCCTACTCAAAAACATCTTCCTACGCCACTGACCATAGCCCATGTTTCGTGATCATACACATGCCTGTGTGGTTGTAGGTATGCATGCTGCAACAGTGTCTGGTTAGAACTACCCCACCAAGGGACTACCACAGTTAAACTTTTGTTTCGATACAATCAAGCCCCCTCAGAAAGGGTCTTAGACTAATGAGTGTAATTTTTAAATTTAGCTAAACTCTATGAGAGCAAGGAAAATTGGTATAGTATGGCCAGTATACAGTGCTCATGGATAATGTAACAAACTAATGCAAGTGAAACATAAGTATCAGCTCTGCACACACAAGTACTCGTGTGAGCACACACATGCATGTACTCTAGATTCTAAAGGTGAAAAATGCAGCTTATTTTACATGTACCGCTAACTGTTCTTCATTGCCTTTCTTTATGAAAGAAACTTACTAACATTCACCAAAAGTCTTATACATAAAGAATAATAATATCTGTTGTTTTACTGCCTCTCTTTGTTCAATAAACTCATAAATGTTCATCATACCAATTATTTGTTTTTTAGCTTGCCTCCTTTTGCTACTATCGTATGGCGGAGAATTTTCGTGGGGGCTAATTTTGTGGAAAGTCTGAAAAGGCCCTCAAAATTGATTTTGAAATTCGTGGTTTTACATTTCATGACAGCAACCAGTCCAGCGGCGTGGCACTGCTGCACAAGCGATGATGTAATCGATACACGCACTCGCGATCTTCTTTGTTACTATTAACTTACTAAGCCATACCTACAGAGACTTGGACAAATAGCATGAGATAGAAGGATATTAGTGTTGAAGACGCTACCAGCTGGATGACAATGGCTACTGCTGCTTGCTAATACTGGAAAGTGCTGGCCGCACTGCCACGATGTTTGTGGCCACACCCATCATCATGGACCCCCGATCGCATACCGTAGGCATTAATTTTCACGGGTGGGAAAATTTTGTGACTGCCAAGTCAACCACGAAAATAACGAAAATTAGCACCCCACGCAAATTACCCGCCATACGGTATATGGTGCAATAATTGAATCCCAATGTACATGTACATGTAGTATGCATACGCACAAGTGCTCTCATGTGCGTGCATCATACATGATATTGTATCCATACCTCATAAGTCACTACCTCACTATTCGCGTGTATTTAAGTTACCGGTGAGCGATACTTTAATACTAAGCCATGGTGTTGCAAACACCATACAACGCTTAAGTGTGGGCACAACACTAATACATGCATTTATAGCTGATGGTACCTTCATTTTGTCAAGTTCACTCCACAATGTTTCAATTTCTTCTTTTGTCACAGTGTCCAGGACCTATATCCGTGTGTGCATGAGAGGTATACACCTATTGAGGCAGTATCTGGTGCTTATCAGTTGTGTACCAATCACTACCACAGTAAGAGGAGAGAAGGTTCTATACTGGGCACAATATTCTCCTTGGGGGGGGGGGGGGGGGGGGGGGGGGGGGGGGGTGCCCAGTGCCCAGAGCAGAGGGGTTCCACTGTACTGTAACCCTTGTTGGATGTTGCCCACCATTATGACTCTCTTGTGTGTGTATGTAGCTATGTGTAGTACCTGAAACGTGTCAAGCCTCCTTTCAATGGAACGTATCCAATCTTCCTGCAATGCTAGTTGTTTTTGAAGAATTCTTATCTCATCATCTTTCTTCTGCAAACATTCATCTTGAAAAGCATTTTCATGTTTTAACGTAGCATTCTCCTCGTCTCGTTCATACAACTGTTGAAGTACTTCTCGTTTCTCATCTTCCTTGATCAACATCCGCTGCATTAATTCCAGCTTATTAAGAGTCCTATACGTAGGACTTGATGCATTTGCCGATATTTCATCTAGTTGTTGAACCAGTTCTTCGGCTGAAGGACGGTTAACAGGAAGATTTTGGAGACAGTTGCTGGCTAAACATATAAGAGGGTGGTCGTCACTTCCTAGCATACTCGATAGAAAATCAAAAGCATATTCTCGTCTTTCAATCTCAGAAAGACCACTAACTCTTCCTGTTTGTGGGTCGGTCTTTGTTGCAGCCTTAAGTTTTTGTCCAGGAAACTCTTGAGTTAGAGCGAATAAGGCGATATTGCCGAAAGAAAACACATCAAGAGAAGTATTGTACTTTGTTATTTCCCCCATGGCTTCGGGTGGCATGTAAACAATATTACCAGGACCTCTGGTCATTGTGGCAGCTAGCTGATTTGGTTTGAGATCGATTATCCGAGCAACTCCCATATCTCCAATTTTTGCAACTAACCCAGAGTTGAGAAGCACATTTCTGGCGGTGAGGTCTCTATGAATGATAGGTGGCAACTGGCTGTGTAAATAAAGTAGACCTCGAGCAATATCAAGAAGGAACGATTGCTTCATAGCTAGTGGAAGACGTTTGGTCGACTCGAGTAGCTCATGAAGGCTCATTTCCAGGCACTCCATGACAAGGGATGGCACTCTTGATCCTGGTAAAGAGCACACTCCCAAAAATTGGACAATATGTGGGTGGCGAAGTGTACTCATCAACTTGCACTCGTTAACGAATGTTGTAGTTAAGTGTTGGAAGTCATCGTTGTTGGTACAAAATTGTAGTAGATCTTCGTGTATCATTTTGGCAGCACACACGGCTCCGGGGATTTCCACTTCCTTCACATATCCATAGGCTCCTCTACCCAGCTCGCGACCAGTTGGCTGAACGTCTGGTAAGAAAAAAGGCTGTAGGTCAGCAGGAAGATCAAGATCCATTTTGATAGCTGAGTCAGCGCAACTTGTTGGCGGATGGGGGGCGTATATGGGGGCGAGGTTAGAGCTGAGTCAGCATTGCGGTGCACTGGCTCAATTTTCGCGGATTCCGCGAAACTTGAATTAAATTAATTGTGCGTCATGCATTTACCTTCTCATGTGATAGAACAATCAACTTTCTAAGTATATTATAATGATAATGATATTGGCACCTGGCACTTTGTGAGAGTAAAGGTGATCATACACATAACTTTGGGAACAATAGGCAGTGACTAATGCAGCCAATATTAACAATACATACAGGACAATGCCATACCTTGGAATAGCTATTTCTAGGATTGTTTCTGTCTGAATGTAACCTTCCAAGTGTATCATAACATTGTTGTGTGTTTGGAAATGGGCCAATGCTGTCACTCATGATGGTATGACAACCATAAAACGTTTGCTCACATGCTTACACACACATAGATATTATATGCAAGCAGACACACACATGTTTAGTAGCATTCTGCTTGTACATGTACATGTAGCTACAGTGCCTCTTTGTAGTTAGCATAATGTTATGACATGTCCAGTGCATGCAATAAAATAAATTTGATGCACTTAGTGTGCCTCCATTAACAACCGTCCATCTGCCAAAGATCTTGTGGAGAGACTTAGCAGCATTCCTGCTGAAGATTCTGATGAGGATTTTGAAGTGCTTGGAAAGTTGGATTTAGTAAAGGGAATGTTAGACCTCAAAGAGGAGAACAAACGCTTATCTGATCAGGTGTCTACTTTATCACAGCAAGTGTCCTCTGTCGAAGAAGAGTGTAAGAGGAGCATGCGTGATCGGATAGATGCTATTGAAGGGAGGCTGAATGAAGCACAGGTACTTAGCCTACTATGCATGTATGTATGTTGTTAGCTATGCACACGTGTATGTGTACGTGTAGGCCAAAACGATTATGCCCTTAAGAATATACATTATAGTATTACTATGTAACTTACATCCAATGCTGTTAGCTACCTTAAATACATTATACATGTGCATGTACATGTATAATAATATTATGTCCAATACAATGTAACATTGTATACAACAAAGGACCATTTAAGTTAAAAACTATATGTACCACTAAGTTTGTACTACAGTGTACCTCAATCGGAATGACTCTTATGTACACAGGCACAAGGGACTGTTGGAGATGAGGAGGCAGAGTCACTCAGGGGCCAGCTGGATAAGATGAAGGTGATCAGAGTTTGCCTCATAATATTATTATTATAGCATGTACAGCTAGCTGTGAGATTTGAAAGTGAAAAGAAAAGATAGCTAATTGGTGAGAGTATTTTACCAGAATTCAGAAGGTTCCAGCCATAGGGTCAAATCCTGCCTGAAATTTATTTTCCTTCAATTCTTAATCGTTGACTGTTTGTAGCACCTGGACTTACATTAATTATCAAAAACTAATCATGCAGGTACTAGCTATCTTTCATGTGAATTTGGGTTTTAGCTAATGGCCCTAAAATACAAACGATAACACTGTAGCTATTGGTGTTAAAGTTTGTCAGAATTTAGTACTTGCAAACACATTTTAAGTCAAAGTTATTAACCTTGATGATACTTGCCATCCTAAAGATCATTGGATGTGATTGTCCGTATGTTAATAAGTTGTAATCTGATAGGGGAGATAGGTGGTTAGCTATACAAACAAAGATTTGTGCCACGGTAAACAACGTTGGTCCCAACACTAGTATACACTTACTATATTATTATTGTTGATAATGCTGCACACTGAAAACTGTAAAGTGAAACCATAGGCTAAGCGTGTTATGCTACCTACGGTTTTGTTTTATGTATAAGCAAGGTTTATGTTTGTAAGGAGAGATTCTTAGCTTGTGCCTAATAAACACTACTTTCATCAAGTTTCATGCTGCTATTACAGCGTCATGCATAAAACTGTATACCGGATAGATGGAAATTTTTGTCCTGTGCAACGGTTGCATAGTGGACATGGCAACATTGGCGAATTTTATTCAGTGAAGATTTCCACTTATATACGGTACTACAATGTGTCAATTTTAATTTTGCTTTAATACTTGACAGATCTTACCAGATGGACTACATTTTCCCTTGTCATTTGAATGGAACAAAGAAGCAAGTATGCACCAGGGAATGCGATTTGGCACTGCCATCGTCGTGGGAAACCATGTCTACTGTCGATCATACAATGTCGTGTATCGGTATGATCCAGCCACTGACACATGGATAGTCTTGCCAGACGTGCCTGTTACGCTCTTTTCAATTACATCACTGAATGGACAGTTGGTAGCAATTGGTGGATTGGATGAAGGTAGTAGGATTACTACTAAAGCCAAGACGATTTATGCTTGGGATGGTGATAGTACTAGCTGGAAATGGACCGCACTGCCTGGTAATCCCTCCCTGCCCTCTGGAGTGAGCCGTCCAGGATGTGGGAGCTATGAGCACTACTTGATAGTGGCTGGTGGGTATGGCAGCAGGCTATTCTTGTCTTCTGTGGCAGTCTTTGATACAAAGGAAGGAAGTTGGTATAGCGCTTCTCCACTTCCAGAAACTGGTGATATTATCGGAACTGTAGTCATAGGTGAACATTTGTACCTTCTACTCAGCCAAGAGGGGTTAGTGAAGCCTACCAAGGTGATCTTGACTGCATCTATGCAAACTCTAGCAACACAAGCAAAATCTGGCAAAAATGAAGGTTCCTCGATCTGGAAGAAGCTACCAGATATTCCTGACTATATCGTGACCGGAATATTCTCAATTGGCAATAACATGCTTTTGGCCATCACTGTTGGCGATGGACCCTTTCAGAGAATACCGGTAATGGATATGCTGCCAATAGCCAGAGCAGATATTCACATTTTCAACCCCTACATTAAGCAGTGGATGAAGGTGGGGGAACTTCCTGAAGTGATGATCAGGTGTGCTTGCACTATGCTGCCAAGTGGTAAGCTGCTGGTGGCTGGAGGATCTACTGGAGTGAAGGTCGGGCAGAAGCTTGTGAGCTCGGTCTACACAGCTAAGATCCGTCGATAGACATCTTTGAATATCAAGTTGATAATACTACAGTATTATTAATTCTGTATGGCAGGTACTGATGTGTGTACACATGTTTGGTGCACTTTGTGTAAAATTTAATACGTACATTCATGCACAGTGTGCAAATGCGCATGCGCAATAAGATGACAAGGGTGGTATTAGGGCGTGGTTTACATGACCCTTTGCTAGCTTGGTTTTAGCTGCTGTAAATAAAGCATAGCCATTCATTCTTGTATCATCGCCTGGTGTTGCCGAAGAAAATTACCAAACCAGCAAAAATGTCTGAGTCTCTCAGCCCGAGGCTGAGTCCTACTACCTCAGGTCCTTACCACCAGCCGCTGTACATCAACGCGGACGCCGAACAGGAATTTAAATTCACCAAAGTCGACCTGAGAAAGACAGAATCACTGGGATCTGGTTCACATAGGGCTGTCGGCAAAAAAGTGCCCGACTCTCTCATTCCGAGGCAGAGTCTTACTCAGAATCTCCCAGGCCCTGGCTCTCAGTATCACATGCCACTATATGTCAACACTGCAGCCAGTGACCAACAGGAATTTAAGTTCACCAGAATCGAGCTGAGAAAGACAGAAACATTGGGGTCTGGTTCTTACGGGGCTGTCTGTATTGCCAAGTGTGACGAGCTCCTGTGTGCTGCTAAGCTTCTCTTTACGGTGCTCTTTGACATGGACGAAGGTCCGGTCTCACCCAGGCTCTCCCCACGCATCAACAGACCCCATCGAATTCCACTGAGGAGGTTCGAACAAGAGTGTCGATTTCTGAGTCAGATCAAACACCCCAACATCGTCCAATATCTAGGTACATATCGCGATCCAGATTCCCGGGCCTTGGTACTCCTAATGGAGCTCATGGATGAAAGCCTCACCCACTTCCTCGTTCGAATGTCTGTCCCTATACCTTATCACCTTGAGGTTGGAATTTCGCATGACGTAGCAGTAGCTCTAGCGTACCTTCACTCCAATAACATCATCCACCGAGACCTCTCCGGTAACAATGTCCTCTTGATACATGGCTGTCGAGCTAAGGTGTCCGATTTTGGCATGTCAACGCTGGTTACAAATCCTAGCGGCAACTCTCGTACTGTATGCCCTGGAACACCCGTCTATATGCCACCTGAAGCTCTAAATGAGACACCCAAGTACAGTGAAATGCTAGATAGCTTTTCTTTTGGAGTTGTGGTGCTTCAGATCTTGACACGAGAATTTCCAAATCCCACGGATCGTTTCACCGCCATGAAGGTCCCACATCCACAGCAACCTAACGTGATGACGGAAGCAAAATTCGATGTTCCGGAGAAAGTGCGTCGAAAGGAACACATTGATATGGTTCGTCAAGATGAGCCGCTTTTAGACATTGTCCTGGATTGCTTGAATGACAGAGATTCAGGAAGACCATCCGCCAGTACCTTGTGCTCGAGGCTAGAAGCTTTGAAAGCATCACATCGCTACGTTGAGAGCCACGCAGATCGTCTTGATCTAGAAATTGTCGAAAGGAGGATAACGGCTGCTCGTCAAGATTGTGAGCAACAACACCAAGAGCAGCTGGAGGAGATGAGAGAACAGATGGAAAACTTAATGCAAGAAGTTCAATCAAAGGATGACCTTTTGAAAATCAGAGTTGACCACTTAAACAGCCTCAAAAAAGATCTATCAGCGAAAGAGGGAGAGTGTGAGTCACTGAGACTATCCCTGAGGGATGATGTTGAGCTGCAAGAGAAAGAACGAGCACTGGAAGGTGTTATCGAGCATAAGTCGCAGCAAGTGCAACGCATGCAGCAACAGGTTGACTTGCAGGACCAAACGGTACATGATCTTCATTCGGTGATCCACAGACATGAGCAGTCCATTGCTGAATTACGGACACAACTGTCTAGAGAATCAGAAAGAAATTCCTTATTGCTCCAAAAGCTTAGCCGAGCTGAGCAAAGTGAACATACTGTAGATCTCGACGAAGAGGAAGGTGATTTTGAGCATCCTGGTATGTTCATTGCTCTACGACAGCAACATGATGCAGCGAAAAAGGATAAGGAAATCACAGAGCTTAAGAAGGATCTAGAATCAAAAGAAACTTACATCCAAGCGCTTGAGAGACAACTTCAATTGCTAAGAGAAAATTCTCAGATTGTACGAGATAATCAGATCAATCTAATGTTGCAACGAGGCCCAAAGGCACCATCTAAGATGTTTGGTGTTTCAGCCTCTTCTATAGGCAGTAAAGCCTACTTCAGACCAAATGGAAGTTCTGAAATATACGAGTTCTGTGTCGATAGTAACGAATGGAATCAGCTTCTTTCGTGCACAACCAAATCTTCAACTCTCGTCACCATTGACAATATGCTGACAATTGTGGGTGGAGCCAATCCAGCTCAGTGTCTCAGCTTGCAGTCAAGTAAGTGGATATCGGTGTACCCTCATATGCAGTATGGCCGCTACAATTCCACGGCTATTAAATGCGGAGGATATTTAGTGGTTGCCGGAGGAATTAGTGAAAACGGAAGATTCATGCCCACAGTAGAGATTTTAAGACTAAGCACAAAGCAGTGGATCCCTTGTGCCAGTCTACCATTCTCATTTCACTCTGCTTCCGGTGTGGCCATCAACGATACTCTCTATCTCCTTGGGGGCTTCAATAAGCGTGATGGCTCTCTCCGCTCTGTCCTTTCGTGTAGCCTGAAATATCTTGTGGGTAGCAGTGTTTCATCGTCGGGCCCTGCCAGACCTACTACAGCCGTGTGGCAAAGATTAGCCGACCTACCTTTTTCTGGTGCCACGTGCGTTTCAGCGCAAGGTCACCTCTTTGCTATCGGCGGTCAGGACAGGCACAATAAGGTTCAAAGTACAATCTATACGTATAACTCTTCTCAGAACTTGTGGGAGTTGTTGACTCACCTCAAGGCTGCTCGTTCAGACTGTCTCGTCTCTGTCATCACAACCAACTCTAGCAGCAAGTTGGTCATTGTAGGTGGCTACACGGAGAATGGTCTATCGGAAAGTGTTGAAATTGCAAGTGTGAGTGCCTAACATATTTCACCTATTAATATTAATTTTGTCTTTTTTTTTATTTTAAGATGACATTGTGTGATCGTGCAATGTATACATGATAGTATTATTATTATTATAATTCATTCGTGAAATTAAATACCTCGATATAGATCACAGTAACTGTAAGTTCAACTGTAGTAATTGTTATACTAATGTTAGTATTGGTTTGCATTATTAGACTAGTACGCATGCAGCCAAAGCAGTGAGTAGAATTGCAAACTAACTATAATAATTATAATAGTATTACAATAATGAATATTATTTTGGTAGCAATTATTGTTAACGCCCCTCTATCATGATCACCTCTCACTATTATTATATCCCATAAATGGGGGCTGAAAACTATGCTACTATTGTAACAACTACAATGCATACCAAGATTTATGGTATGCATAATATAATAGTATAGTATTATTATGACCACAATGTCATGGTACCACAGTATTATGACTGTGTACAGGTACACGTGTCATGTGTCGTGAAAGTAGGTATATATAGTTCACAAGTCCACTCACTAGCACTAGCTGGTATTCTCTTGATGCTACATGAAGTGCTGTGATAATATTATCACCAGTGTACATAATGCTTTCTCTGTGTTGCATTTCCTACACAAACATTAATATTCATTGTTAGTTCGGTTGTTATGTGTATCATTGCCTACATGCATGTTTATTGTACCTCCTGTTTATGTAGCGTGTCGCTATAATAACATGCCTATCATAGAGCTGCGACTGTACATGATTGTGTATATACACATGCAAGACAGCATTAATTATAAAGCACATTAATCCATGATTGATGCTGCAGGATTCAATTTTTGCATGCATATTCTTATGTTTGGATAATAATAATAATAATATGATTTTCCAATGATCACTCATGTGACAAACAGATGCTCATGCAAAAATACAATACGTGTACATAATTGGTGTCATGCTGCAAGCTTGCGAATTGCTGTCTGATATATATTGCATAATTTATGAATCCAGCATTGTTGGGAAGATCATGCGCACACTATCCTCACAAGACACAATGCTCGATTATTATGTAATTGTGTTGCTGCCCAAATGTGGTACATACATACAAACAATATTAATCCTGCAATATAAATTTATATCCACGTACTGTGGTCTGGGAACCATGCATTGTCATAACAATAATAATTATTGTATTGGTGTATGATATCTGCATGATATTATGTGCTTCAGTGCATATAGCTATACGTCTTATTATAGCAAGATCTAGAGTATTGCTAATATACTCTTGGCCTTATAGACTTTCAATGCCAAAATGCAGGTTGTAAGCTGTTTTCTGGTGTTTGCTTTGGTCTTAGCAGTATGTTCGCCTCATGTTGTTGGAATCACTTTCTACAAAACAGAGTAAGCTACCCTAGTATCTACGTGTACTCTACAATCAAAAGTACTCAGTGGGTGTGCATGTTTGACATTAGTAACTATAGAATCGTCTGTACTGTTGTAATAATAATAATTATTAGGCATGCAATCATCTGTTGTACATAGATACCAAAAATTAAATGCTTAATATACAATGTCATTGTAGTGAGAGAGAGGAAGATCAAGACCTGTTCAATTCCCAAGCTGCAGACTACCAGGTGGAGCATGTCTCACTCATTCAGCTATCGGCTGATGGTTATACCTTTCTCAACGACAAACAACGCAATCATCCACCGGATTATCCTAAACCTCCCAAGAATAATGGCGAAAACAGCTCCAGCACATCCAATGATACTATGGCACAAGAGTACGAAGCATACGTTGATGCTGGAGAGCTAGTGGTGTTAGACGGGAACATGACAGATACTCACAAACAGGACGCACTTGCCTCAGCACTCTTTGCTCAATCTGCTGCCGACTACAAGTTTAGCCGTACTGCCAAGCCGGAGGAATGGAGTAAAAACTATGGAGAGGTTTTGGGTAAAATTGGATGGGTACTGGTGAAGAGCTCCTTTGAAGACATTGAAGTTGATGATGTATTTGTAGTATCAGAGATTGCACTTAAACAGTACAAGGAAAAGTTTAGTAAATTAGACGAGGACGTTTTCAGTTACCTACGGGAGTTTCTCAACAATCTTGAAGTACCATCGGCTAACAATCAACCAGTTGAGATTTTCTATAATAAATCCTATGGCAATGGGAGCGCTAACTTTGCTGTAAACTATTATAGTGAGGTGGGAGATGATAATACAGTCACTCTGTTTTCTAATCGAGTTAACTTCGATGTTTGTGAAAAGTCTAAACCTTATCTATTTCATCTATTTGAGTCTGAGTGTGTAGGTGGCAAGATTCATGTTGATACTTCCCAGTACAAACTGAGTGATGGTACGTATTCTAAAGTACGCAAGACCATTTTAGAGAAACTAGGGAACAGAATGAGGATGTATGTATCAAAGATGAAACCATTTTAGAGAAATGTACTTATTACAATATTAACAGTATGAGTGATATGATTGTGTAGAGGTCAGTAAGAACTATGTGTATGATTGTGATAACATAATATATCATGCAATAGTGATTGTGTGTGTACTACTATCAAAGCAGCTGCAATTGGGGAAATGCTCATGTAGTGACATAAACAAGGTGAATATTATATTGAATTGCTGACAAGTATAGTGCTTTATAGGCACACCATGGACAGTGAACAATATGTGCACAACTGTGAGTAAATGGTATTGTGCACGCCCGGCCCATGCCAACCGTGGTCAATATCTCAAAGATTTAGAGCTCCATTTTTTCTTGCTATTTAAGGGTGTCTTTGGCCTATCATGGTCTGGCAGTGGAGGAGGTACAGATGGGGCATTCCTAACCAGTTGTTCGATCTCTGCTCTCATCTCTGCCAAGTTCTTTACCTTCACAGCTCCTGCATCTTGTAGCTCTTTCATTTCTCGATCGTTCAACATTGCTTCCATCATTTTATCGTACTGAGACTTACGCAGTATCTCATCTCCCTTACTCTCCCTATCTTTGCGATAGCTGGAGTGATCAGGGTGATAGGTTTGAGCTCTCCTCAGTGCTCCAGGCTCTGGCGATCTTCTACTTGGCAACTGTAGTTTAGCTTGTTGAATCAGTTTTGAGTCTATATCTCCTTCTTCATTTGAATCACTGTCACTCTCTTCTACAGCCATACCAGGTCCTATAGAATCAGGTTTTGTATCAGGATTTCCGGCTAATAATTGCGCATTTGATTTTCGTTTGACGATAAATTTTTTCAACTTTTTCAGGTGTCTTCCATGCACCAGTTGAGTGGTTCTTCCTCTCATCTGTAAAACAGTGTCGTAATAATGTTCTGAATCACCTTCTGGTACTGGTGCAGCCAACTCCTCGTAGATGATAATCTTCTCGTAGTCCCCTTCATTAGCCGAGCAATCAGCCGCCTCGGCACCAATCAGACTAGGGTGCTCGTGTAGAAATAGAGGTGGCTTAGGTGAGCAAGGCGGTGAAAGCTGTAGTTCATGTTCATGATCAATGGAATCGGCTTCATCACTGCTCTGACTTGTGTGTGCCTCGCTTGCACTCTCCTGCCCCACCGTACTCCCAGCAGGGGAAGACTGAAGTTGTACGTAGGACGAAGACATTCCCGATTCTTGAGTTTGAGTGGGAGACGAAGGTTCCTCTCCATCGTATTGACACTCTATGACATACCCCCCGTCATCTGAATCAAATTCATCCAAGGAAGTCGTTATTTTGCTCACATCACCAGTACTCTTTGTCTGTCGTTTTAGACTTTTTAATCGTAGACTTTGATGGATGATGGATCTTCTGACATAGTCATAGTGCATCTCCTTTCTTGACGGTAACATGAGTGTCTGCTGCTTTCTCTTTTGGCTGGCTGGCCTCACTGCCACTGCTGAAAGAAGCCTTTGCTCTTCTTCATTTAAATTCAAAGATTCATGATCAATACTTGGTTTCTTACCCAGTGTATCAAGTGCTTCAGGCACCGAGCAGTGTCTGTGGTCAGCAGTGAGGGGTAGAGTGGTGGTGGTAGGGCTCTGAACATCAAGCAGATTCTCCATACTTCTTGATATTCTGTTCCCACGGGAGATGCTGCAAGAACTTTGCTCTGATTCCGACTCCACTCTTATCTGTGGGATTTCGCGTAATGCCATATTTCTTAGGCAGTTTACTTTACCGTGCTATCCTTAATTATTCAACTCTGACTAAGACTTCACTATGTATGCAGAGAATTCAAGTCTCCAGATAGTTGCTACATGAATATTTTGCTACTGTACATGGCCATGGGACTAGTACCGTGCAGCTGTGCACGCATACGCCTTAGATCCCCCGAGTATAGGAGGAGATCACATCGTGAGCGGGCGCGAGCGAGTGCTCAGCCCCACCCACTTGACTTAGTCGATTAATTACGTATGTACGAAGCTGATGAACTACGTCATTAACGATATTCATAATTCATCCCCACCCATCGTGTACCACGCCCTAGCCCTTCAATCGAGTGGGCAAGGTGTGGGGGGTATCCCCATTAAATAGGCGTAAATATTAAAGACTACGCACATATTTCCGCCAGAAAAGTTCAATTTGAGTCGAAGGCCGGTCGGTCAGTATCGAAGGCTCTAAAAGACAAAGAAGAGCTTCGCATGTCAAAAGGTGAGTAATTTGTGTGCGTTTGTGATGAAGTAGCTAGCTAGTACGCGTTGATCATGCGTGTAGTCACTCGTAGCTATGTGTGTGTAGGCATGCCAGGCCAGCTAATGAGTTCTAAGTGGGTCTCGAGTGGTTTGGGTTGTGTCGTCTCTCTGGATGAGAACGATTATCGTCTCTTCGCGCTACACTACATGCACTCTACGTGTACACGTACACGTACGTAGCTACAAGGGCTGCACAGCTGCCAAACACGGCGACGAACAAGTATTTTTTTTTCTTCTCGTGAGAGAATTCTCACGAAAGGTCTATATATCACGAAGAGCCAATATAGTAGACATTTCCATGAATGTATGTCTATATATTCCTACAGGTTGCTGCTCCCTCGACTGACACTTTGGTGCGGTCATTATTAAATTTTACCGTTCAAACGTTTAGTGAAAAAAAATTTTTTTTAATAGTATTATATGAACAAACTATGTCTATAGACTGGCATGGACAGAGAGAGGAGGGTAAAGGAATGTGTGGCGTCCCAGACTATTTGGCTAAATCCAATTTTTGTGACAGAGGAATTAAATACCCATTAGCTGGGAAAGGCATTCAGGTGAATTGTCAAAACACAGTCCATTGTGCGTGTGCTGCATATGGCAAGCAGTGTATTGTGCATCCCATAGAGAGAGAAAAAGAGAGTGAGAGAGCTGGCTGACTAGGGCAAAAATTACTCCCCAGCTAGAAACCTGGCTCCAGCTCCTCAGGGCCTATAGGGGGAGGGATGGATATAGCTTGCCTGAAGGTATGTACCTCACAATGTACGTACAGACACAGGACATGCAGTACACTATACATGTATACAGGGGTTGTAATAGAGATGGACATGCTTGTGTGCAGCTGGCCAGACATGTACATCTCCTTCAATAGATATAATCATTAAATTGGCTGTGATAAATAATTATGTGGGGTTCATTTCTAGCGATTATAGTATATTATAGTTGGATGTTGCTCTATGTGGGAAAAACTAGTCCCAAAGTTGGCCATTGGGATATCCTCATTCAGCTGCTACTAATAATAAATGTACAGTATAGTACAGTGTAGGCTAAGAATTAATTAATAATTATTACTGACCTTTTTTATTATTAACAAACATGCTAATTGATTAAATTTTTGATGAGGTAAAATTTAGTATTTGCCTACTCTACCCACATTAAGAGACAGGACTAGTCCGATAATATTATTATACTAGCTCTCCCAACCCAACATGGGCATAACTGACCACACATGTAATACATGCATGTGCAGCATGTATGATACATGTACATGCATGTGCATGTGTGTGTGCACCACTCCTCATTTTAACTTCACCTGTCCTCAGCTATGTGGTGGGCATCTGTTGATATTGGTGTGACCACCATTCAGACCACCAGAGCCCTTTGAACCCATCCCACTAAAAGTTAGCTAGCCTTAAAACTTCAACTTTGAGGTTTGTTGAGATATATACATGTAGTTCAGGCTTTGGGCTGACATAAATGGAGGCCCATTCATAATTACTCATTCATGTGTAGGTGTTAATAGCAGCCAAAACTGTACTAGAGCACCATAGACCCTTCTGTTCATATCAGCGTTGAATGTATCTACGTATGTGTATTGTATATTACAGGTACAGTAGGTGCTTATAATATTTGTCACTTTGCTGTCAGGTGTTAGTGCTGCTGTGAAATTCTGCACCTTTTCTCACTTTGCGTTTGTTTGTTGGTGGGTGGAAGGAGCCCTTGTTCATGTAGTTTCCTCAAGAATGGAAGTGTATCGGATGAACGGTGTGCGTGTGTGGGATTAATTACTGGAAGCCTGGCTAAAATTAGTTGTGTTGAAGTTGAGACTCGTAAGGATGCTATGTTGGGTATGGTCGACTGCTATTGCAGAATATGGAGAAAGTTAGATATCAATATCAAGCTTGGGTTGCTCTCTCTCTTTCTCCCTCCCCCCCCCCTCTCTCTCTCTCTCTCTGTGCTAAGATTATTAAATTAGCCCCCATGATTTAGAGTCTGCCTGTACCCTCCTCACAGTCCACAGCAAATTTGTGGTCTCACTATTAACTATATTTGCCATAATAGGACATCTCTCCCTGCATGAATGAAGTTTTTGTCGCTTGTCGTGAATTATATTCTTGTTTAGACTATTCTGTAGCCGACACCTCTTTTTCCCGGTGCACTTCAATATTGGCCTTATATCGTATTTCCAGTGATGATGACCTCTCCTGTGAAATTCCTCTTTCTCTTTCATCTTTCTATTTTAACTTGGAAGTCTGGTTGTTTCTGGGGCAACGTAATATACGTATGTGTCTGTGCATGTAGTTTGCACGTCTGAGTTGTGATATTGCGTCTAACGTAGGCTATATATGTGCATATATATGACTGTATACATCTAGTAACGTGATAATTAGAAATCTACCCATAATAATTTTCTCTTTCATTTCTGCTTTCTTTTTTATTTCTTGAAAACTTTCAATGATGCTGTGTATGCTTGTCTAGCCCCTATGTAGCCATATGTGTGTACATGTGTGCATGCGGATATAGACGTATATGCACACACTAAGTCTTGCAATCTCATTGATGTCACGCTCTAATGATCCACATACAGTTCTCTCTCTCTCTCACGTACATACACATATCCAGTAAAATAGCTATTAAGAGCTTGGTATGTGATTATTCACCCATGAACATGTGTTCGTATCGCAAGTGGTGTCTACACTGTACCCCCAACAACCTAGATTCCCTATACAAAATTATACTTCTTTCCCTAGCTTTCTCTTTCCCCTCTCTTCTTCCAGCCTTTGTCTCTTTTCTGTGACCTCATGCATACCTCAAGGTGCATAATTGTGGAATTGACGGTGATGGCATGTGCATGCATGTCTGGTGGCATATCTGACAGTGTGGTGTCTATGTTCAGGAGGGGGTGGTGGGTTTGGCTCCCTATCTACAGCTGTCCACCACCACTGCCTCAGCGAGTAATTTCATTAGTGGTAGTGGCTGGCCTGGAAAGATAGTCTTAGCTTAGCTTGTCCAAGGTCACTGCTGGTGTGTTCTGAAAATATATAAGATTCCGAATAGGTATAGAGCTTTGAAGTGACATTGTTTTCAGTTGCTATCTGCATGAAACAAAATGAAGATTCTTTGCGGACAACTTAACTGTTTGGTAAAACTGGCTGACGTTTCGACTAGATGCTCTAGTCATTCTGAAACTTCACTTGATTTAAGCACTTGTGTATCGATCTATTAGATATGCTTAATTCATCCCATAGGGCAATATTTTTTTGTCCAATATTCATTCGCCTTGCGTTTTGGTCTGCTGTGGGTATACATGAGTGTGTGTGTCTGTGTGCGTGTGCACGTGTGTGTGCATGAGAACACATTAGGTGCCCTGGATTGTGCAGTGTGGTCATTGGGTGTGGGGTATAACAAATTTTGTTTAAATATTTCGAGGTTTTCGCTTGTCCGGTGTCTGGATATTTAGTTAGTTTAGACCCTGCTTAATTGCTAATCGTTTCTAAGTGGTGGTCACCCCACCTTGCCCTCAATCTCACTCCACCAGCCTTTTGTTTCTTGCTATGGTTGCTCTGTCTGTCTTTACTTCCTTTCGATTTGACCAAGAAAAAAAATAATGCAATTACCCAGATTATTTCTCCTTATTCAACTCTCAGTCTCTCTCTCTCTCTCTCTCTCCCTCTCTCTGAGTCTCTCTCTCTTCCTCCCTCCCTCCCTCTCTCTCTCTCCCGCTGAGTCTCTCTTTCCCCCCTCTCCCTCTCCCTCTCTCCCCCTCTCTTTCTCCCTCTCCAAGCTTGCCCTTTGGCTGTGCTGAGCCTCTATCTGCACAGCTGTCCCCAGTTCCTGGCTGTCTCCCCGCTATCATAGGCTGTGGTACTACATTGTACTAGTCTGTAGTTGTTGTTCCCAGATGAGAGAGCCCAGGGAACAGTAGATGAAAGGAATGCCCTGGCCTATTATTAGTTCCTGGGCAGATGCCTGAGGCTAGCACTACATGTGCTGCCTGCCTGTAGTACTATAGTGTGGCTTATGTCTCTAGTGCCTGGACACCTTCCAATTGAAATTCCATCCTACTCTTTATTTATTTTTTTGTTGCCCTTAATTACCTACCTGACCACTCTCTTTCTTCCAATTTCTAGCCTAACATTATACAAATTTTATTTGTGAACTTGTAATACCATGACAGTTGTTACAGTAGTGAGTGTAGTTGTAGTGGCAGTAGCTAGTGTGGTATGTAGTTGTAGTCACCACTCTTGAACATCAGTTGACTTCCCTTGAGTTGTTTATTGTGCCTAAATCCATCTCCCACTTATCATACCACCCTCCCTCCCTCCCTCCCTCCCTGTCAGTCGGTAAGTAACCTTCAGCAAAGAATTTTTTTCTCTCAAAGAGAATTTAGATCTTTCTGTTGGGGAGGGGATGGATTCTAGTTTTCTTTTCTTCCACATAGTGGAACTATCCTAGCAATGTTATTGTATGGAGAACTGTATTCCACTGATACAAATGGAGCTTTAAAAATAAACGTATCAGGCAGGTCCTTTTTTCCTAATAATTATGATTGCCACACACTGCATGTGGTTTATCCAAACTATACAGACTCATACATATACATGCTACATACCAAGCCCATACTGCACCACCTTGCAGCTAGGTCAAGCTCAGTGCCAGGGGCTTTTGTTCTTGGTCACCATAAGGGTCTATTGGACCAACAGTGGTCTAGCTGCCATCACCCTAGCTGTGTATTGTAGTTGGCTGTTGCCCTGCTAATAGAGCGTGGCTGCTTATGGTAGCAGAGCCTTGTTGACAGCCGTCCAACATGGTAATGCTATTCTTCACTCATATTATACTCCCTCTCCTATTCCGCTGATGGGTGATGAATTACACCGCTGCCTATATTTATGGGGGCCAATGAATGCCTTCTAATTTGTAGCTATGCAGTACTGAATTATAAGCTGGTGTGGTGTGGTTGGAATAATTATTATGCAGACTGCGAGACTGTTATATTGTGCACCGTGATGTAATTCTATGTGTGTATGCTGTTTGTCTAATATTCACCTTGCATACTTCGGAGCGTGCTCATTGGTCGCTTCCTGCCCACACATATGCCATTACATCACCTATTATTATTTATTTAACTTTATCATCCATCCACCTTGCGTTTTCCCCCCAAAGACTGAACATTAGATTAAATTAACTATTAGTAGTAAAATTACGCTACTGTTACAGTAACACTGTGCCAGTACTGCTTACTAACAGTCTCCCACATGATGTACAGACTGCAATAGAGTAAGGGCCCTGTAAAGGACCCAGCCCCAAACTGTGTGTATATAATCGGACAAAAGGGTCAATCATAATATTTATTCTTCTCTTGTTTGGGAAGCCCGTGTTGTGTCTCATTTTACTCAGCGTGTGTGTATGATATTATGTGATGCACATGTGAGTATTATGATGTGTATGTGTGCATGTATAGAGAGAGCAAAAGAGGGAGAGAGAGAGAGAGGGAGAGAGGGAGAGAGAGGGAGAGGGAGAGAGAGAGAGAGGGAGAGGGAGAGAGAGAGAGGGAGAGGGAGAGGGAGAGGGAGAGAGAGGGGGGGTGGGGGGGGGGGAGGGAGAGAGGAGAGAGAGAGAAAGAGAAAGATGAAGGGAGAGAGGGGAGGAGGGGGGGGGTGAATTTCATGAGAATGTGTGTGCATGAACGGGTACATTTATAGCTTCATCCCTTTTGTCTCGATCCCCTACTACTGTGTAGCAACTTTCACATACGTACCATTGTGAAGAAATTACAATAGCTGTAGCTACAGCGTAGCCATGCTTTTATGTCGAGGTCAGCCGCAAGATCCTCAGTTATCATTGTCGTGCACATTCATCCACTTTAGTCTCTGTTGGATTTGCAATGGCGGTCCTGTCCTCATGTTCCTCTGTATACAATGTCCTTGTCTATTACACAACTGCTTCTGTTTTATGGCGTCTATTTGTCATGTATGTATGTGCCTCGAACTAGCTTCCCTGATTAATGACAATCAGCTTTCCTTGTTTTGGAATATCAGATTACATACCTAATCATGTCCATCTAGACAGACTTCGCTACTCTAGACTGAGGCTACATACGTATGCACATGCAGGTAGCTATATACTAGTGTTGGAGGCTCAGTTAATTAAAAGTATTTTCTCTAGTTATAGTTACCAGACCTTAATTGGGGTGAGGTGCATGGTCGAATGCACCCCAATTAAGGTCTTGCAACTACAGTGTAAATTGTTGGCCCATGACGCCCTCTCATCATTGGCCTACCCTACGATCACCCATACCCTCTGGTAGCTGACAATTTGCCTATAGTAGCTAGGCAATGGCCCACAAATATGCCCCCACTAATCTGTCTTAAATGCCTTTTTTCCACAAAAATCAACGAGGCAGGCAACAGTTCACGTACGTGTGCGTGCGTGTGACTGGAGGTAGCTACTCCTAATTCTGAAGCATCAGCTGTCTCCCACTAATCACCCCTGCACATTCCTCTTTCCTTTAAAATCAAAATGCATGCATGCTCAGCCTAGCATTTTTTTTGTGATTCACATGACTGTCAATACAGTGGAACCGCCATTGTATGGACACTCTAAGCTGATGTAAGGAGTGTCCTCATTTCAGTGGTAGTTTTCTGTGTAGCTGGTACCTGGATTTATGGTGTCATGATTAGAGCTCTGTAGGTGTCATTGTTATGGAGAGCATTAATAGAGTCTAATAGTATTCAATGCAGTTTGTAAACTTTCTAGGATCGTTTGTACATGTAATGTGTATGAATGGATGTCGCTAGGACAACATGTGAATAGTGGCTTAATTAAAGGAGACATCCCCTTTTTAGAATGGATATTCCAAGCTGTTACAGTACTGATATACATGTACATGTATATATCCGGGCCCCCAATTGCATCGCTGTGTTTATTCCCCTCGCATCGGCCACTACTTTGGTAGTGCAAGATCTCCCTTATTTTATGCAATTTCATGGAATAAAGTGATCAATTTATCGTTTATGTTTCTCAAACAAATTTTTAGTAGCAATAGCTATCATAGCTCTAGTCTGCTGTTGATGTTTTTGTTTTGAAGGTGGATCGATAGTTACGGGATGAAACTAGTCCTTGGAAAAAGCAGATAAACAATTCTCCTCTCTCCCTCCCTCTCTCCCTCTCTCTCTCTCTCTCTCTCTCTCTCTCTCTCCCTCTCTCCCTCTCTCTGGCCCCTACCCACTCCAGTATCTACAGCAGTGATCCGTGACTGCGTAGGTTGGATAGTGTTGATGTATCCATTATTGCGTGGATGCATTAGTCATAGTTGATTTAAGTTGTGTATGGTGATTTTGAATGTTATGTTAATCCCCTGCATTTGTTGATGCACTCGTGATTGTTCCTGTCTGTTTTGCGTGTGCGTGTGTATATGCATACATCCATGTGTATAAGTGTGTGTGAGTGTGAGTGTGTGGGAGAGAGTTTATGCACATCCGTGCGTGCATGTGAGTGTATATGCATATAATATGCATGCATAATATTTCCCTGCTGTTAGCTATATTATTATGTCTCTTAGTAGTGTACATGCTTGTATATGAACAATTGAATAGTAGTATACTGTGGCAGCTGTAC
The DNA here is from genome assembly GCA_963930775.1 of Cliona cf. orientalis. NCBI lineage: Eukaryota > Metazoa > Porifera > Demospongiae > Clionaida > Clionaidae > Cliona > Cliona cf. orientalis. The sequence goes on from OZ005696.1 coordinate 2,433,803, forward strand.
ATGTACCTGAAGCTTGCACATCTTTAGTGCTAGTGGAAGCTACATGTATAGCTAGAACTGTATTAAATCGAGACAGCCTGTGATATATTCCATTATATAATATAATTTATTGAGTATATCGTACTATTTCAAGTGCTAAAATGGCTGCATGTGGAATGTTACGGTTTGTGAAGTAGATGATCTACTGCTTCAAATAGTTGTTCTAGTACACGTGGTTCTTGGGTCCTTTCTTTCAGAGTGATGTAATCTTTGTTAACCGTTTCCTTGGACAGTATCTCACCATATCTGCTCACTATTCTTTGAAAATAGTGGAGAGATAGTCCACTTTGTAAATTTTCATGTTTTTACGTGAATTTTTAGTGGGGGTTCTTTCTGTTGAAGTAGTAGATCACTTTTCAACGTGTATGGACTCCACTATCTGCAAGATTACGTACAGGAGTTCCTGAAGCTTGTAGTACCCATTTCCCAAAGATATCGCTTGCTGTCCAGTGCTGATCTCAAATGCAGGCTATAATAAAGGAAACGATGGCAAAACTGGCTGCGCTATCCGGAGACTACGTGTACATACATGTAGCAGCCAAAGCAGAGGATGTGGCAGTAAATAGCTAATTTAGCTTGGCTGTATAATTATATGGAATCTCTGTACATCGTTGTACACACCATAATTATACAATACATATAGCTGACCTTTCTTTGTATCTGAGTAAGTGAACAAGTTGGTTGGATTTCTTGAAAAGGACAAACCTCAAGTGAGAGCACACAATAATAATTATCGAATACTATCAGGGGACATTGCAGCTGCATACAATGTGCAAATAGTTGAGGTGTCTGGCAAGTAATGCATTACTGAGAAGAGAGAGCTCATAATATAGTTGTATGCAGCCTATTGTGTGCTTGATAAGCCTCACTGTATTGGTGGTGACCTTTTCACAATAATGTATTTAAACATGGTATTGTGTGGCAATGCACGCGCGACTGTGTATGCATCAATGGCAGACGAGGCCAGCCAGTGTTGGGGTGCATGGGCAGCTAGAAAAGGGATTTAGGAATATATACATAATTGAATGTCTGCTTCCATTCTGAATTTCACTGTCTCCAATTTAGGCTTTGGTTTTTGTTTTTTTTTTACACTTGCATGAGTCGTACATGTATACAGCCAGCCCCATGCAATGCTGTTAAAACAATTCAGGGAAACGTGTAGCGCATGTGCACACTGCAGCAGCCTTGTCTAAAGGCCCTCACAGCTTTCGTGTGTAACACTGATAATCTGGGAGGGTCCTGCATGAGGGGACGAGGCTAGTTTATGTGGAGCTAGTTCAGGGCTGCCACACACAGGTGGGCTGTAATAGCCTGATGGCTCATTTATTGATTGTGGTGCATGCACAGACGTGCACTGGTCGTTGGAGTAGATATTGATACCCTTTTTTGTGTCCTAATTGAGGGAGCTGTTCTCATTTCATCTCGAGGCTCGGCCTAGCTACCCTGTCCCCAGTCGACCACTGGCAGCTGTTTCAGTGGGTAACTAATTTTTCATCGTGGTACTTTCATGTGTAAAAATAAAGTAAAAGCTGGTGGGCTAGGTGAGACCAGAGAGTGCTTATTTTACTCTTCCCTTGGGATTAATTTGCACCCCCTCCCTCCCTCCCTTGTCCTCTTTGGAATTAATTTTCCAAGGGCCCAGACCCCTAAACTCTACCTTTAATATACCGTAAAACGCTCGTAGACAAAATGTTTCGTGCGATAATTTTTGGCATTAATTTTTGGACAAACAACCATGTACCGCATTATCGTTAATAGTCCGCACATATTTAATTTTCGCACAAGCCAGGCTATCCGAAAATATTTTAACAGCAAAAGACTTATGGCATTATGAAGCTACATGTATGCTGGTATAGATATGAAGTGCTGATAGTACTTGGCCGCCATGGCTCATGAATTGATACATTGACCAGAAACTATTAGTGGGATGTAGAAGGTGATAGTTACACTCCACTGCTTAAATTGACTTTGATAGCGATCGATCTCGGCGGAAGTCTGGGTCGAGATAAGGCCCTAAATGAGCCATGCTCAAAGAAGGAAGGCACCTACGTAGCTTTATCTAACCATGGAGCCAGCCAACCATGGAATATATATTAATCCTTACAGTACCACTTGGTGTTTCCGTGTTTCTAGAATTTAATTCATATCGCCATTGATGATGAAGTAATTTTTTCTCTCGTCTTTAATTATTGATGTCAGTCCTGGACCAATGTTGAGCACATAATATATATGCAGTACACATACACAGTGACTGTGAGTCGAGCAAATCTGAAGCTACATGTTATACAAGCTCTAGTGCAATAATTACCACATCATCCGCCAACTGTATGATAACAGCTTTGCTTTCCCTGCTCTCTCACAGTACACAGGGTATTGTTTAGTGGGCATGATTATTATCATCTAAGTGTGTGCATAGATGCCAATTGAGGAAATTCTAGGAATCGACAGTTTTGAAGATACTGCTGCTCAGTTTATCTATCAGGTAGATGATGCATTTAATTGAGTGTGTGTGTGTGTGTGTGTGTGTGTGTGTGTGTATGCGTGTGTGTACGTACGGAATGCTTTAAATAGCATTGCGCATCTAAGGCAGTGAAGGTCATGACAGCCTGCCTATCTGCATAGAGTGAAAACAGTTCACTATTTTATGCCGTATCTAAAGTCAGTACATATTTTCCATGCGCTCACATCACTCAAAACACTGCATTGTTAGTCTGATTTGTGTTACATGCTTAATGAAGGCTGTTCAACGGGGGATGGTTACTCATCTACTCACAACTCTACTAGAGTATTGGCACATGTGCCCACTCGTGTCACCGATATTAATGCATGGTATGCACCAGCCTAGGCATGATGGTATGGTATGATGTGCTCTTAGACTAGAGAGCTCTGGTTGGCATGACAGTCCATGTTGGTTCAGCTTCTGATCATCGAGTGATCTAAATGTGTTCCAATTTGTACAATAGCAACTCTTGGCATCTTCCAGTCTCTATAATTCTATCCTTCAGCTATAGCTATTAGCTGTGTGCTACCTAATCTAAAATGCCTATGGATACACTCTATATAATTAAGGTCTTCCGAAATACAGAACACCCCTCCAATGGGAGCACTGCCTTCTAGATCAGCTATGTACATGGTAAACTATATAAAACCACCTCTGAAATGAGGACAGCTCTTTTAAGTGGGTCGATCACTTCTGAATTGTGGTATAATGGTTCCGCTGTTGCATAGTCGCTTGGCATGACTTAAGCTCTCTTGCTTGCTTACTGCATGCTTTAGACAAATTTTGTGGTCTGTAGTAATTTGTCGTTTTGCGTTTGGTCGGTCCCTGTAATTACATTAGACCACAGCGATTAGCGCTAATCGGATTTGAGCGTGCGTCAATTTGCACCTCAACTAATTCAATTGCTTTGACTGAGCCGACTTGCCCCGGTAACCCCAAGCGTAAACTTTCCGAGTTAACCAATTAATTTTGTGTGTGTGTGTGGACAGTACATGTGCACATCTGTGCCAGCCAGCCGGCCGGGTATTTGCATGTTGTACATGTGTGTTTCTAGACTGTGCACCTGTGCAAGAGTGTATGGTGTGTGTGTGTGTGGGGGGGGGGGGGGGGGGAGGGGGGGGGGATATACATGATGGTGGTAATCATAGAAAAGTTTAATTGGTGTGTAATGAAAACTGAAGGTAGAGCTTTATCCTGTGTTTTGAGCAACAGTGGAAAGTAATCACACTATAATAGTTAGTTAGTGAGCTGACTTAGTATTATATAGTGTGTCCTAATGTTCTACTAATCTCTACAACTGATTCCCAAAATTTAACCTATGCATGCTTAAGGGGAATCCATCCCAGAGCATGTTATATATCTACCTCTTCACGTGTGCAGTGTTCGTGTGTACACCAAATGACCCTACGTGAGCATTACATTGTCTGAACAATTATTGTGATTTTTGCACTCACTTAAGGTGCAAGGAATGGTGTACCTATTGTATCGATGATTTATCTTACAATCCTGCTTGTACCAAATGTCCCTGGGCAAAACAAGCTACAGAAAGAAAGGCATACCGACTTTAAACAATCACACATAGTGCACCATATGCACGTGTACACACATATGTTCAGTCCATTGCATATCTGATGCACTGTTTGTACTGTAGCTATGTACCATACGATGGCAGGTTAGTCCAGTTTATACGTACGTATGCTGCTTTGCTGACTGCTTATTAGACAAAGTGTGATCTTGTAACTTGGTACATCTCGTGTATAATTAGATATTTATGGAGAACATAATATTATATGTAGCTTACTGAATTAGTATGCCATAAATTAGTATGGATTGAGGATCAACCATTCGGCAGATAATTGCACCATTTTTGAGGTCAATATGGCCATGCATTATGAAGCCCGCATAGTTTATGCATCGCTGTGATGGTCGGCTTTGAGGGACGAGGCTAAATTGCCACTGTCACCAGCTGGTCTACTTGCAGGGATGCACAGCCCATAATTACGTATATACACACATAATATTTACACATAACATTTTTATTACATACATGTACTATGGCAAAGTTCGGATTTCACCCACTGACCATTTAGGTGGCTGCCTAATAATTCGCTTGTGATTGCTTCAGCGAATTTTGATCTTTTCAAGGCTAGCACTCGCTGTAGTCACCTTATACGTGTTATATAGTGTGTCTGTGATGTTTACAGTGGACTAATTTCAATCTCGATTTGTGTATAGTATATACAGTATACCTGCATGTGTAGTATAATATGTGTACTTCTATTCGCAGTGCATTTGACTGCATTTAGCTATTGATTTACTCCCCCCTTCTCTCTCTCTCTCTCTTACTCTCCCCCCCCCCCTCTCTCTCCTACCACCCTCCACACACACACACACACACCTCCAGATAATGCATAATACCTTTCAGAAGCCAAGAAGCTAAGAGATTGAAGAAGGAAGCTATAGGATGAGTATTGATAACTTAGCAGCGATTGGGACCAGGGATGGTGGTGGTGAGATCGACGTCTACTGCACGCTAAAGAGAGACAAGCACAAAAACAAGTCACCCAAATCTGCCGCAGTTGCAACCCAGCGACCAGTGCTGACTCGGCGATTGTCCGGTAGCCATGACGATTTGTACACTGGTACGAGGGTGTCCAAGGTTCCTGAACCAACAGAGTATGCCGTCAGGGTGAGTATCAATAGCAGCTCCAAATTTTAGAAGACCTGTCTTCTACCACCAATCAGTCTCAACTGTACTGCTTATTCACATAGCTAGCTATAGCTGGCATTCGTAGCTGATTACTGGGGAAAGTATAGGTTACCAATATTATAAGCTCTAATTTTGATGGATTTTGCACAGATAATATCTGCAAGACCTTATTTCATTAGGGTGCATGAGATGCATGGTCAAATGTCATCCCTCCCCCCCCCCCCCCCCCCCCCCCACGACAGCAAAGATCTTTAAACTATTCGATTTTCCCCCCTGCATGGTAGCACTCTGATGGCCAACAAGTTGTGTAGGAAGACATTGCACTAACAATGTGTATGGGACTATTTACATAATAGTATTATTGTGTGTGGATAATTGTCTTCCAGAAATCCATTGCCTCATCGCTGGCTCATGTTAAGGTTCATGTACATGTGTACACATTCATGAAGCATTTTCCTCAGTATACATGTATGGGTATAATTTGTATATTTACATTTACCTACCCGGTCGAGCTACACATTATATTCCCCCTGGTATATACATGTACATGTATATGTGCAGTAAATATTAATTTGGCAATTTATCCAACATATCCTTCAGGGAAAGTACAGGTATTATGTGTGCTTGTACATGTACATGTGCAATAGCTAATAGTCCATTCATGTACATGTATCGTTTAGACACACTATAATTGTGGGTATGATCTAATACTACCGGCCTACCATACCTGTATGCTTAGGAAAGATCACAATTGTACCAATATTCACCCAGCATCTGTTGATACATTACTAGCACTGTGTACCTACATGTATTATGACCTAATACTACCTGTATACTTAAGAAAGATCAGTACCAACATTTACCAAATACAATGCAATGTGTGTCATACATGTATGTTTTTGTGTGTGTCTGTATGTATGTATGTATGTATGTACAGGTGCAGGTGGATAAGTCGCCATCTGTGTCCAGTGCTATAGACCTGGTTCTGAATGACTCTAGTAAGGTGGAGAGCGTGCCAGTACAGAAGCCCAAACTGAGCCAGAAGGCTTGGAATAGGCTCAGCAATAGGAATAGAAGGAAGGTGAACCCGGGAGGCAGTGGGGCAAAGGCAGCCTCACCACAACCCAAGGAGAACTCATCCGCTGATGGAGATACAGGTGAGGGAGGGAGAGAGGGGAGAGGGAGCTAGGGAGGGAGGGAGGGGAGAGAGAGAGGAGTGGGAAGAGAATGAATGAGAGAGAGGAAGTGAGGGAGATCTGGGGAGACAGAGAGAGAGATGAGAGAGAGAAAGAACGAGGGGGAAGAAAATAAGGGAGTAAAGGTGATCTGAGCCGAGTGTAATCGCAGTTTCCTTGACTGTGAAGTTGTATACTTGGCCTCCTCTGCACTTTCATTTGCAGTTATCGAGTGTTTTAGTTGCAACTGTTTCCACTTGCGGCATGTTGCATGTCACATGTGTGGTTTCATGCAGCCTTGTCTGTGGCTTGCACTCTCCATGGTTTTTGTTTATCTCAAAACTGAAATAAACGGCCACCTTTGACCTTATCTATTTGTACCCTAGTGTTTGTGTACTATATTATATCCCACACACATACACACATGTACATGTACAGCCTATATAGTAAACACTTTCACTATGTACGACTTATGATTATAGTACTACATGTATAGTACTACTTACATACGTGTATACCTACAAATGTATAGTGGTAGTATGCGCAAAACTATGTCGAAAGTACAGCAGCTTTGTTTTTGTTTGTTCGTGGATCCATGGTTCGAGCTACACTGTTTCATGTATCTACTCGAATACTATAATAGCAGCTGCATGTTGACCGAAACCTACACTGTGATACCGTCTATGGTGTATTGCATGATGCTGAAGATCGATTGGTGTGGTTTTTGAGTCCATGGGGTCTGCATGTATGTTGTGCACGAGGACTACACATGTTGGTGAAGGTAGCTAGCGTCCATTTCTGGGAATTTGATGAGGAAAGTATCTCTTGATGACAATATTGTGCTAGTGTTTCACTGTATGCATGATATGTATTCTTCGAGTGAACTCTGCTTCACAGAGGACTGGGAGGAAATTTACTTTTATTGTATCAATATGAAAAAAAGTGATAGTTTCAGCATGCATACACACCATCTCCTACAAATATACTTCATTCTTCACAAAAGTAGAGGGAGAGGTGGAGCAATAGGGAGGGAGGAGAGGGAGAGGGAGGGAGAGAGAGGGAGAGAGGGAGGGGGGAGGGAGGGAGAGAGGGAGAGAGAGAGAGAGAGAGAGAGAGAGAGAGAGAGGGGGGGGGGGGAATATAGAGTAACTTAAAGTTGTTAGTGCACTCACATTCCCTCTGGAAACAGTTAAATTAGATTTCCTCTGGGGTCAGTCTAATGAACAGATTCAGTGTTGATTAGTGGCCCAGGCCTGGCTACCACAGTCTAACCACACAATGTTGCCCTGCAATCCCATAATTATAATAACATTACACTGTATAGTGTGAGGTCAACAAAGCCCTGACCTTTAGACTCCTATTGTCAGTGAAAGAAAAACTCTGACCCACTCCAAAACTGGGCATTTGTTCATACAAACATAGGGCAGTTTGTGTATTATATGCCGTACAGGATATTGATAATAGATGTACATTCAATAGTAAACGTTCCCATGCATGCAGTGCAGGTGTGCCTATTGGGAGTAGCCATTGTTAGGTGCTTGTAGGAAGATACAACAACAGGCATCTTAGCTATTATCCGCATTCTCATAATATACATGCATGTACATGCATGTACATTGTACATGTGCGTTATAAAGTGCATAATGTTATATATAGCTATGGGATGTCCTGTACAGTAACAGTGCTGCTGCATGGTTTGGGTGCTGCTGGTAGTGAAGGGGTTTAGCCTAGCTGTGGCCAGGTGGGTGTTCATCTCTAGGGGGGGATCATTGAAACGGAAACTGGTCTCAAATAAACAGCTCTAGCTGACTTGGTCAACTGACTGAAGCTTGCTCCCAACAACCTGTAATATTATAACATATGCAGTATATGCATAGTACATGTAGTCTGTTTCTTGCTTTCACTCTCTCGCTCTTGCTGCTATAAACAATTGACCCTTTAAAACGTGATAAATGGGTACTTACCTGGGAGTGGGCACTTCCCCTTGATACTATTGTTACAGTAATCAACATAGGCTGGTGTTAATTGAAACTTTAAAGTGTTAACAACTGTTGTGGTGATATTGTAGGTAAACTTGATGCAGAGGAGGGTGGGCGTGGCTCAAAGTCCCCTAGCCCCTCCCACATCCCACCGGAGACCACAGAGTCCTCCACTAGCCTGACTGATGTGCCCATCATAACACAGGAGGAGGTGGATGCAGAGTAAGACCATTTCTCTCTCTATCTCTCCCCTCTCTCTCCCGATTTCTCTCTCTCTCTCTCTCCCCTCCCTCTCCTGATTTCTCTCTCTTTCTCTCTGACTCTTATCTCTCTCTCTCTCTCGTGATACTATGTACTAGAGCATAAGGATAGAGATTTGCCAGCGTTTCACAATATGATTATTTTTTGCTTGCTTTATTTCACTGTAGTGTTCAGGTCAACGGTCGTCTGAAGCTGGGCAAGAGCAAGAGCATTGATCCAAACTCGCTCCCCAAGGCTACCGTCACACAATTTGGCAACATCGTTCCCGTGGGAGGCCACGCCCCCACGCTCCTCCCACTGAAGAATCCCTCCACTGCCATCCCAGCCAGGCACTCCATAAGAAGCATTGACTCTGGTCTGGGAGAGGACCCCAACCACAGCGACAGGGAGACAGCATCCGAGGTGAGTGAGAGTGTGAGAGTTTGAGGGTGTTAAATTTGTGTGTGTGTTCATTGTATGATGTATAATAGCTATCTGATAGTAATTGGGGTGCATGAGATGCATGGTCGAATGCATCCCAATTACTGTCAGATAACTATTTTGTTGGTAGTTGATCTCTATTCATCATTGGCCTACTGTATAATGACGCAACCCCTTCCCATAGCCGGCAAATTGCCTATAAAAACTTTGGTTGCTGGGCAACTACCAACAAATACTTACATTTGTATATTTAGCGCTAATGAGATATTTTTATATTCCAGTTAATGTTGAAACAACTGAGTATTGACAATTTACACACATGCACACCCTTACCCTCCACAGGGCACACCCTCCCCATTCAGTCCACTGATGGGTCAGTACAGTCTCCGTCAGCCTCAGGCCATGGCTGGGGTGGCCAGGCTGAGGGTACCAGTGACAACCTCCGGCTACAGCTCACTACGCGCAGGTAAGGGGTATACATATTATGCATGTACATAGACTAAATTGCAACTGTATTTGTGTTTAACTTAATGGATGCCATGGCTGCAGTGGCGCCTTGTAGTCTGAGTATATAGTAATGCGGTGATATTAAAGTTTGTGATGCATTCATTTGCTGCTTGTCTACTTTGTGTTTTAAGTTAACATTGCTTGACACACTTAAGCACTATCTCTCTCTCTCTCTCTCCCTCCCGGCCTCCCCCCCCCCCCTCTCTCTCTCTCTCTCTTCCCTCCAGTCAAGAAGCATAACAGGAAGTCAATGATGTTGTCGGACCTCTGTGTTGTGAGTGTGTCTCTGCCAGCTGGCCTTGCCCAGGGTCAGAAAGGAATTGGAGCCATGCTCAAGTTTCGCTTCTCACCGTACAAACAGATCGAGTTCTTGAGAGTAGCTATTCTGAAGGTAGGAATGCATGTTTGCATGTGTGAGTGAGTGTGTGTGTGTGTGTGTGTGTGTGTGTGAGAGAGAGAGAGAGAGAGAGAGAGAGAGAGAGAGAGAGAGAGAGAGAGAGAGAGAGAAACAATAGGATAGTTCCTCATCCTGTGATAATTATCAGTGTGTAGCACAGAACTGATTTAGTTGTGGTCCCTCACATTCTTGAACCTGTCAGCTCCTGATCCTGTGGCTTGTAACTTGGAAAAAAGTTTTCTCTATCCTAAAAATTCACCATGACTATCGCCATGGTGAGATACTTCATTGTGAGGCCCCTTTTTAGTGGCCTGGGCTCACTACTAGTGGCTACTAGCTACTCCAGTAAAGTTCCTTTCTCTCCCTAATTGTTTACATTGTCCATACTCTCTCTGCATCCATCCCCACCTGTACTGATTCCCTTAGGTCACATTATTGAGTCAATGGATCTGTGGCTATGAGGTGAACCTTAATTCCCAGGCATGGAAGGATGGATGCCTACTAGCTAGGCTTTGTTTAATTCTTTTGGTGGGGCCCTGGATGCACTTCCTGTCTGTTATACTAGCTCTCTCTCTCTCTCTCTCTCTCTCTCTCTCTCTCTCTCTCTCTCTCTAGCTCTTTCTCTTTCTCTGTCTCTCTCTCTCTCTCTTTCTCCCTCCCTCCCTCTCTTCACCCCACCCCCTCCCTCAATCGGTCTTCTCTTTCTTCTTGTTTACATGTACACACTTCAGTACTTCCTCTGGCCAATCTGTCTCTTTAGTCTCGGTTAACTACCATATATGGTAAAGTTCTGCGTTGTCCCCGAGACCCTTACACGTGTGTGTACATCCTTTATTTAGCCCACAAGGACCATTCAGGATAATCCCATTAGCCTAGTGCACCCTACTCGGACAATTTGTATTGTATTCTACACGAGAACTAGTGTACCAGTACTAGCTCATTGCCTTTGTGATGTGTACTATGCCATATGCCGGTTTTTTTTACATGGTACTAGTCCATGTACGTTCAGTTCGGAAGTTATCGTATGGTATATATAATACCATTCACCTATATGTACGCAATGGACGGGGTTCGGAAGCTAGTACGATATACATATATACACACACATTCGCGCCTACGCAATGCTCACCGTGTAGTGGGTTCCTGTAATTATTTTAGACATGTACTGGGGTACGTCATGGGTTCATGGACTGGCTGGAGGGGTCGGGATGGATGTGAGTGTATGGTCATATATGTGATGAACCGGCCATTACCTAATTATGCTAATTTGTACTTAAATGTATTACATGTACATGTACATGAAGCTTGCATGTGCAGTCCTGAGTTATGAGTTACACTACAGATTGTTCATGATTGTACTTCCAGTGGATGTATGGTATAGATATACATGTAGTGTACAATACGAGTTGGATTTGTATGCAAATCTACTCTTATCTGTGTTTCTTGGCATTATGGGGAGAATGCTAAACTTGTTTGTAATAATATTGTTAACTCATGTGTGTCTGTTTTTTTTTTTTTGACTTGCAGCAATTCCACGAGCGTCGTGATGTTCCCATTCCATCTCTCTCCAAGCTTCATCTCTGCAGATACATCGAGGTAAGACTATGTACAGTGTGGTATTGCGATAATGCAGGCAGTACACATTTGCAATTTTATATAGTCTAGGAACTTATGATTTAACCAGGACAGGTCTAGGGCTCCCATTAGATATAATGGTGTATAAAATTATGTACCTCTGAGATGATAACTTCTGACGCTATAGCTATCCCAAGGGTGAGATGATTTTTTTGGTGGGCTCTGTACTGAAACTGTCCTCGAAATCGTGCAGTGATTACTTGCATGTACGCCATGATCCTGGCCTGGATGTGATATGGACAGGTTGTGCAAGCATTCCTGTAGCCGTGTATCTCCATTCAGGGCACTTGAATTCTGTTCCAAAGTTGTTTCTGAAGAGGTTCCACTTACTACAAAGTACATGCATGTAGTACGTACGTTATACTACAAAGCAAGAATAATATCGTATGGCATCAGCCGGCCATCCTACTGTTGTGTTTTCAGTCATGTAGCGTCAAGTTCTTGACAATGTATACATGCACACGTGCATGCAGGCCATTAGTTCAGGCTTCGCCTAATATAGATGGAGGCCTTCATGTATGTGCGAGTGTAGCAGCTGATCTGTGACTGTAATACTGACGACCAAGTTGATCAACTTTGCTTAACTGCCTTTGACTTGTTAGAGTTGTTTTTGGTATAATCCATAGCGTGCGTTCACACATACTTTCACACACTTTGGAGGGCTTCGTACATCGACAGCTAACTACGTAGTGATCGCCCACCCACTAGCTAACACCTTAATTAGCAGCCGGCCGACCAGCCGGTATCTAGCTGACATTGACTGACTATGGGAAACTGCTCATATATAGTAGTACGAGTGTACTGAAGCCAGATGTCCTTACCAAGCTACACCTACGTTCATATTTTACTCTTCATTGTACGTACTACATAATATATGCCCTATGGTATGGGTACTATCTTGATGTACATGTATCTGTCTCTGTACAGTCGTGTTACTGTTCCAGTAGTTGTAACAGTATGCCACCTGTGTCAATAGGAACGTATGCGCAGGTGATGATTAACTTTATGGTGGCCGTTAAATTGATACGCCGTGTTGGTTTTCCGGGTTAACATTGCATGGCTTTATTTGATGCTTGGAGCCTTGATATGGACACGCTACTTAGTGTAATCATTTGTAGCTGCCATGGGCCATTAAGTGGCTAATGTGAAGACCTGCCATTAAATTTTGTGCTATACATCCCCCCTGGTGTCTGATGTGTGCTTCTTTTTATACCATCATGACATTGTGTAATACTACCTTGAAGTGAATATTTTTTATGGGTACTAACGTTTGATATTTCTGCCGATAGGTTCAAAAATACAAAAGTGTACCTGCTAGCATTGCTATATTATGCACTACAGCATTCGACCCTGCATCATTTTTGCATACAAGTCGCTAAATTTAGTACTTGTTAATTGTGCTTTAAGTCAAATCACAGAAAATTGTACCTGGAAATAATTGTCACCCTAAGGTAGTACATGTATGCTAGTACAGTTTGGCTACATGACATGAATAAGCTAAAGTGAAGGGCTCCATCCATATTAGTCTCCACTATCATGTCTTGTACTAAGTAGGCAGCTACAATGTAGCTAATGTTAGGCTCTGAATGAGCTAAGCTTGTACTAATGTTAAGAATGCTATCCAATACCTATTAGGTAACCAGCTTGTACCCTATATGGTGGAGTGTGTGATAAAATTTAATTTTCCCTACAAGTGTTTTTTTATATAGCTCTCGAACTAAAACTTGAATACATGAAGGTTACCCTTTACGACTTTCACATGCATACGTGCACACATACCTAAGTGTGTAGCATAAATATAGTGTTTCAGTCTTCTAGACAACTGACTCACTGGCTGGACTGCTGTAAAATGCATACATGTATAGTTCAGAATACTAGATCAGAGGTCACTGTTGGAACTTTCATGCATGCCAGTGGACCAAGTGGCAGGGATTCCCGAAGCTTATGAAATCATATTTAATTGTATAATAAGCCAAAGATAATATAATTATCACTGATCTCAAATCAGGTTAGTACAAGGAAATAATGGGAAAATGACTATAGATCTACATGTAGTATATAGCCGATGTGACAGATGCAGTAGCAGATGGCAATTTGGCTGGTGTATATATAGAGATCCCCTGCATTGGTACATGGATTCAGATGTACCAGCTAGCCCTCTGGACTGTACAGACTGTTTTACTGCCGTGACTGTGTGTGTGCATCCCATTGCTACAATAGATTCATAGTTGTTAGCAGTAGCTAGCTGTCCAACCGGTTGAGCTTCCTAAAGTGCTAGTGAAGCAAAGTGCCCTACAAGTGTACATACACGCATACATGCATCCCCTCACACGGTAAGGCTTTTTGGCTTTGCCTATTCCCACGGAGTTCAAAGTATGCTGTACTATTATCGACTTGAGCTACAGCAGTGCCAACATGGTTGAAATTGCACATCCGTTAGGTGTAGGGGGTCTATTAGAAGGTACTCGCTGGCTTGTCCTACTACATGGGTTCATAAGTGAACTTTGCACTTCAATACCTTCCGCGGTATGTTCTGTTTGTACATGTTTATATATAAAGGGAAGGAGGGATGTTTTCGGATGCTTTGGGGGGTGATGTAATAAATACCATGAAGCATCGGAGACGGTGATGTAATGATTGCATCGTTATTCTTGGTAATGTGAAGTATCAATCGTGTTATGCTCAGTGATAGCAAATAATAACTCAAATCAATCGTTGCTGTTGGGACTACATTAGTGGCTGTGGCTAGTTATGCTTGAAATTATGTATCCACCACTTCATGATTGTGCTCGATATACTCATGTAAAGAGAGTCTGGTGCAACGATCCTGGTAGTACAACTCACATACACAGAGCCAGTTATGTTATGCAATCAGCCATGTACGCAGGCATAGACTGTGGGAGATACGGGTTGCTAATTCCTACGACTAAATTTGGTCAATTATCTCATTCACTCAACCCTACCCACAATGCATAGGAATGCAGGCTAGGCTAGCTACAATCAGCACACGACATGAATTCTGATTATCAGCATGAACATAACTAATTATATAGGTCTGCTCGCTCTACACAAGCTTGGCCTTCAACGATGATGTAACTATTTACACTGAGCATAACATGACTGATCTTTCGTACATGTACATCAAGAACAATGATGCAACAATTACATCATCCCATGCTCTGCGCCTTAAATGATGTAACTATTATAGCATGAATTGAACACTATAGGTCAAGTAGGTATGTGTGTGCTACAGTAGCTTTGTATTGGGCAGGTGGTCTCTAATGGGGAACTGCTCTCCTAACCATCCCATAGTTATCAGAGCGGCTTCAAGAAGATAAGACTTATCACATCAACACTTGGTGGGGAAACTGCATTGTGTTCAAACATTAACTCCATGAGGGGTTGTTACTGTCGGTGACAGCGTTATCACACAATACCCTACTATATTGTTATATAAATGTACATGGGAAAATGACGACCTTTACCTACCCCCTATTTTTTACGTTGACGATCAGTACCATAACATGCACCAACCTCATTGGCGACCCTTACCAAATCCCCCCCCCCCCCCCCCCCCCCCCCCCCACACACACTCACTCACTCTTACACACACTGTCCAGGATGAAGAGGGCTGGGAGTGGCTGGAAGAGGACCAGACCTTGCATCAGTACCAGCTTCCTAATGAGGTATGTGAATCAATACATAATTATAATATTGTGTTCTTAAGTCTTCAGTGTATAGATAATATACTGTAGCATGTAAGTTGCATTATAGAAGTGGGAAACTGAAATTCTTCATGTAGGATATTATTATACCCATTAAGGTACTTGCTAGTAAGTGTGCTGTAACAAGGTGTGGTCTTGATAATAATGCAACATATCCAACGAATAATGTATGCAGTTTGTGACACTAATCGTAATTATTTCCAAATTTGACAACTTGCTATAACCACGATATCCTTTGGCAATCAGACAATTTTACTGTCGGTAATTTCATTACGTTGAAAGAAGCAACTTTCAGTGGAACAAGTCTCGTCCTCTATACAAGGCGAGGGAGTGGGCATACCCCCCACTGCAGCTCCCATGCCACCATCACTCTTATTGAGTTAAGTCTGTCCATGGATGCACCTGCTCTCTAGATAGTGTGTGTCTGTCTGAGCTGAGTGTGTGTGTGTCTGTCTGTGTCTGTGTACAGTTGTATGTCCGTCACTGCCGTGCATGCTCATAATTGGAGGAGGGGGGACTCTTTGCATTGTAACTTTAATCTGGTTTGCTATAATAAGGCCATGCATGCTCTTGGCTTAATAGGTACTCTACATAATATATGAGAGGGGTAGTTATATGCCTATGAAGTATACGTATACCTGCTATTACGCATAAGTGAAGCACTTCAACTTACTAGGAGCTCTTTAGTGTCCATCATGTCTGCCTTGGCTTCAACTAGCACTAAATATAGTGCTTATATAATGTTATCTATGATTGCAATATACATGGCTACCGAATTCGTGTGCAAATCAATCATGGATTTGGTATCAAGCATGGTAGGGGGTTCTTAACCTTAAAAATTTTTGTTGTCTACATAAATATTGTCACTGCACCCTCTTCCATGCTCGTTTATACCTGCATATATGTGCATCATACAACCCTAATAATATTATACATAATACTTAGGAATTGAATGACTATGTAATGTCCAATTTTGAGAAATTGTGATGTTTATGCATATATGCTATCGCCATGGCCTAATCAAGAGCTAGTTGGCTTTCTTTCAAGAATTTGACATTTGAGCTTCATAATCGTGTATGTGCACTTGGAGTGCATGAAGTGTGCACATTCTTGATGTGTTGTGTTTCAGATTGCACCTACACTGCAAAGCTTTGGTCATTAGCATGTGGTGTGATATATGGCGTTCAGAGTGTGTGTGTGTGTGTGTGTGCATGCACATAATAATGTGTATTGAATTGAAGGTGTTGCTACCACTGTAAAGGGAATTGGATGGAGGCTGCATTTCATAGCCGTGGAAGTACATGTACCTCTTTATAAATGAAGAAACAACTGCATCACCTTGAGTCCGTATACATGTACGCATATCTACTGTACATATTGAGATCTTGTCCCGTATCATCCTGTCCCGGCAGGCCAGACCAGCCAGACGAGCCATGTAACAGGTTGTAGTGGATTGTAGGAGAGGGCTTTATTTGGGTAGCTATGTGCTGTCCTCTTGTTTCCATCTCTGGCAGTTCCAGCAAATCCAACAGCGAAAACCAAAAAAAAAAAACACAGCCTAGCCTATACAAGGCTATACAGTACAGTATATCGATTGCTTGCGATGGAAGCTGCATTGTAGTTATGTTGTTGGCTATTGGTTGGTATTTGTCACCCCCACACTTGGCAAGAGTTTGCAATCCTGGCTAATTGACTTTCATGTATGCAGTATAATGAACACTCATTTATTTGTTGTCGTCAATTGATTGCCTTGTGTATGCTGATTTGCATTACATGCTTGCTTGCTAGTGGCAGTGATGTCGTTTATGCTTCCGTTCTAAAGGGGGTGTGGTCTTATTAGCTCATTGGTTTATATAAGAAGCTGATCGGAGCCAACTTTATTCCTTTGAACTGAAAGAGAGTGATAGTAATTTCAGAAGAGACATAATAGCATGGTGCATCAGTTCTAGTACAACGGTGCCATTTATAGACATAGTGCATTAGTGCTGGCGATTGTGTTGGGTACTATATAGAAACCTGGTGTGTACGATCGAGCCACATTTTGACAAAGTTTGTGTCTAAAGTGAAGAGTGTGCGTGTCTAGCTGGAGTTGTGTGTTCGCTTCTGTGGAATTCTAAAAAGAGCTACGAATTTGTTTTTACTGTGAGGCTGTTATTACATAGCTATCAAGCCGAGATACTGTCACTAACACTACTACACCGGAGCTTTTCATCAACTGAAGTGTACACTTCATACAAGCCTGGCTATTTTGTGTAAAGCTGAAGGTGCACATTGAAGTATCGTACACAGACTGCTTGTAATCTTCAGGAATCTACTTTGAGCATTTGTGGAAGTGTCTGTGGTTTGATAAACAGAGAGCTCTTCCAAGAAATCTGTACTGAATTGAAATTTGTCTAAAACTTCGTTGAATCACGATTGGAAGTCATCGAGTCAAGTGGTGAAGTGTAGTGCTTGTCTGAAGCAAAGAAGCCTATGTATCTACGTACTAGTGTCCGTCATGTCTCTCGTCAATACAACACAGTGATACAATAATCTCTACTGTCAACGCAATCTAACGCAAGTCGATCACTTATAACAACACTTTCATCTTTTTAACCAAATTCAGTAACTTTGAACTATAACTGTCCAGAATGCCTCTCAAGTTTGGATTCAAGAGTCGACTCTTCTCTCGAAGCTGTATTGACCTGAGCAGTACTCGAGGGAGGAACGGGGAACCGGAGATAATCCTAGCCGTGGGATTTCGAGGGAGCCAACTGGCCCTCGGTCAGGTCACAACCAATGGTACGGGAGTGCGGAGACAGAGATCTAGAAGACACTCTCATTCAGCAAAAACAAATAACCTGGTGTCATCTAATGGTTCACATACATCGTCACCCACTTCTGGTGGTATACTGAGTCGTAATAATTCAAGGGGCAAGTCTGATGGGGGGAGATTGAGTAGGAACAATTCACGGGGGAAGTCCGAAGGCCGACTGAGTAGAAGTAATTCAAGGAGCAAATCGGAAGGTAGACTGAGTAGGAATAATTCAAAGGGCAAGTCAGAAGGCAGGTTAAGTAGAAGCAATTCTCGAAGGAAATCGGAAAGCAAACTTGGCCGGAGTAACTCCCAGGGAAAGGCTGAGAGTAGACTAAACGGTAAAGTTGATGTTAAACTGAATCGCAGCAACTCGCACGGTCAGGCGGACAACTTGAGCACTGGATTGATCCGGAGGAACTCGCATGGTCCCAGCGATCCACTATCTGTTACAGTATCGAGTAAGAACCACTCGCGAGGTAAACCAGATGTTGTTCACTGGAAGAGAAAGGTGTGTGTTCTACGTAAAGTCTGTAAGGGGATTATACCATGCACACATACACTGTACATGTAATGTGCATCACTCACTGTATGATTTTCAAGGCTGGATGCACTTTTGAAGAACATTACCTGACTATCTTTGACTACTGTGACACCGTAACTATTTAATTGCCAGATGGTTATACAAGTTTTGTGAAACAACCCCAATTGTATAGTCTTATCATGGTTTGAAGGGGAGCCCCTGTCCCATTGAGTTTTAATTAGGATTTTGCTTGGATTTTATATATGCTTCTGAAATCTTGCTAGATCACTGTTTGCATTATTTACGAGTGCATTAACCAGTGAATCTTTGACGCTATTTATTTATCAGGGAGATTCTGCATACAAATCATGACCATGCATGCTATACTTTTTAGCTAACATGCCATATCATGCATGTACCAATGCACTATAGCTCCCATATGTTAACCCGAGTATAGGTCAATAACCCTAAAACTTTCGTTTCTATTGCTTTTGAGCATTGAAAGGAAAGAAAAAGAATTTCACTCTGAAGGATTGCATGTGTCGATCCACAACCATGCAATAATTATAGTTATCATGCACATTCTGTTGTGAGTTGAGCCTGCCAACTATTGACATGTAAACAGCGTCAAAGCGGACCAGTCTGTGTCTTTGTTGTTGTGTTGCTATTTCCATGTCTGTTTGAAGGTCCACCCCTGCACTGTGGTACTACAGCTGTCTGCCCCATCCCTCCATGCCAATAGCTATGGGAACACAACCCGCTGCTCTCTGGGGTATGCATTGTAGGCTGTGATCTCAAAGGGTTCTGGGTTGCCCCCAATGTCTGTGATGTTAAGGTGTACTATACGATACTCTTAATTTAAAGGCGCCTGTCCTTGTATAGTATATATATAGTAGCTAGACCATAGGCTGAGATAGTATGATTTTGGTTTCATGGAACAATGAGCCTTAGTGTGAGTGTGAGTGTGTGTGTACGTGTAGAATGGTTAATACTCGCATTGGAGCAAAGAATTTTGCCCCATTTTAGAGCAAGAAAGTTCCATCGAGATTAGGGGGAGAGAGAGAGAGAGAGAGAGAGAGCAAGTGCTTAGTGAGCTAGCAAGCAAGAGGAAAGCATACCTTGTTACATTGTTTGTGATTTGTTAGTTTTGTTGAGGGTGCCTACTTCTGAAGCAGCGCTTTGTCAAAAACAATCCGGACATCTTCAACCTAATGCTAAAGTCATTACTCTACCCTCATAACTTTTGTACATGACAAATTGTTTTACATCTAAGGATTGTTCAAATCTTCAAAACTCTCCCTGTGCATGCCATGCTGCACATAGGAGGTATAATGTATAAAGCGTAACTGCTGTAAAGCTTCACACAGTATTCGTATAGATGGAGCAATAGTGACCTTTGTTGGTTTGAAATTTTGTCCTCATTTTGATAGTCAAAGATTGTTTTTTGATTTATTTGCTTGCGTGCCTCTGGATTTGGCTGTGCTGCTCAAAGGGAGATTATTGTCTCTGATGTTTGTTGGCTCAAAGATTGGTTCTGTATTCTCCCCGCCATTCACACACCTGGCACAAGTGCCGCCTTGAAAGCATAATAAATAAAGTACCCTAAGCAACATTATCCTAGATTGTATTAATCTCAATACTAATATCTGCACGCTGCGTTTTTATGCAAGTTAAATGCACTGTCTTTTAGTGTGTGTTATAAGTCTATATTGACCTATTGTCTGATCAGTGTGACTACAGGATTTTGTTTTTAACAGATAGTGTTGCTTTGCACATTATACATGCACAGTTGTGTTAATGCAACGGCTTGTTTATTTCTCATAATTAAGCAAGCTAGATTCTTGCATAGTCATTTTGACTGTCAAGACATGTAACACCTAGTATTTACAATAGAGAGAGAACCTTTCTCCGGCGACTATTACCAGATTTTCACTCTGCTTGTATTTCTACATGTCACCACCTGGTACCAAGCAATGCCCATTGCCACTTTATTCGCTCATTACCCTGATAAACATCCCCCCCTCCCCCCCCCCCCCCCCCCCCCCAGCCGAGTGGCCATCCCTACTAGCTGAGCTGCCATTAACCCTCACATTTCCTAAACACTAATTGGCTGTAGTGACCCTGTGGGGAGAGCTGCCAAGCCTACTGATTATCAGTCGACGTTGCTCAGTAGCAGATGTACGCTCTGAACTATAATTTGTTTGTGTTCCAATTCATTACCGTCTTTGGCTCTGTTCTCGAACGCCTGGTGTGTCCGGCATAGCTATAGTCTGTGTGCTATAGCGTGTATACTGAATATTTTAAGCATGTGTGTATGTTGGTTGCTGTTGATTGAAAATTATATATCGTTCTGTCATTGGATGTACATATATGCACAATGTTCTGATATAACATGGTGCAAAATTAGCTGGTGGATAAATTATGTCATCATTATGTCGTTGGATATACACCTGGCTAGCTAGCTGGAAGCTGTGCACATGGTTCTAGATCCCTTGTCTCTAGGCAACAGACACCTTCAGTTCTCTCTCTAGAATTATATGCATTGCGTATTGTTCCGTGCTACCATATGCGCGAATTGTGCACGCAGAACGAACTCTTGTGTCTGTTATTTGTACTACTAATTGTTAGGAATTAGCTATGCGGTTGCAGTGTGTATGCGTGTAGCTACGTACGTGGCACGCTATGCTTTACTGCGTATGTATCTACCTGCATACCCATCCACTAGAGTGTAGATGGTGCTATTTTTAGCTAAAATATATGTTGAGAAAATTTCAAGTTTGTGATGTTGAGTCACAGCAGAGTTATTGCAAAACTATTATTGTGTTGCAAATTTGTATGACATTGTGTATGTTTGATGTACATAATTATGTATTCACACGCACACGCACACCTCACTACAGTGCAAATTGGAACTGAAGCCTCTTGAGCCCATCTATCAGGATGTACGGGTGGTGATCCCCCAGCTGGAGACAAGCATGTCAGTCGAGTATGACCAGTTCAGCACGGTTGGTGATGTACTCCACCAGGTGCTGAGTCAGTCGGACACACCGCTGGACCCTTCCGAGGGATACTCACTCTACCATGTCAGATTAAGGCTGCAGTAAGTGGAGGGGGAAGAGAGAGAGAGAGAGAGAGAGAGAGAGAGAGAGAGAGAGAGAGAGAGAGAGAGAGAGAGAGAGAGAGAGAGAGAGAGAGAGAGAGAGAGAGAGAGAGAGAGAGGGAGAGAGAGAACATAATATGTAGAAAGTTTATGTAAACAGCAAAGTGATGTGCGTGCTTGTATTTGTATAGGGACATGTCCACATTAAATTTACTCAATCAGGTCTAATTTCTTTTGTCCATATTCCGTACTGGCTTCCTCTCTCCCACACCCTGGATACATGTCCTCCCATTGAGGCTAGATTAGGTGTGGTGAGTGGGGAGGGGGGGGTCGGAGGGTATTCCTAGTCCATGCTTGTTTACTGGATCAAGTGTCCTACACAATACAACACAAATGAGCAAATCAAATGGGCATAAAAAGCGAAGTTAAAACAATGGAACCGCAAAGTACAGGAAATGAAAATCAACAACACTCAGTGTACATAATACTAATAATTATGCATAGTATATAAAAATACTAAATTATGCGAGCATTATTGTGTTTACAGATGTAATATTCTTGCACGCTGTGTGAGGTTATTAACCATTGGTTCTATTAATAGAATGGTGGTGTCACTTGACATCATGGAATGGGACTAGTGGAGTGGAAAGTATTACATTCCGTAGGCTGCATTTACAACTACACACATGAATAGCATTCCAAGCTAGTCTACAGGGGTCTGCGAGAGAGAGAGAGAGCGTGTGTGCTCTCCGGATCCATATCATATATTATTAATGGACCTACACTGCATCTGTGTGTGTGCCCTAATGGACGTGTGCGTGTGTGTCTGTCTGTATGTACATGTAATAGTATGTGTGTGCGTGAAAAATAAATAAATAAATGTGGCCTGATCATTGTTTGGGGGGTGGCAATTCCTCTAGTACGTGTCTGGATTGAGCTAAAAAATGCCATTGTTTTTCTGCTTCGATTGGCTCTAGTTATACTAACCATTCCTAATAGAGGATTGCCCTGTACGCACCATTTCTCATGGGAGCTCTGGGGGTCAAGAGGTCAGCTGGGCATGAGGATGGGGTCAGACGGGAAGGTGTTTGTTTGTGCAGAGAATTTGGTGTGTGTGCTGGTGTGTGTGTGTCTGTGTGCATGTTTAATTCTATCTCTCTAGAGATTAACATTTTTATCAAACATACATACTATACTCCATTAACTGAAGCCTTTTTCTCCATACAGAGGCCACAGTATTGAATAATATTTCCCCTTGCTTTATCTTGGAGGTTGTTCCTAGATTCTAGCATGCCATGGCCAATAAAATTCCACTTATGAATTTCCTGCAGTCCTATGGGTCTCGATCAATAATTATTGTTAATAAAGGATGAAAGATCAGGTGTGGTCCTCATGCATGCATCCTGTAACGAAATTTAACTCCAGAATGCTGCAATTTTATCTTTCTGGTGAGCATAAGACTAGAAAGCAAGATGTGCAATTTGATGTGGTGTAGAATGACTGTGTGTATGTGTGTGCGTGTGTACTTATGTAAAAGCATTTCTCATTGGAATATTAATTCTTTATTGATGGCATAATAGCTTAATAATAACTACAGCCCCTCGAGAGAATTACCTTAGGGGATTTGCTATTCCCTCTGATGATATTACTAGTTATGCATAAAACCAGCACAGTTTTGACTGTACCAGACACGACTACTTAACCTAAAACTATTCCCCCCTCTCTCTCTCTCTTTGCCTCCCTCCCTCCCTCCCACTGTGTGTGTGTCCATAAATACAACCTAGCTGCTTAGACTCTGTGGCTGCGCGGATGATTGGCTAACTATTTACCTCTCGGCCATTCCCTGGCTACACATCCCACTGTGTCAGATCACTAAGCTCCATATAAGCTCATGTGCCCTACCCACGTAGTTTTTCTATTTAAGGCAGTGCGTTGCTGTCTCAGTTTTGTCACAGTTGTGCAGCGTAACCCAGGCTATCCCACAAGCTTGCCTAGTCATCTCTGCGTCAAGTCAGCTTTTGAAAAATGGTTAATTAATTTATTAATGAGATAATGACGGTACAATGAGAGTGTGTGTACCTGTGCATGCATGCGTGTACATGTGTTGTATGAGTGATGTGTGAGTGATGCGAACTAGGCTGTGAATGTGACCGGCTAATTCGGTTTTTGTTACTTTGTTCATCGATGGTTGATGAAGCGTGTCTGGTGAGAGTACGTTGACTTGTCATGCACAGACTGAACGTCCTGTTGCTAATTATTAAAGGTCGTCTCCTTATGATTTAATAGTTGATCACTCATGTTCTCACCTTCTCTTTATCTTCTCTGCTCTCTCCCCCTCTCCCCCCACTCCTCTCCCTCTTTCCCTTTCTCTCCCCCTCCCTCCCTCCCTCCCTTCCTTGTACATGTATGTACTCGCAGTATGGACCAGTCGGACAGTATGGTGTACTATCAGATTCTCCCGACAGATGTTCTTGAGTGTAGGGTAAGTTATTCGTAATGTGTATACATGCATGTATGCATGCATGTACCTACCTACACTTGTAGTGGCAAGTGCACATGCATGTGCATGCATTGATTTGTCTGTCACATGTGCACACCAGCTGCAAGCAACGATGTTATACTGTTTTGCTAGCATATATACATGTATACATGTGTACAAGATATATATAGCATGTGCAAGTGTTTGACAAATATGTCCCACCCAGGCAGAAACAGCTGTTTAGTGTGCACTTTGGTGATGTCTGAATTTCGATCCACCATGTTGTTACATAATATGATGTGTACTCTGCTGTGTGTATGCTACTAGTTATGTGATTGATCTACTTTAGTTCTTGTTTTGCTATTGAGAGTCACTGAGTTGTGGAAAGTTTGGCAGCTGGCAATATTGACAAAACATGCCTGTTTTCTTTGCATTGGTACTAAAATGATAGCATACAGAAATTGGAGCTACACAGAATGAATGTAGGGGTGTTTCTGAGACATAACCAATAGAAATACGTAATGATGCGATGAGATAAGAACACATGGACTAGCACACAAACAATAAAAGATATGACAAATAGATTTAGTTAGAATAGAAACAGTATAATATTATTATGATGATAACGGGGTATAAACTAAGATTGTTGACATGATGTGATGCTTAATTACCTTTAATTAGAACACTGACTAGGACAAAAAGAAAAATGATAAGGGCTATTAGTTTTGAATACGGGGTCAATGCACACAAAGTATGCTACAGTGCATGCTGACAGTAGAGTGGCATTGTCATAGCGTGACAGTTTTACTTTTCATGACCAAGGTAGCAATTTCGGTTGTACTGCTTACCCCCGATTGGTTGATGCCCCCGACAATTAGCAGCGTATTATGGTGTACTCCAGTGAGGCAGTGTGAGCGCTTGGTATTCATCTTCCCCACTGCCGTCCATGAATCACTCTTGGCATTATATACTTGAATCGTGGAGATCGGCTGTCCATTGGATGAATCTTTTCCACCGATGACTAGTAGCTGATCCCTGAACGACGTACAAGAGGCGTGAGTCATCGGAAGCTCGGCACAGGTTGTGTCCCAGATCTTTTTCGTCTTAGGATTCGACTCGAGGAGCTGGCTCAAGTTGCATTTGAGGATGGATCTTGTGCTAGTGATTTGGTCCTCTCCTCCTGTGATGTAGAGAGTGCCTTTGCAGATGGTTGCATTTCCGTGCGACAGTGGATGAGGTAGGGAGGCCACTTCAGTCCACGTGCGAGTTGATATGTCCATCACTTCGACGGTTGTGAGTCTGTCCCATTCCCATTTGCCTCCCGCCACCACTAGGACACTATCGTTGCTAGCAACGGCCATACCACAGCGAGCACTCTTCATCGGTGGGAAGATGCTCTCCCATGTCATTCCGGTGTAGCTGTAGACCTTGTTTGTGATTGGCTGCGATCCTCCGACGGCTGTTAGGATGTCCCGCACCATGACCAGCCTCGAGCCTTTATTGGGGCAGTCTGCTAGCCGTACCCATGCTTCTTTCTTCCAACTGAAGGCAAAGAGTTCATTCTCATAGCAGCAGTAGAAGAAGGAGTCATCAACAGCTGATGAGCCTGCTCTCATGGTTGTGGGGATGACTGGGCCCCTTTTCCAGTTGAAATTGAGGCTTTCGTTCATTTCAAGAGGTGGCAGTGAAGGCAGTGGTCGTCTTTCGAGGGAATTTGAGTCGCAGCGCCGCACTAACTGTGGTGAACTGCATCGAGCTAGTAGACTGACTGCCGCTCTGGTTGATGGTACCTCTCGAGTTGGCGCTGGTACACTTTGTGTGTGTGTGAGTCTTAGTGACGAAGTGCTGGCGGGTGGACGAGGGGGAGGTGGACTACTGATAATCAGAGTTTGAAGTCGTTTTTCAAGTTCCCGAATTCTGGCCGTCTTTCTCATCAGCTCTCCACTCAGGATCTCATTTTCGTGCTCCTGGTCTTTGAGTTTTATCTTGAGTCGAGTTAACTGTTTCTGTCTGATATCAATCAACGCGTCCTTGGCCTGAAGTTCCTGTGTTACTTGGTCTAGCTCATCGCGCAGTAGCTTCACTTCACTCTCGTGTAAGTCATGTTGATCGGCTAGTATATCATCACCGTTGGCAACCAGAGTTCCTTGATCGAAACCGTTTTCAATCACATCCTTTCGTTTGATGTGCCTATTTTCCTCGCTGCTCTCAATGTACTGCTGTGCTTGCTTGATGACCTCCATTCTGTAGCAGATATCTTTGGTGCAAGGTCGATCCGAGTCCCGATCTTTCAAGCAGTCTAAAGCCATGGAGAGCAATGGGTGGTCTTTCTTGATCAATTCTATGTGTTGCTGTCTGCGTTCAACTTCTGGGACAGGAATCTTGGCGGTAGTGTTTCGACGATGATTTCTTGGGTCTTGTACCTGCACGTCAATATATCTCTCTGTGGGCTTTGGATATATCCGAGTTAGTATTTGCACGGCGATCACACCCAATGAAAAGCTATCAAGCTTCATGGTATAGACAGGAGGCTCGTTGAGTGCTTCTGGAGGCATATAGGCCGGAGTACCTGGACACGTCGTGAGGCTGGACACTTTCGATGATTGCTGAATCAGAGTGGACATACCAAAGTCGGACACCTTGGCTCTACGGCCAGCTAGCAGTAGGACATTGTTACTGGAGAGGTCTCGGTGGATGATATTGTTGGAGTGGAGGTAGGCTAAAGCTATCGCTATATCGTGAGTGATATCCACCTGCAAATTGTAGGGCACCGGCTCTGCTGCACTGTGCAGGAAATCGGTAAGGGATTCGTCCATCAGCTCCATGATCAACACGGGTGCTTTGGTGTCTGGATCACGATATGTTCCAAGGTACTGGACTATATTGGGGTGCTTGATTTGACTCAAGAATTTGCACTCTTGTTCGAATCTCTTGACCGGTTGTCGGTGTTCTTTGGTGGATTGTCTCGGGCTGTGCTGTTTGATCGACGTGGGGCTTAAATCGAATAGCACGGGATAGAGGAGTTTGGCTGCACACGGTAGCTCATCACACTTGGCCTTGCACACAGCACCAAAGGATCCAGTGCCCAAAGTTTCGGTTTTGTCGATCACAACGTTCTCAAAAGCAATGGAGCCTTCATTTTCGAGGAGTGAGTTGCTAGGTTCTTCTTGTTCAGCCATTTTGATAGGCAGTTGTAGTGAAAATAGGTAGTTCTTGGTCATGCTTCAGATCCTTGAAGATTTGACTAACTAGCTTCTTTCAAAGTGATACATCAGCTCCTTTCACTTCTGCTTTTTATAGACTAGTACACTTTCAATCGATTCATGTAGCTATATAATGCTGTGGATCGCTATAGCTTCTGTATTTCATAGTATACCAAGCCCTTTCCTGTCCTGTTAATGCATTCCTGAGTAATGAGGTGTAATATCATCCTACATGCATCTGCAAATGTGCATCATTGGTGGCATATTATATAATATTATAGTGGTGTCCAATTCAACCAACTGGCCAACCTAGGCATTTCAAAAAGCTCTCTTATGATATATTTATTACAGCTCTCCTACACTCCTTGTGGTCCACTAACTATTTCCTACTTCTCTCAATAATATTCATGTTGTGTGTGTACCAGCTGGTGCGCGATTTTTATTTGATCATGCTTTAGCATTTCCATACAAGTGTATCACATTTCTTTCCTGTGGAATATCCGTGACTACTAGCTAAATTAGATTTCTGACTTGGAATGTAGACAGTGGGGCTTGACAGGCCTCAGTAGTTGTGTGAGTCTGAGGTATGGCAATTTTTTTGCAGCTATTGTACAGGACTGGTAACCAAGGCACACAATACCATAGTGTCCCAGGTAAGTATTAGTGCCAATAGGTGCTTAGTAAAACGACTTTGCTATTTCAGCCCAGATTTGCACTTGTTTACCATGGATCTTAAGTGTATAGTTTATGTGGAGGCTGCTTGCTATATTCGCCCCTCCTGGAAATTCAAATATGAGGGGTGCTTACCCAGGAGTAGGTGGGAGCTACCCTGTGACACTATAGTACATACATACATTGTATAATGTAGTTCCTCCTTGAGTATCAAAATATGAGCTACCTGTGTACATGCAGTGGAGGAAAAACGATGCTAAAGTGGATTCAGATTGCTTTGTTGAGCTTGAAAGACTAGTGTGTGTAATTCAGCGCGGGAATTTGTAAATACTCACTAGACATAATATTATTTCGCTTAGAAGTATAATGTAGTTTTTATTGTTACTAATCTTTGTATAGGAAAGGGTAGAGGTCAACTGTGATTGAACCCATAGTGGTCATGTGACCCAGATTCCAACCAATCAGCTGTCAGTGTGATGACATAGCGCTATCAGGTTGCACTACCGATGGGAGGTGTGTTGAATGCAGAGTCGATGAGGCTTACGCTGTGCTCAATGAGCCTTGCTGGTTAACAGTCAAGGTCAGCCTTTCAGCTTCGCCAACCCGACCATTGCAAACTTGGCCGTACTGTTGTGGGTGTGGCACTTATTATGGTCCATTCAGCCATATTCTGGAATAATCCAGCTACTTGTAGCTAGGTATTATACGGACCCTCCCTAATTGGTAGGATAGACATGCACAGTGAATATCCCAGCACTCCTTTCTTCTGTGGATGTCCCAAAATAGGACATATCTTAGTTGGGATGCTGACTAGGACCCTAGCTACATGAAAATAGTACTTTCTTTGAGTACGACAGATGTTCATCCATCATTAAGACAAGGAACATCATAGTTGGGCTGTTATCTAGTGTCCTAGCTAGTAGAACACCGTCAGCTCTCCTGCAGTCTGTAGTAGGGAGTTTAATTTCAATCTACTTCTGGTGGTGGATCTTAGCTGTGAGCCGAGAGATTCTCATGTTTTATGCATATGAAACTAGTTCAAATGCCAGTGGTGAATAATTATGGTTAACAAACCTATTCAGTAATGTGGGGATTTTTCCATGGCAGTGAGGTATGTCACGCCTACCATGGGACTGCTCTCTCTCCCCCTGAATTTGCATATAACTATACTAAACCAAAACTATTTGTAGCACTGCCATAGAAGTACTATTTGTAGCTGATAGAGCTTTTGTAGCTATTTAGCAGCTAGCACTGTGTTACTTTTGTGGGACTAGAGTGGCTTATGCTAACTCTTGAGTGTTGCTGCAGCATGTGGGATATGTGTCAACTTGGACAGGCCCTTGAGGCAAGTTTGTCATACCAAATCAGTCAAGATATTAATTTTTAATTCAACGTATTGTACCATATTGGAAGTACCCTGCATCCAGTAGTCCATTGGCAAATGAAGTTTAATTGTTGAGTATTGCCAGTGGTTCTCCTACGCACATTCATCTATCTGTGGAGTTATGCAAATCACTCAGTTAATGCAGTTAATGTGATACTCCTAGGTAATCTGATACCTGGTATACATGTATGTGTGTACACCAGTCATGGCTCCCAGCTTACCTGCTCCACCCACACACACACACTCACTCACACTCACAGTTATCAGTTGGTCGTCTCCACTCGGTGATTGTTACCATAAAGATACCGTCCATTCAGAGCTGTAGAAAGGTCAAGGTATCACTGGATGAAACAGTTGGAGAACTGATGAGGTAAATTGTTCTTAATTGTCGACTTTTTGACCTAATTTATGTACATCTCTCTCTCTTTCTTTCTCTCTCTCCCCCCCCCCCCTCCCACCTCACAGTACCTTGATGCGTCGTGTACCAGACCCAGAGAGTGCTCGTTGGAACCACATGGCCCTCTACCTTCACTCGAGGGAGCCCAACCAGCCCGGCATCTGGATGGAAGACTACAAATTCCTAGCAGCCTACAAACTCAAACCCACTGTAAGTCATATATAGTACGTAGGTACGGACTGGCTGCTTCAGTGCATATTCATAAAAATATGTACTACATGTAAGTTTTCATTTGCACATCTGAGCAAGCACTGTGATGGTTTCCCCCCGGGCTAGGGATATTTGAGATTGTTGTCATCTGTATGCTAGTGTCATTTAGTGGTTGGGTAAGAAAGGGGAGGTGGATTGGGGTCTGTTGGGTGGGTTGACCATTCTTCATTTTGTGGAGTTTCATTATTGCTTGTTGGGCTACCACAAGGTACATTTACGCGTACATGTGCCCCTAAAAGGTTAAGAGGCCCTTACCAGCGCACACGTACATGGATCCACGGCTTCTTGAAGGAAGGCTGGGTCTGATGCATACATAATAATACTAGTATTTGCTAGGGCAGTTTCATTCACCACGTCCGGCATATTCTGGGCTCGCTCTCAAGGATATTTGCCCTGATCAAGTTCTAATGTGGCAGTGTTGCCTCACTGTTTCCTCCTCTATCAGGTGATGCAGTTGCCATAGTAACCACCACATAATATAATAAACCTACTGACAATTTTTCTCCCTTCCTCTTCCTCCATTCCAATGGCATACCCCCTTCCCCCACACAATCTTACTTATTGCTCTTCAATTGTATACACAATATCACTTGTTAATATTCTATTTCTTCTCTTTTTCTCACCCTACTCCCTCTCTCTCTCTCCTCTCTTCCTCCCCCCCCCCCCCCCCCACCCCTTCATGATCACCCTACAGGATGTTGTTGATTTTCGTCCCAAGTATCGTCCTATGCAATTTGAGCTTAGAGTATTCCCCCACGATCACGATGGCTTCAGTGACCAGCTTTATGCCGTTCAGGAACTCCTTGTGGCACAGGACACTCTAGTCTATGAGGTCGTTGACCTCCTCTGCAATAATTCGTAAGTCGTGGATCACTGATAGTGCATGCATGCAGAACAGTGAATCCTTGGGCCCTGCATTGAATTTTGCATAACTTAGCATTATGCTATTTGATCAATAGGAAGGTGATTTTCACCATAAGTAGAAGTTTGTATGCTAAACATTTATGATCTCCAAAATGTTATACACATCAATAATTGTCCAATTATGCTATTTATAGTACATTGTGTATACCAATGGAAAAGCTAGCATATACTGATTTTAGATTCTGATGCATGACGCTATTATTATAGTATCTTGAAGATTATTTTATCACTCTCTTACTTGCCTCAACAGTTCTCTAGAATATGATCCTCGTTTCTATGGCCTATTTCTCCACGACGACTCAATGCTTCCTGTTGATGCCTCCATGTGGGAGCATCTTGATGAGATTTCCCCAACTGGCTACCAGGACAGCCTCGTCATGCACATGATTCACAAACCAGTACAGGTCTCTTTTCAATCGGAGGAGGAAAGGTGAAAAGAGAGAGATGGAGTGAGGAGGGGGGAGAGAGAGGGAGGGAGAGAGAGGAAGAGAGAGAGAGAGGGAGAGAGGGAGGGAGAGAGATGAAGAGAGGGGGAGAGAGAGAGGGAGGAAGGAGAGTGAGAGAGAAAGGAAGGCAATGAAAGAGAACAAATATGACTATCATAACTATTGTTTACTTTGTCTTTTTCTTGTGTTTCTTGTAGCTCCACAACCATTCACGTGGACTTCAGTCAACCTTGTCGAGTTGTCAGAAACATCCTCTGTCGACGATATGGTGTGCGCCATCACTACGAGTATGGATTGCAGTATGAAGGTACAGGTAAATAGTGTGTGAAACATATTACTATCACTATTACCGTAGTGTCCCGGGCAAGCGCCCATGTACTGCATATCAAGGGGCCCCTGTAGCAGCTTCTATACAAACATATGGGATTTTGATTCCAGGTAAGTGCCCATGCGGGCCAAAATCTCTAGTTATGTTGACGTGCCCATGGGCACTTACCCGGGACACTATGGTATAGGCCTTGAAATAGATTCTTTAGCATAACTATGTGTGATATGTGCACTAACAATAACATTATTGTAACTTGAAACTGTTTGCTTCATTGTTAGCCTGGTACCTAACAAAAGCTACAGTGGAGCCCCTATACGTAATAGAGCATTCCAGAAATAAGGACATTCCTTTAATTAGAAAACTATGCAGGGACGCCCCCAACTATTCAATAACGCTACTAAAATGGAATGCGGACGTTTCCTTGCATCAGGACATTCTAAATTTAATGGTTTCAGTTAGTTACTACTGACATACCATAGTTACAACACAAGATCCAATTTAACACAAGAAATTGATTAGCATTTTTACGAATTCTTATAACTTTGGAGCAATTGACAAACTTTACCACAAAAGCGCACGTTTTTCAAAATCAATTTTTTCATGAATTCGATTAGATTAAGTATGGTACTATTATTGCTCTTATTTTGTGCAGGTATAGCTCTTAAACTCTCGGTATCACTTCACAACCAAGGCATCCTAGAGCAGGAGATGATCACACTGGTGCGACTGGCGCCAGACAACCCCGACCTCCAGCTGGCTCAAAAGGCAGCACTCAAGAGAGCCAGCAGCATCAGGAACCAGAAGGCAAGGATTGAGGTGTGCTAAACGGCAATAATGAAAGGATATACCATATAGCTGGAAATATTGGCGGGAAATAAATTTGGCGGTTGAGCCCAAAATCACTATTGCAAGAATATTGGCGGATTTAAATTTGGCGGTTCAGTACGGGATCTCCATGCGTATATATGCGAGCAGGAAATTGTGGCGGATTTTAATTTGGCAGTTGTAATATAGACTGCCAAACTTAATTCTCCGCCAAATTTTCCAGCTATACGGTAGTATCTGATTACGATCTAACTAGCTAAAATAAGTGTGGATCTCCTACTAAGAACTCGGTCTCTGAAGAGATAATTATTTACTGTAGCAGTTGATTGATTTGTTGCTTCTTCTTGCTTTTGCAGGACTCTGACCCCAGAAGATCATCCATGGTTCCAGGTACAAATAAATGCAGTTTGCATAATTATTATATGTAGGTTTCTGAAACTTATTGTTCATGCACTTGATTCTCTCTACGTGATTCACAGATGACGATGTCAATGTCTGGGATGAAGGGCCTGACTCTACACAGAACATTCGCTTTGATAAGAGAAATGCAGCGTTAGTCACAGGAGCAACTTTCAATAAGCTTGTAGAGAGAATGACCTCAGAGAAAGACCATGGTGAGCACTGGTGTGAGAAGAGAGGGAGGGAGGGAGGGAGAGAGAGAGAAAGAGAGTAAAGGATGGAAGGGGAAAGGGAAAATGGACAGAGAGAGAGGGAGGGAGTGAAGGGAGGGAGGGAGGGAGGGGAAGGGGGAAGTGGAGAGAGATAAAGATTGACTGAATTCCCCCCTCAGACCTGGAGTTTGTCAAGACCTTCCTCTACACCTACCAGTCCTTCTCCACTCCCGAGAGACTACTCAAGAAGCTCATTGAGCGATACAACGTTGTTCGACCAGAGGGGATGCCCCTGAAGGCATTTTCTGTAATGAAGCAGACGATCCAAGCCAGAGTGATCAATGCCTTTAAGCTTTGGGTTGACCTCAGTGCTGATTTCAAAGGTATACTACATTGGTGTGTGGGCTTGTTTAATATGATCACAGTTCAATCCTATAGACATGTGGTTACCATGGCTATAGAGAAATATTAGACGCAGACAATGTCCCTCATACTTTATTATATACTATATCCCTATATAATATTGTAGTAATTATAATACCTTGGTTGGGCTTTGCCCCCAACCAGTTGCTATAGTTACATACTCCTCCAGTCAGAGAAGTGCATGCAGGCTATTTTGTTAATTAGATATTGAGTGCTATTTTTAGACGTGTGTTATGAATAGCACCAGGTATTGATACTCCTGCTTGTCCCCACCCACGCAGACAATCCTTCTCTTCAAAATGATGTTCTTCACTTCATCAACACTGTGCTCATCCATGACCATCCTAGACTCTGCAAACCACTCAGAACCAACATACTAGTCATAAAGGTACAGTACGGGAACTACCCTTACTCTCTCCCCTTCCCTAATCCCTAGCTTAATTGAAGGGGTATCCTCACAGGAATAATGCAGCCCTCTTCCTTTATCGCTAGTCTCCAAAATTACAGATGTTAAATATTATAATTATGCCTTATGACAATACACTGGCATCTTTATTAAGGGGGTATCCTCATTTTCTGGGTGTTAATTGAAGATGTATCCAATGTCCTTGATTTTGATGAAGATTTCTTTAATATCTAATAATTATTTATGGTGTTTCATAATATGATTGCCTTTTTATTCATTAGGGAGTGATTCAGAAAAAGAACCTCAAAATGTTCCGAGAGCCTCCACCTCCCGTCAAGGTACGGACTAGAACTTTAATTACTTGAAGTACCATTTTTATGAGCACATTTTTTATTTTGTAGTTTCCTGCTAATCCGACCTCTACCCTCTTGACTATCTTTGACTTTGATCCTGAGGAGATTGCCAGACAGCTCACTCTGATTGACTTCTCACTTTTTGCAAAAATCAAACCAGCAGAACTGCTGAATCAGGTAATGAAAATTAATGTCTGTACGCTAGTACAAGTACACGCACTCGCGCATGTTGAAGTGATTGATGTAATTTATTGATAAACTCACTCGCTCACTTTTGTACTGTACGTACACTTGTGTACACACTACCTCACAAAAGCTATGCTATTCATAGCTGTTACTATACTGTAGTGCTGCCGACTGATGTGTATACGTATGATAAACCACTCTTCATATTTTACAGGCATGGCAGAAGCCCAAGTACAAGCACCGTGCTGTGAACATCCTGAGACTAGTGGACAGAATGAACAACCTCACACTGTGGGTGGCCACCACCATCCTGTCACAGCGGGTACGACCCTAGTAATTAGTATACATGTAGCTAGTATACCATATTATAGCTGCAAGTTATAGCAGAGAATTAAATATGGGATCTGCCTTCACAACTACCAAATTAGTAGTATAATTTTATTTATCCTTTGATTCTTAGGATGTCCATGAGAGAGCGAAGAGAATAACAGACTTCATTCAAATATCAGTGGTGAGTTACATACATGTACATACTGGTATGTATTTAATTTTGCTACGGATTAAAATTTTTATAACCTTGTCCTCTTTCCCACCCCACTCTCTCCCAAACACAATAACACAGCACTTATTGGAACTTCACAACCTATGCACTCTCATGTCTATACTGAACGGGCTGGCTCATCCTTCCATCACACGGTTAAAAAAGAGCTTTACAAAGCTTGACAAGTCGGCCAACAAGAAGCTGGAGTCACTACAGGCCCTGGCCAGACCAGGAGAGAACTTCAAGCTACTTAGGGAAGAGCTAAAGAAAGCCAACAACCCCTGCATACCATACCTGTACGTCTCAAATGATATAATTATACATCATAGCTAGATACAGTGGTCTTATTCTCCAGTCTTTTTTGGGGGGGGGGGACTACTGTGCATCAGGCATGCGAGTGCCACTAAGCCAAGCCCACCCCCCCTCCCCCAAATGAGGCTGGGGACAAGAGCACTCTAGATCTGTGTATAAGAGCTTTCTCTCATACTATTATATCGTACATCATTTTTGTTCTTGTAGGGGTCTTTACATGTCTGATTTGACATTCTTGGACAATGGAAATCCCAACCTGCACGCAGATGGTCTGATCAACTTCTCAAAGTGTCGACTCATCTACAACAGAATTAGAGACCTCGTCCTAAGACAGGTATGCAAGCAATCAAAGAACTTGACCCTAAAAGTTGACTGGTTTGATAAAAATTTTATGACAAGTAGTGTATAGGGGGGTAGAGTATTATTATGAGTGTCCATCTGTTTGTACAGGATAAGCCGTATCACTTTGAAGAGGCTCCAGCACTTCATGAACATTTGATCAAGTTTCATTTCCTGGACACTGATGTTCTCTATGATGTTTCACTACAGAGGGAACCTAGGTATGTATAATAATATTATAAGCACAAACCCTGGTACACATAGTCACTATACTGAAACTGTTTGCTTACAGTGTATGTTATGTTCTGCTTAGTATACCTTAATGATAATATCATTGTGACCTGCCATGAGAGAGGGGACCATTTATGGTAGTATGAAATAAGACCTATTATTTTTTATCATGCAAACAATGTCCAAGTTGGCCGTTTTTTGGGAATAGCAACCGTGATCAAGGTCCCGATGTAGCCACCAAATCAGCACCATTAGAGGTCCCCATTATGTTTATACTTGATTATATAAACTCAGTGTTAAAGTGTTACATTCTGTTTTCAGGGATAAAGGAAAGTAAAGCACAGTCACTCCTTACATTGACTTGACTAGACTGAGTCCTGATAAAATTATTATTATTCATACAAAATTAATACCGAACACAGGCAAAATATCCACCTTGTATATCGTATCTTTGTGTTTAGTAGCATGACAGAGCTAAAGCTCATGCACTATATGTTTTATTAATTTTTGTGTTTGCAGTTGATTGCATTGTATGATATTAATTATGTATTATAGTCATCATAATTATTTTTGTCACTGATAATCACCGTACAATAATCACATGATGTTATCACTTCACGATATTTTTCTCTTAATTAAAGGAAAATAATTATTGACAACAATTATTAGCTAGCTATCTGAAGTGACATCGTTCTCAGTTGCTATCTGCATGAAACAAACGAAAATTCATTGTGGACAATTTATTGTGGTAAAACTTGCTACTTACACGTTAAACAATAATGATTAGCAACAGCAATTATCCCCAGTATAATTATTAAATATTATTATAGCTAGTGTTACCTTTCTGCAGTTATCAGGTCATTATGGTTTATATTAATAATGAACCCTTGACCATCTCCCCAGTAGCTGCACAGTGTAATGGTGCATGTGGTAAAAGGTCGTCAATAGAATGCGTACACATCGATCGATGCTGGCCCCAGAAATCATGGAGATGGCGTCTAAGATCGACTCTCAACCTTGATAGCGACAAGTTTCGATGCTTCAATCACAGAGACGAACTCGACAACACAGTATTCCTTCCGAAGTTCAGGTTGGTCACGCTGCTGCAGTCGCGCGCGGGCCAGCCCCTTGTGGCAGTGATGCGTGCTATATATAGCGCAAGGCTAGCTTTATTTATCCATGGCATTACGTAAGCCAAGAAAACACGTGAAGTTCAACCAACAGTACTTCTCAGAGAAAGTAGCGCTCAGCTTGTAATCTATTCGCTGGATACACGCGTAAGATACTCTACATATTTACTGATTTTCAAGTCTCAGAAAGGCTCCAGCGAGGCCCTGAATTTTCTCATAATTACCTCATAGATTACACCATAGGTTTCATCATAATTACACTATAATTACCTCATAACCACAGAAAAGTAAATTGCTACTGGGGAGATAATGAACAACTTGGAGACTACGTCCAGAGTCCCTCATGAATACGCCGCCATAAATTCGAACTAGGACACATCGACAAACTGCGCATGCTCCGTATACGCGTACAATATCGGGGCGCGCGGCTTGAGCCGGTTGACCTTCACCTGCCACGTGTTCGACTGAATAGGGAAATCCCCCCGAGTGCGAGCTCGCCAAAGAAAGCGAACCGAGAAAATCGCCATATCTCATCGATAGTCCACGATGTCTTCTACGCTAGGTTCGAATTCTGGGTCCCAACAACTTTTCATGCGCGCTAAACATTTTGAAACAGTTTCACAGGAATTACATCATAAGTTTCATCATAGGTTTCAT
The DNA here is from genome assembly GCA_963930775.1 of Cliona cf. orientalis. Taxonomy (NCBI): domain Eukaryota; kingdom Metazoa; phylum Porifera; class Demospongiae; order Clionaida; family Clionaidae; genus Cliona; species Cliona cf. orientalis. The sequence goes on from OZ005696.1 coordinate 2,471,685, forward strand.
CATCATTTCATCATCATTTCATCATCATTTCATCATAGCGAGAGCCGAATTCTTTGTTTCTAATTGGGACTCTGGACGTAATGAACCCTTGACCATCTCCCCAGTAGCTGCAAAGTGCAATGGTGAATGTGGTAAAAGGTCGTCAATAGACTGCGTACACATCGATCGATGCTCGCCCCAGAAATCATGGAGATGGCGTCTAAGATCGACTCTGCAGCCTTGACGGCGACAAGTTTCGATGCTTCAATCACAGAGACGAACTCGACAGTACAGTATTCCTTCCGAACTTCAGGTTGGTCACGCTGCTGCAGTCGCGCGCGGGCCAGCCCCTTGTGACAATGCGTGCTATATATAGCGCAAGGCTAGCTTTATTTATCCACGGCATTACGTAAGCCAAGAAAACACGTGAAGTTCAACCAACAGTACTTCTCAGAGAAAGTAGCGCTCAGCTTGTAATGTATTCGCTGGATACACGCGTAAGATACTCTACATATTTACTGATTTTCAAGTCCCAGAAAGGCTCCAGCGAGGCCCTGAATTTTCTCATAATTACCTCATAGATTACCTAAGAGATTACACCATAGGTTTCATCATAATTACACCATAATTACCTCATAACCACAGAAAAGTAAATTGCTACTGGGGAGATAATGAACAACTTAGAGACTACGTCCAGAGTCCCTCATGAATACGCCGCCATAAATTCGAACCAGGACACATCGACAAACTGCGCATGCTCCGTATACGCGTACAATATTGGGGCGCGCGGCTTGAGCCGGTTGACCTTCACCCGCCATGTGCTCGACTGAATAGGGAAATCCCCCCGAGTGCGAGCTCGCCAAAGAAAGCGAACCGAGAAAATCGCCATATCTCATCGATAGCCCACGATGTCTTCTACGCTAGGTTCGAATTCTGGGTCCCAACAACCTTTCATGCGCGCTAAACATTTTGAAACAGTTTCACAGGAATTACATCATAAGTTTCATCATAGGTTTCATCATCATTTCATCATCATTTCATCATAATTTCATCATAGCGAGAGCCGAATTCTTTGTTTCTAATTGGGACTCTGGACGTAATTATAATAATATTATATTACAAGCAGGCCCTGCTGCATATGATTGTTGTATTTTGGCATCAGTTAGGAATCCACAAAGTAGCGGATGTGTATGTACTCGATAAGTCTCAGTGGAATATAGACGTAGAGTAGTCTGGGGTACCAGCCTCTTGCAAAGGGGCTGGTAGCTAACCCAGACTAAAATGGAGCAGAATTACATAAAGTCCATACAACAAGGTACATAGTGATACTGCTGACAGCTGGTCACATAATAGCTAACATGAATACCCTGAAGTGGCTGCACCAAATGAAGAACAAGAACCAGAGGCTGACATGCAGTGGGTGCTATATAGCTATATTATAATATCACTTCAACCCTTCAAGTACGAGGTTCGCTAATAATTATTATGGCTGGAACTTAACATAAAAATGCTGATGGGTTGTCACGAGGACCCCCAGACACAACCGTGGCGATTCAAAGGGGGGAGGAGTGTGACAAAGTGGAGCCACAGGGCTGAGCATATGCACCCCATGCACCTGTTTTAGACAGCCCTTGCAGGAATCATATTATGCTAGCTAGACTGAATAGATTGTTATGAGAACAGCACTTGTCATGTTAATAATATTGTTTTTGTCTTCCCACACCCCCCCCCCCCCCTTATCTATATAAAGCTGGCTTGTAGCTTGTATGATGCTCTATAGTCTATTCTGTTCCTGGTCTCTATCGTTAATAATCCTATCGAATCTATATGACATTGTGGCAATCAGGAACATCCTGCCCTTCAAGAGGAAGTGGGAATGCTCAGTAGAAAGGAGGTATTGGGGCAAAATTATGACATGTGAACTGCCAGACTCAAGATGCACCTTGCAGATGTCATTGACTGGAAACTCCATCCAGTGACCAGACATGGAGACTGTATCACGCAGGGATACATGATAATATAGCATTCCTGTTTGATCAACTTCTTATCGATTATTCCAAATGAATGATTTACTCGGATGGTGTACTGTTTTTTGCAAGTTGTTGAGGGGATGCAGCAATTCACTGCAACTACATTCTTGATCCTTTTCTTGAACATAATGAATCGAATGTGTGTTTACATTATGCAATAATGCTCGAAAGGTATATACATGGAAGAGATCAGCATGACTCCTAAAAAATCTCACTGGTTGCATCAACACAACTCTCCAGCACGAATCGACTCGATAATCGGTAATTCAGTGTTCCAAGTGAAGGTTATGTGAATCTCGTGCCTCTGCTGATGGCTGAAATAACTACGGTAGAATAGCTGATTTGTAGTACATTCTCTGAAATTAATCTGGATTCTCTTCAATGGCACCGAAACCTTTCATATCTAGGACTCCATAAAATGTGTCATTATTGAAGCCCATAAAATGTGTCCTCATTGAAGCTACCTCCCAATGGCTTAAATTTTTAGGGGAGGGACTTCTGACTACAAAATGCTCATATGGCTTTAAGCTTAGAGAGGTCCCGTTTAGTACTGCAATATGCTGGATCTCAACTGTGATAGATTTAATGAAGGTACACCGTGGCTCACAGCACAGCCAATAAATGGCACTGACTAGATTAGTGTTCTTAGGGAACTCGTAGTCCCCAATAAGAGAAGCTTTGATTAAAATAGCCGTACATCGCTAAAAGCCTTCTGGTAAGCTGCCTGCGTGGATATGAATCCATTCCACTCGACACACAAATACCTCCATCTGCAGCTACTTGGTTCCATAGGCTGATCTTGCTGCAAGTCCAAAATCCCAGAGTAATTCGCCTTGGAGACCGTTTCCAACACTACCCTGGAATAGGGACGACTTTCGATAATATCTTGCTAGCCTTAAGCTTGCTACAGACTCCACACTCGCCCTGGGCTCCGTACTGAAGCATATGTATCGTCCATAGCATCAAGCTGCTGGATCCGTTCCTTTAATTTACCCATCTTGCGCTCATTTTGTGTTTTCAAGTACTCTAGTAAGTATCAAAATGTTTCTTTTATTAATTTTTGTACAACTTGTGCAAATGTCCAATGGAACTCCTGTTTTACTTTTAATTTCTCATAATCTTTCTTGGTTTCTAGATATCTTCGAGCAAACTTTCTAGCATGTTGACGAGCGTTCTTATTACCATGTAGCTATTCATCATCGGAGGAGTCTGAGAATGTTTCATTAATTTTTGTACTACTTATGCAAATGTCCAATGGAACTCGTGTTTTGTTTTTTTCATTTAATTTTTGTACTACTTGTGCAAATGTCCAATGGAACTCCTGTTTTGCTTTTGATCTTTCTTGATTTCTAGATGTCCTCGAGCAAACTTTCTAGCATGTTGACGAGGGTTCTTATCATTAGGCATGTAGCTGTTCATCATCGGAGCAGTCTGCGAATGTTTTTTCGTTAATTTTTGTACTACTTGTGCAAATGTCCAATGGAACTCCTGTTTTGCTATAACCTTTCTTGACTTCTAGATATCCTCGAGCAATCTTTCTAGCGTGTTGACGAGCGTTCTTATCATTGAGGTATGTTCCTGATCCAAATATGGATGAAAATTTCCATATAAAATCATCCATGTTTGGATGATTATTGTATACCTCTCTCTATAGAGAGGCTGATGTCACCTACAATCATCCAGTATCGGATGATTCTGTTCATCCAATATTGGATGTGGCCTGTTTCTTCCATTATTGGATGCTTTATGTCATCAGTTTCTGGATGAAACTTGCATGATACAATAATCATCCATTGTTGGATGTTATTTATCATCACTTTCTCACAATCTTTCTTGACTTCTAGATATCCTCAAGCAAACTTTCTAGCGTGTTGACGAGCGTTCTTATCATTACCATGTAGCTGTTCATCATCGGAGGAGTCGGTGAGTTTCATCTTGTTGTACTCCTTAGCCAGTAGATCCAAGGATTCATTATGGGAAGCTGGACTTCCAACCAGAGAGCCACTACAATCATCGAGCTCATCGTCATTGGGCTATTCCAGATATTGTGGAGGAAGAGATTTGCATTTTCTACCCTAAATACTACTTGAATTTGCAAAATCATCAATACTAATCAATTACCTGATTTAATAAAAATCCCCATTTTTAACCTATAAAACTGATAATTCCTCTACCGTAACACCCTGGATGAGCTACCCCATCAATACTCGTTATTTGCTGCCATGTCCCCTCAATACTTCATTAATATCCACAATGTGACTGCAGTATCGCAAGTGATTGCAGCGTGGGGCTGGCTGCTGACAGATCTGCATGGAGACTCAGAGTGATCTCGGAGGTTCCTCAGGATGATGATTAAAACCTGGGAACTAGGTCTGGGCCAAATCTTCGTGAATAATTTTAGGCAGCTTCTTGAAGAAGTTGAATAATAAAATGGGCTTTTCAACTGCTCTGAGCCAAGGAAGTAGTGCACATACACAATAAAAATTAGAAAACTTTGTGTCACGTGACATGAGTCTACGATCAAATGGAGGAAGCACTTGAGCAAACAGCTCAGATATTCAACTAGTCGTCGATCATTTTGGGAGTGCTAAAAGTTCCTTTAGCCCCAGAACTTACAATAAAGAGAAAATTTTATGTGATCCAGCACTTGTTGGCCAAAAATACATGTATATTCTGGTCATATTCATGCATTTGTCTTTTTTAAGAATAATAGGTAGCTAACTTTCTCTTGAATAATGGGGTACAGTAGATAAGTGAAGAATAATTATTTGAATAATGGGCACATTTAACAAAATATTTGGCCCAGGCCTACTGGGAACGCAGATGTGGCATCACTGCACTCAATAGAAATAGGGGGGCTTTGGTCATCGGCCATCGTCCAGCTTAGTATGCCAAACTGTTCACTGTTTACGGAGTTTAATACTGGTAGCTCTTTATTTATAGTGATGTAATAGTTCTGAGCAAGAGGTACTAGCTGATATTTAATATACGCGGTCGGAAATATCATGCGGCTGCGACTGCTTTCAACTAGCCTAGAAAGTGAGCCAACTTGCTGCTGATGATGATGCAGACTCACTACATACACACACAGCAATTGCGCAATATTTTATCCGTACTATATCATCTATGATTATATCATGCACATATCCAGCCCTTCCATTAACATTGCGCATGCACAATAATTAGCAGTTTCAAATCCAGACCCCTCCCTTTTCCGCAGAGCTGCGCGCACGCGGAGAAGGGAGGGTCTGGGCCGCGCCGATATTGACGACCAATACCAGATCGGCATAGCAATCATCCCGGTTGATGTGCAGGTATAAATATGACAAACCCACACGATCACTGGTGCTTGGCCTGGTGACTCAACAGCCTTGAAGAGCAATGGCAGTAGATTGGCCAAAGGTGTTTATGCTGCAGCTGCTTCTTGTACTATTATCAGTGTTGAGCACTTCTGGAACGCATGACAGGTGCTATAAGCATTTGTAGTACTCCTTTTTTCCTGTAGTAGATGTACATGTATGCTATTATGTATTTTTACTGCTGCAGCACTTGTTACACCCAAGGAGTGACCTCTCGTGCTATGACAGGAACACGCACCGTCTACTATACCCAGTACTACTACGTCAGCTGTGGACTCTTTGGATGGGGCAGGTGTCGACGATCAAGGTATACTATGTTTTAGTATGCCAGTGTGCATAGACTCATTGCTGAATTTATATACCGTATTGTCTCTAATTTAACGGACATCTCTAATTATCCGGACACCATTTCGAATTATTTTTTACCTCTAATTACACCGGACAGCCAATGAAGTTTGAAGTTTTGTTGTTCTAATTATCTGGACATCGTTGTTCTAATGCGGACAGCTTGCGTGGTACTGCTCAAGCAAAATTTGCAGTGGACAGCTGCTTCTTTGGTGGTACTGAAGGAGGCGAGTTGTTCTCTTTCCCACCATGAACAGGGAGCTCCAGGTACCATCTCAATTTCTCAATCTCTGCAGCTGCTCGATCGCACGTCCATTTGACCGAATGCGCATGGCATTGCGTGAAAGCGTATTCTAATTCATCGGACACTTCGAATGCCAACTATTTTCATGTGCTCTAATTATAGCGGACATTGGCCAAAATAATTATTTTTCTGGTGTCCATTAAATTAGAGGTAATACGGTATCATAATTATGAGTCAGAGAATATGCATACTTAAAAAATAATTATGAGTCAGAGAATATGCATACTTTTTTTCCGAGCAGGCAAGCACAGCGGCAGGAACCTTATACATACTATGTCACAGCATACTTTCAGCAGTTCCAATGCTGTCCAGGATACAGAGCTCGAACTGGTGGAGGATGTGAACGTAAGCTCCCTGCAAAAATGCAACAGAGCATATAAAGATGTTCGTTAACATCACTTCAACACAGCAATATGTGATCCAGTTTGTCAAAATGGAGGGACTTGTGTTCACCCGAACACATGCCAGTGTCCCTCAGGAATATACACTGGATCTATTTGTCAGACACGTGAGTACATCAATTATTGTAATTATTGCCATGTATCTTATAATATATATGTGATTCTTGGCAATAATATCATCCCAATGGCATTATGCAGCAATTTGCGTTCCTGATTGTGACCGTGGACGTTGCACAAGTCCTCAGACTTGCACCTGTGATGCAGGATACACAGGGGATCGTTGCAGATTGGGTGAGAGAAGAATAACAATTCTGGCGTATCGGTCCTTACTATAGTAGAACTTGTACGTACGTAGATTGCATGTACATTAACTACAACAACAATTTTTCAGACATTGTTGAGTGTGCTGATGGGAATAATGGCGGTTGTGATCACATCTGTACCAACACTATTGGTAGCTTCACGTGCAGCTGCAGAGAGGGCTTCGAACTCTCTTCAAACCAAAGAACTTGCAATGGTACGTATGCACGACAAAAATAGTTATTGGTACATGCATGGTATGTTATGCAAGGTGCATGTGAAAGGATTGCATAAATTTAGCTACAAAATTAATATCATAATATGATAGGTAATTTCATGGGGTACTACTTTTCGTTATTTTCGTGGTTGACTTGGTAGTCATGAAATTTTTCCACCCACGAAAATTCAATGCCTATGGTATGGTTATGCGAGTCCATGATGATGAGCATGGCCAAAAACATCGTGGCAGCACGGCCAACACTTCCCAGTGTTGGAAAACAACACTATAGTCACTGTCATCCAGCTGATAGCATCTAATATTCTTCTATCTCATGCTATTTGTCCAAGCAGATGTGGCTTAGTAACAAAGAAGATCGCAAGCAAGATCAAGCATGTGTATCGATTACATCATCGCTTGTGCAGTGCCACGCCCCTGGACTGATTGCTATCATAAAATTTAAAACCACGAAAATTAATTTTGAGGGCCTTTTCAGACTTTCCATGAATATCTGCCATATGGTAATCTGGGTCTCAATAAAAAGATTATTAACAATAATGGTAAAAATCATGGTAAAAATCATAATAATTATCATGCTACTGCAGCTTATTTTATGTTTGTGCATGCAACCACTGCTTGGTGTACTTGATGATTTATGTGGTTTCGTGTACATACCACTGCTGGGTGGCACTACAAGTGGTTTTGATAGTTTCAGCTTGGGTACCCTACAGTGCCTAGAGTAAGGCCTTGAAGTTTATCAAGGCAGACAGTTGATTTTGGCAGAGCATTTTCATATTATTAGTAGTGGGTTGTTAATGAGTAGATGTAGCCAGGGAGTCTACTGCTTATATCAACTTATTTATCCTTTTTGCAACTTTGACCATCTGTTACTCGTCTCCATAGATGTGAATGAATGTCTGGTGAATAATGGAGGCTGTGTCCAAGCGTGCATCAACCTGGTTGGTAGTTATCGGTGTGCTTGCAACACTGGCTATGAATTTGAGAACCTTCCAGAAGGCACACCACCAACCTTGACAAATACTGGACGAGCCTGCATAGGTATCATGGTACAATAATGTAGCTCAGCTAATTGAGTTTATCATAGAGTCATTATGACAAAATTCATGCCAAATAACATTATTATTCTGATTCTGCTAGTGTTAGTGTAGACAAGAACAAAATTAATGTAATTGCTACCCACAGCGACTAGCCTATGTCACGAGCTCACACTCGAACACGTCGTACTAGTGCTTGACTTTCTCTAGATGGGTAGAGAGATATTTGATACTTTCCTTGCAGTTTGTTTAGCTATAGAACCTAGCTTGTGTTTGTATAATACTTAAGTTGTATATCATATAGCGGGAAACGTTCGAGGGAGAAACCTTTTGTGGATTGGTAGGAAGGGAGCATTTCGTGGAGAAAATTTTCACAGAATGTTAAACTGATCGCATAATGGGTGTGGCATGCCTAAAATTTCGTGGAGAAAACTTTCGCGGGTTGCTGTAAAATCGCGAAATTCGTGAAGATTTTCTCCCTCGAAAGTTTCCCGCTATACGGTATCACTCAGCTTGATTACTCTAACATTATTGCATACACAGATGTTAATGAATGTGACAGGAACAATGGTGGTTGTGGTCAAGTCTGCTCCAACTCCGTTGGCTCGTTTGAATGCAGCTGCAACAGTGGATATCAGCTCCTCAGAGACGGTCAACAATGTGGAGGTATAACCATACATTTAATATTGCAACAGGATTGGATTAAAGCACTGACACAATATTGTTATCTAAATTTAATGTAGATATTAATGAGTGCGCAATAGGTACACACAACTGCTCCGGCTTAGCTCAGTGTGTGAATGAGGTTGGTTTCTTCCAGTGTGAATGTCCAGAGGGATACCGCTTGGATGACACACGAACATCGTGCATTGGTATGCATAAGGCTTCAAATCCAAATTCCATTGGGATATTAAATTTTATCAACTCATGAAAATTAAATGCAGATATTGATGAGTGTGCTGAAGGTATCTCTGGATGCAGCCAGCAGTGTAACAACACCATTGGAAGTTTTGAGTGCTCATGTGTAGATGGTTACCGATTGGCTTTTGATGGAAAAATTTGTAATGGTATGTATATACATACAATGTAGGGGGTGTTTCTTTATCTACAAGTAACACATGTGCATAGGTCACTATAAAAACCCTCAATGATCCAGAGTAAACTAAAGCATATGATCATGATAGATCAGTAAAACATTATTGTGTGTGGGTACTGTAGTTATAGGTGTATTGAGTGGGTTTTGGTGATATCTTACAGACATCAATGAATGCACTACTTCTGAAAACATGGGTGGGTGCGAGTACTTCTGCATCAACACTGTGGGCAGCTACTACTGCGACTGCCCAACAGGATTCACTCTATCAGGGGATGAGAGAACATGCGAAGGTAGGTAAACAAATAAATATATTATTAGCTATTTGCAATGATTTGAAAATTATACACTACCAATACTATTATTCTGTACATGTACACACTTGACCACCCTAGGATGCATATGTGGAAGCCCCAGACCTTAACCACTACACCAGGCTGCTCCCACAAAATATATATCCATAATTATACACGTACACACCTATGTACACACACACATGCACACACGCACACACCCACACAGACATACACACGCAATGTACTAGTGATGCACAACTGAGTTCCATTCCCATCTATTGTGACTTTGAACAAGTCACTTTATCCCCATTGCTCCAGCATATTTAGTTGTAAAAGGTGGACCTGGCTTCGGCTGAGGTGGCACAGCCCATCTACCTAGTGGGTTCCAGGTTGGACTTTGGGTGCCAAACCAGTGACGAGTTCCTGCAAGTTCCTTACTTGGCTCAAAGAAAATAGGCCAGCGATACTGGTGGGCCTACATGTATGACTCCAGGAAAATATATTAAACGTACCAGCTCGTCACCCAGTCCTTACGGACTAGGGGGCATGAGGAATCTTTACACCATTTGCTATATTATTGTAGTCACCTAGTAACCAAAGTTTTCATAGGGAATTATCAGCTATGGGATGCCTGATCGGGATATTATAATTATTATTATGCATAGCGTGTGAGAGCAAGAGGAAAAGTGATCCCCTTTTGGATTTTTTTTCATTAGCACAAGATGAGAAGCCATATGCCAACAACAGTGCTTGTTTACCTGTGGTTGATGTAACCTTGCAATATTAGGTCACTGATTGTTCCCCCAATGGTACATGGTCATTCATTAAGAATATCCGTTATAGTACAAGGGTGCAGAGAAGGGCATTAATTAAGATGTTGCACCATTAGATAGAAAATTAAATTCTTAATACTTTAATTGACCCTTACCAGTAATGGCTACTGAAATCTAGTGATCTCTTGCTCTGCCTGTGTAGCCCTCCCCACTCCTTGTGGAAGCGGTGGTTGTATTATAATATTATTGCATAGAGCTTATAGACCAATAAATGTGACTTCATAAGCATACCACTAGGCAACGTTGTTCAATTTTATCATCAGTCACTAGCATCATCTGCTAGCATACATGCAATATAGATCGCTAATTATGATTATTATGCATGTAGTATAAGACAACCCTAATCACCACAGCCATGCATGTATTATCGTAGCCAAGGAATGTCCAGCACTTAGTAGACCTCGCAATGGAACAATCAGCTGTACGCCAAGTGACAAGCAGACCACTGGCGATGTGTGTGCATTTGACTGTGACGGAGGCTTCAAACGTCAGGGTTCAAGGAATCGAGTGTGCCAAGGTGACTCCTGGACTGGATCAAGGGCAGTCTGTGACCCTTACGAGTGTGATAGACTGGAAGCACCAACCAATGGTGCTCTGCTGTTTCCCTGTGATCAAGAGTATGGTACAAGCTGCTCAGTTTTGTGCACGTTTGGCTTCATGCTGCAAGGATCATCCAAGCAGTCGTGTGTACTAGTGGATGGATCCAGAACTGAAGTAGAATGGACTGACCCCCCAATTTGTATTGGTAGGTGTGAATACATGATTAGCTAAGTGTATGCATGACCGAGTTATTACAATGTCTCCATAAAAGTAAATTATTATAGCTATAGCAAGAAACTAGCAAGGCAGAAACTTTCCATGATATATATGAATATCTTGACAGAATTGCTTCCTCAATAGCACCTATTCTACTCTTACATGCAGAGTCTAACCCATGTCAACCCAATCCATGTCTAAATGGAGGAAGGTGCACCAGAAAAAATCAAGTTGAACTCTCTGATCAGTCATTTGAGTGTAACTGTCAGGGAACAGGTTTTGAAGGTTCCACATGTGAGAGGGGAGTTGTAGAGGTGCCATCAATCTCAACTCTCTCACAGAACCAGCCGCACACCTTTGCAATCAGTGCTAGACCTGAAATGGACATGGGTGTGAACATAGAGGGAGATGGTTTACTACTGGTCTCTCCTTCTAGCGTCACTCTGAGTCGCAGTGCCCCTACGGCACAAATCAGTATCACAGGTCTGCGGTTAGGACAGTATAGCCTACACTACACACTGACTGGTCCCATAGCAGACGGTTTTGACACTCCTGAAGATTCCCGTGTATTTGTTGGGCCTGCACAGAGAGGACCTAATGAAATCAATGCCTATTTCCGCTCAGTTAAGAATATAGTTGGCTTTTTGAATGAGAGTTGTTGCATGTCAAAATTTACCTATCCAGAGTGTCCCATGACCACCGATGCAGTGACTTTCATGTCTACTTGCTTGTGGACAGCCGATTCAAGCACCTATGCTACAAATGGAATCGTCTTTGCCCGTTTCAAATCTCTCAGTATTCCTGTTTCGGTCAGTGGCATTGAAATTAATTACAATATGGGAACTATTGACACTAGTGTGCCTGAGGCTAGCTCTTGCAGAGCATGTGAAGAAAATGCGAACAAGCTTGTGACACCGCAACAGTCAGTGGTTCCAGAGGGATTTGAAAATTGCTATTTTTACTCCATTCAACCAGGTGATATTGCAGATTTCCTCGCTAGCTATGCTTTAGCAAACACCTACATAAATCGCATTAGTCCACTAATTCCATCATGGATAGGAGTTCAACTCCTACGTCCAACTTCCACTAACACACCAAGCTTCAATGACGGAGATTTCTCCACGGCCTTGGTTGAGCAAACAGATGTCTCCAGCATTGATGGATGTGAGAGTTTACAACCAATATCCCCAGGCCTGTACTCAGTTCTAACATATGCTGGTAGTCAACAACTAGAGCTAAGGGTGAATGAAGAAACTAAGGTGCACGATGTTAGAAAAGAGACTGTGTGTGTGGCAGTCAACCTTTGTCAAGAGATGGAATCTCCTCTTCATGCACAACTGCCTCAGGGAGTACAATCTACAATCTCAAAACTAACATTGCTTAAGCCATACGAAGAGGCAGGCTGGGACTATTCCCTTGATACAGTGACATTCTATCCCATAAAAAGATCGTTTTCAGTTAGCGGTATGTATTGGAATGGAACGAGCATGTACACACCATATTTCCCTGGAGCAGACATGGAGATAGGGACATTTATCTATCCAAGTTTTTCCTCCTCTAAAGAGGGATATGTGCGGATGAAAGCTGATCCTTTCGGGGAATTGGGATTACTGTCTCTCAATGTGGAAAGCTCTGAGGTGAGTTGACTAGGCTGTCTATTTTTAAATCGTCATTCCAATGTGATTATTGATTCTTTTTTATAGGTTCGACATGGTATCTTCAGTGGTGGATTGTCAATAGAATTGAACATTGAAATTGAGAAGGATATTAATTCGCTTATGCTGATTAGTTCATCCTCCATCGTCTACTACACATCAGGTGAGCTACAGTCTGTATTCACAACAATAACTTCTTGTGTAAGATACACTGTGAAATAGTGCAGATTGCATAGCTACATATGTTTTCCTTTGCAGAAAATTCACCTGATATTTGCAATCAGGGAGTGTCGATCCCAGCAAAGTATATTCCTCGTGCAAGCCAGCATTTCTTTTCCCAGCTTTTTTCACTAAGTGAAGAGACACCAGAATGTGATATGTCCCTGTTTATCAACTTTGATCATTCCTTGGAATTCCAGGGCATGAGCATGCACTTGAATGCTGGCTGCCCCAGGCTTCGATTTGACAGGCTAGTCTTTCCACAGATGATCCACACACTATACTTCACAGAATCCAGCGATTTTCGCTCACAGTGTGTATGGAAACCTGATGTGGATCTTGGAGTGTCTGACCCTACCCTCAGTATTCGTTCAACGTTAAGGCAGGTCAGTAGGGTACCTCTAGGGTCATTTCTAACCCTACTTCCCGGTGAAGATTCTCTAGCGCTCTCTGCCGCATTTCCACCTGGTGATGATCAACGAAAGGTGAAACTTCACTCGGTTGATGCATCTTTGCTTGGGACAATCTTCAACACAGAGATAGATATTGAAGAGGGAATGCTCAGTTTCACAGCCAATACAGATGTCTATGGTGAATATGCAGCCCAATTGACAGTCTCAGCCCCCACAAATGAACCTTGGGAGAGGATGGTACTCACAGTGGAAGGCGAAATGAGTGACAGTACTGTAGGTGAAATAGACCAATACGTCAAGAATTATGTCCTTGAAGACATCATCAACAAAGGACTAGAGAGGGAAAGAAATGGCAGGCAAGCTGTCATAAGAGCTAATCAGACTCTGACTATGCTAACAGCACAGCTAAGAGTGAGGGAAAGGCAACTAGAGGAAGCGAAAGAGAACTATGAACAAGCCCTTGAAACATCACGAATTGCCAATGAAACTCTGAGAAATGCCACTTCTGGAGTGGATACTGCCAACGCAGAAGTCCTTCAGGCACAAAGTGCACTTAATCAAGTTTGCCGAGAAGATAGCTGCATAGATATAGGAATAGAGCGTGAAGTTTGCCAAACATGCTATCAAGACATACTCAGTGAAGAACCCGGTGAGTGCACCGTCCTGAGACCTCAAGTGATGAACTTTGACGAATTGGTACGATACATGACTCGCAGGAGATGGGAGTACCGTACAATCTGTGAAAATTACTGTTACAGGGTGTGTGGGTGGTTTACTTCCTATACAAGGTGTAGGAGGAGATGCAGAGGCAAGTGTGTATCAGTGGCTTACAGCGTACCAATTATAGAGAGAGTCCAAAGGACAGTCCTGGTACCCGAAACAGAATCTTGTGACCCTCCAATGCAAGTTCTGGAACTATCGATCCCCATGTCATGCTGTCAATCCTACATAGAGAGATCCCCGGATGTCCAATGCCGAGAAATGTGTCAAAGTGCTCAAGTACAAGCCACTCAAAGATTAAACGAGGTGAACAGGGAGGCAGCTGAGCCATTTGAGAGACTCAATGAGGCAAGAGAGGCGGCCCTCGCAGCAAATACGAGGCTAGCCAGGGCTCGTATTCAGCGGGACAATGCACAGCTCATGAGAGATCAAATCATTCAGCCGTATCAGAGTGCTCAGATTGCAATACAAGTTAGTCTTGTCAACCAGCAGCGTTTAACCGCTGAGGTAAGGAATGAACTGAGGATTGCAAGACAGTATGAAACTGTAGGGATTGAAGGTGTAGTAACCATTAACAGTATTGAATTTACCACTGAAATTTCCACCGAATCGCCGACTACTATTTCACTGAGATTTTCCTATACATCATTTGGGAGGCAGTTTACAAAGATCATTGCTATTGACTTTACAGCCTCCAAACAGCTAAACCAGCGACAAATAGCAGAAGAAATTGCTGCCGATATATTGAACACAACATCACGAATGTCTAGACGTTCAACGGTGAGATTCAGACGACAGACTGGTGACGACTCAGAGGTAGCTGATAGATCTAGAAATGAAAAAGAATTTCAATCAAATTGCGTACTGAGAGCAAATATCCAGCAGTACATACAAAACATCTTAAACAGTCTGCAAATGATTGAAGATAGCAATACCATGGCAACTAATATGCTTCAACAATCAAAAGAGAATCTGGAGCAACAAGCTATGAGGGACATGACGGATATGAGCATGATTAATTTTGATGCACTCGAAGAACTTTTCAATATCACACGTGACGACTTGAGGGATGATTCAAATGAAGAAATCATTGATGAGTTCTCAAACTACTTTGAAGATCTTGCCAACACCACTGGAGAACTGATAGATTCGATTGATGCAAACAGCTTTATAGAGTGGCAGGCCTCTATGGAAATGCTCCACAATGAGACGGGATCTGCTGCTGGATACCCATGCACTGGATTTGCCGACTGCCTAGATATCATCACCGATCTGATAAAAAGGCTGATTACTGACCTCCGACCTGGAGCTGACAAACAAGCACTAGGACAACAGTTTGACCACAATCGGCAGCGATTTGTTGAACTGGCCACATCCATGACTTTGAAGGTACCAGGTGCTCTTAATGTGGCCAGACGCATGCTGGAAACTGTTAACAATGAAATTCTATCAGCATACTGGTGCAGTGCTCCGCCGAATATAACTGACCAACCTCCCATGCAAGTCAATGTGTTGTCTACAACTGACCTCACTTTAGAGTGTGAATATCTATCAACTCTACCCGTTTCAGCACACTGGCGAAAGGACGGAGCTCCTATCCCCAATTCCAACAGCAGTACACTTACGCTGACAAACGTTAACATAATGGATGGTGGTAACTATACTTGTCATGTGTCCAATGCTGTGGGATCGAGGTCATCTCTCAATGTCAGTGTACTGGTGTATGAACTTCCCCAATTCTTCCAGGTTTTGACGCCAGTGACAACGTATGCAGGAAATGAAAGTGGTGCTTGGTTCTCATGCAACGCTAGTGCCTGGCCATTCCCTGGTTGGAGGTGGTACTACAGAGCACAGGAATCTGATCCGTGGATTCAATTTGAAGGAGAAGATACAAATGAACTCACTATCCCAACTCCACAGAAAGAGAATGAAGGGTGGTACACATGCGAAGCATTCAACTATCATGGCTACCTTCGTGCACCACCTGTTCGCCTGACCATACTTCCAGTATCAGTCGCTCCACTCGGCTTAGAAATTAACTTTCAACTTACTTCCAATGGTAGTAAAGCGTGCACTGACTTGGATTCACTACAACAAAGTATTGGCACCTATATACGTGATACAATCAAAATTGGATCTGCCTCCATTGGCGAAGTAGAAATCGAAGCAGCTACATTATCTACTTATAATGTTGAAGTCACACTTATCAGCGAGAATACTACTACAGAAGACACCAAGAATACAATTTTGAGAGAAATTGAAAATATGGCACTGCCTTCTCGTGGTGATGTGGTAAACGCGAGGAGAGCTCTACAACAGGCTGCAATAAACGAAGGAGTGTCTTTCAGCTGTCGAGATGTTCAGCTGTCACTTCAAGCAAGCTCTCTCACCTTTGAAACTCTGGAGTACTTCTGCCCACCAGGACAGGAATTGAACAGCAACTTCCTCCTCTGTGGTGAGCTAACTAAACCATAATAATATTATGTGCACAATTACAGTAACTGTAGCAGCTAATCGTTGGGATGCAACTGTAATATTGCATGAATACATTTAAATGAGCTACCAAAAGTCCACACGGCAGCTCATACACTCCTCTCTGACAGTATTAGCTATGTCATGAAAAGTTAGTAGACCTATCTTCTATTATCCTAAATCTAAGGGGCGACCATCTGATTGCCTGCTCAGTATTATAATCACGTATACCTCACTCATCAGTTGGTTGTCCACGTGGGACTTACCAGACGGATAGGTCAGGAGAGAGAGTTTTCAATGGAGAGGGTATCAAAGAGAGCTATCCAGTGTGCAGGGTGTGCCCGGTCAGCAGCTATCAGGATCAGGTAGCCAGCACAGACTGCAAGATATGCCCAGAGTATTACCAGACAAGGGGCCCTGGATCCACATCAAGGGAAGACTGCTATGGTAATGTAGCCACAATTATTCTCCATACCCTAGCTACCAGTCCTATAATAACAAGTATAAAAACAATTGAATAAAATTGAAGAATGAAGTAGGGATGTCAGGATCAAAAAGTACACAAACAAGAGATATCGCAACTACTATACATCCCTACGCTTGCTTTTCTCGACTATTATGCACCTATTAATGTCAACGTGTTTGTTGAGTGTGGTATATGGGAGACATTCAGGTAGTTCCCTAGTTGTCACGATGGTTTGATTCAATCACATTATTACTGGTTATTTTTGCATCCCTCAAAAAGCAAGCGTAGGGATGTATAGTAGTTGCGATATCTCTTGTTTGTGTACTTTTTGATCCTGCCATCCCTACTTCATTCTTCAATTTTATTCAATTGTTTTTATACTTGTTTCTGTTCTTTTTTAATACACTTATCAATGCCATCTTACATGGTTTGCTCACAATTTTTGTCCAGTGTAATTAAGTGGAAGATGGGAGGTGCCGAAGTTTGCAAAAATTCGTAGCCACGCCCCTCATTGACTAGCGTTCATATGCCTTGTATTACATGATGAAGCAGGCTGATAAAGAAGGCTGCTTTAGGCGGCCCAAGTAGTGATGAGACTCTTTAGCTTAGGGAGAAAATAAAGTTCTAAGTTTTATTGTTGGCAGCAGCTAGCTACCCGGCATAATTTTATGATCTTAGTACTTTACCGCTCCTCGAGGTATATCTATGATCGATCCAGCGGAGCACTAGCGCTACACGCGCTAGCGCGTAGCTCGCCTATGCCTAGCGCCTTACCGCTCCTCGAGCCTTGCACCTTCATATTCATATCCATGATCGATCCAGCGTACAGCTGCATGCACTAGCGATAGCGCTAGCGCTTGACTAGATCGACCTCGCCTAGGGCCAGGCGCAGTCACATGACTTCACCATGGCAACCCATTCCGAGCATGCGCATTATATTTAAAAAATGGCGTATCAGACACACCCAATCATTAATGCGCCGTACACACCCACTATTACGTAACTGTTGAGATAATGCCAAACTAGCGTTCCTACAAAATAGAGTGGATTTATATGAAAACTAAGGTGAGAGGTCCAGACAGTCTTGAGTTAGCCCTGGAAATGAGAAAGAAAGAAAGAAAGAAGAAAGAAAGATTGAGAAATGGCCATTTTTTTGAACATCTGGTTCTGGCATATACAATTGATTTGATGAATGATCTTGGTCTTGTTAGATAGATAATTTGCTGGAGATTCTGATTTTCACACTTATAAATTTCATAAAATTACCTATTTTGAGATATTTGGGTATTTGTAATGTATTATATGTATGGCATATCCGGGCCATCCCTACTTATAGAGTCTACCGACTCTATGATTAATGTAGCAAATGTAGTATGCAATACTATCACATTTCCATTATTGCATACAGTCCCCATCAATCTACACCTGTATAATACTGGTGATGTACATGTACCATGGATTCACTTTCAATCATACTTACCTTTCACCCTGTAGTGGATCCCCTTCTCCTCCAGTGTGAGACAGGCGGCAGTACCACTCAAGTAACAATTGACTGCCGAGTCAGCAGACCTCTTTCTGGAACATTTTGCTCATTTGATGGAGGTCCCCAGCACAAATGTCAGTGAAAGTAATATTAGACTGTAGTAGTGATATCTGAAAAATCTACTGAGTCCCCAAAAGAATTAATTTGTGTTTTCTTTTCCACCATTGTTGTGGCTATAGGTGAATGGCCAATGATCATCAATGTTCAGTCAGGGCTATCGCCAGGAAATCACAGTGTGGTCATAACAGCCAGGGACATCATAGGGCTCACTGCTGATGCCACACTGACCTATCTACTTGAAAATGAGGAACAAGCCAGACTGAATCGTATGTATATATAACCAGTATTATAGTGCCTACATTGAGTACAATGTGGTTGTGCATGGTTATGTGACGTGGAGAGCATACATGTATGCTGGCTAGCCTCGTCCCCGGGCTCCCTGATCTTTTTGTATTGTGCAGAGGCTTGTAAAAAGCTTGTATATAACTGTTATCACTAATTATTGCCAATTACATGATTATGAATATCATCAATAAGCTTGGTTGGGTAATGATGCTATAGTTTGATTAAGTTCAATATTGATAGCAGTGGCTTCAAATGTCTTTTACATGTTATGCACCTCATCATGTAGTGCATCTCGTTAATTTTTTACAATTACACATGTGCAGTTGGTGCACTGGTGCCTCGTATTGGGATCCAATTTATCAACAACAGTCCGCGAATTGAGAACAACACAGTGGAGGTGGACTTTGCCCTCACCAGACCAACCACAAAGGTCACATGTCGACTAAACAAGGAACGGAACACAGATTGTAAGTAGGGTTGAATAATTATGTAGTATTCCATGAAAATTGGTTTCACGGTCAGCCATGCAGTTAGAAGGCTAAACTCTTCTCACTAAGTTTATTAAGTATGTATACCAAATTGTAATAATTAGTTATGGGTGGATAAAGTTTTTGAAGCATAACTATAATAATATATGATAATTCAATTCTAGTTTATAAATATTATTATAAGTCCGTACTAGCATTTATAGCTTAGGATGTTCAATGATCAATTGCTCTGACTTGTGTAATTATTATAGGCTCCTCGGGGAGTGTTCGCTACACCAACCTGGAACCAGGGAGGTATACCTTTAGAGTGGCGGCAGGTCAGGGACGAGATGAGAAGGGGATCGAAAGGAGATACTTTGAGATCCCATCAGATGATACCTCCTGCACCACCCACCTCATTAATGACGGGGTCGTCATTGGATTTGGGGGACAGGTCACTGTGGAATTTGCAAGTGTGGGACCAGCTATGGAATTCATGTGTCGTCTGGATGGCCAAAAGCGATTTTTGTGTGAGTATGATTTTAATAGTCGATCAACCACATGTGTGGATACTGGCTGGCACCCATACTCAGCAATCTTAGTATGGTACTCTAAGAGGATGTTACCATAGATATACATATCTGACTTGCTCTAAGTTGTCGGCTTATATTAATACTATAAATCGAAATTACCTCCAAAGCCAAAGATTTGTTAGAAGATACCTGATCATCAGTTCACAATTTTTACAGACACCATTATTATTATTGTAATCCAATAGCACATCCTTTCTGAATTCCAATGGTTTAATGAATCATGTGACCTCTAACAGGTTCCTCTCCCATTGAGCTAACAGTAGAGGAAGTTGGTGATCATTCTCTGAAGATTATTTCACAGGGATGTGAGAAACAACGTACCCAAACCATTAAATTTACAATTGAATGAGAAGCTGACCTTTAAAGTGAGAAATTGGCTTAATCCCACCCCCTAAAAATATTAATAACGACTATAATAGCAGTAGTAAGTACATTGATAATTGTAGTGTTTGTGGCCTTATTTTCTATACATTGTATTGGAGCTACACAGATCAATATTTCTGATGACTGAACTTTTCCTATGATGTATGACATAATTTTATAGTTCAGGCTTAGCCTAATAAAGATCGTGCATTAATTATTATTGTCACATGTACGGGTGGGAAAATAATTATTATCTTAGTTACCGTAGTTAATCGAATACAATGCATGATCCAATAAATTAGCAATTCACAAATTCTCATAACGTTTATATATGGAGGGATTGACGACCTTTACCAGAAAAAAGTGATTTTTTCAAATGATTTTTTTTCCATGTAGATTAAGTATGGTATACCTGGCTGGTATTATACTTAGGTGGGATATAATATTATATATGCGCATAGTACATGTACACGTACTCCTCTGTCAACGTTGCAATTGCAGATCATATTAGGCTTAATCTTCACCTCTCAGTTGACGCACAGTGATCAGCAATACAAACATCACACATTCAGATATCAAAATAGATGAAAATTATAGCTAATGACTTGTTAATAAAACAGATTTTACACTGGGCCAAATGCGTATGCAGCATTTTTATTTGTACCTATCCTTAAAGTTTTGCTCGCTTGCTAAACCGGTCCACGGCAAAAGGTGAAAGGTCATAGGATGGACTCTTGTCTACCACCAGTTCGCACAGCATCTTCCCAATAACCGGACTCAGCTTGAACCCATGACCTACATACCATTTATGATCAGCAAGGAAAGAGCTACTCGTGGTAGTCCAATTCCCATACCTGAGAATCCCAGTCCAAAAATAATATTCAGATGATGTGGATGCTGACCTAGAATTAGGTTCCTGTCTGGAGTCTCCTGTAGCGAGAGTTTAATTAACCCACGAGTGAAATGCAGCACATGCTGTACATACATGTAGCTGCGCAGTAATGTAATGGGGATGCATGAGTAGCAATGCCTGCTAGCTACAAAAGGTAAATGTGAGGGTCATAATAATAGCATAATAATATTATGTTTCCATCAAGGTAGCTACCACACAGCATAGGAGGTGTTTTGTGGGTACTATGATATCACTGCAATTGAGGTGGCATCTATCACAGAATGAAGGAGCTTCATATATACAATAGAAGGAAGAGTGTGGCTAGAAGAGGAACAGCTCTGCTGCCGATGAGGTCAGTGAGGTGAGAGGAGTAGCGGCAAACAACAATGACAACACCAGTAATGGCCCAGATGCAGCATAAAATTAAGTATAAAGGTAATAAGTAAAGGAAAAAAATGGAATATTAAGCTGTACAGACATAGATTGTATCTTCACTTAAAGTTAAATGAGAGTTCTCATCTGGTGCAAGTCTGACGTCTCGGATAAAATTTGCACAAAGAACATCTTGATCAGAGTAAATCTTCTTATGACGGGAGCCATAAATTAAGTTATATCCTTGGCTTGTATAAGTAAGGGTTGAACTCTGAGCAAAGACATCACGAACCAGCGAAGATTGAGATTTTTATAATCATGAACGAACCATGATGCGCGCGCCTCCCTATGGCCATTCCAGCACGTCGCACGGAACCATTGTGGCACGATTTGACGACCACTACCAGGACAGCGAAACCTCGTGTTCGAGTTATTTCCGGCGGATGCAGATATCAGCGGTTTAAAATTGAGTGCTGTGAGCAGTGTAGCTCAGACACGCAGGATACCAAGATGTATGTGCTGCAGTCCTTTCTGCTGTTAGCGGTAATTTTCAGCTCTTCAGCAACACATGATAGGTATTTATTAATCTCACTGAAATCATGTGTAAATTAATAATCATCACTTGTATATTTACACAGTCTCCAACCATCCCATTATAATATTATGCAGGTGTAACTTTTTGTTAATAGCACTACCAATAAATTTCCTGCATGTCCCTATTTTCTCACTTTGTCCCACTTCTCTCACTAATTTTAATATTTTTTGTGTAAAATTTTCCACTATTAATCTAAGATCAAAATTCCCACTTTTACCATACTTACTTTTGATATAATAGCTATAAAATTATACTTATTCTGTGATGTTATTATTATGGCAGGAATTTTATAATTATAGGAAAAATAACTTCTTGTACTCAGATCCTATTAAAATTTAATTTTGTATGTGCACAGCACTTGCTACTCTCAAGAATTGACATATCGTATTCGGACAGGCACACGTATTGTCTATTTCACGGAGAGTTATTATGAAAGCTGTGGATCATGGTGGAGAACAAGGCGTAGATGTCACCGTACAAGGCAAGTCCTTATTGTACTGTGCATCTGACTATAATATTATAGCTAAAAGATCAAAGGCACCACCTGTAGTGCCACTATAATAAGCAAACCATCATCTGCTGCTATGTATACGTACGTACACTGGACGTGGTGGTATTATTATTATGAGAATTATACAGCCATGCATTTATATATTATACCATAGCCAATTGTATCCACTGGCCAGAACTTCATGAAAATTAATGGCGTTGAATATCATTAAAAAAAATCCTTCACACGTTTGCATGGTATATATTATACCATAGCCATTAGCTATATAGAGGCTATCATGTCTGTCTCTATTACATGCACAACTTACAGGCAAGCATCACGAAGTGAGACGTATACATATTCTGTCCCAGCGTACTTTCAGCAGTTTCAATGCTGTTCAGGATACAGAGCTCGAAGTGGTGGAGGATGCGAACGTAAGCACTTTGTACCATGCAGCATGCATATGCATATTGTGTTAATGCATCTTAAAAAGTGTAAGATTCGTTATGGAATTATGGATGTGAAAATTTTCTATATATGTAAGGGATGAAGTTGGCAAAGTGTACATGTGACCATTGTTGTGTTTCTACTCATAAGTATGTTGGAATCAGAAATTATATCGATACAGCAATTTGTGTACCTGCTTGTCAGAACGGAGGGATTTGCACTCATCCAAACACTTGCCAGTGCTCAGGAGAGTATACAGGGTCAACTTGTCAAACACGTGAGCAACATTAATGACTATAGCAGTGATAATAATATTATTTTTATTGCAATATGGACTTGGAATCTAGAATCTCAATTATTAGTGCATGCATATCCTGATGAAGTTCCCTTGTTTTTGGCTATCTCTAGTCTAAGATCTGAAACTACAAAAATTAATGAGTCTTAATTGCATGAAAGTGTTTTATTACAACTATATATATTATAGCCACTATGACCGACTAGATTTATCAATTATTTTTGTGTATATATGCAGCTATCTGTGTTCCCGATTGTGATCATGGAACATGCACAAGTCCTCAGACTTGTACTTGTGATGCAGGATACACAGGAAATCATTGCAGATTGGGTGAGAGGAATATAATAATACTGATGTATCTATATGGTTATTATAGTCCAAAGATCTATAAATTATAGATTGCAATTAGTATGCATTTACTGCAATAGCATTTTTTTCAGATATTCCTGAGTGTGCTGACGGGAATAATGGTGGTTGTGATCACATCTGTACCAACACTATTGGTAGCTTTGAATGCAGCTGCAGGGAGGGCTTCATACTATCATCTAACCAAAGAACTTGTGATGGTATGACAAAATAATACACTATTCAATTTGATATAATATATTATATTATGTATAGCTATAGAGGTTAAAAACTGCATGTATGCATGTGAAGAGATAGCAATAATTTTCTGGGTCTAAATGAGAAAGTTATTATAATGCTGCTAAAGCCACGATTGATTGTGCTAAGTATCATATAATAGCTATCATGCTTAACCACTGCAAGGGGTACTTGATGATTTAAGAGGTTTCGTGGACACACCAGGTGGTTTGGATAGTTTCAACTTGGGGTACAGTGTGTAGTGTAAGATTCTTATCAAGGCAGACAGTTGATTGTGCCAGCCATTTTCATATTGTTTGTAGTGTGTTGTTAATGAGTAAATGTAGCCAGGGAGTCTACTGCTTATATCAACTTACTTATCATTTTTGCAACTTTGACCATCTGTTACTTGTCTCCACAGATGTGAATGAATGTCTAGTGAACAATGGAGGCTGTGTCCAAGAGTGCATCAACCTGGTTGGTAGTTATCGGTGTGCTTGCAACACTGGCTATGAATTTGATAGCCTTCCAGAAGGCACACCACCAACCTTAACAAATGCTGGACGAGCCTGCATAGGTATCATTATAGATACTGCTATTGATCATGAGGGATAATGGAGTCAGTAATATTATAGTGGAATCTCTCCCTAAAATGCAGACACTTTGCTAATATGATTGCTCCTTGTCAGCAATGAAATGTATTACTTATAACTAGTTGCATACTTAAATGTCTCATTAATAATATTTTGTGACCTCACCATCCTTAATTGCTTACTTGTAATTATATTGTTATGGCATACACAGACATTAATGAATGTGATAGGAATAATGGTGGTTGTGGTCAAGTCTGCTCCAATACCGTTGGCTCATTTGAATGCAGCTGCAACAGTGGATATCAGCTCCTCAGAGACGGTCAACAATGTGGAGGTATTAATGTTACCAAAATTAATAATAATGCAATAGGATTAAAGCACTGACACACTATTGACTGACATAGATATTGATGAGTGTGCAACGGGTACACACAACTGCTCAGGCTTAGCTCAGTGTGTGAATGAGGTTGGTTTCTTCCGGTGTGAATGTCCAGAGGGATACCGCTTGGATGACACACGAACATTGTGCATTGGTACGTACAATGCCTGAGTTCAAATAATTTCCATTGTGATATTAAATTTTCATCATCAACTCATGAAAATGCAGATATAGATGAGTGTGCTGAAGGTACCTCTGGATGCAGCCAGCAGTGTAACAACACCATTGGAAGCTTTGAGTGCTCGTGTGTAGATGGATACCGATTGGCTTTAGATGGAAAAATATGCAATGGTATGCATGTATATGCAACGTATGGGGGTGTTTCTTTATCTACAAGTAACATGTGCACACGGATCACTGGGAAAAACCCTCACAGAGATCCAAATAAACAAAAGCATACCAATGATCTGATAGATTAAAGCATGATTGTGTGTGGGTACTGTAGTTATAGTGTATTGAGTGGGTTTTGGTGATATCTTACAGACATCAATGAATGCACTACTCCTGGAAACATGGGTGGGTGTGTTTACTCTTGTGTCAACACTGTGGGCAGCTACTACTGCGACTGTCCAATAGGATTCACTCTATCAGAGGATGAGAGAACATGCAAAGGTAAGGCAGATATTATGATAAACTGTGTATTACCTTAGTGGCCACAATTTATTCTGTACATATCTGTGTACATGTACGTGCATACTTGAGACACCACTCATGTATATGAGTGTGCATGTGTATGTACATGTATGCACGTGTGTGCGTGTATTAGTAGAAGAAACTTGATACAGTGGTGAAAGTTTTGGCTCCCAATCCTAGGTGCTAAGGGTTATGAGCCTGATTAGCACCTAATAATTAGCCTTACCGTTGTGACTTTGAGCAAGTCACTTTGTCCCCTATTCCAATCTTTTCCATTTAGTGTGGACGGTTTAAGGCAGCTTGAACTGGGTTATGGACGCACAAATCATTTACACTAATTTTGACAGTAGCTACGTGCTTAGTTACCCTAAAGTCTGATTAATAAGCGCATGCGCTTACCACTCCCCACCCCCCACCCCCCACCCCCCCCCCCACCCCCCTCCACTGCCAGGACATTCGAGCGTTCAAGTTATGAACGCAGCAATTCTTGGAATGAGCTCTATAATAGTTCATGGAAGTATGATCAGAAGCCATCGCTGGAAGAAAATAAAATAGCCGACTTCTTTGGCGAGACTCGCTTTGAAATCAAGGTAAGGAGTCCGAACCTGTCTCAGTGGAACATCACAGTATCGAGTATAGCCAGTCCATGTGCACTTATTAACCAGACTTTACGGTAACTACGATTGGTGTGTGTGCATGTAGCGCAAGACCTCAACTATCAGCCGAGTTATCAGTTCGGCTCATAAGTCGACTTAGGAACACTTTCAGACCTTGATTCAAAGTTCAACAGACAGATCTTCACCTCCTCTACAAGAGGATATGCAGAATAAGACAATGCGACGATGCTATAGTCCTCCAAATCCCGACAGTCAGGCCTCGATTACCGTCTACGGACATTAATTTTGTTATCGGCCACTCATACCGCATCAATGCAGCAATTACCGGCCAAATTTCAGCCTTTTTGTCTGTCAACACTTACCAGTTCAAAATTTCCATTTCTGATCAACAGTACTGAAACCAGCAGGTGTGATTACCCTTTACCAACTAGAGCTCTGTAGCGCACATACCCCGCGCACTCTGTCGCGAACCTTTATAATTTAATTACTATACTGCTGCACCTTTTGTGGTGTGTTTTTCATATCAATAATAATAATAATAATAATAATAATAGCCGTTCTATGACTTGACGACCCTTTCCAACATTGAGCTTGAGCATGCGCAGTCACATCAGCATACTAAAAGAGTGGGTGTGGTCGAGTCTGGATAAAAGTAAGTGAAGTCTAATATCAGATTAGTTCATGTGGCTAGCTTCCAATCGACCACCATTCAGTATGCCATGTCACACCCATTCAAATAATTGGTTCAACACCATTCTATACCCCTCCCTCCCTTATATTTATGTTATAGGAGTAAGTAAAGCCTACCTGGCTTCTTCAAGCGAGTCTAAAACGTCGAAGTCATTCTCTGAGCATAAACGGAACTCCACATCACCTTAGTACATTTTTCGTACAAATGCATAAACATCCGTAAAATTGTGGTCAATAATCGATGTGCACTTGGCCAATAACCTAGGTCGGCCGATAATCGAGGTTTTACGCTATGCATGATATTTTAGAGCAAGGGGAATTAAAAATGAGCCCCCTTTCTAAATAAGATGGGAATCTATATGCCAGCAACTGTTTTTGTGTGAGACTGATATAACCTTGCTTTGTGATATACTCCCTAATCATGACATTGATTATTGTGATGCAGTACCAAAATTTAGGAAGCCTTAATCACTACAACCTTGCATGCATTATCATAGCCAAGGAATGTCTGGCGCTTAGTAGACCTCGCAATGGAACAATCAGCTGTACACCAAGTGACAAGCAGACCACTGGTGATGTGTGTGCATTTGACTGTGATGGAGGCTTCAAACGTCAGGGTTCAAGGAATCGAGTGTGCCAAGGTGACTCCTGGACTGGATCAAGGGCAGTCTGTGACCCTTACGAGTGTGATAGACTGGAAGCACCGACCAATGGTGCTCTGCTATTTCCCTGTGATCAAGAGTATGGTACCAGCTGCTCAGTTTTGTGCACGTTTGGCTTCATGCTGCAAGGATCATCCAAGCAGTCGTGTGTACTAGTGGATGGATCCAGAACTGAAGTAGAATGGACTGACCCCCCAGTTTGTATTGGTAGGTGTGAATACATGATTAGCTAAGTGTATGCATGACCGAGTTATTACAAAGTCACCATAAAAATATTATAGCTATAGCAAGAAACTAGCAAGGCAGAAACTTTCCATGATATATGAATATCTTGACAGAATTGCTTCCTCAATAGCATCTATTCATAAACCACGAAGATTAATTTTGAGGGCCTTTTCGGACTTTCCACGAAAATTAGCCCCCACGAAAATTACCCACCATACGGTACTTACTCTTTTACATGCAGAGTCTAACCCATGTCAACCCAATCCATGTCTAAATGGAGGAAGGTGCACCAGAAAAAATCAAGTTGAACTCTCTGATCAGTCATTTGAGTGTAACTGTCAGGGAACAGGTTTTGAAGGTTCCACATGTGAGAGGGGAGTTGTAGAGGTGCCATCAATCCCAACTCTCTCACAGAACCAGCCGCACACCTTTGCAATCAGTGCTAGACCTGAAATGGACATGGGTGTGAATATAGAGGGAGAGGGTTTACTACTGGTCTCTCCTTCTAGCATCACACTGAGTCGCAGTGCCCCTATGGCACAAATCAGTATCACAGGTCTGCGGTTAGGACAGTATAGCCTACACTACACACTGACTGGTCCCATAGCTGACAGCTTTGACACTCCTGAAGACTCCCGTGTATTTGTTGGGCCTGCACAGAGACGACCTAATGAAATCAATGCCTATTTCCGCTCAGTTAAGAACACAGTTGGCTTTTTGAATGAGAGTTGTTGCATGTCAAAATTTACCTATCCAGAGTGTCCCATGACCACCGATGCAGTGACTTTCATGTCTACTTGCTTGTGGACAGCCGATTCAAACACCTATGCTACAAATGGAATTGTCTTTGCCCGCTTCAAATCTCTCAGTATTCCTATTTCAGTCAGTGGCATTGAAATTAATTACAATATGGGAACTATTGACACTAGTGTGCCTGAGGCTAGCTCTTGCAGAGCATGTGAAGAAAATGCTAACAAGCTTGTGACACCGCAACAGTCAGCAGTTCCAGAGGGTTTTGAAAATTGCTACTTTTACTCTATTCAACCAGGTGATATTGCAGATTTCCTCGCTAGCTATGCTTTAGCAAACACCTACATAACTTGCATTAGTCCACTAATCCCATCATGGATAGGAGTTCAACTCCTACGTCCAACTTCCACTAACACAACAAGCTTCAACGACGGAGATTTCTCCACGGCCTTGGTTGAGCAAACAGATGTCTCCAACATTGATGGATGTGAGAGTTTACAACCAATATCCCCAGGCCTGTACTCAGTTTTAACATACGCTGGTAGTCAACAACTAGAGCTAAGGGTGAATGAAGAAACTAAGGTGCACGATGTTAGAAAAGAGACTGTGTGTGTGGCAGTCAACCTTTGTCAAGAGATGGAATCTCCTCTTCATGCACAACTGCCTCAGGGAGTACAATCTACAATCTCAAAACTAACATTGCTTAAGCCATACGAAGAGGCAGGCTGGGACTATTCCCTTGATACAGTGACATTCTATCCCACAAAAAGATCAGTTTCAGTTAGTGGTATGTACTGGAATGGAACGAGCATGTACACACCATATTTCCCTGGAGCAGACATGGAGATAGGAACATTTATCTATCCGAGCTTTTCTTCCTCTAAAGAGGGATATGTGCGAATGAAAGCTGATCCTTTCGGGGAATTGGGATTACTGTCTCTCAATGTGGAAAGCTCTGAGGTGAGTTGACTATGCTGTCTATTTTTATATCGTCGTTCCAATGTGATTATTGATTCTTTTTTATAGATTCGACATGGTATCTTCAGTGGTGGATTGTCAATAGAATTGAACATTGAAATTGAGAAGGATATTAATTCGCTTATGCTGATCAGCTCATCCTCCATCATCTACTACACATCAGGTGAGCTACAGTCTGTATTCACAGCAATAACTTCAAATTAACATTGTGTAAGATACACTGTGAAATAGTGCAGATTGCATAGCTATATATATTTTCCTTTGCAGAAAATTCACCCAGTATTTGCAATCAGGGAGTGTCGATCCCAGCAAAGTATATTCCTCGTGCAAGCCAGCATTTCTTTTCCCTGCTTTTTTCACTAAGTGAAGAGACACCAGAATGTGACATGCCCCTGTTTATCAACTTTGATCATTCCTTGGAATTCCGGGGCATGAGTATGCACTTGAATGCTGGCTGTCCCAGGCTTCGATTTGACAGGCTAGTCTTTCCACAGATGATCCATACACTATACTTTACAGAGTCCAACAATTTTCGCTCAGTGTGTATGGAAACCAGATGTGGATCTTGGAGTATCTGACCCTACCCTCAGTATTCGTTCAACATTAAGGCAGGTCAGTAGGGTGCCTCTAGGATCATTTCTAACCCTACTCCCTGGTGAGGATTCTTTAGCACTCTCTGCCGCATTTCCACCTGGTGATGATCAACGAAAGGTGAAACTTCACTCGGTTGATGCATCTTTGCTTGGGATAATCTTCAACACAGAGATAGATATTGAAGAAGGAATGCTCAGTTTCACAGCCGATACAAATATCTATGGTGAATATGCAGCCCAATTGACAGTCTCAGCCCCCACAAATGAACCTTGGGAGAGGATGGTACTCACAGTGGAAGGCGAAATGAGTGACAGTACTGTAGGTGAGATAGACCAATACGTCAAGAATTATGTCCTTGAAGACATCATCAACAAAGGACTAGAGAGGGAAAGAAATGGCAGACAAGCTATCATAAGAGCTAATCAGACTCTGACTATGCTAACAGCACAGCTAAGAGTGAGGGAAAGGCAACTAGAGGAAGCAAACGAGAATTATGAACAAGCCCTTGAAACATCACGAATCGCCAATGAAACTCTGAGAAATGCCACTTCTGGAGTGGATACTGCCAACGCAGAAGTCCTTCAGGCACAAAGTGCACTTAATCAAGTTTGCCGAGAAGATAGCTGCATAGATATAGGAATAGAGCGTGAAATTTGCCAAACGTGCTATCAAGACATACTCAGTGAAGAACCTGGCGAGTGCACCGTCCTGAGACCTCAAGTGATGAACTTTGACGAATTGGTAGGATACATGACTCGCAGGAGATGGGAGTACCGTACAATCTGTGAAAATTACTGTTACAGGGTGTGTGGATGGTTTACTTCCGATACAAGGTGTAGGACAAGATGCAGAGGCAAGTGTGTATCAGTGCCTTACAGCGTACCGATTATAGAGAGAGTCCAAAGGACAGTCCTGGTACCCGAAACAGAATCTTGTGACCCTCCAATGCAAGTTCTGGAACAATCGATCCCCATGTCATGCTGTCAATCCTACATAGAGAGATCCCCGGATGTCCAATGCCGAGAAATGTGTCGAAGTGCTCAAGTACAAGCCACTCAAAGATTAAATGAAGTGAACAGGGAGGCAGCTGAGCCATTTGAAAGACTCAATGAGGCAAGAGAGGCGGCCCTCGCAGCAAATACAAGGCTAGCCAGGGCTCGTATTCAGCGGGACAATGCACAGCTCATGAGAGATCAAATCATTCAGCCGTATCAGAGTGCTCAGATTGCAATACAAGTTAGTCTGGTCAACCAGCAACGTTTAACTGCTGAAGTAAGGAATGAACTGAGGATTGCGAGACAGTATGAAACTGTAGGGATTGAAGGTGTAATAACCATTAACAGTATTGAGTTTACCACTGAAATTTCCACTGAATCGCCGACTACTATTCCACTGAGATTTTCCTATACATCATTTGGGAGGCAGTTTACAAAGGTCATTGCTATTGATTTTACAGCCTCCAAACAGCTAAACCAGCGACAAATAGCGGAAGAAATTGCTGCTGATATATTGAATACAACATCACGAATGTCTAGACGTTCAACGGCGAGACTCAGACGAC
Organism: Cliona cf. orientalis; assembly: GCA_963930775.1. Taxonomy (NCBI): domain Eukaryota; kingdom Metazoa; phylum Porifera; class Demospongiae; order Clionaida; family Clionaidae; genus Cliona; species Cliona cf. orientalis. Next base: position 2,503,324 of record OZ005696.1, read on the forward strand.
AGGCTGGTGATGACTCGGAGGTAGCTGAAAGATCTAGAAATGAAGAGGAATTTCAATCAAATTGTGTACTGAGAGCAAATATCCAGCAGTACATACAAAACATCTTAAACAGTCTGCAAATGATTGAAGATAGCAATACCATGGCAACTAATATGCTTCAACAATCAAAAGAGAATCTGGAGCAACAAGCTACAAGGGACATGACGGATATGAACATGATTAATTTTGATGCACTCGAAGATCTTTTCAATATCACACGTGACGACTTGAGGGATGATTCAAATGAAGAAATCATTGATGAATACTCAAACTACTTTGAAGATCTTGCCAACACCACTGGAGAACTGATAGATTCGATTGATGCAAACAGCTTTATAGAGTGGCAGGCCTCTATGGAAATGCTCCACAATGAGACAGGGTCTGCTGCTGGATATCCATGCACTGGATTCGCCGACTGCTTAGATATCATCGCTGATCTGATAAAAAGGCTGATTACTGACCTCCAACCTGGAGCTGACAAGCAAGCACTAAGACAACAGTTTGACCAAAATCGGCAGAGATTTGTTGAATTAGCGACATCCATGACTTTGAAGGTACCGGGTGCCCTCAGTGTGGCCAGACGCATGCTGGAAACTGTTAACAATGAAATTCTATCAGCATACTGGTGCAGTGCTCCGCCAAATATAACTGACCAACCTCCCATGCAAGTCAATGTGTCATCTACAACCGACCTCACTTTAGAGTGTGAATATCTATCAACTCTACCCGTGTCAGCACACTGGCGAAAGGACGGAGCTCCTATCCCCGATTCCAACAGCAGTACACTTACGCTGACGAACGTTAACATAATGGATGGTGGTAACTATACTTGTCATGTGTCCAATGCTGTGGGATCAAGGTCATCTCTCAACGTCAGTGTACTGGTGTATGAACTTCCCCAATTCTTCCAGGTTTTGACGCCAGTGACAACGTATGCAGGAAATGAAAGTGGTGCTTGGTTCTCATGCAACGCTAGTGCCTGGCCATTCCCTGGTTGGAGGTGGTACTACAGAGCACAGGAATCTGATCCGTGGATTCAATTTGAAGGAGAAGATACAAATGAACTCACTATCCCAACTCCACAGAAAGAGAATGAAGGGTGGTACACATGCAAAGCATTCAACTATCATGGCTACCTTCGCGCACCACCTGTTCGCCTGACCATACTTCCAGTATCAGTCGCTCCACTCGGCTTAGAAATTAACTTTCAACTTACTTCCAATGGTAGTAAAGCGTGCACCGACTTGGATTCACTACGACAAAGTATTGGCACCTACATACGTGATACAATCAAAATTGGATCTGCCTCCATTGGCGAAGTAGAAATCGAAGCAGCTACATTATCTACTTATAATGTTGAAGTCACGCTTATCAGCGAGAATATTACTACAGAAGACACCAAGAATACAATTTTGAGAGAAATTGAAAATATGGCACTGCCTTCTCGTGGTGATGTGGTAAACGCGAGAAGAGCTCTACAACAGGCTGCAATAAACGAAGGAGTGTCTTTCAGCTGTCGAGATGTTCAGCTGTCACTTCAAGCAAGCTCTCTCACCTTTGAAACTCTGGAGTACTTCTGCCCACCAGGACAGGAATTGAACAGCAATTTCCTCCTCTGTGGTGAGCCAATTAAACCATAATAATATTATGTGCACAATCACAGTAACTGTAGCAGCTAATTGTTGGGATGCAACTGTATTATTGCATGAATACATTTACATGAGCTACCAAGATTCGACTCGGCAGCTCATACACTCCTCTCTGACAGTATTAGCTATGTCATGAAAAGTTAGTAGACCTATCTTCAAATCTAAGGGGCGAACATCTAATTGCCTGCTCAGTATTATAATCATGTACACCCTCACCCAACAGTTGGTTGTCCACGTGGGACTTACCAGACGGATAGGTCAGGAGAGAGAATTTTCAATGGAGAGGGTATCAAAGAGAGCTATCCAGTGTGCAGGGTGTGCCCGGTCAGCAGCTATCAGGATCAGGTAGCCAGCACGGACTGCAAGATATGCCCGGAGTACTACCAGACAAGGGGTCCTGGATCCACTTCAAGGGAAGACTGCTATGGTAATGTAGCCACAATCATATTATTATTCTCCATACCCTAACTACCAGTCCCATAATGATGTTGAAATATAGCAAATGTAGTATGTAATACTATCTTGGCATATCACATTTCCATTATTGCATACAATCCCCATCAATCTACACCTGTATAATACTGGTGACATACATGTACCATGGATTCACTTTCAATCATACTTACCTTTCACCCTGTAGTGGATCCCCTTCTCCTCCAGTGTGAGACAGGCGGCAGTACCACTCAAGTATCAATTGACTGCCGAGTCAGCAGACCTCTTTCTGGAACATTTTGCTCATTTGATGGAGGTCCCCAGCATAAATGTCAGTGAAAGTAATCTTAGACTGGAGTGGTGATATCTGAAAAATCTACTGAGTCCCCAAAACAATAATAATTTTATTAATTTGTGTTTTCTTTTCCACCATTGTTGTGGCTATAGGTGAATGGCCAATGATCATCAATGTTCAGTCAGGGCTATCGCCAGGCAATCACAGCGTGGTCATAACAGCCAGGGACATCATAGGGCTCACTGCTGACGCCACACTGACCTATCTACTTGAAAATGAGGAACAATCCAGACTGAATCGTATGTATAACCAATACTGTATTATAGTGCCAACATTGAGTACAATGTGGTTGTGCATGGTTATGTGACGTGGAGAACGTACATGTATGCTGGCTAGCGTCGTCCCCGGGCTCCCTGATCTTTGTATTGTGCAGAGGCTTTTAGAAAGCTTGTATATAGCTCTTATTACTAATTATTGCCAATTACGTGATTATGAATATCATTGAAAAGCTTGGTTAGAAGCTATAAGTTTGACTGTTCAATATTATTGATAGTAATGGCTTCAAACTTCATTTATAATAATAATATTATGTTATGCACCTCATCATGTAGTGCATCTCGTTAATTTCTTACGTGTAGTTGGCGCACTGGTGCCTCGTATTGGGATCCAGTTTATCAACAACAGTCCACGAATAGAGAACAACACAGTGGAGGTGGACTTTGCCCTCACCAGGCCAACCACAAAGGTCACATGTCGACTGAACAAGGAACGGACCACTGATTGTAAGTAGGGTTGAATAGTATTCAACGGTCAGCCACGCGGTGAGAAGCCTGAACTCTTCTCACTACATTCAAGTATGTATGTATATGAAAAACTTGACCACATCCCCAGTAGCTACATAGTTCTAATGGTGCATGTGGTAAAAGGTCATCAATATACACATCGAATGCCGCGCCGGGACCTACTAGATGGAGTCTAAGACCGACTTGACTTCAAATTTCGATGCTTCAATCAAAGGAGATGAACTCGACAGCACAGTACAGCTTCCGAACTTCAGATCGGTCGTGGCATGCATGACGCATGCTATAAATAGCGCAAGGCTAGCTTTATTTATCCACAGGATTACGTCAGCCAAGAGAACACGTGAAGTTCAGCCAGCATTACTTGTCGGAGAAAGTAGCACTCGGCTTTTAATGTATTTGCTGGATACGTATGTAAGTTAATCTATGATTCTGTGGATTTTCAGGTTTCAGAAGTGTTCTGTTATACCACGGTTGGCGGTCATAGTACAAGCCACTTAGACTATAGTCTAACTATAAATAATAAGGAGGAGAAGAGAGTATCGAACGCGCTATATACTCCGTATAAGATGTTTTCGGAAAGTCACGCGCCAGGAATTCAAAAATCGACCAATCAGAGCGCTCGATTCACATGGTACATTGTGGGCGTGGCCTCGAGTGCAAGCTAACGCGTACGCGAGTGCGATTTCGACCGAAAGCACGAGCAGATCACAATATAAAACAAGCGTCTATGAAGAATCTAGCATAGAACTCATCAAAAACGCCTCTATTCTTCTCAGTTCTAAGAAAAATCAGGTGTTTAGCCCCTTGGGCTAGTCACGTGCGCACGGCTGCAAGTCACGTTACTTGCCGAAAACATATTACACGGGGTATATAGCGCATTCGACACTCTCTTCCCCTCCTTATTATTTACTTGTGCTATAACTTAGCAATATTATTTATGGGTGTATGCTGAAGACATAACTACATTCAAGTTTATAAATATTATTATAGTAGCTAATATTTAATTCCATAGTAACATTTATAGCTTAGGATGCTCTTATTATAGTAATGCCATACAATTTAATTGCTCTGACTTTCGTGTATATACCGTAGTATCCCGGGCAAGCGCCCACTCCCGGGTAAGCGCCCAGGTAACTGTTTTGCCCAATCGAATGGTAAGCGCCCAGGTAGGCTGCACCTAGATCAACATGGCAAGCGCCCATCAAGAAAAATTTTACAAGATCACTGCCTCTACATAGCGATATCAAATACACAACAATATCTAACTCTAACGCAGTCGATGGGTCCGAAGATCACTTCATTCGAGAAGAAATCCCGAGGGATCTCGAGGACGGCGACGATGAAGTCGATCAGGAGGGTGCTGGCGAAGATGACGATATTGACGATCTCGATCCCATCTCTGATTCAGATGACTAGCTAACTTTTACTAGCAGTTTGTGTAGTTTAAACCTTTCTCTTTTTGTGCATCTCATGGAACATGGTATACCGTATCTGTTCTAATTAAGGCGCCTCTCTAATAAACACGCCACCTACGCTGGAATCCTAATTTTCGTGCTCTAACTATGCGCCATGTGGCCATGCTAATTATTTTTTTCCAGGCGCGTTCTAATTGGAGCGGTATCGATACTTATGACAGATAAGTACCTCGATAGTACTGAGTATCTCGTACGGAGTACTGGGAGCTATGTCCTCCACACTTTCGCTCTAATTACAACGCGCCTCTCTAAAAGATGCGCCACCTGGATCAGAACGTTAATTTCCGGGCTCTAATTGTGCGCCACCCAAGATCGGTAATTATTTTTAATGGCGCGTTAATTAGATCAGATACGGTACCCTGCATGTAGTAGCTTCCAATTAACGCGAAGCTTGAGCGCTAACCACGAGTCTAGCTTACTGCCACGCCCACAAAATTGGCCCCGCCTATTTCGAATTTTGCACATAGTAAGCGCCTAGTACACCTGGTAAGCGCCCAGTAAGGCGAAATCAGCAAGTTATGGTAGAGCGCCCATGGGCGCTTACCCGGGAGACTACGGTACATGTAATTATTACAGGCTCCTCGGGGAGTGTTCGCTACACCAACCTGGAACCAGGGAGGTACACCTTTAGAGTGGCGGCAGGTCAGGGACGAGATGAGAAGGGGATCGAAAGGAGATACTTTGAGATCCCATCAGATGATACCTCCTGCACCACTCACCTCATTAATGAAGGGGTCATTGTTGGATTTGGGGGACAGGTCACTGTGGAATTTGCAAGTGTGGGACCGGCTGTGGAATTCATGTGTCGTCTGGATGGCCAAGAGCGATTTTTGTGTGAGTATGATTTTAAATTATTGTAAAAAAAATTAATAGTCGATCAACCACATGTGTGGATACTAGCTGGCACCCATACTCAGCAATCTTAGTATGGTAGTACCTCTAAGAGGATGTTACCATAAATACATGTATCTGACTTGCTCTAAGTTGTCAGCTTATATTAATACCATAAATCGAAATTACCCCCAAAGCCAAATTAAAGATTTGTTAGAAGCGTACATGTACCTAATCGTCAGTTCACAATTTTTACAGATACCATTATTGAAATCCAATAGCACATTCTTTCTGAGTTCCAATGGTTTAATGAATCATGTGACCTCTAACAGGTTCCTCTCCCATTGAGCTAACACTAGAGGAAGATGGTGATCATGCTCTGAAGATTATTCCACAGGGATGTGAAAAACAACGTACCCAAACCATTAAATTTACAATTGAATAAGAAGCTGACCTTTAAAGTGAGAAATTGGATTAATCCCACCCCCTAAAATATTAGTAACGACTAATAGCAGTAGTAAGTAGATTGATAATTGTAGTGTTTGTGACCTTATTTTCTATACATTGTATTGGAGCTACACAGATCAATATTTCTGATGACTGAACTTTTCCTATATATGATGTATGACATAATTTTATAGTTCAGGCTTAGCCTAATAAAGATCATGCACGTGTACGGGTGGGAAAATATCTTAGTTACCGTAGTCAATCGAATACAACGCATGATCCAATAAATTAGCAATTTACAAATTCTCATAATGTTTATATATGGAGGGATTGACGACTTTTATCAGAAAAAAACAATATTTTTCAAATGATTTTTTTTCCATGTAGACTTAATAAGTAGCTATGGTATACCTGGCTGGTATTATACTTAGGTGGGATATAATATTATATTATATACGCATAGTACACATACTCCTGTCAACGTTGCAATTGCAGATCATATTAGGCCATGCATGCAAAGTTAATCTTCACCTCTCAGTTGACGCACAGTGATCAGCAATACAAACATCACACATTCAGATATCAAAATAGCTGAAAATTACAGCTAATGACTTTGAAAAAAGGATAACTGTTGATACATTAGGCTGAATGCGTGTGCAGCATTTTTATTTGTACCTATCCTTAAAGTTTTGCTCACTTGCTAAACCGGTCCACGGCAAAGGGTGAAAGGTCATAGGATGGACTCTTGTCTACCACCAGTTCGCACAGCATCTTCCCATGGAATAATTGGACTCGACTCAGCTTGAACCCATGACCTACATACCATTTATGATCAGCAAGGAAAGAGCTACTCGTGGTAGTCCAATTCCCATACCTGAGAACCCCAGTCCAAAAATAATTTTCGGATGATGTGGATGCTGACCTAGAATTGGGTTCCTGTCTGGAGTCTCCTGTAGCGGGAGTTTAATTAACCCATGAGTGAAATGCAGCATGTGCTGTACATACATGTAGCAGTAATGTAATGGGGATGCATGAGTAGCAATGGCGCTGCTACAAAAGGGGTCATAACAATAGCATATTATGTTTTCATCAAGGTACCACACAGCATAGGAGGTGTTTTGTGGGTAGCTACTGTGATATCACTGCAATTGAGGTGGCATCTATCACAGTATGAAGGAGCTTCATAATATTATACGATAGAAGGAAGAGTGTGGCTAGAATTCGAAGAGGAACAGCTCTGCTGCTGATGAGGTCAGTGGGGTGAGAGTAGCGGCATACACCAGTAATGGCCCAGATGTAGAATATGGGACTGCATGAGAGAAACTGTAGCTGCCATGCATGTCTTCCAATAAGCATTCAATCCAACAAAGGGACCATTTGGAGTACAAATTGTAGTAGCTAGCCAGTTATGATAATAATAAAATATTATTATACTTTTACAAAAAATATTTTTCGTTGTATATAGTATAATAAATGTAGATGTGCATGAGTGGTGTTTTATTATAATAGGATATTTATATTATTATATATAAGGTCAATCAAACTATATCATTATTAGTTTCTTGTCCACCCATTTTTATATGTCTATGCGGGCGGGCGGTCATTATCATGATTCAATATTATGGCATTTTGAGGGTGTGGTTTCCTGGAACCGCCCAAATAATTAGCAAAAAAGAGGTGTGGCTGGTATTTCAAGGCAATAATGAAGGCAGAAGCAGTAGGTTGAAACAGACGCAGGAGGTGACGAGAAACTAACATTTAAGTTTGTGTGGCCTAACATAGAGCAAATTTACATAATACATGTATATAAGGTACATACTACTAATCTATAGAGAGTCCTAAATGCTTTTCTTACAGCTGGTCACATAATTGCACATCATTGCATGTGTCTATATATAGGTTAGATGTTCCCTTATTCAAGAAATGTTCTCTTGTAGCTACATCATTATGATAGCTAATTATTCAAATGTCTGACCATATTCATTTAATGTTTTCTGTGAGCGATAACTACGTATACTAGTATTATATATTATACTAGCTGTAGTAAGTAGCTCGATTGATAATATCCCAATTTTCTATACATGTTTTGGAGCTACACATGCAGTACATGATCGGACATATATAGCTATACATGTATTTCTGATTACTAAATTTTTCTTATGATACATGGTTCAGCCTAATAATGACCTTGGATCGATGGAGGCCTTCATAATAATTATTATTATACGCAATAGTTAGTATGTGTTCGCATACTTCTTTCAACATCGCAAAATGTATGACAATTGAACAATATAACTATACTCACCAAGATCATAATATTATTATATTCCCCTCCCTGAATATGTGCAGCTTTTATCCTTAAAGCTTTGCTCGCTTGCTAAACCAGGAAAAGGTCAATGCAGGATGGACTGTAGCCAGTCTATGATCGGGAGAATACATATGATATACCATCAGATTTGCACTTGTGATGCTTATAGATTGGGTGGGAGGAGAATAATGAGGAAGCGAGCTCCACCCACCTTAGTATACTGAGCTTTGACGACCACTACCAGGGCTGCGAAACCTCGTGTTTGAGTCATTTCCGGCGGATGCAGATATCAGCGGTTTAAAATTGAGTGCTCTGAGCAGTGTAGCTCAGACACGCAGGATACCAAGATGTATGTGCTGCAGTCCTTCCTGCTGTTAGCGGTAATTTTCAGCTCTTCAGCAACACATGATAGGTATTTATTAATCTCACTGAAATCATGTGTAAATTAATAATCATCACTTGTATATTTACACAGTCTCCAATCATCCCATTATATGCAGGTGTAACTTTTTGTTAATAGCACTAGCTAGCGATAATTTTCCTGCATGTTCCTATTTTCTCGCTTTGTCCCACTTCTCTCACTAATTTTAATACTTTTGTGTAAAATAATTTTCCACTATAATTAGTCTAAGATCACTTTTACCATACTTATTTTTGATATAAAGTTATACTTATTCCGTGATATTATTATGGCAGGGATATCATATAGGCAAAATAATTTCTTGTACTCGGATCCTACTAAAATTTAATTTTGTAATTGTGTGTGTGTGTATGTGTGTGTGCACAGCACTTGCTACTCTCAAGGATTGACATATCGTGCTCAGACAGGCACACGTACTGTCTATTTCATAGAAAACTATTATGAAGGCTGTGGATCATGGTGGAACTATAGGAGTAACTGTCACCGTACAAGGCAAGTCCTTATTGTACTATGCATCTGACTAGCTAAAAGATCACCTGTAGTCCCGCTATAATACCGTATTTACTGTAATTTAAGCGCCAGGAAAAAATAATTCCGACCTTGCTTGGCGCTTATATTATAAGCATTAAAAACTCGCTTCGATGGCGAATTGCGCTTATAATTATTAGAGTGGCGCTTAGTAATTAAATTTTGGTACCTTGTACCACATGCCACTGTTATTACTAAGCGTCCCTAAAAAGAATTCCGTCGACGTTTGGCGCTATATTTAGAAGGAAAAAATACCATAAATGGCCAGACAGCGCTTATAACAATGGCACCTAAATTACAGTAATATAAGTATGGTAAGCAAACTACCATCTGCTGCTATGTACACTGGACGTGGTGGTATACTATTACAGTCAAACCTGTGTATAGTGGTCACTGTGTAAGGCAGCCACCTCTTTATTACAGCCACTTAGTTTAAGCCCCAATTGGCAAAATTCCATATACTAAACACTTCTTTAAAGCAGCCACCTCTCTATTGCAGCCATTTATTTCTGGCCCATGGGCGACCATTATAGACAGGTTCCACTGTATTATCACGAGAATTATACAGCCATGCATTTGTATTATATTATACCATGGCCAGTTCTATCCACTGGCCGGAACTTCATGAAAATTAATGGCGTTGAATAAAATCCTTCGCACGTTTGCATGATACACCATAGCCATAAGTATATTATATATAGAGGCTATCATGTCCGTCTCTATTACATGCATGACTTACAGGCGAGCATCACGAAGTGAGACGTATACATATTATGTCCCAGCATACTTTCAGCAGTTCCAATGCTGTTCAGGATACAGAGCTCGAAGTGGTGGAGGATGCGAACGTAAGTACTTTGTGTCATGCATGCAAATTGAATAGTTGAAATAATGTTAATGCATCAAGCAGAAATACAATAATTATTAGCCACACTTTGAGTATGGGAAAGTGCTTAAAAAGCATAAGATTTGTTATGGAATTATGGATGTGACAATGCTCTACGTAAGGGATGAAGTTGGCAAAGTGTGCATGTGACCATTGTTGTGTTTCTACTCATAATAATTGTGTTGGAATCAGAAATTATATTGATACAGCAATTTGTGTACCTGCTTGTCAGAACGGGGGAATTTGCACTCATCCAAACACATGCCAATGCTCAGGAGAGTATACAGGATCAACTTGTCAAACACGTGAGCAACATTAATGGCTATAGCAGTGATAGTATTTTTATTGCAATATGGACTTGTAATCTAGAATCTCAATTATTAGTGCATGCATGCATATCCTGATGAGGTCTCCTTGTTTTTGGCTCCAGTCTAAGATCGGAAACTACAAAATAAGTCTTAATTGCATGAAAGTATTTTATTACAATTATATATAGCCACTATGATTGACTATATTCATCAATAATAAATTAAATTACCTATTATTATTATTATTATTATTATTATTTATTATAAATAATTGGCTGTATTAATTTTTGTGTATGCAGCTGTCTGTGTTCCCGATTGTGACCATGGAACATGCACAAGTCCTCGAACTTGTACTTGTGATGCAGGATACACAGGAAGTCGTTGCAGACTGGGTGAGAGGAATATTATGGTAATACTGGTGTATCTATAGATATTATAATTATGCATTTATTGCAATAACATTTTTCAGACATTGTTGAGTGTGCTGACGGGAGTAATGGTGGTTGTGAACACAACTGTACCAACACTATTGGTAGCTTTGAATGCAGCTGCAGGGAGGGCTTCGAACTATCATCTAACCAAAGAACTTGTGATGGTATGACAAAATAATACACTATTCAATTTGATACATATGTATAGCTTTAGAGGTTAAAAACTGCATGTATGCATGTGAAGAGATAGCAATAATTTTCTGGGTCTAAATGAGAATGTTATTATAATGCTGCTATAGCATTAATTGTGCTAAGTATCATAATAATAGCTATCATGCTTAACCACTGCAAGGGGTACTTGATGATTTAAGAGGTTTCGTGGACTTACCAGGTGGTTTGGATAGTTTCAACTTGGGGTACAGTGTGTAGAGTAAGATTCTTATCAAGGCAGACAGTTGATTGTGCCAGCCCAGCCATTTTCATATTGTTTGTAGTGTGTTGTTAATGAGTAAATGTAGCCAGGGAGTCTACTGCTTATATCAACTTACTTATCATTTTTGCAACTTTGACCATCTGTTACTTGTCTCCACAGATGTGAATGAATGTCCAGTGAACAATGGAGGCTGTGTCCAAGAGTGCATCAACCTGGTTGGTAGTTATCGGTGTGCTTGCAACACTGGCTATGAATTTGATAGCCTTCCAGAAGGCACACCACCAACCTTAACAAATGCTGGACGAGCCTGCATAGGTATCATTATAGATACTGCTATTGATCACGAGGGATAATAGAGTCAGTAATAATATTATAGTGGAATGTCTCTCTAAAATGCAGACACTTTGCTAATATGATTGCTCCTTGTCAGCAATGAAATGTATTACTTATAACTAGTTGCATACTTAAATGTCTCATTAATAATATTTTGTGACCTCACCATCCTTAATTGCTTACTTGTAATTATATTATTATGGCATACACAGACATTAATGAATGTGATAGGAATAATGGTGGTTGTGGTCAAGTCTGCTCCAATACCGTTGGCTCATTTGAATGCAGCTGCAACAGTGGATATCAGCTCCTCAGAGACGGTCAACAATGTGGAGGTATTAATGTTACCAAAAATTAGCAACAGTATTAAAGCACTGACACACTATTGACTGATATAGATATTGATGAGTGTGCAACGGGTACACACAACTGTTCCGGTTTAGCTCAGTGTGTGAATGAGGTTGGTTTCTTCCGGTGTGAATGTCCAGAGGGATACCGCTTGGATGACACACGAACATCGTGCATTGGTACGTACAATGCCTGAATTCAAATTCCATTGTGATATTAAATTTTTATCAACTCATGAAAATGCAGATATAGATGAGTGTGCTGAAGGTACCTCTGGATGCAGCCAGCAGTGTAATAACACCATTGGAAGCTTTGAGTGCTCGTGTGTGGATGGATACCGATTGGCTTTTGATGGAAAAATATGCAATGGTATGCATGTATATGCAACGTATGGGGGTGTTTCTTTATCTACAAGTAACGTGTGCACACGGATCACTGGAAAAAACCCTCACAGAGATACAAAGCATACCAATGATCTGATAGATTAAAGCATGATTGTGTGTGGGTACTGTAGTTATAGTGTATTTAGTGGGTTTTGGTGATATCTTACAGACATCAATGAATGCACTACTTCTGGAAACATGGGTGGGTGTGAGTACTCTTGTGTCAACACCGTGGGCAGCTACTACTGCGACTGTCCAATAGGATTCACTCTATCAGAGGATGAGAGAACATGCAAAGGTATAAGGCAGATATTATGATAAACCGTGTATTACCTTAGTGACCACAATTTATTCTGTACATGTATATCTGTGTACATACTTGAGACACCACTCGTGTATATGAGTGTGCATGTGTATGTACATGTGTGCACGTGCACGTGTGTGCGTGTATTTGTAGAAGAAACTTGGTACAGTGGTGAAAGTCTTGGCTCCCAATCCTAGGTGCTAAGGGTTATGAGTCTGATTAGCACCTAATTAGCCTTACCGTTGTGACTTTGAGCAAGTCACTTTGTCCCCTAAGCCAATCTTTACCATTTAGTGTGCACGGTTTAAGGCAGCTTGAAGGGGGTTATGGACACACAAATCATTTACACTAATTTTGACAGTATGTGCTTAGTTACCATAAAGTTTGATTAATAAGCGCATGCGCTTACCACTCCCCACCCCCCCCCCCCCCCCCCCCCCCCCCCCACTGCCAGCACATTCGAGCGTTCAAGTTATGAACGCAGCAATTCTTGGAATGAGCTCTATAATAGTTCATGGAAGTATGATCAGAAGCCATCGCTGAAAGAAAATAAAATAGCCGACTTCTTTGGCGAGACTCGCCTTGAAATCAAGGTAAAGAGGGCGAACCTGTCTCAGTGGAACATCACAGTATCGGGTTATAGCCAGTCCATGTGCACTTATTAACCTGACTTTAAGGTAACTACGATTTGTGTGTGTGCATGTAGCGTAAGACCTCAACTATCAGCCGAGTTATCAGTTCGGCTCATAAGTCGACTTAGGAACACTTTCAGACCTTGATTCAAAGTTCTACGGACAGATCTTCACCTCCTCTACAAGAGGAAATGTAGATAAAGACAATACGACAAACACAGATGATGCTATAGTCCTCCAAATCCCGACAGTCGGGCCTCAATTACTGTCTACGGACATTAATTTTGTTATCGGCCACTCATACCACATCAATGCAGCAATTACCGGCCAAATTTCAGCCTTTTTGTCTGTCAACACTTACCAGTTCAAAATTGCCATTTCTGATCAACAGTACTGAAACCAGCAGGTGTGACTACCCTTTACCAACTAGAGCTCTGTAGAGCACATACCCCACGGATTGACGACCCTTTCCAACATTGAGCTTGGGCATGCGCAGTAACATCAGCATACTATTGTGCTAAAAGAGTGGGTGTGGTCGAGTCTAAGTGAAGTCTAATATCAGATTAGTTCATGTGGCTAGCTTCCAGCTTATATGATCGACCACCATTCAGTATGCCATGTCATGCCCATTCAAATAATTGGTTCAACACCATTCTATACCCCTCCCTCCCTTATATTTATGTTATAGAAGTAAGTAAAGCCTACCTGGCTTCTTCAAGCGAGTCTAAAACGTCGAATTCATTCTCTGAGCATAAACAGAATTCCACATCACCGCCTTAGTACATTTTTCCGTACAAATGCGTAAACATCCGTAAAATTGTGGTCAATATTCGATGTGCACTTGGCCGATAACCTAGGTCGGCCGGTAATCGAGGTTTTACGCTATGCATGATATTTTAGAGCAAGGGGAATTAAAAATGAGCCCCCTTTCTAAACAAGATGTGAATCCATATGCCAGCAACTGTTTTTGTGTGTGACTGATATAACCTTGCTTTGTGATATACATCCCTAATCATGACATTGATTATTATTGTGATGCAGTACCAAAATTTAGGAAGACTTAATCACTACAACCTTGCATGCATTATCATAGCCAAGGAATGTCCGGCGCTTAGTAGACCTCGCAATGGAACAATCAGCTGTACACCAAGTGATAAGCAGACCACTGGCGATGTGTGTGCATTTGACTGTGATGGAGGCTTCAAACGTCAGGGTTCAAGGAATCGAGTGTGCCAAGGTGACTCCTGGACTGGATCAAGGGCAGTCTGCGACCCTTACGAGTGTGATAGACTGGAAGCGCCGACCAATGGTGCTCTGCTGTTTCCCTGTGATCAAGAGTATGGTACAAGCTGCTCAGTTTTGTGCACGTTTGGCTTCATGCTGCAAGGATCATCCAAGCAGTCGTGTGTACTAGTGGATGGATCCAGAACTGAAGTAGAATGGACTGACCCCCCAGTTTGTATTGGTAGGTGTGAATACATGATTAGCTAAGTGTATGCATGACCGAGGTATTACAAAGTCACCATAAAAGTAAATTATTATAGCTATAGCAAGAAACTAGCAAGGCAGAAACTTTCCATGATATATGAATATCTTGACAGAATTGCTTCCTCAATAGCACCTATTCATAGCTATTTACTCTTACATGCAGAGTCTAATCCATGTCAACCCAATCCATGTCTAAATGGAGGAAGGTGCACCAGAAAAAATCAAGTTGAACTCTCTGATCAGTCATTTGAGTGTAACTGTCAGGGAACAGGTTTTGAAGGTTCCACATGTGAGAGGGGAGTTGTAGAGGTGCCAACAATCCCAGCTCTCTCACAGAACCAGCCGCACACCTTTGAAATCAGTGCTAGACCTGAAATGGACATGCGTGTGAACATAGAGGGAGATGGTTTACTACTGGTCTCTCCTTCTAGTGTCACTCTGAGTCGCAGTGCCCCCACAGCACAAATCAGTATCACAGGTCTGCGGTTAGGACAGTATAGCCTACACTACACACTGACCGGTCCCATAGCTGACAGCTTTGACACTCCTGAAGATTCCCGTGTATTTGTTGGGCCTGCGCAGAGAGGACCTAATGAAATCAATGCCTATTTCCGCTCAGTTAAGAACACAATTGGATTTTTGAATGAGAGTTGTTGCATGTCAACATTTACCTATCCAGAGTGTCCCATGACCACCGATGCAGTAATTTTCATGTCTACTTGCTTGTGGACAGCTGATTCAAACACCTACGCTACAAATGGAATTGTCTTTGCCCGCTTCAAATCTCTCAGTATTCCTATTTCAGTCAGTGGCATTGAAATTAATTACAATATGGGAACTATTGACACTAGTGTGCCTGAGGCTAGCTCTTGCAGAGCATGTGAAGAAAATGCGAACAAGCTTGTGACACCGCAACAGTCAGCAGTTCCAGGGGGATTTGAAAATTGCTATTTTTACTCCATTCAACCAGGTGATATTGCAGATTTCCTTGCTAGCTATGCTTTAGCAAATACCTACATAACTCGCATTAGTCCACTAATCCCATTGTGGATAGGAGTTCAACTCCTACGTCCAACTTCCACTAACACACCAAGCTTCAACGACGGAGATTTCTCCACAGCCTTGGTTGAACAAACTGATGTCTCCAGCATTGATGGATGTGAGAGTTTACAACCAACATCCCCAGGCCTGTACTCAGTTCTAACATACGCTGGTAGTCAACAACTAGAGCTAAGGGTGAATGAAGAAACTAAGGTGCACGATGTCAGAAAACAGACTGTGTGTGTAGCAGTCAACCTTTGTCAAGAGATGGAATCTCCTCTTCATGCACAACTGCCTCAGGGAGTACAATCTACAATCTCAAAACTAACATTGCTCAAGCCGTATGAAGAGGCAGGCTGGGACTATTCCCTTGATACAGTAACATTCTATCCCATGAAAAGATCAGTTTCAGTTAGCGGTATGTACTGGAATGGAACGAGCATGTACACACCATATTTCCCTGGAGCAGACATGGAGATAGGAACATTTATCTATCCGAGCTTTTCTTCCTCTAAAGAGGGATATGTACGAATGAAAGCTGATCCTTTTGGGGAATTGGGATCACTATCTCTCAATGTGGAAAGCTCTGAGGTGAGTTGAGTGTGCTGTATGTCTATTTTAATCGTCATTCCAATGTGACTATTGATCCCTTTTTATAGATTCGACATGGCATTTTCAGTGGTGGCTTGTCAATAGAATTAAATATTGAAATTGAGAAAGAGATTAACTCACTTACACTAATCAGTTCATCCTCCATTATCTACTATACATCAGGTGAGTTAGGTCTGTATTTATCAACCACCTATAAAATAGAATTATTGATAGACTATTGCTGATTGCATAGCTACATTTTCTCTTTCCTTTCCAGAAAATTCATCCAATATTTGCAATCAGGGAGTATCGATCCCAGCGAAGTATATTCCTCGTGCAAATCAGCCTTTCTTTTCCCAGCTTTTTTCATTGAGTGAAGAGACACCAGAATGTGACATGCCCATGTTCATCAACTTTAATCATTCCTTGGAATTCCGGGGCATGAGTATGCACTTGAATGCTGGCTGCCCCAGGCTTCGATTTGACAGACTAATCTTTCCACAGATGATTCATACATTATACTTTACAGAGTCCAACGAGTTTCGCTCACAGTGTGTATGGAAACCTGATGTGGATCTTGGAGTATCTGATCCTACCCTCAGTATTCGTTCAACGTTAAGGCAGGTCAGTAGGGTGCCTCTAGGGTCATTTCTAACCCTACTCCCTGGTGAAGATTCTCTAGCGCTCTCTGCTGCATTTCCACCGGGTAATGATCAACAAAAGGTGAAACTCCACTCGGTTGATGCATCTTTGCTTGGGACAATCTTCAACACAGAGATAGATATTGAAGAAGGAATGCTCAGTTTCACAGCCAATACAGATGTCTATGGAGAATATGCAGCGCAATTGACAGTCTCAGCCCCCACAAATGTACCTTGGGAGAGGATGGTACTCACAGTGGAAGGCGAAATGAGTGACAGTACTGTAGGTGAGATAGACCAATACGTCAAGAATTACGTCCTTGAAGATATCATCAACAAAGGACTAGAGAGGGAAAGAAATGGCAGGCAAGCTATCTTAAGAGCTAATCAGACTCTGACTATGCTAACAGCACAGCTGAGAGTGAGGGAAAGGCAACTAGAGGAAGCAAATGAGAATTATCAACAAGCCCTTGAAACATCACGAATCACCAATGAAACTCTGAGAAATGCCACTTCTGGAGTGGATACAGCCAATACAGAAGTTCTTCAGGCACAAATTGCACTTAATGATGTTTGCCGAGAAGATAGCTGCATGGATATAGTAACATGGCGTGACGTATGTCAAACATGCTACCAAGATATAGTTAGTGAAGAACCCGGAGAGTGCATTGTCCTGAGACCTCAAGTGCCTGCTCCCTTCTTTGATGAACTGGTAGGATATGTCACGCGTCGAAGGTGGCAGTATGTTCGACTCTGTGAAGATGTTTGTTATCGATTCTGTTTTATTTTCTCGTTCTCCTTTTGTCAAAGAGAATGCCGAGGCAAGTGTGTATCAGTTGCTTATAGTGAACCTGTTATAAGGAGAGTTCAAAGGACGGTTCTAGTACCTGTAACAGAGTCATGTGATCCACCAATGCAAGTCTTGGAACAATCGATCCCAATGTCTTGTTGCGTGTCCTATCGAGAGAGATCTCCAAATGTTCAGTGCCGAGAAATGTGTCGAAGTGCTCAAGTTCAAGCCACTCAAAGATTAAGTGAAGTGAATAGGGAGGCAGCTGAGCCATTTGAAAGATTAAACGAAGCAAGAGAGGCTTCTCTCGCAGCTAATACAAGGCTAGCCAGGGCTCGTATTCAGCGGGACAATGCACAGCTCATGAGAGATCAAATCATTCAGCCGTATCAGAGTGCTCAGATTGCAATACAAGTTAGTCTGGTCAACCAGCAACGTTTAACTGCTGAAGTAAGGAATGAACTAAGGATTGCGAGACAGTATGAAACTGTAGGGATTGAAGGTGTAGTAACCATTAACAGTATTGAGTTTACCACTGAAATTTCCACTGAATCGCCGACTACTATTCCACTGAGATTTTCCTATACTTCATTTGGGAGGCAGTTTACAAAGGTCATTGCTATTGACTTTACAGTCTCCAAACAGCTAAACCAGCGACAAATAGCAGAAGAAATTGCTGCCGATATGTTGAACACAACATCACGAATGTCTAGACGTTCAACGGCGAGACTCAGACGACAGGCTGGTGACGACTCGGAGGTAGCTGAAAGATCTAGAAATGAAGAGGAATTTCAATCAAATTGTGTACTGAGAGCAAATATCCAGCAGTACATACAAAACATCTTAAACAGTCTGCAAATGATTGAAGATAGCAATACCATGGCAACTAATATGCTTCAACAATCAAAAGAGAATCTGGAGCAACAAGCTATGAGGGACATGACGGATATGAATATGATTAATTTTGATGCACTCGAAGATCTTTTCAATATCACACGTGACGACTTGAGGGATGATTCAAATGAAGAAATCATTGATGAATACTCAAACTACTTTGAAGATCTTGCCAACACCACTGGAGAACTGATAGATTCGATTGATGCAAACAGCTTTATAGAGTGGCAGGCCTCTATGGAAATGCTCCACAATGAGACGGGATCTGCTGCTGGATATCCATGCACTGGATTCGCCGACTGCTTAGATATCATCGCTGATCTGATGAAAAGGCTGATTACTGACCTCCGACCCGGAGCTGACAAGCAAGCACTAAGACAACAGTTTGACCAAAATCGGCAGAGATTTGTTGAATTGGCAACATCCATGACTTTGAAGGTACCAGGTGCCCTCAGTGTGGCCAGACACATGCTGGAAACTGTTAACAATAAAATTCTATCAGCATACTGGTGCAGTGCTCCGCCGAATATAACTGACCAACCTCCCATGCAAGTCAATGTGTCGTCTACAACTGACCTCACTTTAGAGTGTGAATATCTATCAACTCTACCCGTGTCAGCACACTGGCGAAAGGATGGAGCTCCTATCCCCAATTCCAATAGCAGTACACTTACGCTGACGAATGTTAACATAATGGATGGTGGTAACTATACTTGTCACATTTCCAATGCTGTGGGATCGAGGTCATCTCTCAACGTCAGTGTACTGGTGTATGAACTTCCCCAATTCTTTCAGGTTTTGACGCCAGTGACAACGTACGCAGGAAATGAAAGTGGTGCTTGGTTCTCATGCAACGCTAGTGCCTGGCCATTCCCTGGTTGGAGGTGGTACTACAGAGCACAGGAGTCTGATCCGTGGATTCAATTTGAAGGAGAAGATACAAATGAACTCACTATCCCAACTCCACAGAAAGAGAATGAAGGGTGGTACACATGCGAAGCATTCAACTATCATGGCTACCTTCGCGCACCACCTGTTCGCCTGACCATACTTCCAGTATCAGTTGCTCCGCTCGGCTTAGAAATTAACTTTCAACTTACTTCCAATGGTAGTAAAGCGTGCACCGACTTGGATTCACTACGACAAAGTATTGGCACCTATATACGTGATACAATCAAAATTGGATCTGCCTCCATTGGCAAAGTAGAAATCGAAGCTGCTACATTATCTACTTATAATGTTGAAGTCACGCTTATTAGCGAGAATATTACTACAGAAGACACCAAGAATACAATTTTGAGAGAAATTGAAAATATGGCGCTGCCTTCTCGTGGTGATGTGATAAATGCGAGGAGAGCTCTACTACAGGCTGCAATAAACGAAGGAGTTTCTTTCAGCTGTCAAGATGTTCAGCTGTCACTTCAAGCAAGCTCTCTTACCTTTGAAACTCTGGAGTACTTCTGCCCACCAGGACAGGAATTGAACAGCAACTTCCTCTTCTGTGGTGAGCTAACTAAACCATAATAATATTATGTGCACAATTACAGTAACTGTAGCAGCTAATTGTTGGGATGCAACTGTATTATTGCATGAATACATTTACATGAGCTACCAAAAGTCGACACGGCAGCTCATACACACTTCTTTGACAGTATTAGCTATGTCATGAAAAGTTAGTAGACCTATCTTCTATTATCCTAAATCTAAGGGGCGTCCATCTAATTGCCTGCTCAGTATTATAATCATGTATACCCTCACTCAACAGTTGGTTGTCCACGTGGGACTTACCAGACGGATAAGTCAGGAGAGAGAGTTTTCAATGGAGAGGGTATCAAAGAGAGCTATCCAGTGTGCAGGGTGTGCCCAGTCAGCAGCTATCAGGATCAGGTAGCCAGCACAGACTGCAAAATATGCCCAGAGTATTACCAGACAAGGGGCCCTGGATCCACATCAAGGGAAGACTGCTATGGTAATGTAGCCACAATCATTCTGCCATACCCTAGCTACCGGTCCCATAATGATGTTGAAATGTAGCAAATGTAGTATGCAATACTATCTTGGCATATCACGTTTCCATTATTGCATACAGTCCCCATCAATCTACACCTGTATAATACTGGTGATGTACATGTACCATGGATTCACTTTCAATCAAACTTACCTTTCACCCTGTAGTGGATCCCCTTCTCCTCCAGTGTGAGACAGGCGGCAGTACCACTCAAGTATCAATTGACTGCCGAGTCAGCAGAACTCTTTCTGGAACATTTTGCTCATTTGATGGAGGTCCCCAGCATAAATGTCAGTGAAAGTAATCTTAGACTGGAGTGGTGATATCTGAAAAATCTACTGAGTCCCCAAAACAATACTAATTTTATTAATTTGTGTTTTCTTTTCCACCATTGTTGTGGCTATAGGTGAATGGCCAATGATCATCAATGTTCAGTCAGGGCTATCGCCAGGCAATCACAGCGTGGTCATAACAGCCAGGGACATCATAGGGCTCACTGCTGATGCCACACTGACCTATCTACTTGAAAATGAGGAAGAAAACAGACTGAATCGTATGTATAACAAGTACATAGTGCCTACATTGATTACAATGTGGTTGTGCATGGTTATGTGACGTGGAGAACGTACATGTATGCTGGCTAGCGTCGTCCCCGGGCTCCCTGATCTTTGCATTGTGCAGAGGCTTGTAAAAAGCTTGTATATAGCTCTTATCACTAATTATTGCCAATTACATGATCATGAATATCATTGAAAAGCTAGGTTGGGCAATGAAGCTATAATTTGATTAAAATAAACCCAGCTTGATCGTTCAATTTTGATAGTAGTGGCTTCAAACTTCTTTTACATGTTATGTACCTCATCATGTAGTACATCTCATTAATTTATTACAATAATACATGTGCAGTTGGCGCACTGGTGCCTCGTATTGGGATCCAGTTTATCAACAACAGTCCACGAGTTGAGAACAACACAGTGGAGGTGGACTTTGCCCTCACCAGGCCAACCACAGAGGTCACATGTCGACTAAACAAGGAACAAAACACAGATTGTAAGTAGGGTTGAATAATTACATGTACTTAGTATTCCGTGGAAAATTGGTTTCATGGCAGTGAGAAGGCTAAACTCTTCTCACTACATTCAAGTACCAAAATTAGTTTAGCAGTATTATTTATGGGTGTATACTGAAGAAAAAATTTTCGAAGCATAACTATAATATTCAAGTTTATTATAGTACCGTATAGCGGGAAATTTTCGTTGGTGCTAATTTTCGTATGATTGACCAAAACACCCTTAGAATAAAATTTCGTATTTTTTAATTTCGTATGCTTGTTGCTGGAGATTGTGCCCATGCGCAGCTGGTAGCTCTCGCACTTACGTGCGGTATATGGCAACACTAGCAACACTGGCTTCTTTGATCGTAGCGGGACTAATCGATGCTGACAGCGGTCCACTGGGATCAGGAACGTCACTCGGTTTCGACGCCTTGGCAAAGAACCGATAAAGAGACATCGTTCAGTGAGCTAGCCTTGCATTTAGCACCTGCCGCTAGCGATCGCGTATGGCCGTCATAGGTGTATAGGTCAAAGGTCACGCGCTATTACAATAATTATTAAACATCCTAAGCTATAAATATATGCTACTACGGAATTAAATATTAGCTACCGTATAGCGGGAAATTTTCGTATGGTGCTAATTTTCGTATATTTCATATGCCCTATCCCTTATACGAAAATAAAATTTGAATGTGCAAAAATTTTTTCCTTTGTCATAAAATTCAATTGCTCTGACTTTTGTGTATATACATGTAATTATTATAGGCTCCTCGGGGAGTGTTCGCTACACCAACCTGGAACCAGGGAGGTATACCTTTAGAGTGGCGGCAGGTCAGGGACGAGATGAGAAGGGGATCGAAAGGAGATACTTTGAGATCCCATCAGATGATACCTCCTGCACCACCCACCTCATTAATGACGGGGTTGTCATTGGATTTGGGGGACAGGTCACTGTGGAGTTTGCAAGTGTGGGACCGGCTGTGGAATTCATGTGTCGTCTGGATGGCCAAGAGCGATTTTTGTGTGAGTATGATTTTCAAAAAATTTAATAGTCGATCAACCACATGTGTGGATACTAGCTGGTACTCATACTCAGCACTCTTAGTATAGTAGTCTAAGAGGATGTTATCATAGATACATGTATCTGACTTGCTCTAAGTTGTCGAAACAATAAATCGAAATTACCCCCAAAGCCAAAGATATGTTAGAAGATACCTGATCGTTAGTTCACAACTTTTACAGATACCATTATTACTGTTGTTGTAATCCAATAGCACATCCTCTTTCTGAGTTCCAATGGTTTAATGACCTCTAATAGGTTCCTCTCCCATTGAGCTGACAGTAGAGGAAGTTGGTGATCATGCTCTGAAGATTATTCCACAGGGATGTGAGAAGCAACGTACCCAAACCATTAAGTTTACAATTGAATAAGAAACTGACCATTAAAGTGAGAAATTGGATTTAATTCCCCCCACCCCCTAAAAATTTATTATTATTAGTAGTAGTAAGTAGATTGACAATCGTAGTGTTTGGGATCTTATTTTCTATACATTGTATTGGAGCTACACAGATATTTCTGATAACTGAACTTTAATTTCCTATGATGTATGACATAATATAGCTCAGGCTTAGCCTATTTGTTTATTATTGTCACACGTACATGTTATAGTTATAGCACGGGTTGCCGGGGATTTATGGCAATGTAAACCGCTTCTGTCCTCAGGCTCAGCCCTCGGGTGGGAAAATCTTAGTTTCCGTAGTTAATTGAATACAATGCATGATCAAGCATTTTACGAATCCTCATATTAAACGTTTATATATGGAGCGATTGACGACCTTTACCAGAAAAAATGCGCTTTTTCAAAATTGAAATTAGATAGTAAAGTACATACCCCGGCTAATATAACACTTAGGTGGGATATATACATATATGCATAGTATATGTACTCCTGTCAACGTTGCAATTGCAGATCTTATTAGGTCAGTGAGCATAAATTGGCTAGGGTTGCATGAAGTTTACCGGCCATAAGTCCAAAATCTGTACGTATGCACATGGGGTCACCCATGTGTCACTAATGAACACTGACTCCATTAGAGATGTTTTTTTCTTAGCCATATCCGCAGTAGAATCACTGTATACCTCTCATTTGATGCACAGTGATCACCAATACAAATATCACACATTCAGATATCAAAACAGCTGAAAATTATAGCTAGTGACTTTGAAAAAAAGGACAACTGTTGATAAAATAGTGGGCTGAATGCATGTGCAGCGTTTTTACTTGTAACTATCCTTAAAGTTTCGCTCGCTTGCTAAACCGGTCCACGGCAAAAGGTGAAAGGTCATAGGACGGACTCTTATCTAGCACCAGTTCGCACAGTATCTTCCCAATAACCGGACTCAGCTTGAATCCATGACCTATAGACATACCATTCGGCAAGGAAAGAGAATTAAAAAGCTACTCGTGGCAGTCCAATTCCCATACCTGAGAATCCCAATCCAAAAATAATATTCGGATGATGTGGATGCTGATCTAGAATTGGGTTCCCGTCTGGAGTCTCCTGTAGTGAGAGTTTAATTAAAAGGGGTTAACCCACGAGTGAAATGCAGTGCATGTGCTGTACATACATGTACATGTAGCAGTTAATTATGTAATGGAAGGGGTATACATGTACTGTCAGTGTCGGGAAACAGCAAGAGGTGGTGACACAACCAAATATAATATTATCACCGGCATAAATAATGTACATGACATGGATTAATTAATGAGTAGCAGTAGTTGCCCCCATTCGTTTAGAACTTAATACCACCCCAAAAGTAGAGATAATGATAATAGGGCTTGCACATTTACATGTATACAGTGGAACCCCTCTAATCTGGACACGTGTGTACATATATGTACATACTGTATATATGCAAGCCTCATAGATGCTTGGAGTGAAGGAGACTCCTTTGAAGAATGTCTTTATGAACCTTGACACTTTCTCGGTGGAGTATGGGGCTATAATGGCATCTCGATGATCTGGATCAATTGCTGGACCAGGTCGTAGACTAACCTGTTTGCCATGTGTGCATGTGTATATTATTATTATTATTATTATTATTATTGTACAGGTGTAGGCATTATGCCGTTAAGAAATTGGCAAATTTCCAGGTGCACATGTATGTATATGGTGTACTATGGGATAGGAAGATTATGGTCTAGAGGAGTGCAGTGGCGAATTTGTTTTGTCTAAAACTGCTTGCCTTCAAGAGGTCTGGATATTCATAGGCTGAAGTGCCATAGATGGCCAGATCATAGTCTTCTGGTGCAGCGTATATGGCATGGTAAAACACTGGAAAGTTCTCCGCTGAATAATGTTGTGGGTTCTCAACCTTCCAGTAATGAACTTCAGTCTTGATTACCTGGATGTCAAAGTGCACATGCATGGGCATTTACGTATAGCTACAGATACTGTACAGTGGAATTCATTTTCGCTATAAAACTTACATGTATACATGCACTATAATACCATCCCAGGAGGACTACATGTACATGTGTATGCTAAGTATTTCAAGGTGGGTGAGCCTAGCTCAGTGGGGAAATGAGGCTATAGTAGCAGAGTGGCACTAACTATTATGCTCATCTTAACCACGCAAGAGACTCAGAGATACTATGAAATGGAGATGGAGTGACAAGATACAGATTCTGGCCTATGATAGCAGGAAGATCCATGAACTAACCTTGAATGGCAGTTCTAATCCTAGCTTCTTGGCCATGGCTGGTCCCCAGGGTCCTGTTGTCATGACAACCTTTTTGGCTTCAAAGTTTCCCTTGTTGGTCTTGACGGTGACCATGCTCCCACCCGGGATGACCTCTGTCACCTGGTGATAATCCTTTATCGTTCCTCCTCCTTGAACAAAGAGATCCTACAACAATACATGTCTGTGAACACTTAAATTGGCTGGTTGAAACTGTACTGTAGGATTTAAAGCAAGGGGTTATTGAGCAGCTAAGGAGATCACAGTATTCACACTTAGTACCTGCATAGCTGCTACACACTTGGAGGCTAAGAGAATCCCTCCATCTTCTTCAAGAATGCACTCATAATGTGGTGGCAGTATCAATTGATGAGGATATCGCTTGTTGGCCTGGCCATAGAAGACATTAATTTTACATTTATATACCAGCATAGTATACCTCTACCTCACAGTTTGTCTTTTACACTCGCTCTTCTCCTCCTCCTCTCCCCCCTTTCTCTCTAACTCTCTCTCCCCTCCCTCTCTCTCTCTCTCTCCCTCTTCCTGCTTCCACTCTTACACCTTCTCCCTCTCAACCACACACCTCAGTTCCAGAAAAGACTTGATATGATACACCATTGGCCTGCAGGCTTTCTTTCGTGTCCACCATTTCACCACAAGACTGAGGACCAAAAGTTAGAATACCTGTGCGTCTGATCACAAATTATATGCATAAGCTTTAATTCGGTATGCAAGTCGCTATATAATTTACAAATAGAGTTTGGCTCCACTCTCCTTTTCGATGGCTGCCCACAGCCTGTAGGCCTCATCCATCATGTGCACGTAGTAGGGCTTGGTGTAGGCACGGCGAGTGATGCGAGAACTGCCATGGGAGCTGCCACGAGTGTGCAGGGACGAGAACTGGAGGGTAAAAATTAATATTATTACAATACAGATCGAATGAACTCGAGGATAAGTGCACCTGCTAGTAAATTATAATAGCCAGGTTACCGTATAATATTATAGCCTTGTCCCCAGGCCCTTGCTCAATCTCCCAGCTTTTAATGTTGCATGCAATTGTATTTGCTCTAACAAGTTTTATAAGAGTGTAACCTGCAGCTATCTGAGTCTTGAGTTATTGATTGCTTACATCAACTGTATATATTATAGGTCAGGAGAGTGTACTTTAGTCCCACTAAACCACCTCCACCACCCCGCCCCCAAAGTCCCATTTTTTTTCAATTTTGACTGATTATGTTGAGCACTAGTCTCGAAACCAGACCGCTCCCACCGCAGCGTTTAGTTCTTTCAGGATAAAGTTGAGCACCTGTTCCAGCAGTAGGACTCTCTTTGCTCCATGTTTGATGAGCTGGTAGGCAGTAGCACTCCCCTCCACTCCAGCACCAACCACGATCACATCGAACTGCATCTTCTATTATGCAACAAGTAATTCCGCATGCAGGTCCATAGGCGCATTTATGATTATCCGGTTGGACACCAACCACCGGGTGCATTGACGACCCTGTACCAGAAAGTAACCTAAATCATCAATAATTCATTCCTCAAATCCTGAGATTTTCTTTTCCAGATACTTGTATACAAGTGCTATAGGAATGGACCCTGTACCACTTCAAATTCAACACCTTTCATTATTACAGAAGATGATTGTATGGCGCTTAGCTTTCATACAATGAGAGCACAGGCATATAACATTATTGCAGTGATTTGTTTTGATTCATGTTGAGGTAGTATAGCATGTAAACTTCAAGTTAAAGTTTTGCAGCTACACTCTGAAATCTATCGATCTTGAAAGGTGAAAGGTCATACGATGGTGGTAGATCCAGAGCCAGTTCACACAATATCTTTCCAATCACTGGGCTCAGCTTGAACCCATGACCTGCACAAGGAGGCAAAGATCTAGCCTGACTCCTCTTATTAGACCAGGCAAACTGAATTCCATGGGTGTAGATAACTTTTCGTAGTGGGGGGAAGAGGAGGGGGGCTGGGGGGGGGGGGACTTCAGTGATTCCTCCATTAAGTTGACTACATACAATGTCATACTTCAATGACTACATGTAATTATCACTCTCTATAGCTTAGCTTAGATCGATCCCCACCTCCAGGCTAATGATTAGTGGTACATTTTAATAAGGGGGCTTGTCCAAAATCCTTGTGGAAAAATTTACATCATTATGACTTTAACATTTGCCACCCCCCCCTCTTAATGACACAGCATTTCAGGCAAGCTTCAACACTGAGTCAGATGTAGTGAGCTTGACACAGTCGTCACTAAAATTCAAATTATTCAATGAATGCTGGAGGCGTGTCACTAGACTTGTTCAACCACAAGAATAGATAATCACAAGCAAAATCTGCTGACAATGCAGTTGTAAAACGTCACAAACTAAGACCTCCTCCCCTCCCCCCAACATCATAACGATGTTAATTTTCTAAGCCCCCTAATTATATTATACAAATCAGCCATGATAGTTCCACTGTAGAGTAATACCAGAGAGTCCGAATCCCATGATGATGTTTGGATGGTAAGGATGCTGGTCAATAACTGGGTTCCAGTCTGGACTCTCCTGCAGCAAATACAATTACTTTAGAATAATATTATAGTTGTAATAAATACAGCAATCTAATTGGTCAGTTGGAGGTCCATTATTTCACTTAGAGATCTCTCCCAGTTCACTTATAGACCTCTTAGAGAGGTAGGTCTATTAGTGGGCTGCCGAGGGCAAAAAAAGATGCACAGTGCAACATTGGCCCAGTCCCAGGCTAAATGTCATGGATACAGTTGCTATTATTCTAAATCAGTTAGAGACCTTGTCCAATGGTCTCTACGCTTTTAAGAGACCCTCAGGACCTTAGTAGCACCCTCGCTTCTCTCGGGATGCTACAGCCCCGGGCTTTTGGATATCTTAAAATGCCTGAATTTTACTGCAGGGTCTAATAGTACCAAAGCAAACTTGTATATTATAATACGTAAGGAAATTCCATGCTCATGTCCTACCAGAAATTTAATACCGTACTTAATCTAATACTACGTATGGAAAAAAAGTAATTTCAATTTTGAAAAACGCGCGCTTTTCTGGTAAAGGTCGTCAATCGCTCCATATATATACGTTATGAGAATTCGTAAAATGCTAATTTCTTACGTTAGATTGGATCATACGTTGTATTCGATTAACTACGGTACTTGGTATTGGATGATCCTTCTTTTAATTTAGCATTTGAACTCACGAATAATATTATAGCAACATCTTCCCCATTATCTTTATCATTGTAAGGTTTGTTGAAATTGTGTGTACGAACTGTTATTTAATGTCATCCATCAGCATCACTATCATAATAATACATACCGTTAGTGTCCCGATGTACTGCATTTCAAGGGGCCACTGTAGCAGCTTCTATACAAACATATAGAATTTTGATCCCAGGTAAGCGCCCATGCAGGCCAAAATCACGAGTTATGTTTAAATGCCCATGGGCGCTTACCCGGGACACTACATAATAGTTAGAGACCAAATCCAAGGTCTCTATGCTTAAATACATGACAGTGACTTACAGTGTACATGCAGGGCTCATAGATAGCAGGTCCTGTAGCGGTAGAGACACCCTTAAAGACTGACTGGATAGCTTTGGCGACTACTTCAGTGGTCTTGGAGCCAGGATCAGCATCTCTGTGATCAGGATCAACTTCAGGACCAGTGTGTAGACAAAACTATTACAGTGTATTGGAGTAAGGGAGGATGAAATGAAGGGAAGGCATACATGTAAGGATGGGTGAGACAGACGAGGAGGGGGGGGGGGGGGGGGGGAAGAGAGAGAGAGAGAGAAATAAACAGGGGAGCAGGGGAGTAGTGAGTGAGTAACATATACATGTACAATGTACTGTACCTTCAGCAGTCCTGGGTATTCCAGAGCAGGAAGACCATAGAACATGTTATTTCTATCACCTGATCCGCCATTGAACTTAAAAACTGGAAAATTATCAGCAGAAAAGTTCGCTGGTTCATCCACCTTCCAATAGAGAACCTCCGTCCTTGTAACCTGTGAAAGAGAGAACAGCTACTATAAAAATTTATATAGATCCCCCAGAATTATTCTTGTTATCATTAAGGCACATTATGAATGTGCATTTTAGTTTTATTAGGGATGTGGATGCTCTTTATCCAATTATCCTAACGCATGTACATTGTACAATTTACCTTAAAAGGTAGATCTATTCCAAGTTTCTTGGCCATGGCTGGTCCCCAAGGTCCTGTTGTCATGACAACCTTTCTGGCTTCAAAGTTTCCCTTGTTGGTCTTGACTGTGACCACACCCCCTCCCGGGAAGACCTCTGTCACCTGGTGGTAGTCTTTCAACACTCCTCCTCCTTTCACAAAGGATTTCTGAAATAATATTATGCAAGTGTAATAAACTGCAATGTAGCATCATACATGTACCTAGCCTAGAGAGAAATGCTTATGCCTATAGTGATAGAATCTGTTTAAATTGAAGCATAAACACAAGTAGAGGGTAAGATTTCAGAAAGTCATACTGTTGTATAAACTATTGAATGATTGTTGTCTAGCTCCATGTACATGTACTACTATGATTTCCACATTACAACCATGTGCTTCTTACTTGAAAGGCGGCCATGCACCTTGAGGCAAACAGTATCCCTCCATCATCCTCCAACACACACTCGTAGTCAGAGGGCAGTTTCAGCTGATGGGGATATCTTCTGTTGGCCTGAATGAGCAAAATTCAAAATTTATCAGAAACGAAACACCACACCCATTCTCAGCATGGTTTGCCTACCTAAATAAAATAATGAGCTGAACTCCACTGTATGTACAGTACTAAAGGGCACAGGTGCCTACCTCATTTCCAGGGAAGACTTGGTAGGGGACACCGTTAATACTTAGACTTCTCTTGATGTTCTCAATTTCATCACAACCTCTTGGGCCAAACACCAGTACACCTGTGCGCCTAATGAAGTAAGATATGAACAGGGTTTTAAACATCAGCCAAACTTGATCGGAGATTAATTTTTTTCTATAGGGAGTACAACCGATCCTGTACATAAATTCTTGAAACTATGGCCTTCGTCCTTTCTTGAAACATTTAAGCCACCATAGAAAATTAAATTGGCCTTTCTAAATTTGGAGACCTTAATGTGAAATATTCACCAAATCACCAAATTAAAACCTCATCAAAATCCCCCGCTATACGGTACCCCATGTACTTGTATAGTTGCTGTCCACACTCTTTCTCCAGCGTCTCCCACGTGTTGAATGCCTCCACCATCATGTGCACATAGAATGGTTCCTTATAGACACGTCGGGTGATGCGAGAACTGCCTCCTGAACTGCCACGAGTATGTAGCGCTGCAAACTGAAGCAAACGTATACACGCAGGAACATGTACATATTATCATAATAATATTATGTGCATACACACTGATTCAAATTCATGCAGGGGAATAATTATAACTTGCACCATCATTTGGTAGCCAGAGATAAATTTCTTCTGAATACATGACGCTGTGTGAAAAACTATTCCACAAGCAGAGAGGAAAACGACCCTGATGACTTTGCTAGTCTGGCGGGCCAGCCCCTTCAGCTGATCTGGGCCTTGCCTAATTAGCTCACCTGTTCCAGCAGTAGGACTCTCTTTGCTCCATGTTTGATGAGCTGGTAGGCAGTAGCACTCCCCTCCACTCCAGCACCAACCACGATCACATCGAACACTGTAGGACTACTGGTCATATTTCTAGATCCTCGACTGAGCGTGGTCATCGATAATTATGTTAGGTACAGGGTCGTCACGTAAACATGATAAATTTGTACATGCAACATGCATGAAGGACAAAAGAGATATTGAAGGTTCTACTGATTATTGTAAGAGGGGAAAACACATAAATCATAATTTTGATCTTTGTTTGCTGAATCTGTCCAGTCTAAAATGTGCCGTGTCGTACGAACAAGGGAGATCAAGGGCCAACTCCATCAAAACTCTTCCAAATGCAGGAGCTTTCTGAAATCCATGACCTAAAGTATAGTAAAATTGTTGGTAGTGGATTATACTCTTCACTGCACCAAAGACTACATGTAGCTCACCTGAAAATCCAGTTGCAAATATGATATTGGTAAAATGTGGATGTCTATCAATGATTGGATCTTCATCAGGGCTTTCCTGGGAGGGGAGGGGGGGGGGGAAGGGGATTCAAATGAGAGAGAGAGAGAGAGAGATTGCCACTTACTGAATAAAGACAAGGCTCACAGATACTTGGGTTTGTAGAAACTCCCTTCAAGTATCTACTAATGAACATCGACACTCTCTCACTTGTATGAGGGAATGGCACTGCATCCCTGTGATCAGGGTCAATCACTGGACCAGAATGTTGAGCAACCTGTGTGAGAGAGTATTATGACATTGTGTGTATGTGTATGTGCGTGCGTGTGTGTGCGTGTGTGTGTGTGTGTGTGTGTGTGTGTGTGTGTGTGTGTGTGTGTGCGCGTGTGTGTGTGTGTGTGTGTGTGTGTGTGTGTGTGTGTGTGTGTGTGTGTATGAGAGAGAGAGTGTGTACATAAACTAATGTGTCCCAGTGAGTGATTTGCAATTTCATGATAATCATTAAGTTAACCTTCAATAGCTTAGGATATTCCAGTATTGGTATTCCATTGATAAACTGCTGAATATTCTTCTCATCTCTCGTTATCACTTCCTTGAATATTGGAAAAGTTCCGACCGAAAAGTGCTCTGGATTCTCCACTCTCCAATAAAGAATCTCAGCTCTTGTCACCTATATTATCATAACTGACTAGTATTATTACAGTAAAGAGAAAGCAGCTAAGCCTAATATCTTCCAATATCTATCTTACTACAATCGGTAGTTCCACTCCTAATTGTTTCATTATCTTAGGGGTCCACGGTCCAGCTGTGATAATCACCCTCCTAGCACTGAAGTCACCATGGTTAGTCTTCACAGTCACCCTCTCACCAGGAATGAGCTCTGTCACTTTGTGGTAGTCCTTTAAAACCCCTCCAGACTTCATAAACAGATTCTATAGTTTAGACATGCAGTCACTGCTATTGCTACATGTACATAATAATACTGTAACATAATGTTGTGTACATGACTAAATGCACCAAGGTGTGATATAATATTATTGTGTGGTCAAAATACAAACCTGAAAGGCCTCCAAGCACTTGGAAGCTAGCAGCACTCCTCCATCCTCATCCAACACACACTGATAGTGAAGAGGAAGATTCAACTGATGGGGGTACCTCCTATTGGCCTAAAATATTATGATATGAAATCGATACAATCAAAATCTCACAGTAGCTACAAGCAAGTCTAGAAGGGGCTGGTACCCCAGACTAGCTACGAGCTGGGTGTAGAGGCTGCCCATACAAGCTGCCATGCTCGGAAGATTTTAAGTCTATATATAGCATGCATTGTACCTCTGCTGCAGAGAAGACCTGGTGTGGTCTAGCGTGTTCTGAAAGTCTGGTTTTCAGCTGTTCTAGGTCTTCACTACCTTTTGGACCGAACATTAAGTGACCTGTGCGACTGTATATGTAGATGTAGATATGAACGTGTGATATTGTGTGGCAGGAAGAATTATGATCAAAATGCATGCAATATACTTAAACTCGTAGATGTAGGAAGACAATTTGGTAAACGGGTGCTCTGGTGCCTATGTCTTACTCTACACTAATCGATAATATAAAAAAAAAACATTTCAGAGCAAAGTATGACATTGTGTGTATTCCACTCAGAAATTTCATGGGTGCAGCAGCACCTGGTGCACCCATGCTTCCTACGCCATGCAGTGAACTGGTGAAATAATTACTACAAAATTGCTATTATCATAATAATAATACAGCCATGAAAATTTATATATCAGGCCTACTGCATAATCATCTCTCCCTGTAAATGAAAGAGGTAAACGTACATAAAGAGTTGTGTCCTACTCTCCCTCTCCAGTTCGTCCCACATAGCATAGGAGTCATCCACCATCTGGACATAGTAGGGCTTGGTGTAGGCACGGCGAGTGACGCGAGAACTGCCATGGGAGCTGCCACGACTGTGCAGGGACGAGAACTGGAAGATATGGGCAAATTTAGCCGTGTGTTCAAGAGATAGGTATTGGCTCGTACAAGTTTGTGTATGTGATGTCATCACAAATGAAACGTGTGAAATCACATAAATCAATGATTTATTGGCATGGAATGGTCCTGTTTGTACCTGTTCCAGTAGTAGGACTCTCTTTGCTCCGTGTTTGATGAGCTGGTAGGCAGTAGCACTCCCCTCCACTCCAGCACCAACTACGATCACATCGAACACAGTATACGTGCTCATCCCCAATATACCTAGTACATGTACCTCTATGATGCTTCCAGTGGGCGTAACTAGCCACGCCCTCAATAAATTCATTGGCGGGACGAATGCATGACCAGCCCCACCCACTTCATTGGACATAGCTTGTTTGGACAAATATCTGGCAATTGCAAAGTGCTAATAAACAATTAGACAACAGGGGTCATGGTATCTATAAAGACGGTAGCTGCAGTTCTCTTCGCTGTGAACTGGCTGTACTTGAGTTCAAGTTCAAACGATGAGTGTCGTATCAACTTGGATGGGGGACAAGGTAACTTACTACCTAGCTTCGTCCCCAGGCCCTTCTCCTGCGTAGGGAGGGGTCTGGGGATGAGATTACTTATACTACCATACCTTATAAATTTAAAATTAATGATCATCTTGAGTGGTATTTTGCATCAATCCAGATTTAAACATGATCATACCAGTTGAAATAACATGTGCCACCTTTCTCAGTGGCACCTTGGTCACTTGGTGGACTATACGTGAGGAAGATGATGATTATGTAGAGTTGGTAACCCTGAATTACAACTGTACAGGCTTTGGTCAAGACATGGTAAACTGCTATTAAACTTTAAAGTTGAACTTGAATGTACAACTATAGGATTAATCCATACACTGAAATAGTTACTAAAAATTAATCCAGATAGACTGAAATAGTTACTAAAATCCAGATACTGTTTTGCAGGCTAACCATCTCCACGTATTGATAACTGGTCCTCGACATGGAGAGGTTCAATCAGATCGTGTAGACTTGAGGCCAAGCCCCAGCAGTAATTATTCTTTCCTGAGTACTGATCCAACTTGCTATATTGACGGTTGCTTTGTCTGGAACTCGGGAAGAGATGTAGGTGTAACTTGGGCTATTCCAACGGTCACTTGCAACTCTACCGTAACAATGTCATGTAAGACAAGATTAAAGTACACACAAATTAATTATGTTATACAATGTCACGCATGCACGTAGCTGATGTAGCGGGCTTGACAGAAACCCCACTGCCTATCTCTACTACTAGTGTCTACCATAATATTCACAATATTAACAAGTTAGATATCGATTCGAGTGCAATACTGAGCTCAATGGTGACAGAGACATCAACATCAACGACTACATCCACTGCTGATTTCACAAAAACCTCAGGTACCAGTGGGAATAATGAATACTGTTATATATTATTAGATAGTCATGTACATCTAATCATGGATCATACAGCATACAGTATTGATATGCAGGACTTTATAATTAATTATTAATGTTAGGTGGATTGAGGTCATACTTGTGGTTCTTGCTGCTACTGGTGCCAGTAGTGGCCACAGGTTTATTTGTGCCACTCTTAATACTATGGATAATTAGAAGGAAGAGACGAATTCGAAGGCACAATGTCATGCACTCTTCCTCGAGCTCCTTGAAACTTAATGACAATAATAATGATAATATTATTACTATTAAGACAATCAACAAAACTGAATGATTGTGCCTTTTTGTATAAATTATTTCTAATTTTTGTATTTATATAGTTTGTCAAGTTAATTCATGGTGACTGGCAACAGTAACTGTTTCGATCTAGTCTAGCTCTATAACTATAGACTGAATAATTTCATATGGGCTGCCTGTGCTGATATGACACATACAATGTCATAATAATAGAGCTGCACTCACAGCAAAAGATCCCCACCCATATGTATCTTGTCACATTTGCTCAGAATAATGCAGGGACCATGATCAATCATATCATTCAGCAAATTAAAATAGCACAAAAAATAATACTACATGTATTATTAAAGTTTTGATTTCTGTTTGTGGAATCTATCTAAGCTGAAGAGTGTGACATCATAGGAAGGAGGGAGGTCCAGTGCCAGCTCCGATAACATCTTTCCAACTATAGGACTCTTCTGGAATCCATGACCTGCAGACAGGATATGAATATAATGTAATACAGTAATGGTGCATTATTATGGTAATGGTCGTCAACATATAATATCTGTTCGATGAAATAATATTATTGATGGAGTTTGAGATCGACTCATGACCTTGATAGACTTATATTATATCTCAAGCTTCGATCACAAAGATGAACTCAGCAGCACAGTACAGAGTCAGTTATGGCAAGTGCATAGAATGATAAGCATGTGGGCTACAATAATATTTACCATAGTGTCCCGAGAAAGCACCCACTCCCAGGTTAGCGCCCATGTACCTCATTTCAAGGGGTTAATGTAGCAGTTTCTATACAAACATAATAATGGAAGTTACGTCCCAGGTAAAACGCCCATGCAGGCCAAAATCGCAATGTATGTTTATGTGCCCATGGACGCTTACCCGGGACACTATGGTATACATGTATATTATACCAATGATACCATGCACGTATGCAAATTCCACCATAGATTCTATATTATTATTATATGGACTACATTTACATAGTCTATTAAATAGTATCTATGATTCCACCAATACCAACTGAGAATCATTCCTCCAACTTAATGCTCCCAATATTGTATATATGATTGTTGTAATACCTCACCTGAAAATCCAGTAGCATAGAAGATATTGGAGTACTTAGGATGCTTATCAATGATGGGTTCTTCATCTGGACTTTCCTATTGAGAAAAAATACAATAATTAGAGAGAGAGAGAGAGAGAGAGAGAGAGAGAGAGAGAGAGAGAGAGAGAGAGAGAGAGAGAGAGAGAGAGAGAGAGAGAGAGAGAGAGAGAGAGAGAGAGAGAGAGAGAGAGAGAGAGAGAGAGAGAGAGAGAGAGAGAGAGAGAGAGAGAGTGTGAGAGAGAGAGAGAGAAATTAACTTACAGAATAAATACACGGCTCACAGATGCTAGGTGTTGTAGAAACACCCTTGAAACATCTTGTAATAAACTTGGACACATTTTCAATTGATTGGGGATAGAGCACTGCATCCCTATGATCAGGATCAATTACTGGTCCGGCATGTTGTGAAACCTGTGTATGTATGTTTGGGGGAATATCATGTGAGAGTGTTATCAGCTGTCCATAGGATACAATATTTAAGTCACATCACATCATCTGCTCTGCATCGCACGCACGCACACAATGTACATGTATACTGGTTATACAATAACGGTTAACAATCATTCTTGAGTCATATCCATTTTGCTGGTCGCTCATCAGGGGAGTACCTAATCCGATCATAGCATACCAGCGAGTTTCAGCCTCTTTAATTCCCTGACTCACTGGCTGCTACGGAAGAGGCGGGGCCACTTCCTGCGGATCGGGAGCCCAGCTTATGCATGCACTCTTCTTCCTAGTACCTTCTGCGGTACATCCTCATTTGATGACGTTATACATGTACCCCTCCTCTAGATCTATAAGCCCATGCATTGCATGCCCATTCCTAATAGTTACTACATTCATATTAAAAATAATTCCCTAAGATGGAGCAAATCTTGGTCAACCACACTCCAAATGCTCAAAATGACAGAAAAAGGATCAGATGAACTAACTGGGTAAACTTGTTCACCAATGAAGTTCTCAATCAGTACCGACTGTGCTCACGGTAAGCATATTATATACTGTAACAGTGTCTAACCTTCAATAAGCCAGGATACTCCAGTATCGGTATCCCAACGAAAAATTGCTGAATACTCTCCTTGTCCATCATGTTGGCTTCTTTAAACACTGGGAATGAACGAACGGAAAAATGTTCTGGATTCTCCACTCTCCAGTATGGAATTTCTGCCTTTGTCACCTGAGAATATATAGTTATAGAGTAAACTTGCAGTCCTACAACAGCAAAGTGAGCAGTCTTGCAATCATTGTAATAAAAATTAATTGACTTACTACAATCGGTAGATACACTCCTAATTGTTTCATTATCTTAGGAGTCCATGGTCCAGCTGTGATAATCACCCTCCTAGCACTGAAGTCACCATGGTTAGTCTTCACAGTCACCCTCTCACCAGGATTGATCTCCGTCACTTTGTGGTAGTCCTTTAAAACCCCTCCAGACTTCACAAATAGATCCTAATAGCATAAGATATTCACTCCATGGAGTGGGCTAGGCTAAGGCGGAACCTCTAACCAGCCAAACAAATACTAGCTTTCGTCACCGAACTCCACCAATCTAAGATACCGTAGATCGGGATGTTTTCACCAGTAAAATATTTTGCTTGATAAATTTTTGCATAGTCTAATTTTCGTCTCATGCACGAACGTACGTAATACCATCATTGTATTAACTAACGCGCACAAAATATTTCGCGTATTTAATTTTCATCGGGAAAGATCGTCGACGAAATATTTTAATGACAAAAATTTCCTGATCTACAGTAGTCTATAACTGTCACCCATATAGGCCAAAGGTCAGAGGCTTTTCCTAATAGAGAGGTGATTGCCTTAAAGGATGCATAATGTACAGAGTTTTGCTTGGAGATTGAACTAAGTAATAAGGAGGTGGCTGCCACACACAGATTTGACTGAATATCCCATAATTTCATTTAGAGACTAATTTTTTTTAGTAACAGAGACCCAAGGCAGCTGCACTTGGAGATTTACTCACCTGAAAGGCCTCCAAGCACTTAGAAGCTAGCAGCACTCCTCCATCCTCATCCAGCACACACTGGTAGTGAAGAGGAAGATTCAACTGATGGGGGTACCTCCTGTTGGCCTGGACATTGTCAAAACTGAGTGTAATAGATGATTTGCACGTATTTTACTAGGTGTAAAGTGCATACTATTGTACGTGTACATGCACAGAGCTAATAGAGAGAAATCCTACCTCACTTGCTGTGAAAAATTCATAGGATTGTCCTTGCTTCACTAAATTTTCAGATTTCTCTTTTAATTCTTGATTATCCTTGGGACCAAATGTCAGCATTCCAGTTTGACTATGAAGAACATTAATACACACACATACACACACTCTTATCAAGTTTCCAAGCTACCACAGCAGATTAAAGATACGTATCTTGGCATCACTCTCTAAGTGTTGCAGCTGTCCCCTCTCCACACAATATAGCCTCTCACATTCTCACTTAGTTAAAATAGTGTGTTTGACTTCATTATAATACCATAACTCGTGTTGTTAAAAATTATTCATTTTGCGTAAAGTGGCGAAAACAATTGCACAAAAATAGCTTATTGGAGCTAACTTATATAGCGAATATATAGCGCACACTTGAAATTGACGAAAATATTTCTAACACAAAATTTGCAGACAAAATTAACGCGAATTACGGTACAGTGTACATGCTACTTTACATTAACTTTATAGTCTTGTGGAGCCAGACCATTCCCCCTGTCTGTAAGGGTCTGGCTCTGCGAGACTAATCTTACATGAGGAGCTGTTCTCCACTCTCCTTCTCGACCTCTCTCCATATTCTGTAGGCCTCCTCCATCATGGTGTTGTAGTAGGGCTTGGTGTGGGCACGACGGATGATGCGAGAACTGCCATGGGAGCTGCCACGACTGTGCAGTGCTGAGAACTATAATATATAATTAAATTTTGTATAAAATTTAAGTATAATTTTATAAGATGTAAGCAACTACTATTAAAAGGGTGGTATATAATGTGGGCTAATTTCAGATGCACATGGCACTAGTTTCAGACTACAATGGGCAGGCTGAAGTAGGGTGCATTGTTATAGTTTTTGTCAGATCTTCACCTGTTCCAGCAGTAGGACTCTCTTTGCTCCATGTTTGATGAGCTGGTAGGCAGTAGCACTCCCCTCCACTCCAGCACCAACCACGATCACATCGAATACTGTCATAGTAGCAATACAGCCACATGTGCAAATTTCAAATTTACAAGCCCCACCCAATAATATAGCTCTGTTATTTAGAAACGAGAGGTGCAGAGCTCACATACACGTTCAATTTGATTGCATTCAAAGGTTTGCAATATTAATAGTATTAAAATACTGAATATCTACCACACAATTTAAAATTTGCTATAGGATAAACTAAGGCCACGTAGGTCGCTCCACACCAGCCCCTCCCACCAAGCCACCAATACACACAACACAACCACCTCCGCAATCTGGGTGGAGGAATCCATATCTTCACTAGCAGAGAGAGATCCATTGTACATATACAAAAGAAAAATTAATGGACTAGGACTGCTATTCAAGTTGGTTCACAATTTTTTGCTTCTTCCCGAACAACTCGTCCATGGTCATTTCGTACTACAGCAGGTGCAATAGGAACTCCAACTCCTTGCAGTTGTCAAGACCATTTGCTCGTACTAATGCCTACATGGCCTCCTTCTTCCCCCGCACTGTGGCAAATTGGAATCTGCAGCTGTTGGACAATAATGCTGTAACAGCATCATCATACAAATCTTTCATGCAAACTGCTTTTTTTGTATATAATATAATATAATACACAATAGCCAAAAGTGGTATATAATGGCTAATCGGGTGTGCACCTGGCCAGTGACATAACGAATTACTTAAATAGTTATAACAGAGTTAGTTTGGTTAAGTGAGTTCCAGGCTCTGACACTGCTGGGAACAACGAGTGATAATAGCTAGTAGTTGGTGCGGGCAAATGGATAGTATAATGTCAGGTGTCTTGCCAGTCCGTTAGAATGTGCCATTCGACTCGGGATAACATCTTCGGGGAAGTCACACAGTTGGTGGACAATTGCAACCTTGTAAACTTGAGTTAGCTTCAGGTGTTAGTAATTGACTTGATACTTTTGTTATGTAATTACGGTACGCACATGTGATACTACTCCCAAGTACACACTGTTCGAAAACTGTATGGGGAGATTAACCCCGCGATTATTCCCGATGATTTCGTTAGTTGAGCATACAGCTGTGGTCTGATTCCCACTCGCAATCTAGCCAGTCTGCCTCTGGACGTGGTTCTGAAAGAGATTCTCACGATCCCGTTAATTATTATTCCTTGCAACACATCGACGCCACTCTTATAACGATAAGTATTAAGAATTCCAATGCTATTAATTATTGGTAGACAAGGCCGTTATCGGTGACCAAAAGGCAGGCAAATGGCTGTTGAGAGCTGGAATAGGACATAAGCTACATAGTTATTGGAGGTTGTATGCAAGGATTATCCAAGCCGACATAGAATGCAGGAAGGAGTATATAGTGGCAAGTGTTGCATGGTATGAGCCAGTGGCAGCTCGAGCTGAAGGGGGTGCGAATGGAAGGAGTATATAGGGGCAAGTATTACATATTACAAGCCAGTGGCAGCTCGAGCTGAAGGGGGTGCGAATTTCTCAGGCCTGCGAGGCCTACTCAGAGCCAAGATACAATAATTTTGAACCAAGAGGCTGCCATTTGAGGGAAGCTACTTGTATATCGACTCTTGCCGAGGAATATTCAATTGCAGGTCCGTAGGCGGTCAAGTGGGAGTGAGCTTTCTGGAAATCACTATGTTATGGTAGATCAATGGTCTATCCGCGAAATAGCCAATTGAAAGCATGCATACCGAGTCTTGGAGTGATTTGCAACACTGGCGGGTAGGTCATCAATGTAGATCAAGAATAGTAAAGGACCCATGCAATATCGAGCCTTGTGGGACTCCAGTTTAACAGGCAATGTTGATTCAGATCCATAGACTACAACTGCTCGAGTCCGATCTGCAAGATAGTTATCAGCCACCGAGTTACATTTTCATCCAGTCACAGTAGAACGCCCAGTTAGGAAATCCCACCAAGTAGTTGCAGGAGGGTTGTGGAGATGCGAGATGGTCTATAATAAGTCCATATAGCTACGTGGTGTTCGAGAACTTGTAATTGGTAGGAGTAAAATAGGGCAATAGTTGGTTGAGGCCAGTGTTCTTGGGGATTGGAACAATAATTGCTTCCTTCCAAGCCGACAGAAGGGTAGCTATTTAGCTGCAGTGAGGGATTAAAAAGAGTTCAGTGAGAGGTGGAGCTATGCTATGTGCAGTCGATTTCAGCATTCTATAGATCACACTGTCAGATGTATGATTCAGAGCATAAAAGTCCATCAGGGCATTCTGATCGAAGTGGAGGCACTAATATGTGTTTTAAGTGATGAATGAGCTGAAGGACAAGTTCAACATCATTTGCTTTTTCATCATCACTGAAGGCCGTTACTCCTTCTTTGACCCAGGGTCGGGATATAGCCTGCTTATTCCTATTCCAAGTACTTCACGGCCTTCCAAAACTTCTTTGAATCTTTTGGACTGAGAGTTGAAATAGATCCTTCTAGCATGCCTCAGCTAAGCCAGTGTCCTGTTACGAGCAAGCGTGTAGCGACTGAACTCTCCAGTCCTTTTAAATAGTTTATTCCATCCCCCCTCATAGATTGAA
This sequence comes from Cliona cf. orientalis, assembly GCA_963930775.1. Lineage (NCBI taxonomy): Eukaryota > Metazoa > Porifera > Demospongiae > Clionaida > Clionaidae > Cliona > Cliona cf. orientalis. Next base: position 2,545,492 of record OZ005696.1, read on the forward strand.
TAATTGGCTTTTTTAGCCATGGCAAATTTCTTAAGCTTCTCGTGTGAATCCTACTGTTCGGTATAGCTTCAGACATTATCAACATAAAAGCGTTGGCGCCAGAGTCTCCACGAAAGTTCAATATCATGAGACAATAATGAATCCCAGTCAAAGGCATTGATTAGCTCACAGGCCCGGTCCCAATCAGCATATGAATACCTCCAAATTAATCGCCTTTTGTTTGTTCTGGTCTTGCCGGCTTCGTTTTCAACTTCAGAGATATTCCCATGTGATCTGAGCTGGATGTGGAGGGGACTGTCTCATAAATCTGTGTCATGTAAGACAAAGTTCACACAAATTTATTATTCAATCAATGGTCATAGTACATTAATTTTATGTGCCCAGCTTGATAGAAATCCCACAGCCTGTCTCTACTACTATAGTATCTATATATACTGTAACATTAGCAAGTTAGAGCCAAGTGCAATATTAAGCTCATCAATTGAATCTTCCACTGTCATAATTCTATTATTACATCAGGTGGATTGAGGTCATAATATCTGTGGTTCTTGCTGATATTAGTGCCGTTGGTGGCCACAGGCTTATTTGTGCCACTTAATTTCGACGATATTTACCAGTCATAATTATTAGGCACTGTCGATAGGCGTGGTTACATTAGCTAACAAAAAGGCACTATTTGTGACGCCCGTGGACCGTGTCCATCGATTTGACGCACGACGAAGCCAGTTTTTCGCCGAATTCGATTGATTTGTTGTGTTTACGAATCCCTTAGATGCCTACATATCGAGATATGGCGATTTTTGTGTTCACGACGACAACGACACGACCGATTACTTTACCCTTGCGCATGCGCGCGGGGTAATATCAACCAACATACTACATGTATAATGAAGCACAAAAGTGCAAAACCCTCGGCGCAATAGCAATAGCTAGTCTGCATGTTGCAAATTTGCAAGCTGTCATGTAAGCCAAGCAACGTTAACAGTGGTACTATAGCGAGACTAGGATTTTAGCACTGTCTGACTCGTATTGAGGCAGCCTTGCTCAGTCCACCCTAGCTAGAGCCTCGTGCTTTGGCACGTTCCAAGCACGAGGCTAGCCCCACCCAGCGCTCGGCGCGGCCTGCGGCCTACCTTGTGGGCATATAGCATGCGGTGTGGCCGTGGTGCAACGCTAAATCCGCGATCCGGTTAGTCTGGTCTCAGATCTAGATCTAGCTCTGGCCGGTGGCTTGTACGCTGAGCGAGGAAATTCCTGCACTCACGTGTGTCCCAAATACGGTATCTACTGCTTTCAGACACGGATGGGCGTGGTGCTCCAGTCGCGTTCTTGTGCTTTCGTTCTCCATTCTGTACCTGACAGCCCCTCCAGTTGGGTTCCCGAGCCAGCTGAAAAGACGTGTGTAGTGCGACTGCCAGACTATCGTTCAAATTACATGTACATGAACTATTAACGTTCTTCATCTGTTAGCTAACTGAATTGCAACTCTCTTCAGTTGGCGTTTGACGCCGGGTTGGTAACAATGTCAACTAAGCGGGATCCTCTAACCAGGCGGAGGGAGACTGTTAATATAGCGAGGAAGGTTGGAGCGGGAGTAAGTCACTACTATGAGATTTTTAAACTGTACAATTGGAACATAGTGAATAGAGTACCATGAAATTATTTACACTCTAATAATGAAAACTTGCATGACAGCATGCAGTGGAAGTGGTGTATGTGGTAATGGTAGTCATTATAGTGTATCGATGCCGGCGCTGGATCTGAGAGTGGCTCTAGATAATCTCGACCTTGAAAGTTTCAAAGCTTCAATCACAAAGAAGAACTCAACAGCGCAGTATAGCTTCCGAACTTCAGATTGGTCCGGTGGCACGCTGCTCATGGTGCGTGCTATATATAGTGCAGGGCTATCCACAGCATTAGGTCGGCCTAGAGAACATGTGAAGTTTGGCCATCGCTACTTGTCAGAGAAGGCAATAGGCTGCTTGTTAGGTATTCACTGGATACACGCGTAAGATACTCTGCATATTCACTGAATTTCAAGTCTCGGAAAGGCTCCATATTGCAAAATCAGGAATTGATACCAAAAAATCTCTTACAAATAGAAACAATCAAGATTCAGCTATAACATATGTTAAACTACTGGTTGTAATGTATCTACACTGGTGTTTTTGAAAGATTGGCTGCTTGTCTTCACCATGTTCAAAAATTCTGAAAATGCTTCAGACACAATAATCTCCAAATATGTTGTATGAAGTAGACCATCACTCACAAACTATAGTGAATTAGAGTATGGGATTGGTTTTACTGAAGAGTGTTAGGACACATTCTTAATATTATCCACTTAGTTCAGCCATCGGTGTTGGGTAGACTCCGAGTAGGGGCCTTGAATATAGCTAGTCAAAGTTTTCAGTTTTATGCACCTCACAGATCCCAACTAGGGCCAATCTGTACATGTACCTCTTGAAGAATATATTATGTAGTAGGTACTATGGTACTGAAGTCCTGTACCAAGTTTTAGGTCCATCGCAGGTGTGCAAGTATATTATGTTCAAAAATTCTGAAATTTGTTGAAATGAGAATCACTGCAGATAGTGGTATATAGCAGCTGGAGAGCTGCTTTTATACAACTTATATCAGGACAACTCTTAAAGCGACCGCGTGTAGCTCATAATATAGTTGTCCACCATGTTAAAACTTGCCCATACAAAATCTCCATAGTGTAAATTAACTTCTGGGTGCGTGATTCACTTCCACGCGAATAAGAAATTTGACCCCTTCATGCAGACTGATTTATCCAGCATTAAATTCCACTCTCCCTCCCTTCTATGTACGTATGCACCCACTCTTTCATTCAGGTCACAACCCATTTAGTTGAGGATTCTCCCCTAATTGACAGCGATGCTGCCTCATGTGGTCCCAACTCTGGTTCTAGTTCCCCTGAGCCTCACGATGAAGAAGCCATCTTTACCCTTCTCTTCCAGCAGTGTGACTCGGAGGGCACTGGTGAGGTGGGGATTGAGCAGCTGATTAGCTACATCAGGAAGGTGCGGCTCGGACAGCAGCACAGCGACAAGGAAGAGGTCTATGACTCCCAAGATGATGTAAGGAATGATTAAAGTGGAACCTTTCGTACATGTATTTTGGACTTTGGAAGAATTTGAAATATCTAAATTAAAGGGTGTACTATTTTCATGTTGCATGTAGCTATGTTTAGATGAGACCATGTATACACTTTATCCCAGGTGATTTACTCATTGAAGACTTAAATTTGTGCACTTTTCTCAAAGCTTGGGCCATGACCCCACCCTTAAGCTATATGATCTTCATTCTGATAATTATATGGATTGATCATCTTCAGTTGCTTTCAATTTGCTTCCATGTACGTGATCTGGACTATTGTGTTCTTGTGATACTTCACCTAAGTGGTTGGGCTTGCCAGTGTGTGCAATGTTGCATATCATTGTGGTTTCTAGCTGGCTGGGCAGCGAACCTTGTAATTTGAGATGGGAGCTAAGATTAAAGTTTGAGTAGTGTAATGGCTAGTGAGTTTACACATGTGTAGAATTAAGTGATTGTTTGTGTTATTGTGTACACACTGCACCTGTGCAGTGGCTATTAATATTAACTCGCTCTCTCTCCCCATCTCCCTCTCTCCTTCCCCTTTTCCTCCGCTTTTGCAACTGTACATCCTATCTACATGAACATATGTATTATGCAGTTGCCGACAATGCAGTATAACCTTCATCTTCTCAGGGCCATGTTGGAGTGTAACTCCACTGCCGAGGGTAAGGTGGACCAGCCAACCTACTCCCACATCATCCGCATGTGGATCAAGGATGTCAGAGACAGGACAAAGAAGACAGCTGCCCCTGAACCAAAGGTACCTACATTTACATGTATTAGGCTGTGTATTAGCTTTATCTCCAGGCCCATTCCCAATTTTCTCATTCCCAGACATATTCCCAGCTTTTCAATGCCCGACTGGGGATGACGCTACTTCCATAGTGTGATACTTACGCATATACATACGCATTATAAGTCTTTTATGTAGTCTTGTGTGCATATTTAAGTCCATGTGTGCATTATGTAATAGACACTACGTAATCCATTGATATAGAACAAGGTTCCTCGTATCATCTCCAAGTTCCAAAATACTTTTCAATACTACGCTCTTGCTTATATGCAAGCAGGTACACACAGGATTAGCCGATTGCACGCAAGAGACACCTTAAGGCGCATGTGCGAGCATATCATTAAGCGTGAGAGATGCCTTCAGGATACAGCTATAGCGCCTCCACTATAGCAACTGCTTCTGTCAGTTATCGTCAATCGTACATGTAGCTTATCTCGGTCGGTGCGAGGGCTTTCATACCCACTGAAATTTACTCCTGTGTGGTCAAATTACGTAGGATTTCACCTAGAATTTGGCTTTGAAGATTATTACATTTTTGAGGTAAGACTAATGTACACACAAGTGATTCAATGATCGCGCAGCACACTAATTCAGGGCGAGCCTGAGTGAGCCCCGAATACACGAGGTACAGGAAGCGGTTTTATATGTATGTTTGTGGGGTGATCATTTCAGTGAGGAGAGAGTTAAAATTTTGAACGTGTAAGGTAATGGTCGTCATGCGCATACGCATACGTCCGCACTGCACCATCGATCTGAGAACTCGAGTGTAGGCCTCGGTGTAGGCAAGGCGTAAAACTGGGAAAGGTGAGTGCTGCTGAAAAGGCTCAGGTCCACGGTTAACATCACTGGTGGACTCCACTTTCTTGAGCATGAAAATGACTGCATGGAGGCTTATTCCCTCAGGGCCTGGCTAAGGTACTTGGACTCATGGTCATGGCATGTAGAGACTACTATTATAATTAAAATTCGGTTCTAGGACCACTTCTTTTTCTAATTTATATCGATGGACTCTCTAGAATCCAACTATCTGATGGCACATTGATATTGTTTGCAGACGATATTGTCATTTATCGACCCGTACGTAGTACTACAGACTTTTTGATGATGCAAAATGACACTGATACCATCTCTGCCTGGATTAAGAATAATTTATTAACACTCAATGTACAAAAGTGCAAGCAAATGATAATATCAAGAAAACAGCATCCCCTTGTCCCAGTTAGCATGGTGGTTGATGGAAAAACATTGGAACTCGTCACAGCGTACAAATATCTTGGAGTATGGATCACCAGTGATCTTAATTGGGCAAAACAGATTGAAGAGAATTGCAAAAGAGCCAATCAAAAAATCGGCATGTTATATCGACGTTTTTATGAGTACTGTTCCACTGACACCCTGAGATGTCTCTATGTTGCCTTCGTGCGCCCACATTTAGAATATGCTGTGCCAGTTTGGGACCCTCATTTAATCAAGCATACTGAATCTCTGGAGAAAGTCCAGAAGTTTGCTCTGAAGGTCTGCACAAAGTCCTGGGACTCCTCATACAACTGCCTTTTATCCCAAATAGACTTACCCCGACTTGATCAGAGGCGAGTGCAACTTAAACTTTCATTTTTGTATCAATTAATTAACAGTTTAACGTTCTGTCCTCATGCTCCTGTCTGCTTCCGTAATGTCCCTGTTAATGTTCGTAATAATAATCCCCTTCTGCTAGCTAGACCTATCTGTCGCACTAACTCCCATTATTATTCATTTTACCCCCATGCCATTTCTTTGTGGAATGATCTTCCTCACTCTATTACAAGTGCAACATCATTGTATTCTTTTAAGCGTAATTTAAATCAGTATTTAAGTCTATTGTAATAAATAAGTTCATACTTTTTAATTATTATTATTACCTTACTATTATAATCTTGTAACATAGCTAGTGGGTACATACTCGTATTAGCTTTTGCTATTTTGTGTATCCATGCATATCATCATGCAAAATTATTATATACAAAAAAAAAAAAATATATCGGGAAATTTTTGTAGGTGCTAATTTTCGTATGATTGACCAGAACACCCTTAGAATAAATTTTCATATTTTTAAATTTCGTATGCTTGCTGCGGGAGATTGCGCGCATGCGCAGCTGGTAGTATGTGCGGTATGCGGTAACGCTAGCATCTTGATCGTAGCGGGGCTAATCGATGCTGATAGCGGTCCACTGGGATCAGAAAGGTCACTCCATTTCGACGCCTTGGCAAAGAACTGATAAAAAGGCACCGTTCAGTAAGCTAGGCTTGCATTTAGCACCTGCTACTAGCGACAGCGTGTGGCGCGTATAGGTCAAAGGTCACGCGCGAAAGGAAAAAATTTCACACGTTCAAATTTTCGCAGTTTTTACTTCGTATAAAGGATGGAGCATACGAAATATACGAAAATTAGCACCATACGAAAATTTCCCGCTATACGGTAGTATAGGTGATCAACATTATTGGACTAGCTATAGCTATTATACTAGCAATCTGTGATACTTTCACTGTCATGGTAGCTTCTCAGTCCTAGCTATTGGGGTAACAGCCCCATGTGCGCACGCATACTTGTGTGCTTTCAAAGAAATCTTGTGACTTTGGCGAAGGCTCGCCCCGCGCAGATGATTTTCATCACCACTAGTACTTACTGGTATGATAAAACAAACATACGAGCTACAGAATGGCTCAGAGTCCAGGGAGACTTTGATGCTGATGAGCCCATGATGCTAGGTAGTGATGATGAGTTTGATAACGTGTACCTGGAGGATTTGGTAGATGAGGATGATAAGGATGACAATGTATCATTGTTCTCCAATAGCAAATATGATAATAAGGGATCTATTTTGCAACATCTCTCGCTTATCTGCACTTTGTTGAGAATGCCACGGACCTCTTGAGACTGCACTGGGTGGACTTGCATGTGTGTATGGGTGTCACCCATTCAGCTTACATGTACGTTATCGTTTCTTCGGGCGAGATCCAGCCGGAAATCGTTGTCAATCACGTTGATACAAACTTATCCATACAAAATATGAAGCATCTTGGAGATATGACCCTTGGCAGCACAGTATTGTGTTCTAGAGTGGTGGGTTGAAATATACAGTGGACTATTAATTTTATCATTCCCTGCATAATGATACCAGGAGCATATGAGCCGCCGAAGGCGGCACAGAGAGAGCTCTGAGACAAGTGGACACTCATTCTCACACAATGAACGGTGAGTGGTTGTGATGATGTACATGTATATGTACATGTACATTGAAATTTTCGCCAGGAGAAAAATTTTGCCACCTGCTATGATTGGTGAAGATTTATCATGCTAATTTTTTATCCTATGTTTAAATTAGAGGATTTACCGCATTAGCAAAATTTATTCCACTGCAATACAAAGGTAGCTGGGCTGGGCAAAATTTTAGTCTTAAAGAGGAGCTCCACTGTATTATCATTGTGCACTAATAGCATTCATTTATGCATTAATTGTGCGCGTTCACTTATGCAGCGACCGTATTGATTTGATCAACTCAATTGCTGATCTGAAGCTGGGCAACAAGAGACTGCAGGAGATGAACAGAGCTCTCCAGGTGCAGATGGAGGGAAGCGAGGAACACCTCAGGGAGCTCCAGACAGAGAACCAGCAACTAAAACAAGATATCAAAGAGTATGTAGTCTCTTTACTCACAAAATGGTTTATTCCTAACCTACATAATACAGGGACGACGGAAGCATTTTTTAGTTGGTCAGGCCAGATATTTGGAAGATAATGGCGCGGCGAAATTTTTACCATTTTAATTATATTCATGACCATGACGTATCAATATAGTACCGCTGTTGTGCGCACACTTGCCTATAGCGTGCCTAGCGCCTGCATTCAACAGTGCACAGGTACCCGCATGCGCGAAATCATCCAACGTGACTACGCCCCTCATTTTCAACTGTGGGCTGGCTCTATGAATAAATTATCCTGCCAAAAAGTGGTCCGGCCAAAACCGGACCAGCCGGACCGGCAGCGCCGCCCCTGTAATATGATGTGATCCTTGTGTTCCTCTCTCTGTCTCTCCCTCCCTCCCTCCCTCTCTCGTTACTCTCCCCTCCCTGTCGCTCTCTCCCTCCCATTGTCCCCAGTTTCCAGGCTAATCTGAATCGTCTTGAGCAGGTAGAGGGTGAAAACACAGTGCTGGCAGCACTAGTGGATGAAGGGAAGAGACAATGTCAACAACTAGCGAGCAGTATCGACAAGCAGGAGAAAGAGGTGAGCTAGAGTTACGAACGTATATCCACACGTATACATTGTACAGTGTTCTCCCCACCATACATGTACTTCAAGAGTTTTAATATTAGGGTGTTCAATGAGCAATTCCCTTTGATCTTCAAATTTAAACCTTTGATGTGACTTTTAGCTCCGCCCAATGCATACCCTCCCTCTATGCCTTGAAATTTTGTAGTTGTTACATGATCGTTGACATGTGGAGCAAAAGTTTTTTGCGATTCCTGCCCTGGTTGGATAGAAAGAACCATGAACATAATGTTAAACAACCAACCAAGAACCTCACTTAGAAATTGTGATTATTGTATGTAATAATATTATGTTATTAGGTGGCAAATCTTCAAGAGGATTTGAGGTCAGCGAGAGTTCAGCTCAGTGCCACCGAGCTGGAGAGGAAAACTCTAAATGAAGAGAACAGTACATTGAAGCAACTATTACTGCAGAAAGAGGTATATACATTGTACAATTACATGTACGTATACATGTGTATAGCATGAATGTGTGGAGGTGCCCAATAAATCTTCCATTGTGTGCATGTGTCATGCTATAGGAAGAGTTATCACATCAGGAAGCAACTTGTACACACTGTCAGATGGAGGCACAGCTACAGTTGGAATCACAGAGGTTCAAGGTATTATGGTTTCTCTCACTCTCTCTCTCTCTCACTCACTCTCTCTCTCACTCACTCATAATACATAAATATAATATGTAACATACATGTACATAATAATTTTTATTATGTGCACGCACACACCTGCACAGGAGCTCTCCCAGACGTTAGAAATCAAGCAAATACGAAATGAACTGAAATCAGAAAACTCTGATTTTCAGACCCAACTTCAACTAGGACTAGTGAGAAGTAAGCAGCCACTATCCAGTACTCCGTACCAACCCAACACACCTTTATGGCATGAAGAGATGACGGAACAATAAAGTTTAACTAGCAGGAGTAGTCCAATCCTACGACATCATGATGACGTCATAGGGATGGGCGTGGTCGTGCTTTTTGAGTAGCTATATCCATGGGGTGCAAAAATAATGTGACTGAATCAAAGCTGATTATATATCCCTGAGCCATACTAGGGGACGGTTTCTCCCACATGAAAGTCAAGAACACTCGAAGTATAATAATATAGCACAAACTAGTTGACATCAATAGGTGCATGATAATCGAGAAAAGCTAGTGTAGGGATGTGTAGTGGATGTGACTATCCCTACAAATCTTGTTGGTGTATACTTTTTGACCCTGCCATCCCTACTTCATCCTTCAATTTTTTTTATACTTTTATGGCTAGCACTCAGCCCTCGGACACAAAGCACCCTCAAGCTTCGGTGCAATATATTGCATAGATCCCTTGCACCCGATCCCGAGGAAGTAAACAGTGGCCCCTGCAGTATTTTATCTCACCGTTGCCATTCGCTTTGCCATTCAGGGCCGTCTGTATCGGCAATGAAGAGCACGATCGATCGGTCAGAATGTTACAACCATGGTAGAATAGAAATTATGACATTGTATAGCAGTTGCTCATTAATTTACATGTAGTAACTCTTTTCTGACTCCAGATCCATACTGAGCATGTTGAATAGGCTGGGGAGAACCCTATTAGAGTTTATTATTATGCCGATGATTATTGTTATACTCTCTGTCTAGAACCTGCAATGTCTAGGGCAAGTTCACCACCACATCCTACACAAGGTGAATTGTAACCTCTTTCTTTTCTCATTCTCCCTATTGCTATTCTCTCCTCTTTTTCCCAAATCTATACCATTCTGTTTGACATTGTATGATCATGAAACACTTTACCATATCCCCACTAGTTACAGAGACTGCAGAATACGCACCTAAAACACTGGTGGTGGTGATAACATTAACTATTGTTGCTGCTGGAGTTGCTGTTGCAATATTGCTGGGATTCACCAACTATCACAAAGGTAATTAAATTTTGTATCTCATAATAATTATTATAATATTCCTACTCCATGGTCTAGAAAGGGGCATTAACCGTGTTCAGTACTGACTACTGATTAAGGTTCCCAGAACCATCAGTATGACGTCAAGAGTTCATTGCTATTGATAATGTATACAATATTATCATACAGCTTGCCATGAGATTTTCACTGATGACGTTATTGAACTAGCAGAAATAATCAGCAGCCATGGCAGTGCTAAGGAGTGGTGTACCTATCTGAGGATTAGTGAGAGCACCTGCAATCGCTTAGACTACTCCCACCGGCATCAAAATGAAATTGTACTTGATGTTGCCAAGGCTATCTTGAATGAGAAGTTTAATCCATGCTGGGAGGACATTGTTTGTGTGCTGTGCAAGTCATTGAAAAAGAACAAAGCAGCTTTGAAGCTGTCAGAAAAACATTCTGTTAACTATTCTAGTCAATGTGGATAATAAGAATTTGTGATGTGAAAATTCAAATGCTTTTATTATACTCACTATTTAGACTGTTGAGGACAGTTATAGCATGAAGATTGCATGGGTGAGCAATGATTTACTGGATTACATCACACGGAATTATTGCTACCGACTCAGCATAGTACATTTGGATACGTTTCCCATAAGGCCACTCCAAATTTCTCCAAATCAATAATTGATCATCCCCCCCCCCCCCCGGCATGTATTTCCGAACTTATGGTTTTGACGACCATTTCCCACCAAACTTGTGATTAAACGACCATTTCCAGCTACCGGTTTTGGGGGGATGAAAATTAATAAAGCTGGGTTGCCATGTCGATGAACGGTGAGTGTGCCTCACAGTGTTAGCTACATAATAGTTATTAATTCGTGATTATAATTGGCAGAATCTGATGCCTCTGAAGATCTGAAATATCAGCTTGCTTCTATTGATAACACCCAACTGAGTGAGTTAGTTAAAGGTTATGTGATCAGGCTCGTGCATGCTTGGGGTCAGGGCTATAGGTTGCATCTCTGGAGACCAAGTCTGCATGTTTATCATCTCCGTCTGTGTGGACCTGTAAATACTAGGGACACACGTGAGTGCAGGAATTTCCTCGCTCAGCAGATGCAGAGGAGGTTAGACACGATCACGTGTGCACAAAAAGTGGGTGTGTTGCCACTACAACACAATACAACACTGTACAAAATGTAAGTCATTATCTAAAGCCTTGAAGATAGTTTTAAATGTGAAAGCAAGTTGAAATCCATGAGAAAAGAAGATCCAGCGCCATACCCCGCCCGTCCACCCCTCATACTTCTTGCAAATCGAGAAAACTCGTTTCTCAGAATGGCAACAACAAAAAACAGTATTTGTCGATCGCAGTCAGCTTCTTTCGATGTTACAACATTAGATCAACATGATTCATCCCTGTTCCAGCTTTAGATTTGGCCATAGTTCACAAACGCAAACATTTTAGCTACCATCTACACTCGCAAATGGTATTCTTTTGAACGCCTGGCAGCATAATTGCATACCAAGGTCATGTGACTACAGTCAAGCCTCTGATAATGGGCCCTCCGAGAGGACAACCTCTCTACAACGGACAAGCATGGTGTTACGGATTGGATTTAGCATGATTGTAGTACATACGCAACTTCCGAGAAGCAGACGCTTCTCGTTTCCGGACAACGGACAAAACTCCAGCTCCCAATGTGACTTTCCAATACAAATTCGCTTCTAAATAACGGACACCAGGAAACCACACCCTCAAGAGTGTGCCACGCCCACATATACCAAGCGCGCGCTGACACAAATATACGTACATGATAGCTATTTACTGTGGAAGCCGAGAAGTGCAATTTCCCGCACGACGCCCATTTCCGCATGCGGAGGGCCAGCTCCGCATGCGGACGTACGTTCTCCGCGTGCGGAGAGCCAGCTCCGCATGCGGGCAAACGTTCTTCGCATGCGGAGAGCCAGCTCCGCATGCGGGCAAACGTTCTTCGCATGCGGAGAGCCAGCTCCGCATGCGGGCAAACGCTCTTCGCATGCGGAGAGCCAGCTCCGCACGCGGGCAAATGTTCTCCGCGTGCGGAAATGCACCCCCGCACGCGGGCAAACGTTTTCCGCGTGCGGAGATGCACTTCTCGGCGTGCGGAGACGTACCTCCGCATGCGGAGATGCATTTCTCGGTGTGCGGAGACCCTGCTCCGCATGCGGAAGTGCACTTCTCGGCGTGCGGAGACCCTGCTCCGCATGCGGAGATGCACTCCTCGGCGTGCGGAGACGTACCTCTGCATGCGGAGATGCACTTCTCGGCGTGCGGAGACCCTGCTCCGCATGCGGAGGTGCACTTCTCGGCGTGCGGAGACCGGGCCTGCTCCGCATGCGGAGATGCACTTCTCGGCGTGCGGAGACCCTGCTCCGCATGCGGAAGTGCACTTCTCGGCGTGCGGAGACCCTGCTCCGCATGCGGAGATGCACTTCTCGGCGTGCGGAGACGTACCTCCGCATGCGGAGATGCACTTCTCGGCGTGCGGAGACCCTGCTCCGCATGCGGAGGTGCACTTCTCGGCGTGCGGAGACCCTGCTCCGCATGCGGAGGTATAGCGTCTTGACGTGCGGAGACATTTTTTCCAAACTATCACAGCCTAGCCGTTTCATTACGCCACTAGTGTTAATAGTAGCGTCGATCTTGGCGTGGTTAACCTCTTGAGAAGCCTCTTCAGCAGGCACTGTGACTTCTACAAGGCTGTGACTGAGCAAAAGCCCCGCGTGAAGCTTAAGGGTGTGGCTAGCGAGACTATAATAGATCCGGCGACGGTCAAAACCGAGAGCCAGAGTGCGCCACAATTAGATCGTATACTATAGTAAGTTGTAGCTACTAGGATTGAACACCTAGTATGTATACCGTCCATATTCCTGGCTACTGACTCTATACCATTCGTGGGGTGGAGCCCAATTTCACAAAGCGACCACACCCCGTTTTATTGATCACGCTCATCATAATATTATTGGGTGTGAATTATTCAGCAGCTACTAATGAACAGGCTAGCGATTTTGAAGTTAGCATAGCGTTTTATCAAGCTTCAAAATTGCTAGCTATAGTTCATCAAAAGCTGCTGAATAATATGCACACCCTACATGTATTATGGGCGTGATCAATAAAACTGGGTGTGGTCGCTTTGTGAAATTGGGCTCCGCCCCATGAATGGAACGTGTCTTAGAGTCAGTATAGCCAGAGAATATGGACAGTAGTTACTAAGTGTTCAATAGCTACAACTTACTAGTATACTATCTAATTGTGACACACTCTGGCTCGATCGTCGCCGGACATAGTCTCGCTAGCCACACCCTGCACGCCGGGCAGTCACAGTCTTCGCAGTCCCTGCTGAAGAGGCTTCTCAAGAAGGTTAACCACGCCAAGATCGACGCTACTATTAACACTGGTGGGGTAATGAAACGGCTAGGCTGTGATGGTTTGAAAAAGAGGTCTCCGCACGTCAAGACGCTACCTCCGCATGCGGAGCAGAGTCTCCGCACGCCGAGAAGGTATCTCCGCATGCGGAGCAGGGTCTCCGCACGCGGAGAAGACACCCCCGCATGCGAGGCAGGGTCTCCGCATGCGGGGCAGGGTCTCCGCACGCGGAGAAGACATCCCCGCATGCGGAGCAGGGTCTCCGCACGCGGAGAACGTACGTCCGCATGTGGAGCTGGCCCTCCGCATGCGGAAATGGGCGTCGTGCGGTAAATTGCACCTCTCGGCTTCCATAATTTACACATGATCAGTAGTGAGTCCACCAACTCCTTCATCTTGTCTATGCAAGGCATACAATATAGGTCCATAGAGGTGATACACACAAATAATATCCTGGTATTTCAAGTCCATAACCTGCTCCTCAGCAAATGGAAGGAGATGGTGATGGTGAGGACGATGACCAGCGTTGATCAACAAGAACCCCTTCCCAGATGACAACTTACAAGGAAGTATAGCTAAAGGACATGGACATGAAGCCTTGTCTGTCAGTTTAAGTATTGATAAGATTGCCTAAAGCATGCATCTGCAAGACAAGCGACACTGTGTGACTACTTTATTCAATAACATGTCATGCAATGATTCACTCACAGAATATTATTAGGTTTTGAACATTCAATTGTCATAGTTAGTACATTTCAATGAATCTCTGCCCTATTAAAGATTATTTAAGGTCAAAATGTGGCAAACCTCCGAGATAAGGACAACCTCTGAACAAAGGACAAAAGGCCCGTTCCCAAAGTGTCCTTTGTTCGGAGGCTCGACTGTATAGCATAAATCCACGTCATGTCCAACCTCCTCTGCTCGCTCATGCTCAGTGCACAAGCCAATTGGTTAATTAAGGATGTGGTGAGGATAGCGGATTTCGCGTTGCATGCAGCAAGGTAGGCTGAGCGCTGGGTGGGGCTAGCCTCGTGCTTAGCACTTGCCAAAGCATGAGGCTCTAGCTAGGGTGGGGCAAGGTTGCCTCAATACAAGTCAGATGGTGCTAAAAATCCTTGCATTCTGTAGATCTGTTTGGCCGTCTCTGGCGAGGCGCTATTTAAGAGTAGGTGTCTGAAAGTTTAGTATTGGATAGTGATCAACTTTTGACATCTCCTATGTTTGTGAAGGAGCTGACAAAAGGACTACAGCGTATGTGGGAATAATTCCACAGATGCAATAGTACGCCCACACAGTAAGTCCAAATTTTAGTTAGGTTGTCAGTTTGATATGTTCAAAGAGTGGGCTGATTGTCAACCAATCTGTAAGTAGTAATAAAATGGGGGCCACAACTGTGACAGTGGAGTGCGAGCTTTAAGGGAGGCACACACTTTTTCAAATGGGGTACATACACTTAGGCAAGACAAAGCATTGCACGGCTTTGTATACTTGGCAGCAGGTTAGCAATCTGATCAACAGTTGAAAAACTGCAAAGGCTGGCCTGTGTTGCTCTGGTGGCTGAAAGCGATATTTTAGAAATTTGAGAAACCTCATAAGTGCAACCAGGACACGAGTGGGAACCTCGCTTCGCTTGGAATCACAATGGGCACAGGGTCGTCAGTTAAACAAGTTATTTAGTACACAATTCATATCAGCACTGCAAAATCAACTGCCCCCCTGCGTGTATTCTCTATACAGATTCATTAATAATTTGTATAGTCTAAAGCCCGTGATATACTATTAATATAATGCCATCTCTCTCTCTCCTTCTTTCTCATCTCTCTTTCCTTCCCTCCCTCCCTCTCCATCTTTCTCCTTCTCTCCATTTGACATTCGCTTTCCATCCTCCACTTGGCACTAGATGAAGCTGATTGGAATGAGGTCTGTCAATCTGTTTCTGATCTATCTGCTAATTGGAGAGAATTGGCTAGACATTTAGGTCTTGGTGCTAATCGCATTGATACTATTGCTCGTGAAAACACTCTGAGCATGAACGAATGTTTAAGCCAGGCATTAATCTACTGGATACGTAATGTAAAAAAGAATGGATATCCAAGTTGGAGGACATTGGCCAAGGCTGTGAAACCACTCAATGGCCTCTTGTTTAATGATATCAAGAAAGCACATCCAAGTAAGCTAGATACTTGTCATCATGTTTTCTTATGATAGAAATTTAGACGTTGAGAGCCTGTTGGGGATAATGGAGGGAGTGGTCGGAAAATTTATGACTGATCAATCTCATTTCCCTGTTAATTCATTCCCGTACCACTACGTACACTTGTATAAATGATCCATAGTTTGCATGGTCAACTGTAGAGTAGAGTGTATGTGATTTGTTAGTGAGTTGCTTTGCCAAGGGGTGGCACTCGCTCCACATCAAAAGTGGTTGAGAAAGGTGAGTGTGTGTGCCCCAGTTTCCCCGTACTTAAATATAGTGGAACCCCTCTAAGGCAGACACCATTGGGACCAAAAATTTTGTCCGCTATAGCGAGGTATCCTTAGCTCAGGGGTTAGTGGTTGACCACGCCCCTCCTCCAGTCGCAGCCAGCTGTGATAAAGCGCTATTCTGGACGACGAAAAGACCGTAATTGATGAGAGATCTGTCAACTGACAGCTTCTAAGCAAGAATTTGAGACATATTTAGGCTTTACTGTAGTTACTGGTTGCTGAAACTGACCGATTTTAATGGTGGGTGTGGCCTAACTGTCCGTTATGCGAGGTTGTTCACTACTGCCCAGGCTCGAATGGGACCAAAATAAATGTCCGTTATAGGGAATAGCGGGGTGTCCGCTGTTGAGGGGGTATGAATATATTGAAGTCTATGGAAATACAATCCGAACATTTCAGAATTGTCCGTTATATCGCAGGTGTCCGCCGTTGAGGGGTGTCCGTTAAGCAGGGTTCCACTGTAATCCCTTCATCTCTAGCCTGTGAGCAACCTGTTATGATAATAATTATTTTGCTCATATCAATGATTCTTGTGTTATACAATTTATCTAGAACCTGCAACACCTGGAGCAAGTTCACCAATACAATGTCATACTATAATAATACTATAGCTCTCTCCTCCTTCTCCCTTCCTTCTATTCTCTCTTCTATTTCTTCATCCTACCACTCTGTTTTGACATTGCATGAAACACTTTACCATAATAATAATAATATTTAATTATTATTATTATCCCCACTAACTGCAGCAGGATACTCACCTAAAACACTGGTGGTGGTGATAACTATTGTTGCTGCTGGAGTTGCTATTGCAGTGTCACTGGGATTCACCAGCTCTCACAAGGGTATAATTATTATTAAATTTTGTATCTCCAATATTCCTGTATATCCCATGGTCTACAGAGAGGTGCATTAAATTCAGTGCTGAGTGCTGATTAAGGCTTGCATGATCCCATAGCCACCAACGTGATGTCAAAACTTATTCATTACTCTCGTCATTCAAGTCAGAATGCATATAATATTATAGCTATAGTTGAATATCATCAGGAACTAGCATAATATTATGTCATCGGTAGCAATTTACTTTCTTGCGGTTATTAATGAAATTATGATGTAACCTATGAGGTAAGCATACAAAAATTCAGTGCATCGGTGGAGCCTTTCTGAGACTTGAAAATCGGTAGGTACATAGAGTATCAAAAGTCTGTATCCAGCGAATACATTATATACGGCGTGCTACTTTCTCTGACGAGTAGTGATGGCCAAACTTCATGCGTTCTCTTGGCTGACATAATCCGGTGGATAAATATAGATAGCCCTGTGCTATATATAGCATGATACCGGACCGAACTGAAACTGTACTGCACTATCAAGTTCTTCTCTGTGATTGAAGCTTCGAAACTTGTCACCATCGAGATCACCAGAGCCACTATAAGACTCCCGATGTAGACTGAGTGTACCCACTATAATGATGTCCTGTACCACATAATATACACCACTTCCGCTATGCAGCTACTGAGGACATGGTCAAGTTTTCATTATCCATATAGCGGGAAATAATCTAGTATTCGAGGGATCAAATTTTTGTGGCCCTGATAATCAACTTGCATGCACAAGAATTAAAATATGACTGTAAACTGTATAAGTAATGGGTATGATTGCACTTATACACAAAAATTTAACCCATGAAAATTAATGGCATTGATCACCTATTCACAAAAATTGAACTGATTGAAAAATTCCTGCTATTATGGCTACTGGTATTTTATTGCTGATTTTTAATTTGCTTCAATGACTGCATCCTAGCTGTGGTTACTACCAGTGATTCTATTATAAACAAAACTTGACCAAAAGCTGCTACATTGATAATTATTGTTGTTTCATAGATGGAGCCGCACCTCCGACTATACATAAACCAGCTGCAAATATTGGACCACAAAATGTTCCCAATCAAGAGTCTACAACTACTGAAGTACCTTCCTTGGATCCCAGTTTGAACTTCAACAGACGTAATAAAAATTAATAATTATTATCAATTTATATGTCAACTATGTTTTCTTTCTTATAATTATACAGCTTGCCATGAAATTTTCACTAATGACCGCGCTGAACTAGCAGAAATAATCGGCAGCCATGGCAGTGCTAAGCAGTGGTGTACCTATCTGATGATTAGTGAGAGCACCTGCAATCGCTTAGACTACTCCCGCCAGCATCAAGATGATATCGTACTCGATGTTGCAAAGGCTTTCTTGAATGAGAAGTTGAATCCGTGCTGGGAGGACATTGTTCGTGTGCTGTGCAAGTCATTGAAAAAGAATAGAGCAGCTTTGAAGCTGTCAGAAAAACATTCTGTTAGCTACTCTAGTCAATGTGGATAAAATTAAGAGTTCATGATGTACTTCAGAATCTATTGACAGTGTTATACTCATTATAATATTAAAATACTGGCACCATTGAGGACAACTATAGCATGAAGATTGCTATGAATTTACTCAGCATAAGGCCACTGTAACTTGATTCCTTGTTTCCCGTCACCCACCCGCATGCTAATATTTTGTAGCCGCCTCAAAATTCATTATGCATTGCTACAGCAAGCCAGCTAGTCATGCTCCTTGTAAACCACAGAAGTGGGCAAGGTTTAGTGGTTGCATAATGATATTCATACACTGTAATGAATAATGACCGCACGCCCGCATGCTCTCCAGGCGTACGCGTAGAATTCCCCCATGTATATGTAGTGGATTACATCACGCGGAATTACTGCTATGTTTGTGTCTGCATGAAGGGGGCTGGGCACGAGACTAGTTTGTGACCGAGTCAAAACTGGGTTGCCATGTCGATGAACGGTGAGTATAATATACTTAGTCTAGTATGCCTTACGATCAACGGTGATTATTAAACATAATTGGCAGAATCTGATGCTTCTGAAGATCTCGAACATCAACTTGCTTCTATTGACAACACCCAACTGAGTGAGTTCCGATTGCCTAGTTACTTACCAATGATGCATAACCTCACACTCTGGGCTATTCTATGATAGAGCCCATCCCAGGCTTATCACGTGTGGTACACAGGCTAGGCACACATGACCTATGATCCTTGGGAATCGACTTGAACTACTTTGGAAGGAGCCCCTATATTAAATATGGGATCACTAATACCCAGGGTCTGTTTGGGGCGAGCCTGAACAAAAGTCTGTCAAATTGGAGTAGCTGTAGCCTCGTACCGTAACCCAATCCCTAGCTACAACTTGCCCTTCGGGTATGAGGCTAGAGTAGTTGCAATGTTCCTGAAGACCACTGGCACAGATCAAAGCAGACCATGAGAGTTATATTGGTCGTGTACCTGCCTGATAGCCCCCTCCATGCAGTCACGGTCTATTCTCTGTGCCAACAAACAGCTAACATAGTCTGGTACTAGACAGCTGCATACATGTGTAGCTTGTTCAGTCTCGAGCTCAGTTAGCCTCATGCCCAGGCCCTATCTCGATCATCTTTTTAATTGTACAATATCATGTGGCATCTTCTCTCCTCTCTCTCTCATCTCTCTCTTTCCCTCCCTCCCTCTCCGTCTCTCTCCTTCTCTCCATTTGACATTCGCTTTCCATCCTCCACTAGATGAAGATGATTGGAAGGAGGTCTGTCAATCTGTTGGTGGCCTATCTGCTAATTGGAGAAAATTGGCAAGACATTTAGGTCTTGATGCTAATAGCATTGATACTATTGCTCATGAAAACACTCTGAGCATGAACGAATGTTTAAGCCAGGCATTAATCTACTGGCTACGATGCAACTATAACGTAAGGAGGAATGGATATCCAAGTTGGAGGACATTGGCCAAGGCTGTGAAACCACTCAATGGCCTCTTATTTAATGATATCAAGAAAGCACATCCAAGTAAGCTAGATATTTGTCATCATGTTTTCTTATGATAGAAATTTAGACGTTGAGAGCCTGTTGGGGATAATGGAGGGGGTGGTAGGAAAATTTATGACTGATCAATCTCATTTCCCTGTTAATTCATTCCCGTACCACTACGTACACTTGTATAAATGATCCATAGTTTGCATGGTCAACTGTAGAGTAGAGTGTATGTGATTTGTTAGTGCGTTGCTTTGCCAAGGGGTGGCACTCGCTCCACATCAAAAGTGGTTGAGAAAGGTGAGTGTGTGTGCCCCAGTTTCCCCGTACTTAAATACAGTGGAACCCCTCTAAAGCGGACACCTTGGGACCAAAACGTTTGTCCGCTATAGCGAGGTATCCTTAGCTCAGGGGTTAGTGGTTGACCACGCCCCTCCTCCAGTCGCGGCCAGCTGTGATAAAGCACTATTCTGGACGACGAAAAGACCGTAATTGATGAGAGATCTGTCAACTGACAGCTTCTAAGCAAGAATTTGAGACATATTTAGGTTTTACTGTAGTTACTGGTTGCTGAACTGATCGATTTTAATGGTGGGTGTGGCCTAACTGTCCGTTATGCGAGGTTGTTCACTATTGCGCAGGCTCGAATGGGACCAAAATAAGTGTTCATTATACGGAATAGCGGGGTGTCCGTTGTTGAGGGGGTTTGAATATATTGAAGTCTATGGAAATACAATCCGGACATTCAGAATTGTCCGTTATATCGCAGGTGTCCGCCGTTGAGGGGTGTCCGTTAAGCGGGGTTCCACTGTAATCCCTTCATCTCTAGCCTGTGAGCAACCTGTTATAATAATAATTATTTTGCTCATATCAATGATTCTTGTGTTATACAATTTATCTAGAACCTGCAACACCTGGAGCAAGTTCATCACTAGCCTCGTCCCAGGCCCCAGGCTCTCTTCGGGGGGAGCCTGGGAATGGGGCTAGTTCACCAAGTGCTCCTCTCCTTACACAAGGTGAATAATAAAATATTACATGTATATCTTTCTCTCTCTCCTCCCATACTCCTATTCTCTAAAATCTTCCTTTTCTTTCCCCTAGCTACATAGTGTATTATTATGCTAGCCCAATCATTCGGTACAATTTACAGGCAATCGGGTAAAAACGGATGGTGATAGAGGCAGAAGTGAGATAGGTGAGGTATACAGACACTAAGATTCGTTCATTCAGGACTCATCACATTGTACTAGTTGCTCACTAATTATACAATGTCTTGTACATAACCAGCCAGTTAAGGCATGTTTTATATTGGGTGGGGCTTATAGCTCTAAGATTTCAATCCTCTCTTTCTACGTCAAAGATGACTTTGGATTCATACTGAGCATTTTGAGGCCTTTAAATAGGCTGGGGAGAATCCTATTGTAGTAATACTGACAATTTTTGTGTCATAATATAATATTATAATGTTATAGAACCTGGAGCAAGTTCACCACCTCGTCTGGCTACACAAGGTAAATAATTATAAAATAGGTACTCTGTCCTTCTCTTCTCCCTTACTCCTATTCTCTCTTCTTTTTCTTCATCCTATAATATAATATTATTATGCTAGCCCAATCAATCACTCCATTTAGACATTGTACAATATCCAGTCACATGACATTTTACTTACACAAACAAAAAAATACAATGTCATGCATGTAATAATTATTATTCTATCATGGTGGCTCAATATGAATAGTAATAATATATTATATTATCATCACCATTATTATTATAATAATAATATTATAGAGACTGCAGGATACTCACCTAAAACGCTAGTGTTGGTCATAACCCTTGTCATTGCTGGAGTTGCTGTTGCAATATCGCTGGGATTCACCAGCTATCACAATGGTATCTATCATTTTGTACGGCATGTAATAATGTAATACGTACTATTCCTACTCCATGGTACGTGCAATGAGCTAGAGCCCATGTTCAGTACTGACTATGTACTAATTAAGGCTTGTATGATCCCATACCCGCCAATATGAGTTAATTGGCATGATCCAATTTAATTTAGCATTTTTATGAATTCTCATAATGTTTATATGTGGAGCGATATGATTGACGACCTTTACCAGAAAAACGCATGTTTGTACAGTAATTCAAGTGAGATCTATAGGATTAGCATAAGCCTGAATACCATCGGAAACTAGGATACAAGTCTTAGTAGTATATATTATATAGCTAGGTATCCATAATATTCGAGGGGTCCAATTTTCGTGGTTTTGGCAGAATCTGATAATTAACTTAAATAAGCCACGAGATTGGCACAGTTGTACTAAACAGTGTATAATGGGCATGATTGTGCACGTCCATGAAAATTAAACCTGCAAAATGGTAAAGAGTGACTATCAGCGAAACTGAACCCCTCGAAAATTTCCACTATAATACAGTATATAGATCTACTATTACGATTTTCATGGTGCTTCATAACTGCAGTTATTTCTGGTGATTCCATTACAAAGACATCACAGCGAGGTGACAAGGCATCATTCATAAACTTTCCACACATGAATGAAAGACCGACAATGAATCAGCTGGCAATTCTTGAGCGAGGTGACGGGGGCAACCCAGTACGAATTTCTGAAAGGATCGGAGTGAAATACTCAGATGTTGGCATGTACCTTCTAAAGGACGATCATGGCGTGAAAATGGAGACCGTCACAGATAATGCAAGGGGAAATGTTGACAGTATCAACCGGGAGATGTTTCGGCGATGGTTGGCTGGAAGTGGTGCTCCAGTCAGCTGGAAGGTACTGGTGAACGCTCTAGAAAGAGCTCAGTTGAAAGCACTAGCCAATGATATAGTAGATGCCTTAAATACGTGAACACCCTTTTACCTTGTGTCATTAATTTTAAGAAGTAATAATTAATTTTTATATGGACATCCTCTTGTGTTCTCTATCCTTTTCCCCTTCAGACAGAGGGGTATGGATTTACGTACGTAATACTGGTATCTATAATAATTATTATACATACATAGTACATGTATATATAGACACTGATAGATAAACACATCAGATTCCCAAAAAATTGATAACTTAAATTTGGGGTTTTATTGGATGGGGCAGTGAATTCAAATTGAGCCTGGCTAATTAATCATGATCAACTCAATTAATTATCATTTTTCTATATAATAAGTAAAGGCTCATCTGGCCCCCATGGTCATCAGCTAGGCTAGGGCTCGATCGGTGTTCTACCACTATGATTCACGTTACAATAAAATACATATTATGTCATTAAACCATTGTATGGACTTTCTTAGTTCTAATCTTGAGCATGTTAACATGTAGTGGCACCCCCACGTTTGTTCCGTCTTATATACTCAATCATTAAGTTTGAAGATCTTTCAGAAAATTATTAGTAATGACAAAAGACTAGTAGCTATTATTATGAGTGCACTACAATACAGAGTTGAATTGACCCTCATTTTGCTGTTGCCATCAACTTGATGAGAGCCTCGATCATGGTGTCTCTATCCGATCCAGCGTCGATAATATTGAGGGGGTGGTTTAGCACAGGTCCAGTGCCTGGTTCACTGACCTCAAAGTGTTTGCGTTTTGCCTTATCCATGGGAGAGCCATCAGTCTCCTCCTCCTCTTCTTGGGAACCCTCTGACTTGACCTTACTCAGGGGAGGGTATACCCAATCTGAACTCTTGCCCTGTCCTGTGGCTAAACCTTGATTGATGGCCATTTCCACGACTCTCCTTTCCAAGAGATGCTGGAGGGTGCTGAGCAACTTGTTACTCACTTTAGCATCTCTGTCTACGTCTCTTGTCTGACGTTCGACTTGACCGAGAGGAGCTGAAGAGGTTAGTTCAAACACTGAGCAAGCAATGACCAAAGCTAAGATAGATGATGACATTATAGTATTCATCCTATCAACTAGATGCCCTGGTATAGGGCTCAAATATTCTTCTTTTGAAGATCGTTAGACGACTTGTTCAACTGACTTGTATACTCTTCTCTAGAGTAACTTTCTAGCTACACTGAGATGTTTCAATCCGAAAGCATATCGTTTATTATTACACTACTACATGTACATGTACCAATACCCAAACAAAGTTAGTTTACATAAATCGAGAGGCAGTGAGTGTAAACTTTCAGGAAGGAAGCCCCAATGTGCAGTACTAGCATGTAATGTCACACAAGATGCACCTTGATCAGCTTGATAATGTCCATCATCAAAACAGTCTTCACTTCAACAAATTCACATGTGTATCACTACAAGAGTTGTGCGTAAAGTTGTCAGTTGATGTCATGATCATGCACTTTCATGTGGATGAGGCTGGCCTCAAGCACATACAATGCCGGCCCTGAACCTCGAGGCCCATCCTTCAGTATACTCATGGCACTCGCTGTTGAAATGCGGGAATAAGGCTACTACCATAATATTATAGCGGGAAATTTTTGTGGATTGGTAGGAAGGGAGCATTTCGCGGAGAAAACTTTCATGGAATGTTAAACTGATCGCATAATGGGTGTGGCATGCCTAAAATTTCGTGGAGAAAACTTTCGCGGGTGGCTGTAAAATCACGAAATTCATGAAGATTTTCTCCCTTGAAAATTTCCCGCTATACAGTATAAAAATATTCTTGTGACATAATAATACTTGATTGTATATTGCTACATCATTAGAGCAGAAACACATACATACATGGGTTCAGTTGCTAGTTCTCATCTGGAGTGTCTTTCTGGCCATCGCTAGTGCTCCTTCGTAAGTTAGGTTGCCTCCAATGAAACCATTAGCATGCACAAACACACAGCCAGGAATTCCACCGACTCTAGAGAGCTCCTCATCCCTTAGACCACACCACTCGGATAGAAGGGAGAGCCTGCAGGTGTGTGCATACATGATATTGTGTGAGAGAGAAACAGTACGACAGGAACAGGGACAGGGAGGGAGGGAGAGAGAGGGAGAGAGAGAGAGAGGGAGGGGGGGGGGGGGAGAGATTATGCATGCATAACAATACCATATTGCTTAACTTACCTATTTTGAAAGCTTTCACCATGCACTGGCACAGCCTAAAAGGGCACATGTACATTGTACATCACATAAAAAAGTGTAATAAGGATCATTTTTAAAATTAACCCCTCTCCCTCCCTCTACGTAGCTATGTTTCAGCCTTTCCCCCTCACCTGCACCCTCCACTTGTCAGTCTCCTCCTCCTTGTAGAGGACAAACTTCAGACAGGACTCTGGCAGTGAGAGCTTCTCCTCCAAATCTTGAAGGTGTTCCTTCCATGGACAACCCTGCTCCAGGCGAATTATCTCACCACTTTCGTCAACCTAATACCATTGTATAATACAACAGGATCAATAATATTATAGTATGCTATTATCAACTTACTGTAGTGTCCCAGGTAAATGCCCATCGATTTTGGTCCACATGGGCATTTATCTGGGATATATATACATGTAAATTGCATACGTTTGTATAGAAGCTGCTACATGTACATTGACTCCTTGAAAAGTGGCACATGGGCGTTTATCCAGGAGTGGGTGCTTGCCCGGGAACAGTACATACATGTACATGTGTACATGTATAGTGTTCTTTCTCATTAATTATGCATAACAACTACCGTATAGCGGGAAATTTTCGAGGGAGAAAACTTTCACGAATTTCGCGATTTTTCAGCCTTCCGCGAAAGTTTTCTCCACGAAATTCTAGGCATGCCACACCCATTATGCGACCAATTTTGACGTTCCGCGAAAGTTTTCTCCGCGAAATGCTCC
Organism: Cliona cf. orientalis; assembly: GCA_963930775.1. Lineage (NCBI taxonomy): Eukaryota > Metazoa > Porifera > Demospongiae > Clionaida > Clionaidae > Cliona > Cliona cf. orientalis. The sequence continues at coordinate 2,571,137 of OZ005696.1, forward strand.
TTTCCTACCGATCCGCGAAAGTTTTCCCCCTCGAAAATTTCCCGCTATACGGTAATTTTGGGGCTTACCTGAAGTCTTGATTCGATTGCTCTCTGTACGATAGTCCTGGCAGGCAGCCAGACGTCCTTGTACTCCATGACCTTTTCCGTGAACTCTGTACCCACGAGCTGCATCGCCAACTGGAACTGACCCTGTTACGGCAAATGAGCAAAATACATGATATTGTACATGTACATGTACATATACACATATACATGTACATGTACATGTACATGTATAATTCATACTACCATAAAATTAATCGTGAATATAAAATATTTTCGGACAGCTTGGCTTACATGTATGTGAAACTTAAGTTAACGCACGAAAGCAATAATTATTTACAGTAATATGGTAAAGGGTCGTTTGTCCGAAAAATTATTTAACATGAAAGTTTATCGCACCAAATATTTTGGACACGAACTATTGCTATTTATGGTAGCTACATGCAACTCCTAACTCACGTCAAAGTTCTTGTTTGTGTCGTTCCATGATGGGTTGAGCCTAGAGATCCTGTAGCCTATCGACGTTGTCACCTTGTACCTACAATGCACATGTACAGTATGTGGTAAGTCAGTGCAGCTGATTATTTATATTATTTACGCTCAAGAGTCATACAACGAAAAATATTTTCAGACGATCATTTTTCTAATATAGTCCGTGTCCTAACCCGGAGGGCATAAAAGATGCGCTCTGCTACAAGTTCAGAAGGCCCACGATTGGTCAGATTTGCAGTGCCATGTGCACAAACAAGGGTGGCCATAGAGCTGCACTCATTCTCAAATGAACGGCGCATAACGCAACATGCATTTCCAGAGGCCTGCTCAGCAGGCCATGTGCCACCGAGCCTCGAGCGAAGCAAAAGATGAGGAGCTGCTCGAACTCACCACTGCAATGGCGATGTTCTCGCTCTAAATCTACCACAAACAACAGAAGCATCAAGGGTGTGGTCTACGAAGTAATAGGTTCAAAGTTCCTGCTGCTGCATGTGCACTGCTGAAAGTGAGCCTGGGTTCGAGGCTAGCGAACTGTACTAATGGTTGACATGCAGCTAGGAAAATACTGTTTAGCTTTTCTCCGAGTATGTGAGCTTACTGTGAATAACTCGTGCATATTAGCCACATCAGTGACGTCTCTAGGCAACTGTTTAACTGGGTGCAAATTATCAAAACTGCACGGGTGGGTACATAAAGCTAGTGGAATGTAGATACAAGTGTAAAAACAATTGAATAAAATTGAAGGAGGAAGTAGGGATGACAATGCCAAAAAGTACACAAACAAAATTTTTAGGGATAAGAGATAATCACAACCACTATACATCCCTACGCTTGCTTTTCTTGATTATAATTACGGACCTATTGATGTCAACTTATTCAAGGCATGCTATCCTTGGAGTGTTCTTGAATTGCATGTGGGAGAAATTCATGTTCTCCCTGTCAGTAATTTTTATATTATCATGCTACTTAAAAAGCAAGCGTAGGGATGTATAGTGGTTGTGATTATCTCTTATCCCTAAAAATCTTGTTTGTGTACTTTTTGGCATTGTCATCCCTACTTCCTCCTTCAATTTTATTCAATTGTTTTTACACTTGTTTCTGTTCTTTTTTATTGCATGAGTGCAACTATAGTAAGTATAGATATAGATGGGAGGTGCCGAAGTTCGCGCGTGCGCGTAAAAGTAGTAGCCACGCCCTTCGTTAACTCGCCTTAGCTGTTTTCAGGCGGCCAAATAGCGATGAGACTCTAGTACTAGTATAGCTATTATTGATTTATCGACTATCTTTGTCACTACTGAGCTGGCTGTTATGCCGACTACTGAGGGCTGTGCCGCGCCCGTACGTTGAGGCCTCGAGTCTCCATATCCCAGCGCAGTACTCTGAGCGCTGCACGCGCTAGCCTCTATATAGCTAGGTTCGCTTAATCGCGCTTGCGCTCGCGCTCGCACTGGCCTAGCTCGTGCGGGAGAGCCTGGCTAGGCTAAGCTAGCTTGGTTCGAGGCGCTAGCTAGCTGGCTTGCATGCTAGCGGCGGTGGCGCGCGCCGCTGACTACAGTCACGACTTCACCATGGCAACGCATTATGAGCATGCGCATTAGGTGACAAAAATGGCGTATCGGACACACCCTCTCCTTAATGCGCCGTACACACCCACCATTATGTGACTGGAGAGATAACGCAAAACTAGTGTGTCACTGCACTGCGCGCTACAAAATAGAGTGGATTTATATGAGAACTAAGGTGTGAGGTCCAGAGAGTCTTGAGTTAGCCCTGGAAATGACAAAGAAAGAAAGAAAGATTGACAAATGGCTATTTTATTGAATATCTGGTTCTGGCATATACAATTGAGTTGATGGAAGATCTTGGTCTTGTAAGATAGATAATTTGCTGTACATAGATTCTGATTTTGACACTTAGAAATTTCATAAAGTTACCTGTTTTGAGATATTTGGATTTTTGCAATGTATTACATATATGGAGTATCCGTGTCATCCCTACTTATAGAGTCTACCGACTCTATGATTATAGACTACGTAAACGGGATTGGAAACTGCTCACGTGAGCAATAGAACGTACGTATACGCGTATGCGCACTCCGTGTTATGGTTTGCATTCTTGGATAGACCCATTGCTATGACAATTTGAGCAAAAAATGGCCGAAAATGGCGACCGCAGTGCACTTATCGACTAATAGCAGTGAAATAACAGTAGTTTCGAACTTGAACAAGGCTTATTCCAGTGAAGGAGTCCCTACTCTAAAAATTAATGTGGCCAGCAAGTTCGAGTTTCCAAAGTCTCTCTGGTCTACGCTACAGTCCCACAAAGTCCAAGAAGCAAAAATGGCTGATCAAGAACTGTTGAAAACTGCTTATTTCAGTGTATCGGTGCAGTGGCTTTGCCCTTGCCACCATTTTGGGATACACTGTCTTACTTGTGACAGTTTTGACACTTGATGCGCTGTCTTCTGTGAGTGAGCAGGCCGTGAAAAGGCCCAAAAATCGGAAATTCAACTTCGCTGGCCACGTTTAGAGTAGGGACTCTTTCACTGGAATAAGCCTTGTTTAAGTTCGAAACTACTGTTATTTCGCTGCTATTAGTCGATAAGTGCACTGCGGTCGCCATTTTCGGCCATTTTTTGCTCAAATTGTCATAGCAACGGGTCTATCCAAGAATGCAAACCATAACACGGAGTGCGCGTACACGTTCTATTGCTCACGTGAGCAGTTTCCAATCCCGTTTACGTAGTCTATAATATCTATGGTACTATTGATAACCTGGTATATACTATTCCACGTGGACAGTGTAGTGATATACAAGGCATATTACATCACTGGCTGTGACAGTGTAGTGAAACATACATAGTACTGTGACAGGCTATAGGGCAAACAATAAAACAACGCATGCATAAGATGGGTGCACAGGTGCATGGATTGGGTGCAAATGAACCCACATGCACCCCCTCCCCCCGCGACACCACTGAACCACATTATCCCATGATTATGATATCGAACATACATGTACTTGTTGAAGGACAAATCTATATTATGGTACCAAGAGTATAATAATTATATTCAATCCTCAAATACATGTACATGTACATGTACAGAACATACTCGCACACATTCTCGAACACACCCACCTTGGAGTTCCATCAAAGGCTGAGATTCCATTGTCCACAGCATCCACCTCCTCGACAAAGTTGCCATAGACTCTATCGTAGAGCTCCTCCAGTATCGACTCTTCTTTGGCTGGGTCAATACCTGCATAACAGCAAGAGTATAGTACCTCTTGACAGCAGCGATATCAAGATACACAACCATATGGTACAGGGTCGTCACGCAAACAAAACAAACTCCTCCTACTAAATCTCGCAGCCCAATATATATAGCCTTGTCCCCAGTCTTCCACATCTTTTCAATGCACTGCGTGTAACATTGAAAATATGGGGACGAGCTGAGGCTAGCTCAATACTACATAGCTAGAACTGATAAATCAATACAGTCCAACCTCGATTATCTGAACTCGAGATACAAAGAAAATGCAGGGTCAAAGTACACATTGTGACCACGTGACTGGCTTGCGCATGCGCAGTAAATGTACGTCGCGTAGTTGCCACGCGAGAACCAGCTGCTGCGCAGCTGTCAAATCTAGTTTTAACACTCAAAGAAGTAAAAGAAACGCAAGGTAAGCTTTCTATCAATCGAGGATGGAATTAAAATCATCAAAATGCTCGATAAATCTATCAATAATACATTTTTGTATGCATGATCGGTCTGGTGGGTGTGGTCAACGTTATCCAAACTATTTGCTTATCCGAACGGTTCGAAATTTCCCCTTGGCCAAAGGGGTTCGGATAATCGAGGTTGGACTGTACACCTATAATATTATTATAGCAATGGATGACAATATTACAGATAGGATAGGCTAGAGTCGCGATGGAAATGAGCCATTTAGCCAAGTTGCAAACATGCAAAGTACATTAATTTGTACACAATCTGCAAGGGCAGGAGTTGCCTCACCAGTGATAGCAGAGATGACCCTGTGTCCAAAATGGAGGTAGACCAGTCCAGCAGAGCTCAGTTTAGTGAGCCATGGCTTCTTCCCTCCAGTGAGGCTATTCATCGAATCACTGAACGTCCTAAGGAGTTAGGACAACCATCATAGTTAGCAAATGTACCTCCATAATAATGTTATGCCCTATTAGGGAATGGTGCTAAGGAGATGATGACCCTATGACCTACAGATCGATCATAGGATTAATGAAGAGTCACTGTACATGGGGCAAGAGAGCTACATGTATTTAACCTATGAACCAGTTCTCAGGGTTAGGTAAGCGGCAATGGGATGGCTGCCCCTCAGGTTTGGGATAAGTAGTAGAAGATAAAGTTACTAAACTTTCATGTGGGTGTATATAATCATGTGGTTGTATATAGTTATATGTACATGCCTAGCTCACCTTTGATGGTGGTCATATCGGTGAGTATCAGGGTTGTACTCACCCCCAACATCCACAACAATGTCACAGCCTTTCAGTACCATTGTGTCTCTAGTGCGCAGAATCCTGAAAATAATATACCGGTACTTAATCTAATACAACACATGAAAAAAAATAATTTTGGTTTTTCTGGTAAGGGTCGTCAATCGCTCATACATGTACATGTATAACAAACGTTGAGAGAATTTGTAAAATGCTAATTTCTTGCATTAAATTGGACCATGCGTTGTATTCGGTTAATTATGGTACGTGTGTATTTCATAATCACTTGGCTTGTATTAACAAGGGCATGAAGGAATAAGAAGGCCTTTATCTACATTAGGCTAAGCCTGAACCCCCATGCAGAAAATCATAGAGGAGGTAAAGCAATCGGTCCTGGGGGACCCTAGCCTCTGGCTACTTTCAGGCCCTTGTTAGCTACAGCAATGGTGGTAAGTCAAAAGAGGCACCTACATATAAGATAAAACGATTTTATGGAACCATACTGGCGACATGAAATGATAAAAAAGTAGCTGGGTTGATAAATTATTTTTGATTTGTGCTACATGCACGTACATACATGTACATGTACCTTGCATCCTTGTATTCTGGTAGTAGCCTGAGCATGTAGCAAGCCAGTGCCTCATCGCAGTGGAAGTGACCGCTGTGTGTCCCAATGGTCTTCACATCACACATTCTCTTGGCTTCTGGTTCACTGCTGAGAGACGAGGACATCACCCAACGAGCTGTAGAAAAATTAATGCATAGCAAGATCATTAATTTTGATAACCCGGCCTCTGTCTCCTGAGATCAATTACAGATCATGAGTGAGGAGGATACTAGCCACACGTGCATGTGCATCAATTGTATCTAGTTGCAGTTTTGGAAGTGCAAAATGACAGTATAAACGGATAATACATAATATTTGCAGATCAAGCTCCCTTCCAAATTCTGATGTTGTCTTAGTTTGTATGGCCGCTAGTCTGAGTCCACTTTGCAATTTCGTATCATCAATTTGTGTTACAGAGTCAGTGGTGGGCAATCAGTACAAAGAGTGGCCACTAATTCAACACACTGATCATTGTACATCATGTAAATCACGACATTTTTCTACATAACCAGGGGTGGATCCAGAGCCTCCAATAAGGGGGGTGCTAATTTAAATATTTTCGCGCGAAGTGTGTGCGAAAATTTTTGGCCACGCCCCTTTTTTACGAAACCACACCCACTTAATTGCCGTGAAGCGAGGCAACAACCAGAAAGCGTGGAAAAATCAGTGGAACTCGAGTTTTTGTCTCTACAGACAGGTTTATCAGTCAGATTTTATAGCTAAATGTATGTCAATCGAGGTTTTTTGGCTAGAAGGGGGGTGCTAGAGCTAGCTATGTCTATAGAAGCCTGTATGTTGTCTTAGCTGGAGGGGGGGTGCTCGAGCACCCAAAGCACCCCCCCTGGATCCGCCCCTGATAACTGTATAACATGGTCGCTGCCCTTTGGGCGGCTCATATGCTCCTGATTGTATTGTAAGTGTGTGCATGAAACGTAAGTGCACAGGATAAGGTGGCCCCATGAAATCATAGATAGAAATAGTCTGCATGGTACACGACTATAGATATCAAAATCAATTTTATGATCACTCCACCATGCACAGGATGAAGAGTAATCTGTCCTCCACTCCTTTATCTATACTAGTATACTGACCTTGGACAATAGATCTACAAGAGATCCGGAGAAAGCTTTTCCTTCAACGTTTACCTGAAGTCGGTAAATGCTTTGTTTCTAATTGATGCACAGCACTTGGTTCACATACAGAAAATTTTTCAGGCAATATTTAAAGCTGCATTGTACACGTAAAATCAGACTTAGAAAGCAGCGATCATAATGTTGTGAATCCAGCAGGACTTACCAAAAGGGGAGCTGAGAGCACGCACCAAAATAATTCTCATCGCAGAGCCCCACCCAGAAGAAACTTTTAATTCTACCGGTATGCTGGGTGTGGCTTGCGAGACTATGCTCCACCTGTTTTGATAAAATAATAATGCGCTCCTGGTTTTGATCTAGTCTCGCAAGCCACACCCTTCAATCTCCGCACGATTGAAGGGTGTGGCTTGCGAGACTAGTTTTGATCATCTTTATTATCCATCAACGAAACGTCAGGAGGTTCAAGTTCATTATGCATGTAGTACCACAGGCTATTAAATTTTGACGTTCAACCGTCATCCAATCCCCACGCATGCGCAGTACGTAAGTCCCCAGGTGGGCCTGGGGGTGTGGCACGCGAGACCATTGCCACACCCCAGGCCCATGTACTAGGTACTGTACTACGTACTAAGATTTTTTGTAGGAGGGGCTGGCGTGAGAACCCATAGCTACTCGCTAGCATGGCTACGAGAGGAGGCTCTACGACATTTGAACGCCACCATGTATTGACTGGAGTTCGAGAAACTGATCAAGAACTGGGACATGGCTCCTATGCCACTGTAGTCGAATTGGAGTATATGGGACTCAAATGTGCTGGCAAGAAGATTCATGAAATTCTGCTTAGACAAGGACGTGGCAGCTACGCTATTCGCAGATTCACGGAAGAATGTGGTCTGCTTAGTCAAGTTCGCCATCCCAACGTAGTCCAGTTTTTGGGTGTCTATTTTCGACAGGGAGTACAGGTACCTATTCTAGTCATGGAGTTTCTCCCAACAAACCTCACCTCATGTATTGAGCGATATGGCAATGATATTGGTTCAAAGGAAGTAGGCTACTCTATTCTTCATAATGTTGCTTTGGGCTTGTACTACCTTCACAGCCAAACTCCTCCCATTATTCACCGAGATCTCTCGTCTAATAATATCCTTCTAACCCCCAACATGACGGCCAAAATATCCGATTTAGGTGTCGCAAGAATGCTCAACATGAGTCCCCTGCAGATGAGCCGTATGACAGAGACACCTGGCACACCCACCTATATGCCACCAGAGGTGATGGTAGCTGATCCTGTATATGACACAAGTGTAGATGTGTTCTCGTATGGTATTATGATGATTCATATCTTTAGTGGTAGGTGGCCAGAGCCAAAGATCGGACAGACTCGTATTGATGCTGGCAAACTTGTTCCAGTCACAGAAGCTGAACGTCGTCTAGTATTTCTTCAAGCCATTGGTTGGAATCATTGCTTCATGAATCTGATCCTAAGATGTATCCACAATGATCCCCAAATGAGACCTCACCAGCGAGAAATTGTGCAGCATGTATCAATTGTTAAAGAACGATTTCCAGTTGGTTTCTCGAACCAATTGGAGATGTTGATACGTATCAAAAATGATGAGCAAGAGAAACGAAATCTAACAAGCGAGTTGGAAAGAAGAGAAGTACTAGTCAGATATAAGGAAGAGCAGTTGTGTGCTTTGGTTGAAGCACAGAAAGATGAGCAGCAGAAAGCCGCACAGGAAAAGCAGAGAGTAGCAGAAAGGATCGAACAATTGGAAAGTGTTCATTTATGTGAAGTTAGCGAGAAGGAGCTGTACATTAAGGATCTAGAGGCAGAGATAACACTTTTGAAGCAAGAAAATCAAGAAAAAATAAGGGAGCTAGATACAGTAGTTGGACAGTTGGAATCAGAAATAAAGAGCGGTCACGAAATGAAAAGTCAAATCCAAGCAACTTTGGATAAAGAAAGAATGAATTTTGCAATCAAAAAAATACAACTGGAGACTGAAATTGCACATTTGAATCATTCAATTGACGATATAAATGTGCGAATGAAGAACGAAATAGCAGTAAAGGATGCAACAATTGAAAGGTTGAAATTAGAGAATACAACAAAATCTCAAGTTGTCAAGAGTAAAGCTGCCACCATATCTGGCATGAGAGAACAATTTATTCAAGTAAAGGAGCGCCTCATTATTGATCAGGTAAATAAATAGGATAAAAAAAACATAATATTATATTTACTTTAGTAGTGGCCACTGCCAGGTATTACTAAGTGCCAGTGCAGGTGCACTTTAGCTATAATACATGTATATACATGACATTGTATATATGAACAAAGAGCGCACACTCCCGCGTAAGCACCCACGCCAGATCCTTACAGCAAAGTATGGCAAGTATCCGAACAATTTTTTAACGTCAAACTTCGGAGCACTTGCAATTACCCATAGCATCAAGGGACACATTCCACTGAATTAGCTAGCTAGCATTGATACGCAAAGCCAATGCATATATGCAATGGCAGTTAGTTTACTATTGCATTGACCCTATATAGCCTATCTATATTGTATCTATAATTACGTCCAGAGTCCCAATTAGAAAAAAGAATTCGGCTCTCGCTATGATGAAATTATGATGAAATCTATGATGAAACCTATGATGTAATTGCTGTGAAACAGTTTCAAGTGTGCATGAAAGGTTGTTGGGACCCAGAATTCGAACCTAGCGTAGAAGAGATCGTGGACTATCCAATTAATGATATCATTATGGCGTTTCTCTCAGTTCGCTTTCTCTAGCGAGCTTGCTTTCGGGGCAGCTAGGGGGATTTCCCTATTCAGTCAAGCACATGGCAGGTGAAGGTCAACCGGCTCAAGCCGCGCGCCCCAATATTGTACGTGTATACGGAGCATGCGCAGTTTGTCAACAATGTGTCCTAGTTCGAATTTATAGCAGCGTATTCATGAGGGACTCTGGACGTAGTCTCTAATTATAAGTTTTCATTATTATAGAATCTATGAGTCGTCACAGTTACTGTATATAATATATTGAGTCACATGCAGATTTAGCTTCATACTATAAGACTTAGTCTTATAAGGAGTCTAGCTAGCAACTCTGATAATAATTATTATTGCATGCATACATGTATACCCGTATACATGAGGCACCTGTAGCATTAGCTGTTCATCAATTTGGAACAGAAGTTAAATGGAAGCAATTATTAATTTGTTACCTCTGCCTGGCAGTGCCATATTAAGTTTAGATAATAAACCGTGATTTTAGGTTGTGTGTTTTCCTTAATAATGTTACTTCTATAGAAAAGTTGACCTATATGAATTTTTGTATGTAGCCATTACCAGCAGTCAGTATCATCTGGAAGCAGTGTCCAGATTTGCCAGTGGAGATTATTGAGGGAAGTTCCACTGCCTTGAATGGAAAGGTTTATTGTCAAGGAGCTATATCCAACCCAGAATCAGAATACATTGTCTACTGTTGTGACCTAACCCAAAATACAATGGCATGGTCAAGCCTTCCACAACTTCCCGTGAGAGATTTTTGTCTGAGTCAAGTCAACAATGAGCTAGTAGCAGTTGGGGGTGCAAGGAAGCTATCCAATGGAATGCTTATATCTAACATCATCTTTACTTTAGATCAAACTTCACAAAAATGGATTCAAAAAATCCCACCTATGCCGACACGTAGGTACTCATGTGCTGCCTTGAACCTTCCATCAGCACTTATAGTGGCAGGTGGATACATAGACCAGTCATCTCAAACAGACGTCATCGAGGTTTTTCGGTCAGAGTTGTCCATGTGGTATAGGATTGAGCCACTCCAGTTGAAATGTTCTTCTATGGCCATTATTGCTATAGATGACGTGTGTTATGTCCTAGGTGGACTTAAAAGCACATCAAGTCTCAATCAAGTTTTCTATGCCTCAGTTGATGATCTCCTATGCAGTGCTGTACCAGCGAATGAGATCTCTAGCAGCGCAAGCCTCAGTAGTTGCACTGTGACTCAAACTGTTTGGAAGTCACTTCCTAACACACCAACATATTTGTGTGGACAGGCAGCTGCAACGCTAGCTGACAACCTAGTTATAGTTGGAGGAGAAGTAATGAGCGATGGAGAGCAAAATAGTAACATGGTTTACATGTACTCTCCCTCCACTAGTGAATGGGTGCATATCAGTGATTTGCCCACTCCACGATCAATGGCCACAGTGGTTACATTATCATCAGGTGAAATACTTATGATGGGAGGCCTAGGTGATGACAATTTGTGTGCTGTTTACAGTGGTAAACTTACGATACAGATATAAGTTGGCTGCAGTATTACTATGGTAATAACATTTAATTTATAATAATAATTATTGCCATGGAGAAGTAGCTATTAGCTAGCTAATGTAGGAATGGACTCTGAACTATGATATCATTAACTCTAGATAGCTATATACATGGTAATGGATCACAATGTCGTGATTTCTAGTTTTTCCTTGTGTGTCATGTGCTATATTATTAGTTGCTATACTCTTGCTATTAATCTTATTGCTATTCTATATTATACATGCACATGCCATGGTGCTGTGAACAGCTACCAAATGCGAATGATCGCGAAAGAAACACTGAACTCTAAAATAGGCAAACTTTGCATAATTATAAGTTGTTGTGATAACATGATTGCCAATGCCATGGTATATATTCGTAAGTATAGATACTATAGATAGATACAGCTAAGCATGTAACGGCAGAAAAGATTAGCGAGTCTGCAATTTTACACGAGTCGTATTAATTTTTGCACCTATGCTACTCTCAAATTGGAGGAGAAGGGTCTATAGTTATGGTATATACACTGCATGTCACGAGAGAGTGCCACAACTTCAAAAAAATAGTGTAAATGCTGATTGGGCCTCATCAGTGCAGTGCAGAACTAGATGTACCAACAGTAGACCGAATGCACCATGGGGCTTAAACTAGTATGCTTGGAGTCCTGAAGCACTGATTATGATGATATGGCATGTACACATACACTGAAGCCTCTATGACATCTTGCACTCTACACAACAAATTATTAGGGAAGTGCACATACACATGTCCATTCAGTTGGTAGTTATCATCTGATTCTGTAGCCTACAGTACTGAGTGTCTTCTTGGCCATCGCGAGTGCTCCTTCATAGGTGTGGTTGCCTCCAATGTAGCCAAAGTCATGCACATAGATACAGCCAGGGATTCCACTGATTTGAGACAGTTCTTCATTCCTTCGACCTCTCCACTCTTTTGGAAATAACACACTGCAGACTTTCTTGTCAGGTTCACCGGGTATATCTATGGGCACTACCTGCATAATAATGAACAAACCAAAGGATGTTACAATTTCATGTATAGGTAAATCTATCTATATTATACCCCTTGTTTCCATCCCCTAGCAACCAAAGTATATTATATTTATATGGCTACCATGTAGAGAGGTATGGGTGATCACAGGGTAGGCCAACGATGAGAGGGGTCATGGGCCAACAAACTTAGTCTACTGTACATGTAAATCACGAATATTTCGTTGTTAAATTATTTTTGGATAGCCTGGCTTATGAAAATTAAACACACAAAAATACTTGCGCAATATTGATGATAATGTGCTACAGGCCTGGGTTGTTTGTCCGAAAATTATTTACATGTAATTATCACATGAAATAGTTTGTACATGAAATATTCGCGATTTTCGGTAGTTGTAAACGTTATTATGGGGGTGCATTTGACCATGCATCTCATGGGGGTCTGGTCTTACAGAGCGATCTGTCACTGCACCTACCTGCGCTAGCCACATCTCATCCACGTGTTCAAAGATGACAAACTTTACACACAAGTTTGGCAGTGACATCGATTCTAGTAAATCCTTGAGGTGTCTCTTCCATGGACAGCGGGTTTCCAGAGTGATGATCTCACCGCTCTCATCCACCTGAACACAGTAATTATCATTGTGACATCATACAGTACGTCATACTGCAGTACTCATGAAAGAGACCTAATGGGTATAGTGTACCTTAAAGGTAAGGTATTATGCATGCTATGAGGGCTGATTGCCTGCTAATAATTGAAGAGGCACACACCCATGTGACGTGGTAAATGAGCACTGGGAGTGGCAGATGGCGCTGCACGTGCTCGATCTCCATCTACTTCCATGGACTACATGTGTACATGTATATGAAGGGCTTATAGACCCCATGGCAATATTCAGTGTGCCTATACCGTAGATCTGGAAATTTTCGTGCAAAGAAACTTTCGTAAGATAAATTTTCGTGTAAAAAAACTTTCGTAGGAACGACCCCTTACCGCATTAGCGATGATAGTGCATGCTAATTTTCGTAAGATTAATTTTTGTAGCCGCCATCGACTACGAAAATATTTTTACAACGAAAATTTCCAGATTTACGGTACTTCCTTCAATTGAATTCTTGATCTATTAAGTTGATTAAACTCAAGCACACATCGTGACAATATTTGAAAAATGGTAGTCTAAGAGTATCCATGGGCACTTACCCGGGAAATTACAGTAAGCACATGATGGTTCCTGTTAAACGCGTGATTCCTTGTATAAGCACATGTGCATGCTTAACGGCAAGTGTCTACGATAATGTTACTGCTTACTTGAAACCGATTTTCAAATGCTCTCTGTACCACAGCCCTAGCAGGTAGCCAGATGTCCTTGCAGCCCATGACAGTCTTGCTGAACTCTTTCCCCACCAGCTGCATAGCCAACTGGAACTGACTCTATTAGCATAGTAATCATGTGATATAATATTAATCATTATGCATATTACCGTATAGCCGGAAAATTTGGTGGGGAATTAAATTTGGCGGTTGAGCCCAAAATCGCCATTGCAAGAATATTAGCGAATTTAAATTTGGCTGTTCGGTACGGGATCGCCATACGTATTATATGCGAGTATAGGAAATTTTGGCGGATTCTAATTTGGCAATTGTAATGTAGACCGCCAAACCACCAAATTTAATTCCCCACCAAAATTAATTTCTGGCTATACGGTATGCACTCTACAATATCATTTAGCTACAATAATTACATCCCCAGTATAAATTTACTTTTTTGCGGTTATTAGGTAATTATGTTGTAATTATGATGTAACCTATGTCGTCATAGCGCTAAAATTCAGAGCCTTTACAGAACACTTCTGAGACCTGAAAATCCACAGAATCATATATTAACTTACATACATATCCAGCGAATACATTAAAAGCTGAGTGCTACTTTCTCCGACAAGTAATGCCGGCCGAACTTCACGCGTTCTCTTGGCTGACGTAATCCTGTGGATAAATAAAGCTAGCCTTGCGCTATTTATAGCACGAGTCATGCCACGACCGATCTGAAGTTCGGAAGCTGTACTGTGCCGTCGAGTTCGTCTCCTTTGATTGAAGCATCGAAACTCGAAGTCGAAAGTTGATCTTAGACTCCATATCTGCGATTGAGGCCCCGGCATCGATGTGTGTATTGACGACCTTTACCACACGCACCATTAGAACTATGCAGCCACTGGAGATGTGGTCAAGGGTTCATAATAATAATTATATAATTATGGCAGTCATAGGGATAGCTATTCGTACCACATTTGATGAAAACGATTTGTCAAAAAATATCCTAGGAAGCTCAAAATCATGTTTATAATATTATTATTATTGTATGCATGCCCTATGACGTCACATGCAATGGGTCTATATTATATCAAGTATTATTCCAAAGAGTATGATAATATACAATTATTGCACACTCCTTCATTGAATAGTGTGATTTATTACTACCCAAGGTGTGGGTATATTCCACGAGGCCGAAGGCCGAGTGGAATATTCACACCGAGGGTAGTAATAAACACACTATTCAATGAGAAGGAGTGTGCAATTGTTGTTTTATTATAATAGAATAGGACTAATAACTGTAGTGCTAGCTAGGAATCAATGGCTGTATCTCAGACTCAGAGAGACATTATAGGAATTGCTACAGCACAGCCACCGCGCACTTGCCTATATTATACTTGTACTCTGACCACACATTGTCATGTCAACCAATTACCACTCTGTGGCCACGTCATCTTAGGCACCGCCCTCTTCACGCTTGATTTACTGCTGACAAGGCACAGCTGGGTTCGCGCGAAAGGCAGCCAGCCATGGCGCCGCACATCGACGAACGTGACAAGTTTTAAACAGCTTTGGAGTGGAAAATAAGCTGGTGAGTCTATAAGGAACCCATGCATAGACCACTCTGCCTATAGACTACTGGTGTTCACTGTACAGTACTAGCTAGTCAGGCTGCATGTAGGCTAGTGATGGCCACCGCTACAACGTGGCCGTCATTGTGAGCGGTCGAACTAGCTTTCTTCTATCCGTTTGTGAATGCCTGAGAGTCTGTTGGACAGAGCTAGCAATAGAGCTTACCTAACCATAGCGTTATTCTGGACTACTGATTTGATGTCGCCATTCTTTTTTGTTTGAATCGCCATGGTTACTGTGTGGAGCTCAACTACGCGCATTGCGCGTTCTGGCGCAGTGGAATACCGTGAATTATTCTACGCTAATTGACCAATCAGATTACAGTATTAGTACTATACTATATAATAATAATAATAATCAGCTCACATCTAAACTGATTTTGTCATCCGAAGCATTCCACAATGGGTTGAGTCTAAGCACCCTTTGGACTAGAGTTGTCGTCGATCGGCTGAAACTAAAATAATATATCTTGTAGTACTATAATATGTATTATATCAAAATGGAGTTGGTATAGACTATGCATAGCATTGTATATTCAATGAAGTGAAAATCTCTAAAACAGACACCTCCAAAGGCTGTGTCCCATAAAGTCAAGTCTCCCTTGCTCAGATTTAGTAAACGGATCCTATACCGTAGGTCGGGTTTTAATTGCGAGTATCTATTAAATGCGAATTGTGAGTTTTTCTACGTATACGTTTCGCAATTAATAGATTCGCAAACATAAACGTTCACATATACTACAGTACGATACGGGGTCGTCCATCGCAATTATTGGATTCGCAATTTGGCCTTACTTGACTAGAACGCAATTATTAAAGTACGCAATTAAAACCCGTCCTATAGTATATGCACAACAATTGGCAAGTTATGCTGTTCAAAAAACAAAGCAAACACACACACACATTTAGCTAAAAGCTTCTCCTGTGTGGAGCCCTAATCAGTGAGTTGGATGGTCAGCTGACAAACACCTCACCATAACTTAGTCTCGTACCCAGACCCCACCCCCAAAAGGAGGAAAGGGTCTGGTACGCATTGAGCGCATTTTGGGTCTTGCTGACTTGGCATGTCTGAATTCTGTCGCACCAATCAGTCACACCATGTGGCTTATATGTGATTATCATGTGATACCGCACTATAGCCAGCTATTGTTGCTCACGAGAGTGGTTGATGCGTTGCTATACCAAAATGATGCGTTATCATGACAGTCACATGACGAGCTGCATCCTGTGCACCCAAGAAAGCGCTCGATGTGTACCAGACCCTTTCCTTGCGTGCGTGGTGGGGTCTGGGAACGAGAATAACCATAACTATTTTTCCTCTCTCAAACGCACACACATACATACACATACACCCACTCACGACGAGTCACAATTGTCATATATGGCAAACATTCCGTTAGAGGAAGCATCGATCTCCTCAACGAAGTCAGTATAGATGGTATCATAGATAACTTCCAGTGCAGCCTCATCTTCGGTTAGATCAAGGCCTACAGTAAACAGAGACATACATACAGCGGGCCAGGTTAAGCCGCACAAATCTATCAAGAAAGACCCTTCAATCTCTCTCATTCTGAGGAGTCTATATAGCACTATCCCACCTAAGCACCCCCACCCCCCCCCCCACCCCCCCTCCCCATTGAGGGTTCTATTAATAGCCTGGGCCATTATTTTTGGTGACACATTCATCATGACATCATGCAGCATGTGGTCAAAATTAATTTCAGATTGCAAATGGCGCACTGTATTGCAATTTTATACATGCAGTGATAACTTATGTTACTTCAATGCATGCAGACTTGAGTCTATAGCTTCAGGGTTGCATGTGTTTTATCATGCCTCAAGTTCTAATGGGTTCAGGTAACAGGTTGTTTAGCACCCTGCTGATGATTTTGCACTAGAGTGCTTCACTCTCACCAGTGATAGTGGAGATGACTCTGTGCCCAAAATGGAAGTAGATCAGTCCAGCACTGCTCAGTTGAGTTGTCCATTCCTTCTTCCCTCCCGTAAGGCTATTCATTGAACAATCAAACTTCCTACATGTATAATACATGTATATAGGGAGGGAGGGAGCATTTATAATGATGACATGCACATGCCATACTTCATCTAATACGACATATAATTATGGAAAAATTTCAATTTTGTGCTTTTCTGGTAAAGGTCATCAATTGCTCCATATATACATGTAAACGTTATGAGCTGATCATACATTTCAATTAAGTTCGGTATTATTGTGTAATACAGTATGATTTTACTTATAGGCTCCGCATAATATTATGTAGAAGCTTATCTATACAGTGCATACATGGGCACCATAAACGTACATGTATGGAATTGACTGCCACTACAATTGAACCAAACAAGTCCTGGGGTATCATTATAATAATTATCTTCCTTCAATGACCAGTGAGATGATAGTCAGATTTGAAAAGTCTAGCTATAAACTAATCACAGAGGGGCCCTTCTAAAACGGACACCATGCTTGGGAGCAATTATTAATTTTAGAAATACTTATTAATATACCTGGGGACATCATATCGATGAGCTATAGGGTTGTACTCATCACCAATGTCCACAACAATGTCACAGCCTTTCAGCAATGCAGGGTCTCTTGTTCGCAGAATCCTGAGAAATAGAAAACTTATAATAATAGTGGCTATAGCTATCCTAAACGGGAGAATCGGTATGGAAATAATTCAAATGTGGTCAAAATTAAGAAAAGAAAACAAATACAGTAATCACGCAAGCACTATAATAAGTTATAATTATTTTATCCTATATTGAACTTTGACCCGTAATACAAACATATGGGAAATGCGTGGGTGGAAACACGTATGATAATTTCCCATATCAGTCGTGTTCGTCACGTGCAAAATCCGTATCAGTCGTGTTCATCACATGATCGCCATATACAGTGTTGAAACGTTGAATAATGGTTGAACGTTGAGCGCCATTCACTCGCACAGAGAAGAAAGTGAGTTGCTGCTATCAGTCATTTTTGTTGCCCGAGTTAGATAAATGAGCCACGGTGCCGCTGCCCTTACCTTACTTAGCTATACGCCTTAGTCTTCGGTGCCTGAAACGATGGTGGCCATCGCCAAAACTTAAAGCAGTCCCTTCTTAGCTTTGCCGCTCGAGCTACTAAAGTTCCAGTACAGAATAGGCTTCTTAAATATATGATAAATACCTTATTGTCATAGTAGAACGACGATACCTCGGAAATACCACTCGTTCATTGCCTTTTGCATTGTTACTCGTGCTTCGCACTCGTAACAATATGCGGCAATGAACTCGTGATATTTCCTGGTATCGTCGTTCTACTATGTCAAAAAGTATATAATACTGTGCTGCATAATAGCATTATTACATACCTTGCGTCCTTGTATTCTGGCAATACTTTGAGCATGTAGCAAGCCAGTGCCTCACGGCAGCGGAAAGTACCATCGTGTGTTCCTATGGTCTTCACCTCGAGCTCATGCTCCCTCTTGGCTTCAGGATCAGTTACTCCGCTAGCAGAGTAAAACTTGAACCAAAATTTAATGCCTGTAAAAGATTGGAGTGCAGCGAAATGCCTGCTGTGAAACAATGTAGGGGGTACTGTGACGACCCTTACCAGCCCCCACAACCAACCTTGAGGACTGAAATACTGGCGATGAATCAGTTTGATTCTTCTCTGAAATTGGAAGCTGCGTAGCATAACAGTTGTATGAATGGGCCACCTACGACCGCACAATATAATATAGATAATCAAATAAGTTTATAGATCCTTCCTATAAACTTAAACCTACCTGTACTGTGCGCGCGTGCACGAGATATCCGATTGAAAACCACACCCCCTCCGTCTCGAATTCGAAGTTCAAAGTTCAATCTTCATTGCCGCGTAATTTTGCATAACTAAATTAATTTTTAATACGTATGCTGCATGATGCACTCATTCGTAGTGGAGGGAGAGCACGCACATGTGCATAATAGAATATAGGTAATGTCATATGTACATGGCATTTCCAGGAATACTAGGCTATCTGGTGAACTTAACATGATACTCATGATGGGAGGTTTTTCTACTGACATTCTATTTAAATACTATGAAGGGTATTATACAACTGCAGCCTATTTTCAGTTGCTGTGCTTTGTCGTCTGATTCTTAAGATCTAGTGCCTTCCTGGCCATGGTCAGTGCTCCCTCATAGGTGAGGTTGCCTCCAATGTAGCCATCACTGTGAACAAACAAACAGCCAGGGATTCCACTGACTCTAGAGAGCTCCTCATCTCTTTTATTTCTCCACTCTCTTGGAAAATATAACACCCTGCATGTCAGCATAAAACAGACAAATCTATCAAGTCAATTATTAATTAGGAAGATGTAAAAAATAATTATTAATGAATTGACTCAAGTACATGGTGGTTTATCCATTGCTACTTGGACAATGTATACGTAGAAATTTTCACCACGAGGAAAATTTCATCACTTGCTCTCATTGGTGAAATTTTATTTTTTTGACCTTCATTAATGAATGCATAGAGGACATGACGACCTTTACCGCATTGGTGAAACTTTAGCTGGGCTTGGCGAAATTTTTGCCCAGTGAAAATTTCCATGTATAATATGGTAGCTAGCCAAAGGATAATACTGACATTAAATTTTTAGTGCAAAATAAATTGAGCAAACTTACTGCCCTGGATTATCCGCATATGGTACAACCTGCATAACATGAAAATAACATCAAAAAGTAGCCATTTTGCTTCCTCATCTTTAGACCTTATCCCCCCTCCCCTCCCTCCCTCCCTCTCTGCAGCTAGTGTTCATTGTCCACTAATAAAATATTATTTTGCTTTCAAAATTAATTGATATTCGTTTCAGCGAACTTCTTGATTGGGTGTTCGTCATATTGATAGCTACGAGCTAGATCTTGTTACACCAATCTTTCTTTCAATGAAAAATAATGATGGCTATACCGTATAGCTGGAAATATTGGCGGGCATTAAATTTGGTGGTTGAGCCCAAAATCGCTATTGAAAGAATATTGGCAGATTTAAATTTGGCGGTTCAGTACGGGATTGCCATACGTATATGTGAGTAGGAAATTTTGTCGGATTTTAATTTGGCGGTTGTAATAATAGACCGCCAAACCGCCAAATTTGATTCCCTGCCAAATTTTCCGGCTATACGGTAATTGATATTCAGCAGTGATGACCTAACTCCTATCTAGATCTGCCTACACACTTACCTGCACCAGCCATAGCATTTCAGATTTAAAGATGACGAAGTTCACACAGTATTTTGGCAGTGAGAGCTTTGGCATTAAATTCAACAAGTGTCCCTTCCATGGACACCGGAATTCAAGATGAATAATCCTACCACTGCTGTCCACCTAAAAATTAATGATAATAATATAATATCTAACGAAATTACTTCAAAAATCATAAGTTTTGTTGAATTTAATATTCAACATTCCATCTGCGTGTGCCCATGCAGGCTCGCCCCCTCCAACAGTATATTTGTTTTCATGTGTACAATTTTTATTCCTGTAACGGATTGGAGGCTTGGGGGGGGGGGGGGGGGGGGGGGGGGGGAGGGGGAGGGCCTGTAGAGGGGCTATGATAGCACTGACCCTTGCAGTGGCCTGCAGAGAGGCTATGATCACAACGTCATGCATTCTAAGCACTGTTCCTTGAGATTGCCTGGCCCTGTTATGTTCACCCAGACTATATTATTATTATTATGAACCCTTGACCATCTCCCCAGTAGCTGCACAGTGTAATGGTGCATGTGGTAAAAGGTCGTCAATAGAATGCGTACACGTGCACATCGATCGATGCTGGCCCCAGAAATTATGGAGATGGCGTCTAAGCTCGACTCTCAACCTTGATAGCGACGAGTTTTGATGCTTCAATCACAGAGACGAACTCAACAACACAGTATTCCTTCCGATGTTCAGGTTGGTCACGCTGCTGCAGTCGCGCGCGGGCCAGCCCCTTGTGGCAGTGATGCGTGCTATATATAGCGCAAGGCTAGCTTTATTTATCCATGGCATTACGTAAGCCAAGAAAACACGTGAAGTTCAACCAACAGTACTTCTCGGAGAAAGTAGCGCTCAGCTTGTAATCTATTCGCTGGATACACGCGTAAGATACTCTACATATTTACTGATTTTCAAGTCTCAGAAAGGCTCCAGCGAGGCCCTGAATTTTCTCATAATTACCTCATAGATTACCTAAGAGATTACACCATAGGTTTCATCATAATTACACTATAATTACCTCATAACCACAGAAAAGTAAATTGCTACTGGGGAGATAATATCTCATTTAGCCTTTTTTAATAGTTTAAGCACATGTTTCACTAAGTGGGATATGGAAATGCCAAAAAACTCCTCCTCATGAAGATTTCTAGTAATAATATTATTTACCTGAAACCGGGATTCCAGTGCTCTCTGTACAACGGCCCTGGCAGGAAACCAGTTGTCCTTACAGTCCATAACTTTCTCTCTGAACTCTGCACCTACCACCTCCATTGCCAACTGGAAATGATCCTATGAGCACAATTAGGAAAAAAAAGGTCAATAGCTCCCTAGGGACTGATTCCTCTATCTTACCTCGTCATAATAATAATTATTATTATTTGTGTTTAGTATGCAAATTTAATGAGGCAGTAAATGGTCACTAATTTTGATTTTAGACAACTTTAAAAAAAAAAAATATTTAGTGACATTATAAAAGCTCAAACCTGATTTAACAACAATTCACTGTAAAGCTCACCTTGCAGTAAGTGTTAATCTAAATACACTTTTTTTTGTATATTATCATTGTGTGTCTACATGTACATGTATGTCTGGTACTTGTTAGCTCACATCAGAGGTTTTGCCGGCTGGAGCATTCCACGGTGTATTGAGTCTAGCGACCCTTTGAACTATGTTTGTCGTTGACCGGCTGAACATGGCTACATGATCACTACAGTATGCAAAAGTGAGAAATAAATACAGAGTCATAGTAAGGAGCTTGAGATAATTAATAATTATGTGGACATACATAATATAATATATGTAGCGTGATTTGACAAGCCATTGCATAAAATTGGGTGCCTATTTTATAGTCAGATGGATATTAATAGTTATTCATTATACCTATGGAGTCGGTCTCAGACTCCATCTCCACTACTGGGGCATTGAATGTGTGTACTACATTGACGACCTTTTACCACATGTACCATTCACACTATGTGGGGCTCACTCTAACTTTAGGTACCTAATACTCAGAGCCAAACACGAGCATGCATACTCACGAACTCCGAAGGTATCTGGCGCTATTTCCACAATCTGCAGCATCTATTTCCTTGATAAAATATTCATAAGTTTTGTCATAGATGACCTCCAGTGAAACCTTGTCCCTGACTAGATCAAGACCTGCATACAGAGATGGCAGGCCAGGTTAAGCAAAAATTAATGATGTGGAAATTTTTGCCAGGAGAAAATTTTTGCCAATTTTATCACCTGCTCTCATAGGTAAAAATTGTTTTTCCCTCTGATGATGTTAGGGACTAGTATGATTTACTCAAACCTCACCAGTGATAGTGGAGATGACTCTGTGTCCAAAATGGAAGTAAATCAGTCCAGCAGAGCTCATTTTATTTTTCCATCTCTTCTTCCCTCCAGTGAGACTACTCATTGAACAAATTAACCATCTATAAGCATGTACATAAGCAAGAAGTGAGCATTCAAATCTTCATGCACTTTAAAAGGATATACATGTACATGCATGGTATAGTATACAATATGTAGCTACGTAGACACATTTATCCCTTGTTATATTCACGTGCATCATGTAGAAAATCTAAATATTCTATACAGTGAAGACCAGTTACAAGGTACATGTATATAATTATGTGCTTCCAATGTTCAGTAGATTGCCCACCTGCCAACTTTGACACTACAACAATATTCTCACTTTGTCAGTTAAGAGGTACTGACCTGGGTACGTCATATCGGTGAGTTGCAGGGTCATACTCATCACCTATATCCACAACAACGTCACAGCCTTTCAACAATGAAAGGTCTCTCGTTCGCAGAATCCTAAGAAACAGAACGGTATTACTTTGAAGCACATTTGTGGTACATCAACGTATGCAAACAAAAATAGTGAGCTACGGTATGGACAATAGCAGATGTAAAATGTATCCTATGGTAACCTTTTTACGAAAAACAGGGATGTATGATTGCATAGCTGGCTAGCTCGGTATCGATGTCTTCTTTGAGATATATATTTTGCACTATCTTTTCTACTTTGTAAGTTGCTTTTTTACACTTATTCTTGAATTTCTATACACATGTAGCTATAATTTAGTGTAAAACATCACAGTGTAGTCTCAAACCCAGACCCCTCCCTTTTCCACAGCACTGGATGTATTGCATCACCAGCACTTGAGACTATTAAAACCACAGTGTACCTTGCATCATTGTATTCCGGCAGTACTTTGAGCATGTAGCAAGCCAGCACCTCATCACAGTTGAATCTACCGCTGTGTGTTCCTATGGTCTTCACCTCATGCTCTCTCTTGGCTTCAGCTTCATTGCTGGATAACGGAGACTTTGAGCACAGATCTGTATGAAAATTTTCAATCACAGAAGACACTGATAATCCCTGTCACAATATATAAATTTGGGGTACTGTTTATGCCACTTGATCAAGACCCTTGAAGTATGCCAAAGAATCCGATCGTAGCTAATCTGCTAGCTAGTGGATAGATCCCCAGACTACTGGAGGGTATCGTGACGACCCCGTACCATCCCTCAAAACTGCTGCGTTTTAAGAGCTATTTTTAAATGAGCAGGCCTACAAATACGCAGTTGACTAACCTCGAGTAAAAGCTGAGGGATGACTCAACTTGATTCTTCTGGTGTTTAGTCGGAGTCGGGAGATGCGCAGCATACCGGTATCAGTAGTCTCGCAAGCCACACCCTCTTTCCCTCGGATTGGGGGTGTGGCTTGCGAGACCAGCGCTGCGTATCAGCTGATCGAGCTCAAAGTGCGTGGGAATATTAAGGGGTGTGGCCGAGGAAGTTTTTTGGTTATATAGGGGTTTGCAACAGTCTAATTTTAATCTTCGCCTCATCCGGTCCCCAGGCTTCCCTCAATGTGCGCACGTGGACGCTGATAGGTATGCAAACAGCACCCGACTCTGTACCCACATGTATATACAGCCAAAAAATAATGAACAGTGATAATACCACAAATAATTACAATAAGTAACTGCTGGTAGTTCTCATCTGGAGTGCCTTCCTGGCCATTGCCAGTGCTCCCTCATAGGTGAGGTTGGCTCCAACAAAACCATCACCGTGAACAAACACACAGCCAGGGATTCCAGTCATTTGACAAAGTTCCGTGCGATTTAGACCACGCCACTCGGGTGGAAATGTTACTCTGGGTATGAATTTGTGTATGAGAGAGAAGGAGGGAGGGGGAGAGAGGGGGGGGGGAGGGGAGGGAGGGAGAGGGGGCGAGAGCATTGACTTTTTAGACGCACAGGTTCAAAAATTCAAATACAGCATTATGAAACAAACTAAAATCTGACATCATAACTATCACGGAAATGCTTACTTATTTTTCTCGTCCCTGACTTTACTTGGTACCGCCTGTTTGAACAAATTATATTGTTATATAAATCTCCATCTGTATCATTCTCATTTTGGGGGGAGGGGGAGGGTGGGGGTATAAACACAAGAGTTTGCCAACTATGGAATGCCAACACCTTAATAATGATAGGGAGGCGAAGGTACAAGTGATTAGTGAGGATTATTGAGATGCAGACTTGCCTGGACCAACCAGCAGTCCTTGTCTATCGTATGTCTGAAGACAACCAACTTGATACAGAACTCCGGGAGGGAGAGTTTCTCTATCAACATGTAGAGATGCTTCTTCCACGGACAGCCTTGCTCCAGGTGAATGATCTCACCGCTCTCATCAACCTGAACAGAATACAACTATGATTAACCAAACTTTTAGAGTCGTGTAGCTGCAAATTAAATTTTAGGCGATAGAAGTTAGGATCCAGTATGTACATGCAGGGCTTGCAGGCTATGGTAAAAATATCCCAGCAACTATTATGTATACAAATGTACAGTCGTGTAGCTTGTTATTAACAATCTTACCTGAAACCGGGACTCCAGTGCTCTCTGTACGATGGCCCTGGCAGGCAGCCAGATATCTTTGTATTCTGTGATCTTCTCCGTGAACTCTCTCCCCACCAGCTGCATGGCCAACTGGAACTGATCCTGTGAAGAAAAAGATAATATTATTATTAATAATGCACTACAAAAGGTATAATAAATTATTCAAATAACTAAATATGCCTCTACCGTATCTACATGTACCTACTCTTTATGATGTTGAATAATTGAATGTTGGGACAGTTCAAGGGTGGGGAAAATAATACTATTAATAAAATCTTTAATAATAATATTATCAACTTACATCACTGGTTATGCTGGGTGGGGAATTCCACTGTGGGTTGAGTCTGGACACCCTGTGCACTATGTTCGTTGTCACCAGGTACCGCGTCCTGAAGAACACATGTAAAATTTAATATATCAGAGTACAGCTTAGGGTACATACATATTTACGTCCAGAGTCCCAATCAACAAATCGCTATTCGGCCTCGCGATGAGGTAATTATGATGAAATATGATGAAATGATGATGAAACCTATGACGAAATCTATGATGAAATTGGGGTGGAAACTGCTTCAAAATGTTTAGCGCGCATGATAGGGTGTTGAGACCCAGAATTCGAACCTAGCGTAGAAGAGATCGTGGACTATCGATGAGATATGGCGATTCTCTCAGTTCGCTTTCTTTGGCGAGCTCGCACTCGGGGGGATTTCCCTATTCAGTCTAGCACATGGCAGGTGGAGGTCACGTCCGGGTCAACCGGCTCAAGCCGCGCACCCCAATGTTGTGCGCGTACACGGAGCATGCGCAATTTGTCGATGTGTCCTGGTTCGAAGTTATGGCGGCGTATTCATGAGGGACTCTGGACGTAGTCTCTAAGTTGTTCATTACGTCCAGAGTCCCAATTAGAAACAAAGAATTCGGCTCTCGCTATGATGAAATTATGATGAAATGATGATGAAACCTATGATGAAAGTTATGATGTAATTGCTGTGAAACTGTTTCAAAATGTTTAGCGCGCATGAAAGGTTGTTGGGACCCAGAATTCGAACCTAGCGTAGAAGACATCGTGGACTATCGATGAGATATGGCGATTTTCTCGGTTCGCTTTCTTTGGCGAGCTCGCACTCGGGGGGATTTCCCTATTCAGTCGAGCACATGGCGGGTGAAGGTCAACCGGCTCAAGCCGCGCGCCCCAATATTGTACGCGTATACGGAGCATGCGCAGTTTGTCGATGTGTCCTAGTTCGAATTTATGGCGGCATATTCATGAGGGACTCTGGACGTAGTCTCTAAGTTTTTCATATCTCCCCAGTAGCAATTTACTTTTCCGTGGTTATGAGGTAATTATGGTGTAATTATGATGAAATCTATGGTGTAATCTATGAGGTAATTATGAGAAAATTCAGGGCCTCGCTGGAGCCTTTCTGGGACTTGACAATCAGTAAATATGTAGAGTATCTTACGCGTGTATCCAGCGAATACATTACAAGCTGAGCGCTACTTTCTCTGAGAAGTACTGTTGGTTGAACTTCACGTGTTTTCTTGGCTTACGTAATGCCGTGGATAAATAAAGCTAGCCTTGCGCTATATATAGCACGCATCGTCACAAGGGGCTGTCCCGCACGCGACTGCAGCAGCGTGACCAACCTGCAGTTCGGAAGGAATACTGTACTGTCGAGTTCGTCTCTGTGATTGAAGCATTGAAACTTGTCGCTGTCAAGGCTGAGAGTCGATCTTAGACGCCATCTCCATGATTTCTGGGGGGGGGGGGGGGGGGGGGGGGGGGGGGGGGGGGGGGAGCATCGATCGATGTGTGCGCATTCTATTGACGACCTTTTACCACATGCACCATTACACTATGCAGCTACTGGGGAGATGGTCAAGGGTTCATATTATAACCAAAACGTTTTGTAGGAGAAAAAATTGGCAGGCCCATCTACCTTCATGCTATAGAACGGTCACTGCATTACACTGGATAAGAGGTATACTAAAGCTTTTGCCAATGAGAGCAGGCAGGTGATGATATTGTAGGAGAGTTCTCCTATAGAGCTGGAAAAATTTCACACAATGGCAAACAAACACACACACACACACAAAAGCATATTCACGCACACACATAATATGCACACATACACGCACATACACATGCACTCATAAACATGCATGTACACACTTTGCAGCCCCAATGAGGGAAGAAACTTTATTATCCGCACCATCCACTTCTTCAACAAAGTTGGCATAGACTTGGTCATAGACCTCCTCTAGTGAATCTCGATCTCTGTCTGGATCAATACCTAGAACAACAAATTGGTCAAAGTAGGCCAGGTAAAGGTACAAATAAACATTCATAGAAGCACCATAGCAAAGTGATATCAACATATAGTACATGTATACACGTATGTAGCTCAAATGCAGTTGATGGGTATGGCTAACTAAAATACATATTATGATTATAGCCCTTGCAGTCTTTATCAGGCACCAGGAAATGATATTTCTACAACATTTATAATTACCACTTCAAAATCTGGCAATTACATGCAACTATACACTACTAATAAATAACAGAACCAACCACTTATTCCATGTACAATGTCATGCCTGTTGGCATAGATCTCCACTCACCAGAGATAGTGCTGATGACCCTGTGTCCAAAGTGGTGGTAGATGAGTCCAGCGCTGCTCAGTTGAGTGCGTGCCTGCTTCCTCCCTCTGGTCAAACTCTTCAATGAATCTTCAAACGTCCTAATGGAGTGCAAGACAGGGATTCTATAGCTAATAAATCAACAATTACAATCTGATGGTAGTCACATACTATTTGATCATAATAAATTTAATATTATAGTGGCAGTCATAGACTGGAAACAGTTATGATGAGGACTGACAAACTGTTGAACTCTCTCCAGCTATTAATGAGGCTGTGTACATGTATCTGAATGCGTCTACACTTATTAGGTTTAGAGGTGCTACTGGCTCACCTTTGATGGTGGTCATATCGGTGAGTATCAGGGTTGTACTCACCCCCAACATCCACAACAATGTCACAGCCTTTCAGTACTGCTGGGTCTCTGCTACGAATGATTCTGAGATGCAGAAAGAGAGAGTACAGCAGATAGAGCAATGCATATTAAATACACACATTATAATGCTACGCATATGTCTTAAATTAACATCCCACTGGCGTAAGAAGCAGGGGGGCTGGGGGGCTCTAGCCCCCCCCCCCCCCCCCACCCATCTTGTCAGCCAAGTGGGCCTAAACCTAGGAAGATATTTATTCTATTAGGCCTTGATATCTTCAGATTTGTGATGTAAGGTCTACTTTATAGCCAAATTAGCATAATAATGGGCATGGTTTGAAGGCGTATTATGTGATCCAAAAAAATTTTTGTTTACAGCCCCCCTGTTCAAAAACATCTTCTTACGCCACTGCATACAACTAATTATAAGGACACCTCCGCCATAGGGTCAGTTCAGGTCCACCCCCCCCCCCCACCCAGGTTGATGTATAATTTCTAAAGTGTATACCGTATTCGCTCGATCAGACGCCGCTCTCGATTAGTCGCCACTCTCGAATAGTCGCCGCACCTCCGGAAGTGCTGAACGAAATAGTCGCCGCTCTCGAATAGTAGCCGCGCCACGCCTACTATTCGAGAACACCAGCACGTGGACGTGCCTCGCGACTCGTTTTCAATGGCAGGTATACGATAAACGGTCTAGAATCTCGTCTAGAAGAAGTTCTGACTTTCTTCTACATCAGAATCTCCTAGATCAGTGGTATCAATCGACCGTTTCTCAAAGGATTGTCTCTCTGGCAGCTACTGGTATTAATAAACGCCGCTCTCGAATAGTCGCCGCTCTCGAATAAACGCCGCACAAACTCGGACGATGAAATAAATAGTAGCCGCGGCGTCTGATCGAGCGAATACGGTATACACGAAAATAATATTAGGATACTGGAACGTGTCTGATTCCCCCTCCTGATCTCAAAGAACCAGCCACTGATTAATCCCTGCACATACATTGTACATGTACCTTGCATCCTTGTATTCCGGCAATACTTTGAGCATGTAACAAGCCAGCACCTCATCGCAGTGAAATAGACCGCCGTGTGTTCCTATGGTCTTCTTCACCTCATGCTCTCTCTCGGCTTCAGCAACTTCAGCCTGCATCCTGGTAGAGGATGACATTAGCCATCGACCTGCAAGTGGGAGATCGAGGCACAATGGGACATTTAATAAATATTTCGTGAGATTATATAGTGCTCCCCATCAAAGGAAAAAGGCAGCACATGTTCAGGTCCAGCACATTGAGTTGTCACATGTAGAGTGAATGCACTGGAGGTACCCACTTGCAGAGGGACCTTGTGATGACCCTTTACCAGGCCAACCAAAGCTTCTCTCATGGCCAAATTCACAGTTTCCAAGTTATGTACTTGAATAAAAAGCTATAGATCTATGTAGCTTTATATACATGTAGGGTAGTGGGCTAACCTTGAATGATAAAGCCATGAATCCGCTTGGATCGTCTGAAATTCGGCCCGATGATACGCAACATATCAGTCGTCAAGAAATACACTCCTCTAGCCTCGTCCCCAGGCCACTCCCATGTTCTCAATGATCTGATACCACGTGCGGTGATCTACTGCGCATGCGCATATCGATCTACCACAAATGGTCCACTGACGCTTGTATCCGTGGCGCCGGATCCAATGGTTACCCCGATCTTAACGCTAACGTTCCGCTCATCTGGATCGAATTTTTGTGCCGAGAAAGTTTCTCAGCTGTTTCTTTCGCTCATTTTCATCTTCAAGTGAAGTGATTATCGAAGAAATTTTGCCAAAAGGTACGAAAAATGCGTTTCCTTGGAAGAAAGTCCTCGAGCAGCGGCCCAAAGGCTATCTGCCGGCTGATACTGAACAAATTCATTCCGTCAACTGTCCGTCGATCACTTTATGGAAGATCAGAAGGTGGCGAGTGGCTGGCCATTCCCACGAAAGTGAGTGTGGTGGGTGGGGCTCATTATCACGTTATGTCGTGTTAACGTTTTGTCCTTCTTGTCATTAATTTTTGCATTGTATAAGCAATAATAATTATAATACACACACAGCTGATCAAGCTTGAGGATGTTGCTACCTCAAACCACATGAGTCTAGTGGAATTGGCAACGATTACTGTCAAGAATCGACAGAGTAAAAAGTGTCGTACGACCTTGATGATATCTGATACTAGCATTGAGCTACTTCACAACAAACAGGTCAGTTCTGGGCATACCTGGTATTAACTAATGAGCATACGTAGCTAACAAAATTTTGGTTCACAGAAATTGTTTGCCGTTGGACTGGACCAAGTTGTGACATGTTTCTCCCTACCCTCTGAGCCGAGAGCCTTTGCACTGGTCTACAAGAGAGACAGTGCTGATGGATACTGCTGTGCTAGTCTCATGCTGAACGATGCCTTGACATCACTGTCTGTAAGTATGGTGAATTAGTAATCAATCATAGAGTCACGCATTTAATTCTTCGTGCAGGGTTGGGAAGTTTGGGAGATGCTCATCCGCAAACAGTTGTTCTTTACTCTCAGGGAGAGTAACAGAAAGGTAAGATAAGGTAGCTAAAATGATTGTAAAGTTAGCTACACTCATTTTTATTTCATTGAAATTTTAGTTTGCTGCCCAAACACAACTAGTGGGCAATGCCTGCCATGATGTTTATTCAATATCCTCTCTGGGAGGTACGCTGAGTTGGACATCCACTAGTTCACTGCAGCTGAGCAGCTCTCAGCAGCTTGACTCATCCTCTATCTCAACACTAACTTCAGTCACTTCTTTTGGCTCACTGGATTCCAACTCTCTCAGTGCTGAGTCAGCTCTAATGGAGCAAACCTCAATCATCTCATCCTCCATATCGGATTCATCCTCTGGTGCCAGTGTTACCTCCTGCCAGAATGACACTGAGCCACTCAATAGTGAAGCTGACTACAGCTGCAGTGATGAAGGAAAGGAGGAGGCTTGTTTGGAATCTGATGCTGAAGAAAGTGCAAGCGATGAAGCACT
Organism: Cliona cf. orientalis; assembly: GCA_963930775.1. Taxonomy (NCBI): domain Eukaryota; kingdom Metazoa; phylum Porifera; class Demospongiae; order Clionaida; family Clionaidae; genus Cliona; species Cliona cf. orientalis. The sequence goes on from OZ005696.1 coordinate 2,602,332, forward strand.
AAAATGTAAGTTATGCTAGATTATGCAGTCTTCATGATTGTGTGATGATTGTTCAATACTGTTACAGGTTCTGATTGTGAGCTAATGTCCCGGATCAGCTGCAGTGATTTCTCTGGCGAGATTGGAGCTGGTGCTGTTTGTGAAAGTGATGATTCAGAAAGTGATTTGACATTCAATTCTGACACTAACCAATGGACCCCGGGCTCTGAGAGTGATTCACACTACAGCTCAGACTTTGAAGAAAGTGATGAGGCTTATTTAAGCAACAAGATGACAGATTCTGACAGTGACTCACACAGTAGTTGTGGTAATAATACAGATAGCGACACAAGTGATGAGACTGACTCAGATGACAGAGCAGACAGCGACTCCCACACTCATAGCTCAGACTGCGATGAAAGTGAGACTGAGTCAAGTGACAAGACAACAGATTCTGACAGTGACTCACGCAGTAGCTATGGGGAGAATGCTCACAACTCAGACTGTGATGAAAATGATGAGTCTGATTCAAACGACAGGGCAACAGATTCTGACAGCGACTCACATAGAAGCTCTATATATGGGGAGAACTCAGACTGCGACGAAAAATTTAATGATGAAACTGATTCAGAGTACAGGATGACAGATTCTGACAGTGACTCGTGCTCTTGCAGCAGCTGTTGCTGTTCATGTGAAGAATGCTGCAGCCATGAGAGTGACTCTGATGTGTGCTATGATAGCGAAGATTATAGTTCATCAGACGAGGAGACAGAAGACTCAGACTATGATGGTGATGATGAAGATGATGATGACAGTATGATATGTCAGCCAGCTGCCAGGATCACTAGTCAACACAGCAATACAATACTGAAACTGATTCGTGTCCAGAATGTTGGACTAGTTCTGATGGCAGTCAACAAACCTGATCTTGCCTCCGATAGTGGAAGGAAGAGTGTGGAGGGATCTGGTTCACTGCAAAGGCTCAAGAGGCTAGGGAAAGAGATCTCCTTTGCATGAACCATAACTTATTACTTTAGTACTTTATTCTTTTGTGTGCAATGATGTGTTCAATATTATTTATTACTCTGTTACTGTTATGCTAGATTGCAGCATGCCTGCTGATCAATGCTTCTTTATCTAACTTCTGCGCATACACAAATCGGGCATACAGCTGTAGTTCAAGGGATGTCATTCTCTATTATAACCATTAGGCTAAGCCCCTTCCGACCGGCACAAGGTGCTAGTATTTTAAACAGTACTTTAATACATGTGCATATTTTTATGGGGAAATGTACATTACGTTGTATCATGCATATAATTTATGCATGCTCAAGGTGCTAGTAGTATTTAAACAGTACTTTAATACATGTGCATAATATTATTTTTATGGGGAAATGTACATTACGTTGTATCATGCATGTAATTTATGCATGCTCAAGGTGCTAGTATTTTAAACAGTACTTTAATACATGTGCATGGGGAAATGTACATTACGTTGTATCATGCATGTAATTTATGCATGCTTGTGGGCTTTTTTATCTGCATGTAAGGTGGGCGGGGCGACCGTGCATGTATACGTGTACGTGTTCATGTTATACGTTATGCGGTGGTTTGGAGGCGCGGTCAACACTGTACCTTAGTACCTAGCTTGTGGCGTGGCAGCTGCACTCTTGACCAGACTGCCGTAGACTGTGGTCGGTCAACTCAGCTAGCTTGCTCTACAGATTTATAAAATCAATCGGTAAGTTTGTTTTTTTACAGCGTGTATCTGCTGGTTGGCAGCTCAGGCAGCGTGTATATTAGCCTCGTACCCCTGGGTATATATTATGTCATAATATCTGGTGCCAGATAATGAAGTGTCCATGAGATCATGGAGATCTGTAGAAAACCCGGCTGCCGGGTTCAGAATCAACATAATTTCTCAAAACGAAGCATAACTGTGTGGTCTTGTTCGTTTTTCAGGGAGAAGCCCGAAGTATGCTTGGTAAAGATCGCCAGCAGTAACCTTGTCGACGACCATTACCATGTCCGGAGGTTCCTTGCTCTGGAGGGCGGCCTTTACACTTGCAGCACTATTACTCATTTACTCCGCAATATCCATCCTTCCAAGTATTCTGCACTCTCCTCTAACATGCACAGAAGTTAATATCAAGGAATCAAATACACCGTCTCAAAAATCCAGAACTACGCACTCGAACTTGAGTGCAGGCACGATTTCACTAGCAGTAAGATTACGAGAAATTGAGTCCACGCTCCTTTTTTATTCTCCCGACAGTCACCCGCTAATGGTTGTAAAGGATATCTCCTATGGAAGATACTACGCCCTAAGAGATCTGCAAGGGTGGACACTTGGCTATCAAAACTTCAGCTTCGAGGTTGTAGAGCAGTCGTTTCGAACACAGGTCAGAGTTTCCGACTTCTCCGTGTTTCTCTGTTTGGGTATCCACTCTCAGGACAGACACTGCATCAAACCCACCTCCCTCCGATTGCTGCGCCCGACTCAAAAGTACAACCAGATCCACGGAACTAGGGACATCCTATGGAGAAAGGATGCATACTGCTACACCATGCGGGAGGCACTTGCAACGTACAGGGGGAGCAAGAACTTCACCTTTCCCTGCTGGGTTCTGCCCAAAGACAGAGAAAAGCTTGAGGCAGAAATGAGCAGGGGCAACCTCACAAGGGACTGGATAGTGAAACCGTGCGGGCAGGGGGAGGGACATGGCATATTCATCGTCAACACGTACGATGAGATTGCGACGAGGCCGCAGAATCCCGATGGCTTTGTCATTCAGCCTTTGCTCACTGATCCGTTCCTTGTGAATGGAAAGAAATTTGACTTCAGGACTTACGTTCTTGTCACCTCCATGTCCCCTCTGAGGGTCTATATATACAAGGAAGGGCTGGTAAGGTTTGCTTCAAGCAAATACAACAAGAATGCCACAAGAGGTGGTAGCGAGCAGCAGTATTTGACCAATACGTCCATTGGGAAGAAGTACACAAACTTGGCCAATTTGACGTGGACGTTTCAAAAGCTAAGAAGCTATTTTGAATCCAACGGCGTTGATAGTAGAGCTGTGTTTGAGTCTCTCAATGAGGCAATAGTTAGAACACTTCTGTCAGCAGAGTTTCGCTATCTGAGGAATTTCATGCAGAATCTAGGAGGATATGACTGCCACAGCTGCTTCCAACTGCTGGGGGTGGATGTCATACTCGACTCCAAGTTAGGACCAAAAGTCATTGAGGTATGTCAGGGGCTTAGATCTACTTTAAGAAATTTTTCTTCAGAGCTATGTTAGACGTATGTGGTTTCAGTCAGAAGCAATATGCCTGTTTAAAGACTACATGTATGTTCATAGTCCTGTGTGATCTATGCTTCATGTAGTGATCTTCCATGTATATCTGAGGGAGATTTAGTAAACTAATGTTCTCGGTGAGGCATAGAATATGTGCTGTACTATGAATGATGATAATATTACATGTACATGTACATGTACGTGGATATGCATAGTGTTGAATGTGTTCTCCCTAGCATACATAATATTATTATATCCGAGGCATGTCGGTCCAATTAACAAGCCTTCAGCTGCAGTACAGATTTTCATTTGATGTGGGAAAGGGGAGAATCCCAATCCTTTGATGTGGATAGAATCTACATGTACCCTGTCTTTGCATACCGTAAACTCTGGTTATTAAGCGCACCTCGCTATTAAGCGCACATTATTTATTAAGTGCATGCTCTCTTCTCGTAACAAGCTATTGTTTATTAAGCGCATGCGCTTAATAGGCGTGGCGTTCTATGAATCTGACCTTGACCGGCTGGAAAGTATGTGGAGTCCAGATATCTTTGGAGAAATGATGGCCATACCATGCAAGAAGATCGAATTCAGTCAGTCAGACAAATCGCCAGCACTGGTCGTCTTGAGCGGCAGCTGTAAACGCTAAAGCGCTCGATCGATCGAGCCAGCTAGCACTAGCGCGAGCGGGCCTCGCATCCATCACGTGCCCAAACGTTTGTGGGCGTGGCTATGTGCCATACAAGCGCATATCCTTTATTAAGCGCATACTGTCGTTCCGTTTACCGCTATAAGCGCATGCGCTTATTAACCAGATTATACGGTATATGTATATCTAAGCCCAATCAATCCCCTGAAAAATTAATGTCGTGTGCTGATTTTTCCCATTTTGTCAAGTGCTTTTAACAAGCCAATAATTTTTACACAACACATGAGATGTTGAGAAATATGGGAAGGCCTGGGTACTAGACTATAGTGGAATATGTTGCAATTACTTAAGTATAAGCACATTCACTAATATTGCCTGGACTGGATTAAGATTTGTTATGACCTACGTATGGACCTATGTACGCATATTTAGTCAAAACATGAGTACGTGTAATCACGGTCCCTTTGATTGTGGTCAGTTTGAACTTCAAAAGTCCCTCAAAAAAATCAATCTCAGATTCCTGTATTGATACTCTCTTCTCCCAGTCGCAACTAAATTGGAAGAAAAAAGAACCCTACGTGCAGTTATTGTATACAGTTGTGCATTAATTTCTATAAAGTCGGCAAATTTCTTGTTGTCACCGTTTGTTGCTCCAGCAAGTTAACCACAGAGCCCGGCTAATGTTTCTGCAGGGAAGCTGAGAAGTTGCTCCATGAAAGAGCACCCCTAGAGATGTTCTAAGCGGCTGCAATACGAGAAGCATGGGCTACTCCTAGCCTAGCTGGGACTAAGAAGCCAAGCAATAAAGCAGCATACATGTAATCGAGAAAGCGAAGGAGCTATATAATAGCTATGATCAAGAAGCCAGCGCTAAGCAACGCAATCACGAAAACTTACGAGCTAGCCAGCATGAGCTGCTTAGCTGTAGGAAGCCAGCCGTGACTGAGCAGGCGGGATAATCGATAAAGCTTAAGAGCTCTCTTGACCGTAGGAAGCCTGCACTGAGCAGACTTGAGTAATCAATCCAGCTTATGAGTTAGTGTCTGAATGGATGATAATTGAGACATATGCATGAGTTCTGTATTGTAAGGGAAGCTCCTTTTTGTTGACAGTGGTTTGTTCTTGATTAAAGTGAGAGCATCTAGCTAGCACATAGCAACATGATCATCATGAAACCAACCAATAACTCATGAAGAGAGAAAGCAAAGGATTTACCGTGATGTGCGTCAATGAATAGCTTAGGACTTGATTTCTGGTCAGCAGGAGCACATGCTCTTCGTGGTAGGTTTTCCGATGGGTATACTGAATTAGAACGTTTTGGATTGTAATATTTTTCCTTAAGGTGATTATTATTCTAACGTTCTTTGAAAGTTTCATACCTGCTAGCATTAGCTATACTATTGAATGTTAGTGACCCTATACCATTTCTACCTGATCTACTACACTACATGGGCAAATATTATATTTCAATACAAAATGCACGCATGCCATCATAATATAACACTAATATTTAGCTATAGATTAGCACTGCTATAATAATTATTTGCAAATCATAAAGCATATTTTGCGAGCGCTAAGTTTTGTGAACTACGCATCCCTTCGTGCATAAAATTATTATATCCCTTCATGCATACAAAGCTACATGTACATGCATGTACATGTATGTATACATGTGAAGAGCATGTAGAATGTGGCGTGTGAGGGATATGTGAAGAACTCGGATAACTGAGAGCAAGAGCAGAGCATAGTCAAGTGGTGAGGTGGAGATCTAATTTCACCAGAACAAGGTTTCTGGTTTTTGCAGAATCACTTTTTCAGCTTCATGCATGCACCGGGCCCTTCTCTCTCGCCCGCCACCCGTCCAGTCCTGCACGGATTGGATTTCCCTCTCTAGCTCCTCTTTTGCTAAATTATGTACCATTATATAAACCTAGGGACATAGAATGGCTGTCGTTAGCGGGAGAAAAGGAAGGGGCATGCCCATAGTAATTATTGTATAGTTACATAATAATATAGAGAGTACATGTCTAGTGACGCGCAGGGCCTAGCTCCTCTGTTACTTAGTTATGTACCATTGCATAAACCCAGGAACTTAGAATGATTGCTATTAATTAGCAGGAGAAAAGGAAGGGGCATACCCATAGTAATTGTGTAGTTACATAGAAAGAGTATAGTAATATCTAGTGTGCTGCTCTCAATTAGTCACCGCTCTCGAATAGTCGCTGCATTTCCAGAAGTGCTAAACGAAATAGTCACTGCTCTTGAATAACAGCCGCACCATGCCTACTATTCGAGAAGCACGTTAGGACCTCACGACTCATTCTCGATGGCAGGTGCAAGAAAAGTAACAATAAATACTCAGCAATCTTTTAGAACAAGTTCTAGCTTTGTTCTATATACATCAGCAAAGGGCCCAGGATCTCTTAGTCCAGTGGTGTCAATTGACCATTTCTCTATAAATTGCCTCCCTGACAGCTACTGGTATAAATAAACCCCACTCTTGAATAGTCGCCGCTCTCAAATGAATACTGCACAAACTCAAGCGATGAAATCAATAGTAGCCACAGTATCTGATTGAGCAAATACAGTATACGCTCGCATACATCATTGCAATCATGCAACATGTTCTATGCTTAGAGCATAACTTCTATGGAGCTTGATATTGAGACCCTCAGGGCACTATACGTCATACACCTGTAGACAAATTTAATATTATTACACATGCTATAATTAATGTAGCTATTTTTTAATTACTATACTCTAGTTATTTTACTATTACTATAATTATTATGTCCCCATTTTTATCGTTTTCCCACTGTCGTTATACCTTATAAAATTGTGTGTGTGCTTCCTATTGCAATCACAATATTTTATTCGATATTGCCCTTGCATTTTGCAAGAATTAATGAAGAGAACAGTTAATCATACGTACGTACATGTATGGTCAGTATGATCAACAGCTTGGGCACATAAACATAAATTATTTTGGCCTGCATGGGCACTTATCTGGGATATAACTTCTGTACATTTGTATAGAAGCTGCTGCATTGACTCCTTGAAATGTGATACATGGGTGCTTACCTACATGTACCTGGGACACTACACTACAGTGTTCACATTTACTACTTACAATTCATCTTCTTAGCTCTGTGAGCAAACACTGGTGACTAATAATATTATTCCAAACGATGTACAACTACCGTAGTTTTGATCCATCCTTCCCCCTTTTCTTAACCACTTCAATCGTAACTAGACTTATTTGCTTCATTAACAATAAGCATGTAAATTAGCTTAAGTTGGTCGATTGTGATAATTAAGTTGAGGTTAATGTATGGATCTTTGATCTAGAGCTTGCAAAATTCCCCCCTTTTCTTGAAGTCTACAAACCTGGTCGTTTCAGTGGGACGTTCCTGTGTATGAAAACGAATCCCACTAATGTAATTACCCTCTAAAATGATTGGAATTCAAATCAGCCATGTGTTGGCTGTTTGAAGTTGTTTCTCTTTGAGTGTTTTGGTACTGAGGCGGTCTGAGGTACACACACATAATAATATGCATACACAAACAGTGACCACGTACACACACAGTACATGTATAATTATGTGACCTTCTCTCCTTCCCTCTCTCCCTCCCTCTCTCCCCTCTCTCCCTCCCTCTCTCCCTCTTCTTTTCTCCCTCGATCAGTCCCTCTGAGACTCTCTATCCTCTCTCCCCTTCTTCCATCCTCCAACCTCCCTCCCTCCCTTTTCTCACTCTCCCTCTCTCCCCCTCCTTCTCTCCCTCAATTGATCCCCCTCTCTCTCCCCTCTCTCCTCTCTCCCTCTCCCTCCCTCCCTCCCTCCCTCCCTACTATCACTCTCTCTCCCTCCCTCTCTCCCTCTCTCCCCCTCCTTCTCTCCCTCCCTCCCTCTCTCCCGTCTCTCCTCTCTCCCTCTCCCTTTCTCCCTCCCTCCCTCCCTCCCTCCCTCCCTACTCTCACTCTCCCTCTCTCTCCCTCTCTCTTCCCATCTTTATACATGTGTGCATACATACGTTGCATGTTTATCATATTTGTGTTTGTGTATATACATGTCGTCGCTGCCTGCGTGCCTGCGTGGGGTACTTCCTGATAAACTTGCTGTGCATATCTGTGCATATCTGATAGGTACATTCTCAGTGGCCCTAGTCGCTACTGAATCCCTAGTGTGCCCGCTCTGTTTGGGCCATCAAACCTCTTGACCAGCATGCTCCCATTACTGATAACCAGCTTAATTTGGTCTGAATGGAATATTTCAAGGGAGACGCTGTTATTAATTAGTACACATGCATGCACCGCAGTGATGATGTTTTTAGCATGAAGTTTTATAAGTTAATCCAATAAGTTATCCAAATTTAATGATATCTGACTCTCTGTTATGCAAAGCTGAAATTAATGATTATTAGTGAGCGGTTGCAACATCATCATCATCATCATCATAACTTGTATACCATACCAACAATTAATAGTACTGCACTTCTGTATAGCATGTATGATAGCGCCATGTGATTCCTTTTTTGTTCATATAGAGTGGGAAATTTTCAAGTCCAAGATCTCGAAATCTGAGCGTGTGTAGTCAAAATATGTAGCACATGGCAATAATATTATTACTTGTAGTCGTGGTTGCAGGAGTGAAGATATTAATACTATATACTCACGGTTATATTACCACGTTGAAGTGGCCAGCCAGAGAGCCCTAGCTGGTTGATTGCAGCTGGCTTGGCCCATGGCCCGGAATATTCCCAGGGCTTTTCCCAACCTCTCAATGCTAATTACTCACTGAAAAGGCGGGAATCAAACCACCGGTAGGTAGATATAATATACCTCAGTCCTGTATGGGCAGGATGGCCCACCATCAGGAGATGAGGTTGACAAGGTACCTCTAGTTGGTGGAGTATGTAGCTGAGCCCAGGTGTCACTGTGGGGGGTATAGATTACATCATTGGCTAGTAGTGTGGTTAGCCTCAAGTGAAGACCAGTAAGTCCAGCCACGGATTGGATTGGAGTTGAGCTAGTGGCTGTGGTCATGGCGGGCGGGCGCGAGTGTGTATATATATATATACAAACCCATGGGAAGAGAGGGCACTGCTGCACTCCAGAGGGAGGGAGCACTGCATGTGCTGGATCTTGATCAAACCACGTGAACTATCGGATTACATACGATGTGTGCACAATATCATGTCGCAGCCACAGGTACAGGTAGATAATCTCCTAGGTATTGTTTGATAGCCTTTCCTTTTCAGTGTTATAACTCGTGTCCCAAGGTTAATTTTCCAATACATGTACATTTGTACATGTAACTCCTACGTATCTACTAGCAAGAGATTAAGCCAATTAAGAATGGAATAACACCAGTGACTGCCTGCCACACATGATGTATAGTATGTAAGTTGGAAATTTATATGCATCTATTTGACAGCTACGTGTACGTGTAGGTACTCATTCACATACTGTATAGCCAGAAATATTGGCGGGAATTAAATTGGGCAGTTGAGCCCAAAATCGCTATTTGCAGGAATATTAGTGGATTTAAATTTGGCGGTTTGGTACGGGATTGCCATACGTATATATGCGAGTAGGAAATTTTGACGGATTTTAATTTGGCGGTTGTAATATAGACCACCAAACCGCCAAATTTTCCGGCTATACGGTAGAGCAAAATTTGTATAAAATTGTAGTTTTATGTGGTGACAAATTGTACTTTTATATACCACCTGCATCCCATGTACACTATTTCCATTATGCTGCATGTGCATGTATATAGCTCTCTGGGCTGCAATAGTGAATACATATGGCCTGGAAGTGATCTACATACATAATAATGCATGTATCTGGTTAGGAAAAACATTCCCCTCATTTTTTTCTTGTGGTTTAAAATGATGATTGACAACCATCCCAACCCATCGAATAGCAGCATACATACCTCTACGTGTATATTTGTCCATGGAATGCACCAACACATTCTGATCATCACTGGTGAATGCTGAAAATGGTAAGCAGAATCTGTGATCGGGGAGGAAATTAACCCTTTGATCAACATATTCATGAAGGGTATCACTACAAGCAACCAACGTACACACACGCATACACAAGCACGGCATTAAAGCGAAGAGAGAGAGGGAGAGAGCACTTGAATCGATTCTTCTCCCTAACCTTAAGGCATCGCATTGGACCTGAGGTCATTGAGGACACTGCACGGTGCACGAATGTGGTTTCTCTCTCTACCCAAGTGGATTAATGCGTTCCTCTGTGCTTCAATTAAGCAGTGTGTCTGCTTGCATGCGCTTGTATGTACATGTATACACACAGGACCGTACATCATTCCATGTTCTATTGAGTTAGCTCCCTTTGATCCTATAGATTATGGTCTGAGTTGCCATGGCGCTAAAGTAGACTGTGGTCTGAAATCACGGTAGCCTACTTGAGGAAGCCCGGCTCTAGTTAGTACCATGCAGCTACATGTACATGTATGTACTTTAATATGTACATGTAGCTTGTTCCTGCTTGTTATAATATTATTATGATTGCAAGGTTTGTTGATATAAGACCGCTGTGGTTAGAAGCCTGAGAGGGTATGACTGTGTGTGTATGTGTGTGTGTGTATGCAGGTGTATGTAGGCCGTGGGTAAGGGGGGTGATAGTAGGAAATCCTGCTTTGTATGCATGCATGTGTTTATCATTGGGCAATTAATGTAATTATGTTATAGGCTGGTATACATGTGGGTATCCCATTAATTTAATATTAGCTTAGCACATCCCATCTCTCTCTCACTCTCCCCCCCCCCCCCCCCTTTCTCTCTCTCTCTCTCCCTCTGTCTCTCTCTCTCTCATTCTTTCTGTCCCTCTCTGTCTTTCTCATTCTTTCTCTCTCTCTCGTTGATGAGAAGTAGTGCAGCTGTTGCATGACCTTGGGCATCATCATCTTTCTCTCTCTCTCTCTCTCTCTCTCTCTCTCTCTCTCTCTCGACCATGCATACAATAATTGGTGCATTAATGAGAAGTAGTGCAGCTGTTGCTGGCTACCATATAAATAGCCGTTGGTCAGTTAACCACTACGAGTAGTAGTGGTGTCGCTATCACCCTGACCTGTGCTGTGGGAACTGGTCCTGGGCGTGGGGTGACACTGCTGGACCATGTACTGGCTAGTGGGTAGTATCATATAACAGGTTGGTGACCTTATCACTGCTGACAGTGCTATTTCTGGCTGAAAATCTCATGTGATAGATTGCATGCATGTTGATAGGAAATTTCATGTTATTAAACTTTTCTATAATTATGATACATATATGTAATAATAATAATAGTCAGTGTAGGCATCTGCACTCATATTACATCATCGTTGTAGCTCTTTGATTTTGACATGCACTCCATCTTCATGCATGCCTAATTTTGATGTAAATTCAATTCTATAACCTCTAGGATTGGAATTTTGTATCTAGTCTCATCGTGTATGTTGACTGAGCCTTGCTCTATAACTTGACATTAATTTTGTACTTTTGACCTCTTGTTGAGTGTAGTGGTGAATATGCATACCACAGGTATGCCACTTCCACCCCTCAGTGTGCAAACAGTGCTAGCATACCCAGACAACTCTGGTCACATTCTCTCTCCTGATCTGCGGTGATATTATGCATGTGTAAATGTGAATTTTTAAGTGATGGATACAGTGAGTGCATGCTGAATTTACATATTAGCTTCTCCTCCGAGTCTATTTCCAGCTTTTCTGCATGCAATCTTGAATAGCTTGCATGTGAACAAAGCTAGCATGCTAGTACTGTACATTGTACATTAATATTATTCTACAACTGCATAATACATTTCCATGTAACTGAGAGTAATCGCCATGCATTTTGAATTACGCTAAGTTGAGGCAATACTTAGCTAGTGACTGTATCTTTGAAAATTGATATTTGTTCACTGATTCTGGAGAAAGCATTGAAATAAAATATCACCATCTATGTACAATAATCAATGCACATGTATAACATGTGCATGAGATACATTACAATCATGTATATTGCATGGAGTCACAAGATTACATAATAATACTTCCAGATGGATAGAGGTTTCCTGGAACAAGAGAATCCACTAATTTTTCTTTTTTTTTCCTGATTGATGCCCTAGGAGTGCCCCAAATTGCATGAGTGTGACTGACTGTAGGGTTGCCTCTGTGGTTTCATTGATAAATACTGGGAATGTGTCTCTCCATGCTAGGATCTAGCTTAGATGTATCGCTCAGATGGGTAAACCCATTCTAAGACTTGTGATACTATAACAGCAGGGCTATTTATTATCGTATGGTGGATTTATCTGTAGATCATTGTTTTTCCAATTTCTTGCATGCGTATGCTAGCAGTCTTGCCAACACATATATACAATAGTACTGCGCATATAGTGGGAAATTTTCAAGGGAGAAAACTTTCGTGGGTCAGTAGGAAGGGAGTGTTTCATGGAGAAAACTTTCGCTGAATGTTAAACTGATTGCATAATGGGTGCGGCATGCCTCTAAAATTTCACTTTCGTGGGTGGCTGTAAAATCGCCAAATTTATTAAGGTTTTTTCCCTCGAAAATTTCCCCGTTATATGTTACTCGTTTATCATCAGCTGTGAAAGATAAGATGTTCAGCATGATGATATAGTACATATGCATGTACGCAAAAACTGGTTGAGTTTGAGGTACAGTACATTTCCAATATTTCAGTTCGAATCCATTATAATATTTATTTAAATTAATGCGAAGGTAATTCCAATATTCCCATTAATTATAATTTGTGGCCATATTTATAATATAACATAGTGGTTTTACAATTAGCATTTGTAAATTGCAAGAAACCTTGTAATATCCATGTTATCAATGCAATATCTATTGTGTCTACACTAATAGATCAAGCAACATGTAGCGTGAGTGCAGTGGGCCACTGTGGTGGCATGTGGCGTCTCTCAGTACACTAGTCCGTAGTAGTGTGGTTTACGCTGAAGACTGACAAACTCACACACATTCAGCGTACACAAACTTAGGCCGTGGGTACACATGTGGCCCTTAGCCGGCTGGCCCAGGCTGCTGGGCTGGGCTGGGGCCGTGGCTCACTTTGCTTCAGGCATTGTTACAGTAGCGTAGCGTAGTACAGTGGTTTTTACCTATCGACCAGTTTGAGTGTATATCTCTCGCCCACATCTTACTACTGTATCCTTAATTAACCGTATAGCGTACGTTCCAGCTGGACATCCGGGATTGTTTTCTACACGGGACGAAGAGGGGGAATCCTCCCTCCCCCCTTCATGGCTATCTTCGCCCCCCCCCCCCCCTTCAAAATTTGAATGCTGCATATAAAAACAAGCAGCCATGATTTTCCAACCTAATCCCATAAGTTAATGCTGATTGGTATATTTGTGAGGCCCATAGCGTGCCTTTTGATCAATCTTCCCCCACTTCGGAAAATTTCAAGAAAAACCATGATATCAATAGGTGTGTTTTCCATCCCCCACTGGGTGACTGGTATGAGATTGCAATGCCCCTTAATCACCATTGATGAAGTGATATAATCAGTGGATTATGCATATACAACAATAAATTAAATGCAAATTATATGTCATCAGATTGGATGGGGGGGGGGGGGACTTTATACTTGAAAGTGTTGGTGTGCATGCAGTTTCTTGAGTCAAGGGCTTTCCTCATGTACTCACTGGGCAGTGTAAACTCTAGGCCCTGTGAAGAAACTTTACACCGCCATTAAGGAAAACCACAGGAAAAATCATTCAAGTGCAAAAGTCTCCCCTCCCCCTCTCCACCCCCCCCCTCTCTCTCTCTTTTTCCTCCCTCCTCCCTCTCTCTCTCTCTCTTCCTCTCCCTCCCTCCCTCCCTCCCTCTCTCTCTCTTCCTCTTCCTCCCCTCTCCCTATCTCTGTCTTTCTCTCCTTCCCCTCTCCCTCCCTCTTTCTCTCTCTCCCTTATTTTTCCTCCTCTCTCGCTTCCTCTCTTCCTCTCTTCCTCTCTCCCCCTTGACCCCTCTCATCCCAGAAATAAATCCAATACCCATCATTGAACGTACATACACACATAATATAATATAATATACTACACGTACCATAATATCTTATCAGCCTAGCCAATAGTCACTTAGCCCGTCGCCACTTGGGGTCTTCTGTTGTGAAAGTGTAGTGCCCTCTTCTCATCAGGTGCAGGAGATGTGATACCCCACCTGTGGTCAAGCCTTGTGGTTTATGCCCATCACAATTAATCGCTACTCAGTCTCACCGCAGATATACCCGTACAGTTCTTAAAGGTATTCCGTGCGTGCCTGGAGTTATAAGCTATAATAATAATAATATTATCACATTGTTATTCTATGAACTGCAGGACTAAGTGTACAATGCGGTAAATAGGGGCTGGTCTTTGGGGCTTTGAGTTGCCGGTGTCCGGTAAACGACTGTTTTTTGAAGTTGGTGATTTTTGTGGGATCTGTTTAAATTGAATCAATTGTGTGTTGTGTGTGGGGCTGACTTTGTGTCTTGTGTTGAGTGTAAGCTCATCGCCTCCCTGCCTCCCTGCATGTCCCTGCACTGTGCTGCAGCTGTGTGGATTCACTGTACAGTATTTATACTAGATGGAAGTACAAAGGAGTGAGGGGAGAAGGGGAGAGGACCTGGCTGGCACTTACCGAATACAATATTGACAGTGATCAAATGTATGAGTACTGAAGGAAATGCGGTGCTATTTGTAGGTTGTAGGTGCCATGGGGTCCTGGCCTCAGAGTACAATAATTAATGTAAAATACTGAACTTTTTTAGACTGAATTTATCTGCATGAACAATCTGTGCAGTTAGTTAATAGATCAAAATATGAATTATTCACGGTTGATATGCCAACCTAATGATAATAATTCTCAATCATCCTTTAGTTTCAGTGTCCATGCTACAGTCAACTTCAAGGCAGCAAGCAAATGCAGAATACTACACTTCCAGAGTTTCAGTATTACATTCGGGAAATGCAGGGGGCAACATAGTTATCTGAGAGAGCGAGATGTTATTTGGGGAGATGGTTGGTCTGGTGGGTGGTGAATCACGTACTCATACGATCTAAGATTTGTAGACCTTTTTTTAGTGTCAGGTTTTAATTAAATTATCTTGAAATATGCAAGTTTTATAGCCTGGCACTACTAAACTATTGTGATGCAATTACTATAGAAATCAAAGATTCATGAACAATCAAAATTATTTCCCACATATGGTTTATGGAGAGTTCCATGTGCATATGTATAATTATGTGTGTACATATGTAATGTACGCATTTGTTGGTAGTTGCCTAGCAACCAAAGTTTTTATAGGCAATTTGCCGGCTATGGGAAGGGGTTGGGTCATCATAAAGTAGGCCAATGATGAACAGAGGTGAACTACCAACAAAATAGTTATCTGACAGT
The DNA here is from genome assembly GCA_963930775.1 of Cliona cf. orientalis. Lineage (NCBI taxonomy): Eukaryota > Metazoa > Porifera > Demospongiae > Clionaida > Clionaidae > Cliona > Cliona cf. orientalis. The sequence goes on from OZ005696.1 coordinate 2,617,688, forward strand.
AATTGGGGTGCATTCGACCATGCATCTCATGCACCCCAATTACTGTCAGATAGCTATTATGTATATTATGTAATGTACACATATACATGTATGTATGTATGTATGTATGTGTATGCATGTGTGTCTACTACATGAGTGCGTGTCTGTATAAATTATAATAATTCTTTGCATAATGACATTAACGCCATTAGTGCAGCCAACAATGGCTGCCCCAGTTCCTGCATGGCTTAGTGGTAATCAGATTACGTGGCATCAAAGAGTGTTTGTTAATTGGCCACAAATATTGAGAGTGTGTAAGTGTTTGTATTTGACCATAACAAAGTTAGCGCAGGAAGAAGCACTCGTCCCAGTGACAACACTGGATGGGGGAAGATATGCGCATGTATAGCCATCAGTGAACCAACCTATAGCTATAGCTAGCTGGCTAGCTGCCCTGTGGAGTCTAGGGACCTTAATTCCCCCCACCCCATATCATGACACTCTCCCGCCACTGACCAAAATCGCATTCCTAGCCGTTTTCGCAGCACATAGCTGTTGTTGGTTTCACAGATTGATTCTTCCTGCCGGCCGGCGCTGCAGTGTATACTCTACTGTGCTGTACTGTTATAATATAGCTAGTCTGCATGCATACGTATGATGACAATCTAAGTGGACACGCTCTGATTGTTGATATATTTAGAGTGTTTGTGTGCGGTGGATATGAATTATTGATACAGGTGTGTGCACACATGAGTGATGATGATGATCGAAGTAGACACACACACTGAGAGAATTTGTGTACATCGTGTGTTTTGTTCATACCTAATATTACGTTGTAGTACTTGTCATTCATTGAATCAGATGTGAGTTTTGGCTGGTGCCTGAAGCTTTTGTTGAACATTGTTTGAACATTGTTTGCAGCATTGCAAGCACCTCTGAATCGTTAATGTAATGAAGTTGATAGATGTATTATGTGAGTGGTGGGTGTTGCTTGAGACATTAAATCATAATATGTTTTAGGCTAAATTGTTTGGAGTCTTGCATTCTGTATCTGTACACAGTTCACAAGATTCAATATGAACTGAATCTCAAAATGAAGGTAGAAAACCTGTGAGGATTAGACCTTATTCTATCAAGGCAACAATCCGCTCAGCTATTTCTATATAAAATTAATAATGAACTTCTTGAGTAGTTTTATACAGGTAGATAATTTAAAATGTGATATCATTTCCTATCCTATAGTGGACAGTGCAAAGGTAAAAATTGAAACGAGACTGTACAAATAATATTATATGTGTCCTTGAGTATTATAGTTGGATCTTGACCTGTATGGATAGTGTGCGGAAATAATTAATTTAATATCCTCAATGATATTAGCGAGAGGAGTGGGCAGATACTTCATTCAGTGGTTAGCTAATGTTGTAGTGAATAGCCAAACCTGAACAAGCTTAGCTTCCATAGTCAACCCTGGAACCCAGGAGAACCTTTTAGGCACTATGTGTAGGTGCCTCCAAGTCTAGACGACTATATTATAGCAATGAGATTTTACAGTATAAATTCATCACTCAATACTATATTATAATAATATTGTAGCCTCATCCCCAGGCCCTCTCTCAGCATTGCATGCAAAAAAGCAGAAGCAGGCTCTCTCGATCTCTTTTAGCTGTTCAGTGTTGCACACAGAAACCTAAGGTACTCCTGCTTATTCCAGGCCATTTGCAACGTTAGAAAGCTGATGAAGAGAGAGCCTGGGAACGAAGTTATACATTATGTGTGCACACTTGTCAGTGATTGCAAGTGTGGAAATGTGGCATTGGCCTCAAGCACATTATCAAGAAGAGCTGAGTGGGCAGTCTGCTGTATTTAGTGGTCAATTAACCTGCATAGCTGCAACTATTAATTTTATTATTACTTAGTTTGATAATTTTGTGGAACTGTCAAATTTGGTGGTTAACAGAAAAGAACCACCAAAGCCCACTGAATTTTAATCAAGTCTTAATCTGCCACCAGCATCCTGGCCACGCTGTGAACTCAGTCTAAAGGTTATGTGTGTTGCTTACCACATGGTGCCTAATGCAGTATCTGTGTCCTCAGTATCCTAGGATACTTGTTCGATCATCGCCATTGACTCAAATGAATGCAGTGTATACTCTATGGCTTGAAGGCGGCTGTGGATAGTGTCAAATTAAATTAAGTATATTGTTTGTAAAAATATGCCAAGAGTGCATATTATATAGTATTGAATAATAGCCTTCATTTTGTGCTCCTCATTTCAATATGAAAGCGATGCACAGATTGTACCCTGATTGTAGGAACTGCCAAGATTCTAGGTAGTATATGTCTGCGTAATATTATTATCAGCATAATACATTCTCTGTAAATGCATATTGATCTTCTGCAATATTAATTAATATGTAGATGATATCAAAATGGAATTATTTTGTGTCCAGGTGAACGGTCTTCCATCCATGCAACTCTCCCATGAGCTAGGGGTTTCCCCTAATCCCGCTAGTCCATACACAGCAACCAAGTTTGGTCTAATGCACGATCTCCTTCAGATCCTCTACAAGCCCACGTCCGTAGCAGATGAGCTCAGCAAAGACCTTAGCACCCTCAGAGTGGGCGTCAAACCAGGAGCACTCTGTGATCCAGAGCTACACGTCTTCTGTATCGATCACAAGCAGGTTGTGAAACTCATCGACGCAAAGAGGGAGTATTTGAACAAGGGAGGATACCGAAGGATATACCCATCTCCGGACGGGGAGAAGTATTCAAAACACGTTCAACATATGGATGCGCTGACTAGAAAGAAGTTAGGAAATCTTCCCTTACAACCTAGGACACTGTGGCAAATGCATCACTTGTACACTGCTCTAGAAAAACTCAATGCAAACTCACACCAAGGGAACACTAGTTAACTTAATGGCTTCTGCAGCACTATTGTCTATGCAACCTGTATCACTCTATATTATGCATGGTGACCTTTTTTGTTGTATTAAAGCATGCATAATGTTAACTTTTGTGCAATATTTCTATTATCACAGTGAGGGTGACTACCAAACTGCTGTGAGAGGTATTTGCGCATTAATTTTACGCCAACACTTTGCGTATGCCACGAAGCAATGTCGAAGAAGTACAGTACTAGGTGCAATACACTATAGAGGGAAGCAGGCAGGAGCCATGTAGCTGTGCTGCAGGGTGCTAAGGTAGTGGCTTCTGCCCCAGGCATTAGCAGTTAAATTATGTAACCCTTCGAACTTCCTGGCTTGACCCTTGACGTTTGCTGTCAGTGCCATGCAAGCGCAAAAATAATATAGCTAGCTCTGCGCTAGCGTCCGTAGACCGTTACGTCATCGCTTAGAAACCCCGCTTGGTTTAATTTATTTACCATTGTTGCGGTCGCGGTTTACTTTGATCGCCGTTGCAGCTTCGCAGATATAATCGACCACCTTATCGATCGTGTCCCCCATTCTCCCACAGCCACCGGTCACTAGATCGCGGAGTAATTCAAGCCACTGAACCGCTCCCGCACTGAATAATATCCCGCCAATTTTTAGTCTACATATAAACACGCACCTGGGGCGACGTTTACGCGCCAAACAGATTGACTGCCGAGCTGAGACTTGAGAAAGATCATCTGCAGTAGACGCGGTGGTTCCTCCATCTCCACAACCGTTCACCTGTGCGTTCTTCCTTTTCTTCCCTTCCATTGGTAAGTTGCTTCACTACTGTACTGTACTACTTATTAAGCTCATGCATGCAAGTTTTTTTTGTTCGTGCGTGCATGCCTCCGTGCTCTGCATGTAGCTATGTCCAACTGCAAGTATGCATGCAAGCATCCATCTAACATTCCTCGGTAGTATTCTCTGCACGCATGGCTGCACACTAGCGCTGCATGGAAGGAAGGAGGCGTGCGCCGTGGCCATGGCCAGTGCCATCTGCATTTGCATCAGTGCAGGTGGAAATCTTCCAGATCAGCACTTCGCGGGTTAGCTTCGCGGTTCGGATTTTCGTGCACGCGCAGGGTTTGTGGTGTCTACCTAGCTGAGCTCTCCCCCGCGTGTCGAGTTGTGTTTACTACAGTGTTTGCATTGAGCCCTGGCTAACTATATTCACGGAACCAGCTGCTATATAGCCACTGACTAAGGCGCCCAGCTGTAGGCTCCGACCATACTGTCATGCCCGACCCTTTCAGTAGACAAAACGGTATTATAGGTAAGATTCAAAAAAGGATAGCGCGGTTTCCACGTGTAGTCTAATTGCCCACATCATTCAAAGCTAATACCATTTAATTCTTATCATTCCCGGTGTGTACTCTCTCCTCACCTGCAGCCGTAACAAAAGCAGCTTCCTTCTCTCCCGAAATCTCCAAAGCCCGTCCACTAAAAATGTATTCTGAAAGCTCCGTTGCATCTCCTGAAGAAGTGGACTGCTACGAAGAGTGTGTCGTATCCGATGAAGTCTACCTCTCTTCATCGCCCACTGGCTCCGTGTGCACACCTTCAGCATTGTCCGATTCACCCTCAAGGCGTGATCGCATCCCGAAATCAAACTCTGGCAGAATCACCAAGAAAAGTGAGACAAAATTTAATAATTATTAATACAATACAATTACGAATCAATCTTGTGGTGTGCATTATGGTTCATTTATTGGTCTAGTATAGTTACTATCAATGATTGAGTGGTGGCTATCTGTGTGGTGTGAGACCGATTTCTAGTATTACCCTGCATGGTGCTCCAGCCCCAAAACCTAAACCCTATAGCCTGCAAAATTAACCAAGCCTGGTTCTATGGTCTTGAGGCTTTGAGGGCTGTTGCATGTCTGCATGCATGCTGGCCTAGCTGCAGCTGCTATATAGCTGCCTGTCTGCATAAAATTAACGTGATACAAACAATTAGAGGTTTATTAAACACTAGGATAGTGAGACTTTTGACTGCCTCTGTGATAATGTTTCCTCGTGATAAGTTTTTTTATTATCATGTAAATTTGTTACACACTCTCACACTGAAAGTTCTCAAAAATAACTTTCACTCTCTCTCAAGTGCTGAAGCACCTCTTGATAAGGGATCGTGTGCATGCATGAATCTTTACAACAGCTGCACTAGGCATCAGATGGGAATTAGCATACTGCTTTGCCACTGCTGGGCGGTCAAAGTTATTGGCTGTTTGTTCTAATAATGTGCAATATTTATGAGCATTGAATCCAAGAGGTACAGTGCCCTTTAAGATACTTTTGTCAAAGTTATAGCTTACTTGTTCTAATAATGTGCAATATTTCTTAACATCGAATCCATAGTGTAGCCCTTTAAAAGTTTTTTTTAAGGATAGATCTGCCATTGTAGATATCCCTTTAAAATTGATTCATACACCATACATGGAGCTTGCTGCTTGAAAGAGCACGCTAAAAGAGGGTCCCTCCTTTAAATCAACATGCTTTAAATTCAGCTAGGGTGGATGTATCTGTGTCGATCAACCTAGGAAAATGTATTTGCAGGCTATAATGTCCTCAGCTAGATCATTAATATTTTAGCAACATAATTATGCACTTGAGGGATAAGGCCCCATTGACCAATCGTCAATACGGTATCCCATAATTAGTGGCATGATTGCTTGTACGTGCCCTGAGAGTCTTGATCTCCTCATAGTGGGATAATTGCATAATTGCTGAATAGGCTGAGCACAAGTGTCATAAGTGGCTGTGAAGTGGATGTGGTCACTACACGCTGACCACTAATTAAGTGGCTGCTGATTGGCCTGTTAGAATCTCGTATTGTTTTGTTTGTTGACAAGTTTGGCACACTGCATCTCTCTCCTCTCCCCCCTCTCTCCCTTTCCCTCTCTCTCTCTCTCTCTCTCTCCCTCCATGCGCTGCAGCTCGCTCCAGACAAAGATCACAGAAGGAAAAGAAGTGCTCAAGTCCACTCATCATTAAGTGGTATGCACATCATGTAATGACAAACATTGCCATGTATGTATGTGCAATCTTGCCATCAGCGTTTAATGTATGCTTTTGCTAAAAGTAATACCATGAACTGTACTAGGGTTGCAAAATACCATTAAGTGTGCAAATACATTTGTGTGTGTAATGTGATGGTGTTAAATTTTAAATTCTTGAAGGTTGGATGAGAACTATGAGATGGTTCCTGGAGCCTGCCTTCCTCGAAGTGTGCTCTACACTCACTACACCGACTTCTGCAAGAGAAATCAAGTGGAGCCCTCCTCTGCTGCTAGCTTTGGAAAGGTGAGGGGAACTCTCTCTCTCTCTCTCTCTCTCTCTCTCTTGCTTTTACACATATCTATCACTCTGCATTGTGCATTCTAACACTAGCACAAGTCAGGTCAACTATATAAACATTCCATTTAAAGTGATAGTCACTTTACAAACTAACAGTCAGATCATCGATCCTGGCAATGGCCTTCACTAGTTAGCTCTGCCATAGAATTCTGCCTAGCCTATGACATGATAAGTGTGCCAGTATTATAGCATTATTGATTGTGATTATGCAGTTGAATGGAATTTGATATGCTTGTAGCTAACACAAACTCTAGTCTAACAATGGAGACTTGACTAACATCGCTATTACCCTACTAACAGTGGTGTCTGGTCTTTGCTAAAATAGTGTTCTATATATAGCATCCACCAGTACCTGAAACATGAGAAAATTGGCTTCATACACGTTTTATTTGTGTTTTCAAAATGATGCAGTAACTGCAAATCTGGTAATGTGCATGCATACTTGCTGGGCAGTTAACAATAATCATTCAGTAATATCTAAGAGTATCTCCAGTTCATTTTTGTAAATTTCTCCGTGTAGATTATTCGTATGAAGTTCCCCAATCTCTCCACTCGCAGACTCGGCACACGAGGCCAGTCCAAGTAAGTAACAACCTTTCATTACTCTAATTAATTTTGTCTTTAGATATTAATTTTAATGAATGACGCATGCACGTAATAAAGTGTAGTATGCGCTTGTGTACAGATGCAACCATGATAATTATGATCCAATAAGAGTTGCTATGCAAATTTTGATTGCAAAATTAATTTTGCTATTTTATATTATTCAATTTGCACAACATGAAGTATGCTAGCAAGGTACTACGGCATATATACGAGTTTTTTATGATCCAACTAGCTTTGCCATTTTAGGGAGCGTTCATAAATTAGTGTTTCCTTGGAAGTTGGATTACTGAATGTTGATCTCTATCAACAAGTTAATTGAAGCTCATATTTTTTACCCAAAACTGTAACTTTAGGTACCACTATTATGGCCTGGCTATCAAAGAGACATCAATCTACTATCGATCAGTCTACTCAAAGAAGGGACTTACAAGGTAACACACAATTTTTTATTTACAGTCTTTCTACATGTATTGATTAAAATATCAGTTATTGTAATTATTATTGTGCACTACTTTTTATGTCATTAATCTCCTCTCTCGACCTTTGCACCCACAAATGAGCAGGTTTTCTGGAGCAAGTCTAAAGAGAGAGGTAAGAAAAATACAAGTACCTGCTGCATGTTAGTGCGTCATGTTTCTTGGGGCAATAATTATTAATTTTCCTTGTGGCAACTTTCCTAGTAACGATTACTGGTTATCTTTGTGACGCTTTTATTATCACATTCATTTACTTAAGAAATGCGTCAATTCAAACCTCAATACATAGTTGCATAATTTAACCATAATATTGTTGCTTGTTAGTCCCAAAAATTCAAACACTAAGACCAGTTTGAATTCAAACAAGTCTTGTTATTTGATGCTCCCTTCCTCCACCTCTTGCGCCTGGTACCCCTCAGTACGGGCTCCTTTGAAGTCAACACACTTGTTGCTGCCACAGAAAAATGTCTTCTTCACCGGACATTCTTCTAGCTAGAGCTTGTAGTGCCTCCTAACAACAGAGCTACCCTGGCAACAGCCTGATTGACATTATAATGGCCCTAGCTTGCCTCAAGCCAAGAAGCCAAGAAACCTAGAAGCTTAGAGAAGTTACCCCAAGCTAATATCAGTGGTGTTCCCAGCTAGGGGGGTGCATGTGGGTTCGATCCATGCACCTGTCCACCCATCCTATGCATGTGTTGTTTTATTGTTTACCTTTAGCCTGTCATAGTATGCATGTTTCACTATACTGTCACAGCCAGTGATGTAGCCATGTCATGTATCACTACATACATGTACACAGACTGTCTACATGGAATAGTACCGTAGATTATTACACTATTAATAGTACTACATTATACTCAGGCTAGTACACTTCCGCTAGCTTTATACATCCACCTGTGCGGTTACATTCAATAACTTGCACCCAGTTAAACAATTGCCTTGAGATGCCACTAACAGCTAGATGTGGTTGCAACTTGGGATAACTCTGCTTTCCCGCATGCGCATATTTAACGCTAAACATTTAGCTGAACACAGTGCTGTATGCATTTTTGAATGGAAGTGGTAACAGATCGAGAATGTGATGAATGCTCATTAGAGCTGGCGAAAGTGACCACAAGTTTTTAAACAGGGAAGATCCAAAAAAATTGACGGGTATGAAATAAGAAATTGTCCTGTCAGGTTGCCATTGGTGGTGTACTGTGTGAGTAACAATAATTGTAAATGCCATTGTAAAGCCATAAAATAAGGTGTTGGAATCGATTGGGATACTTCGAAGCGGTGCGAACGTGAGTAGCTGTATGATGTCAGTGAGTAGTTGTTGATTGTAGGAAGCCTCTCTGTGTGCGCCACACGTACTTGACTCAAGTGTTGCTGGTCTTTGTTTGCAAACTCTTGCAAGGGTATGATTCAACCCCCACCTCTCTCCCTCTCTCCCTCTCTCTCCCTTTCTCTCTCTCTCTCTCTCTCTCTCTCTCTCTCTCTCTCTCTCTCTCTCTCTCTCTCTCTCTCTCTCTCTATTCCTCCCTCCCTCTCTTCTCTTTACATAGAATGGCCAAACCTACAATCCTTCTTCAAAGACGGGCATTTTGCTTCCAGAATTCCCCAAAATGAGCAAGATCAACTTCTCCAAGCCATTTCCTGTGGAGAAGGTGAGCCAGCCAAATACTGCAAATTCACATTCAACTAATTATCTAATTACCGTTTCATAATTATTGCATTAATAGACCACTTTGATGTGTTTGAGGGTGTTTCTATTTGCATCATCAACATGCCAACGTGCGTACCCCACAAACTGCAAAACATGTTTTTGGCGTAGTCTACTTGTGGCATATCCATCCACCGCCCCCCCTCCCCTCCCTACATGAGTATAAGTAGACGTACTTTGCAATGCTTCCCTCAAACGCTTACACTTTTGATAATGACATGAGATACCCAAGCACTGAGCTCAAGCACTTCTCAATAATAAATAATAACAATAATAATATAAATATTGAAGCTTGCCCTTATATATACAGTTATTGTAGTATGGTGATTATAAAGTGGGCGGTGGTTATGTCTACGGTAGATATGAAATATGCCACAAGGCTGTCCGAATATGGGCATACTGAGGCAGCCACACTGCAGCTAGAGCACAGTTGGTGGTGAACTTAAGAATTTCATGTTAAAAGTAAATTTCCTTCTTGCCTTTTCCTGTGGTCTGGCAAGGGAATATGCTTGGTCAGGTACGCTCTCTGTGTGATTGTGCCGATGTGCGATTCTTATTAATTTTTAGCGTGTTTTTGTCAATCGAGTGTGCATGTGTTGATATTTTTTGAGGGTTGTGTGAAGTGAGGACACGGATTGAGGGCTGAATGGCGAATTAACGCATGAAGCTCCGTTGGACAGCTTCTATTGGGTCATTTTGGGGGCAGCAAGTGGACCACAGCTTGTAATATGACACTGCTGGACCAAGACTGAACAAACTTCCTGAACTCTCCATTATACAGCGACTAGCTCTGTAGTAACATCTATGTTTAGTTTTAGTGTGAAGTGTTCATTCTCTCTCTCTCTCTCTCTCTCTCTCTCTCTCTCTCTCTCTCTCTCTCTCTCTCTCTCTCTCTCTCTCTCTCTCTCTCCCTCTCTGCATGTCTCTGTCTCTCTCTCTCTCTCTCTCTCTTGCTCCCTCCCTCTCCATCTCCCCATCTAGGTTGAGACTTTCTTGCTGATGTACAAGGCTCACTGTCAGAGAATTCTCGATTCGGTTGTCAGAGCAAACTTTCATGAGGTAAGACTGCTTCCAGAAATTTATGATCTTGACTAACTCAGAAAATTCCAGTGTGAATCAAATAAACTAGGATAGAATTACTAACTCAGTAGCTTCTGTGCATGCCCTGCACATGCTTTTGCGGTTCATCTCAATCTTAGTGAAGCCAGCAGCTAGCTATCTTGGCTTCGGCTATGATGCTATGGAGCTTTTATTAATTACCGGCCCACAAAAACAAGAGCCAAGTGCGCTGCCTATTAAATAGCTCTTCCAATTAGAACCTAGACAGCGAGTCTTATACCTGGCATTTCTTGAAGCCTGAAAAAGGAGCACAACTCGTGAAGTTGTTTGCATTCGGCCAATAATTCACCAGTGGGTGTGTGTATGCATTGAGTTACAGAATTTGACATATTTGTATGCTTGAATGTGATGAAGTGCATTCGGGCTCAATTTGAACACCTGGCCAGGATTAGGTGTTGGGAGTGGCATGAACAAAATTATAGATTTTTGCACACTTGTTTGCTATCAATATCCACTTTATTTATATTGTTAGATGAGAGTTTAAAATATTATAGGGTGATATTGATACCAATCACCTCCTTCCATCAAGATTTTATTACAGCATGTTACATGGAATATTTTATTCTTGCTGCATTCATCCATAAATCATGCAAGTGTTCTCCTTTGCCTGTAGGTTCAGGATTTTTTGGTTCACTTTTGGCAGGGAATGCCGACCCACATGCTTCCCATTCTCAGTTGCCAGGCAACCGTTGATCTGGTAGTGGTGTGTGACTTTGTACTCTATCGGGTAAGTCCCTTTTAATTAGTCATGTGCAATATAAATTTTAGTATTTAACTGGTAAGTGTTCATCAAATTTATCAATATTGGCATGGTGTAAAGAAGCCTCTAAAATTTATGATTAATTTTGATATTAATTGTAAATTTATCAGATGTAGTTCCAGCCAATTTTTTTTGCACTTTCGTTGTGCAAACGCGTTTTCGGAGAATTTCAAATGTCACAGTAAAACCTGTGCAGTGTCTATTAAGTGGACTGCTAATGAACTTTATACCAAAATAGATTGCATGGAATGTCTCCAGGGCTACTCGTGGAATGCTAACGCCTGCTCAAAAACAATCATAAACTGCTCTACACTTACCCAGCCAGGTGAGAGACAGGAAACAATCACTTAGACTTAGCACTGCACTTGAAACAAATTACTACTTGTACTTAATGATGTGACAATTTCTACACTTATACGATTGTGTGCTAGCCACCTATGCTATCATATGGATCAGTGTGCATTTTATAGCTTCAATTGCAAATGTGCTAAACTCAGCTGTTTACCGATCTCGATTTGGCTGTTTATGCGATGAAACATTTTCTCTTTTCCTTAGCACCACATAATGTTGTACTACAACCATAAGAAGTACATACTTTCATTTGCATATGCACAATAAGTTGTTATGATAAAATAATTTGATTTCTTCCCCCAAACTAATCCCTGAAAAGAAGAAATCTCCCTATCACAAGATGTCAAAAACACTTTACTATTAGCACTCTTGGTGATGCTGCTTTTAAATTTATATGAAACACCTGCATTATGTTAACCATCACGTCTTCTGAGTGTGCATGGGAAAGGGAGAAGTGCATGTTTTCATGTTGAATACATGCAACTGAATAGCTTTATCTTCACCACCTTCCATTTTCTGCTATGGATTAGATTTATGCACCTCTGCTGTGCATGTGCTGACTAATGACCCAACAAAGCCCCCTATTACAGACAGCGGTGGCTAGTTAGTGCCTTCAGTAGGAGAGCCCGCGGGCCACTAGAGGGAGGGAGGTTTCCCATCCATAAACCCGATACATGTCAACAGGATCGATTCTGCTTGGTTATGAAAGCATAACTAATCGCACAAATGCTTAACATTGTTTCATGAAGCCTACGGTGTGGTAATGAGATGCCATAGCGACCGACAGTTTGCTAATTTTGGGTGTTGTCTTAGAAGTGTTAATTAGCAGTGTACATTTAAGTATGCAAGCACGAAGGGTGCAGACAACCTTAAAAGCCTCGGGCTGTTGTTTGTCGATGGCGGACAGTCCGTAGAAGGAGAGACCAACATGATGCATGATGTGTACATGTGGCTTTACCTTGCTATATATTATTATTAAACTTGTGTCAATTTGATTTTTTAGGCCAGCTTGCTAGAAAAAACATGTTGTTAGTCTCACTTGCTTTGATGTTGTTGGTTATGGAACAACCTATAGTAATTACATTATAGTGTATGTGCACAGCTATATATGGCTAGGCTTCGTATAGCTATGTATACCTGCTTGAAGAAAGCCTATTAAATAATATTTACAAACCGGTTTTAGCTGTCCTTCTTGGGTAGTGGTAGTTGAATGAGCTCTAACCTTATGCAATGGAGACTAAACAACTTGACCGGTACTGGGATTATCTAGCTTCACTTTGACGTTGTATTAGGCTTTTGGGAGATGATCTCAGTGAGATTCTGCATGAGCAAACAAAATCGTATTGCCTTTTTTGAGCCTGTATGACAAAGCACTTTTGCACGTAAATAATCATTATTGCTACTAATTGAAGCAATTGAGAGCGAGAAAGTTGACTCCGATTTTGTTTCCATTCACTGACCGTTGCCCGGTACATAATTATCCGTCCCCCGCAACACGCTCAGATCAGCTACTGTAGTGCACATGCATGAAATATATGAAATATCCATAATATTATATGCAAGCACTGTAGCTGTATGATACTCCTTGCAAGTGTATGATATAGCTAGCAGTATCATTCCTTCAAAACTTATTATACCAAAAATAATAATTATTGAACAATACTGCATACTAATTATTCACACAGAAGAATACCAGATAGATTTCAATAAGTACTATTCTTTTCTCACGCACATGCAGACTCTGTGTGAGGTGCTCATACCAGCAACTCTTCAGCCTCTTCCAGACAAGTAAGTGGAGAGTCATGTGTCTCCATAAACTGCAGGATTCACCTAGTATCATTATAGCAACAATGTGCACTGTGCACTTTCAGTTGCAATTTTGTTCACTAGTCATGGCCAAATATTGAAATACAATCAGACTATACAATAATAATAATTATTATTGATCCAATTCAATCACTCTCACTATAATGTAATGTGAAGTAACTACGTCTATAGCAGTACCAATCACATCCTTACTAAGTTATAGCCTTAGTTCTCAAGCCTCTATGTGTCACTAGCATGTGACATGCCAGATCATGTGAACTGCAGCATGCACAGTAATATAATATAACAGGTGTTGCATCAATCATGACATTGTGTTACTTTATTGTTTGTTGTTGTTGTCTTGTGCAGCCTTGTGGATGAGATCATTGCCTTCTCCCACAACATTGGGGAGTGGCTGTTTGGAGCACTGCAGGACCTCCCAGCAGCTCTCGGTATAAGGAAGATGCAAAGTAAGTCACTGATAAATTATTTATCTAACTCCTCATCATGTCATCATAAAAATTAATGAGTAACTAGTCATGTTACGGCCATGCAACTTACCATATTTTTGTGCAATATTCTACATGTACAATACATAATATAATATTATGGATGCATACTCCAAGTGCATGCATGTGGTCTTAGCTGTACACTATTACTATAGTAATATCACTAATTTTTTGCAGCTGCAGAACTGTTTGGCAAATCTCTAAGGAGACAGACTGCTCTAGTACAACTGGCAAAGGTATGTATACCCCATTTATGGGTGTATTGACTGTAACTGTGCATTTAGTGTCTAAAGGGGTAAAATTTCAGTGTCCTAATTTCGTTCCTCTGAGATTTTGAAATCTCATCTTGATCGAATTGAGCCATTCCCCTCGTCCGGATTGCCTCTAAAGGGCTGCTTAGCTGACACAAACAGAACTCCCACACACAAACAGAGACCATCTCTCGCTACCAATCAAAGCTTCTTATAGCCTCCGCTTCAAACGATGTTTGTTTCTGGGCTAGACTTAAGTAGCTATAACTGTCTCGTGCTGGACATAACATGCACAAACACTTTGACACTTGCACTTATTTTGGTTAGTATTAAATAGTACTTTTGGCTGAGTTGCTATCATCATGGAGTGGATAAATTATTCAAGTGTATCTAACTGCTGTACACCACAGCTGTGACCAGAGCTGCAGTTTTGTATTTGAAGTAATAGCTATAGCACAGTGCATAATATAAACTTGGAGCATGGCAGTTGTGGCTAACATTGATCTCACTTTGTTTTGCATAGGGAGCTCGTGGTGTGCTGAGAAATAGTGAAACTGTGAGTGCCATAATGAATGAATGGCGATCTATGGACTTCAGCAGTGCTGCCCAGCAGGCCACCTTCAACCATGAGATCTCCGATCACAATGTTGACCTCTTCCAAGAATGTAAGCATATCTTACCAACAAAATTAAGAGTAATTTAGCTATATATAGACAACTATAATATTATGAATACAATTCATTTCTGCAATGCAAATTTAATATCTGAACTGCAAGAATCTGTACAATGCATGGCATAATAATTGTCTTATCCCTCCAGTAACTAATTGCTGTTATTTTAATTTGCAGTTGCAAGTGAACTGGAGCAGTTGTTTGTGAAGCAGTCCTCCCTGGAGGTCTACTTTGAGTGGCTGGACAGCCTCATCGAGAGGAGAGTGGCTGAGGTAAGCTATTACCATACATCTAGATCTTATAGACTACATAAAAATTTGCATGCATCCGATAAAATAAAAAAGCAGGTTCGCATGATATGCCCATGCACATGCTATAAAGAGCATGCAGTGAAATACTATGCAGGTTTTAGAACAAGCACTTAAGAGTTCGTTGGCTTGCAGAAGATGATGCAAAAGCAGCTAGCTAGAACTAGATTGCAGCCTGCTAGCTTCCAGGAGTTGCGACAAGGCACTACATGGTACAGAATTATGTTTCTCAGACAGATGACAATGATTGCACTTTAACACCCTCCATTACCGATGATAATTTCATAATCAGCTTTAGCTACAGCTAGTACAAAGTACTTGGTTCGCCTTGAGAATATTGCATCACAGTTGCAATAAGATTATAGCTATTGTTGCTTTACATGACATCACCGTCTTAGCCATAGAAATGGTTTTAGCCTATAGAGAGTGAGCTCATAGCCGATCTACCAATGTTTGACCACAATAAATATAAAATAATTCCATGCAGCACCGACAGTGCTATACTATAACTATATCTTAAGACTTGAACTCTTTCCTGCAATTCTTATACACTATTAGAGCAATCAAAGTGCATGGTGCCCGTCCCTGACATAAGGAAGTATAACCCTTACCTGTCAACATCCTCCAGTTAAGGGGCTCGCGACCCACGCACACTAATTCATTTATCATACTATCTTTCACCACATCACAAGAATAGTCGAACCTCAAACTGTACTTGTACAATAGCACACTGGTGGCTTCTCTTAAAACATTTCTAAGGCTGGCTTTAGATCAAATTTCTTCGTGACCTTGGCTTGCGCTTTCCTTTTTTGCAAGCTGTCGAGCACGTATATGCGGTTAATATCATGCACGTGAAGAACTCCTGGAATGTCCTGTTTTAAACTAGCAATAGCACTTAGTATTTTGTGTCGGAAAGATGGCTATCGTGAGCTCAAACGAGGAAATTCTAATAAGCACCTTCTCTGAGAAGTTCCCCTCAGAAGCCAAAAGAAACCTTGCTTATTAGCTGAGAGTAGATTGTTTAAGAGTTGGTATGAGCGTTTCTAGAGGTGAAGCACTATGTAACATCAACTACAAGATTTATTATTCCTCCCCCCCCCCCCCCCCCCCCCCCCCACTTTTCTCTCTGTAGCCATCAGAGAAGGGTGTTCAAGGTCTAGCAGATCTAACTCAGGACTTTATCTTGACATGGAGCCGCTTCTACACAGCCGTTGAAAAAGAAATGATGATGCTGAAAGGAGCAAGTTTTGGTAAGCATCTCTGCAGTATAACTTAAACACGATAGCTAGTATGAGTGCTAGGTGTCGAAATTAATTATTACTCCTTATTTCTCTCTGTACAATACAGATGCCTACAGAACTCTTCACCTACTTTTGGATGAGTATGTGAACTACGTGATGGAGGAGCTCCACACGAGAGTCATCGAGGGACAATACAATGATGTCCTCAAAGTTCACGGAGGTGAGTATCTAGTTGAATAACCAGCTGTATCGTGTTCTCTACAAGATTCTACTGCGCACAAACATAATTACGATAATCACATACTGTGGAATTCATTTACTTGCCTGTTTAATTATTAATTTTACAGATTCAGAGCGAAGCTTCAACCTTCCTGCTCCCAACTCCATTGGAGCTACATTTCCAGCGCCTGTCTTTCCCCCCACCCCTGACCAAACCCCAGGAGCCTCCGGCAATAACGACAGAGAATTCTTCCAATCTTTCAAAAACCGACTAGCCACCGACTTTCAAGAGCATGGTGGCAACAACGTGCCTCTCTTCTCCACTCTTCAGAGCCCAGGCTACAACACCCTCACTGACTCTTTCTACGAAGGCTTCCTCAAGCACGAACTCGGAGCATATTCTGGCCCCCAGTCTTGCAGTATCCCTAGCTCTCTCACTTTCGAAACTACTGTCATCCCTCATCACTCCTACGTAGATAACGCTAGTGGTCCCTTGACCCCGCAATCACTCCACTACTCCACAGGCTCTCCTCTTTCACACACCTCCTCACAGCACACACCGGAACCTACGGATTACGACTTCACTCGCCCTCAGTCTCAGGGTAGCGTGCACAGCATCGACAGCCCACACCCTGCCGACGTCCCACCGGCTATAACCAGCCAGATGTACACCACCTCCAGTGCCAGTGGTAGCACGTGTACTAGTCCCCTAACCCATGCCCCCACTCCTCTCTCAATCACTGGTAGCTCAATGAGCGGCAGTGGCCTCGATATTGCCACCCCGTTCGAGCTCAGTGCTGCAGAGGGAAGCACTGGTCTACCACTCCACGACAAGATGTACGAGTTTGCCTCTCATGGAGCTGCCGCTAACATGGTGGGAGCCATGTCTTTCCCACATGGCTACACTTCTCTGCCACCTCATGGAATCCATCCTGTTACACCAACGACATTTGGCAGTGCTGCTGGGGGTGTGTATTCCCACTATGACTACGAGCTTCTGCAACTGATGGGACCTAACCCCGATGATCTATTGGTGGATCCTTTCTGTGCAGCAGTCGTCAAGGACACCAAACCACTCGTGGCAGCGAATGTAGCAAGTCCATCTCCCTGTACCACTCCTATTCACTAGTATCACAGATAAATTTTATTGTACTCTAACTAACTATTATTATTTTCTCCATTTTTTTTCATCTCGCATACTTCGACATTCTATACTATTTTGTACACAGGGTTATACTAGAATAGCTATCTCATTCTTATTGCAGTCATCAGTAATAATCAGATAGGTACTGGTCATAATAATAATATTTACTGTAGATCTACAAGACAGACATTTTGATCGTTTTTAACTCTCACCACTTAATAAAGGACAGTTTATAACCACAGTATGGTATTATTAAAATTTTTAATCACTCCTATATACAACTTATATGTAAGTTCATCAATTCAAGTCTTCACTTTATTTGTGTTGTAAAGTTCACTTTATATCAATCACAATCACTACTATGGTAACCAGTACTTTTGTAGTACCTTATACATGACATTTTTTCTTTTGGCGTATATAAAATTAACATGCTAATTAAAATTTGTACTTACTAGCATTCTACAATGAAAACTATGTACTACAGTTATCATTAATAATATTATTATTTAGAAAGATCGATGATTGAGGTCAGCGCCATGCATGCATATATTATTGCACGCGTATACGCCAAACGTTAACATCATTAATAATAATGACAATAATATATTATTATTATCGTAAAATTTAATGCATGCAAAGGTCAATTTAACAATTATAATTATTATCCCTATAATAGTAGAATTTATATATTTCAGTATGTTATGTGTTGTAGCATGTCAACTTCAGGAAGGCACTTGAGATTTCTTTCCCTAGCCTCTTGAGCCTTTGCAGTGAACCAGATCCCTCCACACTCTTCCTTCCACTATCAGATTTAGAGTCTAGATCAGATTTGCTGACTGCTATCACAACCAGTCCAACATTCTGGACACGAATCAGTTTCAGTGTCGTGTTGCTGTATTGACTAGTGATCCTGGCAGCTGGCTGACATATCATACTGTCATCATCATCTTCATCATCACCATCATAGTCTGAGTCTGCTGTGTCCTCGTCTGATGAACTATAATCTTCACTATCATAGCACACATCAGAGTCACTCTCATGGCTGCAGCATTCTTCACATGAACAGTAACAGCAGCTGCAAGAGCACGAATCACTGTCAGAATCTGATATCCTGTCCGGGACCTTTGAATTGGTCTCACTTTCTTCGCAATTAGAGCTCCAGTACCCGCGTGGTTCACCATCAGAGCCCGGGGTCCATTGGCTTGTATCAGAATTGAATATCAAGTCACTTTCTGAATCTTTTTCAATGACAGTTTCATTTTCACAAGAATTAGCACCAGCTCCAATCTCATCAGAGAAATCACTGCAGCTATCACATTCTTCAGCATCAGATTCCAAACAAGCCTCCTCCTCTCCTTCATCACTGCAGCTGTAGTCAGCTTCACTAGTGAGTGGCTCAGTGTCATTCTGGCAGGAGGTAACACTGGCACCAGAGGATGAATCCAATATGGAGGCTGATAAGATGATTGAGGTTTGCTCCATTAGAGCTGACTCAGCACTGATAGAGTTGGAATCCAGTGAGCCAAGAGAAGTGACTGAAGTTAGTGTTGAGCTAGAGGAGGAGTCAAGCTGCTGAGAGCTGCTCAGTGAGCCAATGGATGTAGAGCTCAGCGTACATCCAAGAGAAGACACTGAAGAAGCGTCATGGCAGTCATTGTCAACTAGTTGTGTTGGATTAGCACTATAAATCTCACTATCATAGCACACATCAGAGTCACTCTCATGGCTGCAGCATTCTTCACGTGAATAGCAATTGCTGCTGCAAGAGCACGAGTCACTATCAGAATCTGTCACCCTGTACTTTGAGTCAGTCTCATCATTAAGTTTTTCGTCACAGTCTGACTCGCCATTCTCCCCATATATTATAATAATATTACAGCTTCTATGTGAGCCGCTGTCAGAATCTGTTGCCTTGTCGTTTGAATCAGTCTCATCATTTTCATCACAGTCTGAGTTGTGAGTATTTTCCCCATAGCTACTGTGTAAGACTCTGTCAGAATCTGTTGCCATGTCATTTGAATCAGTCTCATTTTCATCGCAGTCTGAGCTATGGGTATCTGAGTCACTGTCTGCCCTGTCGTTTGAATCAGTCTCATCAATTTTGTCGCAGTCTGAGTTGTGAGCATTCTCCCCATAGCTACTGTGTGAGTCACTGTCAGAATTTGTAGTCTTTTCGCTTGAATAAGCCTCATCACTTTCTTCGAAGTCTGAGCTGTCCCAGCTCCAGTGCCAGCATGGTTCACCCTCAGAGCCTGGGGTCCATTGGCTAGTGTCAGAATTGAATGTCAAATCACTTCCTGATGAATCTTCTTTCCTGCCATTTTCTGAGTCATTACTTTCACAAGCAGCACCAGCTCCAATCTCACCAGAGAAATCACTGCAGCTGATCCGGGACATTAGCTCACAATCAGAACCTATAACAGTATTGAACAATCATCACTCAATCATGAAGACTGCTTAATCTAGCATAACTTACAGTTTAGTGCTTCATCGCTTGCACTTTCTTCAGCATCAGATTCCAAACAAGCCTCCTCCTCTCCTTCATCACTGCAGCTGTAGTCAGCTTCACTAGTGAGTGGCTCAGTGTCATTCTGGCAGGAAGTAACACTGGCACCAGAGGATGAATCCGATATGGAGGATGAGATGATTGAGGTTTGCTCCATTAGAGCTGACTCAGCACTGAGAGAGTTGGAATACAGTGAGCCAAAAGAAGTGACTGAAGTTAGTGTTGAGATAGAGGATGAGTCAAGCTGCTGAGAGCTGCTCAGCTGCAGTGAACTAGTGGATGTCCAACTCAGCGTACCTCCCAGAGAGGATACTGAATAAACATCATGGCAGGCATTGCCCACTAGTTGTGTTTGGACAGCAAACTAAAATTTCAATGAAATAAAAATGAGTGTAGCTAACTTTACAATCACTTTTGCTACCTTATCTTACCTTTCTGTTACTCTCCCTGAGAGTAAAGAACAACTGTTTGCGGATGAGCATCTCCCAAACTTCCCAGCCCTGCACGAAAAATTAAATGCGTGACTCTATGATTGATTACTAATTCACCATACATACAGAGAGTGATGTCAAGGCATCATTCAGCATGAGACTAGCACAGCAGTATCCATCAGCTCCGTCTCGCTTGTAGACCAGTGCAAAGGCTCTCGGCTCAGAGGGTAGGGAGAAACATGTCACAACTTGGTCCAGTCCAACGGCAAACAGTTTCTATAAATCAAAATTCTGTTAAGTCGCTATTCTCATTAGTTAATACCAGGTATGCCCAGAACTGACCTGTTTGTTGTGAAGTAGCTCAATGCTAGTATCAGATATCATCAAGGTCGTACGACACTTTTTACTCTGTCGATTCTTGACAGTAATCGTTGCCAATTCCACCAGACTCATGTGGTTTGAGGTAGCAACATCCTCAAGCTTGATCAGCTGTGTAGTGTGTGTGTGTGCGTGTATAATAATAATAATAATTATTATTATACGTGTACCATACAAAACAAGACATACAGGCGATAATGAGCCCCGCCCACCGCACTCACTTTCGTGGGAATGGCCAGCCACTCGCCATCTTCTGATCTTCCATAACGCGATCGACGGACAGTTGATGGAATAAACTTGTTCAGTATCTTCCAACAGATAGCCTTTGGGCCGCTACTCGAGGATTTTCTTCCAAGGAAACGCATTTTCAGTGCCTTTCAGCAAAATATAATACTGGATAATGTTTTCACTGGTGAAAGTAGCTAGAACGAAAGAAACAACTGAGAAACTTTCTCGACTTCTCTCGATGAACGTTCGACCCAGATGAGTAGAACTTTGGCGTTAGGACCAGCGTAACCATTGGATCCCGATGCCATGGATACACGCGTCCACTATGTTGGTAAGATTCGCAATAATAATAATTAAATTTTCGCGATAGGGCCTATGCCAGCTATTATTAAAACAGCATAGGCTTCAAATCAATGGATGTAAACCAACAGCTACATAAGTATTTATTGGATCTACGCTACACTTGCACTGATCCACTCTTTTGCTCCCGATTCAGAGAGTATATGCTAGTTGTTGATGGGCATGCTAGGGGCATGGTTTGGTTTGATATTGCATATCCCGGGATGATTTACTTTTCGGAATTGATCGTGGTGGCAGTGCAGATGGCCTATTCACTGACAGCTGATCTATACTCTGAGTCTGACTCATGATGCTGCCCATCACACGTGTCACGGGTAGTGATAAACGTCAGAAGAATCAAGCTGACTCTGACATCCCTTTATTTATTAGGCCAGGCAAACTGAATTCGCAGTTTATCGTCACCGCCCGCATGGATTTTCAGATTTTCTCAAAATTTTCATATTTCAGATTGTATGCAGCAACTATATGGCACTTTGGCCCCGCCCCCTCGAGCGCTGCAATTGAAGGGCGTGGTCTCGGCGATCGCGAGTTCGAACCTAGCATTTCTCGCACTCTTTTACTAGTTTGAAATCTGAATAATGACCGCCCGCCCGCATGCAAAATCGAAAAGTCTGTGACGATAAACTGTGAATTTAGTTTGCCTCGCCTTATAGAGGTACGTGAGGTAATAGATTGTAGTGTGTAGATTGGTGTGTTTATTTACCTATTTGATCATGTTGATGGTTCAATGCATTAGTGGCTGTAGATGCTTTAAAAGTTTAGTCTGTGTGATCTGTCACGGTCGCCCCCATGTTCAATAATATAGGAGGTTACACAATCTGCAGGTAAACTTGACTGCTCAGGGTGTAGATATCTCACTGATTCATTGAGTGTTTGTGCCTAGGATGTAAGCTAGTGTCATATTGTTCAGGGTGGATTTTACACATTAAGGTATGTATCAAATCATGTGGTGCGTAAGGAGGTCTATCTGGTAAAGGGTCATCATGTTGTTATTTTATAAAAATTAATCATGCTGTATGTATACAATCATAGCATTACTATTGTAACCGAAAAATCTAGCAATTTGTAACCGCCAAATTATCAATACCTAATCTAATACAACGTATATAAAAAATTTTCAATTTTTGAAAAATGCACATTTTTCTGGTAAAGATCGTCAATCGCTCCATAGTTATATTATTATAATATGTTATGAGAATTCGTAAAATGACGTTAAATTGGATCATAATAATGTTGTGTATTCGATTCGTTCTTGTGTGTATATCTGGTGATCCCTTACCGGATCACCAAATTTAGCAATGGGATCATACCGCGAACTCTAAATCCCTCCATTATTTCCAACTACACCGTATTTTAAATGTATCTTCTACAGCTGCAGGTTGATGGGTAATTTCCTCTCTCAGCAGTGAATCTAAAATTAATGCAAGAAAAATGAGAAAAGAACTACATTAAGACTATAGGAACATGTGATGGTCGTTGGAGCCAACCTCACCTATGACGGAGCACTTGCAATGGCCAAGAAGGCACCGAGTCCAGATAAGAACTAGCAACTGAACACCACCATCTTTATAGAGTATGTCCTCATACCCAGATTTTTAGCACAATAAAATTTATTGATATCTTTTTCCATCTGACTAAACTTTAATATAATTATTATAGTGGGAGAGATTTTTTGGTTCTAGCTAATTAATCAGCTGCTATCATCTCTTTTGTGCACTGGTATGCCCCTTTAATGCTTGATTACTGTATAGCGGGAAACATTTGCGAAGTTTTTTATTTAGTGAATTCGGTATAGACTGCCAAATTAAAACTCGCCAATTGGACTTAACATACGTGTGCCTATGGCGGTAAGGATTTAAATCACCAAATTTAAACCCTACGTTGGCTTTTTAATTAATGTCCAAGTTTAATCAGAGTCATGATCATAGAAAAGTTAAGCAGATCACACAGTGTCAGATAAAAGCTTATAATATTATTATCTGCATAAGAAATTTTTATGAAAACTGACTGTGGTAACATCAATAATATTTGTGCGGAAGACATACAAAAACAAACAATAATAATTATTATGCTGTCATGTCACTAGGGTCTGTCAAGTATATTTTGTTGCATGTGCTTTTAATTGGCTGTACTACTAGCTAAGAGCACTATCACAGCTTGATCTCGTATTATTATTATGTTCAGCTGGAGTACATAAATCTTCACAATCGCTACCGATTGTGGTAAACATTGTACTGCCACTTCCACCACTGCACGACAGACCGCTGACTAGCACATACTCCCTACTGTCCATGCTGTAGTTGTAAGCATTGGCCAACGGATCAAGTAGTTGAGTTAGGCACTGCTTCTCTGATTCATCTACAGTAGCCGGGTGCAAGTTCTCCACTAGGTTTTTATCCATTGCTCTAGATCTTGTGGTTTGTTGTTGGTGCAGGTGTTCTTCACCATCAGTATCACTGTTCTGACCAACATTTGACCCACAAGATATACTACTGTTTATTATTTTGTGGGATATGCTAGTTGAGTTTGGATCTCCTGGTAGTGTTGTGTGGCTGGAAGTTGGGATACAGTCTAGCTCATTCAGTACTGTGTCCAGTGAGTGGAACGAAGGAGACTTTAGTTGCAGGTCGATCGGAACTGGGAAAAAGTCCACATCAAGTGGCTCCTCCTGCATGTGTGTTATCAAAACAATAATTATTATTATTATGCAATACTAATTTCCTTAATACATCATCTTCACATCATTATTATGTAAATTTATCGTGTATTATAGTTATTGCTATATATGTTTCCTCAAAGTAAAATACATCATGCAGCAGTGTACTTAACATGATTAAGGGCTGCTGGAGCAGATCGAGGTCTTTACGTACACATTTCCGACATTATCATAATAATAATAATTATGTAACTTCATCGTGTCTAATTATTGTTATGTTTCCTCAAGGTACAATCAGTCTTGCCGCAGCGTGATTGACATGATTGAGATCAGCAGAGGCAGAGGTATTTTACTTGTATACACAGAAATGGAGGAAACGGAAAAAGTAACTGATATCGAGATTAATATTGATAACGACATGTCAGGTCCTGGAGGTGTAGCTCTATAGCTATATAGCTGCACTGCCATAAAATTCAATCGGCAATATAGAATGGAATGTTAATTTATCTGCTAGTATTTATTAGGAAATCCCCAGAGTAAAGTGATAAGCATTCCATGATACCATAGCAACCATGGCTACACATGAAGTCATCAGGACTTATCATAATTTTAGGTGTCATACTGTCTCTTAATATACTCATACTACTAACTTACGCTTACATTTTGCCACTTAATCCATTCAGCATGAATGTCCTGTTGAAATTTGATTTTTTCTTGCCTGAATGTAAAATTATAGGGTTTATTAATAGTTATTAAAATACTCATTATCATGTGGCTCCATACCTTGTATCTACTCTTCTGAGAACGAGACAAAATCCAAGTAGGGTACAAAGTGCAACGGGAAATAGGATTAACAATGCCATCCACTGAAGACTGGTATTCCCTGTAGTCATAAGTATGGCAACTTATTAATCAGGATCTCTCTCCCTCCCTCCCTCCCTCCCTCCCTCCCCACTCTATCTCTGTATCAGCCCTCCTCTCCAACTATTTATGTGCAAACTTTAACACTCATCAACATTGCAAATTGGAGTATGCACAGTGGGCAAAAATAATTATTAATGTCACAGTAACCATGTACATAAAAGTCGAGTTATGTATGTACATAACATCACAGTACTATATAGATAGTTACATAACCATGTAAGCCATAGAAACTCACCACTTCCTTGTATTGCTGATGAGGCAAGTGTAGGAGGAGTGGGAGTATCAAATGACAGGCTGCTGATTGAAGTCAGCTCCTCACTAGGGATGGTAACTGGAGTAGATTGAGGCTTTACTGCTGATATAGAGGACTGCTGCATGCCTCTCATAGCTGCTGTAGATGACATCTTTTGAGTTGATGTGTGGTATATTAGTGTTGCCATATTCATAGAAGTTTCGGTATGCTGTGGCAAACTGGACGACGAAGCAGCTGCTATATAATATAAAAAGTAATAATTATTGAGATCACGGATCACATGTAAATGCCATCCTATATTATAATATTATACTATGGACATCATGCAGCAATACTAGTGTGCATAGTCAGCATTAGATCAAGATATCCATGCAATGCAAGTACCGGGCATATTAATCGGACACCTGATATGAGACTACTTAACTAATTAGGTCAGTTCAGTTATTTTTACCAGTAGTGCCTGGGAGGTAGCTACACATTCCCAGCCATATGCAGTTCACGCATGCAACATTGTGGAGTCAGGACTAGGCCTGGGAAGTGATCACGAACCAATAACAATTATTGGTAGTCATGCTCAAATGTAAAATTACATTCTAATAATTAGGCATTAGCTATCCACAAGTTTTAGAGTACGGTCACGTCACTTAGCCTAATCTTAGGCTAGTTTCCTTCTCAGCTATACAATCAAGCTTAGATATGATCTGATTAAAGCATGCTTACTACGAAACATGATCAGGTTGATATTATTACAAAAAAAGTAATGATTGAATGATTGAACTAACTTTCTTTGGTGAAGTTGCATTTAATTTCTTCAAGTGTGAGAACATATGGGAAGATATGCTCTCTATTATCTGCTATATAACAGCCATAGTAGGAGCATTCCAAATCTGTGGCCGCCAGGATCTCGGAATTTGGTGCCACCAGTATCTCTCTCTCGTCCATTGCACTCCCAAGGTACTCATAACGTATTTGGGACCCTCCAGGTGTGCTCACCTAAAATACCAACAGTAATATTAATTCTACAATCACGTCAGCTAGTGATGTTTATGTTAGAGAGTATGCTCATAGTGCTAGTGTTTATTTTATGTTCGAAGGTATGTTAAAGAACAATATTTATCCATAGGCTGGTGGCTCAATGCTAGCAGTCTATGAGGACACCCGGCCTGAAATTAGGATACCTTGCATGCATGGTCCCAGCTACATAGAGAAGTACACAAAACTATCCCAGAAATGGAGACACTTTCTTTAATCATGATCCACTATATAAAACTGTCCCAACGGTGATACTGTCTGGAATTTGGTTTGAGAGGGAGTGTATCTATATACACAGCAGCTGTTTCTAATTACCACGTTTTTTGTCAATATAACAATAGCTTAGTGATATCGAGGTAATCTTTTAGTAGAAAAGGTTTTAGCTAAGTGTATTGCCAAAAATTAGCCCTTACGTCTGAATTATTGTGGCCAGTGATCATACATTCTTCAAAGATGTAAACATCAGTCACATAGATGCCACCGGAACTCAGGCTCAGCTTTGCTTCAGTTTTATTGCATTCTATATCAAATCGGATATTCTCAATGAGTTCTGCTTTATCAGAACCTGAGTCAGGGAAACCTAGAGGGAGGAGAGAGAGAGAGAGAGAGAGAGAGAGAGAGAGAGAGAGAGAGAGAGAGAGAGAGAGAGAGAGAGAGAGAGAGAGAGAGAGAGAGAGAGAGAGAGAGAGAGAGAGAGAGAGAGAGAGAGAGAGAGAGAGAGAGAGAGAGAGAGAGAGAGAGAGAGAGAGAGAGAGAGAGAGAGAGGGGGGGGGTGGCGTGGGAGATCAACTTAATACTGAATACAGCTGGCAAAGTACTAGTGCAACGGTTGAATGCACTGGTGCACACCCAATGTTGCATGCATGCTGGCTGCACAATAATGATTTTATCAGCTTACCACGACTTTCACACTGAGCTCTCACTGACAGAGCCATCAGCAGCCATGTGAACACATAAATACCACCAATAGCCATGGCTTTCATATCATTGTACACGGTTGTCTTCATTTCATGTCAGCTGCTCCGATGCTGTATGGCCGCGACTCAGCCACTATTAACGAATTCCAGGAACTCTTTTTGTCCACCTCGGTATCCTATAGCTAGTGTATACGTACTATCAGCCCACATGCCAATGTTCGTAGTGGGAGTGTTCGACCGCACCGCGCCACACTGCAACCCTCGGGCGACCGCGTGGATCGTGGGAGCTGGACTGCAAGCCTTTGTCGTTATGCAAACTATCGACGCATACTAAGTACTACTGCATAGCTCTCATGATATTATAGTGAATAGGTACACTGTAGTTTTAATGATAACCTCGTGAGCCTGAGTGACGTGAGGCCCATGCAGGGAGGCGGGGCTCGTGCGATTTGCAAATGTGCTACCTCATAATAATACATGCTCGTGCACATGCACGTAATGACCCTACAGTGCACACCATTTTCCCGGGCACCAGTCACCTTATATTAATGCTAAAAATAAATTATTCTACTAGATTTGGAGAATAAGCATTATTTTGTCATCATGCAAACTTGGCACAGAACTCGTTAGCTAGCCCCACCCAGTTTTCAAGGTGCATGCTGCAGGGGTGGGGGTGGGGCTTGTAAGTGCCACACGAACAGTTATTGCACACTATCTAGTGCCAGAATCTGCCACATCCTACAACTTTCGAAATTTCAATGCAGTCCCCCACCATCACAGTCTCATGCATCTGTCAGTCTGGTGCACAAGATTACATGTATACCAAGCTCAAGCACTGTTTCTAATATGCATGAGGGTTAAATCATTTTACTGTCATAATTATGATAAAATTATGGATCCACCCAGGATCTATCAATACTGAATATGAAGACACCAAATTTATTAGTACATTATTGTAGCTAAGCTGTTTCTGAAATCATTGATAGTTCATAATGGTACACTTTATACAAAATTTTAATGTAGATGCCATCTAGTTATTGGTGGGGAATCATAGGATTATCATCAACTGGAAGAATATTAAAGTCTGTTGTTCTAGTTGTTGGAGTATTTCCAGTGAATGAGTTGAGGTCAAATGATGGTACATAGCCATAGTAGCCACTCTCATTGGAAGAACAACGTGAGTCTGGCTTACAACCTTCGGTTGGCGAGACAGTGTTACTAAGAGTGCCACCTACTTCAGTAACGCTATCATCAAACATTTTCATGGCTTGAGTATCAAGGCAGTGTAAATTATTACGTGTGAGAGAGCCGCTTACTGTATGCAATGAATCATCTGGTATGTATCCCTGACTGTTTCTCATATCTGAGTTGATGCCCTCACTCTGAGGCTCGTGGCTAGCAATGTTATCCATAAAAGAAAAATGAAGTGGTGGAGAGTATTCTGATGATCCCTGTACATTACTGATGGACTTGTTCATTTCATGTTCAGAGAGATGATCATCTTCAGCAGTGAGGTCTAGAGCGTTATCTTCTTCAAAATGATCTCCATGACATGGCTTAGCATTCCACCATGACTGGCTTTTAACTGTATGTGATTGAATGTATTCAGATGAGCATGGTGTGCTCGTTTTTCCCCCATTTAAATTCTCTCCTGAAAGTGTATATGTGACTGGAGAATCAGCTACCTTCTTTTCTTTGTTCAGCTCTTTCCTACTAAGTGCTTTCAAATTTTCTTCCGATTGAGCGAAAGAGGAAAATGTGCTATTCTGAGAATCAGGAGTCTCAGAATGTAAATGTATTACCGTGTGTATATTATTTTCCTGTTCAAAGCTAGCAGAATCGTTTGAAAAGTCATCAAGTGTCAAGCAGTCTTCAAGTCCGAGGTCGCTGTTGTCTAAGTCAATTATCTCTTCCTTCTGTACTCTCTTTTGTGGAGAGAAATTCCAATAGTGTTTCACGAATCGGGAGTCAAGGTGACAATAAGACAGTTCAGGAAGGGGACCATGAGTAGAAATCGGTGTATGAATGGAGAAGTCATCCGATCCCATTGCGCTGTCATCGAGACTAATTTCTGCTAAATGTTTACAGTTATTCTCACTTGGAGTCGGTGATTCATAACTGGGAATACTGGAAATACAATGTGTAGTCATACTGTATTGTGTTTCACTGTTCGCTCCATTGATACTAAGGTTCGTTTGTTCCTCTGAGTCATCTCTTTCAGTGGTAGGTTTCACACTTGACTGATTCACTGCCATAATGTTATTTTTGTGGGGTATACTTGACCTGTAATTAGGGCTTATACCTGTGTAGCTAGAGTGGCCTCTGCTGGCATCATTTGAGTGTAATGTAATTTGTATGTGCTCCTTTAATGAGATCCGATTCTGTGTGGGACTCAAACTTTGTAGTACGTCCATGCTGATAACCGATATTTTGTCATTGTGCTGAAAGATTGCTGGTGTTTCAACACTAACTGGAGCATGGGAAGGGTCAAACATCTGCATATAAATATTATGTAAAATTAATTTTTTATTTGCACCAGATGTGGAAATTTGTCTGATAATGAAAATGTAATCCTCTGAAGCACATTGTGCATCTATTCATTAGCTATTATAATTAGTATTAAGTATTAAATTTTTGCAAGCTTTAATAAAACTAGCTGCATGTTGATGTTAGCTCACCATGTCGTTCTTGTTGTAGACAAAGAAAATTTTGTTCTTGCTCTTCCTGTAAAGAATGCAGTGAAGTAAATTTAGATAAGCTAGACCATCAATATATTTCTTACCTTGTTTTTAGGCACCAAATCCAAACCAACACAGCCAACATCAAAACCACAATAGTCACTGTTCCAAACGTTACTGGTAATAGCAATGACACCGTCATTCCTGGATATCCCTTTGTATCAGCATCTATTTCCAGATATTCAGAATCTGTCTCGTAATCAGTGGTACTAGTCAGGGCTGAAGCAGACACTGTAATGGAAAAGAGAGGGAGTATTATTGTAGTACCTTGAGCGGCCCAGGGTTTCATCCAGTGGGGGAAAGCTTCCCCTCCAAACTCCCTAGGTTCCCCCCTAAGAATTTGGCTTTAATTTAATTAAGCATCATAATATTACAACAAGGCACATGAAATCAAACCACTAAATTTTCTCTTTGATCAAAAGTTACCCAAAAACAATCTGGAGAAATTGAATAACTCCTAAAAACAAGGAACTTGGCATACTAAATACACCCACTCATTTGTCGTGCTTCCACCTTTGTCACTAGATGAAAGTTTAACTAGACTAAGTTTAACCTGCCTTCTATTGTGAACACATAAAAAATGTATATCCCAGTTAAAGAGGTGTAAATCAAGATAGCTATTTATAATAATTATGACAGATATGCAGTGTTCTGATCAGAGAGGCATCCTTATCTCAGACACATGCATTTATATCTTGACATAGTTGTACTTCAATCGTTGGACTGAGCTAGAAAGTATATTATACATGTAGCTAAGTTTGAGCTTTGAAATTTGAAATTGGTGGGGAAAATTTCTGAACATCATGTTTGCATACGTGCACATGTAAGAGTTTGACCATGTGTCCGGTAGGTTTGAGGAAGCTAATGGTAAAGTATTTAATCTATAGACCATTTCCTTGTGCACACATGCCAGCTCATGTTTCCCTTACAGTGAGCCACAAAGGCAGTCTTATCAACATAAAACATTAGACCCCACTTGCTATACCACTACCAGGACATAGTGCTTCAGAAATATATATCATGATGAAATGGATGAGCAATCATACGTGACCATTTCCTCGTTCACTGCCTAGGCAGACACTAGCTTAGGTTTCCCTTCCTATACCTCAAGTAGTGGGAGCAGGCATTTCAGGGGAAGGAACCCATATAGCGTAGCTACAGTAGCCAGATGCAGAGCTGCAATTAACATACCAAGATAATGTGTCTCCAAGTCAAGTCGATACTATTATATGTATAGTGTAAAGGACTGTGTGCTGGCAAATGCTATAATACGTACATAATAGTTATCTGACAGTAATTGGGGTGCATGAGATGCATGATTGAATGCACCCCAATGACTGTCAGATAACTACATGTACATGTATATAATATGTATTTTGTTGGTAGTTGATCTCTGTTTATCATTGGCGTACTTGATGATGACCCAACCCCTTCCCATAGCCGGTAAATTGCCTATAAAAACTTTGGTTGCTAGGCAACTACCAACAAATCGTATTGCATTATCCATGCATGGTGAATAATTTTATGAATGGGAACTACGTCTAATACAATGTCATGTATAGCTCAGCTAAGTGGCTATATAGCTAACAGGCAGGTACTATTATGGTATGAGTGCAGCTCTATACAAGGAATGATACCCAGTATCTAATAATTGCCGAAGTGTGAAATTACATAAGGGTATAAAATACTATTATAGGTAATAATACAATGTCATGCTTTGTACTAGCTCCATGCTATTTCATGTATCCTCTGCATTCCTGAGCATTATCTATAGGATCAGTTCAAGATACACTCGATTAATTTTTACAAATGCAGTCATGTAATCTAATACAATGACATGATTGTCCAAACACATACCTTAATAATAATATTAAAATCTGACACTATTAGTTTTAGCTCTCCCCCGGAACTATTGGTATTGTACATGAACTAACCTGTTACTCTAACATTGGTATGTCTGGTGGTGACTGTAGGAGTGTCTACTGGGTTTCCTCCTGCATGTTGCACACATACAGAGCATGATAATTGAGTTATTCCAATGAATAAAATTTTAACAATGCAAGCCCAAATTTAATATCAAGATTGGGTATTATAATTATTATGCATGGATGTGCATTGCATCATTGTTATTAACTCTTAATTGTAAGTAACAATAATAATTACATACAAGCAAAAGTAATGTTTATCACATGACATTGTGTGGCTCTAATCTACTAACCTGCAAAGGTACGAGTTTGTGTGGCAATTATTGAAGATGATGATGTAGGTGTCAAAACCATTGAAGATTTGCCTGCATTGTCACAATAATATTATAGTTACTATTACATAATGATTATTATAAGGCCACTCAGAAACACTCAATTATGATTGAGATGTCATAGCCATGCAGAACACTAGGGCCAATCTGTCATGTAGTCATGTGGGTGATACAGTGTAACCAAATACTACTACCAGATTGTTGTTATTGTTAAAATTAGATATTGGGCACCTTAAAATAATTTGTAGTCAGTTGCGCTAGTTCAATAACAATTCTGACTGGACTGAATTATTAAGGCAGGACTAATGATACAATGAACATTACTTACCAGTGGAAACCGTAGCAGCTGGAATGGTTGTACTTGTAACCGTTAAACTTGATGTGAGCGAAGCTGCAATAGTTAATATTGTGAATGGACTAGATGTGACAAAATATTCATCTGAAATGGTTACGTACCAGGAGAATCAAATGAACAACTTATAGGTGGAGTATGATATAGTTGATATATATCCGTTGAAAAGCATGTGCTAATGTAACATGTCGATCCTGGAACAAGCATATTTTGACCATTGTCCAACAAAGTGTATGGACCAGCAAGATTAACAGAGCCAAAATACTGCACAAAGCAGATTGATTCATTCTGAAAAAAAATGGATACACTATAGTTTAATGGATACACTATAGTTTAATCTCTATACCTGAAAGTTGTCACTGCTACAGTTAAGTAGCAACTCAAATGGCATTGTAATTCCATTAACTTGATCGACGTTAGGATAACGAACTGTTATTTGGTTCAAATGTGAACAGTCAATTTGCGGCATGCTGATGTCAGCACTAGTGAGGGGAGTAACTGTTGTCCATTGGGAACCTATAAACAAGGAATAAATCATCACCTGGTCTGCTGATCATAGTGATAGTAGCAAATTAACATGCACTCAGTGTATATGGCTCTAGTCAGTGTATTAAACACTCACCACACAGACTATCACTGCTTGTAGCTGATGGAGAGCACAGAGCCGCGGATGACAGATCCAAGATCTCAGTGGATCCGTCACTATTGCTGGCTTGAACAACCACGATCCATAATGCTGCTAGTACAAGAGTTGATCTTGGAGCGGTTATTGCTTTGATTGGGAGCATCGTGGCTAGCTGCTCTGCTTTGCTTGCTTGTCCCATGGCCACATGCGGCACGTTGAGCCCTTTATGTGGAAAATCCTAAGACGGAAACTATTACGTGGGCTAGCTGGAATATGCGGAAACAGTGACCATGGATATGGAATCACGTCCATCCATGTATATGTATGCATGCAAGCCCCGCCCATGAATCCACCCACGCGTGCATAATAAAAGAAAGTAAAAAATATTGGTATACAGGTTCCCCCCAAACACATACCGGTATTCTCAAACAGTTTAAAACATAGTTCATGAATAAAGGGAATACTACAGTGGCAGTTCAAGCTATAATAATTGTTAGTCTAATGTTTATTCAAAATATTGAATTAATGTTCCTGAACATAGACTGATTGGATATTCTGCGGAGATAAATTAAAATCTGTTGATTATAAGCTTGATCATTATCTATGATTTGATGCTTTTAGTACTGAATATATATTGTTATGTGGCTTTCCATTGTATGTTGATTAATCCTGGAAGTAGTAGTCAAAGTAGATGTATCCAGTGTCACAGCGCTTCCTCACGTTGAAGTGTGAGATGAAGAGGAAGCCTCAATTGCAGCTGCAGGCACAATGGCGGTGTACGTGACAACTAAAATATATAACATTTCTATAGGATTGAAGGTGTTTGGACAAGAACTTGTAGGATGACAGTACAGTTAACATTGACAAGTGTAAAGGTGTATATTTAGCTACCTGCTAGACATGTTAATAATATCTAGAATAATATTATGGATAGTAAAATGTTAGCTAGGCTTAGCAGTATCTACAGAAAGCAGCACCTATTGAATCAGAATGGAGAGCCACTCCCCAACTGACCAGCCTAGAATAATTCTAAGTGCACTGTTCTTGTTTGGTCAAAATTAATATTATTATTGCGTAGTTACATCCCTAGTAGCAATAATTATTTATGAAACAGTAAAGGTATTGAATTGTGAAATTTGGCACAGATACAGGTGAATATGGAAAATTATCCTTAAAGTTTATCATCTGTTTTTATTTTCAAGTTATGCCATTTGACGATTACGTAACATTGCATAAGCGTGATGTGTCTATTTTCAATGGAAAGGAAACCTAGCCACTGAACGCGAACTACATCCTGTCCAAGCCCCGCCCCTCTTAGGTATACTCCTACCGTTTATGGGTGTAGCTCGTAACGACTAAACCACAATGGCGGAGCAAGCAGTATTAAATTTTAGGAAACCTAGCGGCCAAGAGGGTGAGAAAATGAGTATGGATGAATATTAATCAACAAAAAACAAGTGCCAGTAACTCTGTAGAGTTAATTAATGTGTTGGGGGGCGGGGGGGGGGGGGGGGGGCGCAGCGTGGGCTAGCTGAACCGATACCTTCATCCATAATTTTGTATCCCAACACACGCTTCTGCTCCATAACTATACATACAAGTAGTAGGAGCCCTGATTCATAGAAATATGGACTGGGAGGGAGCTGTGGGTGGCTGTGTGTAGACCTGTGTGCTATTACATGTATCCTTTTATGTTTGTGAATGTTATCCAGCCCTACCCCTCACTGTTGATAACGTGTATGAGGCGGTGAAGACAGTGAGGCTGAGCTGGAGAAAGCTGGCCAAGGAGCTGATGGACTGGGATGAATGGAATAGTGATGATCGAAAGAAGCTAAATGCCATCAAGTGTGAGAATGTCTCTGATGATGCTTGTCTGCAAGCTGTGGTGGCAGCATTCCTCCGAGGGGAAGGTTGCAAACAACCCTCATGGAGGAAGCTGATCCATGCATTACTCTGGGCAGGAGAGACCGATGTGGCTGAAAAGATCAAGACCAATGCTGAACCACGCCAAGGTGAGTGGGTCTCGGTGTGGAGAGGGAGATGATGATTAAACTTACATGTACATAATGTATGCACCCTAGCAGGAGCTCCTGACCCTAGCTTATTAGGATCAGATTGTTATGTGCTTGCGAGAGCATGTACATGTGAGAATGTGTGAATATTATGTGTGTGTAACTATGTGACTGTATATGTACATGTATGTGTGTGTGTGTGTGTGTGCATGTGTGTTATGCTGTGTGTACACAGTACCCTGTACACTTAGTGACTGAGTAGCATAATCAAATTATTTTTGCTTGTAACAATGTACCATAGATCAAAATTGTTGTGTAGTCTAATTTTCATTGCATACACGAACCTATGTATTATGTCATCATATTAACTAACACGCACAAAATATTTTGTGTATTTAATTTTCGTCAGGAAAGATCGTTGACGAAAAATTTTTAACGACAAAAATTTCCCGATCTACGGTACGTATGACACAATGATCAAAGCTCAAGGGGTTATCCTTATAAACTTCCTTAGCGCTGGCCATGGTCAAGTGTTACTGCATGCACATAACTCTGTCCCCCCCCCCCCCCCCCCCCCAGACCCAACTATGACAGTGGATAATGTCACTCAAGTACTGAACAAGATTCCTGAAGATAAATGGATAAGGGTGATGGATAGATATGGAGGTGGACTTGAAATTCCCGAGCCACTGCTGAAGGAGATCCAGAGGAGATACTCCACTGACACAGAGAAGATCCATGCTTGTGCAGACTACTATGTGAACTGCCATCCTGACTCTGAGTGGGAACATCTTACTGCCAGACTGTATTTAAAGAAGGAATTTGCCTTAGCAAGGGAATCCAAGTCATTCATGTTAACAGGTAAAAATACTACCACTATTTATAGTATAGCCACTGATGCCGTATACGTAGAAATTTTCGCCGGGAGAAAATTTTCCCCCATTTCGCCACCTATGCTCTCATTGACACAAATAAATTTTTATCACACCATTTTTTTGTCCTGTGTTAAAGATTACATACGCATTGGCGATAATTTTTCCACCTAATTTTTCTGCAATACAAGAGTACACAGGGGCGTAGTCACCGGTCAGGTATTTAGGTATCTACCTGACCACTTTTTCTCCAAGCTACCTGAACGATTACTGATTCAAAATGGGCGGAGCCTGCTGGCCTCGCTGGCAAATTGAATCGTATTTGACATCAACTGTGCCTGGTTATTTAGATCATACTATGATAGAGATCGCCATGCATCTAGACCTCAAATTTACCTTCAGGATGAATCAGAAACGTTCTCGGAAGGTCTAAAAATCCAATATTTTCCTGGGAAAGCATGCCCCTTTGCACATGCGCACATTTTAGTGCCACGCCCACTTAAATTACCTGATCACTCAAAATTTCGTGGCTACGGCCCTGGTACATGAAGCTAGGCTTGGTGAAATTTTTATCTAGCAAATATTTTCACGTATACACAAGTAACAGTATATTATTGTACTACTGACATGTTCGTATGATAAAGCTACTGGTACGACTACTGTGCTCATTAATTAGCACTGTCTCGTTTGCCATGCACCTCTGTATACTGGTATGATTTATTGTGAGGTCTAGTAGTACCCTCTTCCCCCAGACCCCTCTCTAACAGTGGATAATATCAGTCACGTCATGGAGAAGGTGGAGCCAAAAGTTAAGGCACAGGTGTGGGTGGATGCTTGTGGTCCTCCAATGGAGGAGGATAAGATGGAGGAGTTGTGCATGTCTGGGAAGGAGGATGAATGTGCTGACTTGTATGTCAACTACAACCCATATTCTTCATGGGAATATCTTGCCCGGTCACTATACCGTCATGACCAGGTGGCTGCAGTTGAGAAAGTGAGGTCATATCTCCCTCCTAGAGGTGAGCCTTGCTTTACATGTGTTACTATGGTAACCTAATAATGGTACATTCCTGGATAGGTAGTTACCTAACAAGTATGGGGGGATAAGCAGGATACCTCAACCTATAAATAATAATTATTTTGTGCCATGAATAGTTAGTGGTAAAATACTGCCACTATACTGTAGCATAACCACTGATGCCTTATACGTAGAACTTTTCACCAAGCTCTCTCAGTCTGTGTAGACTCGCGACCGATTGACGGTACGACTCCGCCCATCGCTTCGAACCGCTTAAAGTGTGCTTTTTCCTGCCATTCTTCCCACTACACGCTCCATTAATACAGCTTTACAGAGCCCCACGGAATCGCTGAAGAAGCGGCTATTCTTTGATCCTCGGCAATACTTTTTGCCTGAAGCGCATTTGACAGTGCAATATGACTTTGCGGTTAGTGCAATATCGTTGCGGTTAGTGCAATATGAGTTTGCGGTTAGTGCAATATGGCATATATTTTACTTAAGGTCCTAGAAAAAATTTTCCTCTGGCTTTATAGCCAAGCTATGGGTGTCTCAAACAGCTTTAGTAGCAAATAGGAGACCATACTGGCGGTCAATAGATCTACAGAGCCACCAGCACTAGCACTACGTTACACAGGCATTGCTTAATACTGATTATATCCCGTTACTATGTTGTTGCTTTGACCGTGAGATCTGGACTGCGCTGAATGAAGGTGATTCTATGCTTGAAGCAGCTGAGGAGCAACTATCTCAGCCGGGTCTCGTGTGACACCCCCTTCTACACATGCGAGACTCGTCGCACAACAGTTTTTAGTGGTAGTGAAGGAGAGAGACTACGTGGCGCTCAAAAGACCCACCAGTACTAGCACTTGTACTGCATGTCAGTGGGCTCAGCTCAGTCCCCATTTAAGTTTTGCCAGAAAGCAAGGTTTTTGCTAATTTAAACCTTGATAGAGCTACATATTTTACCATCATTCCAAAAATCAATCATGCAGACAAAAATTAAAACTCAATTTCTGCCTATTTCTTCCTTTTTGATGCATTTTGTTTAATACAATTCAAATTCATGACAGGTCTTCTAACGAAATTTAACTACTCCATTCTGAGTATCTACACTATTTTAAATACCTCATTAAATTCAAAAGATCAAAGTATATTATGCATACCAAGGATTGCATATGCATTGGCGAAAAATATTCCACCTAAATGTTTTTGCAATACAAAAGTGCACGTAACTGGGCCTGGCGAAATTTAATCCAACAAAATTTTGCACATACACAGTACTGACATACTTGTATGATAAAGCCACTGGTAAAACTACTGTGCTCGTTAATTATCCCTGTCTGGTTTGCCATGCAATCACCCTATACTAGCATGAGCTTGTGTGGTTTAGTGTGAGGTCTAGTAGTGATAATTGTCCACTCTCTTCCCCCCAGACCCCACTCTAACAGTGGACAACGTCAGTCGTGTCATGGAGAAAGTGGAACCAAAAGTGAAGGCACAGGTTTGGGTGGATGCTTGTGCTGCTCCAATGGAGTTGAAGAAGATGGAGAAGTTATGCACGTCTGGGAAGGAGGACGAATGTGCTGACTTGTATGTCAACTGCAGCCTATATTCTTCATGGGAATATCTTGCCCGGTCACTATACCGTCATGACCAGGTGGCTGCAGTTGAGGAAGTGAGGTCATATCTCCCCCCTAGAGGTGAGCCTTGCTTTATACATATTGCTATGAACATGTACATGATGTAACCTACCAATAGGTAATTACCTAATAAGAACGGGTATACACGTCAACAAATGTATTTTTGTTATAGATTGCGTGGAACATTAAATTTTTTGTGCTATGATTATTTTAAATTATATACAAACATTAAATTTTGCCTTGCATAGACCTCACTATAACTACTGAGAAACTTATGGAACTGTTTGCACCAATGAACCCCGAGGAGGTAGATGAGCTTGGTGATGAAGAGCATCTAGACCAACCACAGTCTGAGATAGCCAGAATACAGAAGGACTACTGGAGCCCTGCCCAGAGGAAAGAGGCCTACCTAGACCTCTATGTCCATCAACATCCCTGCCCCACTTGGAGCAATGTTTTCTACGTACTCCGCAATTTCAATCTTCACCAACAGGCTGACTTGGTCGAAAACACTTATGTCAAAGGTACACAAGATGCACTGTAGTGAGACTGTTGTATACATATCAATCATCAACACTGCATGAGTTTCAATAGGAAGCCCTGTATAATATTATTATGTATCCAGCCACCCTGTCACCGCTGAGTGTTCTGTGGTATAGACCATTCGTCCTCTGCTTCTCTGTTATGTACTGGAGTATTGTTATGTTGTACGGTTATACCGTATGGCGGGTAATTTTCGTGGGGTCTAATTTTCGTGGAAAGTCCGAAAAGGCCCTCAGAATTAATTTTCGTGGTTCTAACAGCAACCAATCCAGGGGCATGGCACTGTTGCATAAACGATGATGTAATCGATACACGCGTTCACGATCTTCCTTGTTACTAAGCCATACCTACAGAGACTTGGACAAATAGCATGAGATAGAAGAATATTAGTGTCAAACATCTATCAGCTGGATGACAGTGGCTACTGTTGCTTGCTATACTGGAAAGTAATGGCCGTGCTGCCATGATGTTTGTGGCCACGCCCATCATCATGGACTCGCATAGTACCATATCACCGTAGGCATTAATTTTGTGGGTGGGAAAATTTTATGACTGCCAAGTCAACCACGAAAATTAGCACCCCACGATAATTACCCGCCATACGGTATGCACAAGCAGTGCAGCTTTTATTACCCCACACACATGCGCAAGGGATAAAATAATCGGTTGTGTTGTCATTGTTATCGTTGTCACTAGCACAAAAATCTGAGGTGTAGGCACCTGAGCGACTAGCAAGCACAATGAATCAGTCGCATAATTTTTGTGAAAAGCAGGCTTCAGAGTGCTTAGAATCGAGGGACATGGTCCATGAGCATCACAAATAGTACCCTTTTATTAGCCTTCGTAACCACGCCTATCGATAGTCAATTATTGCATTATGCATGCAGGCCTTGTGCTTTCTGCTCATGTGCATAACAAATATTATGAACTGGTAAAGGTCGTCAATAATGCTAGTGGGATAATTATGTTTGGCTGCTAGCTATGCGCAGACTGGAATGCAAAGCCCTATTGAATCAAAATGTAAGATACCTATATCTACCTAGTCTACATCTGGTGCAGAGAGAGAGAGTCAGTGGCTTGGCTTATATCACCAGGAGCCCTATACCGTAGAGCGGGAAATTTATAAACCAAGCTTTAACCACCACATTAATTTTATGATTGGATGTGTATACATGTATGTGTGTGATATCGGATGTTCAATACCGTACTGGCAGGATCAAAAAGTACACTAACAAGATTTGTAGGGATAATCACATCCACTGTACATCCCTACGCTTGCTTTTTGAGTAGGTGCAGGAATTACAATGTCTGTAATGCGATGATCAAAACTGATTATCCCCCCACGTCATATACATGTATGCATGAGGATAGTGGATAAGATGAGTTTCATACAACATTCGAATTAATTAACACAAGGATAGCACCAATGGGTCACTATCAATATAGGTGCATGAAAATCGAGAAAATTAAGAGTAGGGATGTACCGTAGGTCAGGTTTTAACTGCGAGTATCTATTAATTGCAAATTGCGAGTTTTTGTACGTTTCGCAATTAATAGATTCGCAAACATAAATGTGCACGTATACTACAGTACCGTACGGGATCGTCTATCGCAATTATTGGATTCACAATTTGGCCCGACTTGACTACAACGCAATTATTAAACTACGCAATTAAAACCTGTCCTATGGTATAGTGGATATGATTATCCCTACAAATCTTGTTTGTCATTTTTTGATCCTGCCATCCCTACTTCATCTTTCAATGAATGCACAGGAGTGCAGAACCCTCACCGCTACGTGCATGCATATAATATAGCATGGCTCACTGTGCATAATACTATGCATGTACGATGCAAGGAGTATTGAACTACATACCCTATACACCTGAACTGTTATAGGTTGTGGTACTACTGAACTACATACCCTGCACCCGGTAAACAGGGTTCTGGTACTAGTTTAGAGTCAGTGATCTAAGAGTTGGGGGAAGGCATCTGGCTATGCCACTATATAAACTAAAAGCCTCTGTCAACCACTTGAGAGCCACTGCCTGTTTACACTGTTACTGCATTGACAGCTGACCAGCAAAGCACGGAATGGCAATCAGTCATGTAGTTGAAGTAGGTGCCATGTAAACACAGACTGGCAAGTTGCAATAGCTGCACACTACTACTCCACCGGGCAGGAATTAACGTGACCACTCTTCCTTTATGCTACGTATACCTAGAATGCGTACTTTATCTAGGACGACCCTTACCATTTAGCAAAGGAGGGTTGCGACGGACGGACGGACGGACAGACGGACAAAAATCACCAAACGATTGCAGTAACCCTCCGCCTACGCTTTGCGGCGAGGGTTAATTACATTGTTTTTTTTATTAATTTTGTTCAGTATCCTTGTAGTATCCATTTTAATTGTACAGTGGACTCTCTATTAACGGACACTCCCAATAACGGACCTCTACCAAATAACGGACACTGCTATATGTACCAACCGATATCTCCATAATATGTTTAATACAGTAGCAGCACCTGAATAGCGGACAACCTCCGAATTCCGGATAACAGACACAGCAGCTTGCACGAAGTAATACAGTACTATACAAAAAACGTTCCGACTAACGGATGGCGGTGGGTGCGGCTAACCCCGCCCACGACCTTCTTACATGCAGTTCATGGCATTATTAACAACCTGTACAAAAATAATCGGCAATACCCGTAGACACTCTAAAAACGGTACATGTAGTACTTTGTCTAGCTATAGTAATGACAACAGCCACTGCTTTACTTGCTCAAACTAGAGCTCTGTAGAGCACATACCCCGCGCGTTCTGCCACTGTACATGTAGCGTAGTATTGCAACACTATACGCAGTTTTCTGACGTGACGACCCTTTCCAACATTGAGCTTGAGCATGCGCAGTCACATCAGCGTACTCTATTATGCTTTAATGCTAAAAGCGTGGGTGTGGTCGATAAACCACAGGCATGCTGAACAGAAAATGCACGATTTGTAGCACTAGTAAGCCTTTTTGAGCAATTCGAAACGCATACAAACCAGTTTTTCACCGATATCTACCGATTGGTTGTGCTTATAGCTCGCATAGATGCCTAGAACGCGACGTCTGGCGATTTTCGTGCCGACAACGACGACAACGACGACAGACAGACAAACCGATTGCTTTACCCCTTGCGCATGCGCGCGGGGTAATGACAAGTAGCTAGCTAGCCATTCGTCCACCATGATGCAATTGACACTCGTCGAGTCGATCACTTCTTTGAAACAGACTGAATAGTGCAATACAATGTAATGAAAACACTTGAGTATGTCATAAATTTCTTTATAACAATGAATTATTGGCTATAAAATTAATATTAGATGAAGTGGGGGTGACTAAAATAAAACACCCCATTAAAGGACATACCTCGAATAAAGGACAGAAGCCTATGTACCAAGGTGTCCGTTATTCGGAGAGTCCACTGTAGTATTAAGTGCAAGCCTTTCCTCACGAATCTGTACACCAGAATGAGCTAGTTACATGCAGTTCACCTCATAAGGTTCTATTATTCTGTTCCTACGGTTAGGATGACATTGTGTGTATATATGCTGTGTACATGTATGGGTAACACTTGGTGATCTTTACCAAATAGTAATTTATTATTATACATAATTTCAACGACCATTACCAATTTAATGACAATGGTGGAGAGCTTTCCTCACAAATCTGTACACCAGAATAAGCTAGCTCATCTGTAGACTTATATAAGGCTCCTTATTAATTCTGTTCCTACAGTTAGCAAAAGAACCCAGCAGTGCTTTGATGCAGCCATGATGGAGGGTGAAGTGTCGTTACGAAATGGCAGCGCCTTACTCTTAGGGGTGGGAGGATCAGGAAAAATGCACTTCCTTGCAGCTTTCCTCAAGGAAGATCCTCCATCGATGTGAGAAAGCACTCCATGTGCAAAGAAGCCAGTGAGAGCTGTAGCTC
Source organism: Cliona cf. orientalis (assembly GCA_963930775.1). NCBI lineage: Eukaryota > Metazoa > Porifera > Demospongiae > Clionaida > Clionaidae > Cliona > Cliona cf. orientalis. The sequence continues at coordinate 2,660,859 of OZ005696.1, forward strand.
ACAGTAAAGCTGGAGTGAGTGATGACCACTTTGTACGAATCACTGACGACCACTTTTCTGACATGCTTGTAACAACAGCTGAGGCGTTTCCACCATCAACCGATGGTGAAGCTGTTGTTAATAGTTCTACCCGAGCCGAGGCTAAGGATGACTTGAACAGTTTAGCTAGTTCATCATCTCCTAGTCAGAAGGAAACCACGAGGCAGCCATCGTCAGCTGTCAAAGTAGAAGCTTCGCAAAGAGAGGAAACATGGTGTGTTCGTCGTGCTATGAAGAGACAGTACCTGAGTCGAATGCAGGCTGGAGCAAAGAAGAAAATCAAGCTCGACAATAAAGATTTGCTTGACGTCGATGATACAGGAGGCCAGCCAATGTTTCACGAGGTCCTCCCTGTGTTCATCCAAAACACCATGCTTGGCGTGTTGATGGTGAAGCTCAATGAGCCCTTAGACAGCTTTCCGCAAGTCGAATTCTACTCCAGGGGAGAACGTGTTGGAGAGCCATTTGATTCACCTTTTACACACTTGGATACGCTTCGCCACTGCATGAGGGTGATACGATCAACCTGTGACCGTAATACATGTCCAAAGATTGCATTTGTGGGTACGCACAAAGACCTCCAGCACGAGTGCCCACAGGAGAGCATAGAAATGAAGGAGGAAAAGCTTCGAAGCATAATACCTCAGCAGATGGAGGATAATATCATTGTCCATGGAGAGTTACTGCTGCTTGCTGTCAACGTAAAAACACCGGAGAAAGAAGATGAGAAAGTCATATCCATTTTGAGAGAGAAAGCGATCACAGAGTTGCATAAATTGAAGCCGAAAAAGATGCCACTTCGATACATTCCCTTGGAAATGGCCTTTCAGCGAATCGCCAAGGAGCAACGAAAATCGGTGATGAGCAAAGAAGAGTGCTTTGAAGTGGCAGCTACCTACAATTTCAGTCGAGATTCATTTGAAGCAGCACTGAAGTATCTCCATGCACTAAAGCTAATCTTCTACTATGAAGAAGTTCTTCCTGATATTGTGTTCATCGATGCCCAGGCCATCCTTGACAAAATCACTGAGCTTGTGGTGCACAGCCTATCATTGCAAGCTAAGTCAAGTGGTAAGCTTCTTGGAGCACTCAAGAAATTTGTGAAACATGGAATCGTGACAGCTGAGATACTCAAACAGTTCTCGTCTCATTACGTCCCTAAGCTTTTCATGAAGGAACAGCTGATCTTGGTCCTCAAGCACCTGAGGATCATGGCTGAGGTTGGGAAAGGTGAGTATCTCATGCCCTGCCTCCTGAGAAAACATGGCATACCACGTCTTGTGGCAGGAGCTTCATCGCTAGTCATCCCCGCTCTTCTCTTCTACTTTGGTCGAGACGGCCCCAAGCTTGGAGTTTACTGCTTTCTCCTTGCTTCTCTCATCACTGAAGCCAAATGGCAGCTTTTAGAAGTGGGTGGCTACCCTGTGCAAGTTTCTCGCAATCGAGTGCAATTTGCTCTACCTGGAAAAACTACGGGCTGCGTGACAATAACTGATCCATTTTCCTCCTATTTTCATGTCATTGTTGAGCTTGAGCCTCCCGAGGATGCCAGCGCTGATGGTATCCAACGAATCTACGAAGAAATATGTCCATTGATCCGCGAGACGCTCCTCACTGGGATACGAAAGGCGTCACAAAAGCTGAACTACAGCAATTCGATTCCCGAAATTGCCTTTCCTTGCACAAAGCATAACGACCTTCATCCAGCTATTGTTTCAGAAAATCAAAGACGTCTGATCTGCACCCATGACTGCCGAGTCTACAGGGAAATGACCGAGCAACACAAGCTCTGGCTTGGCCATAAAGGTACCCCTAGAGTGTGTACGTGTGTATTATTAATGTAAACTTGTACCGAGTTGGCAGTGTTTATGCTATCTCTGTGTTGATAAGGTTTTATCTTAAGGAGCAGTAGGATACTATTTTTATAATTTCTGTTGTATAGATGAACCAATTTCTAAATGTCAAGGAGCATCTACTGATGATACAGGAGCATCACCACCTTCACAGACTGTCATTACCGTTGGTAAGCAATTATTGCATTTTAACTTCATCGTAGGATTTCATGATATACCGTAGGTTGGGTTTTAATTGTGAGTATCTATTAACTGCGAATGTGAGTTTCTCTTCGTTTCATAATAATTAATAGATTCGCAAACATAAACGTGCACATATACTACAGTACGGTACGGGGTTGTCCATCGTAATTATTGGATTTACAATTTGGCCTGACTTGACTAGAACGCAATTACAGTCGAGCCTCTGATAACGGACCCTCCGAGAAGCGGACAACCTCTCTACAGCGGACAAATGCCATGTTACCGATTGAATTTAGCATAGTTATAGTACATTAGCAACCTCCGAGAAGCGGACGCTTCTCGATTCCGGACAGCGGACAAGATCCAAGCTCCCAACGTGACTTTTCAATACAAAACTGCCTCTAAATAGCGGACATTCAGAAACCACGCCCTTAAATCAACGCTGCCACGCCCACCTTTCGTCGCAATCTAGGCAGTCGCGATATTATGCTGCATGCGCGATAATAATATTAGCCTTGAATCCAGATAACGATTTTGAAGTAGCCAGTACTTCAGGCAAAAAAAATTCAGCCTGTGCTGTGTTGATACTGATACCAACCACTTGATTATCATCTCTACTACTCTTATTATGTATTTCAGTGCATTTACTAACTTGTTATTAGGATAATACAATCAAAATGGGTTGAAAAATCATGAACCTCCGAGATAGGGACAACCTCCGAGCAAAGGACAAGAGGCCCGTTCCCAAAGTGTCCTTTGTTTGGAGGCTCGACTGTATTAAACTACGCAATTAAAACCCGTCCTATGGTATACATGTAGATGCTACTCCAACCCTAAAGAATTTATCAATGGTGAAGACAGCTGAGGGAAAGAGGATCAAGATAATTTCAGTAGTCGCATCAAGATGGCAGGAGCTTGGAGATCGGCTGGAATTTGACGAGTTTGGTACAGAATTGGACAATATCAAAACCAAGAACCATGGTGATCCAGAAGCATGCTGTCGTGAGATGTTCCAGCACTGGTTGAAAGGGAGTGGGGTAAGGCCTTGCTCGTGGCGCAAACTCATTGAACTGCTCGAAGATTGTGACTTTGAGGTGCTGGCTGAACAGGTGAATTCTGTTTTTAGTACAAAATAATTCCCCATGCACATGTATCATGCTATAGCTCTGATTAATGTATCAAAATTCATTCACAATCATGCCATTCACAGGAGTACAAAATTGACGTACCTTTTATTGTCGTGAGTATAATAATATTATTATTACATGTATACTTAATAATAATTTGTACTTTGCTGTATATTCATGACATGCAACATGGATCACATTTTCAATTTACATTCATTCAATACATGATTGTAGCTATACCAATTTTGAATTAAAATTAATTTTTTTACACATGTACATTAATCAAACTGGCTATCTATAGATCTATCCTGAAGTCAATAGCTCACTGCATTATAGGTCTGTAGCTTGTGGCACCTGCATCGGTTTGAAGTGTAAATATAATTTTTGTCACCCCATGCAGCTATCGCTATAGGGACCCGGAGAGTATAACACTTATGTACCACAGTAAAATTTAATATCACTGTCACTGCTTGTAACTGATGGAGATTAGAGCACAGATCCACAGATGAAAGTTCCAGGATCTCAGATTTAATACAAACTTAGGAGTAGATCTTTGAAGGGCTGTTGTTTGATTGTGAATACAGTATGTGGCTGACTTGCACTGCTCTAGCTGCTTTGCTCAGACTTATAATATAGTATGAGATTTAGAGTTGATCTTAGGATTATTGATTTGATTGTGAAAATTTAATGGTTCGTGGCTGACTACCCTGCTTTGCTTGCTTGCCCATGGCCACAAGTACATGTGGCATGTCGAGCCCTTTATGTAGAAAATCCTAAGGCAGAAGCTATAATACCGTATTAGCTACTCAGTATGCATGGGCTCATTAAAATTTTAAGTTTTTGCAAAAATTAGTATTGAATCAATCATAATAATTATGACAATGTTCCTAAAAATAGATTAAGTGAATCACTGATTAGATGTTCTGCGGAGATGAATTTTATTCTTAGTTATTAAGTTCGATGCTTTCAGTACTGAATATGTGGCTTTCTATTGCTTTATTGATTGATCCTGAAAGTAGTATATTATTATAGTCAAAATAGATGTATCCAGTGTCACAGCTCTTCCTCACGTTGGTGTGTGTGGTATTATGAGGAGAGGTGGTAGGTGCTTAGACTTGACAGTGAACTGTCATGTGTACCGTCTTCATCGTAGACCTGAACAGTTAACCTTGTCCAACGATCCACACCAAAGTCAAGCCACTGATTCCATTCTGGACTGCCATCATTCGTATATACACTGACTTGTCTACAAACTCTTTGAGCTTCCTCTGCTGCGATAAGCTGCGACTCTGACATATGGATCACTATGGCCAGCAAATAATCCACTATCTCTATCACTGCAGGTACTTCTGTGCCATAGCGAGCATAAATGCGCAGTCTCCCTGAGATGATACCGACCCTGCTCTCACAACGTTTTCCACCATATCCAGAGGGGCAGTTGCATCGATAATCTGAGATGAGGTCAGTGCAAGTTCCACGCACACATCTGTTTGGTCCGCACTCTTTACCATCGAGAATTAGGCTGTAGTCAAACACCAAACGTCTTGAGCACTGTGCATTGTTGCAGTGTTGAAGAACTCTGTGGTAGCCTGGATGAATCAAGAATGATTGAGTGGCTATCACTGTGTCATCAAAGATGAGATCTTTATCCCTGATTATGATTTCCATGTACTGCCAAGCCTTTCGTCCACCAAAGTCTAGCCAAGCATTCCAGCTTGGGTTTTTATTGCCATGAATGATTTGTGTCTGCAGAGTTGTGCGCTTAGCACTATCATCCACTGCCGTTACTGTGACGTATGGGTCATCAGAATCATTGGGAAACAACAAATCATAGCTATTTCTTAACTCCCTTCCGTATCTGACATGTACTCGGAGAATTCCTGCAACACCACTACCTGGGCAGTTGTACATACAGTTTAATTGAATCACATCTCTTTCACTAAATCGAGCCTTGGCCATATAGTACATTAGAGAGTCGTAATCATTTGTTGTGCCTTGAAAGTTTACTTCCAAAAGAATTTGTTTCTGAAATTGGGATCGCAACTGTTCTGATTCAAAATTGTCGTATGCAATACTGATAATTATAGTAGTTGTACATGTCTTGATCAGGTCTGCTCTGTCCATGCCATAGTCCCAGCGCATGGCCCACCTTGTGGATTATGATGCCAATGTTGTTACATCCAGGACCATGTGATATTCTCTGTCCTCCGTACAAGAGTCTATTGATATCGAGAAGATATCTAGATCTGCCAATGCTGCATATTGAAAAACAACTATAACATATGATGTGAACACAACGTAGTTCCACTGACTTGGTGCTCAACTAGCCTCGTTCCCAGGCTCCCCCTCTCCTTTTCTCACTTTTTTTCTTCGCACGCGCGAAAAAAAAGGAGAGGGGGAACCTGGGAACGAGGCTAGTGCTCAACAAAACTCAAACAGATTTGTTGCTCAATTATGCTCAAGGCAGTTATGATATTATCTTGAAGTCCGGATGAAAAGAGCTGTGGTTTGGCCAGAGAACATGCAGCTTTACTTTGTGATGCAGCCCTGACCATATGACTCGAGCTCTGTATGAGGATTAAAATTAATGAATATACGGTACACTATGAATTTACAGGGGGAATACAAAATTATATCTATATCTATCAAAGATCAGAAAAAATGTCTTAAGTTCTCAGATTGATACTGGCGTGTATAATTTATAGCTATCAGTGTAGCTACGCACCTTGGATGGGCTTCCTTTCCCATAATAGCTACTCATCAATAATTTCCTGAGGAATACTCAGATCTCCCTCAAAATTAGTTGTGAATTCTCCATTGCGGGCCAAATTAATGTGTTTGGTGGCTGCTGCACCATCCTGATTCCCTGAACGTTGTGAAGTGTGAGATGAAGAGGAAGCCTTAATTGTAGCTGCAGGTAGCTGGCTACAGCAGCTTCCCATGCGTGCTACAAGCCGCTGAGAACAAGGACTCCTGCAATCCAATGATCTAGCATGTTTTGATTTTGATTGACTTCGATTGAAGAAGCTATGAGCCATGATTTAGTTGATCTAGTTGACAGTCGACATTAAATTTTGATAGTTAGCACTTGAGCTTATATAGCTATATACCATTGCTGTTTATATACTTGTCCACAATGGCGGTGTACGTGACTAACAACTAGCTAAAATAATTTTAATGGAGGTAATATTTTTAGGATTGCAGGTATTTGGACAAGAACTTATAAAAATTAATGACAGTACAGTTAACATTACAAGTATAAAGGTGTGTATTTTTCTGCTAGATATGTTATTTAGAATATGGACAGTAAAATGTTAGCTAGGCTTAGCAGTATCTATAGAAGGCAGCACCTATTGAATGGAGAGCCATTCCCCAATTGACCAGCCTAGAATTCTAAGTGCACTATTCTTATTTGGTCAAAATTAATATTATTATTTAAAATACGTAGTTACATCCCTATAATATAGTAGCAATTTATTTTTCCGAAACAGTAAAGGTATCGAATCGTGAAATTTGGCACAGATCCAGGTGAATATGGAAAATTATTCTTAAAGTTTGTCATCTGTTTTCATTTTCAAGTTACCGGTATGCCATTAATTTTGACGATTATGTAACATTGCACAACTTAAGGATGCTACTTACATACATAGTGACCCTTTACCATAAGGTAAATGAACCAGTTATGAAACAGTTCCAGTTATGAAACATTGAGTTCTAAACTGACTTTTAGGTGGAACTAGATCTAACTAGCTCTTTGTTTCATAACTGGTACATGTTTCATAACTGGTTCACTTCCCTTAGGCCACTCCAAATAAATTTCCTGTTTCCCGTCCACCGCCCGCATCCTTTTCTGGCATGTCACAAAATTTTCCATTATTAGTACTTTTGTATGTATGCAATATCCGCATTTACTTTTGTACACGTAGTGTTCTTGCCTCAAGTGAGTGATAATTAATTAGTTTAAGTGTTTCCTGTAGGCCTTGCTGCTATGTAAATAATGGAATTTACCGCCCGCCCGCATACTACATTAGTTGTTTCCAGGACGGGAAACAGGAAATTTATTTGGAGTGGCCTTATACAATGAAGCTATAATATTATAGCTACTGGGGATGTGGTAATCGTTCGTGTCGTTTCATTTTATAAACAATTAGCTACTCTTGTAGCATGATACCAGCCAAGAATAATGCAATAATAACTCAAACCATCAGAGAGGAAGTGTGATGTGTCTATTTTCAGTGGAAGCCACTGAACGCGAACCACATGCATCCTGTCCAAGCCCTGCCCCTCTTAGGTATACTCGTACCGTTTCTGGGTTTAGCTCGTATTAACGACTAAACCACAATGGCGGAGCAAGCAGTATTAAATTTTAGGAAACCTAGCGGCCAAGAGGGTGAGTAAATGAGCATGGATGAATATTAATCAACGAAAAACACGTGCCAGTAACTCTGTAGAATGTGCTGGGGGGGGGGGGGGGGGGGGGGGGGGGGGGGCGCAGCGTGGGCTAGCTGAACCGATATCTTCATCCATAATTTTGTATCCCAACATATATACGCTTCTGCTCCATAACTATACATACAAGTAGTAGGAGCCCTGATTCATAGAAACATGGACTGGGAGGGAGTTGTGGGTGGCTGTGTGTAGACCGTATGTTTTTATAGATGGGGAAATGAACCTTTTGTGTTTGTGAATGGTATTAAACCCACAAATTATGGCGGAGCGAGCAGTATTGAAACCTAGCGGCCAAAAGGGTGAGTAAATAAGTATGGATGAACATTAATCAACAGAAAATAAGTGCCAGTAACTCTGTAGAATTAATTAATGTGTTGGGGGGCGCAGCGTCTGAACTATTAAATATCTCCGTCCATAATTTGTATGGCTTGAAGTATAGAGATCCATCCCAACATAAGTTTATGCCGCTCTGCTCCGTAACTATAATATTACAAGTATAAAAACAATTGAATAAAATTGAAGAATGAAGTAGGGATGGCAGGATCAAAAAGTACACAAACAAGAGATAATCGCATCTACTATACATCCCTACGCTTGCTTTTCTCGACTATTGTGCACCTATTAATCATGGTTGACGTGTTTATTGAGTGCAGTATATTTGTGGGAGACATTTGTACAGGTTGTTTCCTAGTTGTCACGATGGTTCGGGTTTATTAGTTTGATTCAATCGTATTATTACTGCACCCCTCAAAAAGCAAGCGTAGGGATGTATAGTAGATGCGATTATCTCTTGTTTGTGTACTTTTTGATCCTGCCATCCCTACTTCATTCTTCAATTTTATTCAATTGTTTTTATACTTGTTTCTGTTCTTTTTTATTGCACTTAGTGTAATTTATCAATGGTTTGCTCACAACTTCTGATTAAGTGGAAGATGGGAGGTGCGCAAAATCCTTTGCCACGCCCCTCATTAACGCGTTCCTCACTGATAATATTATTATAGGATGACAAAGAAGGCTGCTTTAGGCGGCCCAAGTAGTGATGAATGATACTCTTCCGCTTAGGGAGAAAATCAGGTTCTAAGTTCTACTGTTGGCAGCAGCTAGCTACCCGGCATATTTTTATGATCTGTACGTTTACACCGCTGCTCGAGCCCGGTTGCGCCTTCTATCACATTGACAATGTCCACATCTATGCCGGATCGATCCCGGCACTGGATCCAGCGTAGCACTAGTGCTGCAAGCGCTAGCGAGTAGCTCGCTTATGCCTAGCGCCTTACCACTCCTTGAGCCTTGAACCTTCATATCCATGAGCGGTCCAGCGCGCCGTTGCACGCGCTAGCGAGAGCGATGTACGAGCTAGTAATCATCGATCGTGCATCTGAGCTAGGCGCCTAGCGCCTAGGGCCACGCGCTGTCACATGACTTCACCATGGCAACATATTCCGAGCATGCGCATTATATCATAAAAATGGCGTATCTGACACACCCATTCGATAATGCGCCGTACACACCCACTATTACGTAACTGTCGAGATAAGCCAAACTATAGCGTGCCACTGCACTGCGCGCTACAAAATAGAGTTGATTTATATAAAAACTAAGGTGAGTGGTCCAGACAGTCTTGAGGTAGCCCTGGAAATGAGAAAGAAAGAAAGAAAGAAAGAAGAAAGATTGACAAATGGCCTATTTTTTGAACATCTGGTTCTGACGTGTACAATTGTTTTGATGAATGATCTTGGTCTTATTAGATGCATAATTTGCTGGAGATTCTGATTTTCATACTTAGAAATTTCACAAAATTACCTATTTTGAGATATTTGGGTATTTGTAATGTATTACATATATGGCATATCCGGGCCATCCCTACTTATAGAGTCTACCGACTCTATGATATACCAGTAGTAGGAGCCCTAATTCATAAAAACATGGACTGTGAGGGAGTTGTGGGTGGCTGTGTGTAGATCTGTGTGCTTTTACATGTAGTAGATGGGGAAATGAAAATTTTGTGTTTGTGAATGTTATCTACCCTATCCAGCCCTACCCCTCACTGTTGATAACGTGTATGAGGTGATGAAGACAGTGAGGATGAGCTGGAGAGAGCTGGCCGGGTGGCTATTGTGCTGGTATGATTCTATTAGTGAGCATCGAAAGAAGCTAGATGCCATTGAGTGTGAGAATGTCTCTGATAATGCTCGTCTGCAAGCTGTGGTGGCAGCATTCCTCCGGGGGAAAGGTCGCTACCATCCCTCATGGAGGATGCTGATCCATCAATTACACTGCGCAGGAGAGACCGATGTTGCTGAAAATATCAAGACCAATGCTGAACCACACCAAGGTGAGTGCGTCTCAGTGTGGAGAGCGAGATGATGATTAAGCTTGCGTGTAGCTACATAATATTATAATACAGTGGACTCTCTATTAACGGACACTCCCAATAACGGACCTCTACCAAATAACGGACACTGCTATATGTACCAACCGATATCTCCATAATTATGTTTAATACAGTAGCAGCACCTGAATAGCGGACAACCTCCGAATTCTGGATAACGGACACAGCAGCTTGCACGAAGTAATACAGGACTATACAAAAAACGTTCTGATTAACGGACAGCGGTGGGTGTGGCTAACCCCGCCCACGACCTTCTTACATGCAGTTCATGGCATCAGTACAAAAATAATAATACGGCAATACATGTATAAAAAAACGGTAATACTTTGTCTAGCTATAGTAATGACAACAGCCACTGCTTTACTTGCTCAAATGGCAAGTAGCTAGCCATTCATCCACCATGATGCAATTGACACTCGTCGAGTCGATCACTTCTTTGAAACAGACTGAATAGTGCAATACAATGTTATGAAAACACTTGAGTATGTCATGAATTTCTTTATAACAATGAATTATTGGCTATAAAATTAATATTAGATGAAGTGGGGGGTGACTAAAGTAAAACACCCCAATAAAGGATATACCCTGAATAAAGGACAGAAGCCTATGTACCAAGGTGTCCGTTATTTGGAGAGTCCACTGTATTATTACAAGTATAAAAAACAATGAAATTGAAGGGTGAAGTAGGGATGGGAGGGCCAAAAAGTATACAAACAAGATTTGTAGGGATAATCATGTCCACTATACATCCCTACGCTTGCTTTTCTCGATTATAGCTATCATGTGCCTGTTGCCGATGATTTATTGGTACTGGTGCTATCTTAACTGAGAGATATTCATGTTATCCCCTAGCTATTGTTACGTCTCATAGGGGTGGGGGCCCTGGGGGGGGGGGGGGGGGGGGAGGGGATTGACTGTCGCATTGCTGCCTGGTTAGTTTATTCCTGCACCTACTCAAAAAGCAAGCGTAGGGATGTATAGTGGACATGATTATCCTTACAAATCTTGTTTGTATACTTTTTGGCCCTCCTATCCCTACTTCACCCTTCAATTTCTATACTTAATTCTGTTCTTTTTTGTTCCTCTTTAGCGTAATTCATCAATGCTATCTATTGTGATGTTCTCATTAACTCTTAACTCCATTTCAATGGTGCAGTGGTATGAGTGATAAAATAATAGTTTAAGTATCCAGGATGACAAGCCAAAATTGCTCACGGAGAGTCGTAGCCACGCCCCTCACTGAGCCCGGGCCTACATCTCATACATCTCGGGATATAAACAGTCAGCTTAGTGACTAGCCTCGTTGCCAGACCCAGAGAAGCTGCTAGCTACCAACATTAAACTTAAGGTTTGCTCACTAAACAGAAGTTTTTCATGGCCTAGCGCGTTCTCAGGCTTCTTTTAAGTCTAGTCTGCCCGCGCCGCATGCACCGCGTGTGATCGATGAATGTGGTGGCGCGTGGCGCCAGTGCCACTCCTGTCACATGACTTCACCATGGTAACACATTATGAGCATGCGCATTATATGACAAAATGGCGTATAAGACACGCCCAATCGGTACAATGCGCTGACCAAACCCATCATTATGACATGTAATTGTCATGATAACACAAAACTAATGTGACACTGCACTGCGCGCTACAAAATAGAGTGGATTTATATGAGAACTAAGGTGAGCAGTCCAGAGAGTCTTGAGTTAGCCCTGGAAATGAAAAAGAAAGAAAGATTGACAATTGGCTATTTTTTACATAGCTGGTTCACGCATACCGCATACCTGATCATTTCCATGGATGTGTGGGGGGTTGATAGATAAATATTCTGGCGTAGATCATTAAAATGAGAGTTAAAAATCTTAAAATTCAAGTTGCTCTGAGTTACTTATATTTTTGTAATGTATTATATATTATGGCAATATCCGGGCCATCCCTACTTATAGAGTCTACCGACTCTATGATAATGATTATTAATGTATGCACTCTAGTATGAGCTTCTGACCGGATCAGATTGTTATAATATGTTTCAACGGCAAAACATGTACATGTGAGAATGCGTATGTGTGTCCGCGTGTGTATTGTGCTATGTGTGTACAGTACCTGTATTCCTAGTGACTAAGTAGCATAATCACAATGCAAATGCCTACATATACGTATGACACAATGATCAAAGCTCAAAGCTCAAGAGGTTATCCTTACAAACTTCCTTAGCACTGGCCATGGTCAAGTGTTACTGCATGCACATAACTCTGTCCCCCCAGACCCCACTATGACAGTGGATAATGTAACTCAAATACTGAACAAGATACTATGGTCAGGAGACAAATGGGAGAAGGTGATGGGTGGTTTACTTGATATTCCCGAGTCACTACGTGTGAAGATCCATAGAAGATACTCCACTGATACAGGAAAGAACCATGCTTGTGCAGACTACTATGCGAACTGCCATCCTGAGGCTAAGTGGGAAGATCTTATCGTGGAACTGTATCATAAGAAGGAATTTGCCTTAGCAAGGGAATCCAAATCGATTATGTCAACTGGTAAAAATAGTACCACTATATTATATCATAGCCACTGCACGATACCATATACCGTACTCGTTCTAATTATCCAAACGACCAAAAAATATCGTTGTTCTGAGTTAAATAGAAAGCAAATGAATTCGGCCAATGGCTTGTTCGAGTGTAAATAGAACGGATCGGGTGGAAACAAATGGAAAAAGCACTAATGCGATGAAGAAACAGCAGTTGATGTCCAACTATAGGTTAATTGTCGTCAGCTCTACAGCTCCGGTGTTGCTGTGCTCTGAGCAATTGCAAAATAATCGCCATCTGTGTAAGTCTGTGTTTACCTTTCTGCTCTTAGATGCTATCCAAGATGTGGTAGCCACACTCTTTGATGAGTGTGAAAGAGTTGTCTCGAGCTCCTGCCGTGCCGTACTGCATGACTGTTCTGTTGATTAGAGCGAGTGAGAAAACTTGAAATCTAAGTCATTCGATGAATTAGAAAGGAGATGAATTGCTTAAACTTGCCATTCAGGCTATCAGAATGTTCAAGTAATTAGAGTGAGTGCGGTACATATTTTGTCACCTACTCTCATTGGTGCAAATTGAATTTTTCTCACGCTAATTTTTTGTCCTTTGCATACACATTAACAAAAAATTTTCTACAATACAAAGTACATGTACATGTAACCGGGCTTGGCAAAATTTTAATCTAGCAAAAATTTTCACATATACAGTATGTTATACTACTGACATGCTCGTACAATAAAGCTACTGGTACAACTACATGTACTATGCTGATTAATATTATTAGTACTATCTAGTTTGCCATGCACCCATGCATACTAGCATGACCTTGTGTGATTTAGTGTGAGGTCTAGTAGTGATGTTATCCACCCTCTTCCCCCCAGACCCCACTCTAACAGTGGACAATGTCAGTCGTGTCATGGACAAGGTGGAGCCAAAAGTGAAGACACAGGTGTGGAAGGGTGCTTGTGATACTCTAATGGAGAGGAGGAAGATGGAGGAGTTGTGCATGTCTGGGAAGGAGGATGAATGTGCTGACTTGTATGTCAACTGCAACCCATATTCTTCATGGGAATGGCTTGCCCGGTCACTATACCGTCATCACCAGGTGGCTGCAGTTGAGGAAGTGAGGTCATATCTCCCTCCTAGAGGTGAGTCTTGCTTTACCACATGTTGCTATGGTAACCTAATAATAGTGGATCCCTGGATGGGTAATTACCTAACAGGTATTGGGGGATAAGCAGGTTTGGATACCTCAACCTATAATAAATATTATAATAATATTTGTAGATTTTGTGGAATAGTTTTGTGCCATGATAGTTTTGCTCTCATTGAATATTAAATTTTGTCCTTGTACAGACCTTACTATTACTACTGAGAAACTAATGGAACTGTTTGCACCACTGGACCCTGAGGAAATAGATCAGCTTGGTGATAAACAGCATCTAGAACTACCACCGTCTGAGATAGCCAGAATACAGAAGGATTACCAGAGCCCCACCCAGAGGAAAGAGGCCTACCTAGACCTCTATGTCCATCAACATCCTTGCCCCACTTGGAGCGATGTTGCTGATGTACTCAGCAATTGTGCCAATCTTGGCCAACAGGCTGACTTGGTGGAGAATACTTATGTCAAAGGTACACAAGACACAAGATAATTGACTAACTGCAAAATTAAATCCATATAATGTGTCATGATTGCATGCCCAAATTTTTAGCCACCAAGTATATACATAAGGACATGTGTACATGTAGTTTCCCGGGAAAAACAACTCGTGATTTTGGCAAGCATGGGTGCTTACCCTGGAGTGGGTGCTTGTCCGGGACAAACGATAGAGAGATTTTTCCTCACAAATTTGTAGTAAGCTAGCTCACCTGTAGACTTACATAAGGTTCCTTGTTTTATTCTGTTACTACAGTTAGCAAAAGAATCCAGCAGTGCTTTGATGTAGCCATGATGGAGGGTAAAGTGTCGCTACGAAATGGCAGCGCCTTACTCTTAGGGGTGGGAGGATCAGGAAAAACGCACTTCCTTGCAGCTTTCCTCAAGGAAGATCCTCCATCGATGCGAGAAAGCACTCCATGTGCGAAGAAACCAGTGAGAACCGTAGCTCACTGTAAAGCAGGAGTGAGTGACGACCACTTTGTACGAATCAGCGACGACCACTATTCCGACATGCTTGTAACAACAGCTGAGGCATTTCCACCATCAACCGATGGTGAAGCTGTTGCTAAGCCTTCTACCCAAGCCGAGGCTAAGGATGACTTGAACAGTTTAGCTAGTTCTTCATCTCCAAGTCAGAAGGAAACCACGAGGCAGCCATCATCAGCTGTCAAAGTAGAAGCTTCGCAAAGAGAGGAAACATGGTGTGTTCGTCGTGCTATGAAGAGGCAATACCTGAGTCGAATGCAGGCAGGAGCAAACAAGAAATCAGATCTTAATGACAAAGATTTGCTTGACGTCGATGATACAGGAGGCCAGCCTATGTTTCATGAGGTCCTACCCGTGTTCATCCAAAACACCATGCTTGGCGTGCTGATGGTGAAGCTCAATGAGCCCTTAGACAGCTTTCCGCAAGTCGAGTTCTACACCAGGGGAGAACGTGTTGGAGAGCCATTTGATTCACCTTTTACACACTTGGATACGCTTCGCCACTGCATGAGGGTGATACGATCAACCTGTGACCGCAACACATGTCCAAAGATTGCATTTGTGGGCACACATAAAGATCTCCAGCACGAGTGCCCACAGGAGAGCATAGAAATGAAGGAGGAAAAGCTTCGAGGCATTATACCTCAGGAGATGGAGGATAATATCATTGTCCATGGAGACTCACTGCTGCTTGCTGTCAACGTAAAAACACCAGAGAAAGAAGATGAGAAAGTTATATCTATTTTGAGAGAGAAAGCGATCACTGAGTTGCGTAAATTGAAACCAAAAAAGATGCCACTTCGATACATTCCCTTGGAAATGGCCTTTCAGCGAATCGCCAAGGAGCAACGAAAATCGGTGATGAGTAAAGAAGAGTGCTTTGAAGTGGCAGCTACCTACAATTTCAATCGAGAATCATTCGAAGCAGCACTGAAGTACCTCCATGGGCTAAAGCTGATCTTCCACTATGAACAAGTTCTTCCTGATATTGTGTTCATTGATGCCCAGGCCATCCTCGACAAAATTACCGAGCTTGTGGTGCACAGCCTATCATTGCAAGCTAAGTCAAGTGGTAAGCTTCTTGGAGTACTCAAGAAATTTGTGAAACATGGAATTGTGACAGCTGAGATACTTGAACAGTTTTCATCTCATTACGTACCTAATCTTTTCATGAAGGAGCAGCTGATCTTGGTCCTCAAGCACCTGAGGATCATGGCGGAGGTTGGGAAAGGTGAATATCTCATGCCCTGCCTCCTGAGGAAACAAGGCATACCACGTCTTGTAGCAGGAGCTTCATCGCTAATCATCCCCGCTCTTCTCTTCTACTTTGGTCGAGACGGCCCCAAGCTTGGAGTTTACTGTTTTCTCCTTGCTTCTCTCATCACGGAAGCCAAGTGGCAGCTTCTTGAAGTGGGTGGCTACCCTGTGCAAGTTTCTCGCAATCGAGTGCAATTTGCTCTTCCTGGAAAAACTACGGGCTGCGTGACAATAACTGATCCATTTTCCTCCTATTTTCATGTCATTGTTGAGCTTGAGCCTCCCGAGGATGCCAGTGCTGATGGAATCCAACAAATCTACGAAGAAATATGTCCATCGATCCGTGAGACGATCCTCACTGGGATACGAAAGGCATCACAAAAGCTGAACTACAACAATTCAATTCCTGAAATTGCCTTTCCTTGCATAAAGCATGACGACCTTCATCCAGCTATTGTTTCAGATAATCAAAGACGTCTGATCTGCACCCATGACTGCCGAGTCTACAGGGAAATCACTGAGCAACACAAGCTCTGGCTTGGCCACAAAGGTACCTCTAGAGTGCATGTGTACATATGTATTGTTATTGTAAACTTGCACTGAGTTGGCATTGTTTATGCTACCTCTGTGTTGATAAGGTTTTATTTTAATTTAATTCTAATTTCTTCTGTTGTATAGATGAACCAATTTCTAAAAGTCAAGGAGCATCTACTGATGACACAGGAGCATTACCATCTTCACAGACTGCCATTACTATTGGTAAGCAATTATTGCATTTCAACTTTATCATGGGATTTCATGACATATCTTTTATACAGATGCTACTCCAACCCTAAAGAATTTGTCAATGATGAAGACAGCTGAAGGAAAGAGGATCAAGATAATTTCAGCAGTTGCATCAAGATGGCAGGAGCTAGGAGACCAGTTGGAATTTGACGAGTTTGGTACAAAATTGGACAATATCAAAACCAAGAACCACGGTAATCCAGAAGCATGCTGTCGTGAGATGTTCCAGCACTGGTTGAGGGGGAGTGGAGTAAGACCTTGCTCGTGGCACAAACTCATTGAACTGCTCGAAGACTGTGACTTTAAGGTGCTGGCTGAACAGGTGAATTCTGTTTTTAGTGCAAAATAATTCCCCATGTACATGCATGTATCGTGTTATAGGTCTGATTAATTTATCAAAATTTATTCACAATTGTGCCACTCACAAGACTACAAAATTGACGTACCTTTTATAGTCATGAGTGCTAAATAATTTTTGTTTCATGCTGTACATTCATGACATGCAGTATGGATCACATTTTCATTCACAACAATTTCATTACATGATTGCATTAATTAAATTTTGCATAATATTATGTGTGTATATTAATCAAACTGGCTATATTATAGATCTATCCTGAAATCAATAGCCCGCTATGCATGCATTGTAGGTCTATATATAGCTTGTGGCACCTGCATTGGTTTGAGGTGCAAATGTAACTCAGTTTGTCACCCATGCAGCTAGATATTGCTATAGTACGGTGGCCGAGAGGGGCCATTCCAAACTTCCAATTTCTCGATTTGCATTTCTGAATTGGTCATTTCCAAATTCGCATTTCTAAAGTTGTCATTTCAAAATCTTTACTTAAACCTTTATTTTAGCCAGCAATTAGACTACTGTGCTTAACGACCTCTGCGAACTGTGCGTACCCGTCTTTGAGCATAGATAGAGCGAGCACTCAAACCAGATAGCACACCGCGTCATAGTAGTACTCATACTCTAAAATTGTATCGGCGCGCGGACTAGGGGGCCAAAGGTCAACACTACGTGGTTTTCGATTTCTATTTCTGAATTGACGATTTCCAATTCTGGGCATTTCTAATTTGGTAGATTTCCTATTTCATTCTAGCTACATAGCGTTTGTATCCTTCCCTCCATTACCTATACGAACTCTCAGGGAGTTACATAGGGCGCATGCGCACAGGAATGTGAACCTTTGCGTGTCCAAGCCCCGCCCCTATCTGGGAAGCGCGTGGTAGACAATAATATTTAATATCGATGATGGTCATAGAAGAGTAATGCAATAATGGTGAAAACAAAATTAATATGAAAATTAGAACACAAACAGATAGTCTTTAATAATGGGAGGGGGGCTGGCTAGAGCTAGGATTTTATCGGGGATGTATCAAGCCTCGTTCCCAGGCCACACCCAGTTGCACGCTGACTGGGAGTGGCCTGAGAACGAGGCTACGATGTACCACAACTTTGGAAATGAAGATTTTAGAAATGCAGCACAGCGAGGATTTGGAAATCGTTACTTCAGAAACAGATATCGACTCGACGAAAACACGTTACTGTTGACCTTTGACCCCTAGCCTGCGCGCCAGCATTAGAGTATGACGCGGTGTGCTATCTGGTTTGAATGCTCGCTCTATCTATGCTCAAAGACGGGTACGCACAGTTCGCAGAAGCCATTAAGCACAGTAGTCTAATTGCTGGCTAAAATAAAGGTCACAAGTTAAGTAAAGATTTTGAAATGACAACTTTAGAAATGCGAATTTGGAAATGACCAATTCAGAAATGCAAATCGAGAAATTGGAAGTTTGGAATGGCCCTTCTCGGCCACCGTACTATAGGGACCTGGTAGCACTTGCCACAGAAATATCATTGGTTATAACTAATCAATGGAGAGCACAGATCCACAGATGAAAGGTCCAGGATCTCAGACCTAGTACGCGATTAATTTTAGAGTTGCTCTTTGAAGGGCTAATGTTTTGATTATGAACACTGACTGCATGTTCTATAGCTAGCTGCCTTGCTCAGCACGAGATCTAGAGTGGTGTTAATTAAGGTCATTGTTTTGATTACAAATAATTATAATATTATGTGGTACATGGCTGACTGCTCTGCTTTGCTTGCTAGTCCCATGGCCACATGTGGCATGTCGAGCATCTCATGTGGAAATCCTAAGGAGGAAGCTATTATTCAGTATACGTGAGCTAGCTAGAATATGCACAAACCGTGCCATCGAATCACCCACATGTCCATACCATCTATTATTTTAGGTTCACAATATTAATATTATCCCCCCCCCCCCCCCGGCCCCCTCCAGGGCCCCCATGCACCACACATTCTCAACAGTTAAAAATGCAGGAACTGTTCATATGCATGAATACTATATATATACAGGGCAGTTTAAGCTATCATTATAATTATTATTTTTATGTTTGTTCCTGAAAATATAGACACTAATTTGATGTTCTGCAAAAATGAATTTATTTATTCTTATAATATTAAACTCGATGCTTTCAGTACTGAATATGTGGCATTCCATTGCTATAATCATTAATCCTGGAAGTAGTAGTCAAAGTAGATGTATCCAGTGTCACAGCGCTTCCTCACGTTGGTGCAAGTGGTATGTAAGGAGAGGTGGTAGCGTAAGACCTCGACTATCGGCCGAGTTATAAGTTCGGCTCATAAGTCGACTTAGGAACACCTCCAGACCTTGCTTCAAAGTTCTACAGACAGACCTTCACCTCCTCTACAAGAGGATATCCAGATGAAGACAATACGACAATCAGAGACGACGCTATAGTCCTCCAAATCCCGATGGTCGGGCCTCGGTTACCGTCCACGGACATTTATTATCGGCCACTAATTGTAAAATAATTAGTTCAAAAAATGGCTGGCAGGGCCATGAAAGTGGCTGTACTGGAGGGTGACTTTGTAGCTCTCTGCAATCTGGGACTCCCCTTCTCAGTCTCCTATCAGCTTCAGGAGAAGGGTTTGAAACTCCCAGATGCCTTGTGGACTATAAAATCGTCTGCCAGTGGATTTTCTGTCAGCCTCTTTTGGCCCCGGAGTGCAAGTGAGAATATGAAGAAGAAAAAGAGGCGGAGAAAGAGAGCAAAGGCCAAAAAATTAGTTAATTCTAAGATAAGTGATCAAGCTAATCAAGATATTTCATGTAAGGAGTCCATGGAGAAGCCTGCTAGTGAAATTTCTGATATTCCAACTCCAACTAGAGCCCACTACCATCTTGAACTTACTAATGTAATATCAACCCAAGATGCATTACCTAGCCAGTGTTCAGGCAGTAGTAAGTCAGTCTCTTCACTTTCTCCCACTGACTTTGCACCATCTACTTCCGAATCTGAAAATGGAGTTGACCTGACTGCCTGCTCCAATGTTAACTTTGAGTTGCGAGATGGTCAAGCTGGAGTACGTTTTGAAGATTCAAGCAACACATCTGGTTGGACACCTGTGGTTGGCAGGCGGAAGAAACGTCCTCAATTACCTCCCTGCGTCTTACGTAGGTTCCCTCCTAACCATCCTTTACGACAGAGCCATACTACCCGTCGCAGTGATAGTAGCTCAGAGGAGGAAGTTGATGAAGATCTTGTGATTCCCCAGACTGCTGATGTGTACTTTGATGTTGTGGAAGGGACACCCGGGCTACAGATCAATACAAGAAACACCTCCAGATGGACCCCAATAGCATGCAGAACCAGATCTAAATCCAAATATTAGTGTAAAGTAGGGTACATGCATTGTATTAGCCTCTGGCTATTCATGTGTCCTTTGTGCATCCTGTACATAAATTATTATAGAGAAAAATTAAACACTAAGTAGAAAAAAAAAAAAGAATTTATATAATTAATTAATGTTTGGGGGGTTGGGGAGTACTTGGGGAGATAATTTTTACATGGGCACGCAGAATGGGTCGAAACTAGAGATTTGACCTTGGGGAATTTTGATTCACGCCTTAGAATCAAAGTTACGGCCCTTTGAAGTTTCCCCATATGTTTGTACAGGGAAGCCATGCGTTTGCAATGTTTCCGCCCACGCGCTACGTGAGGGGCGGGGCCACGCGCGCACAGTAACGTGACGACCTTTACCTACTTTTTGACAAAATTGAAATTTAGGCTGCCTGCTTGCATTGTATGGTTCCACTATGCACCCAGCTCGATTATATGGTGGTTTTGAAATTTTCCCCATATGTTTGTACAGGGAAGCCATGCGTTTGCAATGTTTCCGCCCACGCGCTACGTGAGGGGCGGGGCCACGCGCGCACAGTAACGTGACGACCTTTACCTACTTTTTGACAAAATTGAAATTTAGGCTGCCTGCTTGCATTGTATGGTTCCACTATGTACCCAGCTCGATTATATGGTGGTTTTGAAATTTTTTTTTTTCTGCTTAGTGTTCAGGTCGCCTTGAAAAAAAAAAAAAAAAAAAAAATACCGCATGAATGCAGCAATTATCGGCCAAATCGAGCTTTTTAGTCTGTCGACACTTACCTGTTCAAAATTGCCACTTCTGGTCAACAGTACTGAAACCAGCAGGTGTGATTACCCTTTACCAGTTACAACAGCTCGTTCTTATGCAGCATTGCTGAGATACAATGAAAACGAGCTATGAATAATCATTACTGCATTGTATACAATACAACTTATGATTGATAATGGTATGATATAAATGCTAATATTAACTTCGGCGATGCTTTCTGGGGTTCATATGAGTACTGTCTCCTTCCTTCTGATCTGGAAAAAAGTAAGTAAAGTGTCTAATATCAGATTAGGCCATGTAGCTAGCTTCCAGCCCTCACGATCTGCCACCGTTCAGTACACCATATCACGCCCATTCAAATTGGTTCAACACCATTCTATACCCTTCTCTCCCTTGTAATTTCGTTGTAGAAGTAGGTTAAGCCTACCTGGTATCTTCAAACGAGTCTAAAATCTCTGATCCATTCTTCGAGCATAAACGGAGCTCCGCATCACCTTTGTAAATTTTTCCGTATAAGCGCGTAATTGTCCGTAAAATATAGGTCGATAATCGATGTGCGTTCAGCCGATAATCGAGGTCGGCCGGTAATCGAGGTCTTACGCTAGGTGCTTACACTTGACAGTGAACCGTCATATGTGCCATATTCATCGTAAACCTGAACAGTGAACCTTGTCCAACGATCCACACCAAAGTCAAGCCACTGATTCCATTCTAGATTTGGACTGCCATCATTTGTCCGTTAATTCGTCTGCAAACTCTTTGAGCTTCCTCTGCTACGATAAGCTACGTATGACTCTGACATATGGATCACTATGGCCAGCAAATAATCCACTATCTCTATCAGGTAGTTCTGTGCCATAGCGAGCATAAATGCGCAGTCTCCCTGCATGAGATGATAATGACCCTGTTCTCACAACGTTTTCCACCATAATTTATACAATAATTCATAAAATGCTAATTTCTTATGTTAAATTGGATCATAATATGTTGTATTTGATTAACTCCGATAATATTGATAATACTGTTTTATTGGTTGCGCAATTATAACAACAAAAAATAATTTTCAGATGTCTGTGTCCTTGCCTGGAGGGCAGAAAGGACGTGCTTTTACAGGGATGGATGATGCTTTCTAGAGAAGATCATATAACAACATTTCAAGAAATTCAAGATAAGATGATTGTCCACTATCCAGTTGCATATTGAAGTAATGTCTCCCTGCAGCAACGTGTAGTCCCTAGGATTTCTAATGATTTTGTAAAGAGCAATATCGTCAGCATATATAGTAATCTTGCAGTCCGTTGCAGAGGCAGAGACACCATTAATGTATATCAAGAAGAGCAGTGGCCCAAGCACTGACCCTTGTGGGACACCAGATACCACAGGTAAAGAGGTAGATTGAGCTCCTCCTAATACAACTGTCTGGGTTCTGTCGGCTAGATAATTGCTGACCCATCTTATGAGAAAGGGATCGACATGAAGTTTAGAAAGTTTGTGTAAAAGTTGCTGATGGGGGACAGTATCGAAAGCTTTACTTAGATCGAAAAACACTGAGCAAACCTCGTTCCCACAATCATCTTATCTTGAATTTCTTGAAATGTTGTTATATGATCTTCTCTAGAAAGCATCATCCATCCCTGCCAGATTCTCCACTCTATGTCGGAGAAAATCATGCTCTCAATAAAACAGATCATTTCAAATACCTCGGTGTCAACTTCTCAACTGATCTTACCTGGTCACACCACATTAATGCAGTATGTAAGAAAACACGAAAACAAATAGGATTGCTCTATAGGAACTTTTACCAATTCTCTGATCCCTCAACACTTTTAAAATTATACAAGTCGTTAATTCGCCCCCACATGGAATATGCTAGTGTAGTCTGGGACCCTCATCTTGCAAAAGATATCAAGTTGATAGAAGATGTACAAAAATTTGCACTGAGAGTATGTTCAAAAACCTGGAACGCAGATTACGAGTCACTTCTGAAGTCATGTAACTTACCTTCGCTATCAGACAGAAGAAAATTTCAAAAGCTCTGCCAACTGTATAACATCTTAACTGACAGGGTCACCTACCCTGATAAACCACTTGAAAGGATAGCTACCCTCTATCCCAATCGTCATGCTAACACCATTCAGCTATCCGTACCGTTCGCTAGAACAAATAATTTCAAAAATTCATTCTTCCCTTCAACTGCTACCCTGTGGAACTCATTAAATTGTGATATCAGCCCCATTAATTCTCTGGCATCATTTAGGCATGCATTAAATAAACATCTCTTTTAGTGATGTGTTTCTGCTTGTAACTTACGACTGTAATTACTAATAATTATTGTATTCTTTATTTTTTGTCTATGCACATTTAATTTACTTAGTCTCTTGTTTTTGTTGTTGTTATTGTTGTTGTGTAGGGTCTAAGATTAATATTAGCTATTTTATGTACATAGCTACCTTCTTATGACCTTTGCTCATGCATAAACATGTTTCCATAAAAAAAAAAAAAAAAAAAAAAAAAAAAAAAAAAAAAGTTCAGAATGCCCACGATTGGTCAGAATTGTAGTGTCATGTGGAGGGAGGCCATTGAGACGCATCCTCAAATGATTGTTCTGAGCATGCTGTTACGGTAGCTCATGCACAGCATATTGGCCATATTATCTCATGATTGAAGTCAATCACGCTGGTACCTACAATAATATTATAGTAGTAAAATGCTACATGACATAACTTCGCTCTCACTGGCATAAACATTATTGTTCTGCCAATTATAGCTTGATATTTGCTCAAAACATTGAGAAAGGTAAGATGATTTTTATTTAACGTGCAAAAGATACCACCTTCATTGCTTGCTGTATTATGGTTGAAGTTGCTATTATTTGACCATAAGGCAGTCTGCTTGCTGCTTATGACATCTGTGATTCATGCATGCGTGGACTCTAAAATGCATAGAGTATGGCTGAGTTCTCAGATTGTAATGCCAGGTGAGTCATGTATGGAATAGCCTCGATCAGTCGGGTACTTTGCCAGCGAGGATTATGAAAATTAATGTTTGCCAATATTTATGCCATCATCTTACCTTACATTGCATGATCCTGCCTGATTCTAAATTAGATTTTTAATCATACATGCACTACTCTCCTTCTCTCTCTCCCCCACCTCTCCCTCGTTGATCCCTCTCTCTCTCATAACATAATATTATTTATTGTATAGTTATGCTGATTTGAATGTTTTAACACGCAAAATAATAATTGAAGTATAATGGTACGTGGTATACAGAAGAAAATAATGCCAAAACTCTGGGGCAATATAGTTTGAGTATGTGTGCACTATTGTACGATATCAAGCACATAATATTATAAATTAGCAGAGTCCAATTAATCACATGCAATGGTTTGCTTATACTAGTGTTGAGGGTGTGTGTACACTGTTATAGTACAATAATTACCAAAGTTCAGTTAGTCACATGCAATATAACTTCCACCTTAACAACTTCATGAAATAGTCATCTGACGCTAATCACTTTGTTGAGCTTGATCATTGACTTGATGTGAACTCGAATCAACAGGACTGTTGCTGTCTGAGTTAGGGTGTAGGACCTGCTCCTCTTGTTTGTTTTCAGTAGTACAACCAGCTACAAATTTTGTGCTCTCTGAGCCAGATTTGGAAGTCAAAGTTTCTATTTTTGATCCCCTGTCCAATAATATTGCAGTATCATTGTTATCTCTGGCCGTGATCTCAATTTCATTTTCATCTTCTTCCGGTGTTGTTGATACTAGGTCTGACAGTGCCACAACAGTGAAGGCAGGATTTGTTTTCTCAGACTGACAGGTAATGTGCTCATTGATGTTGGCATGTTGTCTCCCACACTTCTTCCTTAATATTTCTACAAATCCTTTAATAAGCGCAGTTTCTTGAACTCTTGAAAGCTTGGTGTACATCACTACATGGTAAGAAATGACAAGTATGAGTTGAACGAATGTTATTCCCACAGAGACATGTGCAATGGCTGTTTGGTTTTCACTGGCATCAACTGTATACAATATGAGGATAGTAAAAACTATTAGGTTAAAGTATGTCAGGGTTTCCACGGCGTCTATAAACCATACTTTGTAGAGTCTGATACGTAGCACTGCTTTGAATAAAATTAGGCAAGTAATGATGATAATTGTGGACAATAGTGATTTTCTTGGGTCACCAGATGAACTAAATGCTGAAATTAGGTAGGTATTCACACGAATGAACAGTAGCAGACCGGTCCAGTAGCGGTGTTTTTGGATGTAAGGAGCATAATAGGTATCCAGAAACAGTTGAAACTTCAAATTGACCCATTTTAACATTTTTTTTCTTGGATTGCATCGAACCCATTGCCATGAGAAGAGCACAATTGTGTAAGTAATGCCAACAAGAAGAATAAAAATGGCAACAATAAATAAAGCAGAATGCTTTACACCGAGATATTTAACTGTAGTATCGGAGAGCCACACAATCTTCTTTGAGCCATCAGGAAAATTTAAAGTCGCAGATGAGAATGCTGTGATTACTACATTTAGTATCTTTGTGTAGGAGAGCAAGATCAGTGTGGCCAAGGTTGCTACAGGATCCTTTCTTCCAATAAGACGACCAAACATTGTGAAATGGTATCTGAGTTTGATTATCAAGACAACAAGGAAGAAGATATAAGCAGGAAATGCTAGTTGAAGCCACGTCTTGACATACATGTCCATTCCGTCAAACAAGCAAGAGTCAAATCCCAAATCTAAGTTGAGCCATGATATGAATACAGAAGCAAAGTTTACACCAGATGTCAAAAAGAATGCATTCCTGGTTATAGCCACAATATTGGCATAGAAGACTATGGCGTTGAGTGTTCCAACAGCTACTGTTAGGTTGAATGCTAAAAGTAAGGCCACCAAAGCTATGCCAGCTAAGATGAATACCACAATATATGCAGCTAACAGTCCAGGCCAGTACCTTGGGCAAGATATGCAATGTGAGCTTCCAAGAGACACACTATAACCAGACTTACAAGTTCCACACAGAATTCCTGTACGATTAGGTGCACACAGCACATCAGATCCATCAGGGAGATTTAAATTTATGCTGATTGGTGGCCTTGGTGAACGACAGTAGTCAGATGGGCAGCTTGAGTGTATTAAGTAACCACTTGAGGTGTTGTGATTGATATAGGTTATCCACAAGTTACTGCTTCGTATTATAGACTGTGTTGTAATATTGCATTTTGTAATGTCATATTGCT
The DNA here is from genome assembly GCA_963930775.1 of Cliona cf. orientalis. NCBI lineage: Eukaryota > Metazoa > Porifera > Demospongiae > Clionaida > Clionaidae > Cliona > Cliona cf. orientalis. The sequence goes on from OZ005696.1 coordinate 2,687,364, forward strand.
GGAGTAGTGGGTCACATAAACATTGGCATCTTGATTGATCATCGTTGGATTTTTGAAATCCAATTGGACAGGTACAGATAATCTCAAGTTTGATGGTTCTTTGAGATGTAGAATTCAGACATGGCCCCATGGCTTTTAGGAGTAGTTCATCTGATTCAAATGGAGAAAATATGTCAAACTGTAATTCACTGCAATAACCATGAGTAAACTGAGTATCTTGTCCACAACCTAAACCACCAGCTGATGATGTAAGTGAACACCTAATTGTGGCATTGACTGCACGACTGACTTGATTATATGCTATAAATTTAATTTTGACTGTCTTTCCATATTGAACTTGCAAAGATGGCTGGTATTTACAATCTGGTTTGCTGTCTCTACAAAAGCACGTTCGAACTGGATGTGAATCAACTGTATCCATGTCTGTGATATTGCTTAGTGACTGAAATCTAGCAACTCCAGGTGGAATTGAACTTTTGATTGTAGTTTTGTCTGACTCCACCGAAGAGTTAACTGTGCATCGGTCTAGTAATCCTCCAAATAAGACTGAACCAGAGACATTTACGAAATTATCTAAGAAGTGAAACATTGTATAAACAGAAAAACACTCAGTCAATTCTGTCAAATTAGATAAGGAAGCTGTACACATGTCAGAGTTGGTCTCGTCGTCCACATATATTGCACCGCCATAGTAGCTTGCCTTGTTTGATATAAAATAAACTGATGATACAGAATGAGCTTCATTTGGTAATCCTTTTAAATTATTGATTTTGGTGTATGTTTCAAGGCTAGCCCCACCTCCATACTTAGCTCTGTTTTTGACAACATGAACTGTTCCATCCACTAGTATAGATGAATTGACAGCATGAAGTCCTCCACCTTTCATGACAGCACTATTTTCGGATATGTATGTGCCATTTCCTCTTGAAACTAACTCACTTGTGTGCAGATAGAAACCACCTCCACTTTCCTTTGCCATGTTAATAGTCACTGCCGTTTTACTGTGCATCTCCATGCTGATTGTACTGTTCTCAGCATATACAGCTCCACCCTTGTGAGCTTCATTACCAACAATAGTGCTGCTAAGAAAGATAAGATTATTTTTACTTAATATACAAAAAGCACCACCTTTGTTGTATGCTGTATTGTTGTTGAAGTTGCTATTGTTGACCATAAGAGTCCGATGAGCTGAGTAAATCACTCCTCCATCACCTTTTGCTGTGTTGTATGTAAAATTGCAGTGGTTGATCATAATCTGACCACCAGACATTGCATGTAAAACTCCTCCGTGAAGAGCACTATTATAACTGAATGTACTCTCAGACAGTGTAAGTAAACCTTCGATCAGCATACTGATTATTCCTCCACTGTTTTCTGCTTTGTTGTATTGGAAATTGCATTTTTTCAGCACAATATGTTCATTTTGATTTTGAGTTGTAATGGACATGACACCTCCACTAAACCCAGCTGAGTTGCTTGTGAAGCTGCTGGCTGTCACTTTGACAGCACCTGTATTCATATAGATGACTCCTCCATCACTTTGTGCTGAGTTAAATATGTAAGTACTATTCTGATCCACAAAGGAAGCATCACGAACAAATATTACTCCTCCCTGGAACGCAGTGTTATTATCAAATACACAGTGGTTATTGATAGTCAAGTTACTGGTACCACTTGTGTAAATTACTCCACCAAAGTATGCATTATTCTTGCTGAAGGTGCTTCTTTCTACAATGGCATTACTTCTATCTGAAAACACGACTCCTCCATCATTACTTGCAGTGTTGTTACTAAATGAGATATTACTGATTATGATATCACTGAAAGCTGCTGTATAAACTGCTCCTCCCCTATTGTGAACAAAGCTACTTTCAATGCAGCTGTTTTGCAAAGTACATTTACTTCCATCAGTAAAGATAACTCCTCCAAAATGGCCTACTGTGGAGTTACTGAAAAAAGTGTTGTCTACTATTATATTTCCATCGCTAAGAGCATACAAGCAACCACCATCGTTGATTGCATTATTATTGATGAACTGGCTGTGGTTCACAGAAATGTTGCTTCTAGTGTATACATAAATAGCTCCTCCATCTCTGCCTACAGTGTTGCTGTCAAAAATATTTTTGTGTACAGTGATACGACTATCAAAGTAAGCATACACAGCTCCTGCATACACTTTTGCTGTGTTTCTGCTAAAGTTGCAGTTATCTGTGATGATAGTACTGTGATCTATAGCACCAATAGCTCCACCGTTGTTAACAGCACTATTGTTGGTAAAGTAGCTGTTGCTAACATTGATCTTGCTGCCTTTATCTGCAGATATAGCTCCTCCTCGCTTTACTGCCTGATTGTTGATGAATCTACTATTATTCACATACATGGTGCTTAAAACGTTTACATAAACAGCTCCACCTGTCTCAGTTTTTGCTTTGTTGTTTTTGAATATGCCATTGTTCACATTGATAATAGCAAAGGCTGTATTTATAGCTCCACCTTGACCAGCTCCTACATTATGGCTAAAGGAGCAATTGCTAACAGAGGTATTGCAATATATGTGTGGACACAAAGCTCCACCATGATGGAGCGCAGAATTGTTATCAAAGAAGCTGTTCTGTACATCTATTGAGCTTTCATAAAATGCATATATAGCTCCTCCACACTTGCCTGCTTCATTGGTATGGAAGTTGCTGTTCTCAACACAAACCTGGCTAAAGCCTCGCACAGATATAGCTCCTCCATCACAATCAATTGCTCTATTGTCAAAAAAGTAGGTTTTGTTTATAGTAATGTTACAGCTAAAGAGTGCAGACAATGCTCCTCCATCAAAGATTTCTGTTACACTATTTTGCACACAGGCATTACCAGAGCTACCTGCGGTATTGTTCTGAAAGATACTGCTGTCCACTATAATTCTGCTATCATTGTATTCAAATATTGCCCCACCAGCACCATTTGCTTTATTGTTGTAGAAAGAGCTGTTGCCAACAATGATACTACCACCATTGTAGGCAGCCGCAGCTCCACCATGCTGGCTTGCTTGATTGTCATAGAATGTGCTGTTGCCCACAGTGATGCTACCTCCAAAAGTTGCAAACATGGCTCCTCCATTTGAAAATGCTTGGTTGTACTGAAAGGTGTTCTGAGTAACTAAACACTGACCTCTAACATTTATCGCTCCTCCAACTGAATCCGATGTGTTGTTAAGAAAGGTGCTACCACATACAATGAGACTGCTACTACTATCAACAGATAAAGCTCCACCTTCACAATCTTGAACTCCATCAACACAGCCTGTGGCTTTGTTGTTAGCAAACATGCAATTAGTGATTGTAACGTTCCCTCCAGAGTTAGAAGAAATAGCTCCACCCACTCTTGCAGAATTCTCCATGAAGTTACAGTTGATAATAATAAAGTTACTACTGGTAACAGTGAGTGCTCTTCCTACTGAGTGAAACTTGAAAAAGCTCCTTAGAATGACTCCTTTGGTTTCAAAAACTTCAATTCCTGTACCACTGACTGCATTATCACCATTAAGAATAGAGTCTTCCAGTATCAAGTCATCCACAAGCTCAAACCTAATACTGCATCTAATGAATTCTAGGCTACTGATGTATATTTGAATGATATATTTCAATGTTAAACTCGAGTTTTCATTGCAGATGATTTGGGTGGTAGTTGAATCATTTGCCACTAAGCTGAAAAACGTGGTATTTGCTATAAAAAGCTCTGTTTGAAGTGAGTAGTTTCCTCCAAAGAAGATCAGTGTTGTGTTAAGTTCAAGGTAGTTGCTGGAATTTGCAGCCAACTGAGAGAGAGTTGGACCTGAATCTCTCATAAGAGATTGGGCATCAGGTGATGGCAAAATGTGATATGTGATGCCGCCAACTACTCTATATGTCAAGAGAAAGCTAGTGAATAAGAGATTCCAAATGAAATATGCCATTTGTAGTTATACTGCTTGGATTAACCTAGTACAAAGTGAGTAGAGTTCATTAAAGTTTTCCAAGGTGGATTAATCTATCGCTTATGTATATGTACAGTACCTGTATCACAAAAAGAACATATAGCAGATCACAAGTTATGACTATTTGACTATAGTGCTTAATTTGGGATGATGTACACAAGCAGAGGTAGATGTTAAATGGAAAGAATGTAAGTCCAGTGTAAGTAAACAATAAAGACAGACCAGATGCAAGTACGGTCAAGAGTATCAGATTCTGGGAACAGTTATTATAGCAATACGTTGTTAGTACTACAGAATTCCGTTCGAAATTAAGAGATCAGAATTAAGGTAAAAGGTCTACGTAGCTGTACAGAATAGATTTCAAGCAGCAATAATAAAGTAAATGTGAGTGCACAGTCAGTAGAGTTCATTAAGGCTTTCAAGTTCTAGTTATGAACTACACAGTGCCTGTGTAGAAAGGATGTTAGGATGATAGAGTTTTGAGCGGGAGTGAATAGCAAACTGAAAATGCAGTGTAACAGTATTACATATAGCAGATCACAAGTTATGACTATTTGACTACATACATCGTTTACTTACACAAGCAGGTGTAGAATGAATGCAACTGTGGATCTGGTGTAAGTAAGACACACAAGGTACATGTACAGTCAAGAGTATCTGGAAACACGGTTGTTATGGCGGTTGTTAGTACCACAGAATCGTGTTTGGAATTAAGGGATCAGAAGTAAACTAAATAGTGTAGTTGTACAGAAGGGATTTTCAAGCTGTAATCGTAAGATGAATGAATGTATACGGGTGCTGCGTGCAGATATGATCTGTCGCTAGTAAATGAACAATGGTGGGGAGTATTGGTTCAGGATCAAAATCAAACTTTTATTGGATATCAATTTATTAATTGCTTCGGAGTTTGGTTAATACAAAAGAGAAGCTGATTGTTGATTGAACAAGATGAGTACCCACAACCTGGTGAAAGATACACAAAATACACAGTCAATAACTGCATTAACTAAAGTGTGCTCATGAATACAAGCACTGATGGCGAGTTACTGTAAAAATATACTCTGATACAAGTCAGCTTGCACTGATGTCTAGCAATTGCATGAATTTATCAATGAACATATGTATTGAGGTATAAATGTTTGCATGCATGTGCATGCATACAGACAGCTTTTGCCAAAAATAAGAGTTCTATAATACTTTCGGTAGGTGCACTCTATCGTGAGTATGCACATAATATTATTGTGTGTATTCTAGTACTGCATACTCAAAGTTATTATGGTTATGGTGTACATATAGCAATAGATTGTGAAGAGGAATTCTATGTACATAGGTATATTATATACACTTCAATCATAGACAAAAAATTAATACTGAATGTACAAACTGTGAATTTTAATTAATCACAGTGACTTAATTTGTACAGGTAAAAGTATGAAGAATACGTCTGTTGTATTTATAACTCACTCCTAATATTAGGCCACTCCAAATTAATTCATTGTTTCTCATCCCCCCTGAGCCAAAAAACTGATGCGGGCGGGCGGCTGGAAATGGTCGTTTATTCACAAGTTTGATGGGAAATGGTCGTCAAAACCATAAGTTCAGCAGTCCAAAAAATCGAGGCGGTATACTTTTGTATTGTGCTGGTGCTGATGGAAATACATGCGGGCGGAAATCAAGGGGGGATGAGAAACAACTGATTGATTTGGAGTGGCCTTAGTTACAATCATTTTATAGTGATGAAATTGTACCAAGCACACCAGTTGTGTTTGGTACAATTGTTTAATACAGCTTCATCATTGTAATATAATTGTAAAAGGATTTGTATATTTTAATACAACAGAATTGCCCAGTACATCCATGCAGTCGTCTTTGCTGCATTATTTATTATGTATGGTTGAAAGAAAATAACAAGCTTGTTATCTCACATGCCACTCTGCTCCTTTACTCATCATTTGCCATACAGGACTACTTACTGACTCTATAAGTAGGGATGATCCGGATATGCCATATTATAATATTATGTAAAAATACCCAAATATCTCAAATAGGTAATTTCTAAGTGTGAAAATCAGAATCTCCAGCAAATTATCGATCTAACAAGACCAAGATCATTCATCATGCCAGAACCAGATGTTAAAAAAATGGCCATTTCTCAATCATTCTTTCTCATTTCCGGGGTTAACTCAAGACTATGTGGACCACTCACCTCAGTTCTCATATAAATCCACTCTATTTTATAGCACGCACTGCAGTGGCATGCCAGTTTGGCGTTATCGCGACAGTTATGCAATAGTGGGTATGTACGGCGCATTAACGATTGGGTGTGTCTGATACGCCATTTGGTGATATAATGTGCATGCTCGGAATGTGTTGCCATGGTGAAGTCATGTGACCGCGCCGTGGTCCTAGGCACTAGGTAGGTGAGTGCGATCGATTGCGAGCAGAGGCTGAGGAGGTTGGATGTGACGTACATTTACGCTATAGTCACATGACCTTGGTATGCAATTATGCTGCCACGTGTACAAAAGAATTCCATTAATTTTACGAGTGTAGCTGGTAGCTAAAATATTTACGTTTGTGAGCTATGGCCAAATGTGAAGCTGGAATGGAGGTGAATCGTGTAGATCTAGTGTTGTAACAACGAAAGAAGCCAACTGATGACATCGGCGAGCATTGATGATGTTGATGATGAGAGTGAGGCCACCTACAGCAAGCCCCCACCAGAGAAGAAGAGTCTGAGACACAGGGAGCTTCCGAAATGACTAGATAAGAAGACGGAGATCTTAGAAAAACTTATAAGTGACTTCAACAAAGGATTTATGACCAGTGATACACAGTACCTGAATGGAATACAAGCAACTTATTACTTTACGTAGTCTATATGATCTATGGTCTGATACGCCATTTTGTGATAATATTATAATACGCATGCTCGAAATGTGTTGCCATGGTAAAGTCATGTGATAGCGCCGTGGTCCTAGGCGCTAGGTAGGTGAGCGGTTGGACGTGACGCACATTTACGCTATAGTCACATGACCTTGGTATGCAATTATGCTGCCACGTGTACAAAAGAATGCCATTTACGAGTATAGCTGGTAGCTAAAATGTTTGTGTTTGTGAGCTATGGCCAAATCTGAAGCTGGAACGGAGATGAATCGTGTAGATCTAGTGTTGTAACAATGAAAAAAGTCGACTGATATCGATAAATACTGTTTTTGGTGTTGCCATTCTGAGAAATGAGTTTTCTCAATTTGCAAGAAGTGTGAGAGGTGGACGGATGGGGTATTGCGCCGGATCTTATTTTCTCATGGATTATAACCTGCTTTCACATTTAAAACTGTCTTCAAGGCTTTAGATCGTGATTTACGTTTTGTACAGTGTTAATATGAAAAACTTAACCATATCCCCACTAGCTGCATAGTACTAACGGTGCATGTGGTACAAGGTCGTCAATATGTGTGCACAGGCCACATGCCTCAGAGTGAGTCGATCACAGAGATGGAGTCTAAGACCCACTCTCGATCTCGATAGTGACAAATTTCGATGGTACAATCACAGGAGATGAACTCAACTGCGCAGTACAGCTTTCGAGCTTCAGATCGCTCGTGGTATGGCACGCCACATACAAGATGCTATATATAGCACAAGGCTAGCTTTATTTATCCACGGGATTACGTCAGCCAAGAGAATGTTTGAAGTTCGGCCAGCGGTACTTGTCAGAGAAAGTAGCACTCGGCTTTTAATCTACTCGCTGGATACATGCACAAGATACTCTACATACTTACCAATTTTCAAGTCTCAGAAAGGCTCTAGCGAGGCCTTGAATTTTCGGGCAATTACCTCATAGATTACACTATAGGTTACACCATAATTTCCTCATAACCACAGAAAATAAATTGCTACTGTGGATGTAATGAAAAACTTAGACTACATCCGGAGTCCCTCATAAAAAGTATTATACCGTGCTACTGTGCATACGCCGCCATTAGGACACATTGATAAACTGCGCGCGCATGCTCTGTATACGCGTATATTGGGGGCGCGGCATGAGTCGGTTGACCCAGATGTGACCTCCACCTGCCATGTGCTCGACTGAATAGGGAAATCCCCCCAGAGAGCGAGCTCGCTAAAGAAAGCGAACTGAGAGAATCACCATATATCATTGATAGTCCACGATCTCTTCGACGCTAGGTTTGAATTCTGGGTCTCAATACCCTGTCATGCGAGCTAAACATTTTGAAGCAGTCTTCACCCCAATTTCATCATAGGTTACATCATCATTTCATCATAATTACCTCATCGGTTGGCCGAATCGGTTTGTTGATTGGGACTCCGGATGTAATGAAAAACTTAGACTACATCTCTCGTCCCTCGTGAAAAGTATTGTATACCACGCTATTGTAAGCTGCCATAATTCGAACTAGGACACATCGACAAACTGCGCATGCTCCGTATACGCGTATACTGGGGTGCGCAGCTTGAGCCAGTTGACCCGGACATGACCTCCACCTGCCATGTGAATAGGGAAATCCCCCCGAGTGTGGGCTAGCCAAAGAAAGCGAACTGAGAGAATCGCCGTATATCACTGATAGTCCACGATCATCTCTTCTACGCTAGGTTCGAATTCTGGGCCCCAACAGGCTTTCATGCATGCTAAACATTTTGAAACTTGGCAGTCTTAACTGTCATAATTTTCATCATAATATTTTACGTCACAATTACCTCATTGGTTGGCTGAATTGTTTTTTGCTGATTGGGACTCGGGATGTAATAAAGAACTTAGACTACATCCCAAGTCCCTCATATTGTACGCCACCATATAATTTGAACTAGGACACATTGACAAACTGCGCATGCTCCGTATACGCGTATATTGCTTGAGCCGGTTGACCTGGACGTGACCTCCACCTGCCAGGTGCTTAGACTGAATAGGGGAATCCCCCCAGAGTGTGAAATGGTCAAAGAAAGCAAACTGAGAGAATCGCCATATTATATCATCGATAGTCCACGATATCTTCTATGCTAGGTTCGAATTCTAGGCCCCAACAACCTTTCATGCGAGTTACATTCTGAACATGGGCGTAGGAACAGGGGTGGCCACAGGGGCCAGCCCCCCCCCCCCCCATCCAGTTTTTGACCTGACATATCATCATACCTACAGTTCAGAGTGAGATCCAATCCAGCTAGTCTGCAGTGACTATGAGTGTATGTGCCTCATTTGCTTCCAAATCTATTCCACTTGACTTACAGCTCATGTTTTCATCGAGAAACTCAGTCTCAATCGTGCAAAAATGGGCGTGGTTTGACATAAAGTCGCCATTGTCGTAAAAATTTCGCGCACGCTTCGCGCGCGCAACTGGATATTCAATATCTTCCTACGCCTATGTTGAAGCAGTGTTCACAGCAATTATATCATAATTTCATCATTAATTACCTCATCTGTCGGCCGAATTCTTGTTTGCGGATTGGGACTCGGGATGTAATGAAAAACTTAGAGACTACGTCCAGAGTCCCTCATGAATACGCCGCCATAAATTCGAACTAGGACACATTGACAAACTGCGCATGCTCCGTATACGCGTACAATATTGGGGCGCGCGGCTTGAGCCGGTTGACCTTCACCTGCCATGTGCTCAGACTGAATAGGGAAATCCCCCTGCCTTGAAAGCGAGCTCGCTAGAGAAAGCGAACTGAGAGAAACCCCCGTCATGCACAACTTTACTTAAAGGATAGGAAAATGCCATGGGTTATACATGGGATTGATTTAAGTCATGGATCCCATGGGTTATACATGGGACTGAATTAAGTCATCTACTCCATGTATTATACATGGGATTGTTTTAAGTCAACTTAGTTTGACTTAAATTGCCGATTTATTAGACGTATACCTTGACCATTATCAGGGAAGATTTTAAGTCAACTTTCATAAACTCTAAAAAGTGTATAAAACGTCAAAACTTGAACTCTGACTTAAAATAATTATTAAATGTTGCCAATAAGACGTACTTCTAGACTTTGTCTGGCCACAACCATATTATAATATATTATATACTAGGTCCACTTGCAATTGATCATAATAATAGAATTGCCACTGAAGTAGCTAGCTATATAATTAAATTTTATGTGGCACATGAAACTATAGCTGGTATCATTAAATTTTACACTGCAAATTCTGGGGATATTTTCAGCTATACATAATTATTAAACAGCAGATTCTATTTATATAATAATTATGTATAATAGTTATTAAAATTAGTTCGTGGCAACGAGTAATTGCTATTAAAACGCGCAGTGGTAGCAGCCGGGTTTTGGCTATAATTTGTACGGTTAGCGGGGTTAATTCGGCCATAGATTATAGAGTAGGTAGGAAGGGTTGGGTTTCGGTTATGGTATGGTTAGCAGGGTTAGTTCGGCAGGGTAGCTAGGTAGGGTTGGGTTTCGGCTATGGTATGGTTAGCAAGGTTAGTTCGGCAGAGTAGCTAGCTAGGTAGGGTTGGGTTTTGGGTATCGTATGGTTAGCAGGGTTGGGTTTGGACTTGGGTTTGGGTTTGCTGTTTGGTGCACGTGTATATTATAATCGTGACAAAATGGGTTAGATCTACAGCAGCGGCAGCAGTGGTGGTATGTTTGGGTTCGGGAGCCGTACCTTGAGATGAGTGGGTGGAGCTAATCAGCATGCATATACATTGTAATTGTCCGCACGCTCGTCTGCTCTGCAAGGCTCACAAATGCTTGGCATTAACTCACAAAGGTGACATTATCTTTGCCATTGGGAGCATTTTAAGTCAAAGTTCAAATTAAGACGTTTTGTACTGTTTTTAGTGTTTTTGAAGGTTGACTTAAAATCTTCCCTGATAATAGTTAAGGTACACGTATTATATCGGCAATTTAAGTCAAACTAAGTTGACTTAAAACAATCCCATGTATAACACATGGAGTAGATGACTTAATTCAGTCCCATGTATAACCCATGGGATCCTTGACTTAAATCAATCCCATGTATAACCCATGGAATTTCCTCTAATTTTAAGTATTCTAATGTACGACCAGAAACCCCATAATGATATCATCGGATAGTCCACGATCTCTTCTACGCTAGGTTCGAATTCTGGGTCCCAACAACCTTTCATGCGCGCTAAACATTTTGAAACAGTTTCATAGCAATTTCATCATCATTTCATCATTACTTTCGTCATCGATTACTCATCGGTCGGCCGAATTCTTTTTTGGAATTGGGACTCTGGACGTACGTACGTACGTACGTAATATGGGATAACACACCCACTTTTGTGCGCACGTGCTCGTGTCCAACCTCCTCTGATCTGCTAGGCGAGCTACCTACTCGCTAGCGCTGCACGGCATATCGATCATGGATGTGAAGGCGCAAGGTTCGAGGAGCGATAAGGCGCTAGGCATCGGCGAGATACTCGCTAGAGCGTGCAGCGCTAGTGCTCCATTGGACCGATCATAGATATCATACGAAGGCGCAAGGCTCGAGGAGAGGTAACGTACCAATCATAATAAGATTATACCGGGTAGCTGCTGCCAACAATAAAACTTAGAACTTGGTTTTCTCCCTAAACCGAGGAGTCTCATCGCTACTTGGGCTGCCTAAAGCATGCAGCCTTCTTTCATCCTGTAGGCATATATATGAATGCAAGCTAACGAGGGGCGTGGCTAAGAATTTGCGCGCACACGCGAACTCCAGCACCTCCCATCTTCCACTTGATTACACTGGACAGAAGTTGTGAGCAAACCATGTAAGATGTCATTGGATAAATTACACTAAATGCAATGAACAAGAACAGAAACAAGCATAATATTATTCTAACAATTGAACTTGAAGGATGAAGTAGGGACGGCATGGTCAAAAAGTACACAAACAAGATTTGCAAGGGATAATCACATCTATTACAATTGTATAAAAACAATTGAATAAAATTGAAGAATGAAGTAGGGATGGCAGGATCAAAAAGTACACAAACAAGAGATATCGCAACTACTATACATCCCTACGCTTGCTTTTCTCGACTATTATTCACCTATTAATTTTAATAATGTCAACGTGTTTGTTGAGTGTGGTATATGGGAGACATTCAGGGTTATTCGCTATAGCTAGTTGTCACAATGGTTTGGGTTTATCAGTTTTGATTCAATAGCATTACTACTGGTTATTTTTGCATCCCTCAAAAAGCAAGCGTAGGGATGTATAATAGTTGCGATATCTCTTGTTTGTGTACTTTTTGATCCTGCCATCCCTACTTCATTCTTCAATTTTATTCAATTGTTTTTATACTTGTTTCTGTTCTTTTTTGATGCACTTAGTGTAATTTATCAATGCCATCTTACATGGCCCGGGTTGCTCACAATTTTTGTCCAGTGTAATTAAGTGGAAGATGGGAGGTACCGAAGTTGCAAAATTCGTAGCCACGCCCCTCATTAACTAGCGTTCATATGCCTTGTATTAATAATATGAAGCAGGCTGACAAAGAAGGCTGCTTTAGGCGGCCCAAGTAGTGATGAGACTCTTTCGCTTAGGGAGAAAATAAAGTTTTAAGTTTTATTGTTGGCAGCAGCTAGCTACCCGGCATAAATTTATGATCTGTATTTTTATACCGCTCCTCGAGTCTTGCAAATTATGGTATGATATCCGAGTCTATGATCGATATCGCGATCCAGCGGAGCACTAGCGCTGCACGCGCTAGCGAGTAGCTCGCCTATGCCTAGCGCCTTACCGCTCCCCGAGCCTTGCACCTTCATACTGATATCCATGATCGATCCAGCGTACTGCTGCACGCACTAGCGATAGCGCTAGCGCTAGAGCTAGCTAGACTAGACCTCGCCTAGGGCCAGACGCAGTCACATGACTTCACCATGGCAACCCATTCCGAGCATGCGCATTATATTTTTAAAAATGGCGTATCAGACATACCCAATCATTAATGCGCCGTACACACCCACTATTACGTAACTGTCGAGATAATGCCAAACTAGCGTGCCACTGCACTGCGCGCTACAAAATAGAGTGGATTTATATGAGAACCAAGGTGAGAGGTCCAGAAAGTCTTGAGTTAGCCCTGGAAATGACAAAGAAAGAAAGAAAGATTGACAAAATTAATGGCTATTTTTTTTAACATCTGGTTCTGGCATATACAATTGAGTTGATGGATGATCTTGGTCTTATTAGATAGATAATTTGCTGTAGATTCTGATTTTGACACTTAGAAATTTCACAAAGTTACCTGTTTTGAAATATTTGGATTTTTGTAATGTATTACATATATGGAGTATCCGTGCCATCCCTACTTATAGAGTCTACCGACTCTATGATACAATCCTTCGCTTGCTTTTTGAGGGGTGCAAAAAATAACCAGTATCATAGAGTCGGTAGACTCTATAAGTAGGGATGGCCTGGATATGCCATATATGTAATACATTACACATACCCAAATATCTCAAAATAAGTAGTTTTGTGAAATTTCTAAGTGTGAAAATTAGAATCTCCAGCAAATTATCTATCTAACAAGACCAAGATCATTCATCAAATCAATTGTACATGCCAGAACCAGATGTTAAAAAAATGGCCATTTCTCATCCTTTCTTTCCTCTTTCTTTCTCATTTCCAGGGCTAACTCAAGACTGTCTGGACCTCTTACCATAGGCGGCGGAACAGGGGGGCAGGGGGGGCACTCGCCCCCCCCCCCCCCACTTTCAGGGATGGGGGGGGGGGCATTGCCCCCCCAAAATCCAAGCCAGTGATATCATAAAGTAGCTACTTTTCATAACAAATATACCAAAATACCTACAAAAGCTGCCTAGAATAGCTTCAAGAATCGATCACAGTGCACATTTTCCACCATTTCTTTGTTTCTGACAGTAGCAGCACCACATAGCACCACCGATCGACACGAGTGACCTTTGAACTTCAATTAAAGGGGCGTGTCCCCAAAATTTTCGCGCGCGCTTCGCGCGCAACTGTTAATGTTTGCCCCCCCAGTCAAAGCTTCCTTCCGCCACCTATGCTTACCTTACTTCTCATAGAAATCCACTCTATTTTGTAGCGCGCAGTGCAGTGGTACGCTAGTTTGGAATTATCTTACATTAATATGTAATAATGAATAAGCAAAAATGCAGACATTGCAATAGTGGGTGTGTACGGCGCATTAACGATTGGGTGTGTCCGATACGCCGCCATTATGTGATACATTAAATGCGCATGCTCGGAATGTGTTGCCATGGTGAAATCATGCAATAGCGTCTGGCCGCGCCCGGGCCCTAGGCGATTGCGAGCTAGCTACTAGCGCGTGCAGCGGTGCGCTGGATCGATCATGGATATGAAGGTGCAAGACTCGAGGAGCGGTAAGGCGCTAGGCATAGGCGAGCTATTCGCTAGCGCGTGCAGCGTTAGTGCTCCGCTGGATCGATCATAGATATCATACCGAAGGCTGTGACAAGGCTCGTGGAGCGGTAACGTACAGATCATAAAATTATGCCCGGTACTGAGCTAGCTGCTGCCAACAATAAAAGTTAGAACTCGGGTTTTCTCCCCAAGCAGTCTCATGGGCCGCCTAAATAATATTGTTATAGGCATATGAATGCAAGTTAATGAGGGGCGTGGCTACGAATTTTGACACCTCCCATTAAGCTTCCAAGATGGCATTGATAAATTACACTAAGTACAATAAAAAAGAACAGAAACTAGCATAAAAAACAATTGAATAAAATTGAAGAATGAAGTAGGGATGGCAGGATCAAAAGTATCTACCATACATCCCTACGCTTGCTTTTGAGGGATACAAAAATAATCAGTAATAATGCGATTGAATCAAACTGATAAACTCGAACCATTATGACAACTAGGGAACAACCTGAATATCTCCCACATACCGCACTCAACAAACATGTCGATATCAATAGGTGCATAAATGCCATAATAGTCGAGAAAAGCAAGCGTAGGGATGTATAGCAGATATACAATTATCTCTTGTTTGCGTATTTTTTTATCCTGCCATCCCTACTTCATTCTTCAATTTTATTCAATTGTTTTTGAATCAAAACTGACCATCCTGAACCATTGTGACAACTAGGGATCAACCTGAATGCCTCCCACACACAAACACATCAACATTACAGTGCATAACAGTCGAGAAAAGCAAGCATATAGGGATGTATAATAGATGCGATTATCCCTTGCAAATCTTGTTTGTGTACTTTTTGATCCTGCCATCCCCACTTCATCCTTCAATTTTATTTATACTTGTTAGTTAAATTTTTATACCGTCATTTTATACGTATGACATAAGCCAAATTTAATTTATACTATCTGCAGCTGCTGCATACACACATATTATCATAATAATAATAATTATTATTATATCATCTGATTATTGTATCATAATTAAGATTAAAGCCATACTTTAACAGGAGTAGATTAGACAGAACTACAGTATAAATTAACGTAGTAAGTAGCCTAAGGATGACATAGACAAAACTAGAGCTCTGTAGAGCACATACCCTGCGCGCACATTATGCAATCTATAGAATTGCTTTTGTGTGCATGGCTATAATTTTGTGAACTTCAGAAAATTGTGACCCGCTCCAGGAAAAGGGACCGTTCGCGAGAATAAATCAAATTGCAGTACGAGCCCGAGAAGGGCCGAATCAAGTATTTTTATAATTTTTTTTTTTTTACACCATATGAATCTATATTCTTTTCTCTTCATTTTGATATACTTTGCTTGTATTCTAAGCAATTATAAGTATGTAAAAAAATAAAAATAAGATGAGCAGTTCACTTACTTGCACAAATATACGGGCAACTGTATAATAAGATCGGCGAGTGATAAGCCGATTCCCGCCAAAGTAGTTATCGATCTTGATGCGGCTGCATACTATTAGCAGTACTGCATGCAATGGAGGACAGAATCGCTAGGGCACTCAACCGCTTAGGTGAAGATGCGGACCTTCTCTCCGCCGACACGGACGGCCTACTCGACTTGCTGGACGATTACCTCGACGATGACGACCCTCCAGGTAAAACCCCACCCAAGTACCCACTTAAAAATACATTATTACACCACTACCACCACAAAGAATAATACATACTACATCATACACTAATATCAGGATTTAACAATAATTATAACAATAATACATTAGTGGCTAGCGATGAGGGCATGGATGGTGTGGAGGAGGACCCCCTCGAGGAGATAGATGAGCTGGAGGAGAGTAATCCTCTGTCAGCCGAAGAGATCATCTCCGCGAGTCTTGAGAGTGGTTCCCTCACCGACATTTGCGATGTGTCAGTAACCATGAGATCCATCGATACTGACGAGGAGGAGCTGGTGAAGACGTTCGCAGATCATGGCTGCACGTGCGTGTTTGGTCCCCACAAGTCCCCTTGCTGCAAGCAGTTCTCGGAAGACCACTACCTCGCTGTCCGTGGAGCTCTCAGCGAGATGAGTAAAGATGAGCTTGATTTGATGGTGATGGGGCAGATCATGGCTCACTGTTCCCCCTCCCCTTCAGCCCCCAGTCCCAGCACTAGTCCTGCAGAGAAGATAGAGGTGCACACACCCATGAAATTCTTCCATGCAGGCCTCCGTGTGTGTCAGCCAACCTTTCTATTCCTGCACACCATCGGAATCAAGCGCTTCAAGCACATTAAGGCGAGCTACTTGTGCAACGGACCAGCAGCGAGAGTGCATGGCAACAAGGGGAGGAAACCTAAAAAGACACTCTCACTGCAAGAGGTCAAGGATGTAGTTCAATACATCTTAAACTACACAGGTATCAAACTCTATAGCAATCATTAGGCAAGAGTTTACCTTACTCTCATACAGACGCAAACGCAATGGTACTTCCCGGACGAGTTCCCGGGTATAAGAGTGCTGACGTCCAGCTTCTCCCCAGCAGCACAACCAAGCACAAGGTGTGGGAGCTCTACCAGGAGTCTGCGACAGAGAATTCCATGAGACCTGTGGGCTATTCCACCTTCACAGGGTTGTGGAGGCAACTCTTGCCATACATCGTTGTCATGAAGCCGATGACCGACCTCTGCTGGCTCTGTCAACAAAATGGTGCTGCTCTTGCAAAGTACTCCAACCGCTCTATAGAAGAGAAATCAATGGTGTGCATACTGAATGCTTATATGAATGCTTGTATGTGTGGCGGGTATGAGTGTGTACATATGGATGTGTGCATGTACATGTACATGTACTGTAGCAACTATTCTGTACATGTACATGTCGTATGTGTGCAAATGCTGTTTCCATATGCTTTTGTGCATGCAAAAGGGATGTGTGACAGAAAGAGAGAAATATAATTTACGTGAGATTGTGACATCATTTCAGGTCATTCATCAAGCCGAGCAACACTTAGAAGAGGTCACCAAAGAGCGCTCCTTGTATAAGACGGCCATTGACACTGCCAAACAGTCCATCCGGCAGTTCTTCTCTTCTGACGGAGTCTTTAGTCCTCCCCAACCTGCGTGCAAGTCACAACCCAGCTCAAGGCTCATCACAGCTCACTACTCTTTCGACATGGCCCAGCAGGTATTCTACCCGAATGACCCCCAACAGCCAGGGCCCATGTACTTCCTTACCCCAAGAAAGTGTGCCATCTTTGGAGTATGCTGTGAGGCTATCCCGCGTCAAATCAATTACCTTATTGATGAGTCAGTTGATACTGGCAAGGGAGCAAATACCATCATCAGCATGCTCCATCACTTCTTTGAAGTACATGGGCTTGGAGAGCAGGACGTCCACCTCCACGCTGACAACTGTGGGGGTCAAAATAAGAACAACGCCATGGTAGGATACCTGCTGTGGCGCGTGCTCACCGGACTCCACCAAAACATCACCCTCTCCTTCATGATCACCGGCCATACCAAGTTCTCCCCTGATTGGTGCTTTGGCCTAATGAAGAAGAGGTAATACAATCACATACTGTACTACAAGTAAGTGACATACAATGTATACCACATGCAGATATCGACGTACGAAGATTGGGGGGCTAGCTGATCTAGCCAATGTTGTCAACAGTTCGGCAACAGTCAACGTCGCCCAGGCTGTTGGCAGCATGGATGGGACAGTTATCGTCCCAACGTATGATTGGACCTCCTTCCTCGCTGACCACATTGGCAAGTGTGTGGGGATCAAGTCGCTTCATCACCTGAGATTTCCAGGGAATAACAAGGGTCACATCTTTGTTCGACACAAGTCCGATTCCCTGGAAGTTGACATGAATCTCCTTAAGGATGACTGGAGTCCAGACCCCACAGATTTGCCAGAGCGAGTCATGCCGTCAGGACTTTCTCTCACAAGACAGTGGTACCTTTTTAATAAGATACGTGAGTATTGTCCTGACGAGTGCAAAGACACCACCTGTCCGGAGCCAACTGAGCTAGACGTCACTCCTGCCGCAGCCACCGTCCTTCCAAGTCCTGCCGCTACTCCAGATCCTACCGCAGCCACTTCCACGACCACTGTAGTAGTTCCTGCCACTGCCTCTACCACTGGAGAGCTCAGTGAAACGAGAGCTAAGCGGCCACGGCTCTGTGGAATCTGCAGGGAGGAAGGACACAATGCACGGAAGTGTCCTAAGAAAGTGTAGTCTCTCTCCCTCACCTGCACATACTTTCTGCTATTTTGACTCTTTAACTGTACAACCCCCCCCCCCCCCCCCCCCCCCCCCCCCCCCCCCCCATTTTTGTTACTGTATCTCTCTCACTCTGTACGTTTCTCTGCCCCCCCCCCCCCTCCTCCCCCAACCTCTCAACTGGACAGAGTCATAATCTCTGCCATCCAGGGGGAAAAAAAAAAATTGCCTTCAGTAGGCAACACCAGTTCATGAATAACAGCTACTGGGTTCATACTGTAGTAGATTAAAGAGAGTACTTACCTTCTCCTTTTGCCTACGTGGCACAGAGAGAGCGTCTTCCTCGCCTCCTAGTATTCTTTTCGACCTCCTTTGTTCTTTCTGCGAGGCGCGCGCGACCCCTCTCTGGCTTGGCCCGGCAAATCAATTATTTACCTGACGTCATCGAACATCACGTACGTGCACGGATACCCGCATAACGTACACGGAATAAACAGGAAATAAACTAAACGCCCGTTTCTAGAAAAATTTTATCCTTGGCAACGGGCGACCCGGTCAATTTGAAACGGCCATAACACGGCCTCTGAGTAATTTTAGAACTCCGAACTTGCACCATTGTACTCTACGCTTGTAGCGCTAACGATCCATACCAAAAACGCGATATTGACAAAAAATTGCGAACGGTCCCTTTTCCTGGAGCGGGTCACAATTAGTGGAAGTGTTGCTTAACTGTATGTAGCTACCAGAGGTCCCAGTGACAAAAAGCACTATCTCTCTGCACCAGATCTAGTCTAGATCAGACTACTAGGAGATATGAACTGACACTTCCAATATTTTGTTGTAATAGTATAGCCATAGGGCTGCAGATTTCAGCTCCGTCAGCGGATGCGAATGGACTACAGAGCATTATTAATTTCGACGATCTTTACCAGTCATATTCTTGGCTACTTAGTTGTGCGCATGAGCAGAAAACACAATGTGCATGCATTATGCAATTTCGACGATCTTTACCAGTCATATTCTTGGCTTACTTAGTTGTGCGCATGAGCAGAAAACACAATGTGCATGCATTATGCAATTTCGACGATCTTTACCAGTCATATTCTTGGCTACTTAGTTGTGCGCATGAGCAAAAAACACAATGTGCATGCATTATGCATTGAGTAGGCACTGTCGGTAGGCGTGGCTACGTTAGCCAAAAAAAAAAGGCACTATTTGTGACGCCCATGGACCGTGTCCATCGATTTGACGCGCACTGAAGCTTGTTTTTCGCCGAATTCGATTGATTCGTTGTGCTTACGAGTCGCTTAGATGCCTATATCTCGAGATATGGCGATTTTGTGCTCACGACGACGACAACACAACCGAAGTTACTTTACCCCGCGCGCATGACTTTACCCCTTGCGCATGCGCGCGGGGTAATTAATTGTAATCAAGGCTACCGTGCACTATCACATCTTGTACTTTAAGTAGGTGTTATGTAAACGCAGACTGCAGCTGTACAACTGCATAGTGCAGCTGGTACTACGATGGCCTGGGTGGGACCATAGATAATAGAGGGGGGAGGAGGGATTGGAAACGCGCGTGTACAGTGCGGGGATAAGCTCGTCACGGTCACGTGACTTCATCAAAGTTCGCAACTGGCACAAAACCTCGCGAAGACAGTCTGTCTGGGCATGGCCTGGGATCCATCCATGCATGTAGCCTTACTAACCCATCAGGTATCTCTAGCCAAACATTTAAGGCAAAAATAGCACTTTTTAGAACTGTTTTGGAGACGTACGATTCGCCGATTGACTTTGTGTAATTTTTACGAGACCTATGCACACTGTAGAGTTTCTTTCAATGCCTGGCACGAACTATGGCCACCTAGAGAATGCAACCATTGCGTCGAAGTAAGTTCTTTTCTTTCAAAACGACCACACTAAGCTTAGGTCTGTCTGAATACCGGTAGACTTTGGTCTCAAAACGCTCGCTGGAGAGCACACCACATCCAGAGCTCTTGTGAATTCTTCAGTTGTACTCTCTATCTGACTGTAGACCAGGTGCCGTGGACTTTTCTTCTGGGTTGGTCACCATTTGCGAAGGAAAATTACACAAAGACTTTCGGGCGTATAGAACAGCAGGCGCGACAACTGAGACTATTCAGATCACTCTTTTCACTATATCATCTCCAGCTCCATAGCACTACACTTAGTTTGGTCAGGTTACCGTCGAATTCTAGGCCATAAGAGAGCCATAGACTATGATACTGTGCTATACTAGCATGTACAGCCTTGCTAAAGGGGGTGTGTTCAACGTGTCAAGCTTGTTCCGTGACGTCACTATAGAGCTATATGCGCGTTTCCAATCCCTCCTCCCCCCTCTATTATCTATCCCGTTTTAATTTACTCACATAGCTATATTATATACATGACCGCATTTACTCACGTACTATGTCATCCTCCCGGAACGCGTTTGCATGTAGTTCAACACCCCTATTAGCGATTCCGGACGCCCGATTTTTCGGCTCGATATCGCAAATTAAAGTGGCAGCGATAGCAATCCAGGGGCGGATACAGGGGGGGTGCTCAAGCACCCCCCCTCCAGCCAAGACAACATACAGGCTTCTATAGACATAGCTAGCTCTAGCATCCCCCTTCTAGTCAAAAACCTCGATCTAACATACATTTAGCTATAAAATATGACTGATAAACCTGTCTGTAGGGACAAAAACTCGAGTTCCACTGATTTCTCCACGTTTTCTGGTTGTTGCCTCGCTTCGCGGCAATTAAGTGGGCGTGGTTTCGTAAAAAAAGGGGCGTGGCCAAATTTTTCGCATTTTTGCATACAAATTTCCATAGAGCTAACTTGAAATTAAAATCGCAAAGCGTGTGGTTAACTGATTCGCTTGATTCAAGGTTCAGGAGAAAGGCCTTTCCCTCAGCTAGCTCATGGTTTATGTTTCCTGTTCATAGCTAAATCCGTTGCCAAGTATGGCTGCTTTTATTGCCACAGGTCGATCGTCCGGAATCGCTACTCCTATCTAATCTACTCCTGACTTTAACTATATAACATTTACAGCTGTATAAGTGGCAGTTCCATTTAGAAATTGAATTTCTATTCCATTATGGCTCCATAAATGTCGCATCATTCCACAAAATTTCAAGATATTAATTTGAAATATTTCGTTAAGGTCCAAATCATCCAACTTGAGTGATCAATAAGATCATTATTTAATTTCTAGATGGAACTGCCATGCTGTATCGAATAATTTCATACCTGACACTGTAATTCTCGAGAGTGAGATTGACTGCCAAAAGCAATGTAAGGATTGCTTTTATAGACCTCAGCTCAACATCTGTGCTTCTTTACACTCTCCATCCTGTGTTTATGGCTAAAGCTATACACTGGTCAGGGTTCTATCTAGAAATTTTGGTTTGGGGTGGAAGGGGGCATGGCACTTTCACGCACAGTCCCCTCCTCCAAATCATTGATAGGTATTTGTGGATAATATGTATATGCTTTGACATTAAATTTAGAGGAATTCTACTTATGTGTAGCTATTATCATAGCACCAAAATTAATAATAATATTATGTTCCCCACCTCCTCCCCCTCTCTCCCTGTTTCTCTTTCTCTTGCTACTCTTCTTTTTGGGGAGATGCTGGGTGCTTTTGGAGGGGGGGGGGGGGCTTCTTCCCCCCCCCCCCCCCCCCCCCCTGGATAGAACCCTGCTGGTCTGCTACAAGTATACTCACAACAGTACATTATAGTATATAAAAGTAGTAGTTTGTAGTACGTAGCTTCAAACATTATTATGTACCATGCAATGTATTCTATGTGTAGTGGATTTACTCTGCGTGTAGGCCTGGGCCAAATATCATTTTAAATTGCCCATTATTCAAATAATTATTCTTCACTTATCTACCCCATTATTCAAGAGAAATTACCCATCATTCTTTAAAAAAAAGCTGACAAAATGTATGTGAAACATGAATATGACCAGAATGTACATATACATTTTGGCCAACAAGTGCTGGTCAGTTTAAATAATAAAGTCTGGCAGTACAGTAACTGTGTCACATAATATCTGTGACAGTAGTCTTCTGAGCATTAACTTAATTAAACTTAACTTCGGAACACAGTACTGTGTGATTAATGTGTGATGTTATTGTCTCATAGACAAAAATAATTATTGGTCCGCTGCCCTTGCAGCATGACATAAAAAACACAAGCCATCTATCTATCTGTGACCTGCTACATGTACATTATACAGTGTACTGTATACAGTGCTGTAGCCACTCACTGGGTAGCATTTATATTATAGGAGAGAGGCATGCATATGAAATAAATCATTTAAGCTGCACAGTGTACAATTTCAGGCTTCTGGAAATAAAAGGAAGCTATATAAAGTACAAAATGTACTAGCTATGCAGATGGACAATACTATACTATAATATCATGTATAAAAATTTAATACCGTACTTTATCTAATACTACGTATATGGAAAAAAATAATTTCAATTTTGAAAAACGCGCGTTTTTCTGGTAAAGGTCGTCAATCGCTCCATATATATATATACGTTATGAGAATTCATAAAAATCTAATTTCTTACGTTAGATTGGATCATAAATTGTATTCGATTAACTACGGTACTAAACAGATCCCAGCACAATAGGATATTTAATTTATATACCGGTACTATGATCTTGTGCATCCTAGTTTCCTTTGATGCAATGTAGCTACATGAGATCCAAAGTAGTATACTCTACTAGTAGTAGTCATAGTGTTGTCTGCTTGAATAGCTACAGCTAGTAGGCATATTATGTAGTTGTATACCATGGGCTTTGGAGTGGTATATATACATGTACTAGGTACTGTAGCTTAGATTCAGATGTACAACACTATACTTGTACTACAGTGGAACCCCGCTTAGCGGACACCCCTCAACGACGGACACCTGCGATATAACGGACAGTTCTGAATGTCCGGATTGTATTTCCATAGATAGGGTCTGCAATTCAAATTGGAGATGAACACGAATTCATCTGGTATCCTGGCCGATATTAGGGCTTGATGGACTGATTGAAAATCAATATCAAACCTGGTGACCACGCCCCTCATTAAAGAGAAAATCATTGTTTAAAATTTCAACATGTTTCATATTTTTGGAGAAAATATGGTCAAGAGCATGATGATGGCTACTCAATCTAAGGTTTTCTGGGGCGCTGATTTACGTGGTGATAATTTTATTGAGGTGCTTATCCATTTTTTCATCTCTATAGCTAATTGCTACAAACCCATTTCTTTTGTATGAAGGTGCTAGGAGCTGGTAAGAATCTGACTCTTCAGCCTTCAGTTCCTGATAGATAACTCAAAAAAAAAGTAGAGTTTCCACTTTCTGAGGCTAGCATCACGCGAATCAGCGTCATGAAAAACCCTGAGAGCAGTCCATACTGTAACATAACGCACTGGACCATATTATTTTCGCAAAAAAAACGGAAAAATGAGCAATCCAATTAATTACGCATTTCTACATTACGGTGGGCGTGGCCACGGATTTTGCATCACATATGAGATTAGTCCATCGAGGGCTATCAGCGGCTTGAAGATTAGCCGAATTTGCCAACATCATATTTCTCATTGCAGACCCTACCATAGACTTCAATACATTCAAACCCCCTCAACAGCGGACACCCCCGCTATTCCGTATAACGGACACTTTTTTTTTTTTTTTTTCAAGGGGACCACACACTAAGCAGAAAAAAATGGTCCGAAAACTACCACACAGTCGAGCTGGATGCCATAGTAGAGCCATACAATGCAAGCAGGCATCAAAATAGCCATATGTACAATGTTTGGTAAAGGGTCGTCAACGTACCCCGCGCGCCCGTAATTTTTTTTACGGGCAAACATGGCTTCCTATACAAACATATGGGGATACTTCAAAGTGCCATAACTTTAATTCTAAGGTGTGAATCAAAATTCTTTCAGGTCAAATCTCTAATTTCGACCCATTCTGCGTGCCCATGTATAAATTATCCCCCCAAGTGTTCCCTAATCTCCCATGAATTAGATTATTTAATTATTTATTTAATTATTTAAATTTGCTTTTTTTTCAAGGCGACCAGAACACTAAGCAGAAAAAAAAAATTGTCCAAAAACCACCATATAATCGAGCTGGATACATAGTATAGTAAAACCATACAATGCAAGCAGGCAGCCTAAATTACAATTTTGTCAAAAAGTTGGTAAAGGTCGTCACGTTTATGAGCGCGCGTGACCCCGCCCCTCACGTAGCGCGTGGGCGGAAACATTGCAAACGCATGGCTTCCTGTACAAACATATGGGGAAACTTCAAAGGTTTAATTGTAAGGTGTGAATCAAAAATCTGTCCGGTCAAATCTCTAATTTTGACCCATTCTGCGTGCCCATGTAAAAATTATCCCGCCAAGTGCTCTCAACCCCCCCATGAATTAGATTATTTAATTATTTAATAAGACGACCTGAACACTAAGCAGAAAAAAAATTGTCCAAAAACGGCCGCATAGTTGAGCTGGATGCATAGTAGAGCCATACAATGCAAGCAAGCAGCCTATACATCAATTTTGATCAAAGTGGGTAATGGTCGTCACGTTAATGTGCGCGCGTGGCCCCGCCCCTCACGTAGCGCGTGGGCGGAAAACGCATGGCTTCCTATACAAACATATGGGAAAACTTCAAAGGGCCATAACTTTAATTGTAAGGTGTGAATCAAAAATCTGTCTGGTCAAATCTCTAATTTTGACCCATTCTGCGTGCTCATGTAAAAATTATCCCCCCAAGTGCTCCCAATCCCCTAGATTATTTAATTATTTAAATATGCTTTTTTTTTCTACTTAGTGTTAATTATTTAAATAAATCTTTCTTTTTTTTCTACTTAGTGTTTAACTACTTAGTGTGTAATTTGTCTATAACAATTCCTGCAGATAGAGTATACAGTGGTTACATGAATAGCTGAGTAGCTAAAGTGAACATGAAACTCAAAAATTAGTGTAAGTA
Organism: Cliona cf. orientalis; assembly: GCA_963930775.1. NCBI lineage: Eukaryota > Metazoa > Porifera > Demospongiae > Clionaida > Clionaidae > Cliona > Cliona cf. orientalis. Next base: position 2,712,949 of record OZ005696.1, read on the forward strand.
CAAAGTTAATATAATTTTATTATCATGGTAAACGAGATATATGAAGAGAGTGTAGGTGAGGAGACAGTTGAGTGGGGTAGCGAGTTCCACAATGGGATAGTTCCAGGAAAAAAAGAGTTTTAGAATTAATTAGATCTCGCAAATATATTTCTGAACTGCAGGGGATGGGAGAAACGATTGCTGTAGTGGATGACCCTCAACTCCAGCGGGGACTCCGGCATAATTGTGAGATTGTTTACAATCTTGTACATGTGGTATAACCTAGCACGAGATCGCCTCTCTGCAAGAGCAAGAACACCACTCTGAGTGTACAAGTGGTCCCTGTCACACGTCCAATTTTTGAGGCAGACCCGAAGAGCAAAACGCTGCACCTTCTCAAGGGATTCAATATCCGGGAGATAGGGACTCCAAACGACTGAGCAATACTCTAGATGGGGACGAATAAAAGACTTGTAAAGCTGGAGGAGAGTGGCCGAGTCAGCATGTTTACCAAACCGTCGGTATAGAAGGCCGATGAGTCTCCTGGCTTTAATACACAATATGGGTGGACCATGACAGGTCAGAGCGGATCTGCAAGCCCAGGTACCTCACAGATGAGACTGTTGTAAGGGGAGTACCTCCAACAGTGATGGCGGGGGAAGGAAGATTGGAGTTCTTTTTCCTAGAGATAAGCATTTGGCAGCATTTGGCAGGTTGTAAAGAGAGCAAAGAGCTGTCGATCCACGATACAATTGCAGAGACATCACTCTGAAGAATGGAATAGTCCACAGATGAGAGAATTGGTCTGAAAAGGGCGATGTCATCAGCAAAGAGGGAGATTTACTGCCCAAAGAAATCTGACTGGCTGTCTCATTGATAAAAATTAAAAACAGTAAAAGGTCCTAGGACAGAGCCCTGTGGCACCCCCGAGATAACAGGCAGGGAAGACGATTGCTCACCCCCAACAACAACTTATTTTGGTCCCGTTCGAGCCTGCGCAATAGTGAACAACCTCGCATAGCGGACAGTTAGGCCACACCCACCATTTAAATCAGTCGGTTTCAGCGACCAGTAACTATAGTAAAGCCTAAATATGTCCCAAATTCTTGCATAGGAGCTGTCAGTTGACAGATCTCTCATCAATACGGTCTTTTTCGTCGTCCACAGTAGTGCTTTATCATAGTTGGCCGCGATTGTAGGAGGGGCGTGGTCAACCACTAACCCCTGAGCTAAGGACACCTCGCTTCAGCGGACAAAATTTTTGGTCCCAATGGTGTCCGCTTTAGAGGGGTTCCACTGTAATACTATGTACTATAGCTATTCAGATGCATGTACAACACTATACTTGTAGAGTAGGGTTGGCATATTTCGGACAGCTAAGAAAAGACAGCGTTATATCACAGACAAACGAGCAGCACTAGATCGCGAGTATGCAACCACAGATAGGCCCAAACACCACCTACTAAACGAGCCCTTATCCGTGGCCCCACCTACTTCCGTTCGTGCAGGGCGTGCGCACAAAGTACCGCTGGTTCTGGAGGTAGAGAGCGGACAGTGTCGACCATTACCGGACGAAGATGAAAGAAAATACATAAAAAATCGCGGCTGCGGTTATCAATATATGACATATAAATGGCATCAAATGCATCATGAACAACATCCTTCTTACATCCTGCCTTAGATTTGAAGATTCATCGAAAAATTGTGAAATAATACATGAATACATAAAGTAATGCAATCTATGCATTGTCCAGAAACTACCTCTGAAAGTTCTTTACAAAAGAAATCTGGTTTATGCTTACAATAAGGTCAAAAAATTCCGGAAAAAATTCTAAAAATTCTCCATACATTCTAGTATGCACATACCAAATGAAAAAATAATTAATCAAAAATTGATGCCACTGTGCCATGGTAATAATATTTATAAATCTTAGCTACCATGAAAAAACAGCTTCTTGAAAAAAATACAAAAAAGTTGCAACTGTTTAGAGCAGTGTTGTGCAGCTTCTACGTGGATGCACACCACAAGAAATGAGATATAGCTAGTACTTACATGGCCCCTACCTCATGGCAAATGGTGAAAGATTACGTAATACCGTTGGCCGTATAAACGCAATTATGTGTGAGGCGTCCAGTAACTGCCTCCGTCCGATAATACCCTACCCTACTCTACTAATACTATGGCAACACACTTCATCAAAGGAAGCTGCACATAATATACAACGAGAGCACTAAAGTGCAAAACGCTCGGCGCAAATTCAGCATATTAAAACAGTCCTACTTGTACTGTTGATGGTTAATAACACTGAGATTGTGCAATGTGAGTCAAATCAAGATTGCATGGCCCTGTGTTAATTAAATGAAATGGTAGTTTTGTGAAGATGACGTTTTAGGGTGTTCTTGTAGACTAAGTGATTATTATTTAGATTGTGCTGATGTGTGTAAGCTGTTATTCATTAAAACAGGAATACCGGGCAGGTTGCTAGCCTGACTGCAGACAGCTATAATATATATAGATATATCCTGATTCACCCTTGTATCCTAGGTAACAGGGGTGTTATAACTAAAATATTGACCTCCCTCAGGCAATTATAATCCCCTGTGAACACTATAGTGCACTGCACTAAAAATATGCCAGCCAACGATTTCCTACCAGCTAGACACAAACACTAAGAACTGACCAATCAGGATATATATCAGATGTCACATGGTAGGCACGCGTATTATGGATTATAAAGCCCCTCCCCCTCGGGCTGCGCCCTCGGGGTCGTGGGCTTTATAATCCATAATACACTGCCTACCATGCGATATCTATTACTTACTGTCATCAAGATACACATACAACCATAATAATATTATATTATGCATGCATGCAAGCTTGGCCTCATGCACTACAAAGAATAATGAGTACATGTATGCAGCTCACTCAATTCTAAGATGAGATCATAGCTATGATCCGGCCTCAAACCCAGGATGAATGGTGCACTTAGTCTTTTATTAGACATGCACTGCCACGTAGCAACTACAAATGGGTTATGGAATAAGACGGCCTAATGGCCTTATTAACTATTATGCAATAATTTGTCCCTGTTTAAGGTACCATGGACTAGCTACTCTAACCTGTCCCCAGATCTCTTGCTAGGAATAGCTATACTCATGACTCTGTGTCAATTTTGATCTCAGATATGAAATTTAACATTGAATATTGAACTATCCCATCAGTGAAAAGATGCACTTGTTTGATCATGCTGGTACAATTACATTCTTCCGAAATAAATGGTCCCCATAACAACAGTATCCTGTCCACAGTCGAGTCCAACTTAACGTCAGTAACATGCTTTTGTGTTCTGATAGTATCATTTAGCTCCACAGCTATGATTAGCTAAATACCGGTGCATGTCTGAACTCCTGAATCTTGCCTCAGTCATTGCATGGGCATGGCATATATATACTATTGATTTAGTATTATGGTATCAACATCCAATATTGTACTATCACGCCGTGATGGTCTGGCCCCTGGGATAAATTGTAATCCCTCCAGCCCGTGGCTGTCCACTGCACCGATATATATGGTTCCCCAGGACAAACCATGGAGACTAACCCTGCCATACAGACCCTTGAGACTAATCTTGCTATAACCGAAACCCAGCCCTAAATGGTGAGGGACCTATGATGTACGGTTGCCACGGATGGTCCTCAATAGTATGACAGTACTCAAAGTGACACAAAATTGATAAGATGTCAAATAATTAATTAGCTATTATTATTATTACTGTATGATCTAATCACAGCCGGGTGCAGTGGTGTCGCCAGGGGGGTGCATGCGGGTTCATTTGCACCCAATCCATGTACCTGTGCACCCATCCTATGCATGACATTGTGTAGTTTTGTTGAGCCTACACTATCACAGCCAGTGATATAACATGTCATGTATACATCACTACATATTACATAGACTGTCTACATGGAATAGTACCTAGCTAGGTTATTACACTATTAATAGTACTACAATGTCATGTATACTATAGTACACTTTTGCTAGCTTTATGCATCCACCTGTGCGGTTACTTTCGATAACTTGCACCCAGTTAAACAATTGCCTAGAGGCGCCACTGCACAGGTGTGTAGTAAATTAATAGAGTTACCCTGTCATATCGACACAAGCATGTTACTGCCGTTAAGTTGGACTCAAATGTCGTGTACCGGGACAGGATACCATTGTTATGGGGACTATTTATCTCAGAAGTAGCTATCATAATTGCACCAGCACGATCAAATGAGTGCGTGTGTACCTATTCTTTTCACTGATCTGATAGTTTAACATTCATTCAGTGTCAGATCAAAACTGATACAGAGTCAATCATGAGTAGCTAGCTAGCTATTCATAGCAAGAGACCTGGGGACAGGCTGGAGTCAGAGTCCAAGCTAGTCTCGCGGAGCCAGACCCTCTCCCCCCGCATAAGGGTCTGGCTCCGCGAGACTAAGCCCAAACTGGGACAAATTGCTTGCTTTGCTTAAGGCCAATTGGCCATAAAGCCCCAAGGCCAAAGGCCATTAGTCTTTTTCCACAATCCACTACAAATTGCATAATTTCCTGAGTTTGCCCTACAGCCTATGAACTGTATCCTGTAGCCATATATTATGGTTATAGGCATTACCACAAGCAGTATACGGAGGGGATTTATCCATAGTTTACGGCACTGGGAACTGAAAAATGGCTGACTTCGCTAAGCAAAAAATGAAGAATAAGCTATAACTCGTGAGTGAAAGCTTTTTAGCGAAATCCCTTAGCTAGTTGAAAACCTTTGGAGTTTGGCGCAAAATTGACTGGTAGGTTCATAAATGTCCTATATACGCAGGCAGTAGACTGGTAACAGACACAGACTACTGTAACCTGGCTCGTGCGCGTCGAGCGTTAATAACTGTACAAAACTCCCTAGCTGTTACAGTACACATGCAAGGCTTGTGCATTACTTTGTTTCTCTTGATGTGGTTGTATGAGATCAAAGCAGTGAGCAATTTACTTTGATGCTGGTACCTTGGCTGTGCAGCTTTTTTACACTGGCTCTGGTAAATTATGCTAGCATAGTTTTGAGATTTTTAGGCATGCATATAAGCATTTTTTTTAATTTTTTTATTTATGAAATTTCTGCAGGGTAATGCAGGGGTTACATGAATTAGCTAATAGCTATTACGGGCATGCAACCAAAGAAAACAATAACAATGATTATAGTGAATGAGTTAGTGTTTTATAGCAGTCTTAAAGGAGGAGATAGTTGAGGCAGAGGCAGTATCTAAGGGTAGCGAGTTCCATGCAGATATGGCACTTGGGAAGGAGTACAAGAATTGTGACGAATGAGCATGTATGGGAACGAGAGCTTTCGAGTGAACTGAACAACTGGGGTATGATAGCGTTCTTGATAAGGTTGGAGCATTAGGGAAAAAAGGTTTCTTTGTTCACAATTTTATAAAGATGGCAAAGTTTAGCTTCATGCCTTCTGGAAATAATTAATTAAATATGCATAATTAATTAAATATGCATTATAGGCATCTCTTGGCATAATTTTGAGAGTTTTAGTGCTTACCAGGGGTGTACCCAGGATTTAATGCAGGGTTTCCGCTTTAGACTAATCTAAGAATACCTTTCTAGCTAACTAGTCTGTCTGTCACAATTTGTACCTTGCATGCATGGTAGACTGAATGCATGCATATACATGTACACAATAATTTATGGATGATCAAATTGTTGATCATGCTGCTACATGTACGGCCAATTAGAAGAGTTATTAAGCTGCTTATAGGCCTATACAGCGGGGAGAGTTAACTAGACAGACTCGAATCATTACGTATGGTATACCATACACTCAGTAGCATGCATTGGGTGTGGTTCTCTGTTATCCAGAATCTGGATATTATCTTTTAATTAGTAAATCTTAGCTAGGCTTAGCAGTGTCTACAGAAAGCAGCACCTATTGAACGGAGAGTGTCTGTAACGCGAACGCGCCCGCCCCCGCCTTGCGCAGCCACACGACAGTGACACTGTGACATCCTGTTCAAGCCCCGCCCCCTCCTTGGTGTATATACCGTTCATGGGTGTGGCTCGTAACGACTAAACCACAATGGCGAAGCGAACAATATTGAAACCCAGCGGCCAAGAGGGTGAGTAATTAAGAATGGATGAATATTAATCAAGTGCCAGTAACTCTGTAGAGTTAATTAATGTGTTGGGGGGGGGGGGGGGGCAGCGTGGCTAGCTGAACCGATATCTTCATCCATAGTTTTGTATGGCTTGAACTACAGGGAATCCATTTCTTATTGGTATCCCAACATACGTTTCTGCTCCATAACTATACAAGTAGTAGGAGCCCTGATTCACGGAAACATGGACTGGGAGAGAGTTATGGGTGGCTGTGTGTAGACAGTGGTGTAGGAACCACGGGTGCGCCGGGTGCTGGCACACCCCCATGGATGCATAGAAAGAAGGGTACACAGAAGGCTCCTACAGTGGCATATTATTATTATTATTATTACTGCTTTACAGCTACCATAGCTGAAGGCCTGCTGCAGGATTGCAACAGCCTGACAAGATAACAAAATAATAATATAATATAAATCGTTCTAGGCTAGAATAGTATAGATGATCGATGCAGCTCTTGTGCCAGTTAGTAGAAACAGGATTTTGGAACGGAGAAACACTTTGGGCAGGGATATGCGAATTAGTAGGTGCAGCTGATATCTGGGTTGAATTTAGAGAAAAATGACTTCCAGAAGATATCAATTAATTATTTTCTGATCGCTATGAATGATAACTTTAGGTCGATGGGAGGTAGTGCATTCCATAGATGAGGTAGTCTTTTGAAGTAGAATTGTTTATCTCTATTGTGTTTTATAGGAGGCTCAACTAGCTTGTTAAAAGTACCAGACCTGGTGTTGTTGTGGCTGAAGAAGACGTGGTCGGAGATATTGAACGATTGGTTGGGTGACTCGTGGAGTTTTAAAGACTTCACAAAGAAACACAGGTCACTGAGCTCGAGCACCATCGACATTGGTAGAATGTTAAGTGTGATTAATCTGGTCCTGTAGTCGGAAGTGTAGTCATTTAGTATATATTTTATTGCGCGACATTGAATATGTTCGATTGGATTGATATCTTTTTGTAGGAGTGGTCTCCAAACAGTTTAACTTGGGATCCATAGGTAAGTTGAGATCGTACCAGGGAGATATAAAGTTTTTTCTTGGTGGAGACGTTGTTGGATGATGCAAATGTGCGACGGAGGAGACCTAGTATTTTGTAGGCTCTGGAAGTTATTCTTGAGATGTGGTGAGACCAGGATAGGTCGGATGAGATTAGTATTCCGAGGTCTTTTTGTTGATTACATGGGGAGATAGATAGACCATTGATGAGGTAATCCGTCTGGGTATCACAGTGATTGGAAGAGGTATGGGAAGAGATGGATAACTTGGAACATTTTATCTCGTTGAACTTTAGTTTTCAGTCAGTACTCCACAAGGATAGTACATCAAGATCAGATTGAAGGAGGATACAGTCATGTGGGGAGCAAATTGGCTGGAGACATTTAGTGTCATCTGCAAACAGGAAAGTTTTGGAGTGGTTCGCTGAAGAGGATAAGTCATTTATGTAGATGAGAAATAGGAAGGGTCCAAGAATACTACCCTGAGGAACTCCTGAGACTACAGGTAGAGTGGAGGATTTGCTGTTGTTGTTGATACATACTTGTTGGTATCTGTTGGTTAGGTATTCTCTGAACCTTTTCCACAAGCTTCCCACAATGCCAGCCTTCCACAGTTTCAACAAAAGCTCTTGGTGAGGTACGCTATTAAACGCTTTCTTGAAGTCAAGATAGATAATGTCACATTGGGAGCAGCTGCAATCGTTGAAGGCACTGAGTATATCACTTAAAAAGATCAGCAGTTGCTGGGTTGTGGAGTGGTGCTGACGGAAACCGAATTGGTGATGGCAAAAGATATTATTGATGGTGATGAATTTACTTATTTTATTAAAGATAAGGTGTTCAAAGACTTTAGACACTATACACAGAAGTGATATTGGTCGGTAGTTTTTGACTTGGGATTTGTCACCAGATTTGAAGATGGGAGTAATAGAGTGGCACTTCCATTCATGGGGGATACGTTGTTTGGACAGGCTCACAGAGAAGAGGTGGTGTAGTGGTGAGTAGAGTGCTAAGGCACAGTGTTTAATCAGTTTGGAGCCAATACTATCGCAGCCACTTGATTTAGTAGGATCTAGTGATGAAAGGGCATCAAACACTTTGGAGTCTGTAAAAGATATAGTGCATATACTAGAAGGTGGCATGGGAAGAGTACTCATGTCTGGTAGAAAAAAGAGCTACCTGTGAAAACTGAGTGAAAGAAGGGAGCTCGGCCTCGTCAGTATCAGAAGTTGCATTGGAGTTATTAAGAGAAACAACAGGTGGTATGGTGCTATCCTTACATAGGATTCGGATGTAGTCATATATTTTTGTGTTGTGTGATCCAGCAAAAGATTGGATTAGTTGGGATTCGTAGTTGGATTTGGCAAGTAGTATCTTGCTGCGGTACTCTGATTCAATTGAGATCATTTATTTTGAGTTGAAGATGAGGTGTTGCATGTTTACTGAACCTTTTCTTGGCCAAGTGTAGGCGTTTTGAAAGGTGCCTAAGCTCAGGTGTGTACCAGCAGGGGAATTGGTGTCTCCTAAGTCTGACCTTGGAAATGAACATGTTCATCGTATTATGAATAGAATTCTTTATTTCATGCCATATGAATTCGATATCCTGACTTCGTAAGCAGGGTGAGTATTCGAAATCAAGTAGATAAGACAGTATGGCACTGAAATTGGCTTTCGGGAGTCATAGACATATTTAGGGATGGTGGGTGAAGTTCGAAGGAGTTGCTGGGCTAAACTGAATGTGATAATAAAGTGATCAGAGGATATCCAGTTGTTGGTGGGGGATATGGTGAGGTTGGTTACCAGATCGTCCATGTTTGTGAGTAGAAGATCAAGGATGTTGCCTTTGGTGTGAGTAGGTTGGTCAATTAGTTGTGTCAATGAGTTGTCGAATATAAAGTCACAGAAGGCATTTGATATGGTGGAGGTTGAGGAAAGAGTGTGCCAATTAATGTCAGGTAGATTAAAATCACCGGTAATAATAACATAATATCTAGATAGATTGGATTGGACAATTTGAGTCAGGTCCGAGATTAAATCATATATGAGGGAGTCGGTAGCGCTGGGAAAAGAGTAAACACAGCTGAGTGTAACAGGCTTGTTAAGGTTAAGCCGAACCGTTAAGATTTCAAGTGAATTGTTAGATGGGTCAGAGGAAATGACAGAAACAGGAATAGTGCTTTTTGTAGCAATTAACACTCGAGCTCGATCCACCTTCACGTGAGGGTCTATCTTTACTGTGGATGTTGTAGTTTGTAGGGAGAATTTCGTGGTCGAATACAGATTGTGATAGCCACATCTTGGTTAGACAGATTACATCAAAATCGGAAGAGTATACATAGGATTGGAATAAAGATAATTTGTTAACTATACTTCTAATGTTAAGATAGCAGCAGGTAATCATGGAGTTGGTGAGATTTGTGGGATGATTTGTAACATGATTGTAGAGAATTGTTGCATCTGAATTTAAATTATTGTTGGAAGGTACTAATCAGTCTTGATTGGGTAGCAGGGCTGAGGGAGACGTAGTTTCTGCAACTCTGGTGTTGTGGGTATCACTAGTAGACATGGTATTGGCAGTGTTGCTTGTAAGAGAGATGTTGTTTGGGTCACTTGTAGTTGTAAACATGGCATTATTGATATTGGAAAGGAGTGGTTCCTGCTGCCTCCTCACCTTAGGCCAAATCTGACTAAGAGTTATCTCATAACATAACAAAGTAGCTAAGCCCAGGGCCCCTGCTTGACTGACCGTTCATGTCTTCGCTGAGAAACTAGCCAGCTACGCAAAATGTGCGGAGTTTCGATCGAAAGTGGTCGTGGTCAAATTTGCGTGCGCGCTCTGCGCACGATTTGAATATAGTGCACCCCTGTACTACACAGTGATCAAACCTCAAGGGGTTATCCTTACAAACATCCTTAGCACTGGCCATGGTCAAGTGTTACTGCATGCACATAACTCTGTCCCCCCAGACCCCACTATGACAGTGGATAATGTCACTCAAATACTAAAAAAAGTGCCTGGAGACAAATGGGAGGAGGTGATGAGTGATGGGTGGAGGTGGACTTGAAATTCCCTGGCCACTGCTGAAGGAGATCCAGAGGAGATATTCCACTGACACAGAGAGGAATCAAGCTTGTGCAGACTACTATGTGAACCACCATCCTGAAGCTAAGTGGAAAGATCTTACCACCGGCCACACTGTATGTTGTGAAGGAATTCACCTTATCAAGGGAAACCAAGTCATTTATATCAACTGGTAAAAATACTACCACTCTATTATACGTAGCATAGCCACTGATACCATAATATACGTGGAAATTTTTGCCAGAAGAAAATTCTCACTAATTTCACCACCTACTCTTATTGGCGCAAATATCATGCTAATTTTTGTCCTGTATTAAAGATTGCATAATTATTATGCATTGGTGAAAATTTCCCACCTAATTTTTCTATAATACAAAAGTACATGTATCTGGGCTTGGAAAAATTTTAATCCTACAAAAATTTTCACGTATAGCTACAGCATGTTATACTAGCTACTGACATGGTCGTATGATGAATTACCTACTGGTATAATTACTGTGCTCATTAATTAGCACTATCTAGTTTGCCATGCATCCACCATACTGGCATGAGCTTGTGTGATTGAGTGTGAGGTCTAGTAGTGATATTTTCCACTCTCTTCCCCCCAGACCCCACTCTGACAGTGGACAATATCAGTCATGTCATGGAGAAGGTTGAGCCAAAAGTGAAGACGCAGGTGTGGGTGGACGCTTGTTATGCTCCAGTGGAGGAGAATATGGAGGAGTTGTGCGCGTCTGGGAAGGAGGATGAATGTGCTGACTTGTATGTCAACTACAACCCACATTCTTCATGGGAATGGCTTGCCAAGTCACTATACCATCATTACCAGGTGGCTGTAGTTGATGAAGTGAGGTTGTATCTCCCTCCTAGAGGTGAGCCTTGCTTTACACATGTTGCTATGTATGTAAGTGTAACCTAATAATCGGTAATTGGAAAAGGGTATGCTGTATTTCTTCTAAAATTCGGCCCTTCTATTTATTCGGCACCCTTCATCGAATGATTGAAAATAGTCTCTAATATTCGGCAAAGGTCGTCATGCGTATATGCTATAAACGGGAATGGAATGCGCACACAGACAGAATGTTGAATATTAACCTCTAAAAATTCGGCGAAGCTAAAGCAATATTATTATTTTCATGCCGAATTTTTAGAAGAAATACGGTATACCTCAATAAAATAATGTATTTTTGTTATAGATTGTGTGGAATATTAAATTTTTGTGCTATGATTGTTTTGCTCTCATTGAGTAATGTACAAACATTAACATTAATTTTGTCCTTGCACAGACCTTACTTTTACTACTGAGAGACTAATGGAACTGTTTGCACCAATGAACCCTGAGGAGGTAGATGAGCTTGGTGATGTGTGCTGTGTACATGTATGTATTGGGTGTAGTGTCAGACGTTTGACAGTGTGGGGGTGATCTTTACCGAATGATAAGGATAATAACTATTATACAATATGTCATGTAATTTCAATGACCATTACTAGCAATGATGGAGAGCCTTTCCTCACAAATATGTACACCAGAATAAGCTAGCTCATTTGTAGATGACACAGGAGGCCAGCCTATGTTTCATGAGGTCTCACCTATATTCATCCAAAACACCATGCTTGGCGTGCTGATGGTGAAGCTCAATGAGCCCTTAGACAGCTTTCCGCAAGTCGAGTTTTACACCAGGGGAGAATGCGTTCCAGAGAAAGAAGATGAGAAAATCATATCCATTTTGAGAGAGAAAGCAATCACAGAGTTACATAAATTGAAGCCGAAAAAGATGCCACTTCGATACATTCCCTTGGAAATGGCCTTTCAGCGAATCGCCAAGGAGCAACGAAAATTGGTGATGAGTAAAGAAGAGTGCTTTGAAGTAGCAGCTACCTACAACTTCACACGAGAATCATTCAATGCAGCACTGAAGTACCTCCATGGGCTGAAGCTGATCTTCTACTATGAAGAAGTTCTTCCGAATATCATGTTCATCAATGCCCAGGCCATCCTCGATAAAATTACTAAGCTTGTGGTGCACAGCCTATCATCGCAAGCTAAGTCAAGCGATAATCTTCTCGGAGCTCTGAAGCAATTTGTGAAACGTGGAATCGTGACGGCGGAGATACTTGAACAGTTCTCATCTCATTATGTCCCTAAGCTTTTCAGTGGAAAAACTACAGGCTGCGTGACAATAACTGGTCCATTTTCCTCTTATTTTCATGTCATTGTTGAGCTTGAGCCTCCCGAGGATGCCAGCGCTGATGGAATCCAACAAATCTACGAAGAAATATGTCCATCGATCCGTGAGACGATCCTCACTGGGATACGAAAGGCATCACAAAAGCTGAACTACAACGATTCGATTCCTGAAATTTCCTTTAATATGCAATATTATGTAATCATCAAATGCTTTAAAGTGGCATAACTTGAAAAATTAATGAAAACAGATGACAAACTTTTAAACATTTCTGGAATCATTTTCCATATTCACCTGTATCTGTGCCAAATTTCACTATTCGATACCCTTACCATTCGATACCTTAGGCTTTACTGTTTCAGAAAAGTAATTTTCTACTAGGGATGTAAAAATGTTTACTAATCAAACTGGCTAGATTTATCCTGAAGTCAATGCATTATGCATATGGGTCTACATGTCATGTAGCTAGTGGCACCTGCATCGGTTTGAGGTACAAATATAATTTTTGTCATCCCAGCTATCACTATAGGGACCCGGAGAGTATAACACTTACCACTGTAAAATTGCTTGTAACTGATGCAGAGTGCAGATCCACGGATGACATTAAGGTCCAGGATCGATCTCAGACCTAGTACAAGATTTAGATGAAGGGCTATTGTTTTGATTGTGAACACTGACTGCTCTAGCTGCTTTGCTCAGACTTAGTACAAGATCTAGAGTTGATCTTAGGGTCATTGTTATGATTGCGAACATGGTACGTGGCTAACTGCTCTGCTTTGCTTGCTTGTCCCATGGCCACATGCATGCGGCATGTCTAGCACTTCACCCACCATTGAATTACCCACACGTGCATACCATCTATATGGTTGAAGTTGCTATTGTTGACCATAATGCAGTCTGCTTACTGCTTATGACATTTGTGATTCATGCACACATGGACTCTGAAATGCAGTGTATGGCTGAGTTCTCAGATAAGTGATTGTAATGCCAGGTGAGTCATGCATGGAATAGCCTCGATCAGTCGGGTACATTGCCCCCAAGGATTATGAAAATTAATGTTTATGCCATCATCTTACCTTGCATTGCATGACCACGCCCGATTCTAAATAATCATACACTACTCTCCTTCTCTCTCTCCCTCCACCCCTCCCTCATTGATCCCTCTCTCTCTCATAATAGTTATGCTGATTTGAATGTTTTAACACGCAAAATTGTATGCATTGAAGTATAATATATAAAGGTACGTAATGGTGGTACAGAAAAAAATAATGCCAACAAACTGGGGCAATATAGTTTGAGTATGTGTGCACTGTTGTATGATATCTAGCACATACAATAATATTATAAATTAGCAGAGTCCAATTAATCACATGCAATAGTTTGCTTATACTAGTGTTGAGGGTGTATGTGCACTGTTATATAAAAGATAGTACAATAATTACCAAAATCCAGTTAGTCACATGCAATACAACTTCCACCCAACTTCATGAAATAGTCTTCTGACGCTAATTACATTGTAACAGTTGAGCTTGATCATTGACTTGATGTGAACTCGAATCAACAGGACTGTTGCTGTCTGAGTTAGGGTGTGGGACCTGCTCCTCTCGTTTGTTTTCAGTAGTACAACCAGCTACAGATTTTGTGCTCTCTGAGCCAGATTTGGAACTCAAAGTTTCTGTTTTTGATCCCTTGTCCAATAATATTGCAGTTTCACTGGCCGTAATCTCAATTTCGTCTTTGTCTTCTTCTGGTGTTGTTGATACTAGGTCTGACAGTGCCACAATAGTGAAGGTAGGATTTGTTTTCTCAGACTGACAGGTAATGTGCTCATTGACGTTGGCATGTTGTCTCCCACACTTCTTTCTTAACATTTCTACAATTCCTTTAATAAGTGCAGATTCCTGAATTCTTGAAAGCTTGGTGTACATCACTACATGGTAAGAAATGACAAGTGTGAGTTGAACAAACGTTACTCCCACAGAGACATGCGCAATGGCTGTCTGGTTTTCACTGGCATCAACTGTATACAATATGAGGATAGTAAAAATTATTAGGTTAAAGTATGTTAGGGTTTCTGAGGCGTCTATAAACCATACTTTGTAGAGTCTGATACGTAGCACTGCTTTGAGTAAAATTAGGCAAGTAATGATGATAATTGTGGACAATAGTGATTTTCTTGGATCACCAGATGAACTAAATGCTGAAATTAGGTAGGCATTCACACGAATGAACAGTAGCAGACCAGTCCAGTAGCAGTGTTTTTGGATGTAAGGAGCATAATAGGTACCCAGAAACAGTCTAAACTTTAAATTACTGATCCATTTCAACATTTTTTTCCTTGGATTGCATCGAACCCATTGCCATGAGAAAAGCACAATTGTGTATGTAATGCCAACAAGAAGAATAAGAATGGCAACAATAAATAAAGCAGCATGCTTTACACTGAGATATTTAACTGTAGTATCGGAGAGCCACACAATCTTCTTTGAGCCATCAGGAAAGTTTAAAGTGGCAGATGAGAATGCTGTGATTACTACATTTAGTATCTTTGTGTAGGAGAGCAAGATCAGTGTGGCCAAGGTTGCTACAGGATCCTTTCTTCCAATAAGACGTCCAAACATTGTGAAATGGTAGCTGAGTTTGATTATCAAGACAACAAGGAAGAAGATATAAGCAGGAAATGCTAGTTGAAGCCACGTCTTGACATACATGTCCATTCCGTCAAACAAGCAAGAGTCAAATCCCAAATCTAAGTTGAGCCATGATATGAATACAGAAGCAAAGTTTACACCAGATGTCAAAAAGAATGCATTCCTGGTTATAGCCACAATATTGGCATAGAAGACTATGGCGTTGAGTGTTCCAACAGCTACTGTTAAGTTGAATGCTAAAAGTAAGGCCACCAAAGCTATGCCAGCTAAGATGAATGCCACAATATATGCAGCCAACAGTCCAGACCAGTACCTTGGGCAAGATATGCAACGTGAGCTTCCAAGAGACACACTATAACCAGACTTACAAGTTCCACACAGAATTCCTGTACGATTAGGTGCACACAGCACATCAGATCCATCTGGGAGATTTAAATTTATGCTGATTGGTAGCCTTGGTGAACGACAGTAGTCAGATGGGCAGCTTGAGTATATTAAGTAACCACTTGAGGTGTTATGATTGATATAGGTTATCCACAAGTTACTGCTTCGTATTATAGACTTTGTTGTAATATTGCATCTTGTAATGTCATATTGCTGGAGTAGTGGGTCACATAAACATTGGCATCTTGATTGATCATCGGTGGATTTTTGAAATCCAATTGGACAGGTACAGATAATCTCAAGTTTGATGGTTCTTTGAGATGTAGAATTCAGACATGGCCCCATGGCTTTTAGGAGTAGTTCATCTGATTCAAATGGAGAATATATGTCAAACTGTAATTCACTGCAATAACCATGAGTAAACTGAGTATCTTGTCCATCACCTAAACCACCAGCTGATGATGTAAGTGAACACCTAATTGTGGCATTGACCGCACGACTGACTTGATTATACGCTACAAGTTTAATTTTGACTGTCGTTCCAAATTGAACTTGCAAAGATGGCTGATATTTACAATCTGGTTTGCTGTTTCTACAAAAGCACGTTCGAACTGGATGTGAATCAACTGTATCCATGTCTGTGATATTGCTTAGTGACTGAAATCTAGCAACTCCAGGTGGAATTGAACTTTTGATTGTAGTTTTGTCTGACTCCACCGAAGAGTTAACTGTGCATCGGTCTAGTAATCCTCCAAACAAGTCTGAACCAGAGACATTTACGAAATTATCTAAGAAGTGAAACATTGTAGAAACAGAAAAACATTTAATCAATTCTGTCAAATTAGACAAGGAAGCTGTACACATGTCAGAGTTGGTCTCGTCGTCCACATATATTGCACCACCATAGTAGCTCGCCTTGTTTGATATAAAATAAACTGATGATACAGAATGAGCTTCATTTGGTACTCCCTTTAAATTATTGATTTTGGTGTATGTTTCAAGACTAGCTCCACCTCCATACTTAGCTCTGTTATTGACAACATGAACTGTTCCATCCACTAGTATAGATGAATTGACAGCATGAAGTCCTCCACCTTTCATGATGGCACTATTTTCGGATATGTATGTGTCATTTCCTCTTGAAACTAACTCACTTGTGTGCAGATAGAAACCACCTCCACTTTCCTTTGCCATGTTAATAGTCACTGCCGTTTTACTGTACATCTCCATGCTGATTGTACTGTTCTCAGCATATACAGCTCCACCCTTGTGAGCTTCATTGCCAACAATAGTGCTGCTACTGTTGAAGGTGAGACTAGATCTAAGCAAAGAAATGGCCCCACCTGTATCAGATGCTACATTGTTTTTTAGTAGTAAATATGCTACATAACTAACATTAACTTCACTGTCAGAGGCATAAATTGTTCCACCGATTAGAGCTTGATTTTCTTTCAAACTATTGTTACCACTAAGAAAGATAAGATTATTTTTATTTGATATGCAAAAAGCACCACCTTTGTTGTATGCTGTATTGTTGTTGAAGTTGCTATTGTTGACCATAAGAGTCCGATGCGCTGAGTAAATCACTCCTCCATCACCTTTTGCTGTGTTGTGTGTAAAATTGCAGTGGTTGATCATAATCCCACCACCAGACATTGCATGTAAAACTCCTCCGTGAAGAGCACCATTATAACTGAATGTACTCTCAGACAGTGTAAGTAAACCTTTGATCGGCATACTGATTATTCCTCCACTGTTTTCTGCTTTATTGTCATGGAAATTGCATTTTTTCAGCACAATTTGTTCATTTTGATGTACAACTGTAATGGACATGACACCTCCATTAAACCCAGCTGAGTTGCTTGTGAAGCTGCTGGCTGTCACTTCGATAGCACCTGTATTCAAATAGATGACTCCTCCATCACTTTGTACTGAGTTGAATTTGTAAGTACTATTCTGATCCACAAAGGAAGCATCATGAACAAATATTACTCCTCCCTGGTACGCTGTGTTCTCATCAAATACACAGTGGTTATTGATAGTCAAGTTACTGGTACCACTTGAGTAAATTACTCCACCAAAGTATGCATTATTCTTGCTGAAGGTGCTTCTTTCTACAATGACATTACTTCTATCTGAAAACACGACTCCTCCATCATTACTTACAGTGTTGTTACTAAATGAGATATTACTGATTATGATATCACTGAAAGCTGCCGTAAAAACTGCTCCTCCCCTATTGTGAACAAAGCTACTTTCAATGCAGCTGTTTTGTAAAGTACATTTACTTCCATCAGTATAGATAACTCCTCCAAATTGGCCTACCGTAGAGTTACTGAAAAAAGTGTTGTCTACTATTATATTTCCATCGTCAAGAGCATACAAACAACCACCATCGTTGATTGCATTATTGTTGATGAACTGGCTGTGGTTCACAGAAATGTTGCTTCTAGTGTATACATAAATAGCTCCTCCATCTCTGCCTACAGTGTTGCTGTCAAAAATATTTTTGTGTACAGTGATACGACTATCAAAGTAAGCATACACAGCTCCTGCATACACTTTTGCTGTGTTTCTGCTGAAGTAGCAGTTATCTGTGATGATAGTACTGTGATCTATAGCACCAATAGCTCCACCGTTGTTAACAGCACTATTGTTGGTAAAGTAGCTGTTGCTAACATTGACCTTGCTGCCTTTATCTGCAGACATAGCTCCTCCTCGCTTTACTGCCTGATTGTTGATGAATCTACTATTGTTCACATACATGGTGCTTAAAAAGTTTACATAAGCAGCTCCACCTGTCTCAGTTTTTGCTTTGTTGTTTTCGAATATGCCATTGTTCACATTGACAATAGCCCAGAATGTGAGTATGGCTCCACCTTGACCAGCTCCTACATTATGGCTAAAGGAGCAATTGTTAACAGAGACTTTGCAATATGTATGTGGACACAAAGCTCCACCATGATGGAGTCCAGAATTATTACTTAAGAAACTTTTATGTACATCTATATGGCTTCCATCAAATGCATACGTATTTTTATTTCCACACCTGCTTGCATATATAGCACCTCCACACTTGCCTGCTTCATTGGCAATGAAGTAACTACTTTCAACATAAATCTTGCTATCATTTTGTGCAGATATAGCTCCTCCATCACACCTAATTGCTGTGTTGTTGTAATAGGAAGTATTATTTACTGTGACTTCACTTTTAGAGTAAGCAGACAAAGCTCCTCCATCAAAGAATTTATTTTTCGATCGGTCACAGTCACTGCCTGCAGCAATACCTGCTTTATTGTTATAAAAGAAACTGTTATCCACTATGATTCTACTCTCATTCCTTCCAAATATGGCTCCCCCAGCACCAATTGCTTCATTACCAGAATTACCTGCGGTATTGTTCTGAAAGATACTGCTGTCCACAATAATTCTACAATCATTGTATTCAAATATTGCCCCACCAGCACCATTTGCTTTATTGTTGTAGAAAGAGCTGTTGCCAACAATGATACTACTACTATTGTAGGCAGCCGCAGCTCCACCATGTTGGCTTGCTTGATTGTCATAGAATGTGCTGCTGCCCACAGTGATGCTACCTCCAAAAGTTGCAAACATAGCTCCTCCATTTGAAAGTGCTTGGTTGTACTGAAAGGTATTCTGAGTAATTAAACACTGACCTCTAACATTTATCGCCCCTCCAACTGAATCCGATGTGTTGTTAAGAAAGGTGCTACCATATACAATGAGACTGCTACTACTATCAACAGATAAAGCTCCACCTTCACAATCTTGAACTCCTGGACCATCAACACAGCCTATGGCTTTGTTGTTAGCAAACATGCAATTAGTTATTGTAACATTCCCTCCAGAATTAGAAGAGACAGCTCCACCCACTCTTGCAGAATTCTCCATGAAGTTACAGTTGATAATAATCAAGTTACTACTGGTAACAGTGAGTGCTCTTCCTACTGAGTGGAACTTGAAAAAGCTCCTTAGAATAACTCCCTTGGTTTCAAAAACTTCCATTCCTGTACCACTAACTGCATTATCACCATTAAGAATAGAGTCTTCCAGTATCAAGTCATCCACAAGCTCAAACCTAATACTGCATCTAATGAATTCTAGGCCACTGATGTAAATTTGAATGATATCTTTCAATATTAAACTCGAGTTTTCATTGCAGATGATTTGGGTGGTAGCTGAATCATTTGCCACTAAGCTGAAAAACGTGGTATTTGCTATAAAAAGCTCTGTTTGAAATAAGTAGTTTCCTGCAAAGAAGATCAGTGTTGTGTTAAGTTCAAGGTAGTTGCTGGAATTTGCAGCCAACTGAGAGAGAGTTGGACCTGAATTTCTCATAAGAGATTGGGCATCTGGTGATGGCATAATGTGATACATGATGCCACCGTCTACTCTATGTGTCAAGAGAAAGCTAGTGAATAAGAGATTCCAAATGAAATATGCCATTTGTAGTTGATTAACCTAGTACAAAGTGAGTAGAGTTCATTGAAGTTTTCCAAGGTGGATTAATCTATCGCTTGTATATGTACAGTACCTGTGTCACAAAAAGAACATTAGGATGATGAAAATGAAATTGCAGAGTAACAGTGTTACATATAGCAGATCACAAGTTATGACTATTTGACTATTATTATAGTGCTTAATTTGGGATGATGTACACGAGCAGAGGTAGTTGTTAAATGGAAAGAATGTAAGTCCAGTGTAAGTAAACAATATAAAGACAGACCAGATGCAAGTACGGTCAAGAGTATCAGATTCTGGGAACAGTTATTATAGCAGTACGTTGTTAGTATTACAGAATTGCGTTCGAACAGGGATCAGAAGTAAGCTAAAAGGTCTAAGCAGCTGTACAGACAGTAACTCGCCAATGGGTGGGAGTGTTAGTTCAGGATCAAAATCAAACTTTTATTGGATGGCAATTTAATAGCTTCGGAGTTTGGTTAATACAAAAGAGAAGCTAATTGTTGATTGAGAACGAGATGAGTACCCACAAACCTGGTGAAAGATACACAAAATTACGGTGGCCGAGAAGGACACTGCCGCGGCGGCCCAAGCCGCGTTGGGGCCGCCCGAAAGCCGCCAAAGGGCCGCCCATCGGCTGCGGCTGGCCGCCGCGGCTCAGCCGCGCCCGCCAAAACTTTAAAATCGATATTCAGTTCACGAATGGTTAACTGGACAACGTTAGGTGTGGTCTAGATTATTGCGTTTACTCGGGAATTCAGCCCTCCGCGTGTTTATCAGAAAAATAATTCATGATTAATAACTAAACGCTGCGGTGGGGGCAATCGAGAGGGAAAGGTTTATGTGACGTAAACCGCCCTTTCTATATCAGTGGTGATCGTTCTCGTGCTTAGCAGAGATCGAAAGCGTGCGCTTAAACGCTGCGGTGGGCGTGGTCTGGTAAGTAAGTACTGCGTGCGCATGGGCAGAAAGCACGCGGTTAATAGCAACAAACATTTTTAGCCCCTGTACCCAGTATCGATCGAATCCAAACGAGGTCGAGTCCGTTTCTTTGTTGTATTTGATCGCCGTTATACCCCACTGTGCCCAGATGCCTATGCATATCGTGCGGACGATGACAAAGACAGACTGACAAACTGACCGCTTGCGCATGCGTGCAGGATAATAGTCTAATTAACCAGTTGTAAGCTAGAGAATCGATTTTCAAACGTTTTGGCGGGCGCGGCTGAGCCGCGGCGGCCAGCCGCAGCCGATGGGCGGCCAACGGCGGCTTTTGGGCGGCCCATGGCGGCTTTGGCCGCCGCGGCAGTGTCCTTCTCGGCCACCGTACAAAATACACAGTAATTAACTGCATTAACTAAAGTGTTGCTCATGAATACAAGCACTGATGGCGAGTTACTGTAAAAATACACTCTGATACAAATCAGCTTGCACTGATATCTAGCAATTGCATGAGTTTCATAAGTGGCAGTTCTATTTAGAAATTGAAGTTCTATTCCATTGTACATTGTAGTTCCATAAATGTCGCATCATTCCACAAAATTATATTAAGTTTGAAGTATTTCGTTAAAGTAGCGATTACGGACCTCCAAATTTCACCAGTTTTTCCGCGGAACTTCTCCCAGTGGGATATCAATGTTCGAGTATCAGAAGGTAGCTCTCCATGAGCTCTATCCAACGGCGCTTGTAACACGATCGTAGGCAAAACCGTTACGAAGCCACGCCCACCTAAACTTTCTCCATAGAAACTTAATACAAGCAAAAATGAAGCTAGCGGCGATTCCGCGCAACCGATTTGCAAGGTTAAGGCCTCGGAAGATAGCTTTTTCATTGAGCTATCTACTGCAATTTGTTTCATGAGAGTACTCCTAGCCAGAGCCGAGATATTCACGATCTACTGCAGGCCCTTGGAGGTCCGTAATCGCTAGTTAAAGGTCCAAATCATCCAACTTGAGTATCAATAAGATCATTATTTAATTTCTAGATGGAACTGCCAAATGAAGCTGTATTGAATAATTTCATACCTGACACTGCAATTCTCGAGAGTGAGTTTGACTGCCAAAAGCAATGTAAGGATATATAGCTTTTATAGACCACAGCTCACTCTCCATCCTGTCTACGGTTATATAGTATTATGTGATCATGCTTATCATTAACTGTAGCTATACGTAGTCAAACTACTATACAGGACCCAGTGTAGGCACAGTGTTTGTTGTAGTCTCGAATTGTGGTTGGTGCTCACATGTACAGTATGTAGTGATAATTGAAGGTCCTTGATACAGAATGGTCTATCACAAGGTAAAAATGGTAATCCACACAGTGGGCAACATTTACTCATAATACTTGCGGTCACATTAATTACATGGGAAGTAGGTTACAATTCTGCTAAATTAACCCATGCACATTATACCAAGCAATACTTCACCTGTCCACTTCAGATGTACAAAAATGACTGACAGAGTTATCAGATTACAATAACGTTACAGTAGAGAAATGACATTTAATTTACATGCAAACAGTTAGAAAGCTATATTATGACAGGACACAAATATTATATGTAGCAAACTAGTATGATAACAGTATAAGCTAGCATATCAGACAGGAATGCTAGCGATTATCGTGTTATCTTGAGTTACATTCCACAGCCTAGCTATCCCAGGATCATCATCAGCAGAGGCCTTCAAAAGACGTAACCACTCAACAACAATCTGTTGCTTCGAGTCTCTGTAAAAGAGATCAATGTACTCATTCATGGTGAGCAGTTAGCATGTTATAGCTACGTCTAAATTAAAGGGGTGTATCCATTCACTGGACTGGACCACTGGACTGGAATACTGGACTGGACTACTAGACTTATTTTTATCCTCAAATAAATAATATAATATAATAATATTATCTCAACAGGCTGTGTCAGAATAAACCAGATAACACCTGAGTATGGATGCTTTCATCAAGTTTGTGCCTGCTAGGGTATATTGTATATGCAATGTATGTGGCAGTCCTTAGTGACCACACATACTACACTGTACATGTATGCACTGTGACATAAGTGGCATAATAATATTATTATTATCTAGCTACAGCTATAGCAGGGCCCAGCATACCAGGAGCTCGAGGTACGTGTAGTATGTATGTAACATGCAATATTATACTGTTGCAGCTGCAGTATGCATCTGTGTTTATGGCTAAAGTTACACTGGTCTGCTCCAAGTACACTCACAACAGTATATTATAGTATAGTAGTTTGTAGTACGTAGCTTCAAACATTATTATGTACCATGTAATGTACTCTATGTGTAGTGGATTTACTCTGCATGTGTTTGTGGTCTGGTACAAGTATAATATTATAATACAAACAATGATTTGTAGAAAGCATGCAAGTTCGATACTGAGGTATTAATAATTGTTGATATTCTCAAATTTAAATTGAAACTGTGCTTAAGTTTTTATTTGATACATTCACATAATAATATTATAATATTATATGCAGAGCCTTAGCTATGCCACTACTCAACACACTGGTTACTACTCTGTGGTCACTGTGGCTACCATGGCCAGAAAATAAACAAGTCATTCCATACTGTAACACTGCAGCACTACATGTGGGACACAGAGTTCTATAGGAAGGGATCCAGGTTTCCTGTAGCTAAACATTTACTGGAAAAACCTAAACTATTATACATGAACTGTGTATACCTAGTAGCATTGCCAACACCTGATTCAGCTTTGCATGCTTGGTTGTTATACCTTGTTCTTCTTCCACGTAGGCCTTCAAAGCTGAGATTGTATGCCTTGCAATTATTTCTCACTGTCACGTGCGCAGTGATGACTTCTGTTCTAAATTACCATGTAGCTAAGTTATTCTATCATAGTGCATGCACTGGTGTGAGATCCAATGATGATAAGCTGCAGCTTGGAGACACACAGCTAGGAACCCCAGGTCCGATCGACTTTAAGTTACAGAAAAGGAAAAATATACCATTCCAATTATGCCTGATAGTCTAATTACAATTACAACTAGAACTAAACCCAGTTATCTCTTAGTCTGGGACCTTTGTATGCCTCTAAGTTCTGATAGTTGTTGTCAATGACATATATATACAACAAGAGCAGCTACAAACACATTTTGGAAATAGTGAGAAGACGGCACATGGTTGGTCTTAGTACATCTCCCTTGCAATTGGGGACAGGCTAGTTAGTATAATTATTAAACTGGTCACTTTAAATAATATATAAAGTCTGGGTAGTATACAGTAACTATGTCACAATGTCATGATAATATTTGTGACAATAGTCTTCTGAGTGTCAACTTCGGAACACAGTACTGTGTGATTAATGTGTGATGTTATTGTCTCATAGACAAAAATTGGTCTGCTACCCTTGCAGGGTGACATGAAAAACACAAGTCTTGGATATCTATCTATCAGTAATCTGTTACATTATACAGTGTACTGTATAGCTACAGTGCTGTAGCCACTGGGTAGCATTTATATTATAGGAGAGAGGCATATCAAATAAAGCTGCTCAGTGTACAATTTCAGGCTTCTAGAAATAAAGGAAGCTATATAAAGTACAAAATGTACTAGCTATGCAGATCAATGGACAATACTATACTATAATGACATTGTCATGTATGATATACTAAACAGATCCCAGCACAATAGGATAATTATTACTATGATCTCGTGCATGCTAATTTGCTTTGATGCAATGTATATGAGATCAAAAGTAGTATAGTCGAGCCTCCGAACAAAGGATACTTTGGGAACGGGCCTCTTGTCCTTTGCTCGGAGGTTGTCCCTATCTTGGAGGTTCATGATTTTTCAACCCATTTTGATTGTATAAGTTAGTAAATGCACTGAAATGCATGATAAGAGCAGTAGAGATGATAATCAAGTGGTTGGTACATGTATGTTCTGTTTTCAGTATCAACATAGCACAAGCTGAATTTTTGTTTCTGAAGTACTGGCTACTCCAAAATCGTTATCTGGATTCAAGGCTAATATTATTATCGCGCATGCAGCATAATATCGCGACCGCCTAGAGTGCGGCAAAGATGGGCGTGGCATTGTTAATATTAAGGGCATGGTTTCCGGATGTCCGCTATTTTTGCATTGAAAAGACACGTTGGGAGCTTGGATCTTGTCCGCTGTCCGGAATCAAGAAGCGTCCGCTTCTCGGAGGTTGCTAATGTACTATAACCAAGGGCGCCCGCACCATATACGCACAGTACGCACGTGCGTACCATTCTCACCACAGTAATCTGAGTTTATACATCTATCTGTTGGAAATAGTATAATTTTGAGCGTATTTCAGACCTTTACTGGGCTTTAGGATCAGAAATAAGCTCAAATTTCACAACAGAATGATTGTCTCACCGTTCTTGCTGCTCGATCTACGCAGTGCGAGGTCAATAATGGGCGTGGTCAACGTATCCGAAAAAAAATTTCAGCGCGCTTCGCGCGCAATCATATCATGCTTACCTATTCAGAAAATTCTGCGGGCGCCCTTGCTATAACTATGCTAAATTCAATCGGTAACACAGCACTTGTCCACTTCTTGGAGGGTCCGTTATCGGAGGCTCGACTGTATACTCTACTAGCTAGTACTAGTCATTGTGTTGTCTGCTTGAATAGCTACAGCTATAGTAGGCATATGTGGGCTTTGGAGTGGTATACTATAATATACTGTAGCTATTCAGATGTACAACACTATTATAATAATATACTTGTACCAAGGGCTTATAGACCCCAAAGGGGGAGAGGGCATGTAACTGCCATACATGATAGTGTACCTAGCAAACTTCAAATCAGACAGTGGTTTGTAACTAATTATAGTAACAGCTGCTGTCTGGATTGCATTAGTGCTATGGACTGATAATGTGGATTATACTATTTTTAGCCTATTGATTTGAAGTTTGCCAGGTGCCAGTTACATGCCCTCTCCCCTCTGGGGTCTATAAGCCCTTGCTTGTACTAATACTATGTAGAGAATAGCTATTCAGATGTACAATACATAATGCTTGTACTTGTACTAATACTAGCTATATGGCAACACGCTTCATCAAAGGAAGCTGCACATGCTGTACAAAATTAATTATAAACTCCGTAGCTGTACACATGCAAGGCATGTGCATTAATTATACTTTGTTTCTCTTGAAGTTTATTTTCGCCATTGGATATTGTACACTGTATAGCTTTTTTTGCACTGGCTCTGGTAAAATAATATGCTAGCATATTATTATACATTAAATTTTATGTTGCACAGCTATTACTTCTTAATATTATTATGACACTTGACCAACCTATATGTATACTAGCACATCATCAGTAGAAGATTATACCTGTACAGGCTATAGGTCATTCAATGCCCATGGATACATCTTGGGACATTTGGTGGTTCTCAGGAAATTCAATATGGAAGAGCAGTTAGCTTAATTAATTAATACACAAGGACCTAGGCTACTAATAAATTAATAGCTACATGTATATCCTAAAGTCTGTCATAGCTTTCTATTTTGCACACAGAGGCTTCAATCACATTCAGAAAGTGCATGCATATGCTCTCGTGTACTGGTGTGATATTTTGCTTTTGTATGGCTTGAAAGCAAGTTGAACTATTTCGTCTCGAACTGTACTTTGTCTGTTATCAGTAAGTTAACACCTTGAAGACAGTTATTATGATAATATTACTGATTCAGTTGGAGATGCATTTTGCATCTTAATTCTCATATATACACAAGACAAGATTAGGTGTTTAATTCATAATCATGCAATACACATGTGTCTGTCTCATATTTCTTACAATCATGATCTTCAATGCCGAAGTTTGGTCTCTGAAACACTGATGATTATTTTGTGTTTGTTGTTTGGCGAAGGATAGGCTAAGCATATTCTGAGTAATCAAGTTTAGTTCACAGATTCTGAAATGCATTGAAATCAATGAAATCATGTCCAGAAATCAGTTGAGAGAAATCCAGGTGGAAGTCAAGAAATCTCTATGGAATCATGTAATTTTGAAATTTTGTACGCCAAATGTTCTGTGACCAACCCCTCAGCTATTTCCATATACACAGGCTAGTGGTAGGTAAGTATAGTTTGACAGAAAATGCTACACGTAATCAACAAAATTTTATGTGTCTAGTAACGAGCAGGGAAAAGAGACTAGAAGAGTAGCTAATACCTATAGATTGAGGGACTCTCATGTAATCAAAGTTGTGCATGGTTGTTGACATGGTTGAAAATAAAGACATTTCAACATTCATAAAGGATGTGTAGGAATGGGGGAACTTAACATCCTTTCATCCTTTGGTGCATGTCAATTCAGAAGAGGAGTTCATGTTGTTTATCAATCTTGGAGAGTTTTTTTTACTACTCGGTAATTTAAAAGGTAGTCCTTAAACGCAAACATCTATCAGAAAGGTGTTATGATAAGTGTGGCAGGCATCTACAACCATCTCACAGCTACTTGTAGCTGAACACTACCCTCCTCCTGTTTGTGGTTTTACGTCATTAGCTGTATAATTATAATTACATCAATAATAATAAGTATAGCCGCCCACCAGGTGGCATGGATTTGTAGGGCCTGAGAAACCATGAATTAACTTGAGTTTGTACTAGCTAGTTATGTTCTTCGATCAATTTGGTGGTTTGGCAGTCTGGCTTGGTACTGCCAAATTTTTAAGTCTGCCAATATTATGTCCACGTAGCCTCGTCCCCAGGCCACTCCCACGTTTTCAATGTTACACGCAGAAAAGGGGGAGGGCCTGGTACGCGAAGTCACGTGATGGAGAGAGAAGGTGAGAGAAGGTCCACAACACCTCGCGGGTCGAAGGTCATCGGACTTATGAGCGCTACAGCTCGCAAATGATAAGAGACACAGAGATACCGCTGTCATACGAGTAAAAGGTGATCCTTCATCGGTGTATGTTTATAGTTGATAGAAGGCATGGATAGCGTAGAAACGACCCGGTTTTGTTGACCTTGATCGACCTACTTTTGTTCGCGTCATGCCACGTCACGATCGATCATCATGACACGTGCACGTGACTTCGCGTACCAGGCCCTCCCGTTTTTTGCGTGTAACATTAAAAACTGGGAGAGCCTGGGGACGAGGCTAATGTCCACGCTTGTAATGGACAACCATACTGCCAAATTAAAAATCCACCAATATTTTATTATGCCTGGTTTTGTGCAGAATTAATACTCCAGATAGTCACCAGACCCTTTAGACTAATCTAAGAGGTATACCTTTCTAGCCAACTAGTCTGTCTGTCACAATTTGTACCTGGCATGCAAGGTAGACTGAATGCATGCATATACATGTACACAATTATGAATGATCAAATTGCTGATCATGCTGCTACACGTACGGTCAATTGAAAGAGTTGTTAAGCTGCTTATAGGCCTATACTCTGATTGTTCATTGCATCATTAATTGGTTCTGATCTGGGTGACCTAGTTTAATATGAGGTTAGACTTTCCAGACCTTTCTACCAGAGAGAAGGAGAGGTATTATCAAGTTATAGAGGGTAAGGTGGTGAAAGCTGTACAAAAATGTTGTGTATGCATACAATGTAGATAGCTATGCCATGTATAGTTGTGTGCATGCAGTAAGGCTGAGATAGTAGTGCACAAGCAAATAATGGCCACAGAAGGTAGCAGATTAGATATAGCATTTGAATACTTTCTGAGTCTCTCTCTCTCTCAAACACACACACACACACACACACACACACACACACACACACACTGCACACTGGCATACACACATACACACACACAAATGCGCGCACACACACACACACTGAGGTGCAGACACTCTCTTGCACATGCTCTGCGGTCCATGTAATCTCAGAGTCTCCCCTCAGCTCTTTCTCAAACACGTGTGCACACATGCTCTGCATGAGATACACATACTCTCTACACACATATTCTCTGAAATGTGCTTCTCTTTCTAGGCTCATGCACACATAGTGTGCTCTCTCTCTCTCTTGCTGGGGGAACAAGAGAAGGGAGAGTGACATGAACAATGGTCAGTCTAGAACTACATAAGGACATGACAAAGATTTGCTATGGTTCACCACTCACAGTTACTATAACAGTCATAACTTACTGGGAGTGGCTACCTCTTCCATCAATCCATATGCATTACTACTTATGACATCGTCGACCTGTACCAAAAAGTTGTACAATATGACGACCTTTTCCGTTTCCATTTTCCGCCAGTTCCCTCTGGCACACGTGACTAATTCTAATTTTAAACCTGGCCAATGAATTGAATCAAGACAGATGACTAACTCAGCAGTTGACTAGTCAGACTTAATATAGTAGACCAGTGCCACCATTCCTCATTGACGTGACTATTAAGATGGCCTATGGGGTGCCGTTTGTCTCAAAACTACTTAGACGTCGATGTTTAGCAAAGGAATCGATGTTTAGGGTCCCTGTCGATATTCTATAGGAGGATACAGCATTCGGAATCGATGTTTAGATGACAAATAAGATCGCTCGAGATCGATGTTTAGCGAAGGGATCGATGTTTAGTAAAGCGATCGATGTTTAGCGGTGTTGAGGGCCACACCCACAAAGCTACGTAGAAGCGTGACCAAGTGACCTTTGACCTATCTCTCCAAGGAGCACAAAATGATAATATCTTAATGGGCGCATTTCAGTGATTTTACCTACCGGGGTACATGCAAGTTGCTCCATGATTCTACCATAAACTATCATAATATTATGGTAGTCTCTAGTCTCGCGCGCCAGCCCCTCCGCGTGAGACTAGGTAGTCTCGTTAAAAGGCTGGGCACGAGATTAGAACTATGGCCCCCACATTATTTACAGTACATGGGTGTAGATAACATTTTCGTAGTGGGGGGGCTTGTGTTGCCACGCCCAATTTTGTGACCACTCCTACTTATTATTAGATTACCACCGTGGCGGTGGTTGTTATAAATAATTTAATGAGAAAGTGGCTCATCACTTTTGGCAGAAATAAAAGTATCTTATGGAGCCACGGCTCCGATAAGCTCTTGATTGTACATAGTTTATGGTGAAAAATAGCCCCCCCATTATCTACACCCTTGCATGCAGTAGCACCACTTGACTATTAGAGTTACTCTAATGAAGGAGCTGGCACCTAGATTGCTAGCTTCGTTCGCCCAACGCAACTACCAGATGACTAGAAACTGCCTCCCACACACCTTTTAGAGTTCAATAGTTCTGAGGCTTACACCTCAAATTAGATTTGACCAGCACAAAAATGTGCCCATGAAATAGACACCTGTTAGAGTTAGAAATTATCTATGAAATACACTGTTTCTAGGACCCATTGATCAGCCCATCACGAGTGCTGAATTGGAGTTGCGAACAAACAGGTCAAAGGTCAAGCTGGCTTTGGTCACGCATCTACGTACTTAGTGGGTGTGGCTGTCCACCCCGCTAAACATCGATCGCTTGCTAAATATCGATCTCAAGCTATCTTTAATATTTGTCGTCTAAACATCGATTCCGAATGCTGTATTCTCCTATAGAATATCGACAGGGACTCTAAACATCGATTCCTTTGCTAAACATCGATCCCTGTGCTAAACATCGACGTCTAAGTAGTTTTGAGACAAACGGCACCCCATAATGGCCAGCAGGGAGTTAACTTGACAGAAATCATTACCGTATGGTATAGATTTACCATACACTCAGTAGCATGCATTGGGTGTGATTCTCTGTTATCCAGAATCTGGATATTATCTTTAGTAGGCATATTACATCAAAATTTTAGATTATTCTTTACACTTTCTTTACCATATATAATAATAAAGGAGGCTTCAAGATACAATTTGGTCTTTGTTCCGTAAAAATTCATTGAGTGGTTGCGGAGATATGGCTGTTTTAATATTTCTAAACATCACAATTTTTCTGCTAGTCGTGTGTGTACTATTTCAATAGGGGAATGGCACGTAACATGTTGATTGCTTTAGAGGCCTATAACTCAAAAACTACACTACTGATTGACTTCAAACTTGAAATATAGCATGTAAGTACCTCTCTTCTTATTCTACTAATGAATTTAACATGCATTAATGAATATAAAAATTTGGTGTGCACACCTGTTTGGCTGCTATTGTAGCTAACACTTCACTGCCTCAGAATTCCAGAAGCTGACTTCATGCATAATTTTTTGAAATTACTAGTTAAGATGCCCCCTCAAACACATACATAAGCTCTCATAGTGGTACACACACATGTTCACACATGTACATGTACATATGCACATATTAATGAAGTGGAATCTATTCTTAAAGTGCAAGATGAGCCTTGAGTTCTTTAGAAGCAACAAAGAGTTTAAAGTGCGTGCACTTTCTATGTATCATATTTTTTGACAGAAATAGTCTAGCTAGGGGTAGTTTGAGCCAAAAATTTCATTTTTCATATTTTCAACACATTTTCTCGTATGTACACATGTTATTTTACACAAAGTAAAATGCTTATTGAGCTCTTTTCAACCGAACACTTCAAAAATGATTAAAACTACTAAAAAATTTGAAATCAGCACCTTGAGTTACCCCTAGAAGCATAAAATGCTCTGGAGAAGTGAGCAACACGGAGCAAGTTGAAGTTATCCATTAGCAATATTTATGTGCCACAGTAGTTGAGTATGTGGTATTTATGGAGTTTCCCTGAAGCCCTGCAATGCCGGAAGTGGTTACAACCCAACACTTTGGATACTGTAGTGTAGTGCTATCTTTGCTGAAGCCTGTGGTGCAAGTTTGGTGTTCCTAGCACATTGTAGTGAGTAGTTATGATCCCTGAAACTTCATAATGTTTATATGTGTGCAGGTTTTTTATAGACAATTTTTTGGGGTTCTGACATGCCTATCTTTAGTAAATCTAAGCTAGGCTTAGCAGTGTCTACAGAAAGGAGAGCCACTCCCGAAGTGTGGTGTGTCTACAAACGAGCCCCGCCCCAGCCTTGCGCAGCCACACGTACGTAACAACAGTGACACTGTGACATCCTGTTCAAGCCCCGCCCCCTCCTTGGTGTACCGTTTATGGGTGTGGCTCGTAACGACTAAGTAAATAAGAATAGATGAATATTAATGAAGTGCCAGTAACTCTGTAGAGTTAATTAATGTGTGTGGGGGGGGGGGGGGGGTGGGTGCAGCGTGGGCTAGCTGAACCGATATCTCCATCCATGATCCATAATTTTGTATGGCTTGAAGTATACCCATTTCTTATTGGTATCCCAACATATGCTTCTGCTCCATAACTATACAAGTAGCAGGAGCCCTGATTCATGGAAACATGGACTGGGAGGGAGTTATGGGTGGCTGTGTGTAGACAGTGGTGTAGGAACCACGGGTGTGCCGGGTGCTGGCCCACGGCCCCCATATATAGAAAGGGCACATAGAAGGCTCCTAGTCTCGCGCAGCCAGACTCTTACACCTCAGGAGGGGGAGGGAGAGAGTCTGGTAAAGTCTATACATCGAGTTGTCCCAGCGCCTGGTATGAGGCGCGACCAATCAGATTGCATCTTTATGGCATTACATACATGTAGTTTGCGGTGGCGTATCCGACCGTGAACGGACGAGATACTATTGTGCACGCGTGTTTATTTTCCGTTCACAATCGGATATCCCACCGCAAACTAAAGATGCAATCTGATTGGTCGCGCCTCATACGAGGTGCTGGGACAACTCGATGTATAGCACTTTACCAGACTCTCTCCCTCCCCCTCCCGCGAGGTGTAAGAGTCTGGCTGCACGAGACTAGAAGGCTCCTACAATGGCAATGTATTGGAAAGGAGTATCCCAAAGGCTGCTGTCTCCTCACCTTAGGCCAAATCTGACTAAGAGTTATCTCATAACATAACAAAGTAGCTAAGCCCAGGGCCCCTGCTTGACTGACCCTTCATGTCTTCGCTGAGAAAATAGACAGCTATGCAAAATAGGCGGAGTTTTCGATCGAAAGTGGTCGTGGTCAAATTTGCACGCGTGCTCTGTGCATGATTTGATAATAGTGCACCCCTTTACTAGAGTATCTTCCTACGCCACTGGTAGACCTGTGTGCTTTTACATGTATATATTATGTAGATGGGGAAATGAACCTTTTGTGTTTGTGAATGTTGTCTACCCTATCCAGCCCTACCCCTCACTGTCGATAACGTGTATGAGGTGGTCAAGACAGTATGGAGCTGGAGAGGGCTGGCCGGGTGGCTGTTGGGCTGGTATAGCTCAGATAGTGATGATCGAAAGAAGCTAGATGCTATTGAGTGTGAGAATGTCTCGGAAGAGGCTCGTCTGCAAGCTGTGGTGGCAGCATTCCTCCGGGGGTACCAACCCTCATGGAGGATGCTGATTTATCGATTACACTGCGCAGGAGAGACTAATGTGGCTGAAAAAATCAAGACCAATGCTGAACGACACCAAGGTGAGTGGGTCTCGGTGTGGAGAGGGAGATGATGATTAAGCTTACATGTACATGTACATAATGTACATGTATGCACCCTAGCAGGAGCCCCTGACCCTAGCTGATTACAATCAGATTGTTATGTGCTTGCAAGAGCATATGCATGTGTATATTATGTGTGTGTGAGTGACTATATGTGACTACATATACATGTATGTATGTGTGTGTGTGTGTTGTGCTATGTGTGTATAGTACATGTACCTGTACACCTACATGTAGTTTAGTGATCGAGTAGCTTTTTGCTTGTAATAATGTGCCATAGATTGGAATATTATTTCACCGGTAAATATTTCACTTGTTAAATTTTTGCATAGTCTAATTTTCGTCGCATACACGAATGTACATTGTACATAATATGTCAATAACGTATATACACAAAATATTTCGCATATTTAATTTTCATCAGGAAAGATTGTTGACGAAAATTTATTAACGACGAAATTTCCCTACCTACGGTACTTACATGACATTGTACAAATGCCTACGTACATGTATGACACAATGATCAAACCTCAAGGGGTTATCCTTACAAACTTCATTAGCGCTAGCTATGTTCAAGTGTTACTGTATGCACATAACTCTGTCCCCCCAGACCCCACTATGACAGTGGATAATGTCACTCAAATACTGAACAAAATACCTGGAGACAAATGGGAGAAGGTGATGGGTATGTATGGAGGTGGACTTGGTATTCCCAGGCGACTGCTGGAGGAGATCCAGAGGAGATACTCCACTGACACGGAGAAGAACCATGCATGTGCAGACTACTATGTGAACTGCCATCCTGAGGCTGAGTGGAAACATCTTACCACTAGACTGTATTATAATGAGGAATTTGCCTTAGCAAAGGAAACTAAGTCATTCATATCAACTGGTAAAATACTACCACTATTTATAGTATAGCCACTGATGCCGTATACATAGAAATTTTCGCCAGGAGAATAATATTATTTTCCCCAATTTCGCCACCTATTCTCTTTGTCACAAATAAAATTTTATCACACTAATCAGGATTCTATCTAGAAGTTTTGGTTTGGGGTGGAAGGGGGCGTGGCACTTTCACACACTGTCACCTCCTCCAAAACCATTAATAGGTATTTGTATGGTTTAGATGTACCATAGGACACTCTTTGACGTTAATATAGAGAAATACTATGTACAATGTACATGTATCCAAATAGTATACATGTATGTTCCCCACCTCCTCCCTCTCTCTCCCTTTCTTTTCCTCTTGCTACTCTTCTTTGGGGGAGAAGCTGGGTGCTTTGGGAGGGGGCGGGAAAGCTTCCCCCCTGCCCCCCCATAGATGGCACCCCTGCTACACTTGTCCTGAGTTAAAGATTGCATATGCATTGGTGAAAAATTTTCCACCTGATTTTTTTGCAATACAAAAGTGCATGTAGCCGGGCCTAGCGAAATTTTAATCCAACAAAATTTTCACCTACACAGTACTGACATGCTCGTATGATAGAGCCACTGGTACAATTACTGTACTCTTTAATTAGCCCTGCCTAGTTTGCCATGCAATCATCCTATACTAGCATGAGCTTGTGTGGTTTAGTGTGAGGTCTAATAGTAATATTGTCCACTCTCTTCCCCCCAGACCCCACTCTAACAGTGGACAATGTCAATCGTGTCATGGAGAAGGTCGAGCTAAAAGTGAAGGCACAGGTGTGGAAGGATGCTTGTGGTGCTATAATGGAGGAGGAGAAGATGGAGGAGTTGTGCACGTCTGGGAAGGAAGATGAATGTGCTGACTTGTATGTCAACTGCAACCCATATTCTTCATGGGAATTGCTTGCCCGGTCACTATACTGCCATCACCAGGTGGCTGCAGCTGAGGAAGTGAGGTCATATCTCCCTCCTAAAGGTGAGCCTTGCTTTACATGTGTTGCTATGGTAACCTAATAATGGTACATTCCTGGATAGGTAATTACCTAATAAATATGGGGGGATAAGCAAGATACCTCAATCTACATGTATAATAATAATAAGGATTTTGTGGAATAGTTTTGTGCCTTGATAATTTTGAATATTAATCTTCACATGGGATGCATATTGTGAAGGAATTTGCCTTAACAAGTCATTTACGGTACTTAGGAGACAAAAAAAACAGTGATGTTTTCGTTCCGTTCCACCCCGTCGAGATGGAAGTAAAACGGTCGTTCCCCATGCATAAGAATGGAAACGGGACAGGCAGAGGCCGACGTGACGGAAAATGCAGTCAAAAAAATGGTGACGCTTCCGTTCCGTTCCGTCCCGTTCAGACGCCGTTGCACCATTCATGCCAGCCGTTCCATTTCCATTCCGTATGCACGCGTGTAATAATATTGGGCGTGATCTTTCGAAAAAAGGAAGGCCAGCTCGTCGACTCACCAACTAGAATCGATAGTTTCATACTGCTATGGTCTTCTAAACTGTTCTGGGATAGTTCACTACTGCCTCTCTTCGATTTTGAGCGAGTTCTGCGATCGAGGCTCGACTGAATTCGAAGTCTGCCATCGACGATCGATTGATCTCGCGTTGCCAATCGATTATGATCACCTCCAGATGCGATCACTTGGATAGAGCGATGCTTCTTTTGGCTTTCTTAGGCTCTTGAGGCATCATTTTCATGCTAGCTACGATTGGAATAGTTGACTGACCACTTTACTGTAGCATAGCCACTGATGCCATACCGTAAACTCTGGTTATTAAGCGCACCTCGCTATTAAGCGCACATTATTTATTAAGCGCATGCCCTCTTCTTGTCATAAGCTATTGTTTATTAAGCGCATGCGCTTAATAGGCGTGGCGTTCTATGAACCTGACCTTAACCGGCTGGAAAGTATTTGGAGTCCAGCTATCTTTGGAGAAATGATGGCCACGAATAACGTTATCATACAAGAAGATCGACAAATCGCCAGCACTCGTCATCTTGAGCGGCAACTGTAAACGTTAAAGTACTCGATCGATCGATCGATTGCTAGCGGGCCTTGCATCCATCACGTGCTCAAACGTTTGTGGGCGTGGTTATGTGCCATATAAGCGCATATCCTTTATTAAGCGCATACTGTCATTCCGTTTACCGCTATAAGCGCATGCGCTTATTAACCAGAGTCTACGGTATACGTTGAAATTTTCACCATAAGAAAATTTTCACCACCTAGCTACTCTTAGGCCAATCAAACTACATTATTAGTTTCTCGTCCACCCATTTTTATATTTCTATGCGGGCGGGCGGTCATTATTCATTATTCAATATTATGGCATTTTGAGGGTGTGGTTTCCTGGAACCGCCCAAATAATTAGCAAAAAAGAGGTGTGGCTGGTATTTCAAGGCAATTAATGAAGGCAGAAGTGGTAGATTGAAACAGACGCGGGAGGTGGCGAGAAACTAACATTCAAGTTTGTGTGGCCTTATTGGTGCGAATTAAACTTTTATCACGCTAGTTTTTTTGTCTTGTGTTTAAGATTACATAAGCATTGGCAAAAAATTTTCCACCTGATTTTTTTGCAATATAAAGTGCATGTAGCCGGGCCTAGCGAAATTTTAACCATTAAAATTCATACGAATTACTGACATGCTCATATGATAAAGCCACTGGTACGACTACTGTGCTCTTTAATTAGCTCTGTCTAGTTTGCCATGCAATCACCCTATACTTAGCATGAGCTTGTATAATTTAGTGTGATAGTAGTGATGTTATCCACCCTCTTCCCCCCAGACCCCACTCTAACAGTGGACAATATCGGTCATGTCATGGAGAAGGTCGAGCCAAAAGTGAAGGCACAGGTGTGGAAGGATGCTTGTGCTGTTCTAATGGAGAAGGAGAAGATGGAGGAGTTGTGCATGTCTGGGAAGGAGGCTGAATGTGCTGACTTATATGTCAACTACAACCCATATTATTCTTCGTGGGAATTGCTTGCTAGGTCACTATACCGTCATCACCAGGTGGCTGCAATTGAGGAAGTGAGGTCGTATCTCCCTCCTAGAGGTGAGCCTTGCTTTACACATTTTGCTATGGACGTGAGTGTAACCTAATAATAAGTAATTACCTAATAAGAATGAGGGACAAGGGTACATGTATATATCTCATAAATTTTGTGGAATATTAAATTTTTTGTGCTATGATTATTTTACCCTCATTGAGTTTGTTATTGCACAGACCTCACTATAACTACTGAGAGACTAATGGAACTGTTTGCACCACTGAACCCTGAGGAGGTAGATAAGCTTGGTGATGAAAAGCATCTAGAACTACCACAGTCTGAGATGGCCAGAATACAGAAGGACTACCAGAGCTCCGCCCGGAGGAAAGAGGCCTACCTAGACCTCTACGTCCATCAACATCCCTGCCCCACTTGGAGCGATCTTGCTGTGATACTCCGCAATTGTGACAATCTTCGCCAACGGGCTGACTTGGTGGAAAATACTTACGTCAAAGGTACACAAGACACACTGTAGTGAGACTGTTGTATATATATCAATCATCAACACTGCATGAGTTTCAATAGGAAGCCCTGTATAATAATTACCGCGTGCGCATGTGCAAGGAGTAAAATAATCAATCATGTCGTCATTGTCGTTGTTGTTGTTGTCGTTGTCGTTAGCACAAAAATTGCCATCTCTCGATGCCTAGGCACCTAAGCAACTTATAAGCACAACGAATCAGTTGCATTTGGTGAAAAATGGGCTTCAGAGTGCTTTGAATCGAGGGACAGGGTCCACGAGCATCACAAATGCGCCTTTTTGTTATCCTTCGTAACCACGCCTATCGACAGTGCCCACTCAATGCATTATGCGTTCAGGCCTTGTGTTTTCTGCTCATACGCATAACAAATATAAACTGGTAAAGGTCGTCAATAATGCTATTACCTTTAGCTGCTAGCTATCCATAGACTCCTTATCGAATCAGAATGTAAGATACATGTACGTACATCTACCTAGTCTAGATCTGGTGCAGAGAGAGAGTCGATGTTTTTTTGGCTGATATTACTGGGCAACCAAGCAGGATTTCTACTCAGTATTTTTTCTCCCATACACACAAAGTAGATCTATAGATTGCGCAATGTTTGCGTGGGGTATGTGCTCTACAGAGCTCTAGTTATTATTATGTACCCAGCCACCCTGTCATTGCTAAGTGTTCTGTGGTACAGCTAGATAATTGCATGGTCATGTGCTTCGCCCTACGGGTGACTCATAAGCTCCTGATATAGCTTATTAGCTCTGCATGCCTTACAAATTTATTTTTTGCTGTTGATCATTTACATGTATCCACGTGATGAGAATGCAAAAGTAGGATATCTACGGTAGCAAGGGCTTATAGACTCTATAATTATAAGCCCTTGACGGTACATGTGGTTACATGTACATGTGGTTACATGTACATGTATGTATTCGTTATCATAATAAATATTATACTCATAGTGATACATAATTGGCGTACACATACCTTTTCCACATAAACGACATCACTAACAAACAGTTATACAATGTACAATGTCATGTATACATATGTAGCAATGTTTGTAAACCAAGCTTTAGCCACCACTTTAATTTTATGATTGGATGTGTATAAATGTACATGTATGTTTGTGATTATTTGCTGTGATATGCACTTTTGGTGATCTTTACCGAATTATTAATTTTGTCCAGTATCCTTGTAGTTTCCATTTTAACTGTAGTATTAAGTGCAGGCCTTTTCCTGTTCACCAGAATGAGCTACATGCAGCTCACCTGTAGACTTCCATAATATAAGGTTCTTTGTTTTATTCTGTTCCTACAGTTAGGATAGGTGTATAATATGTACCGTGTATATGTATGTATTAGTGGGTGTAGTGTCAGACTTTTGACAGGGATTTAGGAATTTTAATATGGTGGGTTTGTGCGTGTGAAGTGTGTGAAAATTTGCGACCATGCCCACTTTTAATGAGACACGCCCATTTTTAATCACCTATGCCCGCTTAATCGCGCACCCCAGAGATTGAGAGTGACTGTGACCCAGTAAGGTAGCTACTACAACACTGTACGTATAGAGCTTTACTGCACCTAGCACCATAGCCGAATCTTGTGGATTATAGCATAGCTGAAGCCATGTTCAGGATGTACCACTAACCACCGTACACCACCTGTTGGTTTGAGGCCAATTAAGTACTACACAGCTTGTCTGCTGCTAACCATACAGAGGCAGCTACTATGCCAAGCTATTTTAGGCTCTGTATCTAAGTGGGAGGGGCTGCTCAAAATCATTGGGGGGGGGGGGGGGTTGAACCCTCCTAATTGGTGATCTTTACCAAATAATAATAATTATTATTATTAATGTAATTTCTATGACCATTACCAATTAATGATAATGGTGGAGAGCCTTTCCTCACAAATCTGTACACCAGAATAAGCTAGCTCATCTGCAGACTTACATAAGGTTCCTTATTAATTCCGTTTCTACAGTTAGTGAAAGAACCCAGCAGTGCTTTGATGCAGCCATGATGGAAGGTGAAGTGTCGTTACGAAATGGCAGCGCCTTACTCTTAGGGGTGGGAGGATCAGGAAAAACACACTTCCTTGCAGCTTTCCTCAAGGAAGAGCCTCCATCGATGCGAGAAAGCACTCCATGTGCAAAGAAGCCAGTGAGAGCTGTAGCTCATTGTAAGGCAGGAGTGAGTGACGATCACTTTGTACGAATCACCGACGACCACTATTCCGACATGCTTGTAACAACAGCTGAGGCATTTCCACCATCAACCGATGGTGAAGCTGTTGCTAAGCCTTCTACCCAAGCCGAGGCTAAGGATGACCTAGTCTTGAACAGTTTAGCTAGTTCTTCATCTCCTAGTCAGAAGGAAATCACGAGGCAGCAGTCATCAGCTGTCAAAGTAGAAGCTTCGCAAAGAGAGGAAACATGGAGTATTCGTCGTGCTATGAAGAGGCAGTACCTGAGTCGAATGCAGGCAGGAGCGAAAAGGAAATCAGATCTTAATGACAAAGATTTGCTTGACATCGATGATACAGGAGGCCAGCCTATGTTTCATGAGGTCCTACCTGTGTTCATCCAAAACATCATGCTTGGCGTGTTGATGGTGAAGCTCAATGAGCCCTTAGACAGCTTTCCACAAGTCGAGTTCTACACCAGGGGGGAACGCGTTGGAGAGTCATTCGATTCACCTTTTACACACTTGGATACACTTCGCCACTGCATGAGGGTGATACGATCAGCCTGTGACCGCAACACGTGTCCAAAGATTGCATTTGTGGGCACGCACAAAGACCTCCAGCATGAGTGCCCACAGGAGAGCATAGAAATGAAGGAGGAAAAGCTTCGAAGCATAATACCTCAGCAGATGGAGGATAATATCATCGTCCGTGGAGAGTCACTGCTGCTTGCTGTCAACGTAAAAACACCAGGGAAAGAAGATGAGAAAGTCGTATCCATTTTGAGAGAGAAAGCGGTCACTGAGTTGCGTAAATTGAAGCCGAAAAAGATGCCACTTCGATACATTCCCTTGGAAATGGCCTTTCAGCGAATCGCCAAGGAGCAACGAAAATCGGTAATGAGTAAAGATGAGTGCTTTAAAGTAGCAGCTACCTACAATTTCAATCGAGAATCATTCGAAGCAGCACTGAAGTACCTTCATGGGCTAAAGCTGATCTTCTACTATGAAGAAGTTCTTCCTGATATTGTATTCATTGATGCCCAGGCCATCCTCGACAAAATCACTGAGCTTGTGGTGCACAGCCTATCATTGCAAGCTAAGTCAAGTGGTAAGCTTCTTGGAGCACTCAAGAAATTTGTGAAACATGGAATCGTGACAGCAGAGATACTCGAACAGTTCTCGTCTCATTACGTCCCTAAGCTTTTCATGAAGGAGCACCTGATCTTGGTCCTCAAGCACCTGAGGATCATGGCTGAGGTTGGGAAAGGTGAGTATCTCATGCCCTGCCTCCTGAGGAAACAAGGTATACCACGTCTTGTGGCAGGAGCTTCATCGCTAATCATCCCCGCTCTTCTCTTCTACTTTGGTCGAGACGGCCCCAAGCTTGGAGTGTACTGCTTTCTCCTTGCTTCTCTCATCACGGAAGCCAAGTGGCAGCTTCTTGAAGTGGGTGGCTACCCTGTGCAAGTTTCTCGTAATCGAGTGCAATTTGCTCTTCCTGGAAAAACTACGGGCTGCGTGACAATAACTGATCCATTTTCTTCCTATTTTCATGTCGTTGTTGAGTTTGAGCCTCCCGAGGATGCCAGCGCTGATGGAATCCGACAAATCTATGAAGAAATATGTCCATCAATCCGCGAGACGGTCCTCACTGGGATACGAAAGGCATCACAAAAGCTGAACTACAACAATTCGATTCCCGAAATTGCCTTTCCTTGCACAAAGCATGACGAACTTCATCCAGCTATTATTTCAGAAAATCAAAGACGTCTGATCTGCACCCATGACTGCCGAGTCTACAGCGAAATGACCGAGCAACACAAGCTCTGGCTTGGCCACAAAGGTACCTCTAGAGTGTGTACATGTATATTATGCTTATGTTATAAACTTATACCTAATTTGCTATATCTCCGTATTCTGTGTTGATAAGGCTCTCTCTTATTAAGTAGTGGGATACTATTGGACATTTCACTTTCTTCTGTTGTATAGATGGACTAACTTCTGAAACTCAAGGAGCTTCTACTGATGGTACACCACCATCACAAACTTCCATGAATATTGGTAAGCAATAATTGAATTTCAACTTTATAGTAGGATTATGGCATATTATCTCTTATACAGACACTACTCCAACCCTAAAGAATTTATCAACAATGAAGACAGCCGAAGGAAAGAAGATCAAGATCATAGACACGGTTGCACCGAAATGGAAATCTTTGGGGTTCCAGTTGGAATTTGATGAGTTTGGTTCAAAATTGGACACGATCAAAGCCAAGAATAACAATGACCCGGAAGAATGCTGCCGTGAAATGTTCCAGCACTGGTTGAGGGGGAGTGGAGTAAGACCTTGCTCGTGGCGCAAACTCATTGAACTGCTCGAAGATTGTGACTTTGAGGTGCTGGCTGAACAGGTGAATTCTGTTTTTAGTGCAAAATAATTCGCCATGTATAATACAAGCACAGATTAGTACATCAAAATTTAATTTTATGCACAACCATGCCACTCACACAATAGCTAGCTTTTTTTACAAAGTTTCTATTGTACGAGTGATTACCATGCAATTATATACCATGTTATTCTGACACATAATAATATTATTATTAAACAATGCCTGTGGACCATAATTTCATTATGTGTATTATTATACTATTCATTATGAGTGCACTAAAATTATTATTAGTTTCTGCCAATTTCTTCATTAAAAATACGGGAGTGTATCATGAAATCTTTACTACGCTGGGTCCGGAGCTTTTAATCCTATGTCACATCCCTATTATGTAAAAATGGACATTTCGAACGTGTATACATGTAGGTCTAAGTGTGAAATGTTTATTTATAGCATCTTGAGTTATTAATT
This sequence comes from Cliona cf. orientalis, assembly GCA_963930775.1. NCBI lineage: Eukaryota > Metazoa > Porifera > Demospongiae > Clionaida > Clionaidae > Cliona > Cliona cf. orientalis. Next base: position 2,755,860 of record OZ005696.1, read on the forward strand.
TTACCCCTGCTTATATTAACGCTGTTAGTGGGTGAAATTGCATGTTGTGATCAGTCTACACTATGATGTTAGCCCTATGTACCTACTGTATGTGGCTATCACACAATGTCATAAGACCTGACTATATATAGGAAGGTTGCCATGATTATTATGACATTGTGGTATACTATGAATACCTTAATTTGCTTGATTTCATTGGCTTCTGTATTCACTCTAGTGTGAGACCTGAGAGACATGTATTGTACCACCCATCTATACAGTGTGTACATGTATGTATTCTGTCTGGCTGCTCTCCATAAAAGGAAGTGTTTGGATAATAATTAATTATTACTATTAAGTGGAGATGTCCAGTATAATTACATTTGCATGAGTATGTTTCAACTCGGCTGCAGTCCTTTATCGACCTACACATCAATCAGTCAGCATAAAATTTTTATTACTGTTATACTAATAATAGTCAAAATCCATAGCATTAATATAACTGCCACAGGATGTGTATAACAACCAAGAGAAGCATACTAATGATCATATAAAGTACTCATTCTGGAGCTTCCTTTGTGATCCCTTGAATCATGACCCTGCTTCTGTTTCTAGTGTTTCAGTTCTTGTCCAAGCATAGCTTCAATGCTGTAGTGAATGCTAATAATATTATAATACTCATGTATTATACTATAATACACAAATAGCAAATATTACAAGGAATTAGAAACTTGGATTTGTGTGTGTGTGTGTGTGTGTGTGTTTTCAAGTTGTTAAAAATTAAAAATATATATATAGCACGGCCCGATGCCCAATCCCAGCAAAGCAGATGAGGACACATACAAAAATTACAATGCATGCATGATGAGAAAAAGATTTAGTATGAGTATATTTGACAGTATGTGTATTTATATAATTATTAGAGTCTTCCGGTCATCAGAGGAGAACCCAGTCTGATCCTCACCGGCCACGAGGGTTTCAGTCCCATTAATCTCCCGACCCACGGTCAGCTACAGAAAGGGCGGGACCACTCCCCTACGAGGAGTCCGGTAGCATATTCTTGGTACCCTTTGGCTTTCTCGAATCTTCTTCTTGTCATGTGACAAATTTCCTTTATGTGTGTCACGTGCCTATTTAGTGCGCTTGTAACTGGCTGCGCATACTTCTTATCGATTTTAGATATTAGTATGTATAAGCAATACCAGCGTGCAGTAATTTAAAATTGCTAGAAACTTTTATTAGACTACAGTAAGTTGCTATTATGCTAATATGTTTTCATTGGACCCCTCATTATTCCTTTTTATATATAGTTGTATCTAGAGTTTAGCCCGATTCAACTGGATTTTAGTGACTCACCCTCCTTATGGCTATAGGACTGCATGTGGCTCTAGCTCTGTTACCATGTGCTTAGGCTATTGCTATTGGGCCATGTAATTTTAATGATATCCTATGTTTGGGTCACTTGCTAATTCTGTGGGATGTAATACTGGTATGATTGCTGTGTAGCTATAATTATGTATTTATTCAGTACATGTATGTATGGATGTGTGCATCTGTTTGTGCATATGCATGTGTGTTAATAATTATTGTGTATGACACTGTTTTGCGTTCTAATGCTTACAGTGGGTCATGACAACACTCCTAAGTGCTGTGTATGCTGTGTATGACACTGTTTTGCGTTCTAATGCTTACAGTGGGTCATGACAGCTTAACGTGTGTGTGTGTGTGTGTGTATGGCGGGACAAACTGAATTCACAGTCTATTGTCACCACCCGCATTGATTTTCAGATTTTCCCAAATTTTTCAGATTTCAGATGCAATACAGTAAATATACAGTGCTTTTGAGCCCCACCTCTCGATCGCTCTAATTAGTGGGCGAGGCCTAGGTAAACTCGAGCTTGAGCATCAGCTATTTAGCTCTCTTTGTTAGTTTGAAATCTGAATAATGACCAACCGCCCGCATGCAAAATCGAAAACTTCGTGACGATTAACTGTGAATGTAGTTTGTCTCGCCTTGAGATGGCTGCATGCTATACAGCTTGACCACTAGCTACTATATTAAGGTTAATGATATTCACAACCTAATCTTCATGTGGATATGGGGGCGTGTCATCATTACCTGGTTTGTGCACGAATTGAACATGCTTTTGAGATATATGTGATACTTGTAAATATTTTACTGTGAGATCCTGCAGCTGAGGAAAGAAAGTAAATACAATGTCGTAGTTAACGCCGAGTACTAGAAAACGGTAAGGGGTTATTCGTACAAAATCACAACTTGAGACCTAGAAGTGAGCTAAACACAACACAACTGAGTGTGGAGTGCGAGTACGCATTTGGTAACCTATGTAACTTCTGTAACCGGTTACATTATCGATCAAGTACACACTAGGTGACCCTATATTAAGCACCATATGATTATAGTAACAGCTGCTATCTGGATTGCATTAGTGCTATGGACTGATAATGTGGATTTTACTATTTTTAGCCTATGGATTTGAAGTTTGCCAGGTGCCAGTTACATGCCCTCTCCCCCTTTGGGGTCTATAAGCCCTTGATGATATACCTGTACATCCCCCGGCATCATTAAGTAAAAATTGAAAGCAAACAAAATTATGATAGGTTTAGCTACTTACGACTGCAGCTTCAGTCTCCCAGGATGCTCAGCTTTAATTTCAGCTCCGTCAGCATCATTCAATCCAAGTCTCTCAGAAAGAGCCAGGCCCTTCCCACTCGTGCATTCCATCAGCTATCATTCCAACGTGTCGTGGAGCCCCATCGCTTCCAGCATCAAGCACCTGGTTATACTGGTATATATCCATGCTTTCTTATACTGTTAAGTCAATCTTCAGATTCGTCTTCAGAGGAGGGGCTGGGCGCGAGACTGGGTCCTATATAGCTCGAGGAGGGTCTGGCGCGCGAGATCTCTGTCGACCGTCCATACAGACGTCACATGTCGTGTATGTACACAGCCCCTCCCCTCCCAGGTATAGTGCAACACGCAGTACGATCAGTGGTGTATGGTGTGTACACACATGCCATGTGACATGGCTCAGGATAATCCATTGCCATAGCATTTACACCTTTTGATGGGTGTGGCTCGTAACACAATGGAGGAGCTGGCAACATTGAACGGCCGAGAGGGTGAGATAAACATTAAAAGCCGGGGGGCGCGCCGTGTGCTGTATAGCTGAACTCATTAATCCGATTTTTGTCAGTGCATAGTGTTCACATAAATTATACTGATTCATGGAGACTGAACTGTGAGGGGGTTGTGGGTGCATGGCTGTGTACGGTAGCTAGACCTTGTGAATAAGTATTGTTATTGTCCAGCCCTACTGCTCACTATTGATAACGTGTATGAGGCAGTGAAGACAGTGAGGCTGAGCTGGAGAGAGCTGGCCAGGTGGCTGATGAAGTGGTATGATCCTTATGTTGAGGATCAAAAGAAGCTAGATGCCATTGAGCGTGAGAATATCTCGGAAGAGGCTCGTTTGCAAGCTGTGGTGGCAGCATTTCTCCGGGGGGAAGGTCCCTTCCAACCCTCATGGAGGATGCTGATCCATCGATTGCACAAAGCAGGAGAGACTGATGTGGCTGAAGAAATCAAGACCAATGCAGAACCACACCAAGGTGAGTGGGTCTCGGTGTGGAGAGAGAGATGATGATTAAGCTTATAATATGTACATAATGTATGCACTCCAGCTTTAATTTATTGGGATCAGATTGTTATGTGCCTGTGAGAACATAATTATACATGACATTGTGGGAATTAATGTGTGTGACTGTGCAGTGTATGTGTATGTAGCTATGTGTATATGTGTGCGACTGGGTGACTCATGTAAATGTATGAAATCGTATGATTGTGTGACTGTGTGTGTGGTATGTGTGTACAGTACCTGAAGAATTGTTTTGATTGTACATGACAGTATACGTACCAGTACACCTAGTAAATTGAGAAGCATAATCAAAATTAATAGTTTTTGCTTGTAACAATGCACTTACAAATGCCTACGTTAGACACAATGATCTAATGTCAAGGGATATCGATAATAATATTATTATCATTACAAACATTCTTAGCACTGGCCATGGTCAAGTATTACTGCATGCACTAACTCTGTCCCCCCCCCCCCCCCCCCCCCCAGACCCCACTATGACAGTGGATAATGTCACTCAAATACTGAACAAGACACCAGGAGACAAATGGGAGGAGGTGATGTGTGGAGATGGACTTGGTATTCCCCGGCCACTGCGTGCAGAGATCCAGAGGAGATACTCCACTGACACAGAGAAGAACCATGCTTGTGTAGACTACTATGTAAACTGCCATCCTGAGGCTGGGTGGAAAGATCTTACCATGGGACTGTACAAGACAAAGGAATTTGCCTTAGCAAGGGAAACCAAGTCATTTATGTCAACTGGTAAAAATATAATACTATCACCATTATAATCGCACAGCCACTGATACTGTGTTCATAGAAATTTTCGCCAGGAGAAAATTTTTCCAATTTCACCACCTACTCTCATTGGCACAAAATTTAACTAATTTTTTGTCCTATATTAAAGATGGCATACACATTGGAGACAATTAATGATTATTTTTTGCAGTTGGGATTGGAGAAATATTTTATCCAGCAAAAATTTTCATATAAATAATATTATACTACTGACATGCTCGTATGATGAAGCTACTGGTACGACTACTGTGTTCGTTAATTAGCATTAGCCATCTAATTTTCCGTGCACCATACATACTAATATGAGGTTGTGTGATTTAGTGTGAGGCCTAGACTAGTAGTGATTTTGTCCACCCTCTTCCCCCCAGACCCCACTCTAACAGTGGATAACGTCAGTCGTGTCATGGAGAAGGTCGAGCCAACAGTGAAGGCACAGGTGTGGAAGAATGCTAGTTATGCTCCAATGGAGGTGAAGAAGATGGAGGAGTTGTGCATATCTGGGAAGGAGGATGAATGTGCTGACTTATATGTTAACTGCAATCCACATTCTTCATGGGAATATCTTGCCAGGTCACTATACCGTCATCACCAGGTGGCTGCAGTTGAGGAAGTGAGGTCATATCTCCCTCCTAGAGGTGAGTCTTGCTTTACATGAGTTGCTATGGTAACCTAATAATGGTACATATAGGCAACCTGAAAAGAATTGAGGGGGGGGGGGATAAGTAAATCAAGGGTACTTCAACAATAATTGTTACCCCGTGCGCATGTGCAAGGGGTAAAGCAATTGGTTTGTCTGTCTGTCGTCGTTGTTGTCGGCACGAAAACCGCAAGATCTCTTGTTCTAGGCATCTGTGCAAGCTGTAAGCACAACCAATCAGTAGATATCGGTGAAAAACTGGTTTGTACGTGCTTCAAATTGCTCAAAAAGGCTTATACTAGAGCTACAAATCGTGCATTTTCTGTTCAGCATGCCTGTGGTTTATTGACCACACTCACTCTTTTAGCATAATAGTATGCTAATGTGACTGCCTGCGCATGCTCTAGTTCAATGTTGGAAAGGGTCATCAAGTTTGTACATTATTCAATGAAAGCAAAACAATCATGGCATACTAGAGCTCTGTAGAGCACATATACCCTGCGCGCTCTGTAGCCACTGTAGCATATTATAGTATTGCATATGCCATAGCCTCCTCCTGCAGCCTGGGCACGAGGCTAAGTATTACAACAATCTGCGGCAGTTTTATGACATTAAAATTAATTTTGTCCTTGCGCAGACCTCACTATAACTACTGAGAAACTAATGGGATTGTTTGGACTACTGAACCCTGAGGAGGTAGATGAGCTTGGTGATGAAAAGCATCTAGAACTACCACAATCTGAGATAGCCAGAATACAGAAGGACTACCAGAGCCCCACCCAGAGGAAAGAGGCCTACCTAGACCTCTATGTCCATCAACATCCTTGCCCCACTTGGAGTGATGTTGCTGGGATACTCCGCAATTGTGCCAAACTTCGCCAACAGGCTGATTTGGTGGAAAATACTTATGTCAAAGGTACACACATATCAATATCAACACTGCATGAGTTACAATAGGAAGCAGCCACCCTGTCATTGCCGAGTATTCTGTGATACTGACCATACTCAGTTACCGTTAATAAGTGCATGTGCTTATCACTCTCGGTGGTAAGGAAACATGCACCTATATATTAGACAATGTGTGCTTAATAGAGAGTGAAGTTTTGGCCCCACCCACTGAATGCAAAAGTAGGATATCTCCAAAGTTTATGGCAGCAAGAGCTTATAGACTCCTGTAGCAATGTTTGTAAACCAAGCCTTAGCCACCACATTAATTTTATGATTGGATGTGTATACATATATGTGTGTGATTATTTGCTGTGTGTGATATCGGATGTTCAATATTATTTCCATTTTAATTGTAGCATAGGTAGCTATAGCTATCTATACAGCCAGTATGGCCATGGCCGCACCACATTTTGGGCCCAGATCTTGGCAGAGTGTTTTGGTTTGTTACACTACTAACTTGCCTACATAAATCAGCTCGCAGTCAGACTGACTTACAGTACTCAATTCAGAATACCGTAAACCGTGAATATTTCATGTCTAAAATATTTCATGCGATAATTTTTCACGTTAGCTAAATAATTTTCGGACAAACAATCCTGTACCACATTGTTGTTAATATTACGCATGTATTTCGTGCGTTTAATTTTCGCACAAGCCATGCTGTCCAAAAATTTTTAACATCGAAATATTCGCGATTTACAGTAATACAGTAATCACAGGGTTAATGTTTAAATTTTAACCTCTTTATTTCTAATTCTCTGAATATGTAGTACATGCAGCTACAAGCATCTAGTTCGATATCATAATATTATTATTATAGCGGTAGTTTCTGATGTTACTGTTTTACAGTATATAAATTTTTGACTCGTGGAAAGGTTTATTTTTACCTGATAGTGACTATCAAAATAATAAAGAGAGCCATATATACCACGTCAGATTTCCTAGGTACGTCACTGATACATGTAAGTGCAAACCTCATTGAAGTCTTTTCCTCACCAGAATGAGCTACATGCAGCTCACCTGTAGACTTATATAAGATTCTTTGTTTTGTTCTGTTTCTATGGTTAGGATGTGTCTATATTATAATAATATGCTGTGTACATGTATGTATGTATTGTCAGATTGTGTACGTGTGGGTAAGACTTGGTGATCTTTACCGAATGATACAAAATTAATTATACATGTAATTTCAACTACCATTACCAATTTGATGACAATAGTGTATCTGTAGACTTACATAAGGTTCCTTGTTTTATTTTGTTCCACAGTTAGCGAAAGAACCCAGCAGTGCTTTGATGCAGCCATGATGGAGGGTGAAGTGTCGTTACGAAATGGCAGTGCCTTACTCTTAGGGGTGGGAGGATCAGGAAAAACACACTTCCTTGCAGCTTTCCTCAAGGAAGATCCTCCATCGATGCGAGAAAGCACTCCATGTGCGAAGAAACCAGTGAGAGCTGTAGCTCACTGTAAAGCAGGAGTGAGCAATGACCACTTTGTACGAATCACCGACGACCACTATTCCGATATGCTTGTAACAACAGCTGAGGCATTTCCACCATCAACAGATGGTGAAGCTGTTGCTAAGCTTTCTACTCAAGCTGAGGCTAAGGATGACTTGAACAGTATAGCTAGTTCTTCATCTCCTAGTCAGAAAGAAACCACGAGGCAGCCATCGTCAGCTGTCAAAGTAGAAGTTTCACAAAGAGAGGAAACATGGTGTGTTCGTCATGCTATGAAGAGGCAGTACCTGAGTCGAATGCAGGCAGGAGCAAAAAGGAAATCAGATCTTAATGACAAAGATTTGCTTGACATCAATGATACAGGAGGCCAGCCTATGTTTCACGAGGTCCTACCTGTGTTCATCCAAAACACCATGCTTGGCGTGCTGATAGTGAAGCTCAATGAGCCCTTAGACAGCTTTCCGCAAGTTGAGTTCTACACCAGGGGAGAACGCGTTGGAGAGCCATTCGATTCGCCTTTTACACACTTGGATACGCTTCGCCACTGCATGAGGGTGATACGATCAACCTGTGACCGCAACACATGTCCAAAGATTGCATTTGTGGGCACGCACAAAGACCTCCAGCATGAATGCCCACAGGAGAGCATAGAAATGAAGGAGGAAAAGCTTCGAGGCATTATACCTCAGGAGATGGAGGATAATATCATCGTCCGTGGAGAGTCACTACTGCTTGCTGTCAACGTAAAAACACCAGGGAAAGAAGATGAGAAAGTCATATCCATTTTGCGGGAGAAAGCAATCACAGAGTTGCGTAAATTAAAGTCCAAAAAGATGCCACTTCGATACATTCCCTTGGAAATGGCCTTTCAGCGAATCGCCAAGGAGCAACGAAAATCAGTGATGAGTAAAGAAGAGTGCTTTGAAGTAGCAGCTACCTACAATTTCAATCGAGAATCATTCGAAGCAGCACTGAAGTACCTCCATGGACTAAAGCTAATCTTCTACTATGAAGAAGTTCTTCCTGATATTGTATTCATCGATGCCCAGGCCATCCTCGACAAAATCACTGAGCTTGTGGTGCATAGCCTATCATGTAAGTCAAGTGGTAAGCTTCTTGGAGCACTCAAGAAATTTGTGAAACGTGGAATCGTGACGGCAGAGATACTCGAAAAGTTCTCGTCTCATTATATCCCTAAGCTTTTCATGAAGGAGCAGCTGATCTTGGTCCTCAAGCACCTGAGGATCATGGCAGAGGTTGGGAAAGGTGAATATCTCATGCCCTGCCTCTTAAGAAAACAAGACATACCACGTCTTGTGGCAAATGCTTCATCGCTAGTCTTCCCCGCTCTTCTCTTCTACTTTGGTCGAGACGGCCCTAAGCTTGGAGTTTACTGCTTTCTCCTTGCTTCTCTCATCACTGAAGCCAAGTGGCAGCTTCTTGAAGAGGATGGCTACCCTGTGCAAGTTTCTCGCAACAGTGCTCAATTCACCGTCCCAGGAAAGAATCCGGGATACATCACAATCACAGATTCCTTCTCTTCATACCTTCATGTCAGCATCGACTTCCCTGCCACTGTCAGTCGAGAAAGAGCTCAAGAGATCTGTGAAGAAGTTTGTCCAACTATTCGTGAAACAGTTCTCTCTGGAATTCGCAAAGTATCTCGGAGACTGAACTACAACAATTCGATTCCCTCCGTTGCATTCCCATGCTCAGGACACATGGACACACCCCTGCATCCTGCCACCATCTCTGACAGTGGAAAGCTGTTAACCTGCACCACTCACCCTGCTACCGTGTGCAGCGAGGTGACTGAATTGCATAAGATTTGGATGGGGAATGGATTGTTGAAAGGTGAAAGTGACAAAGGTTAGAGATGGCAATAGAGCATAGCTACACTATACAGCTCACCGTAAAACCTCACAGACTTGGCCTTATAAGACCCTCTTTCCCTCTTTAGCTCAACTTCCCACATTTAATTTAACAGTTTTTCTTGCATATAAGTCCCCTTCTAGTATCATGTTCCTATGCATAAACCCCCTTCCTTATTTTGCTTAGTGCTAGCATGCACAGATTAAGAGAGGGCATATGGGAAGTATTGATGGCATGCTCTATGTAATAATAATAATAATATTATTATTATAGTATTACTATACTGTATTCATCACTAGGAGAAGCAAGGTCTAAAGATCAGGAAACTTGTACTGATGATCCTGCACTATCACCCCTACAAACTGCAACCATTGGTAAGAAGTTGCAGTTGAAATAATTTTATGGTAGGATTTCATGGCATCTATCTCTTGTACAGACGCTACTCCAACCCTAAAGAATTTATCAACAATGAAGATAGCCGAAGGAAAGAAGATCAAGATCATAGAGACAGTTGCACCAAAATGGAAATCTTTGGGGTTCCAGTTGGAATTTGATGAGTTCGGTTCAAAGTTGGACACGATCAAAGCCAAGAATAACAATGACCCAGAAGAATGCTGCTGTGAGATGTTTCAACACTGGTTGAGGGGGAGTGGAGTAAGACCTTGCTCGTGGCGCAAACTCATTGAACTGCTCAAAGACTGTGACTTTGAGGTTCTGGCTGGACAGGTGAATTCTGTTTTTAGTGCAAAATAGTTCCCATGTACCGTGCTATATCTCTGACTAATGTATCAAAATTTATTCACAACCTTGCCTCTCACTGAAGCACGAAGTACCTTTTCACGAGTGCTTATTGATTTTGTACCATGCTGTGTATTCATGTCACCTAATAAAAATGCATGCAGATCACATTTTCATTTGAAGTTTGCAATAAATTTATAACATGGTGTAGTAATAATTAAAGTATTGTCGACATCCTTCAATACAAATGCAGGAATTGTGTTCATGTGGCTATAATTATTATTATATAGTTTGTAGCTTGTGACTCCAGGATCTGTGACCTGCCACAGCAATTGAGCTAAGGGTACACGGAATCCTGCATGTCTTGATTGCGATCACCTTTTGACTATTGGCCCGGGGAGTTGATGGTTGATGTTCTATATCAAGCAGCTTACCATACTCATCCACAATAATAGCTATAATAGCTAGTACGTGACTAACAAGAGGTAACATTTCTAGTATATATACAATATCATGTATTGAAAGTATCTGGCCAAGAATTATTGATCCCTATAGTATAATTATTATCATCCCAATCGAATCAGAATTAACATAAATTAAATGTGCCAGTAATTAATGGATGGAACATGAACATGCAGTGGCTACTCAGATCATTGCAGTCTTCAAATTACAAGTGCCATGAACTGTTGCTTGAGATGGTTTGCAATTGGCTATAATGCATCAAAATTAATTTTCTAAAAAGTATGTTTCCAAGTCAGCCATAATAATACAATTATATAATAATAATATGGGGATAAAGGGGAAAATAGGCAAACATGTGAGATTAAATTAAAGTTAAAATTTTAATAATTATGGACACTGAAATATATACACAATTGATTGAATTGTCAAAATAGCTATTATTAATAATTATTAAAATACATAATAATTATTCATGATAAACATTCGGAATCTTTGTAATAGACAAATTGACTATAACCTCCACCAACTGACTTTATAATGGAGATTCCTTTGCCAATGAGTTGATCTTTATTCATCAGCAATTGTTCATTGACAGGATCTACAGTTATCACTTTAAGAGAAGAACACCTTAGCAATGCTTCTGTGAGACCATCAATAGAAGGTGGAAACTCAACCCATCTAACGTTAAGTTCACTTAATGTTGAATTCTCTGAAAGCATGCTGAGGAATTCATTAAAAAATGTATCAAGTCTAATAACATTGTCACTGATATCAAGCTTCCGTAGTACATTATTTTGTTTCAATCCTTCAAAAAGCTTAACTCCAAACCAATCACTAAATGGATAAAACTCGGACACTATCAAAGTTTTGAGTGATGAATTTTTTGACAAGATAGTTGTAGTCTCAATTTGATCATGTGGTACACTGCTTAATTGTTCATACTGTATCCAGTTTGAAGACAGATTCAATTCTACTAAGGCACACTTATTGCTTTCTAAGGCACTAAAGATACTTAGCACTCCTAGGCCACAGATATTATTGCCGCTTAAATCCAATTTCTTTAGGTGCTTATTCTCTTCTAAACCTTTTGTGAGTAAAACACAAACACCATCAGGTATATTACACGAGGATATGTTTAAACTCTTGATACTATGACTAGATTTCAATAACTGCTGGATGGCCAAACCCGTTGTTGGTGTTTCCACTGAGCTTTCGGCAATATCCAAATCTTCTAATGCTGGACAATCCTTCAATAAGTGAATAATGTTAGCAAATAGTGCTTCTTCTTTAATTGAAAGTGTCAGAACCTTTAATGTGTTATAGATGTTTAAAACAGAAGAAAAATCTATAAATAATGGATGGCATAAGCCCAAATTCAATATTTCTAAAGCACTATTACAACCTTTCCACTCTAGAGCATCAGCTGAGGTGTGCTTTGACACTTTAATTGGTGTTAGATCATTACCAGATAAGTGAAGAGATTGCAAAGTGTTATTTTTCATTAGTGATGAGAGAATTAATGTTGCACCACAACTAGTGATGTCATTATGTTGCAAGTCAAGAACCTTTAGACATTTATTGGATGTTAGCCCCATTGCAATGTGCTCACAGTCACAATCAGTTATGTGACAATAATCTAGTTTGAGTATCTCTAATATACTTGTTGATGACTTCAGAAGATTTTGATCAAGGATGATTTTATTCCTCGTGAGGATTAATTTCGATATGAAACCCTCCGTAGTTACTGCAAATAAAGTGATGAAATCAATATCTGGTATGGTATAAGAGGCTGAATCAATACTGAGATCAAGTTCTTTGCAACATAAAAGTGATGGAGATATTAGGAAACTTTTGTCTTTTGGATTCACTCTGATTGATGCACAAAAAAGTTTACATAATAGTGCCTTATCACCTGTGAACTCTGTAACAAAGGGCTGCTCACTTCTGCGCCTTTTCAGGCAGCATCCTTCAATAATTTGTACACAGGTTAGGGAACTATTACGCACCGATGTGAAAAGGTGAGCAAGGGTTTTAACTGACAAAAGTGTAACACTAAATTGCAGTTTTTGTAATGTGTCATTTTTACTCAGTCCTTCAGCTATAGCATTAGCCATTTCATCCTGGAAATGTCCATTGAAACAGACAAGCTTAAGTGTTTGATTGGATGATATTAATCTTTTGTACATGCGTGATAACATTGGATATGTAGAGCACTTATCATCATGAGATAAGTGCAGTTGATTTAGATTTGTAAATGGCTCAATCATAATAGAAAATAATGCAAAACTTTGAACTGTGATGTCAAGATGTAATTCTTGTAAAGTTGTGACGAGATTTTCGGCAACAGTGAATTTCCCAGGATCAACTTTTGCTGCATTGAAAAACATTTGGAATATTCTTTTCATTAAACCATCATTTATGTGCTTATTTACCGATATGCACAAACCAGATCTGCAATGTTTGGTAAGAACATGAAGCAAGAACAGTATGCACCAACTTTGAAGAAGTTCAACGTTAGGGGGCAGCTGCCAAACTTGACACTGTTTTTTGGTCAAAAGACTAACATGTATTAACGATTCTTTCCTTTGTATGATGCAAAAGTTAGTAACTTCCAAAGTGAGCAAATGTTTGCTGTGCATGAAAGAACACAGTAAGTCTTCAAATTCATGAAAGCTGTAATCTTTTGTGGTGAAATTGACAGAAAGGGCGATAAGGGAACACTTTGGTATAGCTTTTGCTAATATTGCAGCAGCCTTATCATCAACAATACCAGTTAAATTTAATGTTTTGATAGTTGTATTCCTTTCAAGCATCCCTCTTAGTGAGTGGTGCATATTCGGTTCTTGATTATGAGGCAGGGCATATAATATTATACTGAATGATACATCCAGATTGATCACTGAAATATTCTCTTGTAGTTCTTCAAATAAAGATGCCAGCTGTTCATGGGTTAGACGTGTCCTGCTAAGATCAAAGCTCTGTAAATATTTTAACATTAATCCACCCACAGAAGTAACACAAGCATTGCACATTATCTTGTTCAGTAAGCAGAAGATGAAAAGCATTGAGTTTTTATCAGTTATTGGCATTATTTTCCACGAACCATCCCTTGGTAGATCTTCAGCGTTAATAGGAATGTCATAGAGATCAATCTGTGAGTGTCTTTGCAGAGAAATTTGATTATTGATGCATATTGTATGCATTGCCGGACTTACCAAATGCATTTTAAGGAGACTTTGAACAAAACTGCTATTAGATATGTGACACTCTCTGACATACAATTTAGATAAACTAGAATTCTGAGCTAATCCTACAATCAAGTGTGATGCAATGACATCGTTTGTCAGATTTACAATTGTTAGCTTCTTCAGAGATTTACAGCTCCTTAACATTCTTTCTATAGCATTTCCACATTCTTGAGGATTATCAATATCTACATTAAATGTTAAATTGAGCACTTGTACAACATAGTCTCCTTTTGCCATTGATCTTAGTATTAGTAGACTAAGTGCTAATGTAGTATTAACATCAGAAAATTTCAAAGTAATACTTTTTTCACTCTTGTCAATAATAGTAGCAATTTCAATCCCTATAGTACTTAAAAGTTTGTTCAAATCTGTTGACTGTATTTTTACTACCTCTAGCTTCCACTGAGCACCTTCTTTGTCTCTGAAAAACAAAAATTCATTGATGAATTCCAGTTTGATAATGCTTCTTGCCTCAAATATCATTTTGATATTGCCGACAGTTAGAGTCCTGGGATGTAACGCTAGATGAGTTAGAGTATTATTTCCATCTAAACCAGCAGCTAAATTGCTGATCACTTTACTAGTTACTGGATTGCACAATTTTAATGTTTGCATCGATTTGATTCTGCTTAGGCTTAAATTAATGGTATCAGAATCAAGCAAAATCATCTCATTGGGAGTACTCTTTGTAGAGAATGAAAGTTCAAATTCTCTAGGGTAGTTACCATTGTCAATATCACTATTAAAACAATTAAGGACTCTGTTTAAATCTATAGATGATAAGTGAACTTCATGTGGTTTATAAAACAGTGAAGGCATTTGTTTTATCAAAAATTTAGTATCCATTAAGTCAACGTCAGAAATATGTCGCATAAGGTATATGACATCATCGACAACTTTAACAGTAAGAGGAGAATGGCTGAGAGACAAAAGCAGACTACGAAGAGCATCATCACTTACGCCAGAAATGGTGATGATTATCGTATGCACATTTTGATTATGTGCCATTCCTCTTGCTATACACATTAGCACAGTATCATTTATAGAACTACAAAAATTCAAAGTGTTAATAGTCTTATTGCACATTAGCATCTGTTCAAGAGCCCGATTACCAGAATCTCCAAGATTTAGTAACAATTGATTATTAAAATTTCTGGAAAGGTCAAGTGATGTGACACAACTGGAACTTTTTTGTAAAAAAGAGAACAGTGAAATTGCTAGAGGAGCTTCAAGGTAAGTGCATACAACCTGTTCAGAATCTGCAGATATCTTTATCATCTCCATACAGTAAAACTTATATAGTAAATGAGAAATAAATCTTAATTGATATAAGTTGGTTTCATTAAATGTTTCCATTAGGTCAGTAATTGAATTGCTGCTTAGGTGGGATACTTCAATACTAAGGACTCTAACGAAACTGTGTCTCCTAGACTGTAGGCCAACCATTATCCTTGCAGCTACAGTATTGCTTACAATTCCAAGTAGTTCTAAATTCTTAAGCAAGAGATTCTTTCGTATTATCTGTTCTAAAGCATTCCCTAGAACTTCACTGTTATACTGCAAATCACCATCAATATTCAAGCACAGCGTGTTTAATGTGCTGCAACTTTCAAGAGAGTTGATCACACCAGTCATTGGTCGAAAGCAAAGATGAATGTCTAATCTACTTGGTACCGATATATTATTGGAAACAGTTACTTCATTAATAATGTTATTCAAATCAGCCTGAAAACAATTCTGAATGAAGTTTATCGCTTCAATGATTGAACTCTTTAGTTCCACTTTCCAACCACTATCAGTGCGTATGAATGACAAAAGATCTGAATGACTTATTCTCACTAAATAGGTATTTGATTCTGTAAGTAGGGTTTTGAGCACCAAAGGATTGCATTGTGAAAAATCTAGAGTTAGATCTTGCAAGATTTTGTTTCCATTTAATCCTAATACTATCCCTGATATTGAGCCACTATTAATAGCACCACTGTTTAGATTAATACTGGTAAGATGGTTATTAGTAGAAAAAATTCTCTGCAATGTTTGTCCATCGTTAGAACCACCAGTGAAGATACAATTATCCGACAAGTTTAGCTCGTGAATATTGTTGTATTGAAGGGAATCTAAGAGAATATTTGCCCCCTCACTGGTAATTTGGTTACTACTCATATCAAGAAAATTCAGAGAACGGTTAGTATTCATTGCTAATCCAACAAATTGGCAAATTAAGTCTGAAATACTGCATGCTTGAATATCCAATCGTCTTATTACTTTACTGCTTTCCAAGTACATCTTTAAGGCTTGTCCAAGATCCTCGGAATTGGATGAAAGCTGATTAAAAGATATGTTAAGGTCTTCAAGTACAGGTAATACTTGTAAAGCTTGAAAGAGAGTTGTCATCCCGGAATCATTGATAAAATTAGCACGAAGATCTAGTTGTGTTAGTTGAGATGTAACAGCTAGTCCACTTGCAATTGATCTACATACATCATCTGAAATGTTGCATCCACTCAACACCAAATGTTTTAGAGTAGGTATATTCATCAATAAATGCTCAATATGACAGATTCTTGGTAAGTTACAACTTTGTCTAGTCGATAACAGATTATTGCCTGTGAGATATTGCAAATGTATAGTCTCAAGCTCACATGAAGTATCAAACAGTAATGGAGACCCATCATATAAACAGTCAATGTCCATAAGTGTTTTAGTAGTACGCCAAAGTTTGGTACTAGATGAGAAGTTCTTCGTCAATAACACTAGCAGTTGTGACCACAGCAAAGAGTCATGTATCTCGACGTTCCATCCAAAATTTCTGTAATGACTTACAGTAAATATACCTGTCACAGTCAAACTATATAAGCTATGACACTCTAACAAGGTAGCCAATTTATTGAGTGTTCTAATCTTTAGTGATTCCACATCCACATAAAGATGTCTTGGAACTTGATTGCTTTCTAATCCTGTAATTAATGCTGAAGCAATGTCATTATTAAGGGAACCAGAAAACTTCAATACTTTAAGGGACACGTTTTTGCTCATAAACATTTCCATTGCTTCACACAAATCTTTGTCATTACTTCTTGCTATAATATTTCGGTTTTCCGAAAGATCTAATTCTTGCAGAGTATGATTAGTAGCTAAACATCTGAAAAGCCTGGTTATCAAGCTAATGTCACATCTGGAATGTAATTTCAAATTTGAGCAGGATAATAAAATAGATTCTGCAGCACGATTACATAATTTCTGGATTGTGCAGATATCAGATACTGAACATACGATCCTAGGGAGCAGTGGAAACTCCCTTGGTGAGTAAAATGGAGAGTTTTCATCCGTTGACAGTGCTAAATACCAGTCTGAATTAGTGCTATGTCGACATATTGCAGGAAACTCGTACACACACATATTTAGTAAACTCCTACTGGACTCAATTCCCTTAAGCAGTTTAGCTAAGTAAGAACAGTCATTACCTACGAAAGTTTCCAGATCATGGTCAATCATTAAAATTTTCACTGTTTTGAGATACTTAGCTGACTTTAATCCATTTGACAGGTTTTCAGTTAAGGCAGTGTCAATACCATACAAAGACAAGTCTGATAATGAATTGCTACTTTCTAATATTCGTTCAAGTTGTTGACCTAGAGTGACTCTGTTACCAGTATCTTTGTTCATTCTTAGTGTAAGTACTGCTAATTTTGGTAGCAATGATTGTTGCACTGTCTGAGAAAGGACAGCCATTGCACTGTGATCAACATTATTAAGTTCAATACGTGTAATATTGTGAAATGGAATGTCTATTTGGGGCTGATACTGTTGAACAGTGCAAAGACCACAAAATAATTTGGATGATCTGCATAACTGTTTATAACTCCGTATTGCTGACTTTTGTTTTAACTTAGCTAGCATATTGACCACGTTAAACCAGAAATCATTAACTGTACCTTTTCGATGAAATTTAACATCAGCAAATGTAATATCTGTTAGTGGACTATCATCCTGCGCCATTAACATGAAGAATTTTTGGATAGTATCAAAGCTTAGCTGCTGTTCACTTAACTCAATTGATTGAAGGTTGAATTTACACTTTAAAGCAGTAGCTATAGTCAAAGCAACTTCATCATTGATTGAATTTTTCACATTAAGGATTTGAAGATTTGATAGTAATGCTTGTTTGGCAGCTTCACATAGTCGTTTAGTAAAGTTAGGATCTGCTATACTGTCAGCAATAATTTGTTCATTATCAGAGAGATCAAGCTCTTGGATAGTTCTCATATGTTTGAATATGTTCTCTGCCTCACTAGCTGTGATGCCACTCTGACTAACATTCAAATACTTTATTGAACAACTTGGCTCACTCAATCCCTTAGCCGCATAATTCCAAGTACCTTGAGGAAGCTTACATTGTGTCATGATTAACTTTTCTAGACATAAGCAATTCATTAGCAGTCCCTTGAGAGCAATACCGATATCTTTTGCACTTTGAAAGTTGTCAATACTGGACAATCTGACGTAATGATGAGATAGATCCAAAAATGTTAGACTGGATTTGGCATTGTTTGCTAGTGCATTAAATATTCTTTCAAACTGAAAAATAGCTAGGCCATACTCTTCAAGTTTAAACGACACAATGCAAAATTGTCCAGGGTCTCTATCAAGGTGGATATGCTGTAAATGAGGCCAAAAGCTGTACTCATGACTAACAACTAACTCCCAACCACATTCATCTTTTCTACTAAACGAACAAAGTTGGTCTACATTAAAACTTTGAAGTCCGCAAGATGAAATTAAAATCTTTTTTATTCCATCTGATTTGAGCATGGATAGCGACATCTCAAGAATCTGGAGTCCTTTATTAATAGCCAACCCCCTTGCAAAACCAGCTGCAATTATGTCATTAACATAAGTTGCTTGCAGATTAATTTTGGCCAAAGCATAATTACTTTTGAGAAGGTCTTCAAACACTGAAGCAGTTAACTCACTTAACTTCTCTTGCACCAATAACGATCCATTTTGTGATAGATTAAGCTCTTTAACACTGTTATTATGTTGAAGAGCTTGTAGTATGTGGATAACACTGTACGAATCCTTGGCATGTGTGAAAGACAGTGTTTTGAGCGCTGAATTTCCACTAAGCCCAGCACGAAGGTGAGTTAATGCAGAGTCGGGTAAAATACATCTAGAGAATTCTATATGATGTAGCACTTTATTGAAAGCAAGCATCATTTCCATCGCATATCCGAATCTAATATCCAATGTAACAGAGTTAAATAATAACATCTGAACATGTTTATCATCTCGTAAGGCAAGAAAAAAGGTAGCACAATGATCATAAGGTTCCCTACCAGAAATGAGAATGCAAGTAACGGGAGCATACTCCAAATTGATAATATCACGGAGTTTAGATAGTAGACTGAATACTTTCATACTACTTCCTGAATCACCATCCGATTTCCAAGAATGCAATAAATTATTCCTTTCTAATCGCACATCTTCACTGACATGCAGCTGTGATAAACTGCTATGGTTATCAGCAGTGGCAATGACAGTGCAGATACTTTTTAAAGTTAAACAATTTTGATTCATAGAAAGACATTTCAATCCAGTATTCCTTTGCAATCCAATTATCAGGTACTGAACGAGCTGTTCGTCAAGTGTTCCATCGGACATAATTAGTTCCCTAATATTCTGGTTAGTTGTCAATAATCTTTCTAATGCTGGTCCTACTCGATCACACTGCCTACCAGTAGAAAGTGTTGGATTGCATGAAATATCTAACATCTGGATTGAATTGTTTTTTATCAAAGCTTCAAGCAGTAGTAGAGTGGCAAGACTTGTCAGTCCAATCCCCGATAAAGTTAGCTTTTGTAAAACAGTGGACGAGCATATCTTTGCAGCATGCTGAGAGATCAGAGAATCTGCATCTACATCTTTAATTATTAGGACTTCCAAATTTTGCAAACATTTTACACTTATAACTTTATTTACAATGCTACAATTTACTTTGCTTAATTCAACTTCTTTAACATTCTCCAAGTATGAAGCAAGTCCCTCACCCAGCGACGCACTACACAGAACCACATTGTCAGAAGTTGTTGAAACACAGAACCTAGGTTCATCACGTTTAATATAAAGTTTGGGAACGTGACATAAAAACTCCAAATTTGGAGCTATGGATGTTGGCTCAAAATTATGCAATACTTGAAAATTTAATTCCTGAATACTGTCAAGCCATGGAAATAATTTTAAGTTATTAAGCACATCGGCATCATTTTTACTTAGGTCAAGATGGATAACTGATGATACTCTTAAATAAGGATAGGATGTTTTCAACACATTATTCATTACTTTAATTGAATCAGCAGTTAGTGAGCAGTTGCTTAAATCCATTGACTCCCAGCTCCGATTAACAGAGCATAAAAAATGGGTTAGAAGCCTGCAATCAAAAAGAGTCATTCTTTCATTACTAAGATTTAATACATTTTTGTCTGGTAAACTGTCATACAAAGAGTTGAAATATTTGAATTGTTGTGATTCAAATATCAAGTTCATGTAGTACTTGAAACTATTAGCAAAGGTTATATGGAGATTTTCTCCCGATCTCGAGTTTTTCTCATGGGTGTTATTAAATATCTTAAAACCCAAGGAGAATACAAATCTTAGAAGTTCTTCATTTAATGGGATCATTCCCGCAAAAAATAACATAAATTGTCGAAAGCGTGGCCTGTCTATATGCTGATAGAAGATATCCATTTGATCATCACGTTCAAGAGTTCTGCGGATGTACCTTGCAGCTAAAAATTCTTGAATGCTTAGATGTATAAACTGAAAGTGCTCATCAGTATTCTTACCAATACTAGTTGCAGAGCTTAACAGTCCAAGGCAGCAACATTTAATAGTGAATTTGTTAAATTTTCCTCCATAAATTGATTTTAGCTCGCTATAAGTAAAAACAAATTTATCCTTAATCAAGCAATCATACGCAAGACTATCAAGTACGTCTAGACGACCAGATACTGCATCAGGCAAATTATATATATCATGAAAATCCTCCTCCTCCAATTCAGTATTATTCTCAACCACTAAAACTTCACGTGCTAGCATGTCAAGTAAAAAGGTTTCAATAAGCTTTGTCATAGTAGCCGGTAGGGACACCTGGGAATCAGGTGATTTTGCTGACCGTGACTCATAAACATGAATCATTATGATACAAACTAGAGGAATGTAGCACAGTGAGGCTATATCTTCTCTTTCCTCCAATTGGCTAATTAAATTTGTAGCAATGGATATATCTTTAATTTGTTTCCTTATGCAAGAGTACATTTGCTCTTTATTAAAACCAAGCACTTCAATATGCCTGTTGATGATACTTGGAGCTTTTTTAAGTTCATTGGATGTATAAGGCCGAGATGTAATCCAAATGGCACATTTTGTCAACTTCTTACCACGAAATATTTTAATAAATAAAGAATCTGATCTATGACGCTGGTCATAACTAAGTTCATCATAGCCATCAAAAATAAATGCAATGTTTTCACCATTATTTTTCTGAATATACTGAACCACTTTTGTTTTCAGATCTTGATCGTCTCCTGGAAGAAAATCTTCAATATCTTTAGCTTCTCTTAAAGAAGCTTGTCTCAAAGGCACTAGCAACACTAGGTCATACTGCTTAAACAATCGATTTTCAGCCCATTCTTTGCAAGCATTAAGGGTTAATGTTGTCTTACCAATTCCAGGAGCTCCATCCATCAGTACTTTTGGTGCCTGGAGCTTGTTAGAATCTGGTGAAGGAACAGGATCAAGAATAGTAGAGACATCTACCTCTTTCTTGTATGCCAAAATGCTATCAATTTTACCATATGCATGGTCATATTCTTGAGATTCTGACATTGTGCAGTCCGATTTAGTACTACTGTCGCTTACCAAAACTACTCTAGTATATTCTTGTGGATTACTCTCTGGCCAATCACGCTCCATAAATGGTATCATATTAATATACATCTCTTTCAAGTCCTTTCCGTAATCTCTGACATACTTAGGTACAACATGACTGCTTGCTTTTGTTTTAGTAAATGATGGGGCTAAGAAAAGAAAGCAATTATGAAAAATGGTTTGCAACTGCAGCCAATAATAATCATTGCAAACAAATCACATTCATAGCTTAAGGGATGAATTACCGTAGGTCGGGTTTTAATTGCGAGTATCTATTAATTGCAAATTATGAGTTTTTCTATATACATTTCGCAATTAATAGATTCGCAAACATAAACATGCACGTATACTACAGTACGGTATGGGGTCGTCCATCGCAATTATTGGATTCGCAATTTGGCCTGACTTGACTAGAACGCAATTATTAAACTACGCAATTGAAACCTGTCCTACGGTATTATAATATTTATTGACATTCTCGCAAAGGTGGCTATGCTAGTATCTTTCTGCGAGTACTAGTGTGAGAATATGATAGAAAATTGTGATGAAGTGACAAATATTTGGTTGGTAAAGGTCTACCTCTCTTGTATGCACTCACTACTAAGCTTGATTAAACTCTACCAAAATGAATGCACAGGAGTGCAGAATTAACCCTCACCGCTACACGCGTGCATGACTCATGCTCATGCACATCTATAGCATATCTCAGTGCATGTGTCTGCCTGCTCAATATTGGGAGTATTGAACTAGGTACATACTACTATATATACCCCTCCAGTTTTCTTCAGAATCAGTGCATGATATAGGGTAGGGGGAAGGCACCTGGCTATGTCACTGTAACTATTAACTGAAAGCCTCTGTGACTGCTTAAACTGAATTATGCACTTGAGAGCCACTGCCTGTTTACACTGTCACTGCACTAACAACTGACCAACAAGGCACGGAATGGCAACCACAACTGCACATTACTATACCACTGGGCAGGACTTAACGTGACCACTCTTCCTTGATGCCTGGTAATCCTCAGATTCGTCCTTCTCTCAGACGACCCTTACCATACGGACAGACGAACGGACGGATGGACAAACGGACGGACAGACGGACGGACAAAAAATCGCCAAACGATTGCAGTA
Organism: Cliona cf. orientalis; assembly: GCA_963930775.1. NCBI lineage: Eukaryota > Metazoa > Porifera > Demospongiae > Clionaida > Clionaidae > Cliona > Cliona cf. orientalis. Next base: position 2,778,723 of record OZ005696.1, read on the forward strand.
ACCCTATGCCTACGCTTTGCAGCGAGGGTTAATGAATGCACAGGAGTGCAGAACCCTCACCGCTACATGCATGCATATTATAGTATGGCTCACTCTGTGCACGTTCAATAATATCAGCAATATCAGGAGTCAGGAGTATTGAACTACATACCCTACACCTGAACAGGGTATGCTGGTATACTACATACCCTGCACCTAAACAGGGTTCTGATACTAGAGTCAGTGATCTAAGAGTTGGGGGAAGGCACCTGGCTATGTCACTATATAAACTGAAAGCCTCTGTGACAAGGAATGCGTACTTTCTCTATAGCGACCCTTACCATTTAGCAAAAAAGGGTTGCGACGCACGGACAGACAGATGGACGGACGGACGGACGGACGGACAGACAAAAATCGCCAAACAATTGCAGTAACCCTCCGCCTATGCTTTGCGGCGAGGGTTAATAATATTCTGACTCACAGGAAAATAATACTATCCCGGTATGAAGTGAAATAATTAGTAGGGTTTCATCCAGTGTGGGGGGGGGGGGGGGGGGGGGGACAGGGAAACTCCCCCTAAGTAATTAAATTTAGCATAATTATAATATCAGTCACCAAAATTTAATCAAACACTAGCATTTGTTTTTAATCAAAAATTACCAGAGACAATCTGGAGGAATTAAAAACGTACGTCCAAAGGAACTTAGCGTGCTAAATTTAATATGCCCACTCATTTATCGCACTTCCACCCCAAATTTTTGTTCCTAGATGAAACCCTCTAGAGCATGTGTTTACCTCACGCTTGTTGCATGTGCATCCTACTACTGCTTGAGTAAGCACTCTTGCTCTGTACTAAGCATAAGAGCCACTAACAACTTGTGCACATGAGCAGAAAGCACATGGTCAGACATAGGTGCAATTGATACATGTAGGTGTGACCAACACTAAATAAAACATTTTTGCCCTCGTGGCCAGTGCATGTCATCAAGCGAAGCAGTGTTTGATGGTTTGATCACCGTTACAATTAACTCACCCAGGGGCCTACATCTCCAGCGGTTATGGTGCAGACGACAATAGCAACTGGCAGATAAACGTATTGCTTTACCCCTTGGGGGTAAAAAAGGTAACCATAAGTATATCAGTGATGTCATTTACATGACATCCTGTTAACATAATATTATTATTATTATCTTGATTGGCTAGACAATGCACTGTCATAGTGAATTGATCACAGTACAATAATTATGGATGTATCTTTGATCTGCATCAGGATACAAACTTAATTGCTTGGGCTCGATCAAGGAGTATAATAATTATTATTATTGTTTTTACAGATTTCAAATTCTAGTAGCTATAATTTTAAACATAACTGCATAATATTATTATAGTAGACATGCTTTGATACTTACAGCATATTCTTTCAATGATATCAGCATACTCCTCATATCCACAAACATTAAATATGTCAAATAAATGACGATATGTGGCCCTCTGGCCCGATTTCTGCTTCCATATTCTCAAGACTGATCTCCTAGGATAAAAATCAGCACTAATATTACAGTGTGATGCATGTGCAATGTCACAAGTGATAATACTAAGACATACATGTATATTGTTATTACCGTATTACCTCTAATTTAACGGACACCAGAAAAATAATTATTTTGGCCAATGTCCACTATAATTAGAGCACACGAAAATATCCGGCGTTCGAAGTGTCCGATGAAGTAGAACACGCTTTCATGCATGCGCATTCGGTCAAATGGACGTGTGATCGAGTAGCTGGAGCTCCCTGTTCATGGTGGGAAAGAGAACAGCTCGCCTCCTTCATTACCACCAAAGAAGCAGCTGTCCATTGCAAATTTTACTCGATCAGTACCACGCTAGCGCGAGCTGTCCAACGATGTCCGGATAATAATTAGAACAACAAAAACTTTAACTTTATTGACTGTCCGGTGTAATTAGAGGTAAAAAATAATTCGAAATGGTGTCTGGATAATTAGAGATGTCCGTTAAATTAGGACAATACGGTAATTCTGACAGTTACATAAAGTTTGCCTAAAGTTATGATTTAATACTAGATAGTAGAATTTTTTGGCCAAGATCTGGGCCGGGTATTGCTGCTAGGATCTATAAAATTAATGTTAGACACTGTTTATTCATTAAATCCAAATCATGTCATTATGATACCAACAGTAGTTACAAAGTAAAGAGGGAGGATAAAGGAGTACAAAGGTCATAAGATATACATAGCAGTTGTGATCCAGTTGTAGCAAGGGCTTTTCGAGCCACATAAGCAGCAAGGGGGATATCATACCACTCAGTGACTGTGCAAGGTCTGGACGATCATATGACATTATTTATGTGCCATTACAACTTTTACAGTAATTTACCACATAAGCAATATGGTTAATGACCATCAATTACTAAAATAATAATAATGTGGTCCGGTTTTTACTTAATCAGCTGGCCTGGTTTCAGTGGCCTTGAGTTAAGAGTCTGGGTACAAGGCTATGACTTTAATGGAGCTATGACTATCATGTTCAGCTTATAAGCAGCCACTGTAATCACTACTGACATGGTTCTCAGTTGCTATATATTATATATCTATAGAAAATAAAGTAAGATTCTCCGTGGATAATTTAACTGCTCGGTAAAATTTGTCAACATTATGAATGAATATCATTATGCAACAACTAAACCTTACAGACTTCCTGTGGTTTATAAAGCTAGCAATGAATAACAAATTTTGATGTGGCTACATAATAAGCATGTGGTCGGGTGACGGGAAATAATGAATCAAGTTAGAGTGGCCTAAGCCTGTATTACAAATGCAACATGTTTATGCATGTGACTGAGCAATGTGTAGAGCAAGTTGCAGGCCCAAGGAATTTAGTATGGATACTAGAGCAGTACCCCATGTACAGTGGAACTTCTCATGACGGACCCTCCCAGGAGCGACCACCCACTATATAATGGACAACCACTATGGAACGGATTGAATTTGCCATAGACTTAGTACATTACGAACCTCCGAGGAGCGAACAACCTCTCAATTCTCTATAACGGACGGATTGTTCGCACCTGATTGAACCTCTCAGTATAATTTTACTTCTAAATAGCGGACGGCCAGGAAGCCACACCGCTTTTCGCGGCCAGTGACGTAATCATGATAGCCTAGCCAGGCCCTTCCCCCTTTGTAGGAGGGGGTGCTATCTTGAAGGTGGGTCTGGGGAGAGACTATAAATGCATCAATGCATGATACAGTACTTATATTGAAGTAGTTTCAAATCCAGCTCATATCCTGCTTTCCTGTTGATTCTTTCTCCAGTCACCTCTGCAAACGCTAACTAGCTACGTATATAGCTATCATAATGTATAGACTATAATTATTATATTATGTAAATTGTCTCTGCTTCTGTAAAGGGACAACCTCCATATAAAGGACAAAAGGCCTGCTCCCAATGTGTCCGTTATTCGGAAGTTCTACTGTAACTGCAAACGTTAGTTACTACAATTTGAACTGCTCAATTAACAGCTACCAAATGCTTGCCGCGACACATGCCTTCTGTCATACGCAAAATGCTCCACTGTGGTCCTGCACCGTCGTGAAAGCTATCTAGGCTCACGTGCCAGCCCCTCCAATGCAAATGAGAGAAAAGATCTGAGTCAAAAGGGTCACACTAACACGTCCGGCTGGAACGCAATAGCATTATGCTAATTCCGGTGTGCATAAAATAGAAACTAACTGCCACTTCTGCACCGTGTGCATAGACCAAGCACATGCTATATGCGTGTACGTACAAACCATGCATAATTACATTCCACTGATCACGGTTCTACAACCTAATTGGGCTGCAATATGCATACCTCGAGTATAAGGAAGTGAAACTGTTTTGACTAGACCCTTTTTTGTGTGTGCATGAAGGGGCTGGGGCTGGGCATGAGACTCATAATAATATTATTATTGCATTAAATCTTGAAGTGAGGGGAAGAGAGAAATATCAGGATCGAGTTGGAGTTTTAAATTTGATTTTCTGAATTCTAGTCAAGCACTCTTACCAACTAAGCTAATGAATCCTGATAGCTATACATCCCAGGTGACCTCGTCCCCAGTTTCCCCGATCTTTCATGTAACATTGAAAACATAGGCCGTGAGTGGCCTGGGGACTAGGCTACATCCCAGGAACTAGTTCAAACCTGGCTACCCGGGCCGCATAAAAATTGAAAGTGTTGAACGAGAAACTAAAGGATACAATAAAATTATTTTACTTACGACTGAAGCTTCAGACTCCAAGGATGCTTAATTTTAATTTCAGCTACGTCAGCATCAGTCAATTCAAGGCTCTCAGAAAGAGTCCCTTCCCACTCATGCATTCCATCAGCTATCATTCCAGCGTGTCGTGGGACCCCATCGTTTCCAGCATCAAGCACCTGGTTCCAGATATCGGTATCCATGCTTCTTACACTGATAAGCCAATCTTTAGAGCAGATTTTTTAGAATTTGTGTGGTCCGTAGGAGGCGGGCTGGCGCGCGATACTAGACCACCCACACTGTCGTCATAATAATTACGTCATGATAAGATTATTATGTACATAGCCCTGCCCCTCCCATTGATGACCTTTACCCAACGGTTACGGTACAACTGCACGATTTGTATATTATAAATTTGGTTGTCAGATAACGAGCTTTTGTGTTACACTAGATATATTTTACATGGCTCAGGATGATCCATTGCCATGTATCTAGCCCCGTCCCCAGTCTGGGAGTGCATTAGTCTCGCGAGCCAGCCCCTCCTACGCGTAGGAGGGGCTGGCTCGCGAGACTAATAAACTGCACCTTTTGATGGGTGTGGCTCGTAACAACTAAACCCTCGACTAAACCACAATGGCGAAGCGAGCGGTACCTAGCAGTCAAAAGGGTGAGTGTAGATGAAAAGAATGTGTTGGACGGCGTACCATGGCTAGCTAGCTGAAGCCATTTAATAATAATTTATGCCAGTCAGTAGTGTCCACTCTACTCCATGTCAGGAGCTCTAGACTGAACAGGAGGGGGGCGGGGCGGGCTTGTGGGTGGTTTGGTAGCTAGACCTATACATTTATATTGAAAAAGTGAACCTTTTGCGTTTGTGAATCAGTGTTGTCTACACTATCCAGCCCTAGCTACCCTTCACTATTACTAATGTGTATGAAGCGGTGAAGACAGTGAGGCTGAGCTGGAGAGAGCTGGCCGGGGAGCTGCTGGTCTGGTATGACTTGAATAGTGATGGTCGAAAGAAGCTAGATGCCATCGAGCGTGAGAATATCTCTGATGAGTCTCGTCTGCTAGCTGTGGTGGCAGCATTCCTCCGGGGGGAAGGTCCCTTCCAACCCTCATGGAGGATGCTGATTCATCGACTACACGAAGCAGGAGAGACCGATGTGGCTGAAAGGATCAAGACCAATGCAGAACGGCACCAAGGTGAGTGGGTCTCGGTGTGGAGAGGGAGATGATGATTAAGTATAATAGTATATGCACCCTAGCAGGAGCTCCTGACCCTAGCGTATTAGGATCAGATTGTTGTGTGCTTGCGAGAGCATGTTCTAAGCATGTATACCGTATAGCCAGAAATATTATTGGTGGGAATTAAATTTGGCAATTGAGCCCAAAATCACTATTGCAAGAATGTTGGCGGATTTAAATTTGGCGGTTGTAATATAGACCGCCAAACCGCCAAATTTAATTCCCAGCCAAATTTTCCGGCTATACGGTAATAATATTATTATTATGTGTGTGTGAGTTGTGCTATGTGTGTACAGTATACCTGTACACCTAGTGACCGAGTAGCTTAATGAAATCATTTTTGTTTGACTATGCACTTACAAATGCCTACGTGTCAACACAATGATCAAACCTCAAGGGGTTATCCTAACAAACTTCATTAGCACTGGCTATATTCAAGTGTTACTGCATGCACATAACTCTGTCCCCCCCCCCCCCCCCCCCCCCCAGACCCCACTATGACAGCGGATAATGTCGCTCAAATACTGAACAAGACACTATGGCCAGGAGACAAATGGGAGAAGGTGATGGGTGGAGGTGGACTTGATATTCCGAAGCCACTGCGTGCGAAGATCCAGTGGAGATACTCCACTGACACAGAGAGGAACTACGCTTGTGCAGACTACTATGTGAACTGCCATCCTGAGGCTGAGTGGAAAGATATTACCGCCATACTATATTTTGTGAAGGAATTTGCCTTATCAAGAGAAACCAAGTCATTTATATCAACTGGTAAAATTACATAATAATATTATATCATAGCCACTGATACCGTATATGTAGAAATTTTCACCAGGAGAAAATTTCCCCCATTTCAGCACCTACTCTCATTGGCGCAACTTCATACTAATTTTTGTCCTGTATTAAAGATTACATATGCATTGGTGAAAAATTTTCCACCTAATTTTTCAAAAGTACATGTAACTGGGCTTGGCAAAATTTAACTTTTTATGTAGCTATACATCATGTTATACTACTGATATGCTTGTACCCCCAAGTTATGGTGGGTAATTTTCATGGGGTGCTAATTTTCGTTATTTTCGTGGTTAACTTGGCAGTCACGAAATTTTCCCACCCACGAAAATTAAAGCCTACTGTAACAGTGATATATGAATCCATGATGATGGGCATGGCCACAAACATCGTGGCAGCGCAGCCAACACTTTCCAGTATTAGCAAGCAACAGTAGCCATTGTTATCCAGCTGATGGTGTCTTCAACACTAATATTCTTCTATCTCATGCTATTTATCCAAGTCTCTGTAGGTATGGCTTAGTAACAATGAAGATCGCGGGCGCGTGTATCAATTATATCATCGCTTGTGCAGCAGTGCCACGCCCCTGGACTGGTTGCTGTCACGAAATTTAAAACCACGAAAATTCATTTTGAGGGCCTTTTCGGACTTTCCACGAATATTAGCCCCCACGAAAATTACCCACCATACGGTATGATGAATTAGCTACTGTACAACTACTGTGCCCATTAATTAGCACTATCTAGTTTGTACGGTGGCCGAGAAGGACACTGCCGCGGCGGCCAAAGCCGCCGTGGGCCGCCCAAAAGCCGCCATGGGCCGCCAAAGGGCCGCCCATCGGCTGCGGCTGGCCGCCGCGGCTCAGCCGCTCCCGCCAATCTGTTTGAAAATCGATTGTCTAGCTTACAACTAGTTAAATTAGACTATTATCCTGCACGCATGCGCAAGCGGTCAGTTAGTCAGTCATCGCCCGCACGATATGCATTGGCATCTGGGCACAATGGGTTATAACGCCGATCAAATATAACAAAGAAACGGACTCGGTCTCGATCGATACTGGGTACAGGGGCTAAAATATTTGTTGGACACTCCTATCAACCGCGTGCTTTCTACCCATGCGCACGCAGTACCGACTTACCAGACCACGCCCACCGCAGCGTTTAAGCGCGCGCTCCATATCTGCTAAGCACGAGAACGATCACCACCGATAAAGAACGGGCGGTATACATCACATAAACCTTTCCCTCTCAATTGCCCCCCACCACAGCGTTTAGTTATTAGCTAATACCTTTTTTCTGACAAAAACGCGGAGGGCTGAGTTCCCGAGTAAACGTAATGATACACCTAACTATGGTGACCTAACGTTGTCCAGTTAACCATTCGTGAACCGAATATCGATTTTAAATAATTGGCGGGCGCGGCTGAGCCGCGGCGGCCAGCCGCAGCCGATGGGCGGCCCTTTGGCGGCCAACGGCGGCTTTCGGGCGGCCCCAACGCGGCCTTGGCCGCCGCGGCAGTGTCCTTCTCGGCCACCGTAAGTTTGCCATGCACCCTACATACCCAGTGGCATGAGCTTGTGTGATTTTGTGTGAGGTCTAGTAGTGATATTGTCCACTCTCTTCCCCCCAGACCCCACTCTAACAGTGGACAATGTCAGTCGTGTCATGGAGAAGGTGGAGCCAAAGGTAAAGGCGCAGGTGTGGGTGGATGCTTGTTATGCTCCAATGGAGGTGAAGAAGATGGAGGAGTTATGCACGTCTGGGAAGGAGGATGAATGTGCTGACTTATATGTCAACTACAACCCACATTCTTCATGGGAAAGGCTTGCCAAGTCACTATACCGTCATCACCAGGTGGCTGCAGTTGAGGAAGTGAGGTCATATTTCCCTCCTAGAGGTGAGCCTTGCTTTATGCATGTTGCTGTGTACATGCTAATAACAAGAATGGGGAGATAAGGATACATACCGGTACATGTACCTCAATAAAACTTTTGTTAAATTTTTTTGTGGTATGATTATTTTGTCCTCATTGAATAAATGAATTGTACAAACATTTAATTCTGTCCTTGCACAGATCTTACTATTACTACTGAGAGGCTAATGGAACTATTTGCACCAATGAACCCTGAGGAGGTAGATGAGCTTGGTGATGAAATGCATCTAGAACTACCACAGTCTGAGATAGCCAGAATACAGAAGGACTACCAGAGCCCCACCCAGAGGAAAGAGGCCTACCTAGACCTCTATGTCTATCAACATCCTTGCCCCACTTGGAGCGATGTTGCCGACGTACTCCGCAATTGTGCCAATCTTCGCCAACAGGCTGACTTGGTCGAAAATACTTATGTCAAAGGTACAGAAGACGCACTGTAGTGAGACTGTTGTGTACGTATCAATTATCAACACTGCATGAGTTGCAATGAGAAGCTCTGTATAATATTGTTATGTACCCAGCCATCCTGTCATTGCTGAGTGTTCTGTGATACTAGTTGACCATGCTCAGTTACCGTAAAGTCTGGTTAATAAGCGCATGCACTTATCACTCTCGGTGGTAATAGATATAGACTACGTAAATGTTTACGTAGTCTATAATAATATTATCTATGGAAACATGTACCTATTAGACGATATGTGGTTAATAGAGTGAAGTTTTGGCCCCGCCCACTGCCAGCACATTCAAGCACTCAATCACAAAACTAGCAAGTTATGAACACAGCGATTCTTGGAATAAGCTCAGTACTAGTTCATGGGAGTATGATTGGAAGCCATTGCTGGAAGAAAACTGTGGAAAAATAGCCGACTTATTTGGCAAGACTTGCTTCATCGAGGTCAAGAGTCCAAACCCGTCTCAGTGGAACATCGCAGTGTTGAGTATAGCCAATTTTGTGCAGCTGGCTATCTGAAAATAGGTTGATAAATTATAGTTCTAGCCATGTAGAGCATGGAAAACTCGATGAATATTACTGTCATCTTTATTGGGTGCATGTGCTTATTAGACAATACTTAACTAGAGCTCTGTAGAGCACATACCCCGCGCATTGCGCCTGCAGATCTAGTGCCTGTTAATGACCTTTACCTACATAGCTAGTTATGCACACGAGCAGAAAGCACATGGCCTATATGGGTAGGTTTGATAGGCGTGGTCAGAAAAACGCAGTGTTTACGGCGCTCGTAGGCTTCACCGAACAATTCTAGGCATAATCGAGCCAGTTTTTCGACGATTGCGATGTATTCTTTGTACTTATGAGTCACTCAGATGCCTAGATCTCCAGATCTGGCGATTTTCGTGTTGACGACAAATGACACAGACAAAACCGATTGCTTTACCCCTTGCTGCGTATGCGTGTGGGGTAACAATAGGAAGGAAGCATGCACTTATTAAAAAATATGCACTTAATAAGCATGTGCACTTATTAACCAGACTTTACAGTATGTACTGGAGTATATAATTATGTTGTACGGTAATAATATTATCTATACACAAGTTTGCAGCTTATTAGCTCTGCATGTTTATTTTTGCGGTTGATCATTTATCCATGTGAGGAGAATGCAAAAGTATGTAGGATACATGTATCTCCAAAATTTACGGTAGTACAGTAGTATAGTTTATCAATGTGATACACACATACATTGTACACTAGTGTAATGATGTAATTAGGACACACATGCAGGGCTTCATTTAGGGGGGGCAGGGGGCGCTCGTCCCCCGTTGATGAACTTCCCCTTCCCCCCCCCCCCCCCCCCCCCCCCCCCCGTAAATATAGTATTATCACACACATAAAGCCAAGAAACCACCTTAACATGAATGATAAGAGCACACAAAATTTAGTGCCTGAGAGTGCACCAGAAGCAATCTTAGCTAGGGAGTCCAGACCCCTCTAGAGATCGTGTGCTTACATACATAGAAAGAAAATTAGTCTTGCCCCCCCTCCCTTGATCTCGTACTAGCTTGGGAAACTTTCTAAATGAAGGCCTGACATGCATGCCTTTTCCACATAAACGACATCACTAACCAAAAATTATATTATACAATTGCACAATGTAGCTACAATAATGGCATAGGAAGCAAATTTTGAGTGGTCAAGTCCGTCATTGGTAAAGGGATTGTAACCACATAATACGAATATTGCTTTGTTGGGGCATGCAAGGTGCACATAGTACCAATGACCTTTACCAAAAGATCGATCAGAAAAGTGATCAGGCCATGGCCTGATCAGCCTAACTAGCTCGTATACAGCCCTGTGTTACCGTAGGTCGGGTTTTAATTGCGAATATCTATTAATTGCGAATTGCGAGTTTTTCTACATTTCGCAATTAATAGATTTGCAAACATAAACGTGCACGTAGAGTAGGGTTGGCATATTTCGGACAGCTAAGAAAAGACAGCGTTATATCACAGACAAACGAGCAGCACTAGATCGCGAGTATGCAACCACAGATAGGCCTAAACATTACCTACTAAACGAGCCCTTAACCGTGGCCCCACGTACTTCCGTTCGTGCAGGGCATGCGCACAAAGTACCGCTGGTTCCGGAGGTAGAGAACGGACAGTGTCGACCATTACCGGACGAAGGTGAAAAACAACACATAAAAAAATCGCGGCTGCGGTTATCAATATATGACACATAAATGGCATCAAATGCATCATGAACAACATCCTTCTTACATCCTGCCTTTAGATTTGAAGATTCACCCAAAAATTGTGAAATAATACATGAATACATAAAGTAATGCAATATATGCATTGTCCAGAAACTACCTCTGAAAGTTCTTTACAAAAAAAAATCCGGTTTATGCTTATAATAAGGTCAAAAAATTCTGGAAAAAATTCTAAAAATTCTTCATACATTCTAGTATGCACATACCAAATGAAAAAAACATTCATCAAAAATTGATGCCGCTGTGCAATAATAGTATAAATCTTAGATGCCATGAAAAAACAGCTTCTTGAAAAAAATACGAAAAAGTTGCAACTGTTTAGAGCAGTGTTGTGCAGCTTCTGTGTGGATGCACACCACAAGAAATGAGATATAGCTAGTACTTACATGGCCCCTACCTCATGGCGAATGGTGAAAGATTACGTAATACCATTGGCCGTATAAACGCAATTATGTGCGAGGCGTCCAGTAACTGCCTCCGTCCGATAATACCCTACCCTACTCTATACTACAGTACGGTACGGGGTCGTCCATCGCAATTATTGGATTCGCAATTTGGCCTGACTTGACTAGAACGCAATTATTAAACTACGCAATTAAAACCCGTCCTACGGTATGTGTATACACATGTGTAGCAATGTTTAGCCACAACATTTATGTATACATGTAATATGTGTGTGATTATTTGCTGTGTGTGGCGGATATTCAGTAATATTTATATGCACACTTGGTGATCTTTACCGAATTATTAATTTTGTACAGTATCCTTGTAGTTTCCATTTTAATTAAGTACAAGCCTTTTCCTCACAAACTTCTGTACACCAGAATGAGCTACATGCAGCTCACCTATAGACTTACATAAGGTTCTTTGTTTCTACCATTAGGTGTAGTGTCAGACTTTTGACAGGGTAGGTAACTCTTGGTGATCTTTACCAAATAATATTATGAATAATTGTTATACATGTACATGTAATTTCAACGACCATTACCAATTAAATGAGCAATGCATATCTGTACACCAGAATAAACTAGCTCATCTGTAGACTTATATAAGGTTTATTTTGTTCCTACAGTTAGCGAAAGAACCCAGCAGTGCTTTGATGCAGCCATGATGGAGGGTGAAGTGTCGTTACGAAATGGCAGCGCCTTACTCTTAGGGGTGGGAGGATCAGGAAAAACGCACTTCCTTGCAGCTTTCCTCAAGGAAGATCCTCCATCGATGCGAGAAAGCACTCCATGTGCGAAGAAGCCAGTGAGAACTGTAGCTCACTGTAAGGCAGGAGTGAGCGACGACCACTTTGTACGAATCACCGACGACCACTATTCCGACATGCTTGTAACAACAGCTGAGGCATTTCCACATTCACCCGATGGTGAAGATGTCGCTAAGCCTTCTACCCAAGCCGAGGCTAAGGATGACTTGAACAGTTTAGCTAGTTCTTCATCTCCTAGTCAGAAGGAAACCATGAGGCAGCCATCGTCAGCTGTCAAAGTAGAAGCTTCGCAAAGAGAGGAAACATGGTGTGTTCGTCGTGCTATGAAGAGGCAGTACCTGAGTCGAATGCAGGCAGGAGCAAACAAGAAATCAGATCTTAATGACAAAGATTTGCTTGACGTCGATGATACAGGAGGCCAGCCTATGTTTCATGAGGTCCTACCTGTGTTCATCCAAAACACCATGCTTGGCATGCTGATGGTGAAGCTCAATGAGCCCTTAGACAGCTTTCCGCTAGTCGAGTTCTACACCAGGGGAGAACGTGTTGGAGAGCCATTCGATTCACCTTTTACACACTTGGATACACTTTGCCACTGCATGAGGGTGATACGATCAACCTGTGACCGCAACACATGTCCAAAGATTGCATTTGTGGGCACGCACAAAGACCTCCAGCACGAGTGCCCACAGGAGAGCATAGAATTGAAGGAGGAAAAGCTTCGAGGCATTATACCTCAGGAGATGGAGGATAATATCATAGTTCATGGAGAGTCACTGCTGCTTGCTGTCAATGTAAAAACACCAGAGAAAGAAGATGAGAAAGTCATATCCATTTTGAGGGACAAAGCTATTCTAGAATTGCGTAAATTGAAGCCGAAAAAGGTGCCACTTCGATACATTCCCTTGGAAATGGCCTTTCAGCGAATCGCCAAGGAGCAAAGAAAATCGGTGATGAGTTATGATGAGTGCTTTGAAGTAGCAGCTACCTACAATTTCACACGAGAATCATTTGAAGTGGCACTGAAGTACCTTCATGGGCTGAAGCTAATCTTCTACTATGAAGAAGTTCTTCCTGATATTGTGTTCATCGATGCCCAGGCCATCCTTGACAAAATCACTGAGCTTGTGGTGCACAGCCTATCATTGCAAGCTAAGTCAAGTGGTAAGCTTCTTGGAGCACTCAAGAAATTTGTGAAACATGGAATTGTAACAGTCGAGATGCTCGAACAGTTCTCGTCTCATTACGTCCCTAAGCTTTTCATGAAGGAGCAGCTGATCTTGGTCCTTAAGCACCTGAGGATTATGGCTGAGGTTGGGAAAGGTGAGTATCTCATGCCCTGCCTCCTGAGGAAACAAGGCATACCACGTCTTGTGGCAGGTGCTTCATCGCTAGCTATCCCCGCTCTTCTCTTCTACTTTGGCCGAGACGGCCCCAAGCTTGGAGTTTACTGCTTTCTCCTATCTTCTCTCATCATGGAAGCCAAGTGGCAGCTTCTTGAAGTGGGTGGCTACCCTGTGCAAGTTTCTCGCAATCGAGTGCAATTTGCTCTTCCTGGAAAAACTACGGGCTGCGTGACAATAACTGATCCATTTTCCTCCTATTTTCATGTCATTGTTGAGCTTGAGCCTCCCGAGGATGCCAGCGCTGATGGAATCCAACAAATCTACAAAGAAATATGTCCATCAATCCGCGAGATAATTCTCACTGGGATACGAAAGGCATTACATAAGCTGAACTACAATAATTTGATTCCCGAAATTGCCTTTCCTTGCATAAAGCATGACGACCTTCATCCAGCTATTGTTTCAGAAAAGCTAAGACGTCTGATCTGCACCCATGACTGCCGAGTCTACAGCGAAATGACCAAGCAACATAAGCTCTGGCTTGGCCATAAAGGTACCTCTAGAGTGTGTACATGTATAATAATATTATGCTTATGTTACAAACTTGTACATAATTTATTTTGCCATATCTCCGTGCTCTGTGTTGATAAGGTTCTCTTTCAATAAGTAGTGAGATACTATTTGACATTTCACTTTCTTCTGTTGTAAATATAGGTGAACTAATTTCTGAAAATCAAGGAGCTTCTACTGACGGTACACCACCTTCACAAACTGCCATGAATATTGGTAAGCAATAATTGAATTTCAACTTTATGGTAGGATCATATGGCATATCTCTTATACAGACACTATTCCAGCCCTAAAGAATTTATCAACAATGAAGACAGCCGAAGGAAAGAAGATCAAGATCATAGAGACAGTTGCACCGAAATGGAAATCTTTGGGGTTCCAGTTGGAATTTGACGAGTTCGGTTCAAAATTGGACACGATCAAAGCCAAGAATAATAATGACCCAGAAGAATGCTGCCGTGAAATGTTCCAGCACTGGTTGAAGGGGAGTGGAGTAAGACCTTGCTCGTGGCGCAAACTCATTGAACTGCTCGAAGATTGTGATTTTGAGGTGCTGGCTGAACGGGTGAATTCTGTTTTTAGTGCAAAATAATTCCCCATGTATAATACAAGCACTGATTAGTACATTAAAATTTAATTTTATGCACAACCATGCCACTCACACAATAGCTACCTTTTTTTACAAAATTTCTATTATACGAGTGATCACCAATTTTATACCATGCTATTCTGACACATAATAAACAATGCCTGTGGACCATAATTTCATTACGTGTATTATTATACTATTCATTATGAGTACACCTAAAACTATTATTAGTTTCTGCCAATTTCTTCATTATAAATCCAGGGAGTGTATCATGAAATCTTCGCTAAGCTGGGTCTGGAGCTTTTAATCCTATAGCTGTGTCACATCCCTAGTATGTAAAAAGGGACATTTTGAACGTGTATACATGTAGGTCTAAGTGTGAAATGTTTATTTATAGCACCTGGAGTTATTAATTTTAGCCCTACTTATATTAACGCTGTTAGTGGGTGAAATTGCATGTTATGATCATGCAGTCTACACTATGATGTTAGCCCTATGTACCTACTGCATGTGGCTATCACACAATGTCATAAGACCTGACTATATATAGGAAGGTTGCCATGATTATTATGACATTGTGGTATACTATGAATACCTTAATTTGCTTGATTTCATTGGCTTCTGTATTCACTCTAGTGTGAGACCTGAGAGACATGTATTGTACCACCATCTATACAGTGTGTACATGTATGTATTCTGTCTGGCTGCTCTCCATAAAAGGAAGTGTTTGGATAATAATTAATTATTACTATTAAGTGGAGATGTCCAGTATAATTACGTTTGCATGAGTATGTTTCAACTCGGCTGCAGTCCTTTATTGACCTACACATCAATCAGTCAGCATAAAATTTTTATTACTGTTATGCTAATAATAGTCAAAATCCATAGCATTAATATAACTGCCACAGGATGTGTATATATAACAGCCAAGAGAAGCACACTAATGACCATATAAAGTACTCATTCTGGAGCTTCCTTTGTGATCCCTTGAATCATGACCCTGCTTCTGTTTCTGGTGTTTCAGTTCTTGTCCAAGCATAGCTTCAATGCTATAGTGAATGCTAATAACTGATCACCTGTAACTAAGCTATTAAATTTGTACTGACTGCAACATGACCAGTAAAATTTGACCAGTATGAGATCAGCAGAGTAGTATGCCCTGGTCCTTGACTAGTATCGGGAATTATTATGCCCATGTCCCATAATTATTGTGGGTAATCATGCTTGGCTATGCATGGCTATTATACTTCTACCTTACATACATACACACACACACACACACACACACACACGCGCGCACGCATTAAATCCAAGTTTCTAATTCATTGTAATGTTTGCTATTTGTATAATGATAATAATAATATTATTATAGTATTATAATACTCATGTATATTATAATACACAAATA
This sequence comes from Cliona cf. orientalis, assembly GCA_963930775.1. Lineage (NCBI taxonomy): Eukaryota > Metazoa > Porifera > Demospongiae > Clionaida > Clionaidae > Cliona > Cliona cf. orientalis. Next base: position 2,794,781 of record OZ005696.1, read on the forward strand.
GCAAACATTACAAGGAATTAGAAACTTGGATTTGTGTGTGTGTATGTTTTCAAGTTGTTAAAATTTAAAAATAGCATGGCCCGATGCCCAACCCCAGCAAAGCAGATAAGGACACATACAAAAATTACAATGCATGCATGATGAGAAAAAGATTTAGTATGAGTATATTTGACAGTATGTGTATTTATATAATTATTAGAGTCTTCCGGTCATCAGAGGAGAACCCAGTCTGATCCTCACCGGCCACGAGGGTTTCAGTCCCATTAATCTCCCGACCCACGGTCAGCTACAGAAAGGGCGGGACCACTCCCCTACGAGTAGTCCGGTAGCATATTCTTGGTACCCTTTGGCTTTCTCGAATCTTCTTCTTGTCATGTGACAAATTTCCTTTATGTGTGTCACGTGCCTATTTAGTGCGCTTGTAACTGGCTGCGCATACTTCTTATCGATTTTAGATATTAGTATGTATAAGCAATACCAGCGTGCAGTAATTTAAAATTGCTAGAAACTTTTATTAGACTACAGTAAGTTGCTATTATGCTGATATGTTTTCATTGGACCCCTCATTATTCCTTTTTATATATAGTTGTATCTAGAGTTTAGCCCGATTCAACTGGATTTTAGTGACTCACCCTCCTTATGGCTATAGGACTGCATGTGGCTCTAGCTCTGTTACCATGTGCTTAGGCTATTGCTATTGGGCCATGTAATTTTAATGATATCCTATGTTTGGGTCACTTGCTAATTCTGTGGGATGTAATACTATAATTAACTGGTATGATTGCTGTGTAGCTATAATTATGTATTTATTCAGTACATGTATGTATGGATGTGTGCATCTGTTTGTGCATATGCATGTGTGTTAATAATTATTGTGTATGACACTGTTTTGCGTTCTAATGCTTACAGTGGGTCATGACAACACTCCTAAGTGCTGTGTATGCTGTGTATGACACTGTTTTGCGTTCTAATGCTTACAGTGGGTCATGACAGCTTAACGTGTGTGTGTGTGTGTGTGTGTGTGTGTGTGTGTGTGTGTGTGTGTGTGTGTGTATGGCGGGACAAACTGAATTCACAGTCTATTGTCACCACCCGCATTGATTTTCAGATTTTCCCAAATTTTTCAGATTTCAGATGCAATACAGTAAATATACAGTGCTTTTGAGCCCCACCTCTCGATTGCTCTAATTAGTGGGCGAGGCCTAGGTAAACTCGAGCTTGAGCATCAGCTATTTAGCTCTCTTTGTTAGTTTGAAATCTGAATAATGACCAACCGCCCGCATGCAAAATCGAAAACTTCGTGACGATTAACTGTGAATGTAGTTTGTCTCGCCTTGAGATGGCTGCATGCTATACAGCTTGACCACTAGCTACTATATTAAGGTTAATGATATTCACAACCTAATCTTCATGTGGATATGGGGGCGTGTCATCATTACCTGGCTTATGCACGAATTGAACATGCTTTTGAGATATATGTGATACTTGTAAATATTTTACTGTGAGATCCTGCAGCTGAGGAAAGAAAGTAAATACAATGTCGTAGTTAACGCCGAGTACTAGAAAACGGTAAGGGGTTGTTCGTACAAAATCACAACTTGAGACCTAGAAGTGAGCTAAACACAACACAACTGAGTGTGGAGTGCGAGTACGCATTTGGTAACCTATGTAACTTCTGTAACCGGTTACATTATCGATCAAGTACACACTAGGTGACCCTATATTAAGCACCATATGATTATAGTAACAGCTGCTATCTGGATTGCATTAGTGCTATGGACTGATAATCCCTTTGGGGTCTATAAGCCCTTGATGATATACATGTACATCCCCCGGCATCATTAAGTAAAAATTGAAAGCAAACAAAATTATGATAGGTTTAGCTACTTACAACTGCAGCTTCAGTCTCCCAGGATGCTCAGCTTTAATTTCAGCTCCGTCAGCATCAGTCAATCCAAGTCTCTCAGAAAGAGCCAGGCCCTTCCCACTCGTGCATTCCATCAGCTATCATTCCAACGTGTCGTGGAGCCCCATCGCTTCCAGCATCAAGCACCTGGTTATACTGGTATATATCCATGCTTTCTTATACTGTTAAGTCAATCTTCAGACTCGTCTTCAGAGGAGGGGCTGGGCGCGAGACTGGGTCCTATATAGACGTCTAGCTCGAGGAGGGTCTGGCGCGCGAGATCTCTGTAGACCGTCCATACAGACGTCACATGTCGTGTATGTACACAGCCCCTCCCCTCCCAGGTATAGTGCAACACGCAGTACGATCAGTGGTGTATGGTGTGTATGTGACATGGCTCAGGATAATCCATTGCCATAGCATTTACACCTTTTGATGGGTGTGGCTCGTAGCACAATGGAGGAGCTGGCAACATTGAACGGCCGAGAGGGTGAGATAAACATTAAAAGCCGGGGGGCGCGCCGTGTGCTGTATAGCTGAACTCATTAATCCGATTTTTGTCAGTGCATAGTGTTCACATAAATTATACTGATTCATGGAGACTGAACTGTGAGGGGGTTGTGGGTGCATGGCTGTGTACGGTAGCTAGACCTTGTGAATAAGTATTGTTATTGTCCAGCCCTACTGCTCACTATTGATAACGTGTATGAGGCAGTGAAGACAGTGAGGCTAAGCTGGAGAGAGCTGGCCAGGTGGCTGATGAAGTGGTATGATCCTTATGTTGAGGATCAAAAGAAGCTAGATGCCATTGAGCGTGAGAATGTCTCGGAAGAGGCTCGTTTGCAAGCTGTGGTGGCAGCATTTCTCCGGGGGAAGGTCCCTTCCAACCCTCATGGAGGATGCTGATCCATCGATTGCACAAAGCAGGAGAGACTGACGTGGCTGAAGAAATCAAGACCAATGCAGAACCACACCAAGGTGAGTGGGTCTCGGTGTGGAGAGAGAGATGATGATTAAGCTTATAATATGTACATAATGTATGCACTCCAGCTTTAATTTATTGGGATCAGATTGTTATGTGCCTGTGAGAACATAATTATACATGTGAGAATTAATGTGTGTGACTGTGCAGTGTATGTGTATGTAGCTATGTGTATATGTGTGCGACTGGGTGACTCATGTAAATGTATGAAATCGTATGATTGTGTGACTGTGTGTGTGGTATGTGTGTACAGTACCTGAAGAATTGTTTTGATTGTACATGACAGTATACGTACCAGTACACCTAGTAAATTGAGAAGCATAATCAAAATTAATAGTTTTTGCTTGTAACAATGCACTTACAAATGCCTACGTTAGACACAATGATCTAATGTCAAGGGATATCGATAATAATATTATTATCATTACAAACATTCTTAGCACTGGCCATGGTCAAGTATTACTGCATGCACTAACTCTGTCCCCCCCCCCCCCCCAGACCCCACTATGACAGTGGATAATGTCACTCAAATACTGAACAAGACACCAGGAGACAAATGGGAGGAGGTGATGTGTGGAGATGGACTTGGTATTCCCCGGCCACTGCGTGCAGAGATCCAGAGGAGATACTCCACTGACACAGAGAAGAACCATGCTTGTGTAGACTACTATGTAAACTGCCATCCTGAGGCTGGGTGGAAAGATCTTACCATGGGACTGTACAAGACAAAGGAATTTGCCTTAGCAAGGGAAACCAAGTCATTTATGTCAACTGGTAAAAATATAATACTATCACCATTATAATCGCACAGCCACTGATACTGTGTTCATAGAAATTTTCGCCAGGAGAAAATTTTTCCAATTTCACCACCTACTCTCATTGGCACAAAATTTAACTAATTTTTTGTCCTATATTAAAGATGGCATACACATTGGAGACAATTAATGATTATTTTTTGCAGTTGGGATTGGAGAAATATTTTATCCAGCAAAAATTTTCATATAAATAATATTATACTACTGACATGCTCGTATGATGAAGCTACTGGTACGACTACTGTGTTCGTTAATTAGCATTAGCCATCTAATTTTCCGTGCACCATACATACTAATATGAGGTTGTGTGATTTAGTGTGAGGCCTAGACTAGTAGTGATTTTGTCCACCCTCTTCCCCCCAGACCCCACTCTAACAGTGGATAACGTCAGTCGTGTCATGGAGAAGGTCGAGCCAACAGTGAAGGCACAGGTGTGGAAGAATGCTAGTTATGCTCCAATGGAGGTGAAGAAGATGGAGGAGTTGTGCATATCTGGGAAGGAGGATGAATGTGCTGACTTATATGTTAACTGCAATCCACATTCTTCATGGGAATATCTTGCCAGGTCACTATACCGTCATCACCAGGTGGCTGCAGTTGAGGAAGTGAGGTCATATCTCCCTCCTAGAGGTGAGTCTTGCTTTACATGAGTTGCTATGGTAACCTAATAATGGTACATATAGGCAACCTGAAAAGAATTGAGGGGGGGGGGATAAGTAAATCAAGGGTACTTCAACAATAATTGTTACCCCGTGCGCATGTGCAAGGGGTAAAGCAATTGGTTTGTCTGTCTGTCGTCGTTGTTGTCGGCACGAAAACCGCAAGATCTCTTGTTCTAGGCATCTGTGCAAGCTGTAAGCACAACCAATCAGTAGATATCGGTGAAAAACTGGTTTGTACGTGCTTCAAATTGCTCAAAAAGGCTTATACTAGAGCTACAAATCGTGCATTTTCTGTTCAGCATGCCTGTGGTTTATTGACCACACTCACTCTTTTAGCATAATAGTATGCTAATGTGACTGCCTGCGCATGCTCTAGTTCAATGTTGGAAAGGGTCATCAAGTTTGTACATTATTCAATGAAAGCAAAACAATCATGGCATACTAGAGCTCTGTAGAGCACATATACCCTGCGCGCTCTGTAGCCACTGTAGCATATTATTAGGCATATTACATCAAAATTTTGGATTATCCCTTACACTTTCTTTGCTACACATAATAATAAAGGGGGCTTCAAGATACAATCTAGTCTTTGTTCCATAAAATTTCATTGAGTGGTTGCGGAGATATGGCTGTTTTAATATTTCTAAACATCACAATTTTTCTGCCAGGCTTGTGTGTACTATTCCAATAGGGGAATGGCACGTAACATGTTGATTGCTTTAGAGGCCTATAACTCAAAAACTACACTAATGATTGACTCCAAACTTGAAATATAGCATGTAAGTACCTCTCTGCTTATTGTATTGATGAATTTAACATGCATTAATGAATAAAAAAAATTTGGTGTGCATACCTGTTTGACTGCTATTGTAGCTAATACTTCACTGCCTCAGAATTCCAGAAGCTGACTTTATGCATGATTTTTTGAAATTTCTAGTTTAGATGTCCACTCAAACATATACATAAACTCTCACAGTGGTACACACACATGTTCACACATGTACATGCACATTATGCACATATTAATATTGTTTTTTGAAGTGGAATCTATTCTTAAAGTGTAAGACAAGCCCCGAGTTCCTTAGAAGCAACAAGGAGTTTAAAGTGCGTGCACTTTCTATGTAGCATATATTTTGGCAGAAATAGTCTAGCTAGGGGTAATTTGAGCCAAAAATTTCATTTTTCATATTTTCAACGCATTTTCTCATGTGTACACATGCTATTTTACACAAAGTAAAATGCTGATTGAGCTCTTTTCGACCGAACACTTCAAAAATGGTTGAAACTACTGAAAAATTTGAAATCAGCACCTTGAAGTACCCCTAGAAGCATAAAATGCCCTGGAGAAGTGAGCAGCATGGAGCAAGTTGAAGTTATCCATTAGCAATATTTGTGTGCCACAGTAGTTGAGTATGTGGTATTTTATGGAGTTTTCCTGAAGCCCTGCAATGCCGGAAGTGGTTATAACCCAACACTTTGGATACTGCAGTGTAGTGCTATCTTTGCTGAAGCCTGTGGTGCAAGTTTGGTGTTCGTAGCAGATTGTAGTGAGTAGTTATGATCCCTGAAACTTCATAATATTTAAATGTGTGCAGGTTTTTTATAGGCATTTTTTTGTGATTCTGACATGCCTAATATTATAGTATTGCATATGCCATAGCCTCCTCCTGCAGCCTGGGCACGAGGCTAAGTATTACAACAATCTGCGGCAGTTTTATGACATTAAAATTAATTTTGTCCTTGCGCAGACCTCACTATAACTACTGAGAAACTAATGGGATTGTTTGGACTACTGAACCCTGAGGAGGTAGATGAGCTTGGTGATGAAAAGCATCTAGAACTACCACAATCTGAGATAGCCAGAATACAGAAGGACTACCAGAGCCCCACCCAGAGGAAAGAGGCCTACCTAGACCTCTATGTCCATCAACATCCTTGCCCCACTTGGAGTGATGTTGCTGGGATACTCCGCAATTGTGCCAAACTTCGCCAACAGGCTGATTTGGTGGAAAATACTTATGTCAAAGGTACACACATATCAATATCAACACTGCATGAGTTACAATAGGAAGCAGCCACCCTGTCATTGCCGAGTATTCTGTGATACTGACCATACTCAGTTACCGTTAATAAGTGCATGTGCTTATCACTCTCGGTGGTAAGGAAACATGCACCTATATATTAGACAATGTGTGCTTAATAGAGAGTGAAGTTTTGGCCCCACCCACTGAATGCAAAAGTAGGATATCTCCAAAGTTTATGGCAGCAAGAGCTTATAGACTCCTGTAGCAATGTTTGTAAACCAAGCCTTAGCCACCACATTAATTTTATGATTGGATGTGTATACATATATGTGTGTGATTATTTGCTGTGTGTGATATCGGATGTTCAATATTATTTCCATTTTAATTGTAGCATAGGTAGCTATAGCTATCTATACAGCCAGTATGGCCATGGCCGCACCACATTTTGGGCCCAGATCTTGGCAGAGTGTTTTGGTTTGTTACACTACTAACTTGCCTACATAAATCAGCTCGCAGTCAGACTGACTTACAGTACTCAATTCAGAATACCGTAAACCGTGAATATTTCATGTCTAAAATATTTCATGCGATAATTTTTCACGTTAGCTAAATAATTTTCGGACAAACAATCCTGTACCACATTGTTGTTAATATTACGCATGTATTTCGTGCGTTTAATTTTCGCACAAGCCATGCTGTCCAAAAATTTTTAACATCGAAATATTCGCGATTTACAGTAATACAGTAATCACAGGGTTAATGTTTAAATTTTAACCTCTTTATTTCTAATTCTCTGAATATGTAGTACATGCAGCTACAAGCATCTAGTTCGATATCATAATATTATTATTATAGCGGTAGTTTCTGATGTTACTGTTTTACAGTATATAAATTTTTGACTCGTGGAAAGGTTTATTTTTACCTGATAGTGACTATCAAAATAATAAAGAGAGCCATATATACCACGTCAGATTTCCTAGGTACGTCACTGATACATGTAAGTGCAAACCTCATTGAAGTCTTTTCCTCACCAGAATGAGCTACATGCAGCTCACCTGTAGACTTATATAAGATTCTTTGTTTTGTTCTGTTTCTATGGTTAGGATGTGTCTATATTATAATAATATGCTGTGTACATGTATGTATGTATTGTCAGATTGTGTACGTGTGGGTAAGACTTGGTGATCTTTACCGAATGATACAAAATTAATTATACATGTAATTTCAACTACCATTACCAATTTGATGACAATAGTGTATCTGTAGACTTACATAAGGTTCCTTGTTTTATTTTGTTCCACAGTTAGCGAAAGAACCCAGCAGTGCTTTGATGCAGCCATGATGGAGGGTGAAGTGTCGTTACGAAATGGCAGTGCCTTACTCTTAGGGGTGGGAGGATCAGGAAAAACACACTTCCTTGCAGCTTTCCTCAAGGAAGATCCTCCATCGATGCGAGAAAGCACTCCATGTGCGAAGAAACCAGTGAGAGCTGTAGCTCACTGTAAAGCAGGAGTGAGCAATGACCACTTTGTACGAATCACCGACGACCACTATTCCGATATGCTTGTAACAACAGCTGAGGCATTTCCACCATCAACAGATGGTGAAGCTGTTGCTAAGCTTTCTACTCAAGCTGAGGCTAAGGATGACTTGAACAGTATAGCTAGTTCTTCATCTCCTAGTCAGAAAGAAACCACGAGGCAGCCATCGTCAGCTGTCAAAGTAGAAGTTTCACAAAGAGAGGAAACATGGTGTGTTCGTCATGCTATGAAGAGGCAGTACCTGAGTCGAATGCAGGCAGGAGCAAAAAGGAAATCAGATCTTAATGACAAAGATTTGCTTGACATCAATGATACAGGAGGCCAGCCTATGTTTCACGAGGTCCTACCTGTGTTCATCCAAAACACCATGCTTGGCGTGCTGATAGTGAAGCTCAATGAGCCCTTAGACAGCTTTCCGCAAGTTGAGTTCTACACCAGGGGAGAACGCGTTGGAGAGCCATTCGATTCGCCTTTTACACACTTGGATACGCTTCGCCACTGCATGAGGGTGATACGATCAACCTGTGACCGCAACACATGTCCAAAGATTGCATTTGTGGGCACGCACAAAGACCTCCAGCATGAATGCCCACAGGAGAGCATAGAAATGAAGGAGGAAAAGCTTCGAGGCATTATACCTCAGGAGATGGAGGATAATATCATCGTCCGTGGAGAGTCACTACTGCTTGCTGTCAACGTAAAAACACCAGGGAAAGAAGATGAGAAAGTCATATCCATTTTGCGGGAGAAAGCAATCACAGAGTTGCGTAAATTAAAGTCCAAAAAGATGCCACTTCGATACATTCCCTTGGAAATGGCCTTTCAGCGAATCGCCAAGGAGCAACGAAAATCAGTGATGAGTAAAGAAGAGTGCTTTGAAGTAGCAGCTACCTACAATTTCAATCGAGAATCATTCGAAGCAGCACTGAAGTACCTCCATGGACTAAAGCTAATCTTCTACTATGAAGAAGTTCTTCCTGATATTGTATTCATCGATGCCCAGGCCATCCTCGACAAAATCACTGAGCTTGTGGTGCATAGCCTATCATGTAAGTCAAGTGGTAAGCTTCTTGGAGCACTCAAGAAATTTGTGAAACGTGGAATCGTGACGGCAGAGATACTCGAAAAGTTCTCGTCTCATTATATCCCTAAGCTTTTCATGAAGGAGCAGCTGATCTTGGTCCTCAAGCACCTGAGGATCATGGCAGAGGTTGGGAAAGGTGAATATCTCATGCCCTGCCTCTTAAGAAAACAAGACATACCACGTCTTGTGGCAAATGCTTCATCGCTAGTCTTCCCCGCTCTTCTCTTCTACTTTGGTCGAGACGGCCCTAAGCTTGGAGTTTACTGCTTTCTCCTTGCTTCTCTCATCACTGAAGCCAAGTGGCAGCTTCTTGAAGAGGATGGCTACCCTGTGCAAGTTTCTCGCAACAGTGCTCAATTCACCGTCCCAGGAAAGAATCCGGGATACATCACAATCACAGATTCCTTCTCTTCATACCTTCATGTCAGCATCGACTTCCCTGCCACTGTCAGTCGAGAAAGAGCTCAAGAGATCTGTGAAGAAGTTTGTCCAACTATTCGTGAAACAGTTCTCTCTGGAATTCGCAAAGTATCTCGGAGACTGAACTACAACAATTCGATTCCCTCCGTTGCATTCCCATGCTCAGGACACATGGACACACCCCTGCATCCTGCCACCATCTCTGACAGTGGAAAGCTGTTAACCTGCACCACTCACCCTGCTACCGTGTGCAGCGAGGTGACTGAATTGCATAAGATTTGGATGGGGAATGGATTGTTGAAAGGTGAAAGTGACAAAGGTTAGAGATGGCAATAGAGCATAGCTACACTATACAGCTCACCGTAAAACCTCACAGACTTGGCCTTATAAGACCCTCTTTCCCTCTTTAGCTTAACTTCCCACATTTAATTTAACAGTTTTTCTTGCATATAAGTCCCCTTCTAGTATCATGTTCCTATGCATAAACCCCCTTCCTTATTTTGCTTAGTGCTAGCATGCACAGATTAAGAGAGGGCATATGGGAAGTATTGATGGCATGCTCTATGTAATAATAATAATAATATTATTATTATAGTATTACTATACTGTATTCATCACTAGGAGAAGCAAGGTCTAAAGATCAGGAAACTTGTACTGATGATCCTGCACTATCACCCCTACAAACTGCAACCATTGGTAAGAAGTTGCAGTTGAAATAATTTTATGGTAGGATTTCATGGCATCTATCTCTTGTACAGACGCTACTCCAACCCTAAAGAATTTATCAACAATGAAGATAGCCGAAGGAAAGAAGATCAAGATCATAGAGACAGTTGCACCAAAATGGAAATCTTTGGGGTTCCAGTTGGAATTTGATGAGTTCGGTTCAAAGTTGGACACGATCAAAGCCAAGAATAACAATGACCCAGAAGAATGCTGCTGTGAGATGTTTCAACACTGGTTGAGGGGGAGTGGAGTAAGACCTTGCTCGTGGCGCAAACTCATTGAACTGCTCAAAGACTGTGACTTTGAGGTTCTGGCTGGACAGGTGAATTCTGTTTTTAGTGCAAAATAGTTCCCATGTACCGTGCTATATCTCTGACTAATGTATCAAAATTTATTCACAACCTTGCCTCTCACTGAAGCACGAAGTACCTTTTCACGAGTGCTTATTGATTTTGTACCATGCTGTGTATTCATGTCACCTAATAAAAATGCATGCAGATCACATTTTCATTTGAAGTTTGCAATAAATTTATAACATGGTGTAGTAATAATTAAAGTATTGTCGACATCCTTCAATACAAATGCAGGAATTGTGTTCATGTGGCTATAATTATTATTATATAGTTTGTAGCTTGTGACTCCAGGATCTGTGACCTGCCACAGCAATTGAGCTAAGGGTACACGGAATCCTGCATGTCTTGATTGCGATCACCTTTTGACTATTGGCCCGGGGAGTTGATGGTTGATGTTCTATATCAAGCAGCTTACCATACTCATCCACAATAATAGCTATAATAGCTAGTACGTGACTAACAAGAGGTAACATTTCTAGTATATATACAATATCATGTATTGAAAGTATCTGGCCAAGAATTATTGATCCCTATAGTATAATTATTATCATCCCAATCGAATCAGAATTAACATAAATTAAATGTGCCAGTAATTAATGGATGGAACATGAACATGCAGTGGCTACTCAGATCATTGCAGTCTTCAAATTACAAGTGCCATGAACTGTTGCTTGAGATGGTTTGCAATTGGCTATAATGCATCAAAATTAATTTTCTAAAAAGTATGTTTCCAAGTCAGCCATAATAATACAATTATATAATAATAATATGGGGATAAAGGGGAAAATAGGCAAACATGTGAGATTAAATTAAAGTTAAAATTTTAATAATTATGGACACTGAAATATATACACAATTGATTGAATTGTCAAAATAGCTATTATTAATAATTATTAAAATACATAATAATTATTCATGATAAACATTCGGAATCTTTGTAATAGACAAATTGACTATAACCTCCACCAACTGACTTTATAATGGAGATTCCTTTGCCAATGAGTTGATCTTTATTCATCAGCAATTGTTCATTGACAGGATCTACAGTTATCACTTTAAGAGAAGAACACCTTAGCAATGCTTCTGTGAGACCATCAATAGAAGGTGGAAACTCAACCCATCTAACGTTAAGTTCACTTAATGTTGAATTCTCTGAAAGCATGCTGAGGAATTCATTAAAAAATGTATCAAGTCTAATAACATTGTCACTGATATCAAGCTTCCGTAGTACATTATTTTGTTTCAATCCTTCAAAAAGCTTAACTCCAAACCAATCACTAAATGGATAAAACTCGGACACTATCAAAGTTTTGAGTGATGAATTTTTTGACAAGATAGTTGTAGTCTCAATTTGATCATGTGGTACACTGCTTAATTGTTCATACTGTATCCAGTTTGAAGACAGATTCAATTCTACTAAGGCACACTTATTGCTTTCTAAGGCACTAAAGATACTTAGCACTCCTAGGCCACAGATATTATTGCCGCTTAAATCCAATTTCTTTAGGTGCTTATTCTCTTCTAAACCTTTTGTGAGTAAAACACAAACACCATCAGGTATATTACACGAGGATATGTTTAAACTCTTGATACTATGACTAGATTTCAATAACTGCTGGATGGCCAAACCCGTTGTTGGTGTTTCCACTGAGCTTTCGGCAATATCCAAATCTTCTAATGCTGGACAATCCTTCAATAAGTGAATAATGTTAGCAAATAGTGCTTCTTCTTTAATTGAAAGTGTCAGAACCTTTAATGTGTTATAGATGTTTAAAACAGAAGAAAAATCTATAAATAATGGATGGCATAAGCCCAAATTCAATATTTCTAAAGCACTATTACAACCTTTCCACTCTAGAGCATCAGCTGAGGTGTGCTTTGACACTTTAATTGGTGTTAGATCATTACCAGATAAGTGAAGAGATTGCAAAGTGTTATTTTTCATTAGTGATGAGAGAATTAATGTTGCACCACAACTAGTGATGTCATTATGTTGCAAGTCAAGAACCTTTAGACATTTATTGGATGTTAGCCCCATTGCAATGTGCTCACAGTCACAATCAGTTATGTGACAATAATCTAGTTTGAGTATCTCTAATATACTTGTTGATGACTTCAGAAGATTTTGATCAAGGATGATTTTATTCCTCGTGAGGATTAATTTCGATATGAAACCCTCCGTAGTTACTGCAAATAAAGTGATGAAATCAATATCTGGTATGGTATAAGAGGCTGAATCAATACTGAGATCAAGTTCTTTGCAACATAAAAGTGATGGAGATATTAGGAAACTTTTGTCTTTTGGATTCACTCTGATTGATGCACAAAAAAGTTTACATAATAGTGCCTTATCACCTGTGAACTCTGTAACAAAGGGCTGCTCACTTCTGCGCCTTTTCAGGCAGCATCCTTCAATAATTTGTACACAGGTTAGGGAACTATTACGCACCGATGTGAAAAGGTGAGCAAGGGTTTTAACTGACAAAAGTGTAACACTAAATTGCAGTTTTTGTAATGTGTCATTTTTACTCAGTCCTTCAGCTATAGCATTAGCCATTTCATCCTGGAAATGTCCATTGAAACAGACAAGCTTAAGTGTTTGATTGGATGATATTAATCTTTTGTACATGCGTGATAACATTGGATATGTAGAGCACTTATCATCATGAGATAAGTGCAGTTGATTTAGATTTGTAAATGGCTCAATCATAATAGAAAATAATGCAAAACTTTGAACTGTGATGTCAAGATGTAATTCTTGTAAAGTTGTGACGAGATTTTCGGCAACAGTGAATTTCCCAGGATCAACTTTTGCTGCATTGAAAAACATTTGGAATATTCTTTTCATTAAACCATCATTTATGTGCTTATTTACCGATATGCACAAACCAGATCTGCAATGTTTGGTAAGAACATGAAGCAAGAACAGTATGCACCAACTTTGAAGAAGTTCAACGTTAGGGGGCAGCTGCCAAACTTGACACTGTTTTTTGGTCAAAAGACTAACATGTATTAACGATTCTTTCCTTTGTATGATGCAAAAGTTAGTAACTTCCAAAGTGAGCAAATGTTTGCTGTGCATGAAAGAACACAGTAAGTCTTCAAATTCATGAAAGCTGTAATCTTTTGTGGTGAAATTGACAGAAAGGGCGATAAGGGAACACTTTGGTATAGCTTTTGCTAATATTGCAGCAGCCTTATCATCAACAATACCAGTTAAATTTAATGTTTTGATAGTTGTATTCCTTTCAAGCATCCCTCTTAGTGAGTGGTGCATATTCGGTTCTTGATTATGAGGCAGGGCATATAATATTATACTGAATGATACATCCAGATTGATCACTGAAATATTCTCTTGTAGTTCTTCAAATAAAGATGCCAGCTGTTCATGGGTTAGACGTGTCCTGCTAAGATCAAAGCTCTGTAAATATTTTAACATTAATCCACCCACAGAAGTAACACAAGCATTGCACATTATCTTGTTCAGTAAGCAGAAGATGAAAAGCATTGAGTTTTTATCAGTTATTGGCATTATTTTCCACGAACCATCCCTTGGTAGATCTTCAGCGTTAATAGGAATGTCATAGAGATCAATCTGTGAGTGTCTTTGCAGAGAAATTTGATTATTGATGCATATTGTATGCATTGCCGGACTTACCAAATGCATTTTAAGGAGACTTTGAACAAAACTGCTATTAGATATGTGACACTCTCTGACATACAATTTAGATAAACTAGAATTCTGAGCTAATCCTACAATCAAGTGTGATGCAATGACATCGTTTGTCAGATTTACAATTGTTAGCTTCTTCAGAGATTTACAGCTCCTTAACATTCTTTCTATAGCATTTCCACATTCTTGAGGATTATCAATATCTACATTAAATGTTAAATTGAGCACTTGTACAACATAGTCTCCTTTTGCCATTGATCTTAGTATTAGTAGACTAAGTGCTAATGTAGTATTAACATCAGAAAATTTCAAAGTAATACTTTTTTCACTCTTGTCAATAATAGTAGCAATTTCAATCCCTATAGTACTTAAAAGTTTGTTCAAATCTGTTGACTGTATTTTTACTACCTCTAGCTTCCACTGAGCACCTTCTTTGTCTCTGAAAAACAAAAATTCATTGATGAATTCCAGTTTGATAATGCTTCTTGCCTCAAATATCATTTTGATATTGCCGACAGTTAGAGTCCTGGGATGTAACGCTAGATGAGTTAGAGTATTATTTCCATCTAAACCAGCAGCTAAATTGCTGATCACTTTACTAGTTACTGGATTGCACAATTTTAATGTTTGCATCGATTTGATTCTGCTTAGGCTTAAATTAATGGTATCAGAATCAAGCAAAATCATCTCATTGGGAGTACTCTTTGTAGAGAATGAAAGTTCAAATTCTCTAGGGTAGTTACCATTGTCAATATCACTATTAAAACAATTAAGGACTCTGTTTAAATCTATAGATGATAAGTGAACTTCATGTGGTTTATAAAACAGTGAAGGCATTTGTTTTATCAAAAATTTAGTATCCATTAAGTCAACGTCAGAAATATGTCGCATAAGGTATATGACATCATCGACAACTTTAACAGTAAGAGGAGAATGGCTGAGAGACAAAAGCAGACTACGAAGAGCATCATCACTTACGCCAGAAATGGTGATGATTATCGTATGCACATTTTGATTATGTGCCATTCCTCTTGCTATACACATTAGCACAGTATCATTTATAGAACTACAAAAATTCAAAGTGTTAATAGTCTTATTGCACATTAGCATCTGTTCAAGAGCCCGATTACCAGAATCTCCAAGATTTAGTAACAATTGATTATTAAAATTTCTGGAAAGGTCAAGTGATGTGACACAACTGGAACTTTTTTGTAAAAAAGAGAACAGTGAAATTGCTAGAGGAGCTTCAAGGTAAGTGCATACAACCTGTTCAGAATCTGCAGATATCTTTATCATCTCCATACAGTAAAACTTATATAGTAAATGAGAAATAAATCTTAATTGATATAAGTTGGTTTCATTAAATGTTTCCATTAGGTCAGTAATTGAATTGCTGCTTAGGTGGGATACTTCAATACTAAGGACTCTAACGAAACTGTGTCTCCTAGACTGTAGGCCAACCATTATCCTTGCAGCTACAGTATTGCTTACAATTCCAAGTAGTTCTAAATTCTTAAGCAAGAGATTCTTTCGTATTATCTGTTCTAAAGCATTCCCTAGAACTTCACTGTTATACTGCAAATCACCATCAATATTCAAGCACAGCGTGTTTAATGTGCTGCAACTTTCAAGAGAGTTGATCACACCAGTCATTGGTCGAAAGCAAAGATGAATGTCTAATCTACTTGGTACCGATATATTATTGGAAACAGTTACTTCATTAATAATGTTATTCAAATCAGCCTGAAAACAATTCTGAATGAAGTTTATCGCTTCAATGATTGAACTCTTTAGTTCCACTTTCCAACCACTATCAGTGCGTATGAATGACAAAAGATCTGAATGACTTATTCTCACTAAATAGGTATTTGATTCTGTAAGTAGGGTTTTGAGCACCAAAGGATTGCATTGTGAAAAATCTAGAGTTAGATCTTGCAAGATTTTGTTTCCATTTAATCCTAATACTATCCCTGATATTGAGCCACTATTAATAGCACCACTGTTTAGATTAATACTGGTAAGATGGTTATTAGTAGAAAAAATTCTCTGCAATGTTTGTCCATCGTTAGAACCACCAGTGAAGATACAATTATCCGACAAGTTTAGCTCGTGAATATTGTTGTATTGAAGGGAATCTAAGAGAATATTTGCCCCCTCACTGGTAATTTGGTTACTACTCATATCAAGAAAATTCAGAGAACGGTTAGTATTCATTGCTAATCCAACAAATTGGCAAATTAAGTCTGAAATACTGCATGCTTGAATATCCAATCGTCTTATTACTTTACTGCTTTCCAAGTACATCTTTAAGGCTTGTCCAAGATCCTCGGAATTGGATGAAAGCTGATTAAAAGATATGTTAAGGTCTTCAAGTACAGGTAATACTTGTAAAGCTTGAAAGAGAGTTGTCATCCCGGAATCATTGATAAAATTAGCACGAAGATCTAGTTGTGTTAGTTGAGATGTAACAGCTAGTCCACTTGCAATTGATCTACATACATCATCTGAAATGTTGCATCCACTCAACACCAAATGTTTTAGAGTAGGTATATTCATCAATAAATGCTCAATATGACAGATTCTTGGTAAGTTACAACTTTGTCTAGTCGATAACAGATTATTGCCTGTGAGATATTGCAAATGTATAGTCTCAAGCTCACATGAAGTATCAAACAGTAATGGAGACCCATCATATAAACAGTCAATGTCCATAAGTGTTTTAGTAGTACGCCAAAGTTTGGTACTAGATGAGAAGTTCTTCGTCAATAACACTAGCAGTTGTGACCACAGCAAAGAGTCATGTATCTCGACGTTCCATCCAAAATTTCTGTAATGACTTACAGTAAATATACCTGTCACAGTCAAACTATATAAGCTATGACACTCTAACAAGGTAGCCAATTTATTGAGTGTTCTAATCTTTAGTGATTCCACATCCACATAAAGATGTCTTGGAACTTGATTGCTTTCTAATCCTGTAATTAATGCTGAAGCAATGTCATTATTAAGGGAACCAGAAAACTTCAATACTTTAAGGGACACGTTTTTGCTCATAAACATTTCCATTGCTTCACACAAATCTTTGTCATTACTTCTTGCTATAATATTTCGGTTTTCCGAAAGATCTAATTCTTGCAGAGTATGATTAGTAGCTAAACATCTGAAAAGCCTGGTTATCAAGCTAATGTCACATCTGGAATGTAATTTCAAATTTGAGCAGGATAATAAAATAGATTCTGCAGCACGATTACATAATTTCTGGATTGTGCAGATATCAGATACTGAACATACGATCCTAGGGAGCAGTGGAAACTCCCTTGGTGAGTAAAATGGAGAGTTTTCATCCGTTGACAGTGCTAAATACCAGTCTGAATTAGTGCTATGTCGACATATTGCAGGAAACTCGTACACACACATATTTAGTAAACTCCTACTGGACTCAATTCCCTTAAGCAGTTTAGCTAAGTAAGAACAGTCATTACCTACGAAAGTTTCCAGATCATGGTCAATCATTAAAATTTTCACTGTTTTGAGATACTTAGCTGACTTTAATCCATTTGACAGGTTTTCAGTTAAGGCAGTGTCAATACCATACAAAGACAAGTCTGATAATGAATTGCTACTTTCTAATATTCGTTCAAGTTGTTGACCTAGAGTGACTCTGTTACCAGTATCTTTGTTCATTCTTAGTGTAAGTACTGCTAATTTTGGTAGCAATGATTGTTGCACTGTCTGAGAAAGGACAGCCATTGCACTGTGATCAACATTATTAAGTTCAATACGTGTAATATTGTGAAATGGAATGTCTATTTGGGGCTGATACTGTTGAACAGTGCAAAGACCACAAAATAATTTGGATGATCTGCATAACTGTTTATAACTCCGTATTGCTGACTTTTGTTTTAACTTAGCTAGCATATTGACCACGTTAAACCAGAAATCATTAACTGTACCTTTTCGATGAAATTTAACATCAGCAAATGTAATATCTGTTAGTGGACTATCATCCTGCGCCATTAACATGAAGAATTTTTGGATAGTATCAAAGCTTAGCTGCTGTTCACTTAACTCAATTGATTGAAGGTTGAATTTACACTTTAAAGCAGTAGCTATAGTCAAAGCAACTTCATCATTGATTGAATTTTTCACATTAAGGATTTGAAGATTTGATAGTAATGCTTGTTTGGCAGCTTCACATAGTCGTTTAGTAAAGTTAGGATCTGCTATACTGTCAGCAATAATTTGTTCATTATCAGAGAGATCAAGCTCTTGGATAGTTCTCATATGTTTGAATATGTTCTCTGCCTCACTAGCTGTGATGCCACTCTGACTAACATTCAAATACTTTATTGAACAACTTGGCTCACTCAATCCCTTAGCCGCATAATTCCAAGTACCTTGAGGAAGCTTACATTGTGTCATGATTAACTTTTCTAGACATAAGCAATTCATTAGCAGTCCCTTGAGAGCAATACCGATATCTTTTGCACTTTGAAAGTTGTCAATACTGGACAATCTGACGTAATGATGAGATAGATCCAAAAATGTTAGACTGGATTTGGCATTGTTTGCTAGTGCATTAAATATTCTTTCAAACTGAAAAATAGCTAGGCCATACTCTTCAAGTTTAAACGACACAATGCAAAATTGTCCAGGGTCTCTATCAAGGTGGATATGCTGTAAATGAGGCCAAAAGCTGTACTCATGACTAACAACTAACTCCCAACCACATTCATCTTTTCTACTAAACGAACAAAGTTGGTCTACATTAAAACTTTGAAGTCCGCAAGATGAAATTAAAATCTTTTTTATTCCATCTGATTTGAGCATGGATAGCGACATCTCAAGAATCTGGAGTCCTTTATTAATAGCCAACCCCCTTGCAAAACCAGCTGCAATTATGTCATTAACATAAGTTGCTTGCAGATTAATTTTGGCCAAAGCATAATTACTTTTGAGAAGGTCTTCAAACACTGAAGCAGTTAACTCACTTAACTTCTCTTGCACCAATAACGATCCATTTTGTGATAGATTAAGCTCTTTAACACTGTTATTATGTTGAAGAGCTTGTAGTATGTGGATAACACTGTACGAATCCTTGGCATGTGTGAAAGACAGTGTTTTGAGCGCTGAATTTCCACTAAGCCCAGCACGAAGGTGAGTTAATGCAGAGTCGGGTAAAATACATCTAGAGAATTCTATATGATGTAGCACTTTATTGAAAGCAAGCATCATTTCCATCGCATATCCGAATCTAATATCCAATGTAACAGAGTTAAATAATAACATCTGAACATGTTTATCATCTCGTAAGGCAAGAAAAAAGGTAGCACAATGATCATAAGGTTCCCTACCAGAAATGAGAATGCAAGTAACGGGAGCATACTCCAAATTGATAATATCACGGAGTTTAGATAGTAGACTGAATACTTTCATACTACTTCCTGAATCACCATCCGATTTCCAAGAATGCAATAAATTATTCCTTTCTAATCGCACATCTTCACTGACATGCAGCTGTGATAAACTGCTATGGTTATCAGCAGTGGCAATGACAGTGCAGATACTTTTTAAAGTTAAACAATTTTGATTCATAGAAAGACATTTCAATCCAGTATTCCTTTGCAATCCAATTATCAGGTACTGAACGAGCTGTTCGTCAAGTGTTCCATCGGACATAATTAGTTCCCTAATATTCTGGTTAGTTGTCAATAATCTTTCTAATGCTGGTCCTACTCGATCACACTGCCTACCAGTAGAAAGTGTTGGATTGCATGAAATATCTAACATCTGGATTGAATTGTTTTTTATCAAAGCTTCAAGCAGTAGTAGAGTGGCAAGACTTGTCAGTCCAATCCCCGATAAAGTTAGCTTTTGTAAAACAGTGGACGAGCATATCTTTGCAGCATGCTGAGAGATCAGAGAATCTGCATCTACATCTTTAATTATTAGGACTTCCAAATTTTGCAAACATTTTACACTTATAACTTTATTTACAATGCTACAATTTACTTTGCTTAATTCAACTTCTTTAACATTCTCCAAGTATGAAGCAAGTCCCTCACCCAGCGACGCACTACACAGAACCACATTGTCAGAAGTTGTTGAAACACAGAACCTAGGTTCATCACGTTTAATATAAAGTTTGGGAACGTGACATAAAAACTCCAAATTTGGAGCTATGGATGTTGGCTCAAAATTATGCAATACTTGAAAATTTAATTCCTGAATACTGTCAAGCCATGGAAATAATTTTAAGTTATTAAGCACATCGGCATCATTTTTACTTAGGTCAAGATGGATAACTGATGATACTCTTAAATAAGGATAGGATGTTTTCAACACATTATTCATTACTTTAATTGAATCAGCAGTTAGTGAGCAGTTGCTTAAATCCATTGACTCCCAGCTCCGATTAACAGAGCATAAAAAATGGGTTAGAAGCCTGCAATCAAAAAGAGTCATTCTTTCATTACTAAGATTTAATACATTTTTGTCTGGTAAACTGTCATACAAAGAGTTGAAATATTTGAATTGTTGTGATTCAAATATCAAGTTCATGTAGTACTTGAAACTATTAGCAAAGGTTATATGGAGATTTTCTCCCGATCTCGAGTTTTTCTCATGGGTGTTATTAAATATCTTAAAACCCAAGGAGAATACAAATCTTAGAAGTTCTTCATTTAATGGGATCATTCCCGCAAAAAATAACATAAATTGTCGAAAGCGTGGCCTGTCTATATGCTGATAGAAGATATCCATTTGATCATCACGTTCAAGAGTTCTGCGGATGTACCTTGCAGCTAAAAATTCTTGAATGCTTAGATGTATAAACTGAAAGTGCTCATCAGTATTCTTACCAATACTAGTTGCAGAGCTTAACAGTCCAAGGCAGCAACATTTAATAGTGAATTTGTTAAATTTTCCTCCATAAATTGATTTTAGCTCGCTATAAGTAAAAACAAATTTATCCTTAATCAAGCAATCATACGCAAGACTATCAAGTACGTCTAGACGACCAGATACTGCATCAGGCAAATTATATATATCATGAAAATCCTCCTCCTCCAATTCAGTATTATTCTCAACCACTAAAACTTCACGTGCTAGCATGTCAAGTAAAAAGGTTTCAATAAGCTTTGTCATAGTAGCCGGTAGGGACACCTGGGAATCAGGTGATTTTGCTGACCGTGACTCATAAACATGAATCATTATGATACAAACTAGAGGAATGTAGCACAGTGAGGCTATATCTTCTCTTTCCTCCAATTGGCTAATTAAATTTGTAGCAATGGATATATCTTTAATTTGTTTCCTTATGCAAGAGTACATTTGCTCTTTATTAAAACCAAGCACTTCAATATGCCTGTTGATGATACTTGGAGCTTTTTTAAGTTCATTGGATGTATAAGGCCGAGATGTAATCCAAATGGCACATTTTGTCAACTTCTTACCACGAAATATTTTAATAAATAAAGAATCTGATCTATGACGCTGGTCATAACTAAGTTCATCATAGCCATCAAAAATAAATGCAATGTTTTCACCATTATTTTTCTGAATATACTGAACCACTTTTGTTTTCAGATCTTGATCGTCTCCTGGAAGAAAATCTTCAATATCTTTAGCTTCTCTTAAAGAAGCTTGTCTCAAAGGCACTAGCAACACTAGGTCATACTGCTTAAACAATCGATTTTCAGCCCATTCTTTGCAAGCATTAAGGGTTAATGTTGTCTTACCAATTCCAGGAGCTCCATCCATCAGTACTTTTGGTGCCTGGAGCTTGTTAGAATCTGGTGAAGGAACAGGATCAAGAATAGTAGAGACATCTACCTCTTTCTTGTATGCCAAAATGCTATCAATTTTACCATATGCATGGTCATATTCTTGAGATTCTGACATTGTGCAGTCCGATTTAGTACTACTGTCGCTTACCAAAACTACTCTAGTATATTCTTGTGGATTACTCTCTGGCCAATCACGCTCCATAAATGGTATCATATTAATATACATCTCTTTCAAGTCCTTTCCGTAATCTCTGACATACTTAGGTACAACATGACTGCTTGCTTTTGTTTTAGTAAATGATGGGGCTAAGAAAAGAAAGCAATTATGAAAAATGGTTTGCAACTGCAGCCAATAATAATCATTGCAAACAAATCACATTCATAGCTTAAGGGATGAATTACCGTAGGTCGGGTTTTAATTGCGAGTATCTATTAATTGCAAATTATGAGTTTTTCTATATACATTTCGCAATTAATAGATTCGCAAACATAAACATGCACGTATACTACAGTACGGTATGGGGTCGTCCATCGCAATTATTGGATTCGCAATTTGGCCTGACTTGACTAGAACGCAATTATTAAACTACGCAATTGAAACCTGTCCTACGGTATTATAATATTTATTGACATTCTCGCAAAGGTGGCTATGCTAGTATCTTTCTGCGAGTACTAGTGTGAGAATATGATAGAAAATTGTGATGAAGTGACAAATATTTGGTTGGTAAAGGTCTACCTCTCTTGTATGCACTCACTACTAAGCTTGATTAAACTCTACCAAAATGAATGCACAGGAGTGCAGAATTAACCCTCACCGCTACACGCGTGCATGACTCATGCTCATGCACATCTATAGCATATCTCAGTGCATGTGTCTGCCTGCTCAATATTGGGAGTATTGAACTAGGTACATACTACTATATATACCCCTCCAGTTTTCTTCAGAATCAGTGCATGATATAGGGTAGGGGGAAGGCACCTGGCTATGTCACTGTAACTATTAACTGAAAGCCTCTGTGACTGCTTAAACTGAATTATGCACTTGAGAGCCACTGCCTGTTTACACTGTCACTGCACTAACAACTGACCAACAAGGCACGGAATGGCAACCACAACTGCACATTACTATACCACTGGGCAGGACTTAACGTGACCACTCTTCCTTGATGCCTGGTAATCCTCAGATTCGTCCTTCTCTCAGACGACCCTTACCATACGGACAGACGAACGGACGGATGGACAAACGGACGGACAGACGGACGGACAAAAAATCGCCAAACGATTGCAGTAACCCTATGCCTACGCTTTGCAGCGAGGGTTAATGAATGCACAGGAGTGCAGAACCCTCACCGCTACATGCATGCATATTATAGTATGGCTCACTCTGTGCACGTTCAATAATATCAGCAATATCAGGAGTCAGGAGTATTGAACTACATACCCTACACCTGAACAGGGTATGCTGGTATACTACATACCCTGCACCTAAACAGGGTTCTGATACTAGAGTCAGTGATCTAAGAGTTGGGGGAAGGCACCTGGCTATGTCACTATATAAACTGAAAGCCTCTGTGACAAGGAATGCGTACTTTCTCTATAGCG
This sequence comes from Cliona cf. orientalis, assembly GCA_963930775.1. Classification (NCBI taxonomy): domain Eukaryota; kingdom Metazoa; phylum Porifera; class Demospongiae; order Clionaida; family Clionaidae; genus Cliona; species Cliona cf. orientalis. Next base: position 2,818,356 of record OZ005696.1, read on the forward strand.
ACCCTTACCATTTAGCAAAAAAGGGTTGCGACGCACGGACAGACAGATGGACGGACGGACGGACGGACGGACAGACAAAAATCGCCAAACAATTGCAGTAACCCTCCGCCTATGCTTTGCGGCGAGGGTTAATAATATTCTGACTCACAGGAAAATAATACTATCCCGGTATGAAGTGAAATAATTAGTAGGGTTTCATCCAGTGTGGGGGGGGGGGGGGGGGGGGGGACAGGGAAACTCCCCCTAAGTAATTAAATTTAGCATAATTATAATATCAGTCACCAAAATTTAATCAAACACTAGCATTTGTTTTTAATCAAAAATTACCAGAGACAATCTGGAGGAATTAAAAACGTACGTCCAAAGGAACTTAGCGTGCTAAATTTAATATGCCCACTCATTTATCGCACTTCCACCCCAAATTTTTGTTCCTAGATGAAACCCTCTAGAGCATGTGTTTACCTCACGCTTGTTGCATGTGCATCCTACTACTGCTTGAGTAAGCACTCTTGCTCTGTACTAAGCATAAGAGCCACTAACAACTTGTGCACATGAGCAGAAAGCACATGGTCAGACATAGGTGCAATTGATACATGTAGGTGTGACCAACACTAAATAAAACATTTTTGCCCTCGTGGCCAGTGCATGTCATCAAGCGAAGCAGTGTTTGATGGTTTGATCACCGTTACAATTAACTCACCCAGGGGCCTACATCTCCAGCGGTTATGGTGCAGACGACAATAGCAACTGGCAGATAAACGTATTGCTTTACCCCTTGGGGGTAAAAAAGGTAACCATAAGTATATCAGTGATGTCATTTACATGACATCCTGTTAACATAATATTATTATTATTATCTTGATTGGCTAGACAATGCACTGTCATAGTGAATTGATCACAGTACAATAATTATGGATGTATCTTTGATCTGCATCAGGATACAAACTTAATTGCTTGGGCTCGATCAAGGAGTATAATAATTATTATTATTGTTTTTACAGATTTCAAATTCTAGTAGCTATAATTTTAAACATAACTGCATAATATTATTATAGTAGACATGCTTTGATACTTACAGCATATTCTTTCAATGATATCAGCATACTCCTCATATCCACAAACATTAAATATGTCAAATAAATGACGATATGTGGCCCTCTGGCCCGATTTCTGCTTCCATATTCTCAAGACTGATCTCCTAGGATAAAAATCAGCACTAATATTACAGTGTGATGCATGTGCAATGTCACAAGTGATAATACTAAGACATACATGTATATTGTTATTACCGTATTACCTCTAATTTAACGGACACCAGAAAAATAATTATTTTGGCCAATGTCCACTATAATTAGAGCACACGAAAATATCCGGCGTTCGAAGTGTCCGATGAAGTAGAACACGCTTTCATGCATGCGCATTCGGTCAAATGGACGTGTGATCGAGTAGCTGGAGCTCCCTGTTCATGGTGGGAAAGAGAACAGCTCGCCTCCTTCATTACCACCAAAGAAGCAGCTGTCCATTGCAAATTTTACTCGATCAGTACCACGCTAGCGCGAGCTGTCCAACGATGTCCGGATAATAATTAGAACAACAAAAACTTTAACTTTATTGACTGTCCGGTGTAATTAGAGGTAAAAAATAATTCGAAATGGTGTCTGGATAATTAGAGATGTCCGTTAAATTAGGACAATACGGTAATTCTGACAGTTACATAAAGTTTGCCTAAAGTTATGATTTAATACTAGATAGTAGAATTTTTTGGCCAAGATCTGGGCCGGGTATTGCTGCTAGGATCTATAAAATTAATGTTAGACACTGTTTATTCATTAAATCCAAATCATGTCATTATGATACCAACAGTAGTTACAAAGTAAAGAGGGAGGATAAAGGAGTACAAAGGTCATAAGATATACATAGCAGTTGTGATCCAGTTGTAGCAAGGGCTTTTCGAGCCACATAAGCAGCAAGGGGGATATCATACCACTCAGTGACTGTGCAAGGTCTGGACGATCATATGACATTATTTATGTGCCATTACAACTTTTACAGTAATTTACCACATAAGCAATATGGTTAATGACCATCAATTACTAAAATAATAATAATGTGGTCCGGTTTTTACTTAATCAGCTGGCCTGGTTTCAGTGGCCTTGAGTTAAGAGTCTGGGTACAAGGCTATGACTTTAATGGAGCTATGACTATCATGTTCAGCTTATAAGCAGCCACTGTAATCACTACTGACATGGTTCTCAGTTGCTATATATTATATATCTATAGAAAATAAAGTAAGATTCTCCGTGGATAATTTAACTGCTCGGTAAAATTTGTCAACATTATGAATGAATATCATTATGCAACAACTAAACCTTACAGACTTCCTGTGGTTTATAAAGCTAGCAATGAATAACAAATTTTGATGTGGCTACATAATAAGCATGTGGTCGGGTGACGGGAAATAATGAATCAAGTTAGAGTGGCCTAAGCCTGTATTACAAATGCAACATGTTTATGCATGTGACTGAGCAATGTGTAGAGCAAGTTGCAGGCCCAAGGAATTTAGTATGGATACTAGAGCAGTACCCCATGTACAGTGGAACTTCTCATGACGGACCCTCCCAGGAGCGACCACCCACTATATAATGGACAACCACTATGGAACGGATTGAATTTGCCATAGACTTAGTACATTACGAACCTCCGAGGAGCGAACAACCTCTCAATTCTCTATAACGGACGGATTGTTCGCACCTGATTGAACCTCTCAGTATAATTTTACTTCTAAATAGCGGACGGCCAGGAAGCCACACCGCTTTTCGCGGCCAGTGACGTAATCATGATAGCCTAGCCAGGCCCTTCCCCCTTTGTAGGAGGGGGTGCTATCTTGAAGGTGGGTCTGGGGAGAGACTATAAATGCATCAATGCATGATACAGTACTTATATTGAAGTAGTTTCAAATCCAGCTCATATCCTGCTTTCCTGTTGATTCTTTCTCCAGTCACCTCTGCAAACGCTAACTAGCTACGTATATAGCTATCATAATGTATAGACTATAATTATTATATTATGTAAATTGTCTCTGCTTCTGTAAAGGGACAACCTCCATATAAAGGACAAAAGGCCTGCTCCCAATGTGTCCGTTATTCGGAAGTTCTACTGTAACTGCAAACGTTAGTTACTACAATTTGAACTGCTCAATTAACAGCTACCAAATGCTTGCCGCGACACATGCCTTCTGTCATACGCAAAATGCTCCACTGTGGTCCTGCACCGTCGTGAAAGCTATCTAGGCTCACGTGCCAGCCCCTCCAATGCAAATGAGAGAAAAGATCTGAGTCAAAAGGGTCACACTAACACGTCCGGCTGGAACGCAATAGCATTATGCTAATTCCGGTGTGCATAAAATAGAAACTAACTGCCACTTCTGCACCGTGTGCATAGACCAAGCACATGCTATATGCGTGTACGTACAAACCATGCATAATTACATTCCACTGATCACGGTTCTACAACCTAATTGGGCTGCAATATGCATACCTCGAGTATAAGGAAGTGAAACTGTTTTGACTAGACCCTTTTTTGTGTGTGCATGAAGGGGCTGGGGCTGGGCATGAGACTCATAATAATATTATTATTGCATTAAATCTTGAAGTGAGGGGAAGAGAGAAATATCAGGATCGAGTTGGAGTTTTAAATTTGATTTTCTGAATTCTAGTCAAGCACTCTTACCAACTAAGCTAATGAATCCTGATAGCTATACATCCCAGGTGACCTCGTCCCCAGTTTCCCCGATCTTTCATGTAACATTGAAAACATAGGCCGTGAGTGGCCTGGGGACTAGGCTACATCCCAGGAACTAGTTCAAACCTGGCTACCCGGGCCGCATAAAAATTGAAAGTGTTGAACGAGAAACTAAAGGATACAATAAAATTATTTTACTTACGACTGAAGCTTCAGACTCCAAGGATGCTTAATTTTAATTTCAGCTACGTCAGCATCAGTCAATTCAAGGCTCTCAGAAAGAGTCCCTTCCCACTCATGCATTCCATCAGCTATCATTCCAGCGTGTCGTGGGACCCCATCGTTTCCAGCATCAAGCACCTGGTTCCAGATATCGGTATCCATGCTTCTTACACTGATAAGCCAATCTTTAGAGCAGATTTTTTAGAATTTGTGTGGTCCGTAGGAGGCGGGCTGGCGCGCGATACTAGACCACCCACACTGTCGTCATAATAATTACGTCATGATAAGATTATTATGTACATAGCCCTGCCCCTCCCATTGATGACCTTTACCCAACGGTTACGGTACAACTGCACGATTTGTATATTATAAATTTGGTTGTCAGATAACGAGCTTTTGTGTTACACTAGATATATTTTACATGGCTCAGGATGATCCATTGCCATGTATCTAGCCCCGTCCCCAGTCTGGGAGTGCATTAGTCTCGCGAGCCAGCCCCTCCTACGCGTAGGAGGGGCTGGCTCGCGAGACTAATAAACTGCACCTTTTGATGGGTGTGGCTCGTAACAACTAAACCCTCGACTAAACCACAATGGCGAAGCGAGCGGTACCTAGCAGTCAAAAGGGTGAGTGTAGATGAAAAGAATGTGTTGGACGGCGTACCATGGCTAGCTAGCTGAAGCCATTTAATAATAATTTATGCCAGTCAGTAGTGTCCACTCTACTCCATGTCAGGAGCTCTAGACTGAACAGGAGGGGGGCGGGGCGGGCTTGTGGGTGGTTTGGTAGCTAGACCTATACATTTATATTGAAAAAGTGAACCTTTTGCGTTTGTGAATCAGTGTTGTCTACACTATCCAGCCCTAGCTACCCTTCACTATTACTAATGTGTATGAAGCGGTGAAGACAGTGAGGCTGAGCTGGAGAGAGCTGGCCGGGGAGCTGCTGGTCTGGTATGACTTGAATAGTGATGGTCGAAAGAAGCTAGATGCCATCGAGCGTGAGAATATCTCTGATGAGTCTCGTCTGCTAGCTGTGGTGGCAGCATTCCTCCGGGGGGAAGGTCCCTTCCAACCCTCATGGAGGATGCTGATTCATCGACTACACGAAGCAGGAGAGACCGATGTGGCTGAAAGGATCAAGACCAATGCAGAACGGCACCAAGGTGAGTGGGTCTCGGTGTGGAGAGGGAGATGATGATTAAGTATAATAGTATATGCACCCTAGCAGGAGCTCCTGACCCTAGCGTATTAGGATCAGATTGTTGTGTGCTTGCGAGAGCATGTTCTAAGCATGTATACCGTATAGCCAGAAATATTATTGGTGGGAATTAAATTTGGCAATTGAGCCCAAAATCACTATTGCAAGAATGTTGGCGGATTTAAATTTGGCGGTTGTAATATAGACCGCCAAACCGCCAAATTTAATTCCCAGCCAAATTTTCCGGCTATACGGTAATAATATTATTATTATGTGTGTGTGAGTTGTGCTATGTGTGTACAGTATACCTGTACACCTAGTGACCGAGTAGCTTAATGAAATCATTTTTGTTTGACTATGCACTTACAAATGCCTACGTGTCAACACAATGATCAAACCTCAAGGGGTTATCCTAACAAACTTCATTAGCACTGGCTATATTCAAGTGTTACTGCATGCACATAACTCTGTCCCCCCCCCCCCCCCCCCCCCCCAGACCCCACTATGACAGCGGATAATGTCGCTCAAATACTGAACAAGACACTATGGCCAGGAGACAAATGGGAGAAGGTGATGGGTGGAGGTGGACTTGATATTCCGAAGCCACTGCGTGCGAAGATCCAGTGGAGATACTCCACTGACACAGAGAGGAACTACGCTTGTGCAGACTACTATGTGAACTGCCATCCTGAGGCTGAGTGGAAAGATATTACCGCCATACTATATTTTGTGAAGGAATTTGCCTTATCAAGAGAAACCAAGTCATTTATATCAACTGGTAAAATTACATAATAATATTATATCATAGCCACTGATACCGTATATGTAGAAATTTTCACCAGGAGAAAATTTCCCCCATTTCAGCACCTACTCTCATTGGCGCAACTTCATACTAATTTTTGTCCTGTATTAAAGATTACATATGCATTGGTGAAAAATTTTCCACCTAATTTTTCAAAAGTACATGTAACTGGGCTTGGCAAAATTTAACTTTTTATGTAGCTATACATCATGTTATACTACTGATATGCTTGTACCCCCAAGTTATGGTGGGTAATTTTCATGGGGTGCTAATTTTCGTTATTTTCGTGGTTAACTTGGCAGTCACGAAATTTTCCCACCCACGAAAATTAAAGCCTACTGTAACAGTGATATATGAATCCATGATGATGGGCATGGCCACAAACATCGTGGCAGCGCAGCCAACACTTTCCAGTATTAGCAAGCAACAGTAGCCATTGTTATCCAGCTGATGGTGTCTTCAACACTAATATTCTTCTATCTCATGCTATTTATCCAAGTCTCTGTAGGTATGGCTTAGTAACAATGAAGATCGCGGGCGCGTGTATCAATTATATCATCGCTTGTGCAGCAGTGCCACGCCCCTGGACTGGTTGCTGTCACGAAATTTAAAACCACGAAAATTCATTTTGAGGGCCTTTTCGGACTTTCCACGAATATTAGCCCCCACGAAAATTACCCACCATACGGTATGATGAATTAGCTACTGTACAACTACTGTGCCCATTAATTAGCACTATCTAGTTTGTACGGTGGCCGAGAAGGACACTGCCGCGGCGGCCAAAGCCGCCGTGGGCCGCCCAAAAGCCGCCATGGGCCGCCAAAGGGCCGCCCATCGGCTGCGGCTGGCCGCCGCGGCTCAGCCGCTCCCGCCAATCTGTTTGAAAATCGATTGTCTAGCTTACAACTAGTTAAATTAGACTATTATCCTGCACGCATGCGCAAGCGGTCAGTTAGTCAGTCATCGCCCGCACGATATGCATTGGCATCTGGGCACAATGGGTTATAACGCCGATCAAATATAACAAAGAAACGGACTCGGTCTCGATCGATACTGGGTACAGGGGCTAAAATATTTGTTGGACACTCCTATCAACCGCGTGCTTTCTACCCATGCGCACGCAGTACCGACTTACCAGACCACGCCCACCGCAGCGTTTAAGCGCGCGCTCCATATCTGCTAAGCACGAGAACGATCACCACCGATAAAGAACGGGCGGTATACATCACATAAACCTTTCCCTCTCAATTGCCCCCCACCACAGCGTTTAGTTATTAGCTAATACCTTTTTTCTGACAAAAACGCGGAGGGCTGAGTTCCCGAGTAAACGTAATGATACACCTAACTATGGTGACCTAACGTTGTCCAGTTAACCATTCGTGAACCGAATATCGATTTTAAATAATTGGCGGGCGCGGCTGAGCCGCGGCGGCCAGCCGCAGCCGATGGGCGGCCCTTTGGCGGCCAACGGCGGCTTTCGGGCGGCCCCAACGCGGCCTTGGCCGCCGCGGCAGTGTCCTTCTCGGCCACCGTAAGTTTGCCATGCACCCTACATACCCAGTGGCATGAGCTTGTGTGATTTTGTGTGAGGTCTAGTAGTGATATTGTCCACTCTCTTCCCCCCAGACCCCACTCTAACAGTGGACAATGTCAGTCGTGTCATGGAGAAGGTGGAGCCAAAGGTAAAGGCGCAGGTGTGGGTGGATGCTTGTTATGCTCCAATGGAGGTGAAGAAGATGGAGGAGTTATGCACGTCTGGGAAGGAGGATGAATGTGCTGACTTATATGTCAACTACAACCCACATTCTTCATGGGAAAGGCTTGCCAAGTCACTATACCGTCATCACCAGGTGGCTGCAGTTGAGGAAGTGAGGTCATATTTCCCTCCTAGAGGTGAGCCTTGCTTTATGCATGTTGCTGTGTACATGCTAATAACAAGAATGGGGAGATAAGGATACATACCGGTACATGTACCTCAATAAAACTTTTGTTAAATTTTTTTGTGGTATGATTATTTTGTCCTCATTGAATAAATGAATTGTACAAACATTTAATTCTGTCCTTGCACAGATCTTACTATTACTACTGAGAGGCTAATGGAACTATTTGCACCAATGAACCCTGAGGAGGTAGATGAGCTTGGTGATGAAATGCATCTAGAACTACCACAGTCTGAGATAGCCAGAATACAGAAGGACTACCAGAGCCCCACCCAGAGGAAAGAGGCCTACCTAGACCTCTATGTCTATCAACATCCTTGCCCCACTTGGAGCGATGTTGCCGACGTACTCCGCAATTGTGCCAATCTTCGCCAACAGGCTGACTTGGTCGAAAATACTTATGTCAAAGGTACAGAAGACGCACTGTAGTGAGACTGTTGTGTACGTATCAATTATCAACACTGCATGAGTTGCAATGAGAAGCTCTGTATAATATTGTTATGTACCCAGCCATCCTGTCATTGCTGAGTGTTCTGTGATACTAGTTGACCATGCTCAGTTACCGTAAAGTCTGGTTAATAAGCGCATGCACTTATCACTCTCGGTGGTAATAGATATAGACTACGTAAATGTTTACGTAGTCTATAATAATATTATCTATGGAAACATGTACCTATTAGACGATATGTGGTTAATAGAGTGAAGTTTTGGCCCCGCCCACTGCCAGCACATTCGAGCACTCAATCACAAAACTAGCAAGTTATGAACACAGCGATTCTTGGAATAAGCTCAGTACTAGTTCATGGGAGTATGATTGGAAGCCATTGCTGGAAGAAAACTGTGGAAAAATAGCCGACTTATTTGGCAAGACTTGCTTCATCGAGGTCAAGAGTCCAAACCCGTCTCAGTGGAACATCGCAGTGTTGAGTATAGCCAATTTTGTGCAGCTGGCTATCTGAAAATAGGTTGATAAATTATAGTTCTAGCCATGTAGAGCATGGAAAACTCGATGAATATTACTGTCATCTTTATTGGGTGCATGTGCTTATTAGACAATACTTAACTAGAGCTCTGTAGAGCACATACCCCGCGCATTGCGCCTGCAGATCTAGTGCCTGTTAATGACCTTTACCTACATAGCTAGTTATGCACACGAGCAGAAAGCACATGGCCTATATGGGTAGGTTTGATAGGCGTGGTCAGAAAAACGCAGTGTTTACGGCGCTCGTAGGCTTCACCGAACAATTCTAGGCATAATCGAGCCAGTTTTTCGACGATTGCGATGTATTCTTTGTACTTATGAGTCACTCAGATGCCTAGATCTCCAGATCTGGCGATTTTCGTGTTGACGACAAATGACACAGACAAAACCGATTGCTTTACCCCTTGCTGCGTATGCGTGTGGGGTAACAATAGGAAGGAAGCATGCACTTATTAAAAAATATGCACTTAATAAGCATGTGCACTTATTAACCAGACTTTACAGTATGTACTGGAGTATATAATTATGTTGTACGGTAATAATATTATCTATACACAAGTTTGCAGCTTATTAGCTCTGCATGTTTATTTTTGCGGTTGATCATTTATCCATGTGAGGAGAATGCAAAAGTATGTAGGATACATGTATCTCCAAAATTTACGGTAGTACAGTAGTATAGTTTATCAATGTGATACACACATACATTGTACACTAGTGTAATGATGTAATTAGGACACACATGCAGGGCTTCATTTAGGGGGGGCAGGGGGCGCTCGTCCCCCGTTGATGAACTTCCCCTTCCCCCCCCCCCCCCCCCCCCCCCCCCCCGTAAATATAGTATTATCACACACATAAAGCCAAGAAACCACCTTAACATGAATGATAAGAGCACACAAAATTTAGTGCCTGAGAGTGCACCAGAAGCAATCTTAGCTAGGGAGTCCAGACCCCTCTAGAGATCGTGTGCTTACATACATAGAAAGAAAATTAGTCTTGCCCCCCCTCCCTTGATCTCGTACTAGCTTGGGAAACTTTCTAAATGAAGGCCTGACATGCATGCCTTTTCCACATAAACGACATCACTAACCAAAAATTATATTATACAATTGCACAATGTAGCTACAATAATGGCATAGGAAGCAAATTTTGAGTGGTCAAGTCCGTCATTGGTAAAGGGATTGTAACCACATAATACGAATATTGCTTTGTTGGGGCATGCAAGGTGCACATAGTACCAATGACCTTTACCAAAAGATCGATCAGAAAAGTGATCAGGCCATGGCCTGATCAGCCTAACTAGCTCGTATACAGCCCTGTGTTACCGTAGGTCGGGTTTTAATTGCGAATATCTATTAATTGCGAATTGCGAGTTTTTCTACATTTCGCAATTAATAGATTTGCAAACATAAACGTGCACGTAGAGTAGGGTTGGCATATTTCGGACAGCTAAGAAAAGACAGCGTTATATCACAGACAAACGAGCAGCACTAGATCGCGAGTATGCAACCACAGATAGGCCTAAACATTACCTACTAAACGAGCCCTTAACCGTGGCCCCACGTACTTCCGTTCGTGCAGGGCATGCGCACAAAGTACCGCTGGTTCCGGAGGTAGAGAACGGACAGTGTCGACCATTACCGGACGAAGGTGAAAAACAACACATAAAAAAATCGCGGCTGCGGTTATCAATATATGACACATAAATGGCATCAAATGCATCATGAACAACATCCTTCTTACATCCTGCCTTTAGATTTGAAGATTCACCCAAAAATTGTGAAATAATACATGAATACATAAAGTAATGCAATATATGCATTGTCCAGAAACTACCTCTGAAAGTTCTTTACAAAAAAAAATCCGGTTTATGCTTATAATAAGGTCAAAAAATTCTGGAAAAAATTCTAAAAATTCTTCATACATTCTAGTATGCACATACCAAATGAAAAAAACATTCATCAAAAATTGATGCCGCTGTGCAATAATAGTATAAATCTTAGATGCCATGAAAAAACAGCTTCTTGAAAAAAATACGAAAAAGTTGCAACTGTTTAGAGCAGTGTTGTGCAGCTTCTGTGTGGATGCACACCACAAGAAATGAGATATAGCTAGTACTTACATGGCCCCTACCTCATGGCGAATGGTGAAAGATTACGTAATACCATTGGCCGTATAAACGCAATTATGTGCGAGGCGTCCAGTAACTGCCTCCGTCCGATAATACCCTACCCTACTCTATACTACAGTACGGTACGGGGTCGTCCATCGCAATTATTGGATTCGCAATTTGGCCTGACTTGACTAGAACGCAATTATTAAACTACGCAATTAAAACCCGTCCTACGGTATGTGTATACACATGTGTAGCAATGTTTAGCCACAACATTTATGTATACATGTAATATGTGTGTGATTATTTGCTGTGTGTGGCGGATATTCAGTAATATTTATATGCACACTTGGTGATCTTTACCGAATTATTAATTTTGTACAGTATCCTTGTAGTTTCCATTTTAATTAAGTACAAGCCTTTTCCTCACAAACTTCTGTACACCAGAATGAGCTACATGCAGCTCACCTATAGACTTACATAAGGTTCTTTGTTTCTACCATTAGGTGTAGTGTCAGACTTTTGACAGGGTAGGTAACTCTTGGTGATCTTTACCAAATAATATTATGAATAATTGTTATACATGTACATGTAATTTCAACGACCATTACCAATTAAATGAGCAATGCATATCTGTACACCAGAATAAACTAGCTCATCTGTAGACTTATATAAGGTTTATTTTGTTCCTACAGTTAGCGAAAGAACCCAGCAGTGCTTTGATGCAGCCATGATGGAGGGTGAAGTGTCGTTACGAAATGGCAGCGCCTTACTCTTAGGGGTGGGAGGATCAGGAAAAACGCACTTCCTTGCAGCTTTCCTCAAGGAAGATCCTCCATCGATGCGAGAAAGCACTCCATGTGCGAAGAAGCCAGTGAGAACTGTAGCTCACTGTAAGGCAGGAGTGAGCGACGACCACTTTGTACGAATCACCGACGACCACTATTCCGACATGCTTGTAACAACAGCTGAGGCATTTCCACATTCACCCGATGGTGAAGATGTCGCTAAGCCTTCTACCCAAGCCGAGGCTAAGGATGACTTGAACAGTTTAGCTAGTTCTTCATCTCCTAGTCAGAAGGAAACCATGAGGCAGCCATCGTCAGCTGTCAAAGTAGAAGCTTCGCAAAGAGAGGAAACATGGTGTGTTCGTCGTGCTATGAAGAGGCAGTACCTGAGTCGAATGCAGGCAGGAGCAAACAAGAAATCAGATCTTAATGACAAAGATTTGCTTGACGTCGATGATACAGGAGGCCAGCCTATGTTTCATGAGGTCCTACCTGTGTTCATCCAAAACACCATGCTTGGCATGCTGATGGTGAAGCTCAATGAGCCCTTAGACAGCTTTCCGCTAGTCGAGTTCTACACCAGGGGAGAACGTGTTGGAGAGCCATTCGATTCACCTTTTACACACTTGGATACACTTTGCCACTGCATGAGGGTGATACGATCAACCTGTGACCGCAACACATGTCCAAAGATTGCATTTGTGGGCACGCACAAAGACCTCCAGCACGAGTGCCCACAGGAGAGCATAGAATTGAAGGAGGAAAAGCTTCGAGGCATTATACCTCAGGAGATGGAGGATAATATCATAGTTCATGGAGAGTCACTGCTGCTTGCTGTCAATGTAAAAACACCAGAGAAAGAAGATGAGAAAGTCATATCCATTTTGAGGGACAAAGCTATTCTAGAATTGCGTAAATTGAAGCCGAAAAAGGTGCCACTTCGATACATTCCCTTGGAAATGGCCTTTCAGCGAATCGCCAAGGAGCAAAGAAAATCGGTGATGAGTTATGATGAGTGCTTTGAAGTAGCAGCTACCTACAATTTCACACGAGAATCATTTGAAGTGGCACTGAAGTACCTTCATGGGCTGAAGCTAATCTTCTACTATGAAGAAGTTCTTCCTGATATTGTGTTCATCGATGCCCAGGCCATCCTTGACAAAATCACTGAGCTTGTGGTGCACAGCCTATCATTGCAAGCTAAGTCAAGTGGTAAGCTTCTTGGAGCACTCAAGAAATTTGTGAAACATGGAATTGTAACAGTCGAGATGCTCGAACAGTTCTCGTCTCATTACGTCCCTAAGCTTTTCATGAAGGAGCAGCTGATCTTGGTCCTTAAGCACCTGAGGATTATGGCTGAGGTTGGGAAAGGTGAGTATCTCATGCCCTGCCTCCTGAGGAAACAAGGCATACCACGTCTTGTGGCAGGTGCTTCATCGCTAGCTATCCCCGCTCTTCTCTTCTACTTTGGCCGAGACGGCCCCAAGCTTGGAGTTTACTGCTTTCTCCTATCTTCTCTCATCATGGAAGCCAAGTGGCAGCTTCTTGAAGTGGGTGGCTACCCTGTGCAAGTTTCTCGCAATCGAGTGCAATTTGCTCTTCCTGGAAAAACTACGGGCTGCGTGACAATAACTGATCCATTTTCCTCCTATTTTCATGTCATTGTTGAGCTTGAGCCTCCCGAGGATGCCAGCGCTGATGGAATCCAACAAATCTACAAAGAAATATGTCCATCAATCCGCGAGATAATTCTCACTGGGATACGAAAGGCATTACATAAGCTGAACTACAATAATTTGATTCCCGAAATTGCCTTTCCTTGCATAAAGCATGACGACCTTCATCCAGCTATTGTTTCAGAAAAGCTAAGACGTCTGATCTGCACCCATGACTGCCGAGTCTACAGCGAAATGACCAAGCAACATAAGCTCTGGCTTGGCCATAAAGGTACCTCTAGAGTGTGTACATGTATAATAATATTATGCTTATGTTACAAACTTGTACATAATTTATTTTGCCATATCTCCGTGCTCTGTGTTGATAAGGTTCTCTTTCAATAAGTAGTGAGATACTATTTGACATTTCACTTTCTTCTGTTGTAAATATAGGTGAACTAATTTCTGAAAATCAAGGAGCTTCTACTGACGGTACACCACCTTCACAAACTGCCATGAATATTGGTAAGCAATAATTGAATTTCAACTTTATGGTAGGATCATATGGCATATCTCTTATACAGACACTATTCCAGCCCTAAAGAATTTATCAACAATGAAGACAGCCGAAGGAAAGAAGATCAAGATCATAGAGACAGTTGCACCGAAATGGAAATCTTTGGGGTTCCAGTTGGAATTTGACGAGTTCGGTTCAAAATTGGACACGATCAAAGCCAAGAATAATAATGACCCAGAAGAATGCTGCCGTGAAATGTTCCAGCACTGGTTGAAGGGGAGTGGAGTAAGACCTTGCTCGTGGCGCAAACTCATTGAACTGCTCGAAGATTGTGATTTTGAGGTGCTGGCTGAACGGGTGAATTCTGTTTTTAGTGCAAAATAATTCCCCATGTATAATACAAGCACTGATTAGTACATTAAAATTTAATTTTATGCACAACCATGCCACTCACACAATAGCTACCTTTTTTTACAAAATTTCTATTATACGAGTGATCACCAATTTTATACCATGCTATTCTGACACATAATAAACAATGCCTGTGGACCATAATTTCATTACGTGTATTATTATACTATTCATTATGAGTACACCTAAAACTATTATTAGTTTCTGCCAATTTCTTCATTATAAATCCAGGGAGTGTATCATGAAATCTTCGCTAAGCTGGGTCTGGAGCTTTTAATCCTATAGCTGTGTCACATCCCTAGTATGTAAAAAGGGACATTTTGAACGTGTATACATGTAGGTCTAAGTGTGAAATGTTTATTTATAGCACCTGGAGTTATTAATTTTAGCCCTACTTATATTAACGCTGTTAGTGGGTGAAATTGCATGTTATGATCATGCAGTCTACACTATGATGTTAGCCCTATGTACCTACTGCATGTGGCTATCACACAATGTCATAAGACCTGACTATATATAGGAAGGTTGCCATGATTATTATGACATTGTGGTATACTATGAATACCTTAATTTGCTTGATTTCATTGGCTTCTGTATTCACTCTAGTGTGAGACCTGAGAGACATGTATTGTACCACCATCTATACAGTGTGTACATGTATGTATTCTGTCTGGCTGCTCTCCATAAAAGGAAGTGTTTGGATAATAATTAATTATTACTATTAAGTGGAGATGTCCAGTATAATTACGTTTGCATGAGTATGTTTCAACTCGGCTGCAGTCCTTTATTGACCTACACATCAATCAGTCAGCATAAAATTTTTATTACTGTTATGCTAATAATAGTCAAAATCCATAGCATTAATATAACTGCCACAGGATGTGTATATATAACAGCCAAGAGAAGCACACTAATGACCATATAAAGTACTCATTCTGGAGCTTCCTTTGTGATCCCTTGAATCATGACCCTGCTTCTGTTTCTGGTGTTTCAGTTCTTGTCCAAGCATAGCTTCAATGCTATAGTGAATGCTAATAACTGATCACCTGTAACTAAGCTATTAAATTTGTACTGACTGCAACATGACCAGTAAAATTTGACCAGTATGAGATCAGCAGAGTAGTATGCCCTGGTCCTTGACTAGTATCGGGAATTATTATGCCCATGTCCCATAATTATTGTGGGTAATCATGCTTGGCTATGCATGGCTATTATACTTCTACCTTACATACATACACACACACACACACACACACACACACGCGCGCACGCATTAAATCCAAGTTTCTAATTCATTGTAATGTTTGCTATTTGTATAATGATAATAATAATATTATTATAGTATTATAATACTCATGTATATTATAATACACAAATAGCAAACATTACAAGGAATTAGAAACTTGGATTTGTGTGTGTGTATGTTTTCAAGTTGTTAAAATTTAAAAATAGCATGGCCCGATGCCCAACCCCAGCAAAGCAGATAAGGACACATACAAAAATTACAATGCATGCATGATGAGAAAAAGATTTAGTATGAGTATATTTGACAGTATGTGTATTTATATAATTATTAGAGTCTTCCGGTCATCAGAGGAGAACCCAGTCTGATCCTCACCGGCCACGAGGGTTTCAGTCCCATTAATCTCCCGACCCACGGTCAGCTACAGAAAGGGCGGGACCACTCCCCTACGAGTAGTCCGGTAGCATATTCTTGGTACCCTTTGGCTTTCTCGAATCTTCTTCTTGTCATGTGACAAATTTCCTTTATGTGTGTCACGTGCCTATTTAGTGCGCTTGTAACTGGCTGCGCATACTTCTTATCGATTTTAGATATTAGTATGTATAAGCAATACCAGCGTGCAGTAATTTAAAATTGCTAGAAACTTTTATTAGACTACAGTAAGTTGCTATTATGCTGATATGTTTTCATTGGACCCCTCATTATTCCTTTTTATATATAGTTGTATCTAGAGTTTAGCCCGATTCAACTGGATTTTAGTGACTCACCCTCCTTATGGCTATAGGACTGCATGTGGCTCTAGCTCTGTTACCATGTGCTTAGGCTATTGCTATTGGGCCATGTAATTTTAATGATATCCTATGTTTGGGTCACTTGCTAATTCTGTGGGATGTAATACTATAATTAACTGGTATGATTGCTGTGTAGCTATAATTATGTATTTATTCAGTACATGTATGTATGGATGTGTGCATCTGTTTGTGCATATGCATGTGTGTTAATAATTATTGTGTATGACACTGTTTTGCGTTCTAATGCTTACAGTGGGTCATGACAACACTCCTAAGTGCTGTGTATGCTGTGTATGACACTGTTTTGCGTTCTAATGCTTACAGTGGGTCATGACAGCTTAACGTGTGTGTGTGTGTGTGTGTGTGTGTGTGTGTGTGTGTGTGTGTGTGTGTGTGTATGGCGGGACAAACTGAATTCACAGTCTATTGTCACCACCCGCATTGATTTTCAGATTTTCCCAAATTTTTCAGATTTCAGATGCAATACAGTAAATATACAGTGCTTTTGAGCCCCACCTCTCGATTGCTCTAATTAGTGGGCGAGGCCTAGGTAAACTCGAGCTTGAGCATCAGCTATTTAGCTCTCTTTGTTAGTTTGAAATCTGAATAATGACCAACCGCCCGCATGCAAAATCGAAAACTTCGTGACGATTAACTGTGAATGTAGTTTGTCTCGCCTTGAGATGGCTGCATGCTATACAGCTTGACCACTAGCTACTATATTAAGGTTAATGATATTCACAACCTAATCTTCATGTGGATATGGGGGCGTGTCATCATTACCTGGCTTATGCACGAATTGAACATGCTTTTGAGATATATGTGATACTTGTAAATATTTTACTGTGAGATCCTGCAGCTGAGGAAAGAAAGTAAATACAATGTCGTAGTTAACGCCGAGTACTAGAAAACGGTAAGGGGTTGTTCGTACAAAATCACAACTTGAGACCTAGAAGTGAGCTAAACACAACACAACTGAGTGTGGAGTGCGAGTACGCATTTGGTAACCTATGTAACTTCTGTAACCGGTTACATTATCGATCAAGTACACACTAGGTGACCCTATATTAAGCACCATATGATTATAGTAACAGCTGCTATCTGGATTGCATTAGTGCTATGGACTGATAATCCCTTTGGGGTCTATAAGCCCTTGATGATATACATGTACATCCCCCGGCATCATTAAGTAAAAATTGAAAGCAAACAAAATTATGATAGGTTTAGCTACTTACAACTGCAGCTTCAGTCTCCCAGGATGCTCAGCTTTAATTTCAGCTCCGTCAGCATCAGTCAATCCAAGTCTCTCAGAAAGAGCCAGGCCCTTCCCACTCGTGCATTCCATCAGCTATCATTCCAACGTGTCGTGGAGCCCCATCGCTTCCAGCATCAAGCACCTGGTTATACTGGTATATATCCATGCTTTCTTATACTGTTAAGTCAATCTTCAGACTCGTCTTCAGAGGAGGGGCTGGGCGCGAGACTGGGTCCTATATAGACGTCTAGCTCGAGGAGGGTCTGGCGCGCGAGATCTCTGTAGACCGTCCATACAGACGTCACATGTCGTGTATGTACACAGCCCCTCCCCTCCCAGGTATAGTGCAACACGCAGTACGATCAGTGGTGTATGGTGTGTATGTGACATGGCTCAGGATAATCCATTGCCATAGCATTTACACCTTTTGATGGGTGTGGCTCGTAGCACAATGGAGGAGCTGGCAACATTGAACGGCCGAGAGGGTGAGATAAACATTAAAAGCCGGGGGGCGCGCCGTGTGCTGTATAGCTGAACTCATTAATCCGATTTTTGTCAGTGCATAGTGTTCACATAAATTATACTGATTCATGGAGACTGAACTGTGAGGGGGTTGTGGGTGCATGGCTGTGTACGGTAGCTAGACCTTGTGAATAAGTATTGTTATTGTCCAGCCCTACTGCTCACTATTGATAACGTGTATGAGGCAGTGAAGACAGTGAGGCTAAGCTGGAGAGAGCTGGCCAGGTGGCTGATGAAGTGGTATGATCCTTATGTTGAGGATCAAAAGAAGCTAGATGCCATTGAGCGTGAGAATGTCTCGGAAGAGGCTCGTTTGCAAGCTGTGGTGGCAGCATTTCTCCGGGGGAAGGTCCCTTCCAACCCTCATGGAGGATGCTGATCCATCGATTGCACAAAGCAGGAGAGACTGACGTGGCTGAAGAAATCAAGACCAATGCAGAACCACACCAAGGTGAGTGGGTCTCGGTGTGGAGAGAGAGATGATGATTAAGCTTATAATATGTACATAATGTATGCACTCCAGCTTTAATTTATTGGGATCAGATTGTTATGTGCCTGTGAGAACATAATTATACATGTGAGAATTAATGTGTGTGACTGTGCAGTGTATGTGTATGTAGCTATGTGTATATGTGTGCGACTGGGTGACTCATGTAAATGTATGAAATCGTATGATTGTGTGACTGTGTGTGTGGTATGTGTGTACAGTACCTGAAGAATTGTTTTGATTGTACATGACAGTATACGTACCAGTACACCTAGTAAATTGAGAAGCATAATCAAAATTAATAGTTTTGCTTGTAACAATGCACTTACAAATGCCTACGTTAGACACAATGATCTAATGTCAAGGGATATCGATAATAATATTATTATCATTACAAACATTCTTAGCACTGGCCATGGTCAAGTATTACTGCATGCACTAACTCTGTCCCCCCCCCCCCCCCCCCCCCCCCAGACCCCACTATGACAGTGGATAATGTCACTCAAATACTGAACAAGACACCAGGAGACAAATGGGAGGAGGTGATGTGTGGAGATGGACTTGGTATTCCCCGGCCACTGCGTGCAGAGATCCAGAGGAGATACTCCACTGACACAGAGAAGAACCATGCTTGTGTAGACTACTATGTAAACTGCCATCCTGAGGCTGGGTGGAAAGATCTTACCATGGGACTGTACAAGACAAAGGAATTTGCCTTAGCAAGGGAAACCAAGTCATTTATGTCAACTGGTAAAAATATAATACTATCACCATTATAATCGCACAGCCACTGATACTGTGTTCATAGAAATTTTTGCCAGGAGAAAATTTTTCCAATTTCGCCACCTACTCTCATTGGCACAAAATTTAACTAATTTTTTGTCCTATATTAAAGATGGCATACACATTGGAGACAATTAATAATTATTTTTTGCAGTTGGGATTGGAGAAATATTTTATCCAGCAAAAATTTTCATATATATGGTATAAATAATATTATACTACTGACATGCTCGTATGATGAAGCTACTGGTACGACTACTGTGTTCGTTAATTAGCATTAGCCATCTAATTTTCCGTGCACCATACATACTAATATGAGGTTGTGTGATTTAGTGTGAGGCCTAGACTAGTAGTGATTTTGTCCACCCTCTTCCCCCCAGACCCCACTCTAACAGTGGATAACGTCAGTCGTGTCATGGAGAAGGTCGAGCCAACAGTGAAGGCACAGGTGTGGAAGAATGCTAGTTATGCTCCAATGGAGGTGAAGAAGATGGAGGAGTTGTGCATATCTGGGAAGGAGGATGAATGTGCTGACTTATATGTTAACTGCAATCCACATTCTTCATGGGAATATCTTGCCAGGTCACTATACCGTCATCACCAGGTGGCTGCAGTTGAGGAAGTGAGGTCATATCTCCCTCCTAGAGGTGAGTCTTGCTTTACATGAGTTGCTATGGTAACCTAATAATGGTACATATAGGCAACCTGAAAAGAATTGAGGGGGGGGGGGAATAAGTAAATCAAGGGTACTTCAACAATAATTGTTACCCCGTGCGCATGTGCAAGGGGTAAAGCAATTGGTTTGTCTGTCTGTCGTCGTTGTTGTCGGCACGAAAACCGCAAGATCTCTTGTTCTAGGCATCTGTGCAAGCTGTAAGCACAACCAATCAGTAGATATCGGTGAAAAACTGGTTTGTACGTGCTTCAAATTGCTCAAAAAGGCTTATACTAGAGCTACAAATCGTGCATTTTCTGTTCAGCATGCCTGTGGTTTATTGACCACACTCACTCTTTTAGCATAATAGTATGCTAATGTGACTGCCTGCGCATGCTCTAGTTCAATGTTGGAAAGGGTCATCAAGTTTGTACATTATTCAATGAAAGCAAAACAATCATGGCATACTAGAGCTCTGTAGAGCACATATACCCTGCGCGCTCTGTAGCCACTGTAGCATATTATAGTATTGCATATGCCATAGCCTCCTCCTGCAGCCTGGGCACGAGGCTAAGTATTACAACAATCTGCGGCAGTTTTATGACATTAAAATTAATTTTGTCCTTGCGCAGACCTCACTATAACTACTGAGAAACTAATGGGATTGTTTGGACTACTGAACCCTGAGGAGGTAGATGAGCTTGGTGATGAAAAGCATCTAGAACTACCACAATCTGAGATAGCCAGAATACAGAAGGACTACCAGAGCCCCGCCCAGAGGAAAGAGGCCTACCTAGACCTCTATGTCCATCAACATCCTTGCCCCACTTGGAGTGATGTTGCTGGGATACTCCGCAATTGTGCCAAACTTCGCCAACAGGCTGACTTGGTGGAAAATACTTATGTCAAAGGTACACACATATCAATATCAACACTGCATGAGTTACAATAGGAAGCAGCCACCCTGTCATTGCCGAGTGTTCTGTGATACTGACCATACTCAGTTACCGTTAATAAGTGCATGTGCTTATCACTCTCGGTGGTAAGGAAACATGCACCTATATATTAGACAATGTGTGCTTAATAGAGAGTGAAGTTTTGGCCCCACCCACTGAATGCAAAAGTAGGATATCTCCAAAGTTTATGGCAGCAAGAGCTTATAGACTCCTGTAGCAATGTTTGTAAACCAAGCCTTAGCCACCACATTAATTTTATGATTGGATGTGTATACATATATGTGTGTGATTATTTGCTGTGTGTGATATCGGATGTTCAATATTATTTCCATTTTAATTGTAGCATAGGTAGCTATAGCTATCTATACAGCCAGTATGGCCATGGCCGCACCACATTTTGGGCCCAGATCTTGGCAGAGTGTTTTGGTTTGTTACACTACTAACTTGCCTACATAAATCAGCTCGCAGTCAGACTGACTTACAGTACTCAATTCAGAATACCGTAAACCGTGAATATTTCATGTCTAAAATATTTCATGCGATAATTTTTCACGTTAGCTAAATAATTTTCGGACAAACAATCCTGTACCGCATTGTTGTTAATATTACGCATGTATTTCGTGCGTTTAATTTTCGCACAAGCCATGCTGTCCAAAAATTTTTAACATCGAAATATTCGCGATTTACAGTAATACAGTAATCACAGGGTTAATGTTTAAATTTTAACCTCTTTATTTCTAATTCTCTGAATATGTAGTACATGCAGCTACAAGCATCTAGTTCGATATCATAATATTATTATTATAGCGGTAGTTTCTGATGTTACTGTTTTACAGTATATAAATTTTTGACTCTTGGAAAGGTTTATTTTTACCTGATAGTGACTATCAAAATAATAAAGAGAGCCATATATACCACGTCAGATTTCCTAGGTACGTCACTGATACATGTAAGTGCAAACCTCATTGAAGTCTTTTCCTCACCAGAATGAGCTACATGCAGCTCACCTGTAGACTTATATAAGATTCTTTGTTTTGTTCTGTTTCTATGGTTAGGATGTGTCTATATTATTATAATAATATGCTGTGTACATGTATGTATGTATTGTCAGATTGTGTACGTGTGGGTAAGACTTGGTGATCTTTACCGAATGATACAAAATTAATTATACATGTAATTTCAACTACCATTACCAATTTGATGACAATAGTGTATCTGTAGACTTACATAAGGTTCCTTGTTTTATTTTGTTCCTACAGTTAGCGAAAGAACCCAGCAGTGCTTTGATGCAGCCATGATGGAGGGTGAAGTGTCGTTACGAAATGGCAGCGCCTTACTCTTAGGGGTGGGAGGATCAGGAAAAACACACTTCCTTGCAGCTTTCCTCAAGGAAGATCCTCCATCGATGCGAGAAAGCACTCCATGTGCGAAGAAACCAGTGAGAGCTGTAGCTCACTGTAAAGCAGGAGTGAGCAATGACCACTTTGTACGAATCACCGACGACCACTATTCCGATATGCTTGTAACAACAGCTGAGGCATTTCCACCATCAACAGATGGTGAAGCTGTTGCTAAGCTTTCTACTCAAGTTGAGGCTAAGGATGACTTGAACAGTATAGCTAGTTCTTCATCTCCTAGTCAGAAGGAAACCACGAGGCAGCCATCGTCAGCTGTCAAAGTAGAAGTTTCACAAAGAGAGGAAACATGGTGTGTTCGTCATGCTATGAAGAGGCAGTACCTGAGTCGAATACAGGCAGGAGCAAAAAGGAAATCAGATCTTAATGACAAAGATTTGCTTGACATCGATGATACAGGAGGCCAGCCTATGTTTCACGAGGTCCTACCTGTGTTCATCCAAAACACCATGCTTGGCGTGCTGATAGTGAAGCTCAATGAGCCCTTAGACAGCTTTCCGCAAGTTGAGTTCTACACCAGGGGAGAACGCGTTGGAGAGCCATTCGATTCGCCTTTTACACACTTGGATACGCTTCGCCACTGCATGAGGGTGATACGATCAACCTGTGACCGCAATACATGTCCAAAGATTGCATTTGTGGGCACGCACAAAGACCTCCAGCATGAATGCCCACAGGAGAGCATAGAAATGAAGGAGGAAAAGCTTCGAGGCATTATACCTCAGGAGATGGAGGATAATATCATCGTCCGTGGAGAGTCACTACTGCTTGCTGTCAACGTAAAAACACCAGGGAAAGAAGATGAGAAAGTCATATCCATTTTGCGGGAGAAAGCAATCACAGAGTTGCGTAAATTAAAGTCCAAAAAGATGCCACTTCGATACATTCCCTTGGAAATGGCCTTTCAGCGAATCGCCAAGGAGCAACGAAAATCAGTGATGAGTAAAGAAGAGTGCTTTGAAGTAGCAGCTACCTACAATTTCAATCGAGAATCATTCGAAGCAGCACTGAAGTACCTCCATGGACTAAAGCTAATCTTCTACTATGAAGAAGTTCTTCCTGATATTGTATTCATCGATGCCCAGGCCATCCTCGACAAAATCACTGAGCTTGTGGTGCATAGCCTATCATGTAAGTCAAGTGGTAAGCTTCTTGGAGCACTCAAGAAATTTGTGAAACGTGGAATCGTGACGGCAGAGATACTCGAAAAGTTCTCGTCTCATTATATCCCTAAGCTTTTCATGAAGGAGCAGCTGATCTTGGTCCACAAGCACCTGAGGATCATGGCAGAGGTTGGGAAAGGTGAATATCTCATGCCCTGCCTCTTAAGAAAACAAGACATACCACGTCTTGTGGCAAATGCTTCATCGCTAGTCTTCCCCGCTCTTCTCTTCTACTTTGGTCGAGACGGCCCTAAGCTTGGAGTTTACTGCTTTCTCCTTGCTTCTCTCATCACTGAAGCCAAGTGGCAGCTTCTTGAAGAGGATGGCTACCCTGTGCAAGTTTCTCGCAACAGTGCTCAATTCACCGTCCCAGGAAAGAATCCGGGATACATCACAATCACAGATTCCTTCTCTTCATACCTTCATGTCAGCATCGACTTCCCTGCCACTGTCAGTCGAGAAAGAGCTCAAGAGATCTGTGAAGAAGTTTGTCCAACTATTCGTGAAACAGTTCTCTCTGGAATTCGCAAAGTATCTCGGAGACTGAACTACAACAATTCGATTCCCTCCGTTGCATTCCCATGCTCAGGACACATGGACACACCCCTGCATCCTGCCACCATCTCTGACAGTGGAAAGCTGTTAACCTGCACCACTCACCCTGCTACCGTGTGCAGCGAGGTGACTGAATTGCATAAGATTTGGATGGGGAATGGATTGTTGAAAGGTGAAAGTGACAAAGGTTAGAAATGGCAATAGAGCATAGCTACACTATACAGCTCACCGTAAAACCTCACAGACTTGGCCTTATAAGACCCTCTTTCCCTCTTTAGCTCAACTTCCCACATTAACAGTTTTTCTTGCATATAAGTCCCCTTCTAGTATCATGTTCCTATGCATAAACCCCCTTCCTTATTTTGCTTAGTGCTAGCATGCACAGATTAAGAGAGGGCATATGGGAAGTATTGATGGCATGCTCTATGTAATAATAATAATAATAATATTATTATTATAGTATTACTATACTGTATTCATCACTAGGAGAAGCAAGGTCTAAAGATCAGGAAACTTGTACTGATGATCCTGCACTATCACCCCTACAAACTGCAACCATTGGTAAGAAGTTGCAGTTGAAATAATTTTATGGTAGGATTTCATGGCATCTATCTCTTGTACAGACGCTACTCCAACCCTAAAGAATTTATCAACAATGAAGACAGCCGAAGGAAAGAAGATCAAGATCATAGAGACAGTTGCACCAAAATGGAAATCTTTGGGGTTCCAGTTGGAATTTGATGAGTTCGGTTCAAAGTTGGACACGATCAAAGCCAAGAATAACAATGACCCAGAAGAATGCTGCTGTGAGATGTTTCAACACTGGTTGAGGGGGAGTGGAGTAAGACCTTGCTCGTGGCGCAAACTCATTGAACTGCTCAAAGACTGTGACTTTGAGGTTCTGGCTGGACAGGTGAATTCTGTTTTTAGTGCAAAATAGTTCCCATGTACCGTGCTATATCTCTGACTAATGTATCAAAATTTATTCACAACCTTGCCTCTCACTGAAGCACGAAGTACCTTTTCACGAGTGCTTATTGATTTTGTACCATGCTGTGTATTCATGTCACCTAATAAAAATGCATGCAGATCACATTTTCATTCACAATATTTTGAAGTTTGCAATAAATTTATAACATGGTGTAGTAATAATTAAAGTATTGTCGACATCCTTCAATACAAATGCAGGAATTGTGTTCATGTGGCTATAATTATTATTATATAGTTTGTAGCTTGTGACTCCAGGATCTGTGACCTGCCACAGCAATTGAGCTAAGGGTACACGGAATCCTGCATGTCTTGATTGCGATCACCTTTTGACTATTGGCCCAGGGAGTTGATGGTTGATGTTCTATATCAAGCAGCTTACCATACTCATCCACAATAATAGCTATAATAGCTAGTACGTGACCAACAAGAGGTAACATTTCTATATAGTATATATACAATATCATGTATTGAAAGTATCTGGCCAAGAATTATTGATCCCTATAGTATAATTATTATCATCCCAATCGAATCAGAATTAACATAAATTAAATGTGCCAGTAATTAATGGATGGAACATGAACATGCAGTGGCTACTCAGATCATTGCAGTCTTCAAATTACAAGTGCCATGAACTGTTGCTTGAGATGGTTTGCAATTGGCTATAATGCATCAAAATTAATTTTCTAAAAAGTATGTTTCCAAGTCAGCCATAATAATACAATTATATAATAATAATATGGGGATAAAGGGGAAAATAGGCAAACATGTGAGATTAAAGTTAAAATTTTAATAATTATGGACACTGAAATATATACACAATTGATTGAATTGTCAAAATAGCTATTATTAATAATTATTAAAATACATAATAACTATTCATGATGAACATTCGGAATCTTTGTAATAGGCAAATTGACTATAACCTCCACCAACTGACTTTATAATGGAGATTCCTTTACCAATGAGTTGATCTTTATTCATCAGCAATTGTTCATTGACAGGATCTACAGTTATCACTTTAAGAGAAGAACACCTTAGCAATGCTTCTGTGAGACCATCAATAGAAGGTGGAAACTCAACCCATCTAACGTTAAGTTCACTTAATGTTGAATTCTCTGAAAGCATGCTGAGGAATTCATTAAATGTGTCAAGTCTAATGACATTGTCACTGATATCAAGCTTCTGTAGTACATTATTTTGTTTCAATCCTTCAAAAAGCTTAACTCCAAACCAATCACTAAATGGATAAAACTCGGACACTATCAATGTTTTGAGTGATGAATTTTTTGACAAGATAGTTGTAGACTTAATTTGATCATGTGGTACACTGCTTAATTGTTCATACTGTATCCAGTTTGAAGACAGATTCAATTCTACTAAGGCACACTTATTGCTTTCTAAGACACTAAAGATACTTAGCACTCCTAGGCCACAGATATTGTTGCTGCTTAAATCCAATTTCTCTAGGTGCTTATTCTCTTCTAAACCTTTTGTGAGTAAAACACAAACACCATCAGGTATATTACACGAGGATATGTTTACTATGACTAGATTTCAATAACTGCTGGATGGCCAATCCTGTTGTTGGTGTTTCCACTGAGCTTTCAGCAATATCCAAATCTTCTAATGCTGGACAATCCTTCAATAAGTGAATAATGTTAGCAAATAGTGCTTCTTCTTTAATTGAAAGTGTCAGAACCTTTAATGTGTTATAGATGTTTAAAACAGAAGAAAAATCTATAAATAATGGATGGCATAAGCCCAAATTCAATATTTGTAAAGCACTATTACAACCTTTCCACTCTATATCTAGAGCATCAGCTGAGGTGTGCTTTGACACTTTAATTGGTGTTAGATCATTACCAGATAAGTTAAGAGATTGCAATGTATTATTTTTCATTAGTGATGAGAGAATTAATGTTGCACCACAACTAGTGATGTCATTATGTTGCAAATCAAGAACCTTTAGACATTTGTTGGATGTTAGCCCCATTGCAATGTGCTCACAGTCATAATCATTTATGTGACAATAATCTAGTTTGAGTATCTCTAATATACTTGTTGATGACTTCAGAAGATTTTGATCAAGGATGATTTTATTCCGGGTCAGAATTAATTTCGATATGACACCGTCCGTAGTTGCTGCAAATAAAGTGATGAAATCAATATCTGGTATGGTATAAGAGGCTGAATCAATACTGAGATCAAGTTCTTTGCAACATAAAAGTGATGGAGATATTTGTCTTTTGGATTCACTCTGGTTGATGCACAAAAAAGTTTACATAATAGTGCCTTATCACCTGTGAACTCGGTAACAAAGGGCTGCTCACTTCCGAGCCTTTTCAGGCAGCATCCTTCAATAATTTGTACACAGGTTAGGGAACTATTACACACAGATGTGAAAAGGTGAGCAAGAGTATCAACTGACAATAGTGTAGCACTAAATTGCAGTGTTTGTAGTGTGTCATTTTTACTCAGTCCTTCAGCTATAGCATTAGCCATTTCATCCTGGAAATGGCCATCGAAACAGACAAGCTTAAGTGTTTGATTGGATGATATTAATCTTTTGTACATGCGTGATAACATTGGATATGTAGAGCACTTATCATCATGAGATAAGTGCAGTTGATTTAGATTTGTAAATGGCCATGGCTCAATCATAATAGAAAATAATGCAAAACTTTGAACTGTGATGTCAAGATGTAATTCTTGTAAAGTTGTGACGAGATTTTCGGCAACAGTGAATTTCCCAGGATCAACCTTTGCTGCATTTAAAAACATTTGGAATATTCTTTTCATTAAACCATCATTTATGTGCTTATTTACCGATATGCACAAACCAGATCTGCAATATTTGGTAAGAACATGAAGCAAGAACAGTATGCACCAACTTTGAAGAAGTTCCACGTTAGGGGGCAGCTGCCAAACTTGACACTGTTTTTTGGTCAAAAGACTAACATGCATTAACGATTCTTTCCTTTGTATGATGCAAAAGTTAGTAACTTCCAAAGTGAGCAAATGTTTGCTGTGCATGAAAGAACACAGTAAGTCTTCAAATTCATGAAAGCTGTAATCTTTTGTGGTGAAATTGACAGAAAGGGCGATAAGGGAACACTTTGGTATAGCTTTTGCTAATATTGCAGCAGCCTTATCATCAACAATACCAGTTAAATTTAATGTTTTGATAGTTGTATTCCTTTCAAGCATCCCTCTTAGTGTGTGGTGCATATTTAGTTCTTGATTATGAGGCAGGGCATATATACAGAATGATACATCCAGATTGATCACTGAAGTATTCTCTTGTAGTTCTTCAAATAAAGATGCCAGCTGTTTATAGGTTAGACGTGTCCCGCTAAGATCAAAGCTCTGTAAATATTTTAACATTAATCCACCCACAGAAGTAACATAAGCGTTGCACATTATCTTGTTAAGTAAACAGAAGATGAAAAGCATTGAATTTTTGTCAGTTATTGGCATTATTTTCCACGAACCATCCCTTGGTAAGTCTTCAGCGTTAATAGGAATGTCATAAAGATCAATCTGTAAGAGCCTTTGCAGAGAAATTTGATTATTGATGCATATTGTATGCATTGCTGGACTTACTAAACTCATTTTAAAGAGGTTTTGAACAAAACTGCTATTAGATATGTGACACTCTCTGATGTACAATTTAGATAAACTAGAATTCTGAGCTAATCCCACAATCAAGTGTGATGCAATGACATCGTTTGTCAGATTTACAATTGTTAGCTTCTTCAGAGATTTACAGCTCCTTAACATTCTTTCTATAGCATTTCCACATTCTTGAGGATTATCAATGTCTACATTAAATGTTAAATCAAGCACTTGTACGATATAGTCTCCTTTTGCCATTGATCTCAGTATTAGTAGTGCTAATTTAGTATTAACATCAGGAAATTTCAAAGGAATACTTTTTTCATTCTTGTCAATAATAGTAGCAATTTCAATCCCTATAGTACTTAAAAGTTTGTTCAAATCTGTTGACTGTATTTTTACTACCTCTAGCTTCCACTGAGCACCTTCTTTGTCTCTGAAAAACAAAAATTCATTGATGAATTCCAGTTTGATAATGCTTCTTGCCTCAAATATCATTTTGATATTGCCGACAGTTAGAGTCCTGGGATGTAACGCTAGATGAGTTAGAGTATTATTTCCATCTAAACCAGCAGCTAAATTGCTGATCACTTTACTAGTTACTGGATTGCACAATTTTAATGTTTGCATCGATTTGATTCTGCTTAGGCTTAAGTTAATGGTATCAGAATCAAGCACAATCATCTCATTGGGAGTACTCTTTGTAGAGAATGAAAGTTCAAACTCTCTAGGGTAGTCACCATTGTCAATATCACTATTAAAACAATTAAGCACTCTGTTTAAATTTATAGATGATAAGTGAACTTCATGTGGTTTATAAAATAGTGAAGGCATTTGTTTTATCGAAATATCCATTGAGTCAACGTCAGAAATACGTCGTATAAAGTATATGACATCATCGACAACTTTAACAGTAAGAGGAGAATGGCTGAGAGACAAAAGCAGACTACGAAGAGCATCATCACTTACGCCAGAAATGGTGATAATTATCGTATGCACATTTTGATTACGTGCCATTCCTCTTGCTATACACGTTAGCACTGTATCGTTCATAGAACTACAAAAATTCAAAGTGTTAATAGTCTTATTGCACATTAGCATCTGTTCAAGAGCCCGATTACCAAAATCTCCAAGATTTTGATTATTAAAATTTATGGAAAGGTCAAGTGATGTGACACGACTGGAACTTTTTTGTAAAAAAGAGAACAGTGAAATTGCTAGAGGAGCTTCAAGGTAAGTGCATACAACCTGTTCAGAATCTGCGGATGTCTTTATCATCTCCATACAGTACAACTTATATAATAAACGAGAAATAAATCTTAATTGATATAAGTTGGTTTCATTAAATGTTTCCATTAGACCAGTAATTGAATTGCTGCTTAGGTGGGATATTTCAACACTAAGGACTTTAACGGAATTCTGTCTCCTAGACTTTAGGCCAATCATTATTCTTGCAGCTACAGTATCACTTACAATTCCATGTAGTTCTAAATTCTTTAGCGAGAAATTCTTTCCTATTATCTGTTCTAAAGCATTCCCTAGAACTTCACTGTTACACTGCAAATCACTATCAATATTCAAACACAGCGTGTTTAATGTGCTGCAACTTTCAAGAGAGCTGATCACACCAATCATTGGTTGAAAGCAAAGATGAATGTTTAAAATAGTTGGTACAGATATTATATTACTTGAAACAATTACTTCATCAATAATATTACTCAAATGAGCCTGAAAGCAATTCTGAATGAATTTTATCGCTTCAACGATTGAACTCTTTAGTTCCACTTTCCAACCACTATCAGTGCGTATGAATGACAAAAGATCTGAATGACTTATTCTCACTAAATGGGTATTTGATTCTGTAAGCAAGGTTCTGAGCATCAAAGGATTGCATTGTGAAAAATCTAGAGTTAGATCTTGCAAGGTTTTGTTTCCATTTAATCTTACCACTATCCCTGATATTGAACCACTCTCAATAGCACCACTGTTTAAGTTTAAACTAACCAGATGGTTACTAGCAGCAAAAATTCTCTGCAATGCTTGTCCATCATTAGAACCATCAGTGAAGATACAATTACCCGATAAATTTAGCTCATGAATATTATTGTATTGAAGGGAATCCAAGAGAATATTTGCCCCCTCACTGGTAATTTGGTTATCACTTATATCAAGAAAATTCAGAGAACGGTTAGTATTCATTGCTAATCCAATAAATTGGCAAATAAAGTTGGAAATATTGCATGCTTGAATATCCAATCGTCTTATTGCTTTGCTGCTTTCCAAGTACATCTTTAAGGCTTGTCCAAGATCCTCGGAACTGGATGAAAACTGAGTAAAAGACATGTTAAGATCTTCAAGCATAGGTAATATTTGTAAAGCTTGAAAGAGAGTTGTCATCCCAGAATCACTGATAAAATTAGCACTGAGATCTAGTTGTGTTAGTTGAGATGTAACAGCTAGCCCACTTGCAATTGATCTACATCCATCATCTGAAATGTTGCATCCACTCAACACCAATTGTTTTAGAGTAGTTATATTCAGTAGGAAATGCTCACAGATCCTTGATAAGATACAGCCTTGACTAGTTGATAATAGAGCATTACCTGTGGGACACTGAAGTATGTGTACACTCTCACAACAGATATCAAACAGTAATGGTGACCCATCGTATAAACAGCCAAATTCCATAAGTGTTTTACTAGTATGCCAAAGTTTGTTATTAGATGTGGAGTTATTTGTTAACACCACCAGCAGCTGTGACCATAGCAAAGAGTCAATTATCTCGATGTTCCATCCAGAATTTCTGTAATGACTTACAGTAAATATACCTGTCACAGTCAAACTATATAAGCTATGACACTCTAACAGGGGAGCCAATTTACTCAGTGTTCTAATCTTTAGTGATTCCGCATCCACATAAAGATGTCTTGGAACTTGATTGTTTTCTAATCCTGTAATTAATGCTGAAGCAATATCATTATTAAGGGAACCAGAAAACTTCAGTACTTTAAGAGACACGTTCTTACTTATAAATATTTCAATTGCTTCACACAAATCTTTGTCATTACTTCTTGCTATAATATTTCGGTTTTCTGTAAGATCTAGTTCTTGCAGAGTATGATTAGTAGCTAAACGTCTGAAAAGCCTGGTTATCAAGCTAATATCACATCTGGAATGCAATTTCAACTTTGAGCAGGATAATAAAATAGATTCTGCAGCACGACTGCATAATTGCTGGATTATGCAGATATCAGATACTGAACATATGATCCTAGGGAG
This sequence comes from Cliona cf. orientalis, assembly GCA_963930775.1. NCBI lineage: Eukaryota > Metazoa > Porifera > Demospongiae > Clionaida > Clionaidae > Cliona > Cliona cf. orientalis. The sequence continues at coordinate 2,850,433 of OZ005696.1, forward strand.
CAATGGAAACTCCCTTGGTGAGTAAAATGGAGAGTTTTTATCTGTTGACAGTGCTAAATACCAGTCTGAATTAGTGCTATGTCGACATATTGCAGGAAACTCGTACACGCACATATTTAATAAACTCCTACTGGACTCGATTCCCTGAAGCAGTTTAGCTAAGTAAGAACAATCATTGCCTAAGAAAGTTTCCAGGTCATGGTCAATCATTAAAATTGTCACTGTTTTTAGAGACTTAGCTGACTTTAATCCATTTGACAGGTTTTCAGTTAAGGCAGTGTCACTACCATACAAAGACAAGTCTGATAATGAATTGCTACTTTCTAATATTTTTTCAAGTTGTTGACCTAGAGTGACTCTGTTACCAGTATCTTTCTTCATTTTTAGTGTAAGTACTGCTAATTTTGGTAGCAAAGATTGTTGTACTGTCTGAGAAAGAACAGCCATTGCACTGTGATCAACATTATTAAGTTCAATACGTGTAATATTGTGAAATGGAATGCTTATTTGGGGCTGATACTGTTGAACAGTGCAAAGACCACAAAATAATTTGGATGATCTGCATAACTGTTTATAACTCCGTATTGCTGACTTTTGTTTTAACTTAGCCAGCATATTGACCACGTTAAACCAGAAATCATTAACTGTACCATTTCGATGAAATTTAACATCAGCAAATGTAATGTCTGTTAGTGGACTATCATCCTGCACCATTAACATGAAGAATTTTTGGATAGTATCAAAACTAAGCTGCTGTTCACTTAACTCAATTGATTGAAGGTTGAATTTACACCTTAAAGCAGTAGCTATAGTCAAAGCAACTTCATCACTGATTGAATTTTTCACATTAAGGATTTGAAGATTTGATAGTAATGCTTGTTTGGCGGCTTCACATAGTCGTTTAGTACAGTTAGGATCTGCTATACTGTCAGCAATAATTTGTTCATTATCAGAGAGATCAAGCTCTTGGATAGTTCTCATATGTTTGAATATGCTCTCTGCTTCACTAGCTGTGAGGCCACTCTAACTAACATTTAAATACTTTATTGAACAACTTGGCTCACTCAATCCCTTAGCCGCATAATTCCAAGTACCTTGAGGAAGCTTACATTGTGTCATGATTAACTTTTCTAGACATAAGCAATTCATTAGCAGTCCCTTGAGAGCAATACCGATATCTTTTGCGCTTTGAAAGTTGTCGATACTGGACAATCTGACATAATGATGAGATAGATCCAAAAATGTTAGACTGGATTTGGCATTGTTTGCTAGTGTATTAAATGTTCTTTCAAACTGAAAAATAGCTAGGCCATACTCTTCAAGTTTAAACGACACAATGCAAAATTGTCCAGGGTCTCTATCAAGGTGGATACGCTGTAAATGAGGCCAAAAGCTGTACTCATGACTAACAACTAACTCCCAACCACATTCATCTTTTCTACTAAATGAACAAAGTTGGTCCACATTAAAACTTTGAAGTCCGCAAGATGAAATTAAAATCTTTTTTATTCCATCTGATTTGAGCATGGATAGCGACATCTCAAGAATCTGGAGTCCTTTATTAATAGCCAATCCCCTTGCAAAGCCAGTTGCAATTATGTCATTAACATAAGTTACTTGCAGATTAATTTTGGCCAAAGCATAATTACATTTGAGAAGGTCTTCAAACACTGAAGCAGTTAACTCACTAAACTTCTCTTGCACCAATAACGATCCATTATGTGATAGATTAAGCTCTTTAACACTGTTATTATGTTGAAGAGCTTGTAGTATGTGGATAACACTGTATGGATCCTTGGCATGTGTGAAAGACAGTGTTTTGAGCGCTGAATTTCCACTAAGCCCAGCACGAAGGTGAGTTAATGCAGAGTCGGGTAAAATACAGCTAGAGAATTCTATATGATGTAGCACTTTATTGAAAGCAAGCATGGTTTCCATCGCATATCCGAATCTAATATCCAATGTAACAGAGTTAAACAGTAACATCTGAACATGTTTATCATCTCGTAAGGCAAGAAAAAAGGTAGCACAATGATCATAAGGTTCCCTACCAGAAATGAGAATGCAAGTAACGGGAGCATACTCCAAACTGATAATACCATGGAGTTTGGATAGTAGACTGAATACTTTCATACTACTTCCTGAATCACCATCCGATTTCCAAGAATGCCATAAATTATTCCTTTCTAATCGCACATCTTCACTGACATGCAGCTGTGATAAACTGCTATGGTTATCAGCAGTGGCAATAACAGTGCAGATACTTTTTAAAGTTAAACAATTTTGATTCATAGAAAGACATTTCAATCCAGTATTCCTTTGCAATCCAATTATCAGGTGCTGAATGAGCTGTTCGTCAAGCGTTCCATCGGACATAATTAGTTCCTTAATATTCTGGTTAGTTGTCAATAATCTTTCTAATGCTGGTCCTACTCGATCACACTGCCTACCAGTAGAAAGTGTTGGATTGCATGAAATATCTAACACCTGGATCGAATTGTTGTTTATCAAAGCTTCAAGTAGCGGTAGAGTAGAAAGACTTGTCAGTCCAATCCCCGATAAAGTTAGCTTTTGTAAAACAGTGGACGAGCATATCTTTGCAGCATGCTGAGAGATCAGAGAGTCTGCATCAACATCTTTAATTATTAGGACTTCCAAATTTTGTAAACATTTTGCATTTATAACTTTATTTACAATGCTACAATTTACTTTGCTTAATTCAACTTCTTTGACATTCTCCAAATACGAAGAAAGTCTCTCTCCCAGCGACGCACTACACAGAACCACATTGTCAGAAGATGTTGAAACACAGAACCTAGGTTCATCACGTTTGATATAAAGTTTGGGAATGTGACATAAAAACTCCAAATTTGGAGCTATGGATGTTGGCTCAAAATTATGCAATACTTGAAAATTTAATTCCTGAACACCATCAAGCCATGGAAATAAGTTTAAGTTATTAAGCACATCGGCATCATTTTGATTTAGGTCAAGATTGATAATTGATGGTATTCTTAAATCAGGATAGGACGTTTTCAACACATTATTCATTACTTTAATTGAATCAGCAGTTAGTGAGCAGTTGCTTAAATCCATTGACTCCCAGCTCCGATTAACAGAGCATAAAAAATGGGTTAGAAGCCTGCAATCAAAAAGAGCCATTCGTTGATTACTAAGATTTAATACATTTTTGTCTGGTAAACTGTCATATAAAGAGTTGAAATATTCGAATTGTTGTGATTCAAATATCAAGTTCATGTAGTATTTGACACTATTAGCAAACGTTACATGGCGATTTTCTCCCGATCTCGAGTTTTTCTCATGGATGTTACTAAATCTCTTAAAACCCAAGGAGAATACAAACCTTAGGAGTTCTTCATTTAATGGGATCATTCCCGCAAAAAATAACATAAATTGTCGAAAGCGTGGCCTGTCTATAAGCTGATAGAAGATATCCATTTGATCATCATGTTCAAGAGTTCTGCGGATGTACCTTGCAGCTAAAAATTCTTGAATGCTTAGATATATAAACTGAAAGTGCTCATCAGTATTCTTACCAATACTAGTTGCAGAGCTTAACAGTCCAAGGCAGCAACATTTAATAGTGGATTTGTTAAGTTTTCCTCCATAAATTGATTTTAGCTCACTATAAGCAAAAACAAATTTATCCTTAATCAAGCAATCATATGCAAGACTATCAAGTACATCTAGACGACCAGATACTGCATCAGGCAAATTATATATATCATGAAAATCCTCCTCCTCCAATTCAGTATTATTCTCAACCACTAAAACTTCACGTGCTAGCATGTCAAGTAAAAAGGTTTCAATAAGCTTTGTCATAGTAGCCGGTAGGGACACCTGGGATTCAGGTGATTTTGCTGACCGTGACTCATAAACATGAATCATTATGATGCAAACTAGAGGAATGTAGCACAGTGAGGCTATATCTTCTCTTTCCTCCAATTGGCTAATTAAATTTGTAGCAATGGATATATCTTTAATTCGTTTCCTTATGCAAGAGTATATTTGCTCTTTATTAAAACCAAGCACTTCAATATGCCTGTTGATGATACTTGGAGCTTTTTTAAGTTCATTGGATGTATAAGGCCGAGATGTAATCCAAATGGCACATTTTGTCAACTTCTTACCACGAAATATTTTCATAAACAAAGAATCTGATCTACGACGCTGGTCATAACTAAGTTCATCATAGCCATCAAAAATAAATGCAATGTTTTCACCATTATTTTTCTGAATATACTGAACCACTTTTGTTTTCAGATCTTGATCGTCTCCTGGAAGAAATTCTTCAATATCTTTAGCTTCTCTATAGGAAGCTTGTCTCAAAGGTACTAGCAAAACTAGGTCAAACTGTCTGAACAATCGATTTTCAGCCCATTCTTTACAGGCGTTAAGGGTTAATGTTGTCTTACCAATTCCAGGAGCTCCATCCATCAGCACTTTTGGTGCCTGGAGCTTGTTAGAATCTGGTGAAGGAACAGGATCAAGAATAGTAGAGACATCTACCTCTTTCTTGTATGCCAGAATACTATCAATTTTACCATATGCATGGTCATATTCTTGAGATTCTGACATTGTGCCGTCCGATTTAGTATTACTGTCGTTTACTAAAACTACTCTAGTATATTCTTGTGGATTACTCTCTGGCCAATCACGCTCCATAAATGGTATCATATCAATATACATCTCTTTCAAGTCCTTTCCATAATCTCTGACATACTTAGGTACAACATGACTGCTTGCTTTTGTTTTAGCAAATGATGGGGCTAAGAAAAGAAAGCAATTATGAAAATGGTTTGCTACTGCAGCCAATAATAATCATTGAAAACAAATCACATGTATAGCTCAAGGGATGAATTATAATATTTATTGACATTCTCGCTATGCTAGTATCTTTCTGCGAGTACTAGTGTGAGAATATGATAGAAAATTGTGATGAAGTGGCAAACATTTGATTGGTAAAGGTCTACATCTCTTGTATGCACTCACTACTAAGCTTGATTAAACTCTATTAATTTTATAAATGAAATGCCAAAATAATATTCTGACTCACACTGAAATTAATAGTATGCCGATATGAAGTGAAATAACTAGTAGGGTTTCATCCAGTGTGGGGGGGGGACAGGGGGAAACTCCCCCCTAAGAAATTAAATTAAGCATCATAATATCTGTCACCAAATCAAACACTAGCATTTGTTTTTAATCAAGAGACAATCTGGAGGAATTAAAAAAAAGTACGTCCCAAGGAACTTAGTGTGCTAAATATGCCATTTATTGCGCTTCCACCCCAAATTTTTGTTCCTAGATGAAACCCTATCTAGAGCACGTGTTTACCTCACGCTTGTTGCATGTGCATCCTACTACTGCTTGTGCACTTTAAGTAAACATTCTTGCTCTGTACTAAGCATAAGAGCCACTAACAACTTGTGCACATGAGCAGAAAGCATGTGGTCAGACGTAGGTGTGATTGATACATGAAGGTGTGACCAACACTAAATAAAACATTTTAGCCCTCGTGGCCAGTGCATGTCATCAAGCAAAGCAGTGTTTGATGGTTTGATCACCGTTACAATTAACTCACCCAGGGGCCTACATCTCCAGCGGTTATGGTGCAGACAACAATAACAACAGGCAGATAAACTGATTGCCTTACCCCTTGGGGGTAAAAAAGGTAACCATAAGTATATCAGTGATGTCATTTACATGATATCCTGTTAACATATTATTATTATCTTGATTGGCTAGATAATGCACTGTCACAGTGCATTGATCACAGTACAATAATTATGGATGTATTTTTGATCTGCATCAGGATACAAACTTAATTCCTTCATGCTTGGGCTCGATCAAGGAGTATAATAATATTATTGTTTTTTACAGATTTCAAATTTAGCTATAATTTTAACTGCATAATATTATAATAGACATGCTTTGATGCTTACAACATATTCTTTCAATGATATCAGCATACTCCTCATATCCACAATCCTTGAATGTACTATATAATTGACGATAAGTGGCCATATTATGGCCCAAATTCTGCTTCCATTTTCTCAAGACTGATCTCCTAGGATAAAAATCAGCACTAATATTAAATATTATAGTGTGATGTGCAATGTTGCAAGTGATACACTAAGATATAAATGTACATTGTTATTAATTCTGACAGATGCATAAAATTTGCCTAAAGTTATGCGTTTAATACTAGTAGGCACCATTAATTTTTGGTCAAGATCTGGGTATTGCTGCTAGGATCTAAAAATGTTAAACTGTTTACTATTTATGTTTACTCATCAAAAATGTTTACTCATCAAATCCAAATCGTATCATTGTGATACCAATAGTAGTTACAAAGAGGGAGGATAAAGGAGTACAAAGGTCATAAGATATACAGTGCAACCAAGCAAGAGAGCAAAACTTTTTTATTTCAGAATTTGAGCCTATTTTGACTCATAAAATAAAATCTATTACAGATAAGAGTTTGAAATTTGGTACCAATCTACTTCAACATAAACTCTACTTAGAATTTAAATTATGGGATGTAACCACGAATATTTCCATTTTTATGGCTTCATAAGGTAACACGGCTCTCCAAAATATGTTAGGCACATTAAATGAGTATTGTTTTCGGTTAAGGGTGTGCGCTCTACCCAGTGATGCACATCCATATGAAGTTAATTGGACATGAGTGTAGAGGCTGTGCAGTGCATTGCTAACCAGATATTATCCGTAAATCCCCTTCAGAGGGCCAAATATGTTAGGCACATTTTTTCCTATTAAGTGCTAGTTAAGAAATTCCACTTGGTGGGCTGATAGCACTTGTAATAAAGTTACTAAATCCCAAATTTGAAGTCTTGACTCCTTACCATTTCCGAGATATAACCACTTTTATCCAAAATCAGTGAAAAATCTATGAAAACTGGCCTGCACATATGTGGCTTCTGTATTAGCTATATATGGGAAATTTGCAATTTTATAAAACACAATAAAAATGATTGTTGTGGCCATTTTGATATCAAGTAGGTTTGTCTGTGTAGTTTTTAACCCAAAAATATGGTTTTAAAAAGTTTTGCTCTCTTGCTTGGTTGCACTGTACATCAGTCTAAGCTAAGACCTCCTTAAATGGTACTATGGAATGTTATCATCAATCTACCGTGGTTGACGTATACGCGCGCCACAGTCAGGAAGGGTGATCTATGAATATAATTATTTGCGCATGCCTCGCGTAAGCTTAACAGCGATTAAAGCCCTATGCATGACGTCACACCACTGGTCGACACGGCTACAAATTCACTTTTTTGAGATTTTGTGCAGCTATATCTGAACACGAGCAAGGATTTACCGGAAGCCAAGGCAGGCCAATGATCTATGGGATGGAATGTTCATGTGACCAATTAATCAAGCAGCCAGGACAGTTTGCTGCAGGTTGAACACTCCTTGAACTTCGCCGAAACAGAGTGATGACTGGAGATGGCCATGAAGATCGGTTCATAAATAACAAACAATTGTAGGTAGGGAGTTGAAACCTGTTACAGAGACTAGTAGTAAGGTAGATCTATTAGCCTCAGTTCAGTTTAGTTAGTACTACAGTATTGTACATGAAGCTATTTTTGTGAGAATTGTTGAATTATTTCTGATATTTGAGCTGGTGTTTCTGGAGGTAACAACAACGGTATGTCTCCAGTATTTGTCAAGAAAGTTAGCTCCCAGATTTGTAACTATGAACTGCTGGAGGCTATTTGCTGCATGTTGAACACTCAACTGAAGTTGGAGGCGGCCAGACTCGCCTAAGGACCGTTTGGCCTTGTTCTGCTCGAATGACCGGCCAGAATATATGATCTTGTACTCCCAGGTGTTCTATAATCCCTTTGCACTGTGTGTTTTAAGTGTGTAGCTTACATCTCTTATGTCTAGGTAGCTACGAAAATTTAGTACATGCATTATTCCACCATGCGGTCGCACATATACTACTATACAGCTGCTCAAACTGCATTCCAGAGCCAGTTAAGGCGGTCTTAGCGTAGACTGCATAGCAGTTGTGATTGAGCATCTCAAAGAGTGGTAATTAACTTTTTCAGTTACATGGGGCACTGCTCTAGTATCAATGCTATCATAAGAATGAATTCAAATTCCTTGGGCCAACTGGCTCTTCACTGACATTGCTTGGTCACATGCATAAACATACATGTTGCACTTGTAATACAGCCTTAGGCCACTGTAACTTGATTCATTATTTCCCGTCACCGGCCCACATGCTTATTTTAGCCACATCAAAATTTGTTATTCATTTGCTAGCTTTGTAAACCATAGGAAGTTGGTAAGGTTTAGTAGTTGCATAATGATATTCCTGCATAATATAATGTTGACAAATTTTACCGAGCAGTTAAATTGTCCGCAGAGATTCTTACTTTTAAAATTAATTATTTCTATAGATGTATAATATACGTGTATAGATGGCAACTGAGAACCATGTCAGTAGTAATTACAGTGGCTGCTTGTAAGCTGAACATGATAGTCATAGCTCCATTAAAGTTATAGCCTTGTACTCAGACTCTTAACTCGAGGCCGCCGATACCAGTCTAGCTGATCAAGCAAAAATTGGACCACATAGCTTAGTAATTAATGGTCATTAATTGAATTGCTTACAGCTGTATGTGGTAAATTACTGTAAAGGTCATAATGGCACATGAATACGATCGTCCAGACCTTGTATAGTCACTGAGTGGTATGGTATCTCCCTTGCTGCCTGTGGCTTGATAAGCCCTTGCTATAATTGGATTAACAGCTGCCAAACGCTCACCGCGATGCATGCCTTCCATCGAATGCAAAATGCTCCACTGTGGTCCTGCACCGTCGTGAAAGCTATCTAGTCTCACGCGCCATCCCCTCCAATGCTAAATGTTCGAGAGAAAGGGTCTGGTCAAAAGGGTCACACTAACGCGTCCGGCTGGAATGCAATAGTATTATGGCAATTCCCGTTTGCATAAAATAGAAACTAACTGCCACTTCTGTACCGTGTGTAGACCAATAATAAGCACACACACGTAGGTATATACGAACTACACATATTAATTACATTCCACTGACCACGGTTTTGCAACCCAATATACATAATAATATTATGGTACCTTGAGTACAAGGAAGTGCAACCCTGACAAATTTATGAGTGTAGAGACCAGGACAAAGTAGAAAATAGATAGTGTGCGCGAAATTTTACAGACCACGCCCACTTTTGGGCGACTACACCCACTTTGGGGTGATTGTGAACTACCATGCCTGCCAAACATCGAGATATACAGACTGAAATTCGATAGTATACAGAGTTTATGCTTGTGCCACACCTCCATTTGTGTAATCGAATTGCACTCCGGGAGAGTGATGCAAAATCAGGCAAACCAGGACACAACAGGAACATTAGGGCCAAATTCTGGGACTGTCCCGGCCAAACCGGGACACTTGGAAATTCTGCTTTCTCGTGTGTGCATGAAGGGGGCCGGGGCTGGGCAAGACACTAAAAGCTATCATATTATTATTGTATCTTGGTAGGCAATAACTATGAAGTGAAGGGAAGAGAGAAAGATATCAGGATCAAGCTGGGGTTTTAAGGTTACACAATTTACGTATATTTTAATGCGGTTCAGTCGGAAACGCGAACGTACGTCGACCATTTCCAGATGTAGACAAAGTCCAAGTTCCTGCGTCAACTTTTGAAGACCAGAGACTCAAACAAACTGACTTCGCTGTCGTTCACGATAGTCCATTGATCAGAGCAGGGCCAAGTATAGCGCTTTTTCGAAAACTCTAAGATGGTGAGTCGTCAGACAAGGTTTTGTCCTGGAGGGCCGCCATAATTTAAGCGAGTCACATGGCAGCTGAGCAGTAAGTTTTTATGTTCGCTTTCTGTTCGTATAACTCGACAGAGTTCAAACGCTATACCTGGCCCTGTAGAGGCTCGTAAGCTATCGTTTCGTTTGTATATCATTACATAGAAGCTGTTTACCTTGGCAAAAACTGACACAGGAAATTGCAAAACTTACCCGTGCTTGCAGATAGACAGTGGCAGGTTTGCTTTTCGTTTTCAATGTGGACCATGGGGCAGGCATCAGGAGATCTACTTACCTGTGCCTTGACTGTGCAAAGAACGTGGACAAAAATTGGAATATAACTATCTCATTTATTATTATTCATGTGAACTTTGACCATGCGTGGGTGGAATACTATCCCATAACCTTAAATTGATTTTCTGAATTCTAGTCAAACACTCTTACCAACTGAGTTACTGAGCCCTGATAGCTATACATCCCAGGCCAGGTAGCCTAGCTCGTCCCCAGTTTCCCCGATCTTTTGTGTATTAACATTGAAAACATGGTAGTGGCCTGAGGACAAGGCTATATACATCCCAGGAACTAGTTCAAACCCAAACCTGGCTACCCACATAAAAATGAAACTGTTGGACGAGAAACTACTAAAGCATACAGTAAATTCATTTCGATAGGTTTACTTACGACTGTAGCTCCAGTTTCCCAGGATGCTCAGCTTTAATTTTAGCTACGTCAGCATCAGTCAATCCAAGTCCCTCAGAAAGAGTCCCTTCCCACTCGTGCATTCCATCAGCTATCATTCCAGCGTGTCGTGGGACCCCATCGTTTTCAGCATCAAGCACCTGGTTCCAGATACTGATATCCATGCTTCCTACACTGATGAGTCAATCGTTAATAGAGCAGAAAAATTAAATACTAAATTTTGAGCTGCTATAAGATACCCACAGAAATCGCGCGATCCGTAGGAGGGGCTGACGCAGACCACCCAGAGGAGGTTGGACATGCATAGTTCAATACCTAAAGACAAAAATCTTTGAATTGAGGGGTAATAACTTTGCCAGTGACTCCATACTGATGAAATATTACATCTTAGCCTGTTAAGATCATCAAAACAGTGTTACCTATATAGTGGAGTACATATTTGCACTATACTTTGTCGCTTAATTGCATTCCATTGTACATAAAACAGCTCATAAGTACTCCATGGTTGATTTCCTCACGGGGCTTCAGTTGGGCTCTGACATTATTTGTCAACATAGACTTGCTGGCAAAGTTTCATTCCCTAATTCCAAAAATTCCTGTCCAACCTCCTCTGCAGACCACCCACACTGTCGTCACATCGTATAGCCCCGCCCCTCCCAATGATGACCTTTACCCAACGGTTACGCAGTACAACCGCATGAGAACAGGGTACTGCATTAGTCTCGCGAGCCAGCCCCTCCTACCAGCCGTTGCTCGCGAGACTGCATGATACCTTTGATGGGTATGGCAACAACTAAATCACACTGGCGAAGCGAGCGGTACCCAGCATTCATGAGGGTGAGTTAATTTAATAGTGTAGATGAACAGGAAAATATTAACGTTTAAGAAAAAAATTAATGTGTTGGACGGCGTACCATGGGCTAGCTAGCTGAAACCATTAATTTATGTCAGTAGTGTCCACTCTACTCCATGTCAGGAGCTCTAGACTGAACTGGGGGGGGGGGGGGGGGGGGGGGGTGGGGGGGTGCTTGTGCACTGTTGTGGGTGGTTTGGTAGCTAGACCTATACTAGGGCGTCCAACCCAAAAAGTAAAAGTATGCAAAACGAATTATCAGTGCTTTCGAGTAGATCCACCCTAGGTATGATAGAAACCACACCACAAATCGGCGAGGCCCCTGAAAAAGTTCGCGCAAACGCAATATTAAATCATAAGCGCATGTACAAAAAAGGCTACGTGAGCAAAACTAGAGCTCTATAGAGCACATACCCCGCGCGCGCTGCAGCGTCGATGTCAGAGCATATCTGTGGTCAGAGAGCTCCATGACGCGAGCAGCCTGTAGACGACCTTTACCTACATATTGTGCCAGGTTGTGCGCATGAGCAGAGAGCACATAGTGGGCAGTGTCCATAGGCGTGGCCAAACAAAACGCAGTAATTGCAACGCTCGTGGGCCTTGACAAAAGATTCAAAGCATACTGAAGCCAGTTTTTCGGCAATATTGCCGGATACGTTGTATTTACGAGTCGTTCAGATGCCTAGATCTCCAGATCTGGCGATTTTTGTGCTAACGACAGACAACGACAGACAACTAGAGCTCTATAGAGCACATACCCCGCGCGCTGCAGTGTCGACGACCTTTACCTACATATTGTGCCAGGTTGTGCGCATGAGCAGAAAGCACATGGTGGGCAGTGTCCATAGGCGTGGCCAACAAAATGCCAAAATGAAGCCAGTTTTTCGACGATATCGACGGATATACTATACTTACGAGTCGCTCAGATGCCTAGATCTCCAGATCCGGCGATTTTTGTGCTAACAACAGACACAACCGATCACTTTACCCCTTGCGCATGCGCGCGGGGTAACAACGACAGACAAAACCGATTACATTACCCCTTGCGCATGCGCGCGGGGTAATTATGCGCACAGGGCAGGAGCACTCAACTGAAAGGTAAACTACTTTTGGAGGTTACTAAAGGTGTGTGCTAGACAGCACTGATTATTAATCCCTTAAAGTAGCCTGTAGAAGCGATGTACATTTAATACATTTAATACAAAGAATTTCGTTTCTGAAATTGGGATCGCAACTGTTCTGATTCAACATTGTCGTATACAATACAGATGTAGTTGTCTCGATCAGGTCTGCTCTGTTCATGCCATAGTCCCAGAGCATGGCCCACCTCGTGGATTATGATGCCATTGTTGTCACATTCAGGACCAAGTGATATTCTCTGTCCTCCATACAAGAGTCTGTTGATATCGAGAAGAAATCTAGATCTGCCAATTCTGGTTGAAAAACAACCGTCACTGTTAAATGATGTGAACACAACATAGTCCAACTGATTTGAGCGCTCAACGAAACTCAAGCAGGTTTGTCGCTCAATTATGCTCAAGGCAGTTAGCTATGATGTTATCTCGGAGCCCAGATGAAAGAGCTGTGAAACTGATAGGGAACCTGATGGTTTGGCCAGATAACAGCTTTACTTCGTACCGCGGCCCTGACCATATTATTATGACTCTGTATGAGTGTTGAATGAATATACTATAATATGAATAATTTACAGTGGGAATGCAAATAGCTATACCCACTTTGAGTTATATCTAGCATGTCTTGATTTCGACTGACTTTGACTGAAGAAGCTATAGGCTGTGATTTAGTTGATCTGGCTGACAGTTGACATTAATTTTGATAGTTTGCACTGTCAGGAGCTTAGTACCATAGCTGTTTATATACTCATCCACAGTGGCGGTGGTGTACGTGACTAACAACTAAAATAATTTTAATGGAGGTAACATTTCTAGGATTGAAGGTGTCTGGACAAGAACTCGTAGAATGATAGTACAGTTAACATTACAAATGTAAAGGCGTGCCAGTAACATTGGGAACTATTTTCCTGCTAGACATGCAGTAGCTACTGATTAAAGTCTTCAAGTCACATATAAGTGACATGCCTGAGTGGCAGCTATTGTAGCTGGTTTATGATACAGGAATATTACAGTATTAGATCTTATTCTTGAAATAATTTAGCAAGTTTTCCTTTCTCTGTTATCCAGATTATGGGTATTATTAACCTTATGGAAAGCCACTGAACGCGTCCGCCTTGACTGTGACATCCTGTCCACGCCCCGCCCCCTCTTAGGTTGGCACCAATTGTGGGAGTGGCTCGTAACGACTAAACCACAATGGCGGAGCGAGCAGTATTGAAACCCAGCGGCCAAGAAGGTAAGTAAATAAGTATGGATGAATATTAATCAACGGAAAATAAATGTCAGTAACTCTGTAGAGTTAATTATAAATGTGTTGGAGGGTGCAGCGTGGGCTAGCTAACCGATATCTTCATCCATAATTTCAAGTTGTATGGCTTGAAGTATAGAGATCCATTTCTTATTGAGCCCTGATTCATAGAAACATAGACTGGGAGGGAGTTGCGGGTAGCTGTGTGTAGATCTGTGTGCTTTTACATGTATAGATGGGGAAATGAACCTTTTGTGTTTGTGAATGTTGTCTACCCTATCCAGCCCTACCCCTCACTGTTGACAACGTGTATGAGGCGGTGAAGACAGTGAGGATGAGCTGGAGAGAGCTGGCCAAGTACCTGATGGGCTGGCATGGTTCTTATAGAAGAAACAAGCTAGATGCCATTGAGCATGAGCATGCCTCTGAGGATGCTCGTCTGCAAGCTGTGGTGGCAGCATTCCTCCGGGGGGAAGGTCACTACCAACCCTCATGGAGGATGCTGATTCATCGATTACACAAAGCAGGAAAGACCAACGTGGCTGAACATATCAAGACCAATGCTGAACCACACCAAGGTGAGTGGATCTCGGTGTGGAGAGGGAGATGATGATTAAGCTTACATGTATGCACCCTAGCTTATTAGGATCAGATTGTCAGTGGCGTATCTAGCATGGAGCTCAGGGTGCTGGAGCACCCCCCTCAGCTCTGGCACAACAGCCAGCTCAGTACCTCAGCACGATAACTGGCAGTTCCTACCAACAATAAACTTACTGGCCTCTAAAATTCGCTCCTTAAACAGCGTTTTCTCATCGTCAATAGGCCTAAAACAGCCTTCTTTGTCAGCCAGCTATCTTCAAGAATGCGTAAAATGAGGGGCGTGGTCAACGTTTTAGGGGCGTGGCTAAAAAGTTTGCGCGCGATCTACCTAGCACCTCCCTCCTTCAAATCCTGGATACGCCGCTGATTGTTGTGTGCTTGCGAGAGCATGTAACATTGTGTATATACATGTGAGAATGTGTATAATATTATGTATGTGCGTGCATGTGAGTTGTGCTACATGTATGTGTGTATAGTACCTGTACACCTATATATTAGTTAGACACTGTTTAGGAGGTTTCTAAGTGATTTAGAAGACCGAAGGGCTCTATATAGAATCCCGAGCGAAGCGAGGGTTCTATGAGAGCCCTTCGGTCTTCTAAATCACATAGAAACCGACTAAACAGTGTCTAACAAGTTTAGATCATATAGTTTTGTATTGCTAAGAGCAAAACTTGTAGGTGACTATGAGAAGCTTGTAGGTGACTATGAGATATAGATACCTGTCAGTAGCCAATAAAATTGCAGTATTTGTTACAGCTATGATCTAAAGAATAATTAATCATTAACCCTCGGCGCATGCGCAAGGGTTACGGTAGTCATTCTGTCTGTCGGTCTGTCTGTCTGTTACCACGCTAACTACTACATACCTCGTTTGCAAGTCCAAATTGCGATGTTATAAGGTTCCTTATGGCGTTCCAAACTCATGATTTGTGTGGATTTCGTAGAGAACGCTTTGTTCGCTAGTTTTGGAGTCATTTGCTGATTCTAAGCTTCTTGACTTCTCCGATTCTGGCCAGCTAACTTTTCATATAAATAGAACGCTGGGTGTGTCGCGTTATATACGGCATAGGCCTAATAGTTATACACATGCACGAGGGTAACGAAGGTGGGGTCAGGGGACATATGGAAAAACGGCATCTTGTCTAGCAGCGTTATGAGCTGGGTTGGCTGAGCGGACTAGGGCTGGTGCTGGTGGAGCGGTAGTCATGGGTTCGAATCCCGTTTGATCTTTGGATTTTTTTTTCTTCCACTTTCAAAAATTTTTCTACGCTTTTTGGCGGGCTAGTTTGCCGGTAGCTACTCGAAGCCTAATATTATACGATCATCTTTGTAGCTACCTGCGTAGTATTTATAATATCATTACTATAAATCTGACAGCGCCGAGGGTTTGGCACCAGTGGTGTTAATTTTGTACCAATGCACTTACAAATGCCTACGTGTCAATACATGATCAAACCTTACAAATTTTCTTAGCACTGGTCACGATCAAGTGTTACTGCATGCACTAACTCTGTCCCCCCAGACCCCACTATGACAGTGGATAATGTCACTCAAATACTGAATAAGATACCTGGAGAAAAATGGGAGAAGTTGATGGGTGGAGGTGGACTTGATATTCCCAGGCCACTGCTGAAAGAGATCCAGAGGAGATACTCTACTGACACAGAGAGGATCCATGCATGTGTAGACTACTATGTGAACTGCCATCCTGACGTTGAGTGGGAACATCTTAGCGACAGGCTGTATCTTACGAAGGAATTTGCCTTAGCGAGGGAAACCAAGTCATTTATATCAACTGGTAAATATACTACAACTATGATAATAATATTATTATAGCGTAGCCACTGATGCCGTATACATAGAAATTTTCGCCAGGATAAAAATTTTCCCCAATTTCACTACCTATTCTTATTGGTGCAAATTAAATTTTTATCATGCTAATTTTTGTCCTGTATTAAAGATTGTGTATGCATTGGCAAATTTTTATCTAATTATATGTAGCTGGGCTTGGCAAAAATTTAATCCTGCGTAAATTTTCACGTATACAGTATACTACTGACATGCTCGTATGATAAAGGTATACTGGTACAACTACTGTGCTCATTAATTAGTACTATCTATAGTTTGCCATGCACCCCCGCATACTAGCATGAGCTTGTGTGATTTAGTGTGAGGTCTAGTGGTGATATTGTCCACCCTCTTTCCCCCAGATCCCACTCTAACAGTGGACAATGTCAGTCGTATCATGGAGAAGGTGCTAGAGCCAAAGGTGAAGGTGCAGGTGTGGGTGGATGCTTGTTTTGCTCCAATGGAGGTGAAGAAGATGGAGGAGTTGTGCACGTCTGGGAAGGAGGATGAATGTGCTGACTTGTATGTCAACTGCAACCCATATTCTTCATGGGAATGGCTTGCCAGGTCACTATACCGTCATCACCAGATGTCTGCAGTTGAGGAAGTGAGGTCATATTTTCCTCCTAGAGGTGAGCCTTGCTTTATTACAGTGGTCAAGATGGACACTGCTGCGGCAGCCTAAGCCACTGTGGGCCCAAAAGCTGCTATTGACCAACAAAGGACCACCGTTTGGCTGCTACTGGCCGCCGCGGCTCAGCTGCACCCCACTAAAACTTTTAAATTCATTATTGACTTTACAAATGATTAACTCGGAGATTAACTGGACATTGTTGGTAGAGTTGGCGAATTTTAAACGAACACTTTCGATCTTTGCTGAGAACGAGAACAATCACCACTGATAAAGAAAGGGTAGTATAAACTTTTGCCCTCTAAAATTTAATAGCTAGTAGTCTACTTATCTTGATACTCCCACTGCAGCGTTTCTGGATAAAGCACGCATAGGGCTGAACCACAGAATCTGATTATATATTCCCCTGAACCAAACGCTGTGGTGGGAGTGGTCTGATAAGTAGTTCCATATTACTGCACGCACGTGGACAGAAAGCACGCAGTTTATAGGCATGACCAACAAGCATTTTAGCCCCTGTAGCCAGTGTCGTTCCAAGGCCAAGTTCATATTCTTTGCTATGTTTGATTGCCGTTATAACCCAGATGCCTATGCATATCATGTGGACGATGACCAACAAACTGACCCTTTGCGCATGTGGGTTGTGTAATAGTACTGTACCATTTAGTTAACCACTCATAAACTGGAGAATGATTTCTCAACGGATAGTGCATGGTGGCTTGGGCTGCCACGGCAGTGTCCCTCTCGGCCACTGTACTTTACACATGTTGCTATAATATACGTGAGTGTAACCTAATAATAGGTAATTATCTAACAAGAACGGGGGGATAAGGGTATATACCCTCAACAGATGTATAGATTGTAAATATTCATCTCTCATTTAAGCCCCCCGTACATGCAATCCACATATTGACACCTCAATTATTGGGAATGGCAACAGCAGTGCGAGCCGAGCCAGCAAAGTATAATGACAAACATCACAGTGTATCGAGTACTAATACACAAAGAAATAATAAACCTAATAGTAACTGGGATGGGCTGTGAGTATTGCACTTTTAATTTTGGCTATGCTAGTCAACATAGCCACGGAAAAAAAACTTCTCCAAAAAACCTCGTTTAAAATAAGAGAGGAAAAAAACCGGAAAGAAAAACATCCCAGGCTAAAATTAAATAGTAACAGTGACAAAACTATAACAGCCACTCCTGTGCCAGTCCGTGTATATAATATATACAGAGCTTGCAGTTGGTCCTGGTCTCTTTTGTGCATCACTACAGATATAGCCTCTCCGGGGATGTTGATGCTTCACGTCCATATCTTCTGCATTTCACTCGAGAACAATGTAAAGTAATTGCCACCCCCAAACGAATATTATTATTATTGTTACCTTTGGAAACTTTGCTGGGCAACAATGGAACTGTTGCGAGAGTGGCTATTTCCAGCCCTGCAGACCCATTTTATGCCAACACGCTGGCTCTGCCAGCCTAAACTGGAATCAACCAGCCCTTGCTTGTCTCTGTCTTGTCTTTCAAGAATGCAATTACAAGCGCTAGCTAGCTGCCAGGCGCCACCTCCCACCTTGTGTGCATGCGCACTATATACATGCAGCTATAGTGCAACAATAAGAGCTTATTTTCTGTCTAATTCGCTACACTCAAACGTCAGAATATATACTTGTTTTTCCCTCGTTGAATAATGTAAAGTTTGTCCTTGCACAGACCTTACTATAACTACTGAGAGACTAATGGAACTGTTTTCAACATTGGATCCCGAGGAGGTAGATGAGCTTGGTGATGCAAACCATCTAGAACTACCACAGTCTGAGATAGCCAGAATACAGGAGGACTACCAGAGCCCCACCCAGAGGAAAGAGGCCTACCTAGACCTCTACGTCCATCAACATCCTTGCCCCACTTGGAGCGATGTTGTTGACGTACTCCGCAATTGTGCCAATCTTTATCAACAGGCTGACTTGGTGGAAAATACTTATGTCAAAGGTACAGTTACAATAGGAAGCCCTGTATAATATTATTACGTACCCAACCACCCTGTCATCATGCTGAGTGTTTCTGTGATACAGACCATTGGAGTATATATTATGTTATACGGTTATATTATGCACATATTAGCTCTGCATGCTTTATTTTTTTTTTGCGATTGGTCATTTATTCACGTGACAAGAATGCAAAAGGAGGATATCTCTAAATTTATGGTAGTTATGTATTCCTTATCACAATACACACATAGTGATACATAATTAGGACACACATGCCTTTGCCACATAAACGACATCACTAACCAAAAGTTGTACACAATTGCACATATCATGTATACACATGTAGCAATGTTTGTTTAGCTACCTCATTAATTTTATGATTGGATGTGTGTGATACCAGATGTTCAGTATAGTTCAGTATGCACTTTTTGATAGCACTTGGTGATCTTTACCGAATGATATGAATATATACATGTACATGTAATTTCAACGACCATTACCAATTAAATGAGGAATGGTGGTCTTCACAAATCTGTACACCGAAATAAGCTAGCTCATCTTAATATAAGGTTCCTTATTTATTCTGTTCCTACAGTTAGTGAAAGAACCCAGCAGTGCTTTGATGCAGCCATGATGGAGGGTGAAGTGTCGTTACGAAATGGCAGCGCCTTACTCTTAGGGGTGGGAGGATCAGGAAAAACACACTTCCTTGCAGCTTTCCTCAAGGAAGATCCTCCATCGATGCGAGAAAGCACTCCATGTGCGAAGAAGCCAGTGAGAGCTGTAGCTCACTGTAAAGCAGGAGTGAGTGACGACCACTTCGTACGAATCACCGACGACCACTATTCTGACATGCTTGTAACAACAGCTGAGGCATTTCCACCAACCGATGGTGAAGATGTTGCTAAGCCTTCTACCCAAGCTGAGGCTAAGGATGACTTGAACAGTTTAGCTAGTTCTTCATCTCCTAGTCAGAAGGAAACCACGAGGCAGCCATCATCAGCTGTCAAAGTAGAAACTTCGCAAAGAGAGGAAACATGGTGTGTTCGTCGTGCTATGAAGAGGCAGTACCTGAGTCGAATGCAGGCAGGAGCAAAAAAGAAATCAGATCTTAATGACAAAGATTTGCTTGACGTCGATGATACAGGAGGCCAGCCAATGTTTCACGAGGTCCTACCTGTGTTCATCCAAAACACCATGCTTGGCGTGCTGATGGTGAAGCTCAATGAGCCCTTAGACAGCTTTCCGCAAGTCGAGTTCTACACCAGGGGGGAACGCGTTGGAGAGCCATTTGATTCTCCTTTTACACACTTGGATACGCTTCGCCACTGCATGAGGGTGATACGATCAACCTGTGACCGCAACACATGTCCAAAGATTGCATTTGTGGGCACGCACAAAGACCTCCAGCGTGAGTGCCCACAGGAGAGCATAGAAATGAAGGAGAAGAAGCTTCGAAGCATAATACCTCAGGAGATGGAGGATAATATCATCGTCCATGGAGAGTCACTTTTGCTTGCTGTCAATGTAAAAACACCTGGGAAAGAAGATGAGAAAGTCATATCCATTTTGAGAGAGAAAGCGATCACAGAGTTACGTAAATTGAAGCCCAAAAAGATGCCACTTCGATATATTCCCTTGGAAATGGCCTTTCAGCGAATCGCCAAGGAGCAACGAAAATCGGTGATGAGTAAAGAAGAGTGCTTTGAAGTAGCAGCTACCTACAATTTTACACGAGAATCATTTGAAGCGGCACTGAAGTACCTTCATGGGCTGAAGCTGATCTTCTACTATGAAGAAGTTCTTCCGAATGTCGTGTTCATCGATGCCCAGGCCATCCTCGATAAAATCACTGAGCTTGTAGTGCACAGCCTATCATTGCAAGCTAAGTCAAGTGATAACCTTCTCGGAGCTATGAAGAAATTCGTGAAACATGGAATCGTGACGGCAGAGATACTCGAACAGTTCTCATCTCATTACGTCCCTAAGCTTTTCATGAAGGAGCAGCTGATTTTGGTCCTCAAGCACCTGAGGATCATGGCTGAGGTTGGGAAAGGTGAGTATCTCATGCCCTGCCTCCTGAGGAAACAAGGCATACCACGTCTTGTAGCAGGAGCTTCAACACTAGTCATCCCCGCTCTTCTCTTCTACTTTGGTCGAGACGGCCCCAAGCTTGGAGTTTACTGCTTTCTCCTATCTTCTCTCATCACTGAAGCCAAGTGGCAGCTTCTTGAAGTGGGTGGCTACCCTGTGCAAGTTGCTCGCAATCAAGTGCAATTTGCTCTTCCTGGAAAAACTACAGGCTGCGTGACAATAACTGATCCATTTTCCTCATATCTTCATGTCATTGTTGAGCTTGAGCCTCCCGAGGATGCCAGTGCTGATGGAATCCGACAAATCTACGAAGAAATATGTCCATCAATCCGTGAGACAATCCTCACTGGGATACGAAAGGCATCACAAAAGCTGAACTACAACAATTCGATTCCCGAAATTGCCTTTCCTTGCACAAACCATGTCGACCTTCATCCAGCCATCATTTCAGAAAAGCAAAGACGTCTGATCTGCACCCATGACTGCCGAGTCTACAGTGAAATGACTGAGCAACATAAGCTCTGGCTTGGCCATAAAGGTACCTCTAGAGTGTGTACATGCATGTATATTATGCTTATGTTACAAACTTGTACCTAATTATTATTTTGCAGTAATATCGCCGTGTTCTGTATTGATAAGGTTCTCTTTTAATAAGTAGTGGGATGCTATTTGACATTTCACTTTCTTCTGTTGTATAGATGAACTAATTTCTGAACATCAAGGAGCTTCTACTGATGGTACACCACCTTCACAAACTGCCATGAATATTGGTAAGCAATAATTGAATTTCAACTTTACAGTAGGATCATGGCACATTATCTCTTATACAGACGCTACTCCAACCCTAAAGAATTTATCTACAATGAAGACAGCCAAAGGAAAGAAGATCAAGATCATTGACACAGTTGCACCAAAATGGAAATCTTTGGGGTTCCAGTTGGAATTTGACGAGTTCGGTTCAAAGTTGGACACTATCAAAGCCAAGAATAACAATGACCCGGAAGAATGCTGCCGTGAAATGTTCCAGCACTGGTTGAAGGGGAGTGGAGTAAGACCTTGCTCGTGGCGCAAACTCATTGAACTGCTCGAAGACTGTGACTTTGACGTGCTGGCTGAACAGGTGAATTCTGTTTTTAGTGCAAAATAATTCCCCATGTATAATACAAGCGCTGATTAGTACATCATTATGCACAACCATGCCACTCACACAATAGCTAGCTTTTTTTTACAAAATTTCTATTATACGAGTGATTACCAATTTTATACCATGCTATTCTGACACATAATTATTAAACTATGCCTGTGGACCATAATTTCATTATGTGAATTATTATACTATTCATTATGAGTGCACTAAAATTATTATTATTTTCTGCCAATTTCTTCATTAAAAATATATGGGAGTGTATCATGAAATCTTTACTATGCTGGGTCCGGAGCTGTTAATCCTATGTCACATCCCTCATATGTAAAAATGGACATTTCGAACGTGTATACATGTAGGTCTAAGTGTGAAATATTTATTTATAGCACCTTGAGTTATTAATTTTACCCCTGCTTATATTAATGCTGTTAATGGGTGAAATCAAGAGTATATACCGTATTACCTCTAATTTAACGGACACCAGAAAAATAATTATTTTGGCCAATGTCCGCTATAATTAGAGCACACGAAAATAGTTGGCGCTCGAAGTGTCCGATGAATTAGAACACGCTTTCACGCATGCGCATTCGGTCAAATGGGCGTGCGATCGACCAGCTGCAGAGATCGAGTAAACGAGACGGTACCTGGAGCTCCCTGTTCATGGTGGGAACGAGAACAACTCGCCTCCTTCATACACTGATATGGGTATAGGTAGCGCGCTAGCCGAGCTGTCCGCATTAGAACAACGATGTCCGGATGATTAGAACAACAAAAATTCGTACTTCGTTGACTGTCCGGTGTAATTAGAGGTAAATAAATAATTCAAAATGGTGTCCGGATAATTAGATATGTCCGTTAAATTAGAGACAATACGGTAATAGTCTAAGAGAGGGAGGGAGAGTATCCTACTTCACTATGGTACCCGGTACTGTGCCTTTACGGGGGTCATGACCTTTGTAATGATATTCACATACTAAGTGGTTTCACTGGTTGTCCTATTATGGCAGCTGCATCAACCTGCATTAGTGCTCTACAGTACATGAGGTTTAGCTACCTGCCCACAAACATCTAGGAGTGAGGCCTCAAGCTTGTGAATATATCATTACAAAGGTCATAACCCCCGTAAAGTGTTGTAACACAGGCCCATAGTGTAGTGAAATAGGATACTCTCCCTCCTTCTCTATTATAATACTCTTGGTGAAATTGCGTATTGTGATCAGTCTACACTATGATGTTAGCCCTATGTACCTACTGTATGTGGCTATCACACAATGTCATGAGACCTGACTATATATAGGAAGATTGCCATGATTATTATGACATTGTGGTATACTATGAATACCTTAATTTGCTTGATTTCATTGGCTTCTGTATTCACTCTAGTGTGAGACCTGAGAGACATGTATATTGAACCACCCATCTGTACAGTGTGTACATGTATGTATTCTGTCTGGCTGTTCTCCATAAAAGGAAGTGTTTGGATAATAATTAATTATTACTATTAAGTGGAGATGTCCAGTATAATTACGTTTGCATGAGTATGTTTCAACTCGGCTGCAGTCCTTTATTGACCTACACATCAATCAGTCAGCATAAAATTTTTATTACTGTTATACTAATAATAGTCAAGATCCATAGCATTAATATAACTGCTACAGGATGTGTATAACAGCCAAGAGAAGCACACTAATGACCATATAAAGTACTCATTCTGGAGCTTCCTTTGTGATCCCTTGAATCATGACCCTGCTTCTGTTTCTAGTGTTTCAGTTCTTGTCCAAGCATAGCTTCAATGCTGTAGTGAATGCTAATAATATTATAGCTAATACTCATGTATTATCCTATAATACACAAATAGCAAACATTACAAGGAATTAGAAACTTGGATTTGTGTGTGTGTGTTTTCAAGTTGTTAAAAATTAAAAATATATAGCACGGCCCGATGCCCAATTGCAACCCCAGCAAAGCAGATAAGGACACATACAAAAATTACAATGGATGCATGATGAGAAAAAGATTTAGTATGAGTATATTTGACAGTATGTGTATTTATATAATTATTAGAGTTTAGTTCTGTCTTCCGGTCATCAGAGGAGAACCCAGTCTGATCCTCACCAGCCACGAGGATTTCGGTCCCATTAATCTCCCGACCCACGGTCAGCTACAGAAAGGGCGGGACCACTCCCCTACGAGGAGTCCGGTAGCATATTCTTTGGTACCCTTTGGCTTTCTCGAATCTTCTTCTTGTCATGTGACAAATTTCCTTTATGTGTGTCACATGCCTATTTAGCGCGCTTGTAACTGGCTGCGCATACTTCTTATCGATTTTAGATATTAGTATGTATAAGCAATACCAGCGTGCAGTAATTTAAAATTGCTAGAAACTTTTATTAGACTACAGTATAAATAATATTGCTATTATGCTAATATGTTTTCATTGGACCTCTCATTATTCATATAGTTAACCCTCGGCGCATGCGCGGTAGTCGTTCTGTGTGTCTGTCTGTCTGTCTGTCTGTCTGTCTGTCTGTCTGTTATCACGCTAGCTGCTACATACCTCGTTTGCGAGTCCAATTTGCGGTGTTGTAAGGTTCCTTACGGCGTTCCAAACCCATGATTTGTGTGGATTTCTCGGAAAACGCTTTGCTCGCCAGTTTTGGCGTCATTTGTCGATTCTAAGCTTCTTGACTTTGCCCGAGCTAGCGATAGCATGACTTAACGTATAAATAGGTTGTGCGCTATATACGGTATGTATGTCTATTAACCCTCAGCGCATGTGCGGTTGCATCAACAGTCCACTGTTTGACGATGACAGAGTCAGTGGCTTGTTTTCAACTCTATAGGACTTAGCTGCCAATTGCCATGTGTATTCTTGTGGTACTCTTTGACTCTCTGGCTTGTATGCATGCGTGGCATTACAGTGCTTGAACCCAAGTCTTCAAGTGAGTTGCGATAGCTACTGTTGGACATGCAATATTGCTCAGTTGTGCCAGCTTCAGTCTAGTGCCAAGTGTCAGTGTACGTGGAGTTCGATACAATATACCAGGGTTGTTACTGCTGTGAGCCGTTGAACCTTGAATAACACTGCTATGCATTAGCCTCGTCCCCAATCTTAGTAGTCTCACCCTGGCGGCCCACAGCTTGTCTGCATGCAACTGTTGAATCATGTAGCTAGCTAATTATATATGCCATGCAACGCGCCGAGGGTTTTGTGCTCGAGAGAGCTCTAGTTGTATCTTAGAGTTTAGCCCGTTTCAACTGGATTAAATCTTATTTTAGTGACTCACCCTCCTTATGGCTATAGGAGTCACTGCATGTGGCTCTAGCTCTGTTACCATGTGTGCTTAGGCTATTGCTATTGGGCCATGTAATTTTAATGATTATTATGCTATGTTTGGGTCACTTGCTAATTCTGT
Source organism: Cliona cf. orientalis (assembly GCA_963930775.1). Lineage (NCBI taxonomy): Eukaryota > Metazoa > Porifera > Demospongiae > Clionaida > Clionaidae > Cliona > Cliona cf. orientalis. The sequence continues at coordinate 2,875,945 of OZ005696.1, forward strand.
GGGATGTAACACTATAATTAACTGCATGGTGTGATTGCTGTGTAGCTATATATTATGTATGTATGGATGTGTGCATCTGTGTGTGCATGTGCATGTGTGTTGTGTATGTGACACTGTTTCGCGTTCTAATAATGCTTACAGTGGGTCATGACAACACTCCTAAGTGCAGTGTATGCTGTGTATATATGACACTGATTTGCATTCTAATGCTTACAGTGGGTCATGACAGCTTAGCGTGTGCGCGTGTGTGTATGTGTGTGTGTGTATGTGTGCAAGGTAAAAGTATACTATAGCCATGCATAGCCATAGCCAAGCATGATTACCCACAATAATTATGGGACATGGGCATAATAATTCTGGGTACTAGTCAGGGCATAGGCTACTACTCTGCTGATCTCATAGTTACTAGTCAAATTCCACTGGTCACGTTGCCAAGGGCAATCTATTCATCAGGTTGTCAAGGATACAAGACTTCTGGTCACAAGAACATCAGTGTGACCAGGCAACTGAGACTAACATCAAAGATTAATACTAGCTAGGTGGGCTGATGTGGCCAATATGAAACTTCCTAATCTGATAAGGCAAAGATATACTCAACCCTTGTGAAACACTTCAGAGGCCATTAGGTATAATGTAATAATTATTATTATAGGCAGACCTTGTGGGCTGTGAGATCACCAGGTGCAGTAAGATAATGGGAATTGGTTGTCCTAGCCATTGGTATGCATCCATTATTGTATATTCAGCTGTTCCAAGAAGTAGTCATAGTCAACTTGCAATGCTGTTACATTGTATTAGTCATGTTTATGATATGTGTACTTGTGGACATATTGCATGGGTGGGCTTCTGCTGTAGAGCTTTGATGTGCTTTGTGCAAAGGTATTACAGTAGAGTGTGCTGGTGTTGCTTGGGTGACCAATGACTATAGGTCTCACTTACTGGTGATGTTATACTATGAATAGTCCCTTGGTGCACTTGAATTGGTGATTCACTCAGTCTGCATTCTCTTAGCTGAGCCAATAGATATAGTTTTTGCACTAGGACTTATATTTTTATATATTGGATTGCATGCACAGTTCTGTGTATGTACATATACTTCAGCAAGGCATTCCCCTGGACTCTGTTTATGTACACAGTAATTATCAGGTGACATATAATGTATTCATAGTGGTATATAGTTGTCTCGTATAATATTTATCATGCCTGCATACTATCTTTATAGTTACTGTAATGTAAGTCAGATCAGGATAGCATTTCAGCCCATTGTTTATTTACAGTAGGGGTACATGCATGCGGTGTCTTCCTAACAAATTGAATGCACAGCTATAATTACCCCATTAGTACATGGAGTACTACATATATAATATTATACTAATATAAGTGTAGCTGAGCACGATCATGATCCGTGCAGTGCACATACGATTGAGTATGAGTGACATGCGTACATGTACATATAATAACAATGTTGAAAGAAGATCTTAGTTTGGAATGCACGGGGTGGTCCAGAGCCTGATCATGACATGATCACCACTCACAGTGTCATGAGAGAGCTGGCAAAGTCTGGTGTATTACAAAACTGGTGCATTTATAGCCAAATTTCATTCTCAAAAAATTATTAATGTGCAGTGTTGAAAGCATAGTATGCAACAACTGGACAAAATAGATATTTCTTGCCGTGGAACTAGTCCAATTTGAAGGTCATTGTATATAGTTCTCTTTCAGAAAGACAAACAAAGACTACTACATTCTAAGAATAATATTAAATCTTGGCCGTAAACCTTACTCATGCATATGTGTAATATACATTCAGAGCATTGTGTTTATGGTTACATGCATGCATGCATGCACGCACATTACTGGTATTACTGTAGTGCATTAAAAGTAAGCAATGCAAGTCATGGCTTAGGTATAGGCATATTGTGAGTACCTCTCTTATTTATGTTATGTGTGTGTGTGGGGGGGGGGGGGGGGGGGGCTCAGCTATAGAGCTTCTTGTGCCAGCATGAGACATTGCACAAAGTGAGAGTGTTTGTGAATGTAGCTTGGTATTATGGATAGGGCAAGATTTGGATGGATAGTCGGATGGCTCTCCCACTGGACGTGCATGACACAGTGCAATAATGTTATAATTATTTTGTTTCTCTACACTACCTATTTATGTATTTAATGCTGCAGCTGGTTAATTAACTGATGTAGCTAACCATCACAATCTCACCACTAATAGCCTCAGTTGCACAGTGTGGCTTATCACTAAATCGTGCATGTACGTATGTACCTGGACATCATGCAAGATTCTATTGAAAGTTTTTACTCAATTATAATATCTCTGAAGTGATCTCAACTGAAGGTAGCAGAAAGTACGTATGTATATATGAATAATACTTGTTTAACTTATTGGTACATACAAATAATCAGGATCATTGCATTATTGATTCATGAAGTTAGCATTGGGAAATGAATTGAAAGTTATAATAATTATTTTACTTATAGTTGTATAGATCAAGTTGTTCAAATTTGTCCATGCCCAAGTACATACTTGTGTCACCTGACACACTTGATCCTGACAGATAGCCTGAGCTCATATCACTAGCGGGGTAATAGTTTGACTTTGCCTGATACTGGATATGCATTTGGCCCAGATCAGGGTTTTGGGTGGGCTCCGGTGTTACACTAGCGGAGTGTGAGTCTCTGAGCTCTGACGACATTGAATGAAAATCGTACGAAACGTACTGCTCTCTTTTATCAGTTCCAAGAATAGACGTTGGTTGATTGGCAACATAGCCGTTGCCATCGATCGCCATTTGATTGCTTGATTGTGAATGATGAGTCATGTCCCTATTGCGATCAGTTTCGATTCCGGATCTAGAACAGCCAGAATTGCACACATACCCTACTTCATCTTTCTCCTGGCCATGGCACGAGTCAATTCCATTGTTAAAGTCGAGGTGTACTGTAAAGCCAGGTTCAATCTGGGAAGGAGAAACTTGATTGGAGGGTACTACGATCTCCCTACTTGTAAACTTGGTCATGTCAATGTCCTCGGTAGTTATGTACCCTTGACTTGAGATCTTATCTGGACTACAGAGCTTGTCCAAGCTACGTCCATTTACTTGATCTTCAACGGATGAGCCGTAGACATCATGTGATGGCTCCTCACAATCAGTTTCTCCTTCTTCAAGAGTATTCTCGCAATCTAAATCGATGCTTAGCTCCGGAGTCTCACAGTCTTCTGAAGTCGTAGCAGTAGGGTGCTCATTAACGATATACCCATCTGTGTTTGTTAACTGAGGCATGTCTAATGGAAACGTCGACGTCTGATCGCAACTTTTGAGCACCACGTGGGTAGATTGTGTGGCATCAGTTGTGCTGTTGCTCACAGAGCAGTTCATATCATCCAGATCTAGACAAGCAACTTCTGTATCTTGGAGATTTGTATGCAACTGGTGTGTGTTCTGTAGATCGACAATGTACCCTGATGTTTGATGAGTGTCATTAAATGTTGCGGTGCTGCTTGCAATTGGAATTGGGTGCTGAGATTGCACGTAACCATCACCCTGTTGGTGTGTCGGTTCGAACACATTGTCATCATCTCTAGTCAGTGGCTGATTGGAAGAATTCAACTGCTCCACATACCCAGCACTACTGCTACTGGAGGGATAGGAGGACCTATCCAAACCAACAACACCTGCAGCTTCTTTGACAGGATCATCTTCTGGTGTGAAGAAACTCAAAGTGTCTTCGCTCGAAGTCTCCTGACTAGCTGAAATGACATTGTCATACATAAGGCTTGGATTGCCTAACTGGGCATCACCAATGTAACCTGATGACTGGCATCCCCCACAGCTTTGAGTCAGTTCAGATGCACTGTCGCTAGGGCTCTGGAATTCAAGCTCAGTAGTATCCATTTGCTGTGGTGAGATGAAACCATTGGAATCTCCACTGATTATGTAGCCACTAGTACCGCTTCCAGGAAATTCTTGAGGGTTAATGACCATGTCTTTGGTGGCCCCTACCATTGTACTGCTGTGTTGTTTTGAATTACTCATGTTCAAATCATGGTCAAAACTGGAATCGATAGTGTAGCTGTTTTCATCAAATGTAACAACTTGAACATCAGCTGGATATTGGCTGGGTTTTTCCACGACAAAGTGTAGGTAGTCCATATTGCTGATCATTGATGTTCGATGAGTATAGTAGGACTGCTTGTCGATATGGATGCCTGGAGTGTAGTCTGGATCAAAAACCTGGAGGATACAGCATGTAGGGATCTAATAATTCAGAGGTACTCTATTCCATACCCGGTTGATCCCCTAGATATCTTTCAGCAATAAACATTGTAATATTATAGCAATCTTGATCCGATTGATATTCCATAATGCTATCCTCAAGACAATTAACCATTATCCATCATGATACACACTCATGCAAAAAATATTTCCTAGAGATCTTTAGATGTACATATCTATAATGGCTTACCATGTTATTTCGGTCGAGTATCAGCAATGCAGTTTTCCTGTAATCCATTAAAAAAGAACAAAGTGTTAATGCTAGCATTGTTTGACTACAAGATACAAGAGGACATTGTCAAGTTATTAACGCTATGATAGGAAGCAAGGTGGTCTACCCCTAAATTCAGTTGATAGTATTTCTATCACTGTGCTTCATCATTACAATAAGCATACCTGGCTTTTTGTTGTTTCATCCGTGAATTAATAAACAAGATCATCAGAGACGTCACCGTGATCAACCCAAGTAGTACCACAATGACTGGTATGATGACTAACGCTGTCTGAGTTGGATCTGTGCTCAAGTTTAGCATAGGTGGCACTGCAAGTTAAAATTTAGTGTGCATTTTAATGGAAAGAAGGAAAGTGAGAGAGAGAGTGAGAGAGAGAGAGAGAGAGGGAGGAAGGGAGAGAGAGAAGAGGGAGATTAACAGTCGAAGTGTGTGTATATATATGTGTGTGCATATCAGGATACTGTATATGTGTGATATGTGCATGCTACAACCAAGGGCTACTTAGATCAATATTGTCTAAGGTATAGCAGATTGCTAAAAATAGGAACTATATATTCCTGAACAAACATTCTAGGCCAAGGAAGCAATGTAAATGGACTTCAAAGCAACCAAAATGAATCACTCCTACTCACCTGTAGCATCAGTTCCACTATCCACCTCAGTTGAGGTGATGGTTCCCATTGTCATGGTAACACCAGCCTCAATTGAGGTAGTGGTTGGCTCAGTAACATCAGCCTCAGTTGAGGTTGTGGTTGGCTCTTCGGTTGTTGTAGGATCTAAGTTGATAATAAAGATAGCAATAGGTAGACCCGAATAAACACACAATAATATAATAATTATGATATCAAAGACCAGTATGGGGGGCTGGCAGACAGAATGTACATAATATATATACAGACCTTAAATGTAAGTCAACTAAAGCCACCCATGGATACCCATTGCAGGATTGCATACAAGGGGGGGGGGGGGGGGGGGGGGCACTGGGATCTCCCCCCCCCCCCCCCAGAATTCCATAATAATATACAATGTCATATAATATTATATACAGCACAAATAATATGATTACATACACAAGCAAAAAGAAATTGTTTGTTATCACAGCATTATTGTGTGACTTATTTACTATATAGTATAATATTATACGCATGGCAGCGGCGCATATACATACGTAAGTCGTTCCGTGAGATCGCCCCCCCCCCCCCGCGACCCCCCCCCCCCCCCCCCCCCCCCCAGAAAAAAATCCTGTATGCAACCCTGAATGGGGAATGAATATACATAAGGGGGAATGCAACAGGATGATTGGCGCATGTACAAAGCTAATTATACTCAGATTTTAATAATAATTACCTATAATTTTTGCAATTTTATGGGTTCCCAGTCTAATAGTTTACCAAAGTTAAAGCTTTGTAAAAATATTAATGAATACTAGAAAGCACTAGCATTAAAAGTTTCAGAAGTGCAACTGAAACTGACTGTTTTATTTCATATAAATTGCAAAATTAACACCAGATTTGGACCCCCAGGTGATTACACAATTCCTGATTTACCATGCTAATTATTATTATCACTATCATTAAAATTTAATGGCTCTATAATTTGGTGATATGAAATGCTTATCATCATTGGTGTGCATGTAAGATTAAATTATATACTCTTAATAGCAAAACTACGGTGTTGTGATTGTTTATTGTGGGAAATCAATAGTGCACATGCAGATATCCTGACAGATGGAAATCTGCACATGCATGTCAAATAATTTCGCCGGCTTGGCTGTGTGTGTGTGCTTGTTGCTGCATGAGAAAGGATTCGCAGGATATAGCTATACATGCATCGGGAGAGGAGATTAAAACATTATGGTTGCTCACCTATTGCATTTGGTAATGTGCAGCTGTCCATTGCAGTACGATAATGTGGACTAGAACCGTTATTAAACTCGACTTGAAAACATCCACTAAATGAACATGTCCACCCAGATTCAATTCCAATGTCGCTGATAGTACGTGTATACGATCTTTCTTCCTGAATATTACAGTTAATGTTGACTGATATTTCATCCTATAATTTATGAAAGAACACAATGATTGATAATGATACATCCTGGCTAAGACTAAGTCATAATCTGGCTCAGTTTAACGAATTAGCAAACAACTAGTACTAATAGTCTAGAAAGTTATTGGGTAATAATAATTCCATTCAGTCTGCACAAAGGTCATGATATGCGGTGGGTGGGAAGAATGTCCCTCTGGCTCTCTTCCTGCCCCAGTCCAATTGCAAATTATCATCACACACTTTACCGTAATTATTGGGTCTACCAACCTGATCAGTTCCATTTGTGCATAGTATTAGCACTTCCCTGTAGTACTCATTTCTTATTGAGGATCTGTCACCAGTTTGCTGTACTTGAATTGTAATAGCATCATCAGAGCATAGTATGCTTGCTTCCCACAAGTCGTCCCTAATAGGATCTCTTGGCCCTGTAAATACAATAATCACCAAAAGTTAATTTATTGTGATAATCACAACCGTGACAAATTTTAAGAGCCTACTAGTATGTATACACTGTCACTAGGTACGAACACTTACCGCACCACTCTGAATCTGGACTAACGTCTGGTCCACAAAATTCTGATGCCATCACGCTAGCCGGCCATTGCGCAGCCAGCAGGGCGGCCGTCCAGGCCAGCAGTGGCGTTAACAATGCAACTCGATTGGCCATCCTTTCGGTATCGAGCAAGCAGCTAGCGGCGTCTATTCGAGCAAAGCAACCCTTGAAGTCTGTTGGACCGCCACTATTTGTACTCTCAAGTGGTACGTGGGTGAGCTGCACTGCGGGTACGTATACGATTTGTTCGGGTACAACGTACATCCGCAATCCATTCGCACCGCAACGCATCTCCTAAGCATTAATAATATTCATGCAGATATGTACATGTATTTGCGGCCGTGTTGGTATACAATGAATACCAAATTACATCCGCTATGCGGTTATCCATATCCGGGGCTTGTCACGCGTCATGTTGTCAACGGACGTCATGTACGTCAGTGCATGCATGCAGTGCATGCTAGTGATGCACTTCCCGGATGTAAGTATATAGGCGGCCTTGAGTCCACCCCTAAACCTATAAAACATGCAAGTAGGGTGTGTTGCTGCACAAGGTACAAGCAGCTCTAGAATGATAGTCAGTTAGATCCATGGACACAATGATTTATTTCATCCTAAGCCGTCTAAATGGTAGCCTTGCTCATGATCTGAAAACTAACCCAAAATTATGAGCCTGGGTACAAGGTTACATTTTATTGTCCATTCCCAGGCTCCTCCCAATTTTTCAGTGCTATACACAGAAATACAAGAAAGTATGTTGTGTTAAAATTTCAAAAGTTGGAGAATCTGGGAGCCTGCATGCAGAAGCAATATCATTTCATTGTATCTGCTATCAGCCACCTTTAAGATTGTAGTATCTTGTGTTATCATGTGACATGTGCAGTATTTGTTGGTAGTTGCCTAGCAACCAAAGTTTTTTCCGGCTATGGGAAGGGGGTGGGTCATCATAAAGTAGGCCAATGATGAACAGAGGCCAACTACCAACAAAATAGTTATCTGCCAGTAATTGGGGTGCATTCGACTGCATCTCATACACCCCAATTACTGTCAGATAACCATTATGAATTGTGTTTATATGGATTCTGAGCACATGGTGTTCTTAGTATTTAAAGCTGTGTCTGTATAAGTTTTGTCAGTCTGTATGGCATTGTGTTGTCAAGTCTCCTTATAATGTTATTGCGCTGGCTGCCACGACCTTACAAAGATTATGCGTATTATTATACGTATATATTTCTGGGCCGGAAGAATCATGTTGAGGCCATGAGTACTAACAAGTGAACTGAGCATACAGAAAACATAGTAGGCTCAATGATAATAGTGCTAATTAATTATATAATGCCTTGTTAGGTATAGAGGTCAGACAAACTCAACTAATTGCCCTTTACCTAATCACGTTGGCACAAGACACAATGTCATGTTTCAGCATACTGTATGATTGCACTTTAACAAGCAATCTATAGCCTGGTAGAAATAGTATAATAATTACTATAAATGGAGGTTTGTTACTTTGCATTAATGTTAACATCATTATAAAATTTAATGCGTTTACCTAGAAGCTTAATGACATCATTATGATATAATATGAACTCATGATATTGCGGCATTATTAATATGCTGTAAACAGTGTATGTACATAATACAAGCCATAGCATTGTTTCTGATAATGCTGCACTATTAATCATATTGCACAATGCTATGTTAATAATGACTCCATTAACCACTACCAATTATTGTGATACATTCATCAAATATCACTGAACTAATGGTAGCCATTAATCAGATAGCTTGTTGGTGGGTCTAACTTAAATCTGCGTTAATGGTCCGTGGTAATAATTCATGTCTGTTCTCAAAATCAAGATGCACGACGAAACCATGACCAGCTGCCGCTGCTGCTGCTGCTGGTAATGAATCTTGACTTGCAGGCACCAGAATTTTTCTTGTGAACAACTCGGACGGTATGTAGCCATGAGTTCTTGAATCTGGGTCAGTACTAGTCGTAGCTGCTGATTCAGTGGACGAGTTAGTGAAAACACCGGATGACGGAGTAGGAGAAGGACTCGTTAGATGCTCTCTTTCACATTCACTAGGCTGCATACACGTGGCACTTGCATCAGATACTGGTCTGGCTTCATTATCCATTGTAGTAGGAGGATGAAAAACTATGGGGCTCTCAGAGTGACTGTGTGAATTGTGCACTAATTCTACCTGTTGATCAGTTGTGCTGGTGTGATTTAACGACGATAATATGTCCTTGGGGTGACCACAATGATTATCGTAGTCAGATATCGCTGAGTGAAGGTTAGCTGGGTGGAAGTACACTGATGGCTCTCTACAGCCCTCTGTAGTGGCAGTAGTGGCCGGAATCAACGGATTATTATCATCATGATCGTCAGATTCACTTGTTTCATCATTCAACAGTAATTCTAGTAGGTTGGTCGGTTCCTCCTTAGATTCTGTTGGTATAGAAACTGCACTGGACTGTATGTACCCACCATTAGAGTGTGTTCCTTCTGACATTGGCATAGAAAATCCGCTAGATTGCATATAATCGCTAGTGGAGTGCATCTCTTGTTTTTCTGCAGTACATGCTGTATGAAGTATATTCGATTGGACATACCCACTGGTAGAACACTTCGCAGCTGGCAGCTGAGCTACAGTACATTCTTTGAATTCATTACCTTTTGATAGCACTTCTGTTAGGACACTGTCATTATCGTCGCTAGGACAATCGAGCCTTGTAATGGTGGCCGGAGACAATACCGGTCCTTGCTGATAATGGGGTAGCTGAACATAACCTTGTTCCAATGAAACCCCACTCTGTTCGCGACAAGCACCTCCACTTCGTGGACAAGCTTTTTCCAATACTTCTGAGGACTCAACAATAATTTCCGTGCGAGTACTACTTATATCATCGCTGGACTTTGACCTCTGGGTATCCAGTGCTCTTGTGGGATGCGACAGTTTGATGCTACCTGCGTCACTATCGTCCGTATCAGTCTCAAAATTCAACGATGTCCGTTTATCGTCCATTGGTAAGTAGCTCGCTGAGTGTTCCTTTACATAGATGTTGGACGGGAGGTCCAGATTCTGAAGCAGGTTAATACTAATCATAGAGATCATAGGAGAGCGACCGAATGTAGCTGGCTTGTCAATGCACACAGATGGGAAGAAGTGTGGATCAAATACCTGCATATTTTCATACTATTATTTCTACTACTTTAATGAACTACGTACCATGGATGTTTAGTATGGCTGAACAGAGCTTACAAGAAGACATTAATTATTCGGCCTAGATTAAGGGTATGCATGCACACATGCATAGTTTGAGCACATGTAACTAGCACTTTAATAGATAACAATTGTGGAGATGTAATTAGCACTTAGATAATTATAGCTGTGGAGATGCATTAATATGGCTTTAGTATGATGTGATAATTACTGGCTTACCATGCTCTCCTTGTTGTACATTAGTAATGCTTTTTTCCTGTGCAAGTTAATAAATTTAATGAAAATTAATTTTTAATATTATATTATAGCTGGAAGGTTTTCATTCACGGTACCTTGCCAGCTGTCTTTGTATACGAATGGAGCTCACTATGACTGCCACAAACAGCACCACACACAGCACAGCAACGCCCAGGCTGGACAATATCACTGGTAGGTAGATATTCAAATTTTCACGGTTCATGTTGAAATCCAATTCTGTTCCTGCAGATTGAATTATTCGTAACGCTATTATGAACAAAACTTAATAAACAATAGTACTATTATGATATCATACAGTCAGTCACTGAAATCTAAGAATGAAATTTCAGTGTCTGCTGTAGAGGAAGTTAGTGATCTGGTGAAATTCAATGCACACATACATTGATCTGGGAGTGTACTGAGTATCATCAGAGATCTAATTTTAATGCTAAGCCTACTATATATAACATTCCTAGCACAGGCGGTGCACCACTGATCATATGTGGATCCGCCAACTATCCTTTTTATTGATTGAGACTCTGATATAGACACAGGAGTGAATCAAGGGGCTAAGTCTCAGAGTACAAAAAAAACCCCAAAGCCTGTAAGGATAAATTTTGCCATGCACTTACATGGCATCGAAGCTTCTAGCATGTTCCCCTGCCTGTAGATAGCATACTGTAGTGCATTAACAGCATGTTGAGGGTTTATCACTCTCATATCTGCACTTGCATCAAGCATTAACCATTACCAAGCCTAATTGTATTCACAAACTTGGCTTCTGACCACTAGTAGTAATCGTTAATTGATGTGCACCATCTGCTAAGTACACAATCATTTACATAGGTAATTAGTACTCACTCGTGATTAACTCGGCTCTTGTAGCATTCACAGCAACAGCAGTAGCAGTAGTAGTGTCCTCGAGCTCATCATCAGTTAGTGCAATGGATTCAGAGGTGGGTGGCACAGAAGCGGTAGTTATGGATGCTGTTTCAGCAGCTGTTCCACCTGCAGTATTAATGCACAGAATAATAATAATTACTAAAAGACCAGATAGAGTGGAATCCCTCTATTCCTGACACCCTTGGGACAGTTTTAAGTGTCCTGATTAAAGGAGGTGTCCTCATTTCAAAGGGTACTTTTGTACACTTCTCTGTGTAGCTGAGACCATGCGTAGTGTACGTCCTGATTAAGGGGCGTCCTCATAGAGGGGTCCCACTGTATACTAGACTATAGTGTTACTGTGTCTCTTCATGCACCCACTTCCTGTATGTGCATAGGTATTCGGATGTGGGTGTCACACTCTCTATTACTGCTATAACACAATGAGGTACTCAACTTCTAGGAATTATAAGCGCTCCTATTAACTAAATGGAGCATGAAATTGGGCATGCCTCCAATTCAGAATGCAAAATTATATTGAAGCAGGGGTGTCCGTAGTAGCTATGTGTAGAGCTGGACACTTATGAGAAAATATAAATCAATTTTGCCTCCACAATAATAATTATCCTAAGTATTACCGTAGTTAATTGAATACAACGTATGATCCAATTTAACGTCATTAATTTTTAGAAATTCTCATAATGTATACATATGGAGCAATTGACGACCTTTACCAGAAAAGTGCAGGTTTTTCAAAATTGAAATTATACATAGTATTAGATTATAAGTATGGTATTCATCCAGGATGCAGTCGTAATGAATCTTATTAATTGTGTAGGTAAAAATCTTATTCCTGCAAAGTGGGGAAATATTGGTGAGGTATCTAACTTGGCGATTTGGTGGTATTATCAAGGGCGTATCAAGGTGAGCCTCTGTTGTTACGGTACTCCTAATTGGCGTCACTATGTACACCACCTCTGCATTAATCAAAGGACTCTCACGTACAAACTTTTAACCACTGTTTGCATAATTAGCCGATAATAAGTCCATAAAAAATTCACTTGATATGATTAGACCCCCTCCCTCTCTTCCGCAGTTCAATGCACCTGTGTACACACAGGTGCATTGGTGAAGCAACCACGCTACATGCAGATACAATTGATTAACGATATCATTAGCAATGCCTAGTGTTTACTTACGGACATGATGCATACATTGTGTGGTACATGAACTATTGCTGTTGTACTATAATACTGTGATGATTGGGTGTAGTTCATTACAGTACTTAAACGCCCACACCTTAATGGGTATAGTGGCAGAGTATTGGTTGGCTATCTCCATGCAGTCATAACTCCAAAGTGCAATGAGTCACGTGTATGTCATCCACTTACTCTATTATCATAATTATAGCTATTATACGTAGATGTGATTCCAACCAGACGTTTATTGAAAAAAAAATGTCAGGTTGTTGCTGGTTAGTTACAAATAATATGTCAGATTCCCAACCGAAAATTCAGTCTCATAATGATTATTATGCGGTATGATAACTGAATAAAAATTGGTTCACCAGTATAGAACCATAGAAATGAATCATCATGATATAATATAAGCCCACATTATTGTCAGTATAATATTAATTTATTATAATATTATTAATGCTTATTTGTACAGGGCCATCTTCAAGCATTATATGCCCAGTTTGGAATGGCAATAAGTGATTTATTATTGCAAAAATTTAATAATATAATATTATTATTATTATCATGATAGACAGACTAGAAATACTCCTGCATTCTCACTCACACATCATACAAGCCACGCCCCTTGTGAGATGACCCACCTGGAAGAATAGTACAGCTATGAACTTTATTTCGATAGAAGATTCCTTCATCTGTATTAGCAAAGCAAGTTGAGATATTGCATGTCCATCCTGGCAATATTCCTGCTTCACTGAGGTTCCTGAACCTATAAGGACCTCCAAGTTTCTGACCTTGCCATCTATCATTCCAGCAAATTATTTTTGCTTCCTCCTGTGGCAGTTATTTTAAATTAGCTACATAATTGTCTTTCCATTCAAGAATCTATTTATAGGCTAGTTCGTGGAGGTGTATATACCCCCCCTCCCCCCCCCCCCCCCCCCCCCCCCAGTATTATAAGTTTTCAGATGATTTTTACTATGTGTGTGGGGGGGGGGGGGGGGGGGGGGAGTGTGGGCTCATTATAGAGCTTGCTAATATTAACCAGCACCACCATGCATAGTTAAAGACAAGGCAATTAGCTATAGTCCTACATGCTGGTGGCTATTAATGCCATGCATACGTGCATACACTGATGGTGCTCACCTGATCGATTCCACCAGCTGCACCACGATCTGCCGGATAGCATTCCAGGCGCACTACCATGACCTGTATATCCGATTCCCAGCCTAAATCGACGATGGTATGCGTGCTGGAGTCGTTGTAGCTGACCATTACACCATATGAGCTCGAGCAGTCCGTCTTCACCAACCAGTCATCGCCGATAGTGAGCTCCAAGTCTGCACGAAGAGTAAGAATAAACGCCATTAATTTAATATCATGAAACTGGGCTTAGATAGAATCTACTTTGCATAGTCTACAGAGTATTTACGTACTGTTTTGCATGCTTGCATAATAATATTATGGCATATTAAAAACAGTAGGGAAATTCCTTTACTCACCAGCACTACATTGACTACGAGGAGGTTGTGCTGAGCTGGCTTCCGAGCAGTGGTCTGGAGCGTACCACGCCGTCTCCTGCTGAGCAGCAGCAGTTGGCATCAAACGTGAGAACGCCAAGAAATGGAGAAGCAGCAAAACATCGACCAACTGCGACACCATGCTTTGCTGAGCCATTAATTCATAAGTACACTACGCTCGATCCCTACTTAAATCGCACAGCTTCACAAATTAAGTTGTGGCGTACTCTGCGTGGAGCCGAGCTCCTAATTTTATAGGCCTAGGTGTATGTATATGTCGCGCCACCGGATGGCGCGGAACGAGCATGCACGTGAGCGCTCGAGAGCCATGGAATGCGGCATATGGCGCATATAGGATGGTCATGAACGACCCGGATATAGATACCACACGCCGGTACCGTGTGGCCAATTGCATCCTGTTTTGTACAGAAGCCTGTGTAAACAATGATTTTGTTCCTTTTTGATTGTAGCTACAATGCTTCGAGTTTTGCACAATTCTTGTTAACCTGATGGTGAATGAAGCCCAGTCAGAGTCTCACAGGAAAATTTTGGACTTTTGACCTTTATCAAGGGCCCTCTTACTGTGCCTCCAAGTATACGGATTTGTCAGTATCTTTACTGAATCCTGACCATAAATACTGATAAAATTTCAAAAATACTGAAAATTGGGAGAATTAAGTACATACATCATATATTAATTTATTGAGCCCTTTAATACTGAAAAATGGGAATATTTATACTGAAAGACAGGAGAGAAGCTTGGAGGCACTGCTCTTATAGTAGTGTTTGTGGCTTTTTTGTGTAAGGTAAGCTAAAAGTGAGCCTTTCAAAGTGGGGGAGCTCCACCCCCCTCCCCCATAATGGCATTACGTGATCCTGAAATCCCTAAAAATTTCTCCGCAGATGACTGTGCAAAATCTGTACCAAGGGCAGCACTTTGATCATGGCCATGCATTGCTAATAGTATTACTTCCGCTACAGTATTATACTTGCTAGTAACAGTGAAGAATCATGGCATGCATGATTAATGAGATATTCCAAATTATTTATGCTCAATTAGAGAGTGTAAATTAGTTAATAGCTTCTGGGAGTGAATAACAATGGTATAGATTACTAATTATACTCCAGACTGTGTGGGATACGAGTGTGGTCTCATTCTCAAAAGTAGTATTTGCATGTGTGAGGGTCCTGAGGGGCCGGGGAGAGCAAGAGGAGGAGGGGGAGGGGGGTAGAGGTGAATCTGCCAGAAAAATTCATAGTAAATGGATGTGACCAAATTACTTTTAATAGCGAAGGTTTTAGGAAATGCAGTAGTATCATATTTTATCATCCAGCTCCAACCCCCACTACACTATCAGAAAAAAAAATTTACTCATCTACATCGATCTGAGTAATGCATGCTCTCTATGTACTATAATAATTGCACTAAATTCCTCATCCCCCGATTCCCCCCCCCCCCCCCACTCATGTCTATTATTAAAGAACATAGCTGATCCATGAGAATTGGAGGCTGCAGGGGGCAAAATCATTCTTTGGCTCTCATAAAAATTAATATTGTCTGGTTTGAAGGAGTAATCTCAGTGATGCATGTAGATACCTGTAGATGAGAATTGGCCCGAGGCTGCAGGGGACAAAATCGATCATTCTTTAAAATGGCCCTCATAAAATTATTATTGCCTGGTTTGAAGGACTAATCTTAGGACAACAATCATTCTTTGGCCCTCATAAAATTAATATTGCCGGGTTTGAAGGACTAATCTTAGTAATGCATGTAGATACCCAGATGAGAATTGGATCATATTATTCTTTGGCCCTCATAGATATTGCCTGGTTGGAATGACTTGACTATAATCTGCGGTAATGTGCACACATGTAGATAATGCATGGCTTCCACAGGACCACAGCTTCCAGAGAGTAGCATATTTGGTTGTGAATGCAGCTGGTTGAATGTATACATACAAGGCTCTGTGGCTTTTCCACTGAGGAATGATGTCACGATAATGATTAGTGAAGTGCATAGCAACTTCTTGGGACTGTGTGCAAAGGATAGATGATGTACATTAACCTGGTATGCATTTCCAGGAAGCAGCCTTGTCTGTGTGTTAATAAGCTAAACATGAATAATCGATCATAAACTTTGAGTAATCCCGCTAGCTAAGTTACCTTCTCTTCTGATGAATCCAAACTTCAAGACTGGACATGTGTGTATGTGTGGATTATGTTACAGACCATACCTACCAGGCATCTATGATCATTATCATTATTAGTGTAATTAATTACCGGGTACACACTTCCATTAGGGCATGCAGTAATCAGTACTCCTACTCGTGGGAGTACAGTCAATAATAGCACAAGTGACAGCGAGTGCTATTTAGCTGAATGAGTATACATATATAAGAGTACTGTTGCTGCCCTAATTGTACGAGGATTAAAAGTGTGCGATAAATTGAGAGTACAAGTACGGCTGTAATCCTACTCTTGCCTATGGGAGTGATGTTACAGTATTATGACTGTAATCACTATGCTATTATGTATGCATGAAATCACTGGGAAGAAGTTGATCATCTTCTCAGCTAGGCCAAATTACCGCTTAATCATAGTTACTGTATTATGAAATGCACAGTTATAACGTTATTACACAACACTGACCAAAGATGTCAACCATGTGAGCAGCAAAGAGTGAATCACAATCATTGTTATGCAGTGCCACAGATCCAGAATAGTGGAAGAGTAACTAAGTGCTAATAAAGTAGATCTAGTTAATCAAGCACTAAAAGAAAGAAGTCCTCTATAATAATTTCTTAATGAAGAGACTACCCGTACTGGTACTTAAATATGGGAATTAAATATTTAGGATGAAATGATATGAAAGAGAGGGGGGTTGCAAAAGAGCTAGCTTCCATAATCATAATCATGGTGCCACCCACAAAGTGGCTCTTCATCTAGAGATGCCTTTGAAATTTTTCATACCAGTAGCTAATTATCCTGGAAGTTACAGTTGATATTATCAGCATGCAATACATGCCTTATCATCGATCTGTGCATACACAGCTACAACATGTAGGGCCTGGCCCGCTATAAAAAGTACAACTGATTCAGTGAATGGGTGTAATGATGTAGGCTATTTGTAAGGACAAAGGTGCTTGTGCTGATACATGTGAATAGAGCCATACAACTGCCATGCAGGAGACAGAATCATACTCACGTCCAGGTAGGCTGGCAGTACTGATGGGAAGGCGAAGGGGCGAATGAGAAACCATAAGTATGCATGAGCAGTCTGGCTGTATAATAGAATCATGTACACAAACAATGATGGTCTGGAATGCTCTCTAACCTAATGCTCTGAAGCCACCCAGAGGGAGCTGCGGGGGTGGTTAGCCAATCGTAAACTGTGGGATTTCTGTAATTTGGCCACCAGACTAAGTATGGTAGACCCACTGACCATGTGATGCCATAGGACTGATTATTACAGTTCAATCAAATTGCAAGCACTATTGTCACGTTCACTTCCCACTACCAGGTGTTTGTGACTGACTGTGAGATTTAATTTAATTTTTGTGGACGCCAGAAACAACAGCAGCTTGAAATTATATTTATGGTTAATTGATGTAAACATTAGTGTGGATGTGGTCTTCATAGTATGCTCCACGCCCACTAAATTAAATATCAGGGAGAATGGCTGATACAGAGGAACGTAGACTGCTACATCCATAATAGGTAACTATTAGTGACCTGACAGGATTTCATCCAGTGGAGGGAAGCTTCCCTCGATCCCCACCTCCAAAAAGGAAGAGAGAAAGAAGAAAAAGGGAAAGGAAACTTAAAGAGAGATTGTGAGAGGTAGTGGGGGCAGGGGAGCATTTTTTTTTTTTTTTTTTTGCTTTGCGATGCAAGTGATTAGTAATTAGAACACTAAATGAAATCACGCAATACCTCCGTGACATCCAAAAACTCATCTTGATGAATAATGGGGCTGGAGGAGGAGGGGGGGGGACATGGTGCGTGAAACTGCCATGCCCACGATATTTTTTTGGATGAAATCCTGCCTGACTCCTAATCATAATAATTACTATAGTGCCTCCAATTCAAGCTATTCTCCTGTTTATAGGATGAATAATTATTCAGCATAATATTATATATATTGATGACGTATTTACTACACTATACATAATAATATGACTGCATTATAATATATTGTACTATGACTAGAGTAAAGATCAAAGGCACCGCCTGTAGTATAATATAATGTAAACCACTGTCTGCCAACTATGCAAACTGTGAATTGTACGCTCGAGGCATGGTTTAAATGCCCGCCTCTCGCGTACAATTCAAATAAACCACTCAAGGCTATAGTCTAACTATAACATAATACGTACCACCAGGAAAGTACAAGGTCTTAGTGTACTAGACTTATCGTGGTCATTTGAATTGTACACCGGCTGGCGAGAGGTGGGGCATTTAAACCACAAGCTAATAGTAAAGCTACAACATTAATGGGAACAGGGAATAATAATATGTAAATTTTACGTACCACTAAAGATTGGGTGATGCTTGAACTTGTGGGCACTGATGCTTATTAAAGTGTGCAATACTGTCAGTGCCTCCAAGCAGATGGATTTATCAGTATTTTTACTTAATTCTGACCATAAATACTGATAAAATTTCAAAAATACTGAAAACTGGGGGGAATTTAGTACCTATAATATCATATAGCTCTTTGTTTAATACTGAAAATACATGCAAAATACTGAAAAATGGGAATAAAAGATAGGAGAACAGCTTGGAAGCACTGTACTGTTTTCTGATGGTGCAAGAGCATTCTTGTGGTTTTGTTTCAGGAAGCTCATTCGATATGGTACGGGGTCGCTTCATATTCTTGACTCTACTGGTAAGGTATTGCCCAAACAGATCCTGACGCAGCGCACGCGCGCGCGAGGATTGGATGCGCACGTGTGTCTTGTGACATTATATATTATACATTCGGCAAAAATTTAATTAATCAGTCTGCATAGTACACGCAATTTCAGTTTGCTCTGGGTGCCTTGCTTTGCTACTGCAGAAGTCAAAACAGACACAGAGGTATTGGCAAAAGAACCATCACAGTAACACAAGCAACAGTCACCAGCAGAAGCCAATGAGTACCTCGTCCATCTATGATTAAAAAAAAAATCTTTGTTATTCATGTGCACTCGATATCCCCCCCTCCCTCCTTCCCTCTCTCTCTCTCTCTCTCTCTCTCTCTCTCTCTCTCTCTCTCTCTCTCTCTCTCTCTCTCTCTCTAGCTCTCGCTCTAATCATAGATATCATAAACTTACGTACAAGTGTACGTTAATATCTATGCTCTTACTAATCTGTTTCCCTGTAGAATTAGCATTAATATTGGCCGGATAATCCAGCACAACGGAGTATGGAGAGTATGTTGTAGATTTCACCAGTGTGCTGGATAGTACTGGAGATGTAGCTGTAGGAAGTGACTGTACTCTGGATTGTGCTGAAAATGTGCACGTTGCTGTAGGAAAGGTATAGATGTACAGTGCATCATCTGGGTCTGCGTAGTAGCAACCAAAGTACTGGCATTCTAAACCGAATTCCGATGGGTGTTGATTTGATGGTGGTGATACATTACGTTTCCATCCTTCTCTTTGAGAGGTTGAAAATGAAAGAACTGGAGATGGCTATATAAATAATAGCTAATAATTATTATTACTGAGTTTACTATCGTAATATAATAATTATTGGTGTTACTACACACTGACTATTACTAGTCATCAAGCAGAATCTGACTATTGTCACTTAGGGCCGGGCCTGGGACTAGCCAACTCTTACTAAATGACTCTTTTCTGCAAAATGTTTTCTTCATAATTATAGGGTAAACGGTAATCCAGACACGTAATATTATTATTATGTGCACTCACTGCATGATCACAGCCAGAGCTGTTTCGTCGACCCAGGACTGTACAGTTTTGAGCTAAACGTAGGCTATTGACTCTGAGACCACCTGTGCTGAAGTTTAAATGAGCAGCATCTCTATCACATGTCACGGTCAGGTTCACCAACTTATTGTCTACACCACCAACAATTTCAAATTCAGTGCCTGTTGGTGTAGTGTAATATTATTGTAACTATGACATAATAATTATTGTGCAATAATAATAATAAGGCACCAATTAATATAGCTACCAGGTATATACAGTGTGTAAATACTGACTTTGCATATTTTGTGACTTTCACATGAGATATCAACCACTTGTAGGTCCTCTTCAAAATTAATGATCTATAGCTACAGCACACATCCTTTTTGAAGGCTGATATCAGGCTATGGTGCATGCACCCATATATTATAGAGATAGGATTAGAGTTTGTACTTCCTTATTAATAATAGGCATGTCAGAATCCCCAAAAATTGCCTATAAAAACCTACACACATTTAAATATTATGAAGTTTCAGAGATCATAACTACTCACTACAATGTGCTACAAACACCAAACTTGCACCACAGGCTTCAGTAAAGATAGCAATACACTGCAGTATCCAAAGTGTTGGGTTGTAACCACTTCCGGCATTGTAGGGCTTCAGGAAAACTCCATAATATACTCAACTAATGTGGCACACAAATCTACCGGTAATGGATAACTTCAACTTGCTCCATGCTGCTCACTTCTCCAGGGCATTTTATGTTTCTAGGGGTACTTCAAGGTGCTGATTTCAAATTTTTCAGTAGTTTCAACCATTTTTGAAGTGTTTGGTCGAAAAGAGCTCAATCAACATTTTACTTTGTGTAAAATAACATGTGTGCACATGAGAAAATGAGTTGAAAATATGAAAAATGAAATGTTTGGCTCAAACTACCCCTAGCTAGACTATTTCTGCCAAAAAAATACGCTACATAGAAAGTGCACGCACTTTAAATTTTTTGTTGCTTCTAAGGAACTCGGGGCTTGTCTTACACTTTAAGAATAGATATTCTACTTCAGAAAACAATATTAATATGTGCGTAATGTGCATATGCATGTGTGAACATGTGTGTGTACCACTGTGAGAGTTCATGTAAGTGTTTGAGCGAATGTCTAAACTAGAAATTTCAAAAAATCATGCATAAAGTCAGCTTCTGGAATTTTGAGGCAGTGAAGTATTGGCTACAATAGCAACCAAACAGGTATGCACACCAAATTTTTTTTAATTCATTAATGCCTATTAAATTCATGTGTAGAATAAGCAGAGAGGTACTTACATGCTATATTTCAAGTTTGGAGTCAATCAGTAGTGTAGTTTTTGAGTTATAGGCCTCTAAAGCAATCAACGTGTTACGTGCCATTCCCCTATTGGAATAGTACACACGAGCCAGGCAGAAAAATTGTGATGTTTAGAAATATTAAAACAGCCATATCTCCGCAACCACTCAATGAAATTTTACGAAACAAAGACTAAATTGTACCTTAAAGCCTCCTTTATTATTATGTGTAGCAAAGAAAGTGTAAGGGATAAACTAAAATTTTGATGTAATATGCCTATATTAATAATTATAGTGTACATTATGACTGTACTGGTGATAACGTTAACAGAAACTCATAATTAATTTTTTAAGCCAATAGGCTGCCAGTGAAACAGGTGCACAGCCTATAGTACTAGTACTGGCCATCCCATGCAGGTTGTGCATAATTATAATAATATTATGGGTGAGGAAAACACATTATTATTGTATAGCTACATAGGTGAGTATAATTATCTAATCACCGGAACCCACAATTATGCACCCATCTCCCGGCTTCATAGGTGATGATAATAGTTCAAGTACGTAAATACTAAAGCTCCACAATAATAATAATAATATGATTTGGAGCATGGCCACTATAATATTATTAAATTTAATAATGCAGTCCACCTGGCTGCATCTTTCATGATCGACACTTGCACGCATGGCTTGCACTTGTGGCCACTGAATCAAGACAATAATACTATTATTATTGTTAACCATGAAATTGTATTACGTATATAATTTCATGGATAGAATTGAGGTACTGTGGTTGTGTACAGCTATATACTGTCATACTAATAAGAAGGAAAACCACTAATAGTTTGAGGTTATGTGAGAATAATAAGGAACTATGCAGGTGTTTCAAGTAGATTCTTAACAGTATTATGCTTTATTATTAATTTTGATATGTAATCGTTACGTGAACAACTGATTAATATATTTTACATGAATCCACTGTGGATAAACCTTGAGGCAGCTAACTGAATAGCTTAGTATACACAAGCTGTGAGTGCCATTATTATCAAAATTTAATATTAATTCAGTATCACTGTAATGATATTAGCTAGATCTATTATATGCACAAACTGGCTGATAATAATATTATTATTATGACATGAATACTAATTATTGCATCCATAAATTTTTGTATACACTTACCTGGTCCAGCGTCACATTCCTTCCACGTGCTGCATGGCGTCTGTTTGGACACTTGAAATGTCATTGAGATGATACAAAACATTACTATTGCCCATCGATGTCGGAACATAATTCCATTATCACTGTGATGTGCCATAATAAAGCGTTTTCTGGACGATCTTTTGCTGGATTGTATGATGCCCGGTCATTTTATTTAGTGCTATAGTATTATTATAGCATGACATGGGGGGGGGGGGGGGGGGGGGGGGCTCGACCATCGCATTGCGCATGCGCGTGCGTGCATAAGAGGACATGAAGCGCTCGCGCTATACAGTGTCATTAATCGAATCCTCGCCGCAAAGCGTAGGCGGAGGGGTCAGTCTTTGCTCAATGGTAAGGATCGTCATAGAGAAGGTACGCATTCTAGGTATACTGAGTGGTCACGTTACAGTGGAGTAGTAGTGTGCCAGTCTGTGTTTACTAGTATGGCACCTACCTCAACTACATGACTGATTGCCATTTGTGCTTAGCTGGTCAGTTGTCAGTGCAGTGATAGTGTAAACAGGTAGTGGCTCTCAAGTGCATAATTCAGTTGAAGTGTGTCACGGAGGCTTTCAGTTTATATAGTGACCTAGATCATTGACTCTGAAGAGAACAGTACCTTGTTACTATAACAGTTGATAAATATCAGTTGTCCAATATAAAACTTCAATGTTATGTAGAACTGAATAATCCAATCCCAAAAGGAAAAAGTAAGAGCTCGCTAGGTGGGTATAGACCCATATCAATATTACCTGTTGTGACCAAAATAATTGAAAGACATGTTAGAGATCT
This sequence comes from Cliona cf. orientalis, assembly GCA_963930775.1. Classification (NCBI taxonomy): domain Eukaryota; kingdom Metazoa; phylum Porifera; class Demospongiae; order Clionaida; family Clionaidae; genus Cliona; species Cliona cf. orientalis. The sequence goes on from OZ005696.1 coordinate 2,899,356, forward strand.
CATTCTTGCTCACCACTCAAACTATGCTCCCATTTCACCATGCCAGTGGGGATTTATGACACACCGTTCATCTGTATCAGCTTTAATTAAGGTATTTGATAACTGGGCACAAGCACTTGATGAAGGGCATAAAATTTGTGTGATATTCTTTGATGTACGCAAGGCTTTTGACCGGGTACCTCATCAATTACTTCTACAACAGATGCAGCATATGAACCTCAATCCTTACCTTTTGAGATGGCTTCATGACTACCTATCAAATAGATCACAGTTTGTTGCAGTCGAAGGTGAGATGTCGAGCACTCTCCCAGTAATATCGGGGGTTCCACAGGGCAGTGTGTTAGGGCCATTACTCTTTATTATGATGTTGTCACAGTGGTCTCACCGGAAAGTGAAATAAACATGTTTGCTGATGATATTGCACTATATAGAGTTATTAAGGCACCGGGTGATTATACGGCACTGCAGGGAGATGTAGATTCGATTGGAGCAATTGTAACTAGCAAGCATCTTGAATTCAATACTGATAAATGTCGAATGATGGTTATATCAAGAAAGCGTTCAAATTTAATACCTTCTCCCCCACTGTACCTTAATGGAAGTCAGCTTGATCAAGTGAAGATCGAGCTATAAGTACTTGGGAGTGACTATCACTTCTAATCTTTCATGGCTATATACCCCACATTACATCACTCTGCAACAAAACCAGAAGATTGGTGGGAATGGTATACAGGAAGTTTTACCAGCACTCAGATAGCCGCACCCTTCTCAAACTCTATCTGTCCATCATTAGACCGCACATTGAATATGCATCACCTGTGTGGGATCCATATCACAAGACTGAAATTGAAGTTATAGAAAGCGTTCAAAAATTTGCCTTGAAAATGTGTCTCAAGTCATGGAGTTCAAATTATGAACAATTACTATTGGAAGCCAGACTACCAACACTCAAAGTGAGAAGATCAGCACTAAGTTTGGGTCACCTATACAAGATTATCAACAAGCTCACATATTATCCGGAACCTCCAATAATTCAAAGAAAGATCCCTTACAGGAACAGGGGTATTAACGCTAACACTGTCTGCATACCACATGCAACTACTACTGCATATCAACAGTCGTTCTATCCAAAAACTCTCTCTTTGTGGAATTCGCTTCCTGAAGGAGTGACAAGCTGTACTTAGTCTAGCATTACTGGTTTTAAGCACCACCTGAAACAATCAAACTTGCAAATTAATTAGTGTAATATAATATTATATTATTACATATATCCTGATTCACCCTTGTATCCTAGGTAACAGGGGTGTTATAACTAAAATATTGACCTCCCCCAGGCAATTATAATCCCCTGTGAACACCATAGTGCACTGCACTAAAAATATGCCAGCCAACAACTTCTACCAGATAAATGCAACCACTAAGAAACTGACCAATCAGGATATATATCAGATGTCGCATGGTAGACACGTGTATTATGGATTATAAAGCCCCTCCCCCTCGGGCTGCGCCCTCGGGGTCATGGGCTTTATAATCCATAATACACTCCCTACCATGCAATATCTATTACATATATTTTAAATCTCATTTATTTCTATGTAGACATGCATTTAAATTAGCTATATAGCTACTTTGTGTGTCTTCTGCATATTGTGCAGTAAATTAGTATAAACAAAAAAAAAAAAAAGAAACTGAGATAATAACCAATAATTTAATAGGTTGAATTAACTGAATACATGTAACTAGCTAGCTAGCTATAGCTATAGCATGTTTGACTGATATATATAAGAGTGGAGTAGGCTCCAGCTTATAAGCATGCATGTAGCACATGAGACTGTAATAAGAGTATATAATAGTATAATATATGCACCAGCATAATATTATTATAATAATTAGGTAGTTTATAACAAGCTTATAGCATTATAGCATATAAGTTAGCTTATAACAGTAAAACAACAATTTGTCAAAGATAATATACTACCCTACCACACTTAGGGAGCTTGTCCAAAGTCCTTGTGGAAAAATTAACGTCATTATGACGTTAGGGGGGAGGGGGTCTCAGTCCATGACGTTTACAACTGCATTGTCAGCAGACTTTAGCTTTAGTTGTGATTATGCATTCTTGTGGTTGAACAAGTCTAGACACACCTCCAGCAGTGTTAAATTTGCATTTTAGTGACAGCTGTATCAAGCACTAAAAGTGTGCACGTAGCTATTATAGGCAAGCAAGAAACTGTTAAAGCAGCACAGGTATGCAATGAATCCATGAAGACATAGCTATCACTGTAGAATACAAGTGAATATCGAATAGGCTAAATGGAGCAGAATCAGAGTTTCAGTATTGAATCTATGGTGAAATGCTGTGACGTTAAGAGAGGGGGGGAAGGGGGGGGGGTAAAATGTTAACGTCATAATGACGTTAATTTTTCCATAAGGACTTTGGACAATACCCCTTAATATACTCTAACTTATACCTTCACATTTTTACAGTGGATCGTATACTATGATATAGAGAGGCAGGATGGCATCTGGATTATAGAGAACAATCTCCTCATAGTTTAAAATCCCTCCTGTCTCTCCATACACAGAGTCGAATCCGTCAGGAGGACTTCTAAGTTTAACACTGTTCTCTTTAAGGTAGTACTTATTTCCAGGGCAAACATGGCAGAGAAGCATGGCCCTGCAACTACAATTTCTCCTTGTGTAGTCATGACACTTGGAGGAGTTTGGTGCCAGGTAGAATCCATGTCCAAATCGCTGGAATTTGATGTTCTTTCGTACACAATGAAGATCAAATCCATTCCTGGAAATTCCACAGATCCCACAGCTTTTATCATTACAAAGATCTTGGCTAGTAGCGATATCACAAGTCAGGTTTGTGCCGTGATAGTGCTCCTCAACAGTCTGATCTTTAAGACTCTGCTGATATCTCATCCACTTCTGCTTCAGTTTAGTATTTCTGATGATGAAAATAAACTTAATGTTTGGACAGGCACCTTTCTGTGGTGCCCACCTTCTCCGAAATTTCCGTTCAATCGCTGGCCGCAGTGTTGCAAACTGGATACTAACAGTGTTAACAGCTTGTCTACGTCTCCGTTCAATCGCTGGCCGCAGTGTTGCAAACTGGATACTAACAGTGTTAACAGCTTGTCTACGTCTCCGCAACCATATCAAGCTTGTACATGTAACAATGATAATTAGGATGATGACGAGCGCTAGCAACAGTTCTCCACGGATATATGACATTATATTATGAGGATGGGTTTGTAGTAGTAAGACTATTGTACTTGGAACTTCTTCTAAACCTTGCCATATCAACAGTAGAGCTCCATATATGGATGAAAGAAGTTGACCGAAAAGTTGTACTATACCATTGACAAGGAAAATTGAATTTGAGTGAATCCATTTGCCAAACGTGATAACAGATTGGTAGACTAAACATGGCAACTCATTCCCCAAAATCCAGAGGGCTGTTCCATGTACAGAAGACAACAGTTGCACTCCACAATAGCAAGTCCAGTTTATTAACACAAGAGCAACTTGGTACACTAAATATGACAGTTCCCTTAAAACTTGCCACATTGCTAACGTTGCATCTCTGATCAACAGCACTGGATGAATATGATTCAACCACTCCACTCCATTGTACACCAGATGAATCAACCTGGAGCACGTCCATTCACCAAATACTGAACCAGCTTCATATGCAAAGCACAATAATTGTGATGAAAAATGCCACACTACAAGTAGCAATCCATGCACAGCAGAGAGGAGATGATTGCCAACATGCTGGATCATGAGTATGACACTTGTGACAGCTTGGTACAGAAATTGCCACGCCATGATTAATGATCCATGCAGAGCTGAGAGAAGATGTTGTGCCACACCACACGACAGGAAAGTCAACGTACTGATAGTCCACTCAACAAACGGGAGAGTGATTTGGTACAGCACATAAGACAGCTCTTCCATATCGTTCCATACTACAAGTTTTGCTTGACTCGCAATCGGAAGAAGATGATGGAAAAGTTGCAGTCCTCGAGCTAGAGTCCATCTACCAAACTCGAGAGCAACATGGTACATCAAATATGGAAGTTCTCCCATAAATTTCCACGCTACAGGTAGGAATACTTGAAGCACTTTGTGGAGCCGTTCACAGAGTAGGTTCAGCGTAATCTCCGCCATCGCTGGTCGCTAGTCACCGGATTCACTGGCAGAGTCCTCATTGATATAGGTCTCGTTGAAGGCGGGTTCAGCAACAATGACTGCGCAAGTCACGCGGCAAAGGGACTTTACCTGGGAATCTCCCATGCACATTACAATAGGACACACGTGAGTGCAGGAATTTCCTCGCTCAGCGAGCGCGCGCACAAGCTAATTGGTACAGGGTACATTGGAAGCGGTACGTACGCGATGTAGTCTCGTGCCCAGACCCCACCCCCAGACTAGGATACCGGATTTAATATTTAGCGTTGCACCACACCCCACAAGGCAAGTAGGCCGAGCGTTGGGTGGGGCTAGCCTCGTGCTTGGCACGTGCCAGCTCTCCTGGTGCACGGTCAGACGGTGCTAAAATCCTTGCGTTCTGTAGATCTATTTGACCGTCTCTGGCGAGGCGCTAGTTAAGACTAGGAGTCTGAAAGTTTAGAAGCTATTGGATAGGTACCAGCTTTTAATAGACATCTCCTATGTTTGTGAAGGAGCTGACAAAGGGACTACAGGATACGTGCAAATAAATCCACGGACGCAACATTACGCCCACACAGCAAGTCCAATTTTTAGCTAGGTTATCAGTTTGACATGTTCAAAGAGTGGGAAGATTGTCAGCCACTCTGCGAGTAGTAATGAAGTTGGGGTCACAACTTAGCCTCGTACCCAGTGACAGTGGAGTGCGAGCTTTAAAGAAGGCGCACAGTTTTTCAAACGGGGTACATACAGTGATACACTTAGGCAAGACGAAGCATTGCACAGCTTTGTGACACTCGGTAGCAGGTTAGCAATCTGATTAAGGTACCATTTAATTGCGTGGGCGTGAGCGTCAGGAATGGCTAATTCAATTAGCGAATCGTGAAGGGGCGTGGCCGAAGAGGCCATACGAGTGCTTTTGGTCGAAGGTGGGCGTGTCCAGAATCGGCCAGGGATGATTATGCGCGTGTAATTAGCGACCGGAAGTGGCCCCTGAAGAAAAGGCCGGTAATTGCCCACATCAAAGCAAGATCAAAGCATTCTTGCTTAACTACGACTTAAATTATACACTAATTATACACTAAGAAAGGATTTAAATAATTAATTAATGTTTGGGGGGGTTGGGAGCACTTGGGGAGATAATTTTTATATGGGCACGCAGAATGGGTCAGAACTAAAAGTTTGACGGCGGGGAATTTTGATTCACACCTTAGAATTAAAGTTACGGCCCTTTGAAGTTACCCCATATGTTTGTATAGGAAGCCATGCATTTGCAATGTTTTCCGCCCACGCGCTACGTGAGGGGCGGGCCACGCGCGCACATTAACGTGACGACCATTACCCACTTTGATCAAAATTAATGTATAAGCTGCCTGCTTGCATTGTATGGCTCTACTATGCATCCAGTTCAACTATGTGGCGGTTTTCGAACAATTTTTTTTCTGCTTAGTGTTCTGGTCGCCTTGTTAAACACTAAGTAGAAAAAAAGAAAAGATTTAAATAATTAAATAATTAAATAATCTAATTCATGGGGGGTTTGGGAGTACTTGGGGAGATAATTTTTACATGGGCACGCAGAATGGGTCGAAACTAGAGATTTGACCGGACAGATTTTTGATTCACACCTTACAATTAAAGTTACGGCCCTTTGAAGTTTCCCCATATGTTTGTACAGGGAAGCCATGCGTTTGCAATGTTTCTGCCCACGCGCTACGTGAGGGGCGGGGCCACGCGCGCACATAAACGTGACGACCATTACCAACTTTTTGACAAAATTGAAATTTAGGCTGCCTGCTTGCATTGTATGGTTCCACTATGCACCCAGCTCGATTATATGGTGGTTTTTGGACAATTTTTTTTCTGCTTAGTGTTCAGGTCGCCTTGAAAAAAAAAAAAAAAAAAAAAAAAAGCCTTATTAGGCCTAATTAAGCATGTGGGCGTGTTCCTGGCACTGTGTGGAGTGTGTGCGTGTGCGTTAATGCAGGTTTTATTGCTTCCGATTGGGCGTGGCTTCACGGGCCAGTGCTTGGATATCGGCGCCTGGGACTTGGCCTCGGCGATAGGTGGGCGAGTCCCGGAAGCGGTGGTGACCTTTGAACCCCGCGAGGAGGCTTTGGGGGCGTGGCAGGAGGTCAAAGGTGAGGCCATGTCTGTTAATGAGGCACTGTACGGCGGTGCGATCGAGGGGCCTGTACGGCTGGACGGAAGCTGACGATGGTTTGAAGCGGATGTGGTTGCGATGACGTGTTGTTACTCCGCCCACACAGGAAATGAGGTGAGCTCTTGTGTGGGCGGTGTGGCAGAACGGCCTCCAAGTGTTTGTGTGTGTTTTGGCCTTGAGGAAGCTGTGTGTTTTAATTGGGATTGATTGTGGGCTTCCGGTGGACATCCGGTGGTTAGTAGGCACTTGATTGAGAATGGTGGTCCTTGGGGAACAGGGTGGGGCTGTTTTGGGCGTGGCCTGGCCCCTCCCTTCCGGCTCGGCTTCCGGTCCATGGAGGATATTAAATGAACACTTCCGGCTCTAGCAGCCACACCCCTGAGACCTGTGCAATTAAAAGGGCGTGGTTACACAACATGCACCTCACTAATGACTTTGATGTGGTTTAGGTGTCATATCCCCCACCTCATGCCCACGCAATTTAATGGTACCTTAACAGTTGATAAACTGCAAAGGCTGGCCTATGATGCTCTGGAGGCCGAGAGTGAGATTTTAGAAATTTAGGAAACCATGCAAGAGCAACCAGGACCCGAGTGGGAACCTCGTTTCGCTCGGAATAATTACTCGAGCTCGGTATGTAGAAAATTTGAATGCGCCTGGAGCAATTAAAGATCAAAGTGTAACTTGTACATAAGAACAATGCACTATCTGCCAACAGTGGTGACCACACTACAAGCTGTTACGCGCATTCCCAAGCCACATGCATTCCTCTGTGACATGGAAACAGTGCAACAGTGGCCAGACCCTCCCTTCCCCGCGGTGGTGATGAGCTGGGGAGGTAGTGGTCTGGTACATGAGACTAAGAAGGCAGGCTGCAGAGAAATGCGAGGCCGGTATATAACTAGGTTGACTACTTTAATACTGTGTTCACCCATTAGACAAAAATGTAGTAATCATTGTATATAGTTTATAAACATCTGTTGAAAAGATTAAAAATTATAAAGCAGGAATGGAATAGTGGATTGGTGGAACGGTGGAATACTGGAATATGTGAGTAGGAAATTTTGGTGGATTTTAATTTTGTGGTTGTAATAAAGACCGCCAAACCGCCAAATTTTCAGGCTATACAGTATGGGGTAAATTTTGGTTGATTTCAATTACACTGGCAAAATCTTTTGAAGGACATCAAATTTTAAAAATTAGAATCAAAAGCTCAGATGATGTTGTTTACCTTTTAATTGCATGTTGTAGAATATTCAAAGCATCACAATGAAAAATATTCATGTTTACACAGCACTTGAATTTCACTTTATGGGTGTGGCTGGCATGCATATTTCATTACATTAAATTAGTAAGCATCGTTCAAGTTTGCAATACATAATATAGCTACATGTATATCATACTTGGAAGATCAGTACTTGTACACGTACCACGGTCATCTGTCCATTTACGACTGCTACACATAGCAAAGTAGTTGAAAATTATGATTGCTTCTTAGTATCTAATTTAAAAATTCCTTCCGAGAATTTTAGTTTGCTATAATTATAAGATTTGATTACAATGACATTTGATATAATGTATCGATTCCAACAAAATTAAATCTGCATGCACTAATAATAATAATTTGCACAAAATTCTTCAAGGAACACCTCATGTATTATAAGTTTAATCTACTCTCTTGGCATCTATTAATATAATAATTACTCATAATATGGGCTTGCAATCAAAGTGAAGTTAGTATCTCATTCAAATACCAAGTTAAAGTTTCAAGCGGCACTGCACACCTGACAAAGATTGAATTATTTACAAGTCGGTAGTATCCACTTAAAAGACATTTCCTCATGGGATCACTGTTACTATGTGACATTACCAGTGCATACTTAAAAAAAATTATTATTATTATTAGTTATTAATCATGGTAGATAGTAGGCTGAAATTGGTCAATGCCCTTGGGATTAGCCCACACACTGCTAGCTAGGTTATTAGTGGGTGCTATGCATACTACTAGGTTTATTAAGATAATTTAGTGAGTATCGTACACGTACATGTAGTTAAGTTCCACACATCATACACGTAGCATAGCAACAATTATAATAATTAATACACTATAGTGATATCCTATATAGGAGAGTCAGCTATCGTAGCAACTATTTTGTAGCCTAGATACATAATATATTATTATACCAGGCCTACTTTTCAGTATTGCATGCAAATATTTAATAGCTATAGAGAGGACCAGGGGGAGAAAGGCTGTAGATCTGTGTATGTGTGTGGGGGAGGGGGGGGGCAGTGCCTCCAAGTATACGGATTTGTCATTTTTCTTACTGAATTCTGACCATAAATACTGATAACATTTCAACTGAAAACTGGGGGAATTTAGTACATACATCATAATTATATGGAGCTCTTTGTTTAGTACTGAAAATGTATGCAAAAACTGAAAAATGGGAATATTTATACTGAAAGACAGGAGAACAGCTTGGAGGCACTGTTTTCTGATGACACAATTTTCAGTGCAAGAGCATTCTTGTGGTTTTGTTTCAGGAAGCATGTACTCATTCGATATGGTACAGGGTCGCTTCACATTCTTGACTCTACTGGTAAGGTATTGCCCAAACAGATCCTGGCGCAGCGCGCGCACGCGCGAGGATAGGATGCGCACGTGTGTCCTGTGACGTATTATTATGCAATCATACAGCAAAATTTAATAATCAGTCTGCATAGTTTGCTGTGGGTGCCTTGCTTAGCTACTGTAGAAGTCAAAACAGACACAGAGGTATTGGCAAAAGAACCATCACAGTAACACAAGCAACAGTCACCAGCAGAAGCCAATGAGTACCTCGTCCACCTATGATTAAAAAAATCTTTGTTATTCATGTGCACTCGATATCCCCCCTCCCTCCTTCCCTCTCTCTCTCTCTCTCTCTCTCTCTCTCTCTCTCTCTCTCTCTCTCTCTCTCTCTCTCTCTCTCTCTCTCTCTCTCTCTTTATCGCTCTAATCATAGATATAATAAACTTACGTACACATGTACGTTAATATCTATGCTCTTACTAATCTGTTTCCCTGTAGAATTAGCATTAATATTGGCCGGATAATCAAGCACAACGGAGTATGGAGAGTATGTTGTAGGCTTCACCAGTGTGCTGGATAGTACTGGAGATGTAGTTGTAGGAAGTGACTGTACTCTGGATTGTGCTGAAAATGTGCACGTTGCTGTAGGAAAGGTATAGATGTACAGTGCATCATCTGGGTCTGCGTAGTAGCAACCAAAGTACTGGCATTCTAAACCGAATTCCGATGGGTGTTGATTTGATGGTGGTGATACATTACGTTTCCATCCTTCTCTTTGAGAGGTTGAAAATGAAAGAACTGGAGATGGCTATATAAATAATAGCTAATAATTATTATTACTGAGTTTACTATCGTAATATAATAATTATTGGTGTTACTACACACTGGCTATTACTAGTCATCAAGCAGAATCTGACTATTGTCACTTAGGGCCGGGCCTGGGACTAGCCAACTCTTACTAAATGACTGTTTTCTGCCGAAATGTTTTCTTCATAATTATAGGGTAAATGGTAATCCAGACACGTAATATTATTATTATGTGCACTCACTGCATGATCACAGCCAGAGCTGTTTCGTCGACCCAGAACTGTACAGTTTTGAGCTAAACGTAGGCTATTGACTCTGAGACCACCTGTGCTGAAGTTTAAATGAGCAGCATCTCTATCACATGTCACGGTCAGGTTCACCAACTTATTGTCTACACCACCAACAATTTCAAATTCAGTGCCTGTTGGTGTAGTGTAATATTATTGTAACTATGACATAATAATTATTGTGCAATAATAATAATAAGGCACCAATTAATATAGCTACCAGGTATATACAGTGTGTAAATACTGACTTTGCATATTTTGTGACTTTCACATGAGATATCAACCACTTGTAGGTCCTCTTCAAAATTAATGATCTATAGCTACAGCACACATCCTTTTTGAAGGCTGATATCAGGCTATGGTGCATGCACCCATATATTATAGAGATAGGATTAGAGTTTGTACTTCCTTATTAATTAGTGTACGTTATGACTGTACTGGTGATAACGTTAACAGAAATTCATAATTAAATTTTTAAGTTAATAGGCTGCTAGTGAAACAGGTGCACAGCCTAGTACTAATGCTCTATTGTTGTGGCCATCCCATGCAGGTTGTGCATAATTATAATAATATTATTATGGGTGAGGAAAACATTACTATTGTATAGCTAGGTGAGCATAATCATTATGAGTGCTAATCACCGGAACCCACAATTATGTACCCATCTCCCTTCATAGGTGATGATAGTACGTAAATACTAAAGCTCCACAATAATAATAATATGATTTGGAGCATGCAACGGCCACTATAAATTTAATAATGCAGTCCACCTGGCTGCATCTTTCATGATCGACACTTGCACGCATGGCTTGCACTTGTGGCCACTGAATCAAGACAATAATACCATTATTATTGTTAACCATGAAATTGTATTACGTATATAATTTCATGGATAGAATTGAGGTACTGTGGTTGTGTACAGCTATATAATGTCATACTAATAAAAAGGAAAACCACTAATAGTTTGAGGTTATGTGAGAATAATATTATTATAGGAACTATGCAGGTGTTTCAGTAGATTCTTAAATTCGTAATAATAATAATAATTATTATTATTTTGATGCGTAATTGTTACGTGAACTACTGATTAATATATTTTGCATGAATCCACTGTGTATAAACCTTGAGGCAGCTAACTGAATAGCTTATCCGCAAGTTTAACACAAGCTGTTAGTGTCATTAGCACATTTTTTAGTATTAAAAATAATAATATTATGTATCACTGTAATGATATCATTAGCTAGATCTATTATAGGTACACACTGACTGATAAGATAAGAATACTAATTATTGCATCCATAATTTTTTGTATACGCTTACCTGGTCCAGCGTCACATTCCTTCCATGTGCTGCATGGCGTCTGTTTGGAAACTTGAAATGTCATTGAGATGATACAAAACATTACTACTGCCCATCGATGTCGGAACATAATTCCATTATCACAGTGATGTGCCATAATGTAGCGTTTTCTGGACGATCTTTTTGCTGGATTGTATGATGCCCGGTCTCTTTATTTAGTGCTATAACATTGTTGGTTGGAGGGGAGGGGCTCGACCAGCGCGGTGCGCATGCGCGTGCATGCATTATAATTATTAATCCTCGCCGCAAAGCGAAGCGTAGGCGGAGGGTTAGTCGTCTTTGCTAAATGGTAAGGGTCGCCATAGAGAAAGTACGCAGGTAGAGTGGCCATGTTTAGTCCTGCTCAGTGGAGTAGTAGTGTGCAGTCTGTGTTTACATGGTACCTACCTCAACTACATGACTGATTGCCATTTGTGCTTTGCTGGTCAGTTGTCAGTGCAGTGACAATGTAAACAGGTAGTGGCTCTCAAGTGCATAATTCAGTTGAAGTGTGTCACGGAGGCTTTCAGTTTATATAGTGACCTAGATAATTTGACTCTAAAGAGAATAGTACCAGACCCCTGTTTAGGTGCAGGTATGTAGTACCAGAACCTTGTTCACGTGCTGGGTATGTAGTTCAATACTCCTAATATTGAACATGCTTAGTGAGCCATGCTATGTGCATGCATGTAGCGGTGAGGGTTCTGCACTCCTGTGCATTCATTATTATCAGGACAGAAATGTTGAAATTTCTGGTGTATATAGCTCTAGCGCAGCTAGCTATAGCATAATATAGTACATATACAGCTTCCACAGATTTAAATACAAGACGAAGAGCAATAAAATTTTAGGCATCAGTACAATACTGTATGCATGCTGTCCGGTTAAGGGAACGTAACCTGCACGTGCGAGGTTGAATCAAACAGCTGCATAAGTCAACAATACAATAATGAATATCATTAAGAAGAAAGAGTTGCAATCATTGCCAGCTATACAGGCTGGTGTAGCTAATAATTATTCAGATCACAGCCATTCTCATCATATCACTATGACACGGAGGTAGCTATATCCATGTGCTGCCACTGATCGTTGGACACATAGCCACTGGTGTCATCTAGTTTCTGTTCAATAGGACCCAAATCATCCAATGGGATAATCGTCATGAGTTCAAGATCATAGCTGATGAGATCATCAATCATACTTGAGCTCTCCTCCTGTGCACTGTGCATGTTTTTACAGTGTACATAGCCATTGCTCAACCTTTCTGACTGGGTTTCATAGTTCAAGTGAGTCATGTGACTCATGTCAGGTGTATGGGTATCTACTATTGGTGTTGATGCTTCACTTAGCCGCCCGATATTAATACTGCCATCCATTATTGGCTCCGTCAATCCATTGTAACTGTATTCAGTGTCTAAATCGAAAATTGATATCTCGTGCTCATCGCCTGCAATTCCATTGGCAATCCGAGGTGTGTCAGCGAGGTAATTATGTTCTGAATCTGATTGGGTCCTTCTTTGCATACTATTATTATTATTACTTGGTTCATAATCCTGCCGATCCTTATCGTCACTTTCATTTGGGTCCGTAGATGTTTCTATAGCTAAACTGAATTCAGTCGATTCAGTGGGCATATTAAGAATACTCTCCAGTTCGTTGAAGTTCTCTTCATTCTCATGAAGCTGGTCGAGTTTCGTTGACGTGGAAATTCCAGATAAAGAGGGAGAAAGAGATAATTTAATGTCCACAGGAGTAAATTTTTTGTCAAGAGGTTCATTTGGCTACAGGGGAATGAAACAGAGACAGGCTACTATAGTAGCACTTTATGCAATTTTTGCTTACATCATAATAATATATTCCTTGTTTGATGCTACTGTTGAAGTATCTGTGGAATGTTATAACGAGATACCTAGTAGTAATAAAATGAATCATCTACACAAGAGTGAATTATATACCTCTTTAAAGTGAACAGTAAGCAAGAAATGAAAGCAATAACTGAAATGACCAATAGAGCAATCATTAACGCTGTCAAGATAATCCATTCTGATTTGAAATTTCCTGTTACATTACAGAAGTGAAAGTAAGATTGTTATTGGTATAACTATACATGTATACAACGTCAAATAAGGACAAAAATTTGAAATATGATAGCCCAATGTCATGCACGCATACATGCATACCTGTACTAGCAAGTATGCCACATAATGAAACACGGAGTCCGCATCATGCATGAAAGTGCACTTTTACCTGATGAAGGCTGACTTGGAACAGTGGAAATACTAGTGGATATGGATGTAGTGGATGTAGATATGGATGTAGTGGATGTAGTGGACACACTCTGACTGACTGATGTAGCTACTATTGAAAGTGTTGAATTTCCAGTGGGTGATATTGTCAGGGAAGATGAAGGTGTGGTATTTACTACAAAATCAAAACTCTTTAATTAAAATCAGAGAGGCAAGCAAGTGCATGTACAAGGCTCACCTAATTGTGAGAATGTACAGGTGGCATTAGGAAGTAAGACAATGTCAATAATACCATCATAATCGTATTCCTCATGGAATGTATCGATGTAGTAACAACCAAAGTAATGGCATTCAATGTCAGAGTCGTTCAGGTGATCATGAGGCGGGGATATACTCCATTGTTCATGTTGTTTTGAGGTTGATCTACTATAAATGCTCTGCATGATAATGTCATAATGACTGATGAATCAGTGATGATCAAAGATTTAATATCACGTATATAATTTTATAGCATTGTGACAGTTGGGTGGTGATAGGCTAGGGCAATCTTGCGAATTTTTGAATGAAATGAAGTACATGCATGTATATACACACGGATGAACCCATGATCCTAATAGCAATAATAATACAAGAATTGATACTGATGGATTTGAACATCATTATCAGTTACTCCATAACTTTTTATAATAATAATAATAGTACTAGCTACTCAACACTATGCACGTATAACGAATCTATTTTAACAATACTTTTTTGATCATGAGCTATATATTATTTAATATTATGTACCTCTCGATCCTGATCAAATATTGTCTCGTTTGTGCTAAGGATCGTACACTCTTGAGCTGCTCGCACGCTTCGGACTATGTTACCACCAGTGCTGATGTTCAAATGAGCCACTTCTCTCTCATGATCACAGATTACTGTCAAATTAGGCATTAAACCAAGGTTACCCACGGTGTCGGTGTCAACATCTGCAAAGTAATAATTATGATACTTAATTGACCAATCATAATATGCATCCTCCATAGCAAACAATCTAAGCTTTGATTAGAATAATATTTAGCTATATTAACTTATTATTCGAAGTTCCACGCACTGCCAGTCGATCGCGATCTGGAGTTGGCGGAGATAGATTTTAATACCTTTCGAACATTCATTCCACGATAAAGTAGTCCAGGAAAGCTGAAGAGTCGAGAGCACACACAAAAGCCACAGCTGCAGTGCCCAGTAACTCTTCCAGCAGCTGTACATGTCGGGCAGCGAAGCCATTGACGGCGGTTCAGGGAGTCCGACTCTACCCGTACGACTGTTGCTTCGACGTGCCACACCGATTTTAGCAGCTCCGAGCGACACTCGTGGTCATTTATACTGTAACTAAACTTGATCTGAGCTTAGCTATGAATGCTATATCGGTGTATTAGCTACTGCGTATATACTGCTACGGTATTAATTAAACCGCAGTAATGCAAAGCAGTGCGTGGGTGTTACTGGGTGAGAGATTGGATCGATAACAATAGTATTCAGAATTATTATTATATTCAGTTGTACACAACGTATTATAGATAGTGGGTACAAAGCCGGTACTAGAAAGCATATATACATTGTACTATCTATAGCATGATAAATAGATGGCTTCTTCCTATATTATTAAAGCTTCATGGTGATGGAAACACAGGTGACATCCATAAAATTAATAGTGATTTAAGCAATATTATTATAATATAGAAAGCTTTCAATAATTATTGGTTCATATAAATAATTATATCTCTGTGGTGCATAGTTTATGTATGCTGTGTCGTATTCCAGAACATACATAATATTATTATCCATGCATATTATTATAATGTCTCCATTTAATTACTCGTATAATATTATTAATATGTAGAAATGATCCAGCTGATCTAGACCCATCATAGACCTAGTTAACTTCCGAGTTCAGCAGAATTGTTTATTATTGTAGCATGAAAGGGCTCACAACATGACATATCAGTTAACAACCTGCATTAATTATCATTATTACTTTTGCAAGGAGGTCATGAACTAACAACGTCACGCACAATATAGCTACATGTACCTACGAGGGGGAGAACTAACTAGACAAGGTACATATCAATTAAAATCATGCAACTACTTTGTTCGCCCATGACTCCCTTAAATTTCATCATTCACCCCGAGTGTCTCAGTCAATGATCTCACACATTCCTCCTTACTACCGGTATTACTATTTTTGGTTGCTAGCCAACTGGCAAATTAAATTTTACCTGTACCAGTACACTTTTGCAGTCAATTGTGATTGCACACATTCCTCCTCCAAAAGGCTATAATTAATAATAATGTTATTACTATTTTTGGTTGCTAGTCAACTGGCAAATTAAATTTTACAATAATAATAATAATAATATTATTTTTGGTTTCTAGCCAACTGGAAAATTAACATTCCTCCTTCAAAAGGCTACAATAATAATACTATTATTATTAATTTTTTGGTTGCTAGTTAGCCATTGGCAACTGGCAAATTTGCCAGTACACTTTTGATTAAAAGCTAAATACCAGGCAGCAAGCAAAATTCAAAAAAATGAGTACTAGCTACTCCGATCCTTTAGACTTCCAAGTTCTTCTCAACGAGTCCTCGGTCTGCACATACCCAGCTCGGACATACTTGGCTGCACTATTTGCCAGCGATGCATAGGGAAATCCCCTAGTCGTGCACCTTCCAGATAGCACGACCCTATAATGGGATTCATATAATAATATACATCATAATATTATTTTGACTGTCTATGTGATCTATAATAATAATTATTATGGTGAAACAGATCAGAAAATACACCTCTCTCTATACCTGGGCATGCATGTTAGTTTGAGTGCATGTACATGTACATGTGTGTAAATCTACAATCATATGCTATAATCAAGTAGCTGGATAAATTAAATGCCATACCTCCCTCTTCCCTATCAAATCCTTTCTATAATAATATTATCGATAGCAAAAGGATGAGACAGTTAATGTCTACAGGATTAGGGAATTACTCCTATCTGCAGTGCAATATGAAAAATGACACAAAATTTAGTCTAAAATTAAAGGCTATGTGCTATGTATATTGTGAAACAAATGAAGATTCTCTGCGATCTATTTAGTGAAACTTGCTGATATTTTGGCTAGATGCTCTAGTCATCCTCAGGGAATCTTTGTTTATTTCATGCAGACAATAATACGTGACCTGCAGCTGCTATTGGAAAAGGAACATTTGTGGACGATGATAATAATAATTATAGTGTTCAATTTTATGCCCTAGTAGTCTTCTTTCAATAAAATTACGTAGCTGGTAGTGAGTAGCAACAGCCTATGTTTGTGCAGGCACAAACAGAGCGGATTAGCTACATGAACAGCACATTATTTAGTCTATCGAGCTAGACCCTTCCTTGCGCTTGTATTGTCTAGCTTGATAGACTATACATTACTCCATACATGCAACAAGCTATATACATACTACAAAAAACTCCCAAATGGTCCCTTTTCTCATAGCTGGTCACATATTAGCAACTGAGAATGATGTCAATTTATGTAGTGTGGGCTGATAAGTACTCAACAAAACACTTAACTTATTAATACTCTACCCCCCTCTTTAATCTATGGTTACATTTAATTAACGTGAGATTTTTAATTACCACATTGTGATTTTTCCTGCATCCCTTGCACTATCACTGACTCCACCTCCTCTAACGAAGCAAACTGTAAAAAAATTACATGTAGAAATACGGTACATAAAAGATTAACAATAAATAATAATGGTTATTACCTCAAGGTTTAACTCATTGTTATAATACAAAATTATTATTATTATTTAATGAACTTTCGTGCGTTTATTATTAAATTATGTCCCACAATTTTTTCCTATAATATATGCAATATCAAACGCTTACGGGATACAATAATTATTATGAGGCTAGACATTTATTAAATTATCACCCAATCTGTACCACTATTAAAGAAACAGTATTAAATCACGTCCCTAAATTATAGGCTACAACTGCAATAAATCGCACTGGGGCCAGCCAGACTGCTGCCATAATAACATACACATAGCTACATGTCTGCGTTGCACAGATGCGGCGACTGCGCATGCATATATAGCTATCAGTTAGTGCCTGACCTTGATTCCTTGCGGTATGCTCACAATGTGCAGCCCCACACACACCATGTACAGTGGATCCATGTCCTTCCTAACACGTACAACGTCATGTAGGTATGTAAGACAAAACGTGCATGCGTGCACGTGCCAAGAGGGTACAAAAATCTAATTTGTTTGGTGCAAAGTGGAAGCATTTTTGTATGCATTGTTCCCAAGCCTCTGAAATGTACAGTAGATGTATTCCTAGTTTTTCAATGTATAAATACGTTGAAAAGGTAATATTATGTACATGTAGGCTATTATCGTGTAATTCAGATAATGTCATTAATTAATAATGCTTGAGCAGGCCACTCTTGATGATCTCTTGGTCATGCTCGTTAAATTCAATTTGTAGTTGAAAATTATGATTGCTTTAAAGACAGTATCCATTCAATCAGACGGAGATATAATTAGCGGCCATTCACTTAAGCCATTGGACACATCGTCACGTATTATTATGCAGCAATGTTGGACGTGATTGAGGCCATTGATGGCAGTGCTACCAATTACATCATTATATATGGAGAGGTTGGAAGAGGGAGACTCTTTCAATATGCTTTTGAATAATCAATAATAATTATGACCCCCTTGAGTGATGATAATAATAATAATATTATTATGCATTTTCAAGTATGCACTGGTAATGTCAAGCCGTAACAGAAGGAAATGTCTTTTAAGATGATCTATAAAATACTATTGCACTTGTGATTCCTTGGTCAGGTTCAGTGCCTTAAAACTTTAACTAGGTATTTGAACAAGATAATTACACAAGCCCGTATATTAATTGTTATTAATAGATGCAAAGATAGTAGATTGTTATAATAATTACCCCGTGTGTATACACAATGGGGTAATATCAAGGGTATATAATAGGAAGAGAGAGGGAGAGTGTTCTACTCTGTATACTGCATGCTCACTGCGGATAATTAAATCTGTATAATTATCCTTGTAAACTGTAGTATAATATTATTACACATACCACCTTGTACAGTTAAGTGAGTGTTGGCCAATACTTGGTCTAGGACAGCCCACCTGGGTACTACCCAGCTACTGTACTGGTGGGTTTCACAGTTTGTTTGACTCAATCACTCAAATTTAATTATCCGCAACGTGTTTGCACAGTAGTATATGGAGTAGGATACTCTAGCTCCCTCTCTCTTCCTATTTAATATATATTCTTGGTAATATAATCAGTTGTGTTGCTGTCATTGTGTCATAAAAATCGCCATATCTTAAGATTTTGGCATCTAATTTAAGCAAATCAGATCATGAGCTATAAACGAATTTGTTGTGAAAGTGGCTTCAGTGGACTTCAAATCGAGGGACACGGACTAAGAGCAACAAATTTTGTAGGCCACCATAGCTATGCCTATCGACAGTGCCTAATGCTTGCATACAGTGCTTCTGCTCATGCACACAACTAAGGCCAATTATACGAACTGGAAAAGATTGCCAGCTATCAAGATCCGCTGACTAAAATCTGAAGCCCTATGGGACCAAATCAGAAAAGTAAGATAGCTACAACAAAATAATATAGGTAATAGAAGTTCTAGTCTGCTTTTTTTGCGGCTGACATCACTGGGATTGAACAGCGTTCCACTGTTCTTAAATTCATAAAAATTAATTATAACCATGTACACAAAGTCTAGAGATTGGAATGTGCGCGCGGGGTACGTGCTCTACAGAGCTCTAGTTATTACAATATTATAACTAGTATTTAATTGAAAGATACCTTCTGAGAATTTCAGTTTGAAAGGGTAACCATATTGGATTGATTGTAATGACATTTGAAAAGATTCCAAGATTCCAACAAATTAAATTCTGGGCTATAATAATTTGCACAAATTCTTCAAGGAAAACTTCACATAATATTATTACTAGCAATAACAATCTACTATCATAACATGGGCTTGCAATCAAAGTGGAATTAATAATATCTCATTTAAATATCAAGTTAAAGTTTCAAGCAGGGGCGGCACAGAAGTTATAAAAGTGATACGGCACAAGTCCATGACTTGTGTAATTGCAAATACAATATTGTTTAATACATACACATACAGCATGAAAAATTATTACTTCTGTTGTGGTTTTCCACTAGAATGAGCTGCCAGGTATAATAATGCGCATGCTCAATGATCAACCTCTGGGTTGCCACACCTACTCAAGGAAGTGGGTGGGGTCGAGCGTTCATCACAGAGGCAGAAAGTGGTCTGGTGTTGCGCAGAGCTCCTGGAAGTGCTCCGGCATTTGCCGGACCAGCCGGACCGTCTACGCCGCCCTTGTCAAGGCACCACACACCTGACAAAGAAATCACAATCGGTAGTATCCACTTAATAAAAGACATTTCTTCATTAGATCACTGTTATTGTGTAGTATTATTACAAATGCATACTGAAAAATGTAATAAAATTATATATAATTCTGTAGTTATTGATCACGGTAGATAGTAGGCTGAAATTGGTCTATGCCCTTGGGATTAGCCCAACAGCCACACACACTACTAGGTTGATTAAGATATTTATTTAATTTAGTGGGTGTTGTACACGTACATGCAGTTAATTAAGTTCCACACGTAATAGCACGTAGCATAGCAACAATTGTAATAATTAATACACTATAGTGGCATCCCATGAGGTATGCATGCGGCCACACCATGCATCATACATTTGAACACACATGCATGTAAGTTCAGCACATACCAATTGTATCCTCACCCCCAGGCCCTCTCCACAGCTAGTAAATTAATGTTGCAATATTGAAAAGTAGGTATATATAGGCGCTACAATCGCTGACTCGATCTCCTATAATAAAGTAGCTAGCTCTATGATGTAGTACTTGGGGTATGTATATGCATGGTAGTAACATGCTAAGTATGCGGATCGAGTAAAATTTAATAACAAAGATTAGTGGAGAGAGGCTGTGTGGGGGGGGGGGGGGGGGGGGGAAGTACATACTGTAGACTAAGTGTCCCAAGCAAGTGCCCACTCCCGCACGTACCGCATTTCAAGGGGCCACTGTAGCAGCCTCTATACAAATGTATGGAATTTTTATCCCAGGTAAGTACCCATGCAGGCCAAAATTGCTAAGTGCCCGTGGGAGCTTACATGGGACACTACGGTAATAATAGGGAAGCAGGGGTTTCTCTAGGGAAGAGTATAGCGGCACTTCACCTCTTCTACATGTGTTCATTTCCCCTTCATGTGACGTGGTCAGTTAAATGAAGTACCTCTTTACTCTGAACTTCTGGGGAAACCCTTTGGTATTTATATTATTATACATGTACCCCAGCTCTCCTACACGTTATGTGATACAAGAACATTACTACGTATGAGGTGAGGGAAAAAAGAGATTGTTCCACTTCCCTCACCTCCTCAGGTTTCCCTTCTGACACCCACCCACCTATACATGTAAGCCTCATTGCAGCAAATAGCTCTCCAGCATAACCACGTACATGTACATGTACGTTGGTACACATAATATTATGATACAATATGTATAAAATTATAGACATAATAATATAGCCATGCTGAGAAAAATTTTCTGGGAAGACTACTGCTACTACGTGACACCCTAGCTTTGCACACACCATTTACATACAAGTACATCAGTAATAATATCTAATCCCACATGAAATGCATAGCTGGATACATCCCAATTAGGGTCAAGTAACTATCGAATTTTTCGCATGGTACAAAATTTAACTATTATGGATAGGTTGGGTGCTGCGAAAATAAAAATTGTTGAATTAAATGGGCGGAGAATTGGGACATCATACATGTATTGTAGCTGTACTTCACTGTACTGTACAGCTGAGTATCCATTGATCAAGGTGGGTGTGGTCTCCACGTGGAGAATGTACTAAAATTACTTCTTTAAAGGATTAACAAGTAATTTCATGAAATTTTGCACCAGCACAATGGTATTAATTTTGTATTGGCTGATGACCCTGTTCACATTGATCAATGGCCTAGTCTATGATCATCCACACCCTCTTTTAGCTGGATTAATATTGCCTATAAAAAGTTTGGTTGCTAGGCAATAGCCAACAGCATTATACAGGTAATGATAATGGCCAGTTCAATCACACGATCAATCAGATTCATTCTCCAATGCGGCAAACGGTAGAAGAAAGATGTCAGTCCATCATACTCAATAGAGTGAACACCAAACATATTATTCTCTCCAAATAACTGAATGTAGTGCGGTACAGTGTACGATATTTCGGTGGCAAGTTGTTTGATTGGTCCAAATGAGCCGTGGGTTGCCTCTGAGCTAACTGTCCGAGCATAGACGTAAGTATTATATTTATGTGGTTACCAAGAATTATTAGCCTTATTAGCTACTAGCTAGTCCATTAGTTGTGTAACTTGTGTTTAATACTAGTCCATAATTATTTAAGACAGCTACATGTAGCTAGCTAGGTATCAAGTTATTGTGCACTTATATAGCACATCCTTAATATAGCTATACTAGCTCCCTGGTGTATTATGGTCAATTGAGTACAAAACATAAGTTATACAATGTTATGTAATCACCAAATGTTGTAGGAATCCCACTACTGCATAGTTCATCACACACAGGGTTGTCTATGATGTAAAATGTGATGTATCTATTGCAATCTATGTAAATAACTTGCTGTATGCAGGTCACCAGATCAGAGCCCTCCGCTGTACGTGTAAGACTGATATAATTATTCACCTATAGGTGTCACACCCGGGGGTGTCATGGCTCCCCCCCCCCTCCCCCCTCCCTTTTCATGACTGGTAACACCCACTGTTAGATACCATAGAATAAGCTGATCTTAAGTGTCTATATGAACGTTTGCCTCGAAACTAAATTGCTTTCATCGATACTTGAGTTGCCAGCAGCTTCTTTCGATCTTGCCCTACATGTACAGTTGTCCACGCTGCTTTTGCTCACTAAATTCAGAGCCGTTAATTAGTGGGCATAGCTAAAATTTTTGTGCATACAAAGTAATCCTTGCCCCCCTCACTTTCATAATGCCTGTCAATCCCCACCATACCCTGAGGAAATGAGAGGCATTTACTGTAAAAGTTCTATTACAGCGCCACTCTAATGTTGGCTTTGGATATTATTATTATTGATCTAATTCTAGCGCAAACTACATTGCAGTCAGAGATACCAATGATACCATAGTTATAATCGAATATTTTTTTTTTTGGTGCTGTAATTAGAACTTTACGGTAGCAGGCCATTTACACTGGATTAGTGTTCCCAGAAGTGACTCAATGCTCTCTCAAGAACTGAAGCATAATATGTTTCAATATGCAACTCTAATCCTGATCTTACATGTAGTGCCACCATAGATTATGTTATAGTTAGACTATAGCCTTGAGTGGTTTATTTGAATTGTACGCGAGAGGCGGGCATTTAAACCACGACGCGAAGCCGAGTGGTTTAAATGCACGCCTCGAGCGTACAATTCAAATAAATCACGATAAGGCTATAGTCTAAGTGGCTTGTACTATGACCGCCAACCGTGGTATATGGAAGTTATACCACGGCTCTATGCCCATAGTAAATACACGCGTTATCTGCCAGCTATGGTATATGGCAGTTATACCATGGCTGTGGGTACTCCACAGTTTGCACAGTGGGCAGACAGTGGTTTACATTGTATATACTACAGGCGGTGCCTTTGATCTTTACTCTAGTCATAGTACAAAATAATAATATTTATGAAGTGACATCCTATCATAATCTGCATCAAATCAACGAATATTCTGCGGACAACTTATAATTAACTGTTCGGTAAAACTTGCCGATGTTTCGACTAGATACTCTAGTCATCCTCTGAGGGCAAAATCAGATTATATAATCCCCTCCCCATAATAATCTATGGTGCCACTTGCACACACGAAGCTCCACCTACCTTCCCTTGGTAGATGGAACAGTTCCCTTCTCACTATACGGTAATATGATCAGACTGAGTGACAGGCTGTTGTTTGCACTTGAGTTTGAGGTTTACTGACCTGGTCACCATGCATCTGTGATATGATGTAACTACTTCCTCTTCTTGTCTTAAGGTTACGGGATAGAGTTCCACCCACGCATTAATATAATACTATTAGTCATAGTCCGTGACACAGTCCTAACCGCCCACGAGACAACTGGTCCGGTGTGACCAGAAACTATAAATGCCATGATTGACTTGGACTCATGTTCCATACAGATCGAAGTAATTTTAACCTGGACTGAAGGGTAGATGCGGTATTTTGCAATTGGGATACTTCAGAGCTTGATGAGGCCACACCAAATTGATTACCTGTTTCTCGGACAGACCAGCCAGAAATAGTGACCCGGGTGGCGGAAATAAAAAAAAAAAAAAAAAAATGAATCTCATTAAAATTTTTTTAGCCACAACTATTTGAAGCTATTTGCACCTTCTCAACACTGACATCCGTCACATCCAACTTCTCCAAATGTATCTTCCCACAGGCATTTGACAACTATTCGCGGTTTAATAATTTCCAGGCCACGCTTAACCAATACGCTTAGTCAGGCTGATAAGGTAGCCATACTTTCTGCACCATCAGTTCAGTTCACCATGAGGAGAATACCAGGAATTCCAATTAACGCCCACGAGCATTGCACAATCCACATAGCGCATGCGCACTGCCCATAAATATAACCACACCCACTAATTTATATTTTTTTGCTGAATTCTACAAAAAGGGACCCGCCGGATCCGAGAAACAGGTAATCAATTTGGTGTGGCCTGAGTGTTTCCCTCGCCTAGATCACCTGCAGCTGCTTATGACGACCTATACCCATCACTTAGAAAATCCCACCACGACCACACACCCCCCCCCCCCCCCCCACGATTATTTGCAATTAACTATTTTTTACTTCTAACGATTTTGCTTCTTAATAGCGGACGACCAGGAAGCCACATGTGGCCAGCCGGCGTAGTAGGAGGGACTATGATACAATTCAAGTGTGGTCTATATACACAGTAATAAAGTGGACTCAAATCCAGCCCAATGCCATATCCAGCTTGACTCTTTCCCCAGTCACCTCTGCAAAGCTGTGTAGCTATCATAATAATGTATAGACTACTAATAATATTATTTATAAAGAATAGGAATCATACATAAATTAATTGGTTGTATTCCTTTAATAGTTATGGATTAACTTTTTCTCCGCTTCTGTAAGGGACAACTAGGACAAAATTCCCGCTCCCAATGTGTCCATTATTCGTTCTCCTGTAAATCCTTTATCACGAGGTTCATTTGGCTATAATATTATACAGGGGAATGAAACAGAGACAGGCTACTATAGCATCACTTTATGTAATTTTGCTTACATCATAATATATGCCTTGTTTGATGCTACTGTTGAAGTATCTGTGGAATGTTACAAATTAAAGAGATATCTAGTAGTAATAAAATGGATCATCTATACAAGCGTGAATTACCTTTTTGAAGTGAACAGTAAGCAAGACATAAAAGTGATAACTAAAACAGTGACCAATACGGCAATCGTTAACACTGCCAAGATTATCCACCCTGATTTGACGCTTCCTGTTACATAACAGAATTACATGAATGCAAGAGTTTATCACTATAATAATAATATTATTATATTATTATTACTCCCTCCTCTTTTGTATAGCTACACACATGCATACATGTATACAACAGTAGCAAGAATAATAATATACAATGTCATGCATACATACACATGCATGCATAATGAAGCACAAAGTCTGCATCGATCATGAAAGTGCACTTTTACCTGATGAAGGCTGACTTGGAACAGTGGAAATAGAATGACTACTAACAGTGGATATGGATGTAGGAGACTTCCATGATTCGGTCACAGTCTGAGAACCTTGTACCGTAAATCTGCTAGTATGATGTGTAGGTTTATGAGTGGAAATGACTTCTGAAGGGGTTTTTCTAACTGATGTAGCTACTGTTGGGAGTGTTGAACTTTCAGTGGGTGATGTTGTCAGGAAAGATGAACTTGAGAGAGATAATGAGGAAGTTGAAGGTGTGATACTTGAAGTGATAGTTGCTATAAAATCAAAACTCTTTAATTAAATCAGAGAGGCAAGGTATTAGTATAGCAAGTGCATGTACAAGGCTCACCTAGTTGTGAGAATGTACAGGTGGCATTAGGTAGTATGACAATGTCAATAATATCAGCATAGTCAAAATCATAGTATTTCTCATCGTATTTATCGATGTAGTAACAACCAAAGTAATGGCATTCAATATCCAAGTCCTGTGGCAGGTGAGGCGGGGAGATACTCCATTATTCATGTTGTTTTGAGGTCGACAAACTATAAATTTTCTGCATAATTATAACATAATGACTGATGAATCAGCGACATATTACGTATAATTTATTAATTTTTGATCATGAGCTGTATGATTATTACTATGTACCTCCCGATCCTGATCAAATATTGTCTCATTTGTGCTGAGGACTGTGCACTCTTGAGCTGCTCGCAAGCTTTGGACTATGTTACCACCAGCGCTGAAGTTTAAATGAGCCACATCTCTCTCACACATTACTGTCAAATTTGGCATTAAACCAAAGATACCCACAGTGTCAGTGACTAAATCTGCAAAGTCATGGTAATAATCATAGTATGATACTTGACCAATTGCAATCATCCTCCATAGCAAACAATCTAAGCTTTGATTAGAATAATAATAATAATATTATTATTAATAGCTATTATTCGAAGTTCCATGCAGTCTTGAGCCTTTAACAGTACATCTTAATTAAGTTCCCGGAGATTTACCTTCAAAAGAGCATTGATTCCACGATATAGCAGTCCAGGACAGCTGAAGACTCGAGAGCACACACAAAAGCCACAGCTGCAGTGCCCAGTAACTCTTCCAGCAGCTGTACATATCGGGCAGCGAAGCCATCGGCCGGGGCTGTTGGATCCGGAGTTCTACTCTACCCTGCTGCTTCGACGTACCGTCGCCGATTTTTGCAGCTCCGAGCGACAATCGTGGCTATTTATAATATTATTGTAACTTATAATTACTAAACCGGAGGCGGCTAGAGAGCCTGGGGACGAGGCTAGAGGGTGGTTCAGTTTGCCACGGTGGTGGTGGTGGTGGTGGTGGGGGGGGGGGGGGGGGGGGGGGGGAGGGGGGGGGCTCTGTGGGTGGGTGGGTGCAACCCCCAAACTAAACTGATCTGAGCTTGGCTATGACTTCTGTATCAGTATTAAATTAAACCAAGTACAACAAAGCATGTTAGCTATGTGTACCTATAGCATAAGAAATAGATAGCTTTCTTCCCATAAGTTCCATGGTGATGTAAACACAGGTGACAGACTCGGAAACCATCTACCGGTATAAATAAAGCGACTTTTACGATGTAGATCTATAGAATTATTAAGCGATATTATAGAGGACTCTGAAGCTATTGGTGAATTCATAATAAAATTTATTTATATATCTCTGCGGTGCATACGTATTTATACACTGTGTTGTAGTCCAGAGCATAGATAATATCCATGCATATATAAAATTAATGTCTCCATGTACCGGTATGTAGTAATGATCCAGCAGACGCATAATAGATCTAGTTATTATGAAATTAAGCGAAGTTTAATATTTGTATTATTGTGGCATAAAAGGGCTCATGATGTGACATAGGATAATAATCTGCATCTGCAAGGAGGTCATGAACTAATAACGTCACACATAATTATAATTATTATTATTATTATACATGTACCCATGAGGTGGAGAACTAATAAAATTAATACCGGGTAGTCTATATTATATAGCTAAGGGAGTAGCTACCGTACTCGCTCTAATTATCCGAACGGCCAAAAATAATTATTAATATCGCCGTTTGGTGTTAAATAGAAAGTAAATAAATTCGGGCAATGGTTTGTTCGAGTGTAAATAGAACGGATCCGGTGCAAATGGAGAAAGCACTATTATAGCGACGAAGAAACAGCAGTCTATGTCCAACTATGGGTTTATCGTTGTCAGCTCTAGAGTTCTCAGGAGCGATCGCACAATGATCGCCGCCGGTCTGTGTCTGTGTTACCTTTCCGCTCTTATATGCTGTCCAAGATGTGGTAGCCACACTCTTCGATGAACGTGGAAGAGTTGTCTCGAGCTCCTGCCATGCCGTACCGCGTGGCCGTTCGGTTGATTTAGAGCGGATGAGAAAACTTGAAATTCAAGATGTTCGACGAATTAGGAAGGAAATAAATTACTTAAACTTGCCGTTCGGGCTATTAGAATGTTCGAATAATTAGAGCGAGTACGGTAGTTCTCATTTCTTGAGTTTTGCTTGTTTCCAAGTTCTTCTCCACGAGTCCTCGGTCTGCACATGCCCAGCTCGGACATACTTGGCTGCACTACTCGCCAGCGATGCATAGGGAAATCCCCTAGTGGTGCGAATAACAAATCCTTCCGGATGGCACGACCCTACAATAGGAATCATACATGCTCTAGTCATCCTCAAGGAATCTTTGTTTACTTCATGCAGATAGTATGTGACCTGCAGCTGTTATTGGAAAAAGGACCATTAATTTATGGACGATGATATATTATTATAGTGTTCAATTTTATGCCCTAGTAGTCTTCTTTCAATAAAATTATGTAGCTGGTAGTGAGTAGCTACAGCCTATGTTGGTGCAGGCACAAACAGAGCGGATTAGCTACATGAACAGTACATTATTTAGTCTATCGAGCTAGACCCTTCCTCGCGCTTGTATTATCTAGCTCGATAAACTATAAAACATACTACAAACAAAAAAAAAACTCCCAAATGGTCCCTTTTCTCATAGCTGGTCACATAGCAACTGAGAACGATGTCAGTTTATGTAGTGTGGGCTGAAAAGTACTCAACAAACACTTAACGTATTAATACTCTACCCCCCTCCTCCTTAATCTATGGTTACATTTAATTAACGTGAGATTTTTAATTACCACAATGTGATTTTTCCTGCATCCCTTGCACTATCACTGACTCCACCTCCTCTAACGAAGCAAACTGCAAAAAGTTAGAAATAGGATAGAAGAGTAATAACATAATATTATTATATCATTATTACATGTACCTCAAGGTTTATATCATTATATTTATTATTATTATTAATTTTACGTGCATTTACCGTTAAATTATGCCCCACAATAATTATTTTCCTACGCAATATCAAACGCCTGTGGGATATACCGTACCCTCCCGATAATAAGCCCCCTCCCCTCTTTGACCCTCAAATTCTTGCACAGGTATGTTTGCCTCGATTACAAGCCCCCCTCCCACCAAGTAGACTGCACACGTACACTTGCACGCGAGCGCGAACACGTACTTAACGTACGTACGTAACCCCGCCCTTCAATTGACTACGAGTACAAAGAGGAATCTTTTATATAATATGGTGGTGGCTTTTAGAAAAGCCTGTTTGAAGTCATTCTGCTATGATGGCACTTTTAGCTTGGTGAAGACACTTATGAACCGGTCAAGATGCTTTTCTTTCCTCTGAAGAAGTACACACACAGAACAACAAGTCCTTTCTCCACCGCCGATCATCGTCTGTTGCCGTCTACTTGACAGGTCATCCTGCTGCCACTCTCAGCTCCACTGGCCAAGGCGGGGCTTATATTCGAAGGAAAGTGCATATTCGAAAATAAGCCCCCTCCCCAGTCTAGGTCATGTCTACTGCAAAAAAGGGTGGGGGGCTTATTTTCGGGAGGATACGGTAATAATTATTATGAGGCTAGGCATTTGTTTAATTATCATCCAATTTGTACCACTATTAAAGAAACAGTATTAAATCACGTCCCTAAATTATAGGCTACAATTGCAATAAACTTTAATCGCACTGGGGCCAGCCAGACTGCTGCCATAACAACATACACATAGCTGCATGTCTGCATCGCACAGATGCGGCGACTGCGCATGCATAGCTATCAGTTAGTGCCTGACCTTGATTCCTTGCGGTATGCTCACAATGTGCTGCTCGAGATCTACACACCATGTACAGTGGATATGGTACATGTAGGTATGTAAGATAAAACTATGCCAAGCGAATATAAATTTAATTTGTTCGGTACAAAGTGGAGGGATCTTTTTGTTTGCGTTGTTCCCAAGCCTCTGAAATGTACAGTAGCTATAATATTCCTAATCTTTCAATGTACAAATACAATAATAATAATATTGTAGGCTACTATCGCAAAATTTAATATGAAGGAGTGATTATGTATTTCAGATAATGTCATTAATTAATAATGCTTGAGCAGGCCACCCTGGTCATGTTCATTAAATTCAATTTATCTAATATTCAAAACGTTAAATGCTCAATTCACTCATGTATGCAATTAAAGACAGTATCCATTGAATCAGATGGAGATATAATTAGCTTAAACCATTGGACACATCGTCACGTATTGTTACGGGACGTGATTGAGGCCATTGATGGCAGTACTACTTATGGAGAGGTTGGAAGAGGGAGACTCTTTCAATAATATTATGCTTTTGAATATCAATAATAATTATGACCCCCTTGAGTGATGATAATAATATTATTATTATGCATTTTCAAGTATGCACTGGTAATGTCAAGCCGTAACAGAAGGAAATGTCTTTTAAGTCGATAAAATACTATTGCAGTTGTGACTCCTTGGTCAGGTTCGGTGCCTCAAAATTTTAATTCGGTATTTGAATAAGATAATTATACAAGCCCATATTAATAATATATTACAAATAGATGCCAAGATAGTAGTAGACTAAAAATAATGCATAATAATTACCCCGTGTGCATCAGTCGTATCACTGTTATTGTGTCATAAAAATAGCCATATCTTAAGGTTTGGCATCTAATTTAAGCGAGTCATAAGCTCAACAAATTCCGTGAAAAACTGGCTTTTTTGCAGCTGACATCACTGGGACTAAACACCATTTCCACTGTTATTATAATTATGCATACAAAGTAGATCTACAGATTGTGCAATGTGTGTGTGGGGTACGTGCTCTACAGAGATCTAGTTATTATATATTACTACTATTTAATTAAAAAATTCCTTCCGAGAATTTTAGTTTGCTATATAAGATTTGATTACAACAGCATTTGTAAAGATTCCAACAAATTAAATCTGCACTATAATAATTTGCACAAAATTCTTCAAGGAACACCTCATGTATTATAAATTTAGTCTAGTAATAACAGTCTACTATCATGGCATCTATTAACTATTTATAATATGGGCTTGCAATCAAAGTGAAATAATATTATTAGTATCTCATTCAAATACCGAGTTAAAGTTTCAAGGCATCGCACACCTGACAAAAAATCACAATCGTCGGTAGTATCCACTTAAAAGATATTTCCTCATGGGATCACTGTTACTGTGTGACATTACCAGTGCATACTTAAAAATGTAATAAAATTACATATAATTCTGTAGTTATTGATCACGGTAGATAGTAGGCTGAAATTGGTCTATGCCCTTGGGATTAGCCCAACAGCCACACACACTACTAGGTTGATTAAGATATTTAGTGGGTGTCGTACACGTGCATGCAGTTAATTAAGTTCCACGCATCATACACGTAGCATAGCAACAATTGTAATAATTAATATACTATAATGACATCCCATGAAGTATGCATGTGGCCTGAATACAAATTGTATCTTCCCTCCTGAGCCTTTGTTATTTACTCCGCATACTTGGCATGTTACTACCATGCATATACCCCCCAAGTGCTAGATCATAGACCTAGCTACTTTATTGTAGGAGAGTCAGTGATCATAGCAACTAGTTTTGTAGCCTAGATACATGCCCACTCCCAGGTAAGTGCCCACGTACCGTACTTCAATGGGCCACCATAGCAGCTTCTATACAAACGTATGGAATTTTTATCCCGGGTAAGTGCCCATGCGGCCAAAATTGCTACTTATGTATAAGCGCCCATGGACACTAACGTAACTAGCCTTGTCCCCAGCCTCCCCGATCTTTGTTCAACGCACGCATGTGTTGAACAAAGATCGAGGAGGCTGGGGACGAGGCTAAACGAATAGGAAAGCAGGGGTTTCTCTAGGGCAGAGTATAGCGGCACTTCACCTCTTCTACTTATGTTCATTTCCCCTTCATGTGGTCAGTTAAATGTAGACAGGAAGCCTTTGATCTTTGACTAAAATGAAGTACCTCTTTACTCAGAACTTCTGGGGAAACCCTTTGGGATGTATATACATGTACCCCAGCTCTCCTACACGCAAGAGTGTATTAGGAAGAGTACGTAACTGCGTGGGCGAGCAAGCTCTACACTGCGATATGGTGGCGTCATCCTTCGTGTGCCAGCCTAACCATAGTTATGCAGAATCCATGTTTCGTTTACACAGTGATCATACACGTGGCTGTGTGGTTGCAGGTGTGCTGCACAGTGTCTGACTAGAACTACCCCACCAAGGGACTACCCTACAGTATTATTCATAGGCTTGTGGCCACACAGTTTTCACAAAATCATGTACTTGTACAGCATTTGTCTGGTATCTACTACGTGTTGTGACGCCACCATCACACAGCATAAGCGCAATACTAACATACAGGAGCTAGGTACTCTTCCTAATACACTCTTGCTACACGTTGTGTGATACAAGAACATTGCTACGTATGAGGTGAGGGAGAAAAGAGATTATTCCACTTCCCTCACCTCCTCAGGTTTCCCTTCTGACGTACACTCACCCACCTATACATGTAAGCCTCATGCATTGCAGCAAATAGCTCTCCAGCATAACCACATACATGTACATGTGCATGTTGGTGCACATGTGATGTACTCACACAATGCACAATAGAAGACATAATAATATCATAGCCATGCTGAGACAAATTTTCTGGGAAGACTACTACTACGTGACACCCTAGCTTTGCACACACCATTTACATACATGTACATCAATAATCTAGTACATCCCATATGAAACGCATAGCTGCATACATCCCAATTAAGATCAAGTTACAATCGAATTTTTTGCATGGTACAAAATTTAATTATTGTGGATAGGTTGGGTGCTACGAAATTAGGAACTGCAGAACATTAAATGGGCGGAGAATTGGGACATCATTTGTACCAGCGAAACTATGGTACTAATTTTTTATTGGCCTATGACCCTGTTCACATTGATCAGTGGCCTACTCTATGATCATCCACACCCTATTTTAGCTGGATTGCCTATAAAAGGTTGCTAATAGCATTATACAGGTATTGATAATTACATCCTAAGTAAGTGGGAAGAAAAACAAAATCAGTAATGCAATGTAATGTAAGTAAATTCAGCCCCAGAACATGCTACGAAGATAATTCAAAGACCAGCAGATAGAGCATAAAAAAATTAAAATTTACACGTTCCAGAATTTTCAATTTCACTTTCATTGTCGAGTTATAAGCGAAAATGTCCTTGTCAAAACACAAAAGCCACAACTATACTACTGTCCAGATGGTCTAATGGTTAAGCTCTGAGTCTGCCAGGCAGTGTGAAATGCGCGCCCCGGTTCGAATCCCGCCAGGGCCGATTTTTTTTCCAACTCTTTTTAACAGCCAATGATGCCGGGAAAGGTTGTCTTACATGTATATTGGATAATAAAAGACCAATGACAATATTTACCATAGCTAAATACTAGAGTGAAGCAAAGTTAGGTAAAGATCGTCATTGGCTGCTTCATGCTCTAGATAACATCTAAACTTGTTAAATTCAGTTTGTTCCTCCTAATGCAGATACTTTTCTTGCTAAATGAACACACTTTTTTCCACTTAGGATGTGATCAGTCTTCTTGTAATAATAATAATAATTATTATTGTTATTACTATGGGTGCAAGTCACAATGTAGTTGATTCTATCATCACTAATTTTTGTTGGAAAAAATTATGATCACTTACTTGTTTCTGGTAGCAGTATATGGGGACGGTAGGCACACCAATCTCATTGGCCAATTCAGTCACATGATCCCACGCCAACCAATCAGATCCATTCTCCAACGCGGCAAACAGGTAGAAGAAAGATGTCAGTCCATCATACTCAATAGAGTGAACACCAAACATATTCTCTCCAAATAACTGAATGTTGTGTGGTACAGTGTACGATATTTCGGCGGCAAGTTGTTTGATTGGTCCAAATGAGCCGTGGGTTGCCTCTGAGCTAATTGTCCGAGCATAGACCTTCATTGAGATAAGAATATTACTATGTGAATACCGAAAATTAATAGCCTTATTACTAGTCCATTAGTTGTGTAACTTGTGTTACTAGATTTAAGACAGCTACATGTAAGTGTCAAGTTATTGTACACTTAGCACATCCTTATACTGGTGTATTATGGTCAAGTAGGTTATACAATGTTATGTAATCACCCAATGAATCCCACTACTGCATACGTTATAGTTAGACTATAGCTTTGAGTGGTTTATTTGAATTGTACGCAAGAGGCGGGCATTTAAACCACGAGGCAAAGCCGAGTGGTTTAAATGCACGCTTCGCCTCGTGGTTTAAATGCCCGCCTCTCGCGTACAATTCAAATAAATCACGATAAGTGGCTTGACGGTGGTATATGGAAGTTATACCACGGCTCTATGCCCATAGTAAATACACGCATTATCTGCCAGCTGTGGTCTATGGCAGTTGTACCATGGCTGTGGTTACTCCACAGTTTGCACAGTGGGCAGACGTGGTTTATGTTGTATATGCTACAGGCGATGCCTTTGATCTTTACTCTAGTCATTTAATAATATTATGGTTGTCTATGATGTACAATGTGATGTATCTATTGCAATCTGTGTAAATAACTTGCTGTATGCAGGTCACCAGATCAGATCCCTCTTAATGTAAGACTGATATTATTATCCATAGGCGTTGCACCCGGGAGGGGAGGGGGGGGGGAGGGTGGTTCAGGGAACTTTTACAGTAGCAAGCTATTTGCACTGGATTAGTGTCCCCAGGAGTGACTCAATGCCAGCTCTCTCAAGAACTGAAGCATAATGTGTTTCAATGTACAACTCTAATCCTGATTTTACATGATGTACCACCACAGATTATATATTCCCCTCCCCATATAAAACTTAACCATGTCCTCAGTAGCTGCATTGTGGAAATGGTGTGTGTGGTAAAGGTCGTCAATATAGTGGGTTCACTGTACAGTACGATGCCGGCGCCTCAGTCGCAGACTAGACTCGGATCATCGGGAGTCTGAGAGTGGCTCATGACCTCAATAGTGAAAGGTTTCAAAGCTGAGAAGAACTCGACAGTGCAGTACAGCTAGATCGGTCTGGCGGCACGCTGCTCATGGTGCGTGCTATATATAGCATGTATAGTGCAGGGCTATCTATATCCATGGGATTACGTCAGCTTAGGCCAGTGTTAGTTGTAAACGTGTTTCTGGTCACCCGCCCGCATGCTATTTTGGAGGCCGCCTGTTTTGGCCATTATTGTCATTATTTGGCACTGCGCATGCTCAGTTCAATTACCAAAATTAATGTCACCATCCTGTCTGTGGTTTGTCCAGGAAATGTTCAAATTGTACAGGATATGCTGAGGTAAAATAATGGAATAATGAATAATGATAACCGCCCGCCTGCATGGCTAAGTGAGGTCATGTGACCAGAAACACGTTTACAACAAACAGTGGCCTTAGTAGAGATCGCGTAAAGTTAAGAGTTCGGCTGTCACTGCTCGTCAGTATAGGCAACACACTGCTTGTAAGGTATTCGCAGGATACACACTACATACATGTATTCACTGAATTTCAAGTCCCAAAAGGGCTCCATCGAGGCCCTGAATTATCTCATAGATTACACCATAGGTTTCATCATAATTAAACTCATAATTACCTATTAAATAACCGCAAAAAAGTAAATTGCTACTGAGGACATAATAATCGATGGTACCACTTGCACACACAAAGCTCCACCTACCTTCCCCTGGTAGATGGAACAGTTCCCTCCGTCGAGCTTTTCAGTGATGATAGATTCCTCCTTCATGAACGGCAGGCTCACACAGCCGCCAGCACTCAGCACATTGTCATCATCATGAACTCCTGTGCATGCAGATGACAAAATCATTCACTGCAGGCAGAGGTTCCCTTAGCCTCGACCAACCAATCTCAAAGTGACCTTTTAGGTATCCATTATAATTGTACCATACAGATCGAAGTAATTAATTTTCAACCTGGACTGAAGGGTAGATGCGGTGTTTTGGGATACTTCAGAGCTTGATGAGTGTTTCCCTCGCAGAGACCACCTGCAACCGCCATCAGCTTTTCTGCAGGCGCTTATGACGACCTATACCCATCATCAATTTTAGGGAGAATCCCAAACCGCGCTCTAAGCCCAAACATACCACCACGACCACACCTCCCACGACTATCACCATCTCAGTACAGTGCAGCTGCGATCGATCAGCACCTCATTTCAACACTGCTTCATTATCGAAAAGATGCGAAATTTACTCGGCAATTGTCTCGTGCTACTGGCTCTGGATGTAGCCAGCGGGATGCTTCGCCATCCGTTGAGACGAGAGCGTCCAGGCTCCCCGTCTCTCGCGGCTGAGAACAAACCAAGGTACAGCAACGACTGGGCAGTAGAGGTGAACGGAGGAGTAGAGATAGCGAACCAGCTAGCCGCTAAACTCGGCTTCGTCAATATGGGACAGGCAAGTTATTAGTGCTTTATATTGAAATTATAGCGATTGGCAATGGTGTGGTGATTCTAGTGCGTGTGTTTGTCTACTCACCTTCAAGTTGTTTGTTATTCTACCAAAGAATAGTTTTTGTTATACATTGACAGGCTTGGTAGTTGAATAACACCATAATATTTAATAAAGGGGAGAGCCAGAGAGGGAGGGGGGAAGAGGAAGAGAGAAAGAGAGAGAACACTGAACAAGTTAAGAATCTTGAGGGAGTGAAGAGGAAAGAAAGAAAGAGAGAGAGAGAGAGAGTGGAACCGAGTGAAATAAATATTTTCTTCACATCCTCCTTTCAGATTGGAAACATTGAGAATCACTATCGCTTTCAGATGCTTGTCAATGTTAATGGTACAAGTGCCGGATCCACTTACACGAAGAGTGCTGATTACCGCTACATTAGGAGCAGGAATCTGGGATCATTTGCAGAGATCGGCCTCCAAACTACTCTAACCACCAAGCTCCAGTCTGAAAACATGGTGTGCATAAATATTATTACATGTGTGTATGTAGAAATTGAGCAATGAAGGCTTGCATATGGTCCACACCTACTGTATGTACTTCACACTAGACTAATGGACTCCTTGTTTAATTTACACGATATTTCCATCAGTTATTATGTACTAGGGATGTCTGGTAGGTTTTTAGCACTCTTTCAAGGCTGTGTGCAAAAAGGTTCTTAGAGGGTTTCACTCTCACAAAAAGCCTAGTCTAGCGCCTTACTGAAATTTTATAGTCCAGTGCTGTGTATAACTGCAGTCAGCTAATGAAGTAGAGTCCCTGTGTTGGTGCATATACAGCAAAATGTTACAGTACTATAATAGCTGAATGTCAAAAATTAATGAGTAAAGGTACATGAGGGCTACATGTGCATGACTGTCAGATCTTGCTGTCATTTACAGCTGATGAGAGTGCAGTGTTGGTTATTGCCTACACTGTAACACATACACAGGTGTGAGTGAATATTAAGTCCCCATCCTTATTAGGCTATACTTAAAATAATATTTTTCTACAGGTTGGTCGTGTTGAGCAGCTACGGCTGAAGAGACACTCCAAGAAAGAGTTCAGGCACCCTAATGATCCCAAGTTTGACAGAGAGTGGTCACTGGTATGTGAAATAATATTATATTTAGAAGTAATTCTAGTGTACGGATTGCGAGTGAGATATGATCTGTAAGCTTGATACATGTAGCTCAATAATTGATTCATTCAGATGGAAATTAATTTCTTGTTCAGTGCATCCATATTTTTCTGGTCCAAAAAAAGGTTAAAGTGATAAGAAAAAATTGAGCCATGTAGCTGCGTATGTGTACTATGATTTGTAAGTAATTAGTTTATTGCTGGTACCAAGATTGTTGTTTGAGCAAGAACAGGGAGCTTACATCAGAGCAAGAAGTGACAATATTTTCTACCAGCCACAGTTCTTAACCTTCACTGTCAGAGCTGGAAGTACAAAGAGAAAATGATGACATATCTAATTATAATATTATTAATTTTTCTTTCCTGCTCACTGGACCCCAATTTATTCCCCTGTTGACCAATAATGAATAAATGTGGCTGGCCTTACTGTATTCATGCCCTGACTGGCTTCTTGTTCACTCAGCCTTGAAGTCTGGCACCATGGACCATGCAACTACATGCAAATGTATGTACCTGTTATATTATAGCCTGGCTGCATGTACTATACATTTACACTATAATGTACATAATAGTTATCTGCTAGTAATTGGGGTGCATGAGATGCATGGTCGAATGCACCCCAATTACTGGCAGATAACTATTTTGTTGGTAGTTGACCTCTGTTCATCATTGGCCTACTTTATGATGACCCAACCCCTTCCCATAGCTGGCAAATTGCCTATAAAAACTTTGGTTGCTAAGCAACTACCAACAAGTGTATATGTCTAGTGTGATTGGTGGAATATGGCATAGTTTGAGAATTCATGTAAGAGGAGGCATCAACATCCTATATATAGTGGCAGATACTTGTACCCTGGCATATCCTGTTGATACTTTGACAAGTACAGTTGTACTCCCTACATGCTGGCATTTTAAAACACCATTAATTACAGGCAACTACCAGATGTTACAGCCTTGATTTCCCTAACAGGTGTTTAAATAAGCACATTGCAAACAAGCTAATTTTTATATATGGCTGTGCTCTTCTAACAAGGGTCTTAGTACGTTAGCTACATGTAGTTTTTGTGAGACTATCGGAGTGCATTGTTCTCCCCAAGCACAATTCAAGATGTGACCATGCAGACTTGATGTGTAGTGCCTTTGGATTCTCTTCATTCACACATCAGAGGAAGCTTTGTACAGTGATTCAGAAGGCTTATTTGGGTTGAGTGGTGTTATGCTTTACTATAATATGTGTGCAGGAGGAAATGCATGTGTTGTGCGTGAAAATATTTGACCATGTCCCCTAACTACCGTATGAGGCCATGCCCCACAAAATTATAACATGTGCTGTAGTACAGTCAGTGCTAAAAACACTAAAGACACATGTCAGTGTGTAATCAAAACATAATAATTATTATAAGCGCAAAAAGTGTTTGAAGTAGCTCTCTACTTCTTAAAAGCCAAAAGTTTACCTTGGGACCTTGAATACCATCACTGTGACTCCAGTCTAAAAGCTATGAAAATTCCAGCACATAAGTAGAATTTCAGATCATTTCGGAACACATGGCAACTGTGACGCTATAATATAGTCATGTAATAATATGGGCTATATGTATGTAACTAGAAGGATAGCAGCTTACATCATAAAATTAATAGCAATTATACTTGTGAGTGAGTAATGATGTCTTAATTTGCATGCTATCTATAGCTGAACACTGGTCAGATAGGCTCCACCCCCTTCCTTGATCTGAATGTGGAGAGAGCATGGATGCAGGGCATCACTGGAGAGGGAATCATTGTTGGTTTTGTCGATGATGGTAAGTTATCCACTTAACTACCGTATAGGTTAGTTCATGTACATGTATGTATAGAGGGAAACTTTGGTGATCTGAAATGGCTTTCGGATTGTATTGATTAAGAGTGATAAGAGGGAGGAGGATTGAGAGTGTTGTACTCCGTTGCTCCCATATTGAAATGTGAAATTGCGTGGGAGAAAATGTTAAGCCATACTGGGTGGCTTTTCATAACTATAAAGTATTTGCATTTGAAGAATGTATAGGCTGATGATAATGCCGCACCTATAGGAGCCTCATTCACTAACTCTCTCCCATTGAAAGCTTGGATGTGTGAACGGATTGCCATCCTCTGTGTGCAATGTTCACACATGCAGCTAGTGCACTGGGATGCCATTGTATTCACTCTAGAGAACTTTAAGTTGTTTCAGTGGCAGCTGTTTCTGGCACTCGCTGAAATAGACAATTTTAGAGCAGCTGTTTGCTGTTTGCTTGGAGTGGGTCCACAATCTTTTGCAAGACTAGTGTAGTCTTTGATTACCTGTTTAGGCTTCAGTAGGTGGGTTTCAGGCCAGTAGGTGTCAAGGTGAGGTATGGGCCTCATTATAAATTATGTACATTAAATTTTATGTATGGGATATTTGATATTATGCACATTTGTATGGGGAATATTTGATTTCTAAAGGGTCTTGAATGTACTACTGTTCTCCTTTGCACTCTATAATGTAGGTCTTGAGCACACCCACCCTGATCTCACAGGAAACTATGTAAGTTATCAAAACTGGTGGGTGTTAATTGACATAGATTTTGCAGTATAATCATAATGATATTATGATTCCTGGTCTGCTAATAATATAATTATCCCCCTGTCCCTTGGCCACTCCCAATTTTTTCACTGTTACAATGTTCAATGTCATTCTAGCTTCAGCTGGGTAGTGATGTGCCCCAATCTTTTCAATGCACACAATGCTGAAGAGGTTGGAGACCTTGCTACAGTAATGTTGTGAAGCAGGATCAGCTGTCTTATTTTTATGCCAACCAA
Source organism: Cliona cf. orientalis (assembly GCA_963930775.1). NCBI lineage: Eukaryota > Metazoa > Porifera > Demospongiae > Clionaida > Clionaidae > Cliona > Cliona cf. orientalis. The sequence continues at coordinate 2,939,763 of OZ005696.1, forward strand.
TCATAATGTACATGTACATATAGTTTTACGATCTTGCAATGTACATGCTGGCACATGATAGTCATGCTGACCTACCCTACCACAAGTAGAACCAGGAAGCCACTGTTAATGTCACCAGACTCTTCTTGCACCTGCTTGGAGAAGACTGAGAGCCTTTAGCTTTGGGACATTCCCAGTGATTATTACAGGACCTTAGGTCATGCTAATGGAGTTAGAGCTAATCTGAAGAGCCAGGATGAATGGTGGTAATATTAACACTGAAGTCCAGATATGACTTTGGTATTGGACCTTTGAACCAGGCAGGAAGCCTTGTGGGTGATGGAATTCCAACTCTTGTTGCCTTCAAAGGGAGTGTACCATAATAATATTATAGACAGAGTCCCTTGACTCTAAAAGTAGGGATGACCTGGACACTCCCATAATTACATGTAATACTTGTTGTGTACTTTTTTGGCCAGGCCATATCCCTATTTGTGTGCAACATTGTAATATGGGAGTGGCACCTGATGCATACAATCAAGAGTATATACTCTTGATACAATATATACCGTATTTCCTCGAAATCTCGCCGCAGCGAGATTTTATTTCAAGGCTCCGTTTGGTGCGGCGACAATTCGAGGGCGGCGTCTACAGAGATCGATACGCACGCACGTACACATAAGCCTAGTTGTATGCACGTAAAATGTCCCTGCACATACGGAAATTGCTGTCGACCCCTTACCATGCGGCGAGATTTCAAGGGCGGCGTTTATTGGGACGAGTTGGCAGATAGATGCGGCGACATTTCAAGGGCGGCGGGATTTTGAGGAAATACGGTAACTGCCTGCAGCATGGAGACCATTAACTTTTGTTCCCCTCGATCATTATGCCTTCCCTGTCAAGGTTGAGTGCACTCTGTAGCTGAGTAGGTACATATGCTTGCCTGTGTATATAGGATAATCACTCATTCTTTAGTGAAAAAGCCAACACAATGTCTGACTATTGCTTTTTATGAGAGAAATCTTATTGCCATAAAGCATCATGTACATGTACGTATCCCTTGTTCGTGTGGGGTATGCACATTGAAAGGTGGCTAGCACTAGTATATAGTGTATTGTGTGGCGATTTGCAACAACTTTGTATACAGGAAGTGACATCATCATTACATGCAGTGTACATACATTTGTGGTAACCACAAGTTGTATGCGCCTTATCACAGTATAAGAGTCTGAATCAAGCCTACCCATCTTTGCCTTAAACTAATGAGTAAGGAAAATAACAGATCCTGGTGACGCGGGATCTTGCGACAAAAGTTTCGCGATCAATTTTTGGAGGGTGAGAGGCCACCCTGGGTGACCCACCTACTTCTGTGGGATGCCCTCGTGTTTGTGGTCTCCGTTACCCAATTATACAAAGAAAAATTAAATTATCTAAAGATGTGGTTGGGATCAATGCAATTACTTGGGCTCAAAGGGTGTGTAGCTATACAGTAGATGTACTTTACTGGCTGATGCCTAGCAACCGTTGTTGGCAAGCTGCTAATGTGGATAAGCATAGGGTAGGCTAAAGACAAAAACGGAGTCAATTGCTAGCAACCAAAGGTTTGTGGTTTGTATAGGAAAATTTCCAACTATGGGATGGGTGTGGATGATCACTAGACCTGAAAGTAAAAAGGGGGAGGGGATTACTGATAAAAAAAAACTATGCATCTCAACCGATTGCAAGATCTTGCAAGTACGTACATGTACATGTATGTATTATGTCCATACAATATGCATATACCGTAAATCGTGAATATTTCGATGTTAAAATATTTTCGGATAGCATGGCTTGTGCGAAAATTAAACGCACGAAATACATGCGCAATATTAACGACAATGCAGTACAGGGTCGTTTGTCCGAAATTATTTAACACGAAAAATTATCACATGAAATATTTTAGACACGAAATATTCGCAATTTGCGGTACAATTATTGATGTGCACTCAACTCCAACTGCAGGATTCCTATGCAAGCCATGACTTTGTAGACCAAGACAGTGACCCCACCCCTACCAAGTACTATGGCGACGAGCCCGATCGCCATGGTACCAGTTGCGCCGGCGAGGTCGGAATGTCCAAGGACAACAACAACTGTGGAGTAGGCGTGGCCTACGGGTGCAAGATCGGCGGGCTGAAGTTGGACCTTAGCAACTCGGATGATTTGACTGAATCGGAAGCTCTTGGCTACCATCTGAGTCATATCCATGTCTACAGCAATAGCTGGGGCCCGGCTGACTATGGGTTCACTGTGGATGGGCCTGGGTACTACTTGGCATCAGCTTTTGAATCTGGAGTGATATATGTAAGTCGTTATTGATTTAATTTTAGACACAACACATTTGTGGTGCATACTATGGTATCTGGCAGGTTTACGATTAAGTGTATAAGAGGGGCCGGATGATTTGTATTGGAATGCAGTTAATTGATATTACAATATTATATATCTAATCTGACTTACTAGTAAATTCACTCTAATAGAACTTTTGTTTTCTCTACGTTTACCAAGCCTGTAGCTTAGTCCTTGCTCTTAGGTTCCCATGCCTTGGCCTTTCAAACTGAGAGTGCAATGATGAAGCTATTTCGCATGTATATCTAGGTGGGGTACCGGTGAAACCATCAGCACTGTGCTTCTCAATCCATAATGTGTGCATTTGTACATTATTATATTGTCTCTGGCTTGTTTGTTTCTATGCACGTTTACATCACACTGCTGCCAAATGATTGTGAATCCATTGTCCAGTTGGCAAGGAACAGTAATTCGTACCTCTATGCTTCTAGTATGCAGTGTTCTCCCTGGATTTTTTTCAGTAGGAGGGTATGGTTTGGGAGACATTACCAACCATGTCAAAGGTTTTAAGCTCCACCTAGTTGAAGATTGAAAGGGAACTGCTCCCTACGTAGGTGTGAGGTGTAGTGTAGCTAGCAAGAAGATGAACGATTAAATGAATATCATCAGAAAGTGTAAATTTACTAAAGGTTTATGTGACTTCAAACATTGGAACCCCCCCCCCCCCCACACCCAAATGCACACACACACACACACACACTCTTGTACACACCTCCATACTGAAAGTATTTAGGCAATTTGGGTTAAGTTTGGAGATGCTTGAATACCAGATACCAAAATCAGCCGTGATATTATTATAAGCACTGATTGCATTAATAGTTGAAAACCGTACTCAAGTTCCCTTTCTATTATATAGAAAACCTACATGTATATGTACACTTGTAGGGAAAATTGTGTGCAAGTGGAAACATTCATCCATGCATACATGTAGCTTCTGTAACATTTTTTTGAAGTACATGTACATGATTACCCTGCGTGCGCGCATGCGCAGCAGGGGGTAAAGCAATCGGTTTGTCTGTCGTCTGTTGTCTGTTGTCTGTCAGCACAAAAATCGGCAAATCTCAACATTTAGGCAAAAGTAGGATCAATAAATGGGACAAAATGATGTAAGACAGCGAAAAAACACCTTCTGTCTCATTCTTAACACTAGGCAATACCCAGGGAAGCTACAAATCGTGCGAGTATGTCGGACACGCCTACTTCGAACACGCCCACCTAGTACCTCCTGAAGTCTATTGCGCATGCTCGAGCTGCTCTCTATTTCCAGGGAGTATACTGCGCATGCTCGAGCGGCTCTACAGCATACTTTTAGCTCAAAATTTGTGATCGTGGACCTCAGAAGGGAACGACAAAGTTCATGAGTAGCAAGCAAGAGGCCATGGGTGATATTGCCATGGCACGCGGGGTATGTGCTCTATGAGCTCTAGTTTAGTTCAGGATTTTGCTCAAGAGGGGGCAATCCAAGGAGGGCAGCCCCCATATACATGTAACATTATAGGGAAGGCCAATTTCCAGGGTGGGGGGGGGGGGGGGGGGGGGTTGGGAGTCAATCCCAAGGGGAGTGAAAGCACCCCTGCCCCCGTGAAATAAACCCTGTACATGATACATGTGGTTGTATTACTATAGTGATAGGGCATGGGGTTGCCTTGTTCCAGCCATTCCCATGTTCACTGAAAAATTGAGGGGAGTGTATGTGTATGCTTGTAGTCTAGCCACCATGATGTGCCTTTGAGAGAGAGAGAGAGAGGGAGAGGAAGAAAAGAGAAAGAGAGAGAGAAGGGGGGGGGGGAGAGAGAGAAAGAGAGGGAGAGGGAGAGAGAGAGCGAGAGAAGAGAGGAGAGTGAACACCCAGCACCATGCAATAATTTCCAAACTGTAGGGTCGTGGTGGCTTGGGCTCCATCTTCATCTGGGCAGCTGGCAATGGAGGGGAATACTATGACTCGTGCACTGCTGATGGTTATGCCTCAAGCATCTACACCATAGCAGTGGGTTCAGCAGACCAGAATGGAAAGCAGGCTGATTACGATGAGTTCTGCTCCTCCAAGATGGCTGTCACATTCAGCTATGACTCATGGACGTTCCCCAGCGCAGATGATAAGTGGAAAGCTTATAACCAAGTGGTGAGCGTAGCATATTAATACCCTTGTGTTTATTCTGTTGACGACCATTTCCATGCATAAATCAACAAACGTGACGACCTTTACCATTTGAAAGCCAGGTACCTTGACGACCTTAACCCTCTGTTCTTCCAAGTGCTCCATACATTTGTACACTTATGACTGCAATACAGTGTGCATGTACATATACTCTTTATGTAAGAGTATAGTGTAAATGTGTACCTGTACCTCTCTTCCCTCAGACTACCACTACTCTGAATGGTGAGTGCACTGATGACTTCACCGGGACCAGTGCCTCCACTCCGCTCATGTCTGGAGTGGCTGCCCTCACTCTGCAAGCGAAGTAAGTTGGTAACAGTGCAGTATTAACACGCAATGTATGTACCCCCTGGCCGATTCTTAGTTCATGATCATTCCTTGATGTATCATGTCACACATCTCTCTCTCTCTCTCTCTCTCTCTCTCTCTCTCTCTCTCTCTCTCTCTCTCTCTCTCTCTCTCTCTCTCTCTCCTCTCTCTTCCTCCCCTCTCTCTCATTCTCTCTCCCTCTCCCCCCCCCCCTCTCTCCTCTCCTTCTCCTTTTTCTCCCCATTATACCAACACCATGCAGCCATCAACTGACGTGGCGTGACATGCAGTACCTGGTGGTGTACACCTCTGACTCCTCCAAGCTGGTGGATGGGGACTGGCAGACCAACGGTGGGGGGCTAAAAGTCTCCCACAAGTTTGGATTTGGAGCTATAGATGCTGAGGCTATGGTGACCAGAGCTAGGAATTGGACACGTGTACCTGACAAGCTCATACGTACAGTACAGCCTTCTAATTATAACTTGTAAGTGTTTCAAGTTGATAATCATAAAAATTCTATGGCTACATGTATAAGTAATGGTTAGACACTGTTAAGGAGGTTTTTATGTGATTTAGAAGACCTCAGGGCTCATAGAACTCTGGTGAAGGGCTCTATGTGTAGAATCTCCAGTGAAGTGAGGGTTCTTCGGCCCTGAGGTCTTACAAATCTCGTAAACCAACTAAAGGGTGTCTAACAAGTTCAGATCATAATTATAGCCCAAGGATCCAAAGTTGTAGGGGTTCCATTAAATCTTGTAGGGGTTCTATCAGACTTCTAGGTGTTCTATCACATAATATAGATACCTGCTAATGACCAATCAGATTGCAGTATTGGTTACAACTATGATCTAAGTGAGAATATTATGCTTCTACATGTACATGTACAGTAAACTTTGCAGTCATTTGTATTTATCTCATTGATTATACTCACTTGTGACATGAAATAGTTCATTAATGCATGTAACAGCATCTTCAGTAGCTACTTAGGGTGCATAGTACTAATGCATTGTTGACTGGGTGTCAATTTCTCTACCTGCAGCGGAAGTTACGTAACAGTTCGTAATCATCAGCCATGGACCACCACCTTCAGTGTGCGATCATCCAACATCGGCATTGCCTATCTTGAGCATGTTGTCGTGAATATGACCTTGGCCATCGGAGGCTATAGCAGAGGTTATGACATCAGCGATTTTGAAGACGAAGTGTATATAGTCTCAGACGTTGACCAGCTCTACGAGTGGCTTCAGGACCCCCACCCTCGTAGGGGGGACATCAAAATTCAGCTCACCTCCCCCCAGGGGACCACTTCTACCCTCCTCCCTTACAGGAACTATGACTTTATCAATGAAGACGGCTATACCAATTGGCCGTTTATGTCCGTTCAGCATTGGGGTGAGGATCCATCTGGAACATGGACGCTCACTGTGAACTTTAAATCATTGAATGGCTACGTCCAAGTTAGTGATGTGACCATGACTCTTCACGGTACTCCAACAGTCCCTGCCGCGGTTTTGGCGATCCCAAGGTCATGTGACCAGGCGTGTGCTAGGAACTGCTCCGGCCCTCGTGCGTCAGACTGCGATGCTTGTAGCGACTATCGGGTGGCAGCTACGCTGGAGTGTGTCTCCACGTGCCCCAGTACTACCTACGCTCACAACAAGTACTGCTTGAGTAAGTCCCTGTAATTAATTAGGAGAATCTGTTCTTATGTTTATATACTTGAACATAATAATAGGTGGTTCTCGTCAGCCAGATCACAAGATAATTTATCCAAGTAAGATTGTGTATTATAATAATAATTATTATCGGCAATCTCATAGTAATATGGTCGATGGTGATAATGCGTGTGCATGTACCTCATAAAATTCAACTGACTTAAAGAATTTCCTGCCCAGGAAGACAGTAACTGCCCTTATCTGAGTGTGCTAGTGTATTTCTATTAGTGAGCTAAATCATCTCTCACTGACAGTTTGCTGGGCAAAATTTCGTAGCAGTAAAAAAAAAAAAAACAACCGGTGAGCTCGAGAGAGGCCTTTTCGCTCGCAAGACTAGAATGAGATGTGACACATTGTAGCCATTGATGATGATGGTTGTAGCTTCATTGCAAGGGTGCATATAAGCCCAAATCTATCCACGCAGTATTCTTTGTCACGCCATTAATTTGGCATGACTCTATTGTTCAGTGTAAGAGCTCACCCAATGCGTGAAAGACGGCCTGTGGAGGAGTGGATACATGTACATTTACATACGATAATATTAATATTGATAGCAGTTGCATGTACATACCTCTAAGCTGTCCAACTCATTCAGTGTGCAAATTGAAACTATGTACAATCGCTACAGTACATTACAATAATTATAATTATTATGGATACCTATAGAACAAAGGAAGGGAGGTCTCGGCTCATTGCTCCCACTAGTCAATGGCATACCTTGCCTTTATGTTATCACTTTTATACCATTCCAAATTGGTGTGCTGTATTATGTTACATGTACTTGTATTGATTGTGTTCATGTGAGCCTTGCACGGCTGTTTTTGGATAACTGCAAAGTTTGGGGAGTGATTAAAGTTATAGTTTGGTGGACTTACGATGGTATTACCAAACTACCAGTGTGCCGGGCAAATGCTCACTCCTGGATAATGCCATGTGCCCAAATTTCAATATTTTAGCCAAGCACCCATGCAGTCCAAAATTGCAAGTTATTCTTAAGCATCCATGGCATGGGCATTTCAGATAATTTTTGTTGTGAAAGTGATGTGTACATTTTTAATTTTCCAGGTGACAATGGGAAGGTGAGTATCTTCGTTTACATCGGGGGTGCATTGGGCGGAGTGTTCCTGCTGGCCGTCATCGTTGGAGTGGTCATAGGAGTGATCGTTGCTGCACGCAAGAGGTCACAGAGGTCAACCGGTGGTCGACAGTTTCGCTATGCTCCTATTGCACCTGCTGCAGTATAAAATTCATCGCCAGTGCATAATAATATTATTATTATTTTTTTTTATAATAGTTAGTGTAGTTTTATAATAATTATTATTAATAAATTTCTACAATGTATTAAACTACCTCCACAACAGCATTTTATATTATGCATAATAATATTATTATTCATCATGATTATGTACCAAAATACTTTTCAAGCCAGCTTTAATTATTGTATGCGCAGGCGCAATGCAAAACATTATTGACCGGAAGTACTGCGGAGTTACAGTATACATTCCACTGGATTTACGTCGGTATCCTAGATACCGTAACCACAGCGACCATCCAATTATTCGGTTCCCACGGGTGCTTTGTGTTAATTGGGCATGGGGCTCGTTGAGCTCACGACAGACACCTATATCTGCCGCTGAAAACGCCGTTACCGATCTCAGTCGAGCGTCTGGGACGCAAGTCAAGTCTCTCTAAGGTTCGTCGAGCGATCGAGAGAGATCGTTCCAGGTGCACGGCCCGCGGCCCGACGAAGCTAAGGCGAAGTGTTGAGTTTGAACCCAATTTTCATTTCCCGCTCTGACGCTCATACCAGAGGAGGATGGCTTGCTACCCTGGGCAACCGGGCGCCCTGCAGCAGCCGCTGGGCGAGCACGGAGCGCCTGGCCATGGAGTAGCATCAGCTATGGATCTCCACGAAGGTGAGTCAGTACATAGTCTAGCTACAAGGAGCACTCGAGCTTGGCATCCCCGGCCCTGCCAGATTTGCCATAGGGTATGAAAGGGCTGTCTACTTTTTTTTTTTATTGCTGTTGTATAGGGTATGACTGGAGGGAGGATCTGGGGAGGTTTATTATGAATATCATAAGTAAATTTCCCTAGAGTAAGCTCAGGTAAATTATTGCTTGAAGCTACTTGTATTTAAACCGCTCATTATCAATCACCTTTAGTATGATTTCTTGCTCCCATGGGATCAGTTGAGTGTGTGGAGGCATACGGGAGGTATATGGGAGGTGAATACTTGTCGTGATGCACTGTACTAGAAGTGAACGTGTATGCACAGATAGCCGTCTCTAGTGGCCAGACCACTGTTAAATGCGTTAACAGTTGCAATTCTTTTTTCAAAGCTGAAGCTTCTATGCCTTCAATTGCAGAGGCCTTTAGATCAATGTATGACCTCTCTTTTACTGCACTGCTCTGTAGAGGATGGTATGAGATCACATTTGGAATCCAGATGGTGTTTCCATTTCAAGGCCGAGTCTTTTGTATGTGTATATTTACCTAATTTTTCGGCAACCAGACGAACAATGTTTAGTCATGTACGTTTGTACATTTTGTATCTTTTTACTCTACGAATTGCATCCTTTCCAGATAGCCTGATGTCCTACAATTACTTTTCATAGCCATGTTCTTTTGTACATAATCTCCATATCTTCAGGGCCTTTCCTTAAAGCATTCAATGTATGACTTATCTATTACTGCTCCATAGAGGATCATATTGACTGTTATTACGTAGATCATTTCAAATTTTTGGCAGTCTGGTGTTTCTTTTTCAAAGTCTAGTCTTTTGTATGTCAATCTAATTTCCGTACCTTCATCCTCTATTACCCAAACAAGCTTTGTTTAGTCCTGTTGTACTGCACTATAGAGGGGTCTGGGGTTCTTTTGAAGTCTTGGCCATTAGGGGGTACATGTATGTTGTCTTGATCTGAGTGCGTGTCAATTTGTGGTCTTCTTTGGCAAAGCTGTTGACAATAGATCAGGATGGCTCTGCTTGCTGATAAACATATAATATATCACATCACAAAGGCTGCAATAACAATTATTATGGTAGAGGAGTTTCCAGGAATTGGTTGAAATCAAGTAGCAAATAGTATTGAAAACAGGTTATTTATCCTCCACAGCCAATGCCAAACCTGAGAGAACCAGCCCTGGGCCAGCCAGCGCCTGCTTTATGAGAGACATACAAAACGCAAATCCACTTAGGTCTGTAATATAACAGAATGTCTATTGTTTATTTCAAAATTGTACACTGCCGATACTAAACTTGGCTGCTTTCATAGTATCAGTTTAGCAGGATTTTCCTATTATATAGTGTAACCTTGCGGGTACATGTACAGCGATGAAGTATCTTGATTAAATGCATATAATACTTCTGAGTTCAGAGTGTTGATAGGCTTTTCAGCATTAATTGTTGGATTGTAGTAATATTATAATACGTAACATTACATGCACGTACCTTTTCTAAGCTAATCATGCAGACATTGTTGTCTTCCCTTTTCAAAAGGGGAAAGGGAATCTGGAGACTACTTTATACTTATGAAAGCCCACGTTAATTGTATCTAAAGTGTCTGGCCAGCAAGATGACTAGTGCCCTTGATTGGGAAGCATCAGTTTTTTTATGACTTCAGTAGACTAGCGACATGCAGCAACATTAGGGTAATATTGTTAGTGGTAGATCGGACAGACTTGTGGTAGGTAAAGTGGTTGCAACTGTGGTAGATATGAGGAGCTGTACAGGGATTTCCAACACTGAAGGTGGCCATTTTATAGACTGTGTTCTTCGTTATGGCTACTAGTCCCTGGACTGAGTAGCCATGTTTCCTTTACAATCTGATATGATTTATATAGATTCGTGTTTAGCTGCTTGCTGGGGCAAATAATATGTATTTTTTGTTATGACAATAATTATACTAAGCACTATATATGACTGGTCCACTGACAGCTTAATATTGGAGCTGCATGTACAGATGGCAAGAGTGGGTATCTGTAGCTGTGTGGAGCGTAATTATTATTATTATGTCTCAATTATAATTATTGTCCCCATAATATTAATAATACATTGCATTATGTTCATGTACATGTATGTGCATATCCTGTGATCATTTGATTAGTGCACATGGACATGACATTATCATAGGAACTCCCATTGTTGTCTATAATGCGGAGTAGATTGCTTGGAACTAATCGACGCTACGTACTAGCTGCATATTAATTGTATAATTTAATCGACTATTATAGTCAAGTTGAATGTAGCATGTACTTTGCATTATAATGTACATGTAGTTGATGCTGCTTATGTCACTACTAACATGCTAATAATAGCATCTAGTTATTATTTTGATCTTCCAGAATATCCAACTTTCTCCTTGTATACATATCTCCTGCAGGTGTAAATGGGTGTAAATACTATTGCTTGCAAACTTATATAGCATATTTTACTTTTATAGTATAGGTAGTGTACACGCTTATATGGCGAGTGAGTATCCAGGCTGCAAACTCGGGTTATTTTAATTAATGAAATGCAACTCATAATTTTGGCCTGCATTAATTTACTGCTTACCCAGAATATAAATTACCGTGGTGTCCCGGGCCGGGCAAGTGCCCACTCCCGGGTAAGCTAAGCGCCCATGTACCGCATTTCAAGGGGCCACTGTAGCAGCTTCTATACAAACGTATGGGATTTTAATCCCGGGTACTAAGCGCCTATGCGGGCCAAGATCACGAATTATATTTAAGCGCCCATATGCATGGGCGCTTACCCAGGACACTACGGTAGCTGCCAATATCATGCATTTGCTGGTGATAACAGGTAGAACATTGATGCATGAGTGAATTATGCTCCCAATCATGTACATGTACCAGTTACCATTGATTTTTTTTTAGCAAAAGCACCACCTTTGCATTTGAACTAGCTATCTATACTTTCCAACGCAAAGGCACTTATTCAAATGACTGACCAAATGTGTTTGAATGGCATAGCCAATAGCTAGAGCACTCCTTCCAGTTGGTATCCAGGGTGATAGAAGGGTCACAGCTGTGGCATTTATGATAAGAAATGAGCAATGTGTTTCTTTTACGCACCCACCACAGGCAAACCATTATGTCACGCTCTAGCCTCGTGCCTGGAATCACATGGAATATTTAATTTTAGATTTGCATGGTGGTTTGAAGTGGGAGAGGTGGGGGCCAAATCTGATTAATTAATTATAGCCAGAGCAACGGAAACTACTGCATGCTTATTTGTTCCTGCTTCTTAAAATTATTAGATCATCCGATTAGAAACTTTTTTGAGAAGGAGCAAGCTTTACTAAGTGTGCATAGTGCAGAAAGAGTTGGGGCTGGAACTTAAAACCACCATGAGCACATATAATATTCCAGTGGTGGGGGAGGTGGGGGCCAAATCTGATTTATTAATTATAACCAGAGCAATGTAAACTACTGCATGCTATTTAATTTTGTTCCTGCTTCTTAAAATTATTAGATCGTCCGATTAGAAAATTGTTTTTGAGAAGGAGCAAGCTTTACTAAGTGTGCATGGTGCAAGAGTTGGGGCTGGGCCGGTGGATGCAAATCCAAGGAAGGGGAACCCAATGCAAGGTCAATACTGCTAAGGGAAGGGTGGAAGATTTGTGTATGTGTTAATAATAACCGTGACTCTGCATCAGATTTTTTTTCTGTGAGCTAGAATGCTAGCAAGAATGCTAGCAAGAATGCTAGCAATCATTAGAGGTTTTTGTTGTCATAAACCCGACAATCCTATATTAATTAGATAGTGTGTATTATATGAAGCTGCTATTCTTTGATCTAAGCGTACTCATTGCCCTCGTCATGTCATCAATCATATCATTCACTGGCCAGAGGATGCAAGAAATAATTAATTTTTTTACTTACATGTATTTCTGATTATTCACGCCTTTTCGGAGACCCTTGTGTTGCCTGGGAGACCCGCCTGCAGGCCTTACAGTATGTTTGATTGCATAATCCTTTTTCTTTAGCCTATGAAGTTATTCGAATTGAGTACCATTTCTCGGAAACTATACCCACAGCCACCACTGCCGTCCCCTCAACACTCGCATCCACCCCTTTGAGTAGAAATTCATTTCAAATAATATTGGCAACACACTCAAATGTACACCCTATGGATTCCTTATGCCACCCTTTCCGTTGCTTTGGAGCGGTTCCGACCAATCAGATTGTCCAGGATGTCCAGGATGAATCAGACGATGGCTAAGAGAGAGATCAAAGCAAAATATGTAACTAAGTTATATGTCTGATCCCATTAAAAAGAACTTTATGGTTTATCATTGGTGCAATAGTTCTGACACGGTCAATTTTGTGGTGACTACTTTGACCACTATTTCCACCAAAGCAGCACTGCTGTTACCACATAGATTCTATACTACTATATAGTACTAGTCCTGGAAATGGTTTCCTTCCAAGAACACACTTATCTCCTGTATGGCTTGACACTTCTTGGTAAATGGTAAACTAATCTCCTTTTACTGGGTCTGGCAACAGCCCACTTATAGGCAATATTTGGCATTTTTCTCACCGCCTGCAATAATTTTGCGGTGGTTTTAAATATAATTATTCTTCTTTAAAGGATGGATTATTCATGGCCATCAAAGGTTGTATTTTAACTGACGCCATGCATCTGGTATTCACTCTGGGAATAAGTTTAATCACAGAGTGATTACTATGCCTTGCCTTAGTGCAGTGGTATGCAAATGCTTGAGCAGACTTGAGTAGTTGCTCGGAGCTGTATGCATGTAGGTGGGTCGGTATATTCAGCATAATCCTTGAAACAGGTGGGATCAGTGGCTCCAAATATGGAAGTTAATATACAATGGGACTATTCTGCAACCGTGGTTGTTCTTAGTTCATACTGTTAATACTTGCAAAGTGATATTCTGCATAAGATATAATTATTGATATGTCATTCAATGATACATGCACTTTAGTTTCTTATGGTGTCTATATCTTTACTGATAATTTAAAAACGTATTGCACAAGTGTGTGTGAGAGAGAGAGAATGAGAGATTTTGTGGGGAGAGGTGGGAGAGGGAGTAAGGATAATTTTTTTTGTTTATCTTTCGCTCTCTTTGGCCAAAACCCATATTAGCTTGGTTTGGCGTCAAAACTAGAAGGCTAGTGAGCTCTGTGTGTATCGCCCTGGAAACACGTGGTTACAGTAGTAGTAGTAGTGGCTATTGTTTGGTGTCGGATGCTTCATGTTTCTCTCTTAGCTACAATAATATTATATGCATCCATTGGACGTTCTAACTTAATCTTTTGTGTGGTCTCACTTGTCACGTTCGTGCACATAGTTACGGTTGGATTAGTGCAGGGGCTGTTAACAGATGATGGATGATGATCAATGATGATATACAGTGTAGTTTCTTTCTGTCCCATGACAATGGAGCCTATTGTGAAATTCAGACAAGATTCCTTTCCATAACTAACTATACTTTCAGTGTATGTATGACGTAACATTAAGAGGTAACCCCCCTTATTAAAGGCAATTAAGAGCAAACATATCGAGGTTTTGCTGTACACTATCAGTTTCCTGCAGCACTCTCTGTAGCTAGGAGAGAGCTCAACTGAAAGAATATTGTTTATTTACTACTATCAGCAATGGGCTAGTACTCCACTGAACCAGGGAGGAAGTGATGCTATAACAATACCAGTTTGTATTGATTTAGTTACTCTCTGTGTGTACTTAAATTCCAATTCCTCTAAAGTGATGTTGGGAGTTTCTCTTGATTATCACAAGTACAATTTTGTGTTCCTCAAAATATACAAAATTCCACAGTGTAGTGCTCATTCTCATTAATTTTTATGCACCTTCATGGGCTGTATGAGGTGCATTATTGAGTGCCCCCAATAATGTCATAAAAATAATAATATATTAACTGATTTGTTTGTCCATGTCCCCCTTTCATCACCAGGCTACGATCATCTACACTCAACCCATAGCCAATAATTTGCCTACATACTCATGACATCGTATATGTTATTATTATGCATTACAGATGCTGATCCTTGTGATTTTGAGCTTGATGATCCTGGATCTCTCAAACCTCACTCCACCCAGTCAACCATCAAATGGTACGTACATAATTTTGTACTTGCACTATTCATTTGGAATAGAACTGGTGTATTCTTATGTGTGTTAATACTATTATACATAGTTTAATTACTATAATAACAGAAAATTACTGCAGTTGTGAAAGAGTAACTTTCTTTGCCGATGGCTTGTTTCATTGTGAGCATAAAGTGAATCATAAATGCTAAAAAGGTTTTCTTAGCCTGGATGAAGCAATACCTACTCCATGCAACTAGTATGCCTTCTGAGTTTTCAACCAGAGAATATCCATAGTTTTAATAATAATTTTGTCAGGGATGAGCTAAATAAACCCTGCACTGACTGTAAGTGCACCTCACTTGTGTTCATTCAAACTACAAAACATGTAGCTTAGCATAATAGAATAATATGCTAAGGTGTGGTTCATTGACTAAGCCCCACAGTCACTAACAATTAATTAAACTTGGAAGGTTAATTGGATGTTCATAGCCGTACCAGTCTTCAAGCATTAGTGTACACGATACCCTATGCATAATATTTTCATCTATGCGTGCTTGCAGGCTTGAAGGTAACTACCACTATGAGGAGGGTATCTGTCTCCCTCGCAGTACCATCTATGAACACTACCTCGACTTCTGCCAGCGAGAGCAGCTACAGCCAGTCAACGCAGCAAGCTTTGGAAAGGTGTGAAATTAATATCAATGTGTGATAGTTATCGCATACAGATAGAGTATCTATTAACTGCAAATTAATGAGTTTTATTTATTCGCAAAGTATGCATGCATGAAACAAACGAAGATTCTTTGCGGACAACTTAACTGTTCAGTAAAACTTGCCGACGTTTCGACTAGATGCTCTAGTCATCCTCAGCAACTGAGAACAATGTCACTTCATATAATATTATATGCATGCATAATTATTATACTGAAATAATAATGTAGTAGCTACACAATCAACCATTGCAATTATGATAACACTGCCCACATAAAATTAACAGCTACAGCTATTAAGATTGAAGGATTAATCAACTGGGAGCATGTGGGATTTGGTAGGTTTTTTTAGTTTGGCCCCTGCCCTGGATTGGCTATAAAACTTGAGTCCATTGCACCTGCTGCAAGCTGAAGTGTGCAGTGCATGTCACATGTCACCTAGCTGGTTTCTGTTTGGCTAATTAGTCATCGTCTGCAGGTACCTATGTTGGCTTCATATCCACCAGGCATTGCGTCTACCATACAAGTTCCTTTTATCCTGCATAATGCTACGCTTTAGCTTGGATGAGTATGGCTGGGTGGCTGGGGTGTGGTGGGTGACTGTGGTGGGTGACTAGTACATGTACATGTGTGTATGTGGATTCCCATGCAATTCATATGTGCCTGAGTGAGGTCTGGTATCTGCATATATGGATGTGGTTATCCAAAAGCACTTTTTTGTCATAAAGTGAAGGGCTATGATCACATACGTACATGTGCATCAATAGTGGCCCTTTCATCATGCAATGTCATGGCTGGCCCCCCTCGTAATTATACTACATGTATTTCTTTTGATGTGAGACAAAATGATTGATGTGGTCATAACTCCATCCAAACCATACCTCCCACTATGCTTTATTGTTTTCCTGGAAAGATCCCCGATTACGTCATGAATGAATGTGTTACTGTACAATATCATGTCTGTGAGAAATATCATGATTCATTATGTGTGTGTTGGCATACACTATAATTGTGTTCTCAAGGTGTGGGCGATTGTTTTATGATTGTGTGTGTCTCTCGTTTCTCTCTTTTGTAGATTATTCGTCAGCAGTTTCCGACTCTCACCACGCGGAGGCTGGGCACTAGGGGACAGTCAAAGTTAGTGCAGTACCAGTGTACATGTACATGTATAGTGCATTATCTATTGGGTTATCTACTCCTGATACATGCAGTATAGCCTTCATCTAGTCGGTGAATTTGTTGGGGATAATTTATTATCAAAATTTATGATAGTTACATGTTGGGTTCGCAATTCTACTGGCCCAAGTCCTCAAAGTCTATAGCCCTTAATATTAGCAATGTAGACTGACCTATGGTGGACAATGTGGCTTTAATTGAGGAAGTTGACTGTACAAAATTAATTAAGAACTTATTTAATTTACATAATATCCTATTGGACCTCTTTGAAGTGTTCAAGGTTCAGTAGGTTGGGGTTTGACCTGATGTGGTTCAGTTGCATGATAAATTTTAAACGTCTATTGGTGTAGGTGTACAGATACTACATGTAACATGTTTGGTCTTGCATTCAAGATTGTTGCAATAATGTGCTCATGCAAGCCTATTACATATATTAGTTATCTGCCAGTAAATTACTGGCATGCATGAGATGCATGGAATGCACCCCAATTACTGGCAGATAACTATTTTGTTGGTAGTTGACCTCTGTTCATCATTGGCCTACTTTATGATGACCCAACCCCTTCCCATGGCCGGCAAATTGCCTATAAAAACTTTGGTTGCTAAGCAACTACCAACAAGTATACATATTACTCAACTATCATGCAAACATATGGAACAATATTATTGTTAAAGATTATACAGTTTTTTTTGTTACTGAGTGTGTGCTTTCATAGTGGTCTTGAGTGATGATCTAAGATGGTGTAGTCTGGCTGATGGCTGGCTCGTGGACCTGCATGCTAAGAGCTGCTACAAGCTCTCCCGGGAGATATACAAATTACTCCTGAGTAGCAGTAGTTCTAATGTGGCTGATGCCACGGCACTAGACGCAATAATGACACTTTGATAGCGAGGGTCAACCTTGTAGTAGCCTATGCCACCCACACTTAAGCTACACTTTTCGCCAAGCTCCCTAGCAACAAATACTTACATAGCCAGGACCTACTGTGTATAGTCAAGGGTCTATTTGTAGCTCTGGCAATTTGTAGTAGCAGGAGCATAATGAGCATTGCTCTGTGAAGGTTAGTATGTACAGTGTACATGTACGTAGTTGCATACATGTGTGACCTTGGTAAAATCTGTAGCTAAAGTATGGGTGGAGCTGGAGCCCTTTGTCAGTAATGTGGTGAACTGGCTGGCCCCATGCTTGCAGCTAGGGAGAGAGGGAGGGAGGGAGAGAGATCGAGGGATAGTGTTACAGTGCATACCTGAGTGGATAGCTGGAAGTGTGTTGGTTGTCCTGAGTGACCAGCTGTAGCTCTTTGTAGTGGGCTGGGATGTTTTGTAGTCTACAAATGCTCGAGTGGATTAGTGCTTCTAATCTGGCTGGGGTGACGTGACCGTTGCTCAGTGCTAGGAATGATTCACATATGGATGCAAGCAGTGAAAGACACTTGTAGTGGTACCATTTCATTATGTGAAAGTCGTTTCATTAGAGATGGCTACTTAAGTATAGAGATGGTATAGAATTATCCTGCTTAAACATTGCATGCATATTAATTTTTGTTAGGCTACATGTGCATATACAATCATGTATATAGTCCTTAAGCCTACATTTCACCTTTAAATTATGTAATCATGCCTTTTGTGTGATTTATACTAGCTTGCAAATTTACATGGTACATGTGCATGTGCATGTATCTAGATAGTATTTGCTGGTACAATCCTTATTTTTGTGTATGTACATGTAGGTATCATTACTACGGTCTAGGGATCAAGCCTACGTCCAGGTACTACACACAGGAGTATATTCAGAAACAACAAAACCCTGGGTAAGCACTCTCAAGATTATGGTACAATGAAGTACATATGTACATGTGTGTTCACTAGTAAGGCTCCTGTCACTATCTGTACATGTTATTTGTGATTCATAATCATCATGCTGTTTCTTCTCTCCCCCTCTCTCTCCTCCCTCTCCCTCTCCCTTCTCTTCTTGTTCCCCCTCTCCTTCTGCACATGCAGTACCACTAGAAAGGAGCCTGAAGCCAAAAAGGTACTCGTTTACATACGCAACCATGTATAGATCTTTAACTACCGTAAACTCTGGTTATTTATAAGCACACCCTGCTACTAACCGCATGCTCTCTTGATTCACACCTCTGCTCCAGTACTAGCGACAGCTGTATACGCCAATGCGATCAATCGATCGAGCTAGCACGCCTCACATCATGTGCCCAAATGTTTGTGGGTGTGGTTGTTCACCTTATTAGCTCATATCCTTTATTAAGCACATGTATAATAATATACTATCATTCCGTTTACGGTTATAAGTGCATGCGCTTATTAACCAGAGTATATGGTACTCCCTCTTATCCCTCCAGCCTCATGCCTACTATGCTAGTAAGGACAAGCCGAGTGCTGTTCTCCCTCCCTTCCCTGATGTCAGTTCCTTGGAGCTCTCAGACTCAGTGCCTAAGGAGAAGCTGCATACCTTCATGGTCATGTACAGGGCCCACTGTCAGAGGGTGCTCGATAGCATCGTCAGAGCTACGTTTGATGAGGTGGGTGAATCAATGCAACGATCATGGTAGACTTCCCATGGGACAGATGAAGTTCTTTAACCTACCATCCCTAGTTTTTAAGGCTATTCTCCTAAGTGGGTCTTCCTTTATGCTGGAGTAGGTTAATTTGCCTGAGCATGCATTGGGAGAAAAGTGGTATCCCTGATTCTTACTGCATGTATACACTATCTTGATGCCTATTAATGAATGCATTGCACCCCCCCCCCCCCCAAGGTGTATCTCAAATCTGTAGTTGTATTGCTAATAGTGAAATCTGTCTCTGCATGCAATTGTACATGTAACTTGTGGCGGTATACCCACTGAATACTGCAACTCTTGCTGATGCAGGTGGAGAACTTTCTCCTTCACTTCTGGCAGGGTATGCCGAACCACCTCCTCCCAGTGCTCGGCAGTGACACTGTCATTGACCTGGTAGCCATCTGTGACAGCACTCTCTACAAGGCAGTCTCCAACGTATTCATATCATCACCACTACAGATGATACCAGAGAAGTAAGGCGATTAATAAAGAGTGATTCATTAGGTTAAAATTACTTGCTAGGAAGAGTTTCGTGCTATGCAAATCATATTACTGCTCAATTGAATACATAATTGGAAGCCTACTTGTGTTCGTGAACATAACTCTGACTGGCTCTACATATTGCTTTACAGTTCCAAGAAGCTTCTTGAACATGATTACAACTGTTCTGCTGCGTATATACCTGTAGTACCTGCTTGTGCTCGCCTGCACTAGAATAGTATGCATACTTTTTACTGCTTGTAGAGCAGTTTGTTGGTGAATTCTGCCTATAGTTGTAGTGCATGTACATGTACATGTACATATGTACGTGCATGCATATACATGTACATGTACCAGAACACGTGTATCAGTGATTTAATCTCTGTATATTTATAGTGTTGCTCAAGAGGTGCAGCGGTTTTCCACTAACCTGAAGCCATGGCTGGACTCGGCACTCAAGGGACTGCCGGAGTCACTCAGGACTGTCAAACGAAATGGTAAGAAAAGCTTATTATTTTATTTAGAAAAAGAATCTGTTATATACAGCATTCTCTCATGGAATAATCATTGCAAACCATGTGAAGCGTATTATAATTCTTATGTACATTTAGTTGCAGATGTGTTCAGTCAGAGTCTACAGAGGCAGAAATCTCTCATGCATCTTGCTGATGTAAGCAGTTAAGGTTACAAATTATCAGTAGTATTTTCTCCGGAAGAGGATATTGGTGGTTTTGTGGGGGGACCTACATGTACAGTGTGTATGGGTATTGCACATGTATGGATCCCATGCCGACTATCAGACCAGAAATTATCAAAGTGTGCCATTTGTTTAAGATCATAGGAAGTGGTACAATTCATAGATAAGGTTACCTTAGAGTGATGCACAAGGCATGCATGTACATGTATATTTATTTGTTATTAGCCTAAAGTTACCAAATTTGAAGATTAGGCCTGTGTACATGTATATAGGCAACTTTACATCACCTTCTCGCCTATTCCCATTATATGATATCCAGTATTGCACATGGTGAATATAAATACACTGTACATAGTCCTGTGACTGTGTGCCTTGAATGATGATGTACATGTACATGTATGTGTGTATATATCACACTAAATTAATATTTTCTTTGTGCACTGTGGTTGTACAGGCTGCCCGTAATGCTCTTCGCAGTGAGGAGGTGTTGGTTCAGATGAGTGATGACTGGGCTGCTATAGATGTTGAGACAATCATTGCCCAGACCCTTTATGCCATTCAGCCGCTCGACGTGCCTCAGCAGTACATGAACATGGTACCTCAATGTGAGTTTGTAATCGTGTCGACCTTGTACCGGATGACTTACTGTATTGACGACCCTTACCGTATTGTGTAGTTTTGGATGGGTTTTCTCGGCTGCTCTCTGAAGAGAAGTCATCAGTGGAGGACTTTGCCGTCTGGGTGGATGACATCATTGATAAGTGTTTCAAGAAGGTATGATATGATACACTAGACTATAGAAATTATGGTACATGTATAATTGCCACATCTTAATATTATCTCAACATTAACGTTAAGTCAGCAGTGCACCTAACATTATGATTAAATTTTGTAGTGCAAAGCGAGCAAGTCGGTGAAGGATATTGGTAAAATATTTCTACTGACATGGAAGTTCTTTACATCGAAAATTATCCGAGAATTCACCCTCACAAGTGCTCCCAGTTTTGGTAAGCTACCGGTATACCCTCTCTACAAATTAATTATGTCTGAATAATAATTACCAACTGGCGTATTTAGTAGAACTTCTCAATCTGTATAGGGTCCTCATTAGTTATAGCTGGGCCAAGGGTATCTGCAATAATATAGAGGCTTTATTGCAGTGTATGTGTGCACAATAATTGATAAAATTATGTGCAGGTACATTTCACCTTCTTCACATGCTAATCGATGACTACATCTCTCACTGCCTGGAGACTCTGGTGGAGGATGAGGCACACAAAACTCACTTCACTAACATCAATCTACCCACACCTGGTAAATTATTTATCATTATTTCATGTCAGCTGCATGTATGACATTGTGTATGTACCTTTGTACAAGTACGCATAATAGCCGGACTTATCTATACAACCTACGACTGCATACACACATGACCTTTAAAACCACGAATTGAAAGTGCTAGACTCCAACAATGTTATTTTATGTAATAATATTATTGTTATCTATTCGTGTATTTTATCACAGAGAGCTCTGCCGATGAAGAGAAAGTATCCCCGCTTGAGGCAGCGGAGCCCACTGCAGCCATTAGTGAGATGGCACTTCCTTCAGAGCCAGCCCCTGACTTCCCACTAGTGGCCCAGGCCCCAGCTAGCTTCACCCTCCCTCCCTCAACCAATCTCACCTCTGCGGCACAACATGGCCGAATGTCTAGTGATGGCAGTGAACTAAACCTTCACCCTCCTCCTCCCCCTCCCCCCTCACAAGAATTCCCTTCCTCCCTAGACCACGGCATTGCTGAAGGCACTGGTGGAGTTGGTAGCTTGAGAGAAAGTGTACTACCAGAAAGTGGTTCACTATCGGCTCATCTCCCCAGCACTGCTGGTCTGAACGGTAACCAATCTACAGCCAGGGGGAATCTCGGCTCGCTAGGTCCCCTCCCTCCACCTCCAATCGGTGCCGGTCTGTCTCTGTCGAGTCGCACCACTTCCACTAATCCCCTTAGTTCAGCTACTAACCCTCTGTCTAGTTTTATTCCGAACCCTACGACTTTATCTTCGCTCACATCAATCGGTGGTAGTATTTCGGGAGGGGGCAGTATTCTACCGAGTGGACTAAGATTGCCGGACAGTACTGCGTCCTCTCTCTCCCAGCACGTCCATCCCCCTCAGCTTCCTCCCCTACCCTCTCATCTCAGCAGCTTGTCATTCGTGAATCCATTTTCTCTGGGCATGGGAGTGGGAGCCAGTCAACAACAGCAGCAACACAGTAGAGGGCAAACGCAATCCCAAATCGGTCAAAATCTATCATCCATCACCAGTGCTCCTTCATCTCAGCACCTACAACAGCCACCGCACAACATTCAAGCACCTAATGTAGCGGCGGCACCAAGTGGACAACAACAACAAGGCCCCAGTCTACAAACGCTCACAACGTCGGGTGCCAATTTATCGTCAGGGGGGATGCCACCTATGCCCCTCTCTCACAACATGGCTGCAGTGGCAGCTGCGGGGGGAACAACAGGAGGTCTCCCCGGGTCGCTGTCTAATCCCTCGGCTCTCCCTCTGCTCCCTGGAATGCACAACATGTACCCCTATCCCTACACTGGGGCACTTCCTTCAGCAGCGGCTGCAGTTCAGAGCCTGCCCTCTCAGCCCATCACCAGCGCTATGGTCAGAATGAACGCTCCAGCATTCCCATCACAGACACTAGTCCCCGGTTATCCATCATATGTAGCACCTTCCTTATATGGTAATGCCCAACCCCCTGTGACTAATGGAAATTTCACACGATAGGCGTTGATTGTTATTAATTATTTTTGTATTTCAGCACTTTTCTTACACAGAATCATGAATTTTATGATTATAAACAGTTTTGTTACTGAATTATAGTTCGATGTATTTGAGGTAATAGCTGCTATTGTTCCTGTCTGATCCTGTATAAATTTCTACTACAGTATAACAGTGGGGGACTAGTTAGACTAATAGTAGTAAGTGGGCGGGTATGTGCACAATGTATAGAGAAACTGAAATTCGCTGATGTGGCATGCACCAGCTGCTTGAATTATCACACAATTTAGGTACCTAATAACCACAGAAATGTCCACTGCCTCGGGTGGGAATATCCCTCTATAATATATATTATATACATGCACTAGAAGTTCTGCTCTGCATGCTTGATTTGAGAGCATAGCTAGCTAAGTAAGTGCACTGATTTGGGTGAAACATCCGAGGCTAGCTAATATGGCTAAATTAAGCTCTTTCACTGCTATACTTTTTGTTGGTCTCATATCAATGATTGGATGTCTGTCAGTTGTCAGTGGACAGCATAACATAGGTAGGTAAAACTATTAACTTTGCAAAATAAAATGCCTATGTCTGCATGCCATAAAATCAAGTCAGTAGTATACTGATCATGCTATAGTAATTAGCTAGGCTATAATTATAACTTGAACAATATTTTTTTTATACACAGTTGGAGTCTCTCTACAGCTGCAAGGGGTGACCATACCTAATAACAGCCTAGTGGACATCAATGACCTCCTGTATCAAGGAAGTGGTGATCCAGAACCCACAAATGCCAATGGACTTCACAATCGTACTCTGGTTTGTGTTACTGACCTAGAGGACTGTTGTCGTTCACCAAGGACCGTGCGTGGTAATTGGTACTACTCCGATGGGAGTGCAGTTGTGGCTGATGCTGGAGGTAGCACATTTCGGAGAAATAGGGGTGCAAATGAAGTACTAAACGGTCAACAATTTTATGGCTCAGTTCGTCTCTTCTATAGATGGAGCAATCCACCAGGAAAAGGGCGTTTCCGCTGTGAGCTCCCCAGTGCAAATGATCCCAGTGTTAACCAGATCGTCTATGCTAATGTTGGTGAGTTAAACTTATACCAATATAAATGGTAGCTAACTCTTCTATTTATTTGACACTTGCAGTGGATTTTGGTATTGACTATTTGTCAAAACCTGTGACCATCTCTTCCACTGGTTCTGCCATTGCTGGAGAGAGCTACTCACTGACATGCTCAGCAACACTGGTTGATCCCGTTCCCCTGCCGTCTAATATTCCCACACCAAACTTCGAGTGGTTATTTGGCCCAAATGGCAATGCCTCACTTCCTTCTGGTGTAGCTCTGCCAATAACCATTGAGAGTGGGAATACTTTCACAAGTACTCTGCATTTTTCTATTTTGGGTCAGTCTCATTCAGGGATGTACACATGTCGACTTGGGGCAGGAGTTCTGGCAAACAGTACTATAATCAATGTGCAAGGTATTGTTATAGCTACAATGTATTAGCCAAACTGAAAGTTCAATTAAATCCCCTTATTATATGAATTCTCTAGTACCTGGAAACATTTCTGTTCTGATCAACACCAGTGGATCGCCAGTGTTGGGAGAAAGAGGCTACACTCTTACATGTTGTGTTCTAGGAGGGGAAAATCTCAATCCTTTCATAATCTACCAGTGGACTAAGAATAACGGCACTGAGTCACAAATCCAAGATGGATCTAATCCCAGAACCATTTCCTTTGATCATCTTAGAGTGTCTGACGCAGGGCGATACACATGTCAGGCAAGGATAACCTCAGCTTCTCTCAGTAATGAGTTTACGTGGAGTGCATTTCACGAGGTTACAATTTTAAGTGAGTTTAGCTACGTACCTCCTTCATGTAAACTGAACTACAGTACTAGTGCATGCAGTCTGTAGCCTCACATCCAGACCACTCCATGTTCTTCAAAATTGCACACGCATAAAAAATTCCCGATTTTAAAACATGGGATGGCTTAGGCTAGACTTGTCCCCAGACCACTCCCACATTTTCATATCTGTATGCAATATTGAAAACGTGGGAGTGGTCTGGGGATGAGGCTAGGCTTAGGTTATGAATATGTTACATCTCCTCTTAACTAAGTCTTCTTTGCAACTTTCCTGTCAGCTAGAGAGCCCTTAGAAATTTCCTATCAGTGAGTGTGGGAGTGGGCCTAGTGGTTGATAAGTCGACTAACATAAAATGGCAAGGTGATCTGATAATATTCCTCCCAACAGCTGTCTAATTACACTTTATTACAGAGTAGAGTAGTTTACATTACTGAAACCATACAAATCATTGCACCATAGTTGTAAATTCAGATATCTCCGTGAGATTGATGAATCCTTGCAAGGTTTGATAACCACACTATACAGTAGATAGGACTGTACTGCTACTATATATGCAATTGTGTTGCGATAGTACTACAGGTACGTACTATATTGAGTTTGAGTGGATGCTGAGTCAGCGTATCTTTGAGCCTGAGCAGCTTTAGAGGACAATATTGGCCACAGAGTCAGGTTTAGTTAGTGGTTGCAGCAAGAAAGGTATTGTTGTGAAATTTCGAAGCATCTTAGTCTTCTTGCCTTCTTAAAGGCTTGGCCATGAGCTAACGGTAAGCATAGCTAACTAGAGCTCTATAGAGCACATAACTACCATGCGCTGCAGCATCGATGTGAGACAGCTCAAACTCCATGCATGCCGCATGCCCACCTGTAGTCTGTTTGACGACCTTTGCCTATATAATTATATTATTATTGTGCCAGGTTGTGGGTAGCGTTCATAGGCATGGCCAACAAAATGCAGTATCTGCGATGCTCATGGGCCTTCCCAAACGATTTGAAATGTAACGAAGTCAGTTTTTCGACAATAATATTGATGGATATGCTGTAGTCGCTCAGACGCCTAGATCTCCAGATCTGGGATTTTTGTGCTGACAACGACAGACGACTGACAAATTTATCCCTTGCGCATGTGCGCGGGGTAATTAAAGACTAGACGGCTTTCACGGTCATAAAGATTTGAAATTTTCCTGTGTTGCTGGGTGCTGCTCAACCTGACTTTTATAGCCAGTGCTGTCATTGCTATCATGAGGATGCATTGTAACTTGTCAGGGACACGTAGCCCATGGTACAAATACCTCGGTTCGGTCTCTATGTGATTTGCATACTAGCCACTCTAAATCAAAGCTTAATGGATGGGAAATGGTCGTCATGATAATGACAACCAGTACTGCCATATGCTTAGTATCTTTACCCCGCACGCATGCGCAAGGGGTAAAGCAATCGGTTTGTCCGTCTATCGTCGTTGTCGTTGTCGTCGGCACGAAAATCGCCAGATCTCAGTCACGTTCTAGGCATCTGTGTGTGCTGTAAGCACAACCAATCGGTAGATATCAGTGAAAAACCGGTTTGTAGCTAAGCGATTCGAATTGCTCAAAAAGGCTTACTAGTGCTACAAATAGTGCATTTTCTGTTCAGCATGCCTGTGGTTTATCGACCACATCCACTCTTTTAGCATAATAGCATGCTGAACTGACTGCGCATGTCAATGTTGGAAAGGGTCGTCAAGTCATAAAACTGCCACAGAGTGTTGCAATACTGCACTACAGTGGCTACAGAGTGCACGGGACATGTGCTCTACAGAGCTCTAGTAAACTGATGTGACATCGCAGCATACTACTGCCAAGATCTTGAACAACAAAGCTCAGTGTAGCTACACCACAGGGTGGCCAGGGGAAAAGTAGCCAGCATGATTTGCAGATCTAACTTGAACCTAGCTGATGGTCGACAGTCGGATACAACAAATCCATCAAATGAGGATACTCGTGGGCCATATGAGAGAAACAGGCTTCAGGTCAATTCGCACTGTGTCATAAATAGCTATATTGGCCATCATAACTACTATTCAGTCTAGGTAAAGATCATCAACTGTGCATACATAATATTGCTGCAGCTCTAATCTCTGTGCAGATTGCTGGGCGCATGCAGGGAATATGCTCTAGAGATCAATCTTTAGCCTTGCTCTACCGGCTTCAGCAGTAAACTAGATCAAGCAATGGTTTCTTGAATCGTGGCAAAGCCCATGAGCTATATATATAGTCTCATCCCTATATCCCACTTGGGGTCTGGGTACCGCAAATGTTGTGTTTGCTTGATAGATCGTAATTTTAGTTCGACCTAGTTTTGTGCACCATACCTATTAAACACTGTAAGAAGCAGTGTGAGAGTCAGTCACTAGGTGCTATCTCAGTGTAGGTATGTACGTAGGGATCTTCAAGTAATTATTGACTCAATACTCATTAGTCTAGAGTATTGTATACAGAGCGTGCAGGGTATATTATACAGCTACTCTAGAGAAATCTTCCTATGGCCAACAAAAGACAAAATTTAGCTTGTGACTTAGGGTATAAGTTCAGAAATTTACGTAATCCTTTTTGTTTGTAGTTCCAACTCCTACTTCTGTGATCTTGTCACCTCCCTACCCCGGAATCATCCGACCCGTTGGATCTGCTGTTACTATGACCTGCACTGTGGAGCTAAGTCCGGTGGTGAATATTCCAGTAACTGTGGTCACAGAGTGGACTGGGCCAGATGGGTTCATGGCAACTAATACTGCGCAATCGATTATGAGCAGCACTATCAATTATACCAGCACTGTGGCCGTTGGCTCTTTTGGAAGGGATGAATCAGGGCTATACACTTGTGAAGCTACTGCTACCACGACATCAACATTCCTCAGAGATAGTGCTTCGCATAATGGGACAGCAACAATCACAGTCGGTGAGGCAGCAATATATAGTAATAATAATAATAGACAACCACGTACATACTAGGTTTATAATACACTTGTAAATGGTAGTACAGAGTGACTCACTGATGATCGATTGCTCAAAGAGCACAGCGACACTAGACAATAAACCTATATATAGCTGGATATCAACTGTTGTTTCTTAGTTGCTAGTGCTTTCTCCATTTTTCTCCCCAAATCCGTTCTATTTACATGCACTTGAATAAGCCATGGCTGAATTTATTTTAACATGCAACGACAATAATAATAACCGTTTTTGGCCGGTCGGATAATTATAGAACAAGTATAATGTTGAAAATTGGCTTAGTATGATCTTTTTCTGTTTTAAATATTATACATAGGTGTGTACTTAACCCTTAAAAGGATGATCTACGCTAACAACAGCATTATCCAGAACACTAACATTGGGGAGACTGATCCTCACTCATCACATAATGATTCAGAAGGGCTTCAGTGTGTCACTGACAGGAAGCCATGCTGTGGCTCTCAAATTGGAGAGTGGTATTTTCCTAACGGGACAACAGTTCCGAGACAGCATAGTGCTGCATCCTTTTATCGTAATGAAGGAGATGATGGAGCAGTCAATCTGAACCGAATCAGTTATGATGCAGTGTCTCCAAGTGGGCTATTCTGTTGCGAGATACCTGATGCAACTGACACACTTCAGAGGATGTGTACTACTATCAGTAAGCTCAATATGTGTATTAATGGCTGACATCAGGCGTGATCTATTATTGCTTTAGTATCTGTTGAAATCAGTGGTAGTATACCCACAAGTCCAAATGTAGGACAGAATTACATTTTAACCTGTCGAGTCTATGGAACTGACCGTCCCATCACTGCCTACCGATGGATGAAAAATGGAATTCAGCTGACAAATGAAACGCAAGAAACTCTATCTTTCTCGTCGATTATGCTATCTGATGCAGGGCAGTACACCTGTGAAGTGACTGTGGAGAGTGTTCAATACAGTACTGTGGAGGAGATCATTATTACAGGTAAAGAGCAATGAATTATAATGTAGCTGTAAAGCTATTATTGTGATCTTTATTTATTAGTTCCATCACCAATATCAGTGACACTTACAAGTGTTCCACTCAGCCCAATTCGACCTGTTGGATCGGCTGTTACTGTGACCTGTGCCGTGGAATTGAGTTCATTGGTGGATATTCCAGTGACTGTGGTCACAGAGTGGACTGGACCAGCTGGGTTTATGACAACTAATACTGCACAGCCAGTCAGAGTGGGCTATGCCAGCACGGCCGTAATTAGTCCATTTGGTAGAAGTAATTCTGGAATCTACACCTGTAGAGCTACTGTTAGCTCAGCATCTCCAAATCAATTTGTCAGGGATAGTGTGAAATCTTCATCAGCCAGAGTCACAGTTGGTAAGATATCTACCTACTGTTGACATACGTGCACTGTGGTAGATCACTTACAGTGATACCAGCTTCTTCCTTAGCTAGCTATGGCTATCTGCGAGTGTCTACTATATATTTACATTTGGACACACTTTCTTTATAATAATATGCAATAGGTGTGTACATATCATTTAATGGAACTGACTATGCTGACAAGAGTATTATTCAGATCACCGACATTGGACAGTCTGTTCCTCATGCTGGACTCCACTGCATCACTGACAGGATGCCATGTTGTAGGAACCCTCCCTTCAGAACTGGACAGTGGCTTTTCCCCAATGGATCAAATATTCCAACACAGGACAATGCTGCAGTGTTTTATAGATCCAGAGGAGATGATGGAAGTGTCAGATTGAACATTCTAAGCAGTGATACTGCACTTCCACTGTTAACTGGGCTCTTCTGTTGTGTGGTGCCTGATGCCACTGATACAACTCAAACTGTCTGTGCTGATATTAGTAAGATTTTGTTACTCCTTTATTTCCTATCTTCTACACTGTTAATTTTTGTACCTATATTATAGAGCTAACCTTTTCTGCTGAAATTAGCAGCACTGGAGCTGCTGTTGTTGGAGAGAGCTATTCCCTACATTGCAATGTAGCTGGAACCGAAAGATTTACCCCTATTTTATTCTACAAATGGACTAAGAACAATGGAACACTTACACATGTTGGATTTGACTCGGAGGATCTTTCTTTCTCTCCTTTACGACTGTCAGATGCAGGGCAGTACATTTGCCATGTCACTGCCAGCTCAGATGTAACTAATGAGCAAGTTGCAAACACAAGCAGCCAATCTTTTGAAGTCAGCATCTCCAGTATGTGTAGCTTGGCTTAAATATAGTCCATGCATACAATATTATCAACGGTATAATTATAATAAAGGAGGGAGAGTATCCTGCTTCCTGTATTACAACACTTTACGGGGGTCGTGATTTTTTTTTATGATATTCACAAGCTTGAGGCCTTAGTCCTAGGCATTTGTGGGTATGTATATAGCTGAATCTCATGTGCTGAGAGTACTAATGCAGGTTGATGCAGCTGCTATGTGATGTTAATTGTAGGACAATCTGTGAAACCACTTTGTATGTGAATATCGTTACAAAGGTCATGACCCCCCGTAAAGGGCTGTACGTACATAACACAGGCCCATAGTGAAGTAGGATACTCTCCCCCTCTCCCTATTACATACTCTTATAATAATATTACAGTTCCTGAGCACACTGTTAGTCTTCATTCCAATTCTCCCAAACTGACTCCCATTTTATCCGAATCTTCATTCACTCTGACCTGCACTGCGGAGTTGAATCCATCAGTGGATGTTCCAGTGACTATTAACACTGTGTGGACTGGACCAGATGGAACTATTCTTACGTCCGCAACTAGACCAGAAAAGAAATCCTTTACCCTGTATGCATCAGTGAATACTCTTCATTCTGTTGATTCAGCAGATTCTGGAAACTACACCTGTACAGTTAGTGTAGAAGATGGAGTTGAAGTGTCTGCAAGTACCAACATAACAATTGGTATAATATTATATGACATTGTAATACCATACTGATTATTACTTAATTATTTTTTATGATCTATAATAATATTGTTATAGTTGATGGAATGTTTCAGTTGAGGCTAATGAGTGCGGACATATGTCAAAAGTGGTACAGTGAAGTGAGTTTAACTCTGCTAGTGCTTGGTCTGAAGAGTGTTTTAATATCTTTTGTGCATAATAATAGGACTCTGATGAATCTGAATATTATTACAGCTATTTCATCAAGCAGGCTCTCATTGAAGCAATTGAGTGTCAATGCAAGTGCCATTTTCCAGCGATTAATCTTCTTAAAAGAGAAATTTTCATTTGTGGCAAAGATTCACCAAACAGAATGACCTACGTACCGTAACATGCTCCTGGGCACTCACAACTTCAATGGTGAACAGATTGTTGGTTTCATTCAGGACTGGGTGAATACTGGACCTCTGATTAAAATTGGCGGGAACTATGTGAGAGTCGATAGCAGTTGTCCTGTTGGTATCTCTTCAATGTATGAGTCAGCATGTGAGCAGGAGGAAGTATGTGCGTATGCTAATGACCCCATACACACAATGTGTGCCCAACATCTCACTAGCAGAAACACCACTGTGGCTACATGCATTGAAGGATGCATTATTCGCAATGGATAACTACGCTAATAATCATTAATTAAAATGTTGAAATTTCTAGGCTTAGGCTACGATTGTTGCTCTTGTTACACTTAACTTTTCCCCTTTATTGATCTAATTTATGTTAACTTTTCAACTGTAACTGCCTGAAGGATAATAATTGTGCATAATACTAAAATTAATATAATATTATACTAACTTCAGCCATCCAATCTGGCTGTGAAATTAAACTTAGCTTTTTTCTGATTCAGAATATTATTATATAGTGATAGCCTAGCTACAGCGTTCAAGAGAATTAATGATAAATTTGACGCCAGCGATTGGTCTGCATGTGACAAGTATAATGCCGATGTGATTCATGAAATCCTGTATTAATCACTAGAAAAAATGTTGTATTTCCTTCAATCTGCGTTGAAGGAAATGTAAAGGAAATTGTACAGTATAGGGCAAAATTTCCTTCAGTTTCAGAAAAGTCTACATGAAATTTTGCCCTACACTGCACATTTCCTAGTATTGGAAATCTGATTTTTAGTCCAGTGAATAACACTATACAAGATAGTTATTATTATTATTACCGTATACTTTCTAATTTAGGCGCCCCTAAAAAATAATTACAGATCGCGCAGGCGCCTCCAATTAGAACCGAAAAATTCTCGAGCAGGTCAAAGGGCGCCTAAATTAGGGAGGCGCCTAAGCGCTGCAATTAGAACGGTTCTGGAAGTTTTGCCAGAGCTCAAGCGCTATCACTAACCAGTACTATTTAGTGGCAGTGAATATTACAGTGGCAAAAGCAACAAAAATATGGTTCTAGTTTCAGTTCTTTTTGGAAGTTTCACTCTGATCGCTGAATCACGCTCGAGTTGCTGGTACCATAGCCATCAGAACGGTTGTCTCTGACTCCAGAAAGACATCGAAGCAGTAGGTAAGTGCCCATATAAATGTAAGAGATAGCTTTGTTTGACATCTAAACTGCTAGCTCGATAGATCAATCGACGATACAGCGGTATTGTGATATTGCACGTGGCAATACATTCCAATTAAATAGGCGCCGCCTAAAAATAATTGATGTCCGGAAAGGCGCCTTAAATTAGAACCGAAAAAATTGCGCAGGTCTCAAAGGGCGCCTAAATTAGGGCGGCGCCTATATTAGAACATATACGGTATTATATCCTGCAGTATTATGATAATAGTGCTATGATTACTCTGGCCTTATTAATACCAATAATAATAATGATAATATTATATTGTAGAGGAGATATTGCACACAATCATGTGATGAGATTGTGTACAGGTAGATGGAGTATACATACAGTACAAGTATAGAGTGCACATGTGATGTTATTACAAACGTTTGCACTGATATATAATTATACCGGTAGCTACTGATCTTCAATAAAATTTTAATATGTACAAAATACAAAAAAATAGTGAAGATATGGAATCTATTATAACTAGCTGCCTTGTATGCTTACATGTACATAGCTAGTGATGATAATAATATAACATTAATGTACAGACACATGCAGTTAATTAGGTATACATCCCTTAATATTCCAGGGAGTGCCCCCTTCCTAATTTCACATTGGCTCCACCCACTAGAAAGCTAGCTTTGCTGTACTAACTTTAAAGATGGCTAGTAGAGTCAGAGAGTTTCTTTCAGTCACTGCAGCTGTACTCTTTATCTGTCTCACTGGATGTCAATCAGTAGTCAGTGGACAACAGATTAGTAAGTTCAACTCTGTTGTCATACATCTGACATGCTCAGTGCCTCCAAGTATATAGCTATAGGGGTTTGTCAGTATTTTTTTTACTGAATTTTGACTGATAAAATGCTAAAAATTGGGGGAATTTAGTACATATATTATATAGAGCTCTTTGTAAAATATTGAAAAATATTTAAAAAATGGGAATATTTATAGCTACTGAAAGACAGGAGAACAGCTTGGAGGCACGTACTGCATACTACCGCTATGAGCAGCACAACAGTTCAGTGGCATAAGAAGATGTTTTGGAGTAGGGGGCTGAGAATTAATAATTCAGTACCTAGCCTGCCAAAATCTAGGGGGCCTAGGGGGTCTGGGGGCATGCTCCCCCAGGAAAGTTTGCATTTCACATCTTTTTAGAGTGATTCTGGTGCATTCTGAGCACATCGGTTGACAAAGATCTATTACGAATTTTAGAGACTTATTTCTACGTACCATTTTGTTGTGCCGAAGTTCATTCTGACACTCCAAATAAAAGCCTGCTCATCCAAAACACTTGAGATAGCATAATACAGAAAATTATGCGTACAGAATCGAGGCTACATGCATATACAAGTGTGCACGAGTAAATTTTCTGAGGGTGTAGAAATTAAGTAACTACTGGGCAGGCTGTGGAGGAGCTGAAGCCCTCCCCCCCCCCCCCCCCAGCCCCCCTGATTCTTATGCAGTGCAGTTATCTATAAAATTAATGTCATACATCGAATAGCTAATATAGTAGCAATAGCTATAATTATATAATATTAGTGCCTCTGTTGTACACATAGATGGTGTCACTCTACAGCTGCAAGGGGTGACCATACCTAACAACAGCCTAGTGGACATCAATGACCTCCTGTATCGCACAGGCTTTGATCCAGAACCCACAAATGCCAATGGACTTCACAATCAAACCTTAGTTTGTGTTACTGACCTAGTGGACTGCTGTGATTCACCAAGGACCGTGCGTGGTGATTGGTACTACTCTAATGGGAATGTAGTTACGTATACTTCACAAATTTATGGAATGAGATTTGTGAAAAATAGAGGTCCAAATGAGATCATAAATGGCCGACAGTTTAGTGGCTCAGTTCGTCTCTTCTACAGATGGAGCAATCCGCCAGGAAAAGGGCGTTTCCGCTGTGAGCTCCCCAGTGCAAGTGATCCCAGTATTAATCAGATCCTCTATGCTAATGTTGGTAAGTTGTAATTAAACCAATGGTAGCTAATTAACTAGCGGATAGGCTGAGATCGATAGCTAACAGTACATTATATTTGACACTTGCAGTGAACTTTGGTATCAATCACCTGTCAAAACCTGTGAGTATCTCTTCGTCTGGTTCTGCCATTGCTGAAGAGAGCTACTCGCTGACATGCTCAGCAACACTGGTTGATCCCATTCCTCTGCCATCCAACATTCCCACACCAAACTTTGAGTGGTTATTTGGTCCAAATGGGGATGCCTCACTTCCTTCTGGCACAGCTCTTCCAGTAACCATTGAGAGTGAGAACACTTTCACTAGTACTCTGCATTTTTCTATCCTGAGTCAGTCTAATTCAGGGATGTACACATGTCGACTTGGGGCTGGAAGTCTATCAAATAGTGCTACAATTAATGTACAAGGTATATTATACATGTATTAGCTATTAGTTTTAATACCAAAATTTCAATCAACCCCCCTTGTTATATAAATTTTCCAGCACCTGGAAACATTTCTGTTCAGATCAACACCAGTGGATCACCAGTGTTGGGAGAAAGCAGCTACACTCTTACATGTTGTGTTTTTGGAGCTGAAAGTATTAATCCCTTCATAACCTACCAGTGGACTAAGAATAACGGCACTGAGACACATGTACAAATCCAAGATGGATCCAATCCCAGAACCATTTCCTTTGATCATCTTAGAGTGTCTGACGCAGGGCGATACACATGTCAGGCAAGGATAAGCTCAGCTTCTCTCAATAATGACATCATATGGAGTGTATCTCATGAGGTTACAATTTTAAGTGAGTACTCATGATTATCTAGTGCATGCCTGTAGCCTCATATCCAGATCACCCCATGTTTTTCAACATTTTATACGAAAAATTCCTGATTTAAATTTAAGAACGTGGTATGGCTTAGGCTACAAATATGTTAAATTTCCTCTTGACTACCGTACTCGCTCTAATTATTCGAACATTCTAATAGCCCGAATGCCAATTAAGTTTAAGTAATTTATTTCCTTCCTAATTCCTCAAATATCTTGAATTTCAAGTTTTCTCACCCGCTTTAATCAACCAAACAGCCATGTGGTACCGCATTGCAGGAGCTCGAAACAACTCTTCCACGTTCATTAAAGAGTGTGGCTACCACATCTTAGACAGCATCTAAGAGCGGAGAGGTAATACGGACTTATAATACAGATGGTGATCATTTTGCGATCACTCAAAGCACAGCGACACTGGAGCTCTACAGCTAACGACGATAAACCTATAGTTGGACATCGACTGCTATTTCTTCTTTGCTAGTGCTTTCTCCATTTTTTCATCGGATTGTTCTATTTATACCGAACAAGCTATAAGCAGAATTTATTTACTTTCTATGAATTTCAACATCGAATGAGGATATTAATAATGATATTACTTTTGGCCATTCGGATAATTAGAGCGAGTACAGTAAATCTTCCTTGCAACCGTTTCCCGTCAGCTAGAGAGCCCTTAGATATTTCCTGTCAGTGAGTGTAGTAATGGTTTAAGTGGTTGATAAATCGGCTGACATAAAATGGCAAGGTGGTCTGACAATATTCCTCGCAATAGCTGTCTAATTAAAAAGTAAAGCAGTAATACTAATAATACTATGCCGGACTGACAGTAAAATTGAAACATTGGTTCTATAGTGGCTGTTGTTTGTAAGAGGCAAATATTCTCAACTGACTGCAGTTATCACTCCCAGAGGTTACAATGCCAGCCTGGGTCCTGAAGCCAGCTTCACTTTCCAGTGTGATGTGACTAGTACTAATAGTATACAGATAGTGAACCTACATCCACACAAGAAATAAGAGACCAATCGAGGTATTCGTGAAAGTACCATGCATCGATATCATCCTTGTGGATGAGGCTACTAACAGCTTTAGACGGAGCCTGTCTATTATGAGAAACATTATTAACATGAATACCACTATTGTATGCATAGCTACTGATCTCTCATTAACTCTCATCAATATTAGTAATCCGGTTCTGTTCCAAATTTCAAGGTCTCTTGGATGCTCCATCAAACTTGATGCTGTCAGAAGCTGCCAACCAGCACATGAGATTAAGTTGGGATGAGCCATTCTCACTAGATATCACTGATGTTGATTCAGACGTAGAGTGTTACAATGTGTGCTACAGCCTGGTCAGTGTAACAGCGGAGAAGTCCCAGTGCACGTGTGTGAATCAAAGAGAGCACACATTTCTCTGTGTTAGTGTTCCTCTTCTCTTCACTGTGTCTGCTGTCAATGTAGTAGGAGAGGGAGAAGCTACTTCAATTCTTCATGATGGATGCAGTTGCACCAGTACCACAGGTTTGAATTAGCTACAGGTTTATTGCTACAATAATAATGTTATTATTACTATTTTTCTTATGCAGTCCCACATATTGTCAGTCCCAATGAAGTAGTATCTTTTTCTCTCTTAGACTACAATCCAATGGCAAAATTTTTATTTCAACAGGTTTGTGTTTGTGTGTGTGTGTGTGTGCATGTGTTGGGGGGGGGGGGGAGTTCAGCCTGTACTCATGCATGTTACGATGCAAATGCGATCTAATGCAAATGCGATCTATCAACACTTAGAAAAATTTGAAAGGGAAAAAAAGGAAAAAAGTCAAAGTGTACGGCAAGATTTGAACCCGCTCTATTCCATCCCATACATAAGCCTGAGAGCCCAACCACTCGGCCACCACCGTTGTTGCTGCTGGCAGCCGTTATTTCAACTATTTTATAGACTAACCCTTCACAACCCAGCTAGCCCCTCCCACACTAACCCTGCTAACCATTCACAACCCAGCCCCAGACCTCCCAGCCCCTCCAGTCTACGTAAACGCAAACCCTAGAGACTAACGCTGCTAACCATTCGCAACCCATCCCCAGACCTCCCAGCCCCTCCCACACTAACCCTGCTAACCATTCGCAATCCATCCCCTGACCTCCCAGCCCCTCCCATCCATATCGTCCAGCGATCGCGGCGGCGTACGTACCGGCATATCGCGACCGGGTCGGGATTGCATTTGCGTCGTAACAATGCACACACAGTTGCTACTAAATGTCTGTCTCAACCCAAAAACAGATACCTATTAATTAATTGTCATACATTTTCACTAGTTATCAGAAGACAGAGGAACGACTTGTTTCTTAGTTTATGAAGTTAAAACTTCCCTGCTATTAGAGGCAAATACAACCAACCATGGCGTTCAAATACCTCGAATCATTCAGTATTCCCAGTCAAGTGTATACTTAAGCCTGAATATGGACTCTGACCTGTTGGTTAATGAGCTGTATTTGACGACAATCACTGCTATTAACACTGATGGGGAGAGAAATACCAGTGTGACTGTGGAATTCGGTAATAATAATGTTATTTTAACTTCAATTGTTTACGAAAGATCAATTTAAATGTTTGTGTAGATACCTATGATGTCCAGTCAGTGAGTGGTAGAGTGATACCCGGTGGAATGGAGCTGGACTGTACATTTGCTGAGGGATCTCGAGCTCAAAGTTGTATACTCACTGTGTGCAGACTGGAGAATGGCATGGAGGAATACTGTATGAATCTAACCATCGTTAGGGAGAATCTTCAGCAAAGTAAGCAACTGACAGGACTTCAGCCTGGATTGTACACTGTCAAGAATGTGACTGAAGTTGAGAGTGACAGTAGCGTGACTCTGCTTAGGAGAACTGATGAACTACAATTAACTATTATTGAGCCTCCTCCCACTACAGCTCCAACAGAAACAATCTCAGGAGGTCTATCCATATTGGGCTATTCCATTGATAAGCATACACCCCCTATGGATGACCATTAACGACTCTCCAGGGGGGTATTTTGAGCCTTGTCCAGGGGGTCAAACTTTGATTTTAATGAAGAAAAGGGGGGTATTTTAGGTAATTTTGATTGTGTCTAGGGGTGCTAATCATGGCGTCTAGGGGGTGTCTCATCCCTGTTAGGTGATTTCCCTTCTGTAAATTAATGCATCAATTTGTGTCCATGGGGAATAAAACTTCATTTAATTAAGTATTCAAGGGGATAAATGATGCTCCTAATTACGTCTTGGGGGAACAGTGACCTAATTAACGACTGTCCAGGGGGGAATGATTGCCTTTTAATTGTGTCTAGGGGACAAATCTTCCTTCTTGCTCATCCATAGGGGGTGTACAGCTATTAAGTGGAATAGCCCATTGCAATTAATATTATTCACAGTCATGCATGTATTATTATGTGTCTCTGTTTTGCAGATTCCACATCAGCAGTTGGAGTGTCAAGCTCTTTTGTTGGTCCTATACTAGGAGGTATGTCCAATAACAAATTTTACCATTTTCAATTCACTCAGTGTGTATTACTTGGTGGTATAAAGCTCTATGTTGGTAGTAACATAATATAAAATCATTAAGTCATTAACATAATACCCGGTAATGCATAGATCTGATCACCAAAAGGACTAAATAATGACTATTAATTTTTATGTCGTACTGTATCCAGGTGTTGTAGCAGTCCTAGCAATGTTGTTAATTGCTAGCATCATTATAACAGTTGTAACTTTTGCATACTATCGACAAAAGCTACACCACAGGAATCAAGAGACCCCACAAGGTATAGTTATCATGTTTCATGTGTGTTTCTTTGGCATCTCCATCAATATTACTAAGATTACATACATACAGCTGCAGTTTATGAGGAGCCGTATGACTGGGCTGTACCTAGACTACCACAGACAGAGCCTGCGATGGAACAATGTCCTGCTTATGGAGTGTTGACCAAATGAGAGTTTGCTATCGTAATCTGATACGAATAATAATATAATATTATTGTAAACATAATATACCTGTATCTATAGGACATAATAATATTATAATTACAGTATTCCCCCATAAATTAAATATTATTATTCTGTTGTTTGTATCCACATACACGACATTATTTTAAATAAGGTGGCATCGTGGGTATTGAAATTGTCAATAGATCATGCAATCATAATCTGATTGCCTGCATGATCCTGACCAAGCAAAATTTGCTTCCTATAGATACACCCCTAGTCTGTAACAGTGTTTTATGTACGGCCCAAAGGAGTGTATTGCCATTTAATACATTTACTACACCCTCACTGGGGTGTATGGGTACACTCCAGTGATCATAGTATAATATTATTATACAACACAAGCAGAATATATTATTATATGAACCCTTGACCATCTCCCCAGTAGCTGCACAGTGTAATGGTGCATGTGGTAAAAGGTCGTCAATAGAATGCGTACACGTGCACATCGATGTCGATCGATGCTGGCCCCAGAATTCATGGAGATGGTGTCTAAGATCGACTCTCAACCTTGATAGCGACAAGTTTCGATGCTTCAATCACAGAGATGAACTCGACAACACAGTATTCCTTCCGAAGTTCAGGTTGGTCACGCTGCTGCAGTCGCGCGCGGGCCAGCCCCTTGTGGCAGTGATGCGTGCTATATATAGCGCAAGGCTAGCTTTATTTATCCATTGCATTACGTAAGCCAAGAAAACACGTGAAGTTCAACCAACAGTACTTCTCAGAGAAAGTAGCGCTCAGCTTGTAATCTATTCGCTGGATACACGCGTAAGGTACTCTACATATTTACTGATTTTCAAGTCTCAGAAAGGCTCCAGCGAGGCCCTGAATTTTCTCATAATTACCTCATAGATTACCTAAGAGATTACACCATAGGTTTCATCATAATTACACTATAATTACCTCATAACCACAGAAAAGTAAATTGCTACTGGGGAGATAATGAACAACTTAGAGACTACGTCCAGAGTCCCTCATGAATACGCCGCCATAAATTCGAACTAGGACACATCGACAAACTGCGCATGCTCCGTATACGCGTACAATATTGGGGCGCGCGGCTTGAGCCGGTTGACCTTCACCCGCCATGTGCTCGACTGAATAGGGAAATCCCCCCGAGTGCGAGCTCGCCAAAGAAAGCGAACCGAGAAAATCGCCATATCTCATCGATAGTCCACGATGTCTTCTACGCTAGGTTCGAATTCTGGGTCCCAACAACCTTTCATGCGCGCTAAACATTTTGAAACAGTTTCACAGGAATTACATCATAAGTTTCATCATATATTTCATCATAGGTTTCATCATAGGTTTCATCATAATTTCATCATAGCGAGAGCCGAATTCTTTGTTTCTAATTGGGACTCTGGACGTAATTACATTCCTGACATGGTAATTAGCCAGAATCTGGAAATACTGCATGCTATGGTGGCTTGTAAGGGCCACTTCCTTCAACCGTATTTCCATTGTAGAAATTCACTTCCACTCTAGTTCCATTCTAATTCCAAGATACTTCAAGTCCACTCTAGATACATACTTCCACTCTACTTCCACTTTACTTCCATCGTAGTTCCATTATACCCACTTGCTTCCACTTTATTTCCACCCTACTTCCATTTTAACTCCACTGTAGCTACCTACTTCCATTCTACTTCCATTCTACTTCCATCTTCCATATTATTGTTAAGTTTGGCAATAATCACGTGACTCTGGTCTGCCATGGCGCAATTGCAAAGATCAGCGTAAAGACGATGGCCTTTTAAAGTTTAGAGTGACAATAATTTGTAGCTACACTTTCTGCGATTTTGGCTTGGGATACACGATATGTACACAGAAGTGGTACAGGGTCGACACATGCTAATGTTCTATAGTATGTTTGCGGGTACAAAATTTTGCGTTTTTGGGCCAGTCCGCTAAAAGGCCACACAAATAAAATATTCTGTTTCTCGTCCTATAGGATACTCCAAAACACATAAGGGACACGGATGATTTTGATATTTGATGCCACACCCCTACCCACACCCATTAATTGCTAACAAGCTGAAATGGCAACTTTAACAATGATTAGCTCTATATCTGCTCCATTTCCAGTATCACAGCAGTTATTGATGATCTTTTCTGACCAATATTGTTGGTAGAAGCTGAGCATTCAATCGATTTTCGACATTTGTAGAGCATCCACTCAGGCCTCGAGTAGTCTCGTCCCCAGACCCCACCCTCGAGGAGGAAAAGGGTCTGGTGAACTTGGGCAGAATCCTTGGGCCTGCGCTGAGGAATTTCCACGCGCCAATGAGATCGTAGCTTTGGCTCAGTCATATGACAAGCTTACCGCAGGAATGCAACATCGCTATACCGTCTGTATAGCTATTCAATTTCACCGACCAATCAGATTCAAGGTTTGCTTTACTGCCGGTTGCGGGCATGCGATCACATGCAAACGCAGCCATAGCGACCAATCAGAACCAAGCTTTGCATGGCCTTGTCGGCACATATGCGCATGCGCCGCAGAACGAGAACCGAGGATTCAGCCCAAGTTCACCAGACCCTTTTCCTCCTTTTGGGGAGAAACAGAAGATTAACTTTGCATGGCCAAATATTCCATTCAAAATTATTAATATCAATGATGATAACATAGACATAGTCCATACAACAGCCTCTCAAACTATTGTATAGCGCGACAGTAATAATTAGTGTATTAAAATTGACCTTTAACCTTCGATCTGATATCGCATATATACGTTACTCTTGACCTCGATATCTGTATGCTTGCTTGCTAGCCCAGAGTTCCAGCTATTTCGAGTCAGTCGAAATTACGATGTCTACTAGATTCTCAGGCTTTTTAAGCAGTGAGCTCCATCTTGAGCACGTCGGAGCGCAGTAATATTAAATACTAACAGGCAGCGCGCGACCGATTGAGCGATTGGCCACGCCCTTTAAATATGCCCACGGACGCGCATGGATATACATATCGCTCTATAACAGATAAGGCCATGCAAAGTAAATTATCTATTTCTCGTCATCGTTTGTGTGCACTTTTGCAGATTCGTATCTACTTCTATAATATTATATTAAGCTAGGTACCGTAATTGGCACAGGGTCGTCACTTAAGTAAGTCCTTTGGCTCCGCGTGCAGACAAGCGAAGGTTCGTGTTTTTCTGACGAAAAAAAAACATTTAATTTTTGTGGCCTAAGTGTCCATGATACCATTAAAAGAGAAATTTTCATTTGTGGCAAAGATTCACCAAACAGAATGACCTACCGTAACATGCTCCTGGGCACTCACAACTTCAATGGTGAACAGATTGTTGGTTTCATTCAGGACTGGGTGAATACTGGACCTCTGATTAAAATTGGCGGGAACTATGTGAGAGTCGATAGCAGCTGTCCTGTTGGTATCTCTTCAATGTATGAGTCAGCATGTGAGCAGGAGGAAGTATGTGCGTATGCTAATGACCCCATACACACCATGTGTGCCCAACAGCTCACAAGCAGAAACACATCTGTGGCTACATGCATTGAAGGATGCATTATTCGCAATGGATAACTGCGCTTGGCTGATGACTAAAACTAGTAATGTGCTAGAAACATTGAGTATCTAGGCTTAGGCTATGATTTCTGCCCTTGCGCCACCTAATGATTATTACAGGCTTTTGCAATGTGTGATAATTATAATATAACTTTCCAATATTAATTTGGGTCGAAAGATCCCATTAGCTACACCAAGTTTTTAATGTGTATAATAATTGTTATAATGAAATCTTGATCTGTTATCTAGTACATGTATTACCATAAACACTATAATTGGTAATGGTCATTAAAGTGTACAATGTCACTAATACGTTCACACGTGCATGGCTGTAGCGTAATGTCTAGCTATATCTTGTTAATACAGAATTAGAGCAAGGCAATTCAAATGGCTCCAGAGCTAGAGGCATTGAAATTTATCTCGTGTATTATCTTAACTTTAATCATGATTACCTCATAACCATATCCATGGAAAAATAAATTTCTACAAGACATCATTTTGCATTGGTAACTAATATTATATCCTGGAGCTGTTTGATCTGAAATTATTAATCAAACTGACGAGTAGAAGCTCGAGCTCTTATAAATTCCTAGAAATAAGCTAGTTAGCTACCGGAGGTAAGAGCATGCAATATGCCGACTGTCAGTGACTGATCTTCAACAACCCAATCTGGTTGTGAAATTAAATTTAGCATCTTCTAAATCACTGAAATATCTATAATATTCATAAAAGATGCATGTACAAAAGTGCGAACTTAATTTGAATTGACTCCAGGGTTGGGACTGTAACAAGCTAGCTGGGCTATACATGAAACGTTCCAGAAGTACTGGCACTATACATAGTCTGTCAGTGGATTGGTATAATAATATAGAGTGTAGCTGTGTACAATGGTAATAATAATATTTTGATCATGTAGCTATAATAATATGCTATTATTATAATTATTATGAATATTAAATAGTGTTATGATTACTTTGACCTTATTAATAGAAGATAATGACTATAACAATATTATTATTTATGCATGCAATCATGTGATGAGATTGTGCAGCACAGGCACATGTATGTAGATGACAAGAGTGCACACGTAATGTTGCGAAATTTTGCTCATTAAAAATCACTATTAATAATTAATCTTGTATGCAAAAATAGGGCTTGGAGGTACAGAATCTCTTGAAATAGCTAGCTGTCTTGTATGTTTAGTGTATGGATGCTGTTAGCTACACATGATCCCTTATGGGAGTGTCCCCTCCTCAATATTTTCAATTGTTTCCCACTGGCTCCACCCACAATGTCATGCACTTTGCTACACCAAGATGGCTAATAGAGTCAGAGAGTTCCCTGAGTCAATCACTGTGACTGTACTCTTTATCTGTCTCATTGGATATCAATCAGCAGTCAGTGGACAACAGATTAGTAAGTTCAGCGCTGTTGTCATACATCTGACATGTTGTATGAGCAGCACAACAGTTAG
This sequence comes from Cliona cf. orientalis, assembly GCA_963930775.1. Lineage (NCBI taxonomy): Eukaryota > Metazoa > Porifera > Demospongiae > Clionaida > Clionaidae > Cliona > Cliona cf. orientalis. The sequence goes on from OZ005696.1 coordinate 2,984,025, forward strand.
CTAGCTATTAATTATCATGATAGACTTTATACTAATAATATTGTAGCATAATTGTATAGTACTCTGATACTCTAGACTCTAGTGATCTGCCTCTATTGTAAACATACATAGATGGAGTCTCTCTACAGCTGCAAGGGGTAACCATACCTAACAACAGCCTAGTGGACATCGATGACCTCCTGTATCAGGGAAGTGGTGATCCAGAACCCACAAATGCCAATGGACTTCACAATCGAACCTTGGTTTGTGTTACTGACCTAGAGGACTGTTGTGATTCACCAAGGACCGTGCGTGGTGATTGGTACTACTCCGATGGGAGTGCAGTTAAGTACAATTATCAAGGTAGAACATTTCGGAGAAATAGAGGAGCAAATTAAGTACTGAATGGTCAACAATTTTATGGCTCAATTCGTCTCTTCTATAAATGGAGTAATCCACCAAGAAAAGGTCGCTTCCGCTGTGACCTACCCAGCGCAAATGATCCCAGTGCTAACCAGACCCTCTATGCTGATGTTGGTGAGTTATACTAACTGTAGCCAACAAATGCTATAATAGCTATTAGCTACTTTTCTTTGAAACATGCAGTGAACTTTGGTATCGACCATTTGTCAAAACCTGTGACTATCTTTTCATCTGGTTCTGCCATTGCTGAGGAGAGCTACTCGCTTACATGCTCAGCAACACTGGTTGATCCTGTTCCTCTGCCATCCAACATTCCCACACCAAATTTTGAGTGGTTTTTTGGCCCAAATGGCGATGCCTCACTTCCTTCTGATGTAGCTCTACCAATAACTATTGAGAGTGAAAACACTTTCAATAGTACTCTGCATGTTTCTATCTTGAGTCAGTCTCATTCAGGGATGTACACATGTCGACTTGGGGCTGGAAGTCTATCAAACAGTGCTACAATTAATGTACAAGGTATGATACAATGTACTAGCTATCAGCTTTAATACTGAAATTTCAGTCAAACCCTCTTGTTATAATATAAATTCTCCAGCACCTAGAAACATTTCTGTTCAGATCAACATCAGTGGATCGCCAGTGTTGGGAGAAAGAGGCTACACTCTTACATGTTGTGTTTTTGGAGCCGAAAATCTCAATCCCTTCATAACCTACCAGTGGACTAAGAATAATGGCACTGAGACACAAATCCAAGATGGATCCAATCCCAGAACTATTTCCTTTGATCATCTTCGAGTGTCTGACGCAGGGCGATACACATGTCAGGCAAGGATAAGCTCAGCTTCTCTCAGTAATGACATCATATGGAATGTATTTCACGAGGTTACAGTTTTAAGTAAGTTCTATGTAACTAGTGCATCCCTGTAGCCTCATATCCAGACCACCCCATGTTTTTCAACATTTTAAAAACATGGGATGGCTTAGGCCACAAGTATGTTGACCAAGTCGACTGTTTTTTTGTCAGCTAGGGAGCCCTTAGACATTTCCTATCAGTAAGTGTGGTAATATAGTTGATAAGTCTGCTGACATAATGGCAAGGTGGTCTGATAATATTCCTCCCACTGACAGCTGCGAAAGTACAGAGTAGTTTACACATTAGTAGTACTGAAACCATAGAAATCAATAACAAGCACTCCTGACATACAAAACCATAATATTACTAGGAAGATGATATCATCAGGCGGGGCGAGCCTTCGCTCGTGGATCAGCTGTACTCCATGGTTTTATTTGTAAAGAGTGTTAATAAATAGCTACCTTGGTTTTGAGTCACTAATTGGGCAGGCTATAAAGCACAACCAAATGACTGAATTAGAGCAGCCAGGCTCTCAGTTTGGCCATACTACTACCAAGGTCTTGAACAACAAAGCTCAGTGTAGCAACCAGTGTGTGTTTATTGCATAGAAATTGCCATCAGATCTCAACTTGAAACTAGAGCTCTATAGAGCACAACGTGCACATTGTGCAATCTATAGATCTGCTTTTGTTGCTGCTTGGTTGTATCAAGGGCTTTATACTATTAGACCTGGTTGTATAATATAGGGCTCTTGGTGATATCAGCCAAAAGACCACTGACTCTCTCTGCACCAGATCTAGACTAGGTAGATATAGGTATCTTACATTCTGATTTTGCATTCCAGTCTGCGGATCGCTACCAGCCAAACCCGGTGTTGCACTAGCATTATTGACGACCTTTACCAGCCCATAATATTCAATGTTATGCGCATGAGCAGAAAGCACAAGACCTGCATGCATTGACAGTCGGCACTGTCGATAGGCGTGGTTACGAAGGCTAACAAAAAGGCATTATTTGTGACGCTCGTGGTCCATTATGGAGTGCCATAGTGGACAAAATTCATGTTTGTACAATCGCATCGATGTTTCCATACATCTCGATCACTGATGTTCATAGGCTCCAACTTTTCCTGAACAGCTCCAGGGACATAGACCACACCCACTAGATGTGGCCATCATTAATTAAAACTCCACCCACACCACACCCAATATTATTAAATTTGATGACCACAATGCCCAGAATATACTTTCTAGAGCATGAATTTGCAAGCCTAGTAGAGCTCTTGTAGTGTTGCTACTGCAAAAACCAAAGTTTGTAAGGCACTACCACAAGCAGGTTGTTCATTTTACCACCAATAGGTGATTAGTTGTACTATTACTACAGTGTTTATGCTAGTGTCTGGACCTCTTCCGGGACCAATAATACAATTATAGAAGAGCCTTCCGGGACGCGGGACAATTGCTAAAAATCCGGGACTGTCCCGGAGATTCAGGGACAGTTGGAGCCTATGGATGTTCATGTATCGATCATCGATGTCGATGTTTCGATCAGTGTATCGATCATCGATATCGATGTTTCGATCACTGATGTTCATGTATCGATCATCGATGTCGATGTTTCGATCTTGGATAGCTATGATTCGATCTCTTCTATTGATGTGGATGTTGGCTCCTGTGATATACGTTTGCTATCGCTATCACTAGTGTCTATGTTTCCAACTTCGTAGGAGGGGCTGGCGCGACTAACCGCGTACCGCGTATATACCGCGTATATACCGCGTATATACCGCGCATGCACGAACAAGGGATGGGGGGGGGGGGGGGGTGGCGCACGAGACTAGGGTGTGTCATATCATGCGCGCGCATTCTGTCCCCAGACCTCCGAAGATGGATCGAAACATCGACATCGATGATCGATACATGAATATCAGGGATCGAAACATCGATATCGATGATCGATACACTGATCGAAACATCGACATCGATGATCGATACATGAACATCAGTGATCGAGATGTATGGAAACATCGATGCGATTGTACAAACATGAATTTTGTCCACTATGGCGCTCCATAGTCCATATCCCTCAATTCGAAATACACTGAAGCCTGCTTTTCGCCAAAGGCGACTGATTCATTGTGCTTACTAGTCGCTCAGGTGCCTATTGACCACGCCCACTATTCTGTTTAGGTAAAGGTCATCAACTGTGCATACATAATATTGCTGCAGCTCTAATCTCTGTGCAGATTGATGTGGGGTATGTGCTGTAGAGATCAATCTCTAGCCTTGCTCTACCGGCTTCAGCATAAAATAGTTTCTTGAATTGTGGCAAAGCCCATGAGGTTACTGGTAGTCTCATCCCTATAGCTACCCCACTTAGTCTCGAATCCAGACCCCTCCCTTTTCCGCAGCGCTGGATGTATTGCAGCACCAGCACGCAGAAGGATGTTGATGCAATACATCCAGTGCTGCGTAAAGGGAGGGGTCTGGATTCGAGACTTTACCCCCAGCCTAGTTCTGTTCACCATACCCGGCTAACACAAAGCAGTATGAGACTCAGTCACTAGGTGCTATCCCAATGTGGTCAGGAACATAGCAACCGCTCAGGTCAGTCAGGCCATGGCCTGACCAATATTTTTGCCTGATGTGGGTGTATTCAAGTGCAGTGCACGCGCACACGCTGATGCGTTTAGGTATTGAGACATGGCCACTTAGTCTTGTCCCCAGTGCGGGATCTGGGGCTGGGTACGAGACTAATGGCCACTAGTTTCTGTCTCTGATGATTGTCTGACTCTCCTCATATGCATGATAAGACAGTGATGAATCATTCATTCCAATACTCCTGGTTAGTGGCTCTCCACTACTGTAATAATGAATCAACAGACACTGTTTTTGCCGCACCTATTTGCTTATAGCTATAATTTTATTAAAACAAAAGAAGTCTCTAACTTCTATATAATTATATATATAGCTATAGTATACCAAGGCAGACCAGGCATTTGTAAGTATCAACTGCAATGCAGTACACTTCTGACATAATATTGTAGTGATACTACTTGTAGCGTGCCAAAATGGCTCCGTGCCACAATGGCTCCGTGCGACGTGCTGGAATGGCCATAGGGAGGCGCGCGCAACAATGTTTCGCATATACGCCCCAGCCCCACACACCTATACTGCGTATATGGTATATACGCGGTATAGGTGGGTGGGGCTGGGGGGTTTGGGATGGGTTGCCAATGGTTAGCAGGGTTAGTCTCTAGGGTTTGGCTATGCGTGATATGGATGGGAGGGGCTGGGGGGTTTGGGGACGGGTTGCCAATGGTTAGCAGGGTTAGTCTCTAGGGTTTGTCTATGATAGGGGGGAAATAATGATTGGCAGCAGCGACAACAGCGGTGGTATAGTGGTTGGGGCTCTTGTGTGTGGAACAGAATGTAGCGGGTTCAAATCTTGCTTCATACTTTGATTTTTTTTTTCTTTTCACTTGTCGAATTTTTTCTAAGTTCTTGCGAGCCGGCCGAGCCATTCCAGCACGGAGCCAGTATAGCATGCTGCACTACTTGCAAATACTACTAATAGCTAATTAGGTATCTAAAAGATAGATCAATGTCAACAATATTATTTCAATGAAATACATAGCTACACATACACATGCCGCGTTGTGCATCGATCTGTTGCTCCCATAGCCTGACCAATGAATTTTTGGTTGCTACTCCCCTGTGTAGGTATATACGTAGGGATCTTCAAGTCATTATTGACTCAAAATTCATCAGAGTGTTGTACAGTACAGCGTCACGGAGCATGCAGGGTATCTAGCTATAGCTACTCTAGAGAACTCTTCCTATGTGTGTTCAATACAATATAATTATGGCTAAGGGTTTGGCCGACCAAAAGACAAAATTTAGCTTGTGACTTAGGGTATAAGTTTATTGATAGGGGTATAGCTAGCCCATGAACAGTGGTGTAGCTAAAGTGTATTGAAAAGTGGGGGGGGGGGGGGGGGGGGGGGGGGGGTTGCTTGATTTTGTATACAGCCAAGATTTAGGATCAGCATTGTTTACACACAAAACTTAAGCTCAGGAGAAAGTTAAGCATATCCATAATCTTGTAAAGACTGGTGTGGTGAGAGCCACACTCTGCCATACCCTGGCTACACCACTGATTACATAGCTAGTCTTTTGTGTTTGTAGTTCCAACTCCTACTTCTGTGATCTTATCACCTCCCTATCTCGGGATCATCCGACCTGTTGGATCTGCCATTACTATGACCTGCACTGTGGAGCTAAGTCCGGTGGTGAATATTCCAGTAACTGTGGTGACAGAGTGGACTGGGCCAGCTGGATTGATGATAACTAATACTGGGCAATCGATTATGAGCAGCACTATCAATTACATCAGTACCGTAGCAGTTGGCTCTTTTGGAAGGGATGAATCAGGGCTATACACTTGTACAGCTACTGCTACTACGACATCATCATTCCTCAGAGATAGTGCTTCACGCAGTGGAACAGCCACAATCACAGTCGGTGAGGCAACAATAATAATAAACAACCATGTACATAATATTAAATTGTAAAAGTTCAATTCTATAATATTATTATACTGTACTCGCTCTAACATTCCAATAGCCCAAACAGCAAGTTTATGTATTTGATTTCATTGAGCATCTTGAATTTCAAGTTTTCTCACGCACCCGTTCTAATCAACCAAACGGACACACGGTATGGCATTTACACATGGCAGGCGCCTGAGATGACTCTTCCACGTTCATTGAAGATTCAGTATGGGGATAGTGCCTAATTATAAGATTGAGCGAAATGATAGCATGCATGGAGTAATGCACTAAACGTGACGATCGATCACTCAGAGAGCACAGTGACACTAGACAATAAACCTATACATGTAGTTGGATATCGACTGCTGTTTCTTCGTTGCTAGTGCTTTCTCCATTTTTCACCAAATCCATTCTATTTACATGCACTTGAACAAGCCATTGGCTGAATTTATTTAGCTACTTTCTATTTAACACAGCCACCCAATGATGATTATTAGAGCGAGTATAATGTTGAAAATTGGCTTAGTATGTATATATATGATTTTATCTAGGTGTGTACTTAACTCTTAAAAGGATAGTCTACGCATATCAAGAAGTTGGTGATCATTTGCTCAAGCTCACACTTTTTCACACAAATGACACATTCAGTCAATGTATTATCTCTATGGAAATAGATTTGTTCTTTGTCATTTTCTGCTTCCAGGTGCACCATATAAAAAAAAATAGGCCAGCATCACTTTCTTTGCATCACTAGCTATGCACCAATACCAAGCATACAAGTAGGAGGAGCTTTGTCTCTCTGCCGATTTTGCGCAAAAATTTAATATTAGCATATATGGAAAAATCGGGAGTGTCCCGCTTTTCCGCGTTAATATCTCGAGTACAGAGGCTTGCAAGAAAAAAAATAGGGCACCATCAGGAACCTGAAAGAACGGAGATTCACAGGGAACAGGAGCGGTGATCTCATCTATTATGGCCTTTCTGCCGATTCGTTCAGAAGCTGGGACATTCGGAAATCTTCCTTCGTAATACAATACAGTGGAGGATACGTAGAACGGAGGCGTCAATCACAGCCAGTCACGCCTACCCACACCATCTTTATTGTGTTAGCACACTAGTAAGCATGATCACTGGTAGTATAAAACTTTTTGATATGCAAATAACAGCATTATCCAGAACACTAACATTGGGGAGACTGATCCTCACTCATCGCAGAATGAAGGGCTTCAGTGTGTCACTGACAGGAAACCATGCTGTGGCTCTCAAATTGGAGAGTGGTACTTTCCTAATGGGACAACAGTTCCGAGACAGCATAGTGCTACATCCTTTTATCGCAATGAAGGAGATGATGGAGGAGTCAATCTGAACCGAATCAGTTCTGATGCAGTGTCTCCAAGTGGGCTATTCTGTTGTGAGATACCTGATGCAACTGACACACTTCAGAGGATGTGTGCTACTATCAGTAAGCTCATGCAATATTATTATGGCTGACGTCAGGCATGATTAAATATTCTCTCTTTTATTGGTTTAGTATCTATACAAATCAGTGGTAGTGTACCCACAAGTCCAACTGTAGGACAGAATTACATTTTAACCTGTCGAGTCTATGGAACTGACCGTCCCATCACTGCCTACCGATGGATGAAAAATGGAATTCAGCTGACGAATGAAACACAAGAAACTCTGTCTTTCTCGTCCATCATGCTATCTGATGCAGGGCAGTACACCTGTGAAGTGACTGTGGAGAGTGTTCAATACAGTACTGTGGAGGAGATCATTATTGCAAGTAAAGGGCAATGATTACCCCTCAGCGCATGCACTGGAGGGATAATTATGGTAGTCGTTTTGTGTGTGTGTCTGTTAGTTACCAAGCTAGCTGCTACATACCTTGTTTAAGAGTCCAAGGTGTGGTGTTACAAGGTTCCTTATGATGTTCCAAACACAAAAATTTCTTGCTAGTTTTGGTGTCATTTGCTGATTCTGAGCTTCTTGACGTTTGTGCGTGATAGCATGACCTTACATACCCAAACCAAGCCAAGGATGTTTTCTGCCATGTTTTGCCTCGAACTATTATTCATGGCTTGCGATCATGGCCACACCCACTTAATTATGTTTGCACATGTGTGCTGCTGGCTACTAATTGGGGTGCGGCTTAAGTTCTATTCAAATAAATAATAATGGTAAAATGTTGCGTATCCCGCTTTATATACGTACAAATTCTTGTCATAATAATATTATGCGCTTTAGCTAGGCACATCGGACACCATCACTGCCTTCCTTGCTCAGCTCACTGGTGAGCTTTTGAATCAGATGACAATGGCTTACATGTACGTATGTTTAGCTGCCATGCCATGTACATTCTTATGGTATATTATAGCTACCCTTTAACTGGCCTGGCTCAGCTTATATGCATGCAGTGCTTGACCCAAGTGAGCAGCTTGCAGCAGTAATGGACATGCAATACTGCTCAGTGTACTTCAATCTTGCACCAACGTTTTGCATCATAGTCCTTCAAGATGATTTGAAGAAGTTTTACATCTATAAATGTCCCCAAGAATCGGGGGTTATACTATGAGGGAAGTTGACTTGATTGTGGCACCGCAGTTCGGAGTTTGATACAGCACACCAGGGTTGATATTGCTGTGAGCCGTTGAACCTTGGAACAGCACTACTGAGCGAGTATAACATTAACCTCGTCCCCAGTCCTTAATGTTATAATAGTAGCCTCACCCCCAGCCCTTCAGTCCCTTTTATGTGTGCAATACTGAAACATGTAGCTAATGCCATGCAATGCACCGAGGTTTTTGTGCTTGAGAGATCTCTAGTTGTGGTTATTGTAGCTATAATATAATAATTGTAGCAGTAAAGCTAACAAGTACTATTCTAGCTTTTATTAGCTAATTTTATTTAATTTTTAGTTCCATCACCAACATCAGTGACAGTTACAAGTATTCCACTCAGCCCAATTCGACCTGTTGGATCGGCTGTTACTGTGACCTGTGCTGTGGAATTGAGTTCAATGGTGGATATTCCAGTGACTGTGGTCACAGAGTGGACTGGGCCAGCCGGGTTTATGACAATTGATACTGCACAGCCAGTCAGTGTGGGCTATACCAGCATGGCCATAATTAGTCCATTTGGTAGAAATAATTCTGGAATCTACACCTGTAGAGCTACTGTTATGTCACGACCGCATTGATCGCGAATAGCAGGTAGTCTTTAACTGATTATTATTAAGATAGAATTATTCATTATAGAGAGACTGAGATCAAAATGCACACACTACCATCACACTCAAAACTCAGAGCACAACTGAAGAAAGAGGGTGAGCACACAGCTTTTATGCACAAAGTATGCACACGGTACTAACCACACACACTGACAGGAAATTACATCACAGGATACAGGGAATACACACACAAAAATAGTGAGTATTGACAATTCCCCCTCCTAAGCTGGAAGGTCGCCCTCGACATTCAGTAAATAAAGGTGACACACAACTCAACCAAAGGTAGGACAGTGTACAGGGTAGTGTATTACAAAACTCAACAACACACAATAACCATTTCAGTTGTAACGTCTTACAAAAATCAATAATATACATAGAGAATAAACAGGAGTCAATCAACAAGTTCAGAGTTCAACTCGTATTCGCACGAGTCATGGATCGGGTGACCGGCCCACTACGAACGTGAGGGGTGCTGTGCGTGCTGACAGAGTCAGGCTCACTAGAGTGCGTCACCATTCTCCGCTTAGACCTACCAGTCCAAGTGACATCTGCTTGCTCAGGGTAGCACAGACGAACCCGGTCAAGAGCAACAAATATGGAGGCAGCTTTAGGATCATCCACCACTCTCACCTCGGCATTGGTAGGGGTGACTGTCAGCACTCTAAAGGGGCCATGGAAGGGCCGAGCCAGCTTCCTCTTTTCTCCCTTAGCTTCTGTGGGCATCAGCACCATTACCTGATCACCAACTTTCAGATTCGTATCTCGAGTTTTCTTATCGTACTGTGTTTTCTGATGTTTCTGTGCGATCTTAATGTTCTCTTGAGCCATTTTCCATGCCTGACTCAAACTAGTCATCATTTCAGACTTATAGTCATCGATGTCAATCGTATATGGACTCCTCTGATAAGTCAGTACAGTTGATGTGGGAATACGAGGGTCTCTCCCATACAGGAGGAAAAACGGAGACTCCTTAGTAGACTCTTGCAACGAGGCACGGTAGGCAAAGAGTACGTACGGAAGACGAGTGTCCCACTCAGCACCATCAGACGTGCTTTTGGCAATCATACTAATTAGGGTGGCATTGAATTTTTCAACTAGCCCGTCAGTCTGCGGATAGTAGCCTGACGTGTTAATCTTCTTCACACCCAGGACTTTGCAAATCTCCTGGATCAAGTTGGATAGAAAGTTTGCTCCTCTATCCGATAGCAATTCTTCAGGAATGCCATGTCTGCACACGATGTGTTCAAGGAACAATGGGGCAATGGTTTCGGCTTTTTGATCCGGAATAGCGAAAGCTTCGGGCCACTTTGTCAAGTAGTCCATAAAGACAGCTACGTAACGGTTACCATTTGATGTGAGTGGAAGTTTCAGGATGTCGACAGCAACTCGATGAAAGGGACCACCGACAGGGATAGGCTGGAGGGGAGGTTTGAACGTCCTCCTAGCTCCTTTACGTGATGCACAAACTAGACAACTTCGACAGTGTCTGCGGACATCAGCCTTCATCCCTTTCCACCAAACGCTGCGGCGCAGGCGGTCATACACCTTCTTCTCAGCAAAATGTGCTGCAAAACAACCGGCATGAGCTTCTTGCAAGACTTCAGGATGTAACTGTCCTGGAACAACGATGCACCAGCGATTTGGAAAACTGCTATTCTCAAAATGAAGTATACCATCAATAATATCGTACTGCTTACTCTCAGCGACAACTCTTTTTGCTGACTTTTCGTCATCAGGGAGAGTACCATCCCTTAAGTAGTGCAACATAGCAGCCAACTCTGGATCTTTCCATTGCTCCTCTTGGATAGCAGTCACATCTGGTAGGAGTGATTGATCACCGTCAGCAGAAACAGCACTGACCACACTCACATCGACGGGGTTGCGGGAAAGAGCGTCCGCATTCGAATTCTCCCGGCCAGCTTTGTGCTTTATTGTGAGATCCATCTCTTGGATGGTCAGGGCCCAGCGAGCAAGCTTACCAGAGGGGCGAGCAGAGTTGAGAATCGACAAGCAAGCAGCGTGGTCTGTGTAGACGACACAGGAATGGCCTAGTAAGTAGGGTCGGAAATAGCGAACAGCCCATACGAGACCCAGAGTTTCCAGCTCTGAGATGCCATAATTCTTTTCATGCTTGTCAAGCGAACGGGAGGCATAAGCGATCGGGTGGATTACTCCATCGTCCTGGACCTGGGACAAAACAGCACCAAGTCCAACACCGCTAGCGTCCGTCTCGAGAACAAATGATCGGTCAGGACCGAAACGAGGGTAAACTAGAACAGGGGCAGTTGTCAGCAAACGCTTTAACTCGATAAAAGCTTTCTCACATTCGGTTGTCCACAGAAACGTGGCATTCTTTTTTGTGAGAGCTCGCAGAGGTGCGCTAACTTTAGCAAAAGCTGGCATGAACCTTCGATAATATGAAGCCAACCCTAAGAACTGTCTGACTTGGGTTGCGTCGGTAGGGGTTGGGTAGCGTTGCACCTTCTCGATCTTAGCAGGATCTGGTCGCACGCCGTCAGTGGAGATGACGTGACCAAGAAAAGGGACTTCGTCACGCAGCAAGCTGCATTTGCGTGGTTTCAAGCGCAAACCAGCATCCCGCAGTTGTGTGAAAACTTCACGGAGGTGCTGCACATGTTCTTCAAACGAGCGAGGGTCGAGCTCGACTTGCCAGTACCCTGATGCAAGGTCAAGCGAGGAGAAAAATCGGGATTCGCCCAGCGTATCGAGTATGTCGTCAATACGCGGTAAAGGATAAACATCCTTTTTCGTCACAGCGTTGAGACGACGGAAATCAACACAAAAACGATATGTCCCATCCTTTTTGGGCACTAAAACAATTGGACTCGCCCAAGGACTCACAGAGGGTTGAATTATTCCTTGCTTGCGCATGTTATCGACCATCTCAGATATGAGGGCACGCCGGACTATTGGTGTACGGTATGGTTGTATCTTGATCGGCGCATGGTCACCGGTGTCAACGGAGTGCTTAATCAAATCGGTGCGGCCAAGCTCGGCATCATTGAGTGCAAAGACATCGGGAAATTCAGCTACAAGTGCCCTCAGCTGAATAGCTTGATTGTCAGAAAGCTTTGTAACAGGTAAAGACAGCGCATCTACAATCTGGTCAATTCGCTCAGGAGTATTGAATACAGCTTGGACTGTGGCATTACGACTACCAGTAGAGTCATTCTCATCCCTGGTTACGGAAGGCGAGTGGAGGGCTTCATCAAGCGTTAACACTCGACTGTCAGGCTCAAGTGGGCGGATTTCGCCTAGCAACGCTCCAGCTTCCATATGCACAGCCATGCCCTGATAATTCTGAACTGGCACTAAAAGTGTGCCATCGTCTCGCTTGTGGAGTAGCGACTCTTGTGTGGACACTCCTAGTGCACTCAACGAATCGTGGTGAGGCTCAAACAAAACATCATCGGCTACAGGGCCATCACAGTCAATGTGGGCCTTCAAATAACGACCCTTCTGACCCGGAATAACTACTGAGTCAACCAAGCTGACTCGGGCGACCCGGGGTTCAAGCTTAGGCTCAGAGGTACCGGTAGCACGGGATAAGATAGGCTCCCCATTGTGTCGTAAAACAGTAATTCCCAGGGAGGGGAGAGCATTCATTCCTAACAAACAGGGTTGCTCACTGTCAGGCTGAACAAATACAAGTATATTTACAGACTCACCATCCACAGTGAAAGTAAGTGGGAGTTGCGCAGTAATGGTGAGTTGCCGTCCACCTCCAGGCCCGTCCTTCCCATAGAGTCGTACAGTGGGTTTCGATAGAGTCGGCAGGGGGCGTCCAGTCTGACTTAGGTGGCGTCCAATTTCATGGAGGGTAGAACGTGAGATAATAGTAGATTGGGCACCAGTGTCGATGGTTGCTTTGACAAGGAGACCTTCAATCGACACATCAAGTAGCAAAGTAGGTCCAACTGCTGGTAACTCATCCTCTTCAGCACGTACAGCGTTAGTAGTACTACCATGGAGGAGGGACTGCTCGCGAAGCAATCTACGATCAGCTAGCATCTGCTCCAGCTGCTCCTCAGTCAAGTCATCCACCTTTGCAGTAGGTGAGGCTTCCACAGCTGCGGTATTGGCAACCTTGGAACGGCCTGGGGCTTCAGCCTTCTTGGGGCAGTTTCGCTTGATATGGCCTGCCTCACGACAACCCCAGCAGAACACACCTCGCTGAACCTTCCGCCCAGCTCCAGGCTCCGTGCTCTTCGGCTGTTCCTGCTTGACGGACTCGTCCTTTGCCAACGTCGTCGCTGTCTTGCGAGTACGCTCAGCCTTCTTGCTTGACTGATCTGAGTGTGCCGCAGCACTTGCAGCATACTGCTTTTCGTATTGCTCCACCATCCGAGCACGATTGTATAGCTCGTGAAACGTCTCTCCTGGTTTAGGCGCCTCTAGCTTACGCTGCCACTTCACCAACAGGGCTTGGAAGAATCGACCTTTGATTAGTCTGTCGAACTCCTTTTCGTTCATTGAGGGGAAAGCTCGTCTGCCCAGTCGCTGGACAGTAATTCCCAGTTGCTCAATACTCTCGTTCTCTTGCATGACATGGTAGAATTCCATACCACGCAGCTCCTCGATGTCCTTTGGCTTGAAACGCTTTCCCAAGGCAGCGACAGCTTTATCAAAAGTGTCTCGCTCCGTCTCCGGTATCATTCGAAACACATCACTGGCCGTCTGATCAAGGTGGACTTTCAATTGGTAGAGTTGGTGCTCTGCGTCCCAACCAGCAACCTTAGCCCTCTCTTTAAACCTGTCAATCCACCGCTCAAAGCCGTCATCTGCAGCCTGTTTCCCTTCTCCTGTGTAAGGTTGTAAGGCGGGAAGTTGCTGCGCGGCAGTGGCACGAGCATGAGCAGCCATAGCTTCTGCCTGTGCTTGCAAAAAGGTAGTCATGGTTTCTACCATACCAGTAGCAGTTGAGCGGGGTCCATCTCCCGTAGCGGGAGCATCTCCGGTAGAGGGAGTGTCTCCGGTAGAGGAAGTAGTAGCTGGGTCCGTAGGTGTGGCTGGTGGGGTTGGATCTGAGGCTCCTCCACTACCACCATCACCATCTCCACCACCACCAGGGTCAGTAGGAGGGGTTGGGTCGCTTGCAGGGGTCGTTGAGCTGTCCTCTGACCTCTCAGTTGACGCATGCGTGCTTCGGTCCGTAGCTCCGCCCACTTCGGGAACACGCGTTTCTTTCTCTTTTAAGAGCGCATCAACACGTGCTTCAAGGTGCCCTTTCTCTTTGTTACAACTGTCTTTCACATCCTGCACCCACGCCGTCATTCGCTTTCGTTCCTCGTCCATGGCGTCCTTTTCTCGCTGGATCGCCAACTGATGCTCGGCGCGTAGTCTCTCGAGGGCACGCAGGTGGACTAGCTCGGCTTGTACACGCTCACTCTCCAGCTGCTGTTCCAGCTCCCGAATCTTCCCAGCAGCTTCGTGGTGTGCTCGTTCACTCTCCGCTTTAACCTCGTCGAGTTGAGAACGTAAGTCCTCCAGTTCGCCATCTTTCGAAGCGATCTCTCCACGGGCTTTAGCGAGTTCAGCTTCCAGACTCCGTACTTTTTCTGCCCGGCAGCTCAGCTCCACCGTCCATGACTTTTCGAGTCTTCCCAGAACGGTTTCCAATGGTTAGTTCAGTTGTTTCAACTTGTAAAGCCTTGAGTTCACGGCGAGACATACAAGTAATACAACATCAACCACTCAGAGCTACCGACTAGTAGTAGTCTATCCTGGCAGGGTCGCCAAATGTCACGACCGCATTGATCGCGAATAGCAGGTAGTCTTTAACTGATTATTATTAAGATAGAATTATTCATTTATATAGAGAGACTGAGATCAAAATGCACACACTACCATCACACTCAAAACTCAGAGCACAACTGAAGAAAGAGGGTGAGCACACAGCTTTTATGCACAAAGTATGCACACGGTACTAACCACACACACTGACAGGAAATTACATCACAGGATACAGGGAATACACACACAAAAATAGTGAGTATTGACAGTTAGCTCAACATCTCTGAACACATTTGTCAGGGAGAGTGTGACATCTTCATCAGCCAGAGTCACAGTTGGTAAGATATATATCTAGCAACTGTTGTGTGTTACAGTACTATCATAGATTCTTTCTTAACTACCTACATGTCTGTCTATTATTCACGTTCTGTTCCACTTCCTTTGTATGCAATATATAGGTGTATACATATCATTTAAGGGAGCGGTCTATGCTGACAAGAGTATTATTCAGATCACTGATATTGGAGAAACCAATCCACATGCTGGAGTCCACTGCATCACTGACAGGATGCCATGTTGCAGGAACTCTCAGTTCAGTACTGGAGAGTGGCTTTTCCCCAATGGATCAAACATTCCAACACAGGATAGTGCTGCAGTGTTTTACAGAGACAGAGGAGATGATGGAAGTGTCAGATTAAACATTCTAAGCAGTGATACTGCACTTTCACTGTTAACTGGGCTCTTCTGTTGTGTGGTGCCTGATGACACTGATACAACTCAAACTGTGTGTGCTGATATTAGTAAGTTTTTGTTACAGTAACTCCTTTATTCCCTATCATCTACACTGTTAATTTTTGTACCTATAGAGCTAACCTTCTCTGCTGAAATTAGCAGCACTGGAGCTGCTGTTGTTGGACAGAGCTATTCCCTACACTGCAATGTAGCTGGAACTGAAAGATTTACCCCTATTTTATCCTACAAATGGACTAAAAATAACGGAACTCTTACACATGTTGGATTTGACTCGGAGAGTCTTTCTTTCTCTCCTCTACGACTGTCAGATGCAGGGCAGTACATTTGCCATGTCACTGCCAGCTCAGATGTGACCAATGAGCAAGTTGCAAACACAAGCAGCCAGTCTTTTGAAGTCAGCATCTCCAGTATGTGTCAAACAATATCTTACTATAATGTATACATACATTAATTTTTCTATTCATAATAATTATATCATTATTATAGTTCCTGAGCACACTGTTAGTCTTCACTCCAATTCTCCCAAACTGACTCCCATTTTATCTGAATCATCATTCACTCTGACCTGCACTGCGGAGTTGAATCCAGCAGTGGATGTTCCAGTGACTATTAACACTGTGTGGACTGGACCAGATGGAACTATTCTTACGTCCGCAACTAGACCAGAAAAGAAATCCTTCACCCTGTATGCATCAGTGAATACTCTCCATTCTGTTGATTCAGCAGATTCTGGAAACTACACCTGTACAGTTAGTGTAGAAGATGGAGTTGAAGTATCTGCAAGTACCAACATAACAATTGGTATGCAAATTACTAGTTCCTTATTGTCATTCAATTTTTGATCCAAATAATAATATTATGTGCTAATAGTTGATGGAATGTTTCAGTTGAAACTAGCTAGTGAGTGCAGACATCTGTCAAAAGTTGTACAGTGAAGTAAGTTGTACTCCACTATAATGATATGCTGTGTCTGAATATAATTTTAAATATATGGTGCTCAATCTTCTATAGGACTCTGCCGTATCCAAACATTACAGCAATTTCATCAAAGAAGCTCTCATCGAAGCAATTGAGTGTCAATGCAAGTGCCACTTTCCAGTGACTAATCTTCTGGAAAGAGAGATTTTCATTTGTGGTGAAGATTTACATGTGACCTACCGTAACATGCTCCTGGGCACTCACAACTTCAATGGTGAACAGATTGTTGGTTTCATTCAGGACTGGGTGAATACTGGACCTCTGATTAAAATTAGTGTGAACTATGTAAGAGTCGATAACAGCTGTCCTGTTGGTATCTCTTCAATGTATGAGTCAGCATGTGAGCAGGAGGAAGTATGTACGGTATGTGTGTGTGCTAATGACCCCATGCATGCCATGTCCAGCAGAAATACCACTGTGGCTACATGCATTGAAGGATGTATTACTCGCAATGGATGATTACACAATGCCATAGGTTTGCTGGCTGCATGATGACTTTGACTATATTATATATATTATTAAATAATTTAGGTGTATACAGCTATAGACTTAGGCTATGATTAACTGAGTGTTGTTTTACAGCTAAAATATTGTGATTATTAGTCGTCTTTTACACTTTCCAAGTCGTGAACGGCATTTGCATTGGTAACTAATACATCCCAGAGCTGTTTGATCTGAAATTATTAATCAAACTGATATTGATGAGTAGAAGCTCGAGCTCTTAATTCCTAGAAATAAGGAGGTACGTAGGAGCATGCAATATACCGACTGTCAGCGACTGATCTTCAACAACCCAATCTGGTTGTGAAATAAAGCCTAGCATCTTCTAAATCATTGAAATATCTATAATTATTCAAAAAGGTGTAAAAAAAGTGCAAACTTAATTTGAATTGACTCCAGGGATTGGAACTGTATCAAGCTAGCTGGGCTATACATGAAATGTACCAGAAGTACTGGCACTATACATAGCCAGTGGATTGGTACGTAAGAGTGTAGCTATATAGCTGTGCACAATGGTAATAATAATATTATTTTGATCATGTAGCTATATATTATAATAATACTATTATTATGAATAATAGTGTTATGATTACTTTGACCTTATTAATAACAATGTACAGAGAAGATAATGACTATAATAATATTATTTATGCATGCAATCATGTGATGAGATTGTGCAGCACAGGTAGATGACAAGAGTGCACACGTAACGTTGCGAAATTTTAAATCATATATTATTAATTAATCTTGTATGCAAAAATAGGGCTTGGAGGTATGGAATCTCTTGAAATAGCTAGCTGTCTTGTATGTTTAGTGTATGGATGCTGTTAGCTACACATGATCCCTTATGGGAGTGCCCCCTCCTCAATAATATTAGTATCAATTTGTTTCCCACTGGCTCCACCCACAATGTCATGCACTTTGCTACACCAAGATGGCTAATAGAGTCAGAGAGTCAATCACTGTGACTGTACTCTTTATCTGTCTCATTGGATATCAATCAGCAGTCAGTGGACAACAGATCAGTAAGTTTAGCTCTGTTATCATAGCTACATCTGACATGCTGTATGAGCAGCACAACTGTTAGCTAGTTAACTATGATCATGGATGTTATACTATACACTCTAGACTCTAGTGATCTGCCTTTATTGTACACAATGTCATAATATTATAATATAGACGGTGTCACTCTACAGCTGCAAGGGGTGACTATACCTAATAACAGCCTAGTGGACATCGATGATCTCCTGTATCGAGGAGGTGGTGATCCAGTGCCCACAAATGCCAATGGACTTCACAATCAAACCTTGGTTTGTATTACTGACCTAGAGGACTGTTGTGATTCACCAAGGACTGTGCGTGGTGATTGGTACTACTCTGATGGGAGTGCAGTTGAGTATGATTCTCGAGGTAGAACATTTCGGAGAAACAGGGGACCAAATGAAGTATTGAACGGTCAACAATTTTATGGCTCAGTTCGTCTCTACTATAAATGGAGTAATCCACCAAGAAAAGGGCACTTCCGCTGTGAGCTACCCAATGCAAATGATCCCAGTGTTAACCAGATCCTCTATGCTGATGTAACATGTTGGTGAGTTAAACGAACTGTAGGTGACTGATAGCTACAAAACTTACTTTTGTTTGAAACATGCAGTGAACTTTGGTATCGACCACTTATCAAAACCTGTGACTATATCTCTTCCACTGGTTCTGGCATTGCTGGAGAGAGCTACATGCTGACATGCTCAGCAACACTGGTTGATCCCGTTCCTCTGCCATCCAACATTCCTACACCAAACTTTGAGTGGTTCTTTGGTCCGAATGGGAATGCTTTACTTCCCTCTGGTGCAGTTTCTATATCAACCAATTATTTGGAAAATAGCCACACCTATACCAGTAGTCTACAATTTTCTCCCCTGGCTCAGTGTCATACAGGGATGTACACATGTCGACTTGGAGCTGGAACTCTGGCTAACAGTGCTATGATTACTGTAAATGGTGAATGTGTTAATCCCCATCAATTATTATTACAATCATAGAAATTATCCCCCCCCCCCCCCCCCCCCCCCCAACAGCTAGTAATATTTCGGTTCAGATCACTACTAGTGGATCTTCCACGCTGGGAGAAAGTGGCTTCACTCTTACGTGTTGTGTTTCTGGAGCTGATCACCTCAATTCCCTTATAACCTACCGTATTTTCTCGTTATTAGGCGCATTTCGCTTATAAGCGCATATTCGTTATTAAGCGCATGCTATTTTGTTGGCCTAAGCACTCGTTATTAGGCGCATTTCGCATATAAGCGCATACTGATATTATGTGACCATTGACCTCGATATCTGCACGCTTGCTAGCTTGCCCAGGGCTCCAACCTTTTCAAGTTAGTCGAAATAATGATGGCTACTGTCGATTTTCAGGTTCTTTCAGCAACGAACGCCATTTCGACCTGGGCAACGTGAACGATCGTGCGATCGATCGATTGGCCACGCCCCTTAAATGATACCGCGAACGCGCATGCGTCTTGATGTAGCTATTTTTTGTTAGGCGCATCTCGCGCATGCGCTTAATAGCGAGAAAATACGGTACCTATGGACGATGGACAATGGCACTCACTTTACACAAATCCAGGATGGACCTGACCCCAGAACTATTTCCTTTGATCTTCTGAGGATGTCTGATGCTGGGAAATAGCTACACTGGTCAGATAGAAAATTACGTAAAATGGAAGAAAATCCCATGAGTGACTCATGGGAAGGATTTACGTCACCAAACCCAGGAGTGACTCATGGGATTGATTTACGTCACTTTTCCCATGAGTCACTCATGGGAAGGATTTACGTCTCTCTTGAATGGCGTAAATTCCCCAAAAGATAATCTTTTAAAGTTTATACACATGGGAATGATTTACGTACTTTTCATTAAAGAGTAAAACCCCATCTGACTGGTATTTAACGAGAAATGCGTAAATCCTCCCCATGTATAGACACACATCTAACAAATTATTAAGGAAGGATTTACGCCGTGAGGTGCCCCTGTAATTAGGTGAACTTGACGTAATTCATTCCCATGTGTATATAACAAAGGACCAAGGATTTCCAAGCATATGCATAGAAACTTTCACAATAAGAAGTGCGTAAATCCTCCCCGTGTATAGACACACACCAAGCAGTTTTATTAAGGAAGGATTTACGCAATGAGGAGCCCCTGTAATTAGGTGAAGTTGACGTAATTCATTCCCATGTATCATCACAAAGGAGCAAGGATTTACAGGATACAACATTTTAGTATGCACAGAAAGCATATTAAACTAATACAATCATTATGGAGATTGCCAATTAATTATAGATTGAATTAGATAAGCATAATTATTACATTATATCCATGAAAATTCAGCCCACGAAATTTTATATAGTGTAAAACGGGCATGATTGCCTGCACGCATGAACATTATACTGTGAAAATTGATGATAGGCTTTCTGTGAAAATTTGATTCCACTAAAATTTTCGCTATGATGCACATACATGTACAACCATGCATGTGTTTCCAACTGTATATCCCAGGGTTTGTATGCAATAATAGGTGTAAAAATCAGAGAATAAAGTCGGTCTTGCATTTATTTCTCTGTCTCAAGAAGTGTTTGGCCTGGCCTTTCATAAACTGTTTGAAAAAGTTACAGATGGTGACCTGTCACATGATATTTGGATCCCCAAAATATTCAGACCCCCCTTGCAGACCCTGAAGACTAACCAGACCCTAGTTAATCATGCATGTATGCCCGTATACTGGGGGATTTTTTGGGGGTCCAATATTCACGGCTTTCATGGGTATTATGTTATTAGGCCAATGAAAAATTTGTACAGTATAGAATGGGTATGATTGCATGCGCCTGCGAAAATTATACCGTAAATTTGATCCCATTAAAATTTTTCACTGTAATGTACATCCAATGGCTTGTATGCAATTAATATAAGCGTAAACATCTGAGAATAATAAACTGGATTTTTTCGACTATATTATTATTGTGCACCTAGCTATTATCACTGAATCAGATCTGTGTACTCAAAAAGCAAGCAGATAGGGATGTATAGTGGATGTACATACAACCATTTGTCCAACGGCTTGTATGCAATATAAGCGTAAACATCTGAAAATAAAATAAACAGGATTTTTCTCGACTATAATAATATATTATTGTGCACCAAGCTATTATCACTGATCCGTGTGTCGACTCATACTCAAAAAGCAAGCATAGGGATGTGTAGTGGATGTGATTATCCCTACAAATCTTGTTTGTGTACTTTTTGGCACTTTTATCTGGTACCACAGTAGCAATGTGGTCCGTCACGATAAATTTACACAATGTAGACCCCCGCTTTTTTGTCCCCCCCCCCCCCCCCCCCCCCGCCGGTCCATATGTAATATTTGGATCCCCAGCCCTTATAATATTATTATGGATCCCCCATGCATATTATCAACTATAGCAGAGATTCAGAAGGGTCAGGGGCTGGGTTCTGGGTATGAATGGTTAGCAGGGTTAGTTTCCCGACCATTTGCTCTTTTCTCCTGCTCACCAGACTAAGGCATACAATGTTATTAAGCAAACCTGCCATAATAATATAATAATTATGCTTATCTAATTCAATCTATAATTAATTGGCGATCTCCATAATGATTGTATTAATTTAATGCGTTTTCTGTGCATACCAAAATGTTGTATCCTGTAAATCCTTGCTCCTTTGTGATGATACATGGGAATGAATTACGTCAACTTCACCTAATTACAGGGGCTCCTCATTGCGTAAATCCTTCCTTAATAAAACTGCTTGGTGTGTGTCTATACATGGGAAGGATTTACGCACTTCTTATTGTGAAAGTTTCTATGCATATGCTTGGAAATCCTTGGTCCTTTGTTATATACACATGGGAATGAATTACGTCAAGTTTACCTAATTACAGGGGCACCTCACGGCGTAAATCCTTCCTTAATAATTTGTTAGATGTGTGTCTATACATGGGGAGGATTTACGCATTTCTCGTTAAATACCAGTCAGATGGGGTTTTACTCTTTAATGAAAAGTACGTAAATCATTTCCATGTGTATAAACTTTAAAAGATTAACTTTCGGGGAATTTACGCCATTCAAGAGAGACGTAAATCCTTCCCATGAGTGACTCATGGGAAAAGTGACGTAAATCAATCCCATGAGTCACTCCTGGATTTGGTGACGTAAATCCTTCCCATGAGTTACTCATGGGATTTTCTTTCATTTTACGTAATTTTCACCACGACCAAATACACTTGCCGGGCTACCATCCGTTTAAACAGCCTTGATAGTAGCCTTGTACAGTCTGGATCTCGAGATGTCATGGTTTTAAGTGAGTTGTGGTGTGCTAATTTTCGTTATTGTCGTATTTGACTTGGCAGTCACAAAATTTCCCCCTACAAATATTACTACCCCTCTACAAAGAGTGTAATACCGTATATTATGACATTGTGAACTTTTGCTGGAAAAAAGATTTCGTGAAGCCCCTTTGTATTGCAGTAAAATTCGCTGACGAAATTTTCGCCACGCAGTGAAGGTGGCCATACACAATATCATCCATGCAATCTTTAATATAGGACAAAAATTTTCTCCTGGCAAAATTTTCTACATCTATTTTAATGCACAATAATCTGCCTTCCAGGCCAAGCATACTATCCTAAATATACCAGACCTTCCTGTTTTATTGCATGCAACATTCAAAAAGCTGGAGAGATCTGGGGATGTGCAGTGCCACCAATGATGTACCACCATAATACAGAATCTTGTTAATGCTTCGAAATAATGTATGGCATCCCCATATCTTGCAGTACCTGACTGGTCTAGGTATTTCAGCACGATGTAGGGTGTCTATAATATAGCCAATGAGCTTAATTACCACCAAACAATAATTTTATTGATCAACCTCTGTAGTTCCAACTCGTATTTCTGTGACCTTGTCACCTCCCTACCCCGGGATCATCTGACCTGTTGGATCTGCTATTACTATGACCTGCACTGTGGAGCTAAGTCCGGTGGTGAATATTCCAGTGACTGTCACCTCCGGGTGACAGAGTGGACTGGGCCAGATGGGTTTGCAGTTAATACCACTGCGCAGCCTACTGAGGGTAGCACCATGAACTACACCAGCACAGCAGTGGTCGATTCCCTTGGGAGGAATGAATCAGGAGTATACACCTGCATGGCTACTATTACCACAACATCTCCATTCCTCAGAGACAGTGCTTCAAGCAATGGAACTGCCAGGATCACAGTTGGTAAGAGAGTTGGTTGGCCTCATTCCCAGGCTCCTGACATTAATCGTAACATAATATTATTGTTATACTATAGCTGCAGTGATGTTGTGAGGGGTATGGTTTGGGTGTAAAACCACATCAAAGCTTTTGTCAAACTATACCTACTAGGAGATCAAACAGATGATTGCTCACTATAATAATAATATTATTATCTACTGAATGCACACGAGTATAGTGGTGTACCTGTCTCTAAACAGGATAGATCACTACCATTGGAAAGGCTGATTCCAATACATCCCAAAATGAGGGACTCTAATGCATAACTGACAGAATGCCCAGTTGTGAGACTGGTCCAAACAATTCTGGAGAGTGGTATTTTCCGAATGGGACAATAGTTCCAATGCAAAGCAGTGCTGCATCGTTTTATCGCAGTAGAGGAAGTGATGGTACAGCCAATCTAGAGCGAGTAGCAAGTGACATCATACTACCAACGGGGCTATTCTGTTGTGTGATACCTGATGCAACTGATGCACTTCAGAGGGTTTGTGCTACCATCAGTAAGCTTACACATACGTATACGTGATAGAAAGCTAAAATTTTTGAACTATCTTCTTTCTTGCTTCATAGTATCTGTCCAGATTACTGGTAGTGTGGCTACTCGTCCAACTGTAGGACAAACTACACTTTAACTTGTCACATATTTGGAACAGACAGTGCTGCGACCTACCGATGGATGAAAGATGGTATTCAGTTGTCAAATGGATCGCAAGAAACTCTCTCCTTTTCTCCCATGAGGCTGTCTGATGCCGGGCAATACACCTGTGAGGTCACGATACGGAATATGAGGTACAATACAGTTGAGGAAATCGCTATTGATAGTAAGTGAGAAGACATCTGTAAGCCTGTAGAACTCAAACCATAATATCTCCACCTTATGGAGCTAATAAGTTTGGAACATGCACTACCAACTCACTTTTTGGGCAGTTCCATCTCCAAGTGTGACTATCACTAGTGTTCCACTCAGCCCAGTTCCACCTGTTGGATCTGCTGCTAGTGCAACCTGAGCTGAACTAGAGGTAGCTTTGCAGGTGTAGAGTCCTGATTCATTTCTCCCAAATGAACTAATTGTGGCTGTACTGGTATAGATGGTTCTGTTTCCCACAGCAGGCTGCTCAGTGCTAGTGCTGTTAGCTACCATAATCCCGGATGGTCCAATCCATTCTGTGGTAAAAGTCAGTGGAATATCCACCATTGTATTGAATTCCACGTACCGTGCTTCTCTAAATCCATTTATCAGAGACAGTATAGCATCTTCCTCAACCAGAGTCACTGTTGGTAATAATAATTACTGCTGTAGATTGCACCATACATTATATATAATCAATAATTGCACTGAAATGCTTAAGGATAGAATTAGAGGTCTAAATCTGAAATACTGACTAAATATTATTTTCCTGCACATCCAGGGGTATATCTATCATTCAATAGGACAGTCTTAGTTGACAAAACTGAGTGTCATCCAAATCGGGGAGATGCAAGGTGAAGGCATTCATTGCATCACTGACAGGAAGCCATGTTGTAAGAACTCTCAATTCAGTGCTGGAGAGTGGCTTTTCCCCAATGGATCAAACATTCCAACACAGGACAGTGCTGCAGTGTTTTACAGAGACAGAGGAGATGATGGAAGTGTCATATTGAGCATTCTAAGCAGTGATATCGATATTGCACTTCCACTGTTAACTGGACTCTTCTGTTGTGTGGTACCTGATGCCACTGATACAACTCAAACTGTCTGTGCTGATATCAGTAAGTTTCTGATGAGTGTATTACTCCTTAATTCCTTATATCTTTTATTACTCATAGAGCTAACCTTCTCTGCTGAAATTAGTAGCACTGGAGCTGCTGTTGTTGGACTGAGCTATTCCCTACACTGCAATGTAGCTGGAACCGAAAGATTTACTCCTATTTTATCCTACAAATGGATTAAGAACAATGGAACACTTACACATGTTGGATTTGACTTGGAGAATCTTTCCTACTCTCCTTTACGACTGTCAAATGCAGGGCAGTATGTTTGTCATATTACTGCCAGCTCAGATGTAACCAATGAGCAAATTGCAAACACAAGCAGCCAATCTTTTGAAGTCAGCATCTCTAGCATGTGTAAAAAAATATCAGATTCTATAATGTATATGAACATATTTCTATTCATATGCACAATAATCATCATTATTATTATAGTTCCTGACTCCTGAGCACACTGTTAGTCTTCACTCCAATTCTCCCAAACTGACTCCCATTTTATCCGAATCTTCATTCACTCTGACCTGCACTGCGGAGTTGAATCCAGCAGTGGATGTTCCAGTGACTATTAACACTGTGTGGACTGGACCAGATGGAACTATTCTTATGTCCGCAACTAGACCAGAAAAGGAATCCTTCAGTAACCAAGGTACAACTTTACTTTCATAGCCTTTTAGCTCTCTAAATTTCCAAAATTGATCAATACCTTTGTCTTAATGTTAACAATAATATTTCTGAGTTTCATTGACTGGCGATGTGGTTGAGGATTGTTCTGTACATCTGAGTATGAGAATATCCTGTGCACATGCATTCACAGTAATCGGTATACAATTTTTATAGCTTTTTAGCATTCAATTCCAAATACAACATCCCTGGAGTACCAGACTTGATCAGTATCTTTATTTTGATGCCTATAACCATAATCTAGAGTGGTGTAAACAGTAGGCATGGCATTGGTGACTTTTGAGTGTGTGAGGATGAACATTTGTGTGTACTTCATGTTAATCGGTACTGTACACATCTTGTAGCTTTTTTGGTCACATTTGTACACCCCACACTTTCCAAGTATCAAAATCAGACCAGTACCTTTATTTTGATGTCTATATTCATAATCTATAGTGGTGTAAACAGTGGGCATGGTATTGGTGACTTATTCTGCGTGTGTATTCTAAATTTCCATATGTGCGTACGTATAGTAATCGGTACAATTTTCATAGCTTTTAGCTCTAAATTCTTCACACATCATCCCTGAAGTTCCAAACTTGATCAGTACCATTGACTTGATGTTAATAATCATATTTCTGAGTTTTGTTGACTAGCAATGTGGTTGAAGCATGTTTTGTACTCATGAGTATGAGAATTTCCTATAATAGCACGTCGTGCATTCACAGTTACTGTAATTGGTGCAATTTTAGTAGTTTTTAGCTCTCAATTCCAATGCAATATCTTGATCTGGAGTACCAGACTTGATCAGTACCTTTGTTCTTGTGTCTATAATCATACTCTAGAGTGGTGTAAACAGTGGACATGGCATTGTGACTTCTGATTTTGACACTTAGAAATTTCAAAAAGTTACCTGTTTTGAGATATTTGAATTTTTGTAATGTATTACATATATGGAGTATCCGTGCCATCCCTACTTATAGAGTCTACCGACTCTATGATAACTTGGGTAATAATCCATGAATAATATTACGGTAATTAACCTGGAATAATTTTGATATTATAGTCAATTGTTGTATAGCCTGCATATTGGAATTTATAGCTAACAAAAAAATTTGTATAAAGTTTGCATGACTGTTCATAATAATAATATAATTTTCCAAAAATTCTGCATTATTATTATACCCAAGATGATAATTAAAAATTAATTATGTGAGCTTGAGAAAAATTGATAAAGTACAAGGTGAGATAATGATAGCTAGTGCTACAATCATAATCATAAAGCCTCAATGCTTCGCTGAATCATGGTGTTGACTTCAATCTGTACACAATTGTCATAAACTGCTCTTAGAAGAATAGTTATTAATTAGTTATGTATGTTTTATACTCGGACAAAAATTACATTATATCCTTGAATACAGGAAATGATAGCAAAGTACATTAATGTGCCTCTTCTCTCTCACTATCTGCACTACGTCGTGCCAATTCCTCCCACAGCCTGTCCATCATCTTATCATCATATGTCACTGGGTTGTTGGAAAGGCAATTGATCGCGATACCCTCTATGCACCACAAACGAGGGAACTGTGGTAGGTGATCCATTAGAGCAGACACACCTCTGCCATCTATTTCATTATCCTGAAGGTCCCATGCATCTAGCTCACTGCAAAGACCAGGAGATAAAGATTGAAGAAGCCATATGAGGTCATCAGAAGTGATACCACAATCACAGGTAGTGAGATATTTCAAACCTTGACACAAGTGCATGAAGCCAGCTAAAACGTGAATACCATTGCCTGTAAAGCTGTTGTAATCCAGATAAAGGCAGAATATGGTGCTAGTTTGAGGCATTTGACAAAGCTGTCGTCCCACAGCCTCACAAGATATAGAGTCAGCACTGGGAAGACCACCTCCAGCTGTTGTTAGATCACACCTGGACAAGCTAACACTACTTGGTTTACAGCGACTACTACTGAGCATTCTACCAACAGCTATGGTTCCTTCAAATCCTAGTGGGTTGCTTCTTAGATCAAGCTCTCCTGAATAAACAGCATCAGCCAAGCATGAAACACCAGAGGCATGGATATTATTATCTGCCAATTTTAGGTTGGATATGACTTCAAAATTGAGTCTCTCAACCAAAATACACAAACCATTGTCACCAAGATTGGTATTATTTAAACATAGCCAACTATGTACATGCAGTTTTGCTACAACAGATGCTCCAGGTACACCAAGATTGTTATTAGAATAATCAAGAACCAACAGGTTGGGACAATGACCTGAAAGAACTTGTAAAAAAGTAGCTAACCACTTAGCATTAGTGTCAGCATCACTGGTGAGACACCCATTCAGGTCAAGGTACTCCAATTTAGCTAGCACGTCACCACGTGCTGCACTTTCTAATGCCTGCAGACTAGAGACTGTTAGTTTACTACCACTCAGATTCAATTTAGAAATCCAAAGTGTTTCCGGGTTCTTACTAGCTAGTATATCCATTAATACACAAACTTGGATCTCACTAGCATTACCAAAGTTAACCTTCAAACCATAACCACCCTCCTGCAGGTTACGGATAACATAGAGTAGTGCACTACAGTCATGAGCAGTGCGAGGATAAACACAGTTAAGGAAGGGGTGAGCGACTAAATATTGAGCAATTTGTTGATTGATTAAGCCATTATGGGCTTCAAAGGCACAGTGGCAAATAGATAAACAGTCGTATAGACCACCTGCTACACATTCCAGCGTTTGCTGAATAAAAGAAATTGTGTCTCCATTGAACTCAACATTAGAATTAATGCCAAAAAAAAACCTCCACACCATTTTAAAACGATGTTGTGATTTATTAGACTTGTGTGTCTGAAAGACCTCAAGTTGTTTGTCTCTTGGCTGTCTTGTAAGGTACAGGGCAGCAACGTACTCCTGGAAGGTCAGATGGAGAAAATGGAAAGATATGCCGACACCAACTGACTCAGCAGACTGTAGTAAGCCAAAGCATAGGATCCTTTTATCCAAAGCTAAGCCTTCAGGGAAGAATGCCTCTAGCTCTTCTTGAGAAAAGACAAGTTGATCCTCTTCCAATGTCCGAAAAGCAAACTCACACAGAAGCCACCATGACTGTTGTAAGTCTGCAGGGAGTGAATCAAACTTAAGCAGCTTTAAAATAGATTTGTATATATCAAATTTACGTATGTTCCGAAGAACTAAGTTAAGAATGATCTTAGTGTAGAGCTCTGTCATGGTGGTGGGAAGGGCTTCCTCAAGAGTGCGCCACAAGTGACAAACAATGGCACAGTTGAGGGGAACACTGCACACACTCTCAACTAGTGGGTTGCCCTCTAACTGCTCTCTGAGACGATCTGCCTTTCCCTGGTCACTGGTAAACTCAGACTGGATGTACTCTATAATGTGCTCTTTGCTGAAGCCACGCACCTCAACAAATCGATCAATATCAGGAAGCTCACGAAGTGGAGCAGAGGCAGAAGGTCGAGAGGTCACTACAACCGATACCATAGAATTAAAAAACAGCTGGTATAAGAAAGATCCTTCTTGTCGTTGAGATTTAGCAAGCTCGTCCCATCCATCAGCAATGATAAGCACACTCTCTCCCTCCTCATCTTCTAAATACCTACCTACTGAGTCACAGAGCCTTGGACTAAGGTGCAGTAGCTTGAGCAACTCTGGAAGGGAGCCTGCTGAGGCTACTGCCTTCATTCGAAGTGGTAAGAGGAGAACCAACTCAAACTGTTGAAATAGCTTCCCATTTGCCCAGTCCTCAGAGATTGCTATACAGAGAGTGGTCTTGCCTATGCCAGCATCACCTTCTACAAGGACCTTTCTAACTGGCCTCTTCCCACTCTCCACCTTAAAGAGGTCACCATAAGCTAGGGGAGTGTGTTTGATACCTTCATCTTCTCTGCCTCTCTGTGTGTTAGCAGAATAGCCCTCTCCTTTCTCTCTCTCTACTAATTCTAACCTCACCAGTTTGTCCGAGTGGCAAGGGGGCCACTGTTTATCACGATTGATACGCCTTTCTTGATACTTTCCTTTCATACTGGAGATAAACTTGGAACATTCAACTGATATCTTACTGGGAACACCTAATATGAGTAAAACACAATTAAAAATGATAAAGATAATACCAATAAACTACTAGCCTGGCAATAAAAAGTGAGTGTGGTATGCAGTAAGCATGCTATAGTAGATAGCACATATTATGTACATGTACCCTGCAAACGTCCCTTCACCATTTACGTCTGTTTTGATGGCAGCTACTATTTATCAGGAGATACCTGTAACGACACAAATGCGATCCCGACCCGTTCGCGATACGCCGGTACGTACGCCGCCGCGATCGCTGGACGATATGGATGGGAGGGGCTGGGAGGTCAGGGGATGGGTTGCGAATGGTTAGCAGGGTTAGTGTGGGAGGGGCTGGGAGGTCTGGGGATGGGTTGCGAATGGTTAGCAGGGTTAGTCTCTAGGGTTTGCGTACACGTGGACTGGAGGGGCTGGGAGGTCTGGGGCTGGGCTGGGTTGTGTTGGGTTTGTCTATAAAATAGTTGAAATAACGGCTGCCAGCAGCAACAATGGTGGTGGCCGAGTGGTTGGGCTCTTATGCATGGGACGGAATAGAGCGGGTTCAAATCTTGCCGTATGCTTTGATTTTTTTTTTCCCTGTCGAATTTTTCTAAGTGTTGATAGATTGCATTTGCGTTAGATTGCATTTGCGTTGTAACAATGCCTCTTTAGTAAACTTGTGACCAAACTAAATTTCTTGAAATTTTTAATATTTTGCATATTAATCCATTTGCAAACTTACACTTTATATAATATTATAACAACTTTATTTCAAATAACTACCCAGAAAAGACAATTATAAGCTACAGCCATACTAGACTACACTACTCACTAATGTGCTCAGTTGATTACCTGACTATCTAATACTTTAACCCTATTATGCCAGAATTATACTGGCATAACAAAATCACGTATTATATATATGCCCAAAACAATGCCAGTATAATAATATTATTGTGCTTGTCTCTAGAGGGGGATGGAATCACACTATACTGTAGGAAGATATTGAAGATTGAGGGGGCTGAATATCTACATGTAACTGCATGCGAAGCGTGTGCAAAAATTTATGATCACGCCCACTTTGTGTCAAACCATGCCCATTTTTGCATGATCGCGGCTGCTATCCCGAGTTTCTCGGTGAATAAATGAACTGTAAGTCGAGTGGAATAGTTTTGGCAGCTTTGAGGCACATTTACTCATAATCAGGCTTTGTAAATGTTTAGAAATCTGAGTTGTAACAATACTGGGATGGAGAAAAAATCAGTGGGGGCTCTGTCTCCCTTTCTATAGAATATTGGGAGGCTGTGGTTCCTCCGCCAGTGATGCAGTCACTGACAGTGGTTTATCTGCATAGAGCACAGCAGGGTGTGTTTCCTCCCCAAGCGGCTCTGTCCCCCCCCCCCCCCACACAATTTTTGGGCCAGATAAAACTCTGGTAGCTAGCATAACTGGACTCCCCAATGCAGTGACACAACACTACTTGCAAAATCAACTCCATGCAGGATCAGACAATATTATTTGTCTTACCTCTTGTATCGCTGCTATCCTTGAGGAGGGAGCACACAGCATCAGCATAGTCTAGTCTACCAGCTTTGAAGAACACTTCAATCAGAGCCCTGTAAGTGGCTCCACTGCCAAGCCGAGACTTCCATATCCCAAGGGCCTCTCTCCTGTCATTGACACGAAAATGTCAACAAAATTAATATCCGAAAATATCAAATCATCGAGAAATGGTATCGATTTACCTTTGTAATTCTGGTTGCCTGGGGTACTTGTCTCTGATGTCGCTCCTGTCTGGCTCGCTCAGGCCGAGGTGATCGGCTATCACTCCTTCCCAGTCTGTCATTGACTCGGCCAACTTGCCAAGGTGCCGAGGTATCAGTTGACCTCTCTCGTCCCTGTGCTCAAAGTCGATCTCTCGATCCAATTTACATCGATTAGCGTCAGGAACAGAGGATAAGACGGTGTCTAAGCTTCGAAACATCGTTCAAGTTTCAATATCCAAATAATAATTCGGGGCGAGCCTGAGCGAGCCCCGAATACACGAGAGACAGGAAGCGGTTTTATATGTATATATGGGACCGGATTTGAGAAAAGGGGGCACTTCGCGCATTTCCCGAATTTTGGTTTTATATCTCTGGAACCATAGCAGCTATGAACTTCAAACCTGGTATGAATATTCTTTCATCATCCTACTACACTCGCTGCAAAATGGCGGGCCCCGCCCACTTCCGGTATGGGCGGGGCGAGCGGCCGCGTCAATCGCGTTCGAAAATCGCCGTTTTATGCCCCTCTTTGGCGGCTCACCGCTCGGGACAGGAGGCTTGCTCAGGGTTCTAACGTTGGATCTGTGAAGTAGAAGGTCCAAACTGCTAACAAACCAAGTCTGAAGCCCAAGGCTCTCACTGCCTTGAAATGGTGGTAAGTTGAAAAGTGACAAAAAATCGCGTTTTGCGCGAAGTGCCCCCTTTTCTCAAATCCGGTCACATAATATTATATATATATGTTTGTGGGGTGATCATTTCAGTGAAGAGAGAGTTAAATTTTGAACGCGTAAGGTAATGGTCGTCATGCGCATGCGCATACGCCCGCACTGCACTATCGATCTCTGAGACAACTGGAGCGTAGGCAAGGCATAAAGCTGGAAAGGTGAGTGCTGTACCACTCTAGCAAGGCTCAGGTCCACGACTAACATCACTGGTAGACTCCACTTTCCTGAGCATGAAGATGACTGCATGGCTCGGAGGCTTATCCCCTCAGGGCCTGTACGTGGACTCGTGGTCATGGCATGTAGACTACTAAATATAGTATAGGTAATCAACATTATTGGACTATAGCTATTATACTAGCAATCTGTGATACTTTCACTGTCGTGGTAGCTTCTCAGGTCTAGCTACTGGGGTACCAACCCCATGTGCGCATGCGCATGCATGCCTGTAGCTTTCAAAGATATCTCGTTACTTTTGCGAAGGCTCGCCCCGCACAGATGATTTTCATCAGTACTAGTAATATTATAGAGACGACAATGTCATGTTTAGATCGCGTACCACGCCCCCTAAAAATTTAAGAGGGTGTGGCACATTGAGACGAGGCATTGGGAATCCAGATGAGTCTTTGTACATGTACATGTATGTTTAGCTACCTAATTTTCGGCAACCAGACGAACAATGTTTAGTCATGTACATTTGTACATTTTGTATCTTACTACTCTACGAATTGCGTCCCCTCCAGGTAGCCTGCTATCCCATTATTATTTTTCATAGCCATGTTCTTTTGTACATGTACATACTCTCCATATTATTTTCAGGGCCTTTCCTTAAAGCAATCAATGTATGACTTGTCCATTATACTGCTCCATAGAGGATCATAATATTGATTGTTATTTCATAGATCACTTCAAATTTTTGGCAGTCTGGTGTTTCTTTTTCAAAGTCTAGTCTTTTGTATGTCAATCTAATTTCCGTACCTTCATCCTCTGTTACCCAAACAAGCTTTGTTTAGTCCTGTTGTACTGCACTATAGAGGGGTCTGAGGTTCTTTTGAAGTCTTGGCCATTAGGGGGTACATGTATGTTGTCTTGATCTGAGTGCGCGTCAATTTGTGGTCTTCTTTGGCAAAGCTGTTGACAATAGATCAGGATGGCTCTGCTTGCTGATAAACGTATAATATATCACATCACAAAGGCTGTACTAACAATTATTATGGTAGAGGAGTTTCCAGGAATTGGTTGAAATCAAGTAGCAAATAGTATTGAAAACAGGTTATTTATCCTCCACAGCCAATGCCAAACCTGAGAGAACCAGCCTGGGCCAGCAAGCGCCTGCTTTATGAGAGACATGTGCAAAATACTAATCCACTTCGGTCTGTAACATAACAGAACGTCTATTGGAAATTTTTCAAAATCGTACATTGTCGATACTAAACTTGGTGTATCTCTGCTTTCATAGTATTCGTTTAGCAGGATTTTCCTATTATTATTATATAGTTATAATTATGTGTAACCTTGGGGGTACACGTACAGCGATGAAGTGTCTTGGTTAAACAATGTAGCCGTACTTTCGTATAATACTTCCGAGTTCAGAGTGTTGATAGGCTTTTCAGCATTGATTGTTGGATTGTAGTAAGCACGTGCCTTAAATATAGTATCCTAAATTAACCATGCAGACGTTGTCTCCCTCTTTGAAAAGGAAAGGGAATCTGGAGACTACTTTATACTTATGAAAGCCCACGTTAATTGTATCTAAAGTGTCTGGCCAGCGAGATGACTAGTGCCCTTGATTGGGAAGCATCAGTTTTTTTATGACTTCAGTAGACTAGCGACATGCAGCAACATTAGGGTAATATTGTTAGTGGTAGATCGGACAGACTTGTGGTAGGTAAAGTGGTTGCAACTGTGGTAGATATGAGGAGCTGTACAGGGATTTCCAACACTGAAGGTGGCCATTTTATAGACTGTGTTCTTCGTTATGGCTACTAGTCCCTGGACTGAGTAGCCATGTTTCCTTTACAATCTGATATGATTTAGATTCGTGTTTAGCTGCTTGCTGGGGTAAATAATATGTATTTTTTGTTATGACATTAATCATACTAAGCACTATAATATTATATGACTGGTCCACTGATAGCTTAATATTGGAGCTGCATGTACAGATGGCAAGAGTGGGTATCTGTAGCTGTGTGGAGCGTAATTATTATTATTATGTCTCAATTATAATTATTGTCCCCATAACAATATTAATAATACATTGCATTATGTTCATGTACATGTATGTGCATATCCTGTGATCATTTGATTAGTGCACATGGACATGACATTATCATAGGAACTCCCATTGTTGTCTATAATGCGGAGTAGATTGCTTGGAACTAATCGACGCTACGTACATGTACTAGCTGCATATTAATTGTATAATTTAATTGACCATTATAGTTGCAATCTGATTGGCCAAAATGTTACAACTGTGGTACAAGCTTAATAAAATCACCCTCGAAGGTTCCCTCTATAAGATAGGTCTAATATTGTAAAAGTTAGCTGAGTACCTTTCCTTGGAGTAGCCTAGTTGAATGTAGCCTGTACATGTACTTTACATATAATGTAGTTGATGCTGCTTTATAGGACTACGTACATGTACATGTATGTCACCACTAACATGATAATGATAGCATCTAGTTATTATTTTGATCTTCCAGAATATCCAACTTGTGTCATTAGCAACTCAACGCAACAATCACTTGGTGGAGCCCTGTCTCCTTGTATACCTCCTGCAGGTGTAAATGGGTGTAAATACTATTGCTTGCAAACTTATATAGCATATTTTACTTTTATAGTATAGGTAGTGTACACGCTTATATGGCGAGTGAGTATCCAGGCTGCAAACTCGGGTTATTTTAATTAATGAAATGCAACTCATAATTTTGGCCTGCATTAATTTACTGCTTACCCAGAATATAAATTACCGTGGTGTCCCGGGCCGGGCAAGTGCCCACTCCCGGGTAAGCTAAGCGCCCATGTACCGCATTTCAAGGGGCCACTGTAGCAGCTTCTATACAAACGTATGGGATTTTAATCCCGGGTACTAAGCGCCTATGCGGGCCAAGATCATGAATTATATTTAAGCGCCCATATGCATGGGTGCTTATCCAGGACACTATGGTAGCTGCCAATATCATGCATTTGCTGGTGATAACAGGTAGAACATTGATGCATGAGTTACCGGTAATTATGCTCCCAATCATGTACATGTACCAGTTACCATTGATTTTTTTTTTTTTAGCAAAAGCACCACCTTTGCATTTGAACTAGCTATCTATACTTTCCAACGCAAAGGCACTTATTCAAATGACTGACCAAATGTGTTTGAATGGCATAGCCAATAGCTAGAGCACTCCTTCCAGTTGGTATCCAGGGTGATAGAAGGGTCACAGCTGTGGCATTTATGATAAGAAATGAGCAATATGTTTCTTTTACGCACCCACCACAGGCAAACCATTATGTCACGCTCTAGCCTCGTGCCTGGAATCACATGGAATATTTAATTTTAGATTTGCATGGTGGTTTGAAGTGGGAGAGGTGGGGGCCAAATCTGATTAATTAATTATAGCCAGAGCAACGGAAACTACTGCATGCTTATTTGTTCCTGCTTCTTAAAATTATTAGATCATCCGATTAGAAACTTTTTTGAGAAGGAGCAAGCTTTACTAAGTGTGCATAGTGCAGAAAGAGTTGGGGCTGGAACTTAAAACCACCATGAGCACATATAATATTCCAGTGGTGGGGGAGGTGGGGGCCAAATCTGATTTATTAATTATAACCAGAGCAATATAAACTACTGCATGCTATTTAATTTTGTTCCTGCTTCTTAGATCGTCCGATTAGAAAATTATTTTTGAGAAGGAGCAAGCTTTACTAAGTGTGCATGGTGCAAGAGTTGGGGCTGGGCCGGTGGATGCAAATCCAAGGAAGGGGAACCCAATGCAAGGTCAATACTGCTAAGGGAAGGGTGGAAGATTTGTGTATGTGTTAATAATAACCGTGACTCTGCATCAGATTTTTTTTCTGTGAGCTAGAATGCTAGCAAGAATGCTAGCAAGAATGCTAGCAATCATTAGAGGTTTTTGTTGTCATAAACCCGACAATCCTATATTAATTAGATAGTGTGTATTATATGAAGCTGCTATTCTTTGATCTAAGCGTACTCATTGCCCTCGTTCATGTCATCAATCATATCATTCAGTGGCCAGAGGATGCAAGAAATAATTAATTTTTTACTTACATGTACATATGCCTATTTCTGATTATTCACGCCTTTTCGGAGACCCTTGTGTTGCCTGGGAGACCCACCTGCAGGCCTTACAGTATGTTTGATTGCATAATCCTTTTTCTTTAGCCTATGAAGTTATTCGAATTGAGTACCATTTCTCAGAAACTATACCCACAGCCACCACTGCCGTCCCCTCAACACTCGCATCCACCCCTTTGAGTAGAAATTCATTTCAAATAATATTGGCAACACACTCAAATGTACACCCTATGGATTCCTTATGCCACCCTTTCCGTTGCTTTGGAGCGGTTCCGACCAATCAGATTGTCCAGGATGTCCAGGATGAATCAGACGATGGCTAAGAGAGAGATCAAAGCAAAATATGTAACTAAGTTATATGTCTGATCCCATTAAAAAAGAACTTTATGGTTTATCATTGGAGCAATAGTTCTGACACAGTCAATTTTGTGGTGACTACTTTGACCACTATTTCCACCAAAGTAGCACTGCTGTTACCACATAGATTCTATACTACTATATAGTACTAGTCCTGGAAATGGTTTCCTTCCAAGAACACACTTATCTCCTGTATGGCTTGACACTTCTTGGTAAATGGTAAACTAATCTCCTTTTACTGGGTCTGGCAACAGCCCACTTATAGGCAATATTTGGCATTTTTCTCACTGCCTGCAATAATTTTGTGGTGGTTTTAATTTTATTATTATTCTTTATTCATGGCCATCAAAGGTTATATTTTAACTGACGCCATGCATCTGGTATTCACTCTGGGAATAATACTTGATAGTTTAATCACAGAGTGATTACTATGCCTTGCCTTACTGCAGTGGTATGCAAATGCTTGAGCAGACTTGAGTAGTTGCTCGGAGCTGTATACATGTAGGTGGGTCGGTATATTCAGCATAATCCTTGAAACAGGTGGGATCAGCTAGTGGCTCCAAATATGGAAGTTAATGTACAATGGGACTATTCTGCAACCGTGGTTGTTCTTAGTTCATACTATTAATACTTGTAAAGTGATATTCTGCATAAAATATAATTATTGATATGTCATTCAATGATACATGCACTTTTAAATGTTAAGTTTCTTATTTAAGGTGTCTATATCTTAATTTACTGATAATTTAAAAATATATTGCACAAGTGTATGTGTGAGAGAGAGAGAGAGAATGAGAGATTTGGAGGGGGAGAGAGAGGTGGGGGAGGGAGTAAGGATAATTTTTTTGTTTATCTTTCGCTCTCTTTGGCCAAAACCCATATTAGCTTGGTTTGGCGTCAAAACTAGAAGGCTAGTGAGCTCTGTGTGTATCGCCCTGGAAACACGTGGTTACAGTAGTAGTAGTAGTGGCTATTGTTTGGTGTCGGATGCTTCATATTTCTCTCCTACGTAGCTACAATATATGCATCCATTGGACGTTCTAACTTCATCTTTTTGTGTGGTCTCACTTGTCACGTTCGTGCACATAGTTACGGTTGGATTAGTGCAGGGGCTGTTAACAGATGATGGATGATGATCAATGATGATATACAGGGTAGTTTCTTTCTGTCCCATGACAATGGAGCCTATTGTGAAATTCAGACAAGATTCCTTTCCGTAACTAACTATACTTTCAGTAACTAACTATACTTTCAGTGTATGTATGACGTAACATTAAGAGGTAACCCCACTTATTAAGGGCAATTAAGAGCAAACACATCGAGGTTTTGCTGTACACTATCAGTTTCCTGCAGCACTCTCTGTAGCTAGGAGAGAGCTCAACTGAAAGAATATTGTTTATTTACTACTATCAGCGATGGGCTAGTACTCCACTGAACCAGGGAGGAAGTGATGCTATATATAACAATACCAGTTTGTATTGATTTAGTTACTGTCTGTGGGTACTTAAGTTCCTCTAAAGTGATATATATTGGGAGTTTCTCTTGATTATCACAAGTACAATTTTGTGTTCCTCAAAATATACAAGATTCCACAGTGTAGTGCTCATTCTCATTAATTTTTATGCACCTTCATGGGCTGTATGAGGTGCATTATTGAGTGCCCCCAATAATGTCATAAAAAATTAATAATAATATATTAACTGATTTGTTTGTCCATGTCCCCCTTTCATCACCAGGCTACGATCATCTACACTCAACCCATAGCCAATAATTTGCCTACATACTCATGACATCGTATATGTTATTATTATGCATTACAGATGCTGATCCTTGTGATTTTGAGCTTGACGATCCTGGATCTCTCAAACCTCACTCCACCCAGTCAACCATCAAATGGTACATACATAATTTTGTATTTGCACTATTCATTAGGAATAGAACTGGTGTGTTAATCATACTATTGTACATAGTTTAATTACTATACAGAAAATTACTGCAGTTGTGAAAGAGTAACTTTCTTCGCCGATGGCTTGTTTCATTGTGAGCATAAAGTGAATCATAAATGCTAAAAAGATTTTCTTTGCCTGGATGAAGCAATACGTATCTACTCCATGCAACTAGTATGCCTTCTGAGTTTTCAACCAGAGAATATCCATAGTTTTAATAATAATTTTGTCAGGGATAAGCTAAATGAACCCTGCACTGACTGTAAGTGCACCTCACTTGTGTTCATTCAAGCTACAAAACATGTAGCTATAGAATAACTTGTAACATGCTAAGGTGTGGTTCATTGACTAAGCCCCACACTCACTAACAATTAATTAAACTTGGAAGGTTAATTGGATGTTCATTTAGCCTCAAGTATTAGTGTACATGATACCCTATGCATAATATTTTCATCTATACGTGCTTGCAGGCTTGAAGGTAACTACCACTATGAGGAGGGTATCTGTCTTCCTCGCAGTACCATCTATGAACACTACCTCGACTTCTGCCAGCGAGAGCAGCTACAGCCAGTCAATGCAGCAAGCTTCGGAAAAGTATGAAAATTAATATCAATTTGTGATAGTTATCGCATACAGATACATGTAGTTGCGAGTATCTATTAACTGCAAATTAATGAGTTTTATTTATTCGCAAAGTATGCATGCATGAAACAAACGAAGATTATTTGCAGACAACTTAACTGTTCAGTAAAACTTGCCGACGTTTCGACTAGATGCTCTAGTCATCCTCAGCAACTGAGAACAATGTCACTTCATATTCCTGCATGTACTGAAATAAAATGTAGTAGCTACACAATCAACCATTGCAATTATGATAACACTGCCCACATAAAATTAACAGCTAGCTATATATTAAGATTGAGGGATTAATCAAGTGGGAGCATGTGGGATTTGGTAGGTTCTTAGTTTGGCCCCTGCCCTGGATTGGCTATAAAACTTGAGTCCATTGCACCTGCTGCAAGCTGAAGTGTGCAGTGAATGTCACATGTCACCTAGCTGGTTTCTGTTTGGCTAATTAGTCATCGTCTGCAGGTACCTATGTTGGCTTCATATCCACCAGGCATTGCGTCTACCATACAAGTTCCCTTTTATCGTGCATAATGCTACGTTCTAGCTTAGATGAGTATGGCTGGGTGGCTGGCTGGGTGGGGTATGGTGGGTGACTGTGGTGGGTGACTAATACATACATGTACATGTGTGTATGTGGATTCCCATGCAATTCATATGTGCCTGAGTGAGGTCTGGTATCTGCATATATGGATGTGGTTATCCAAAAGCACTTTTTTGTCATAAAGTGAAGGGCTATGATCACATACGTACATGTGCATCAATAGTGGCCCTTTCGTCATGCAATGTCATGTGTATAGTGACTGGCCCCTCTCATAATTATACTATTTCTTTTGATGTGGGGTAAATGATTGATGTGGTCATAACTCCGTCCAAACCATATCTCCCACTATGCTTTATTGTTTTCCTGGAAAGATCCCCGATTACGTCATGAATGAATGTGTTACTGTACAATATCATGTCTGTGAGAAATATCATGATTCATTATGTGTGTGTTGGCATACACTATAATTGTGTTCTCAAGGTGTGGGCGATTGTTTTATGATTGTGTGTGTCTCTCGTTTCTCTCTTTTGTAGATTATTCGTCAGCAGTTTCCGACTCTCACCACGCGGAGGCTGGGCACTAGGGGACAGTCAAAGTTAGTGCAGTACCAGTGTACATGTACATGTATAGTGCATTATCTATTGGGTTATCTACTCCTGATACATGCAGTATAGCCTTCATCTAGTCAGGTGAATTTGTTGGGTATAATTTATTATCAAAATTTATGATAGTTACATGTTGGGTTCGCAATTCTACTGGCCCGAGTCCCCAAAGTCTATAGCCCTTAATATTAGCAATGTAGACTGACCTATGGTGGATAATGTGGCTTTAATTGAGGAAGTTTACTGTACAAAATTAATTAAGAACTTATTTAATTTACATAATATCCTATTGGACCTCTTTGAAGTGTTCAAGGTTCAGTAGGTTGGGGTTTGACCTGATGTGGTTCAGTTGCATGATAAATATTGTGAATTTTAAACGTCTATTGGTGTAGGTGTACAGATACTACATGTAACATGTTTGGTCTTGCATTCAAGATTGTTGCAATAATGTGCTCATGCAAGCCTATTACATATACATATATTAGTTATCTGCCAGTAAATTACTGAGATGCATGGAATGCACCCCAATTACTGGCAGATAACTATTTTGTTGGTAGTTGACCTCTGTTCATCATTGGCCTACTTTATGATGATCCAACCCCTTCCTGTGGCCGGCAAATTGCCTATAAAAACTTTGGTTGCTAAGCAACTACCAACAAGTATACATATTACTCAACTATCATGCAAACATATGGAACAATATTATTGTTAAAGATTATACAGTTTTTTTTGTTACTGAGTGTGTGCTTTCATAGTGGTCTTGAGTGATGATCTAAGATGGTGTAGTCTGGCTGATGGCTGGCTCGTGGACCTGCATGCTAAGAGCTGCTACAAGCTCTCCCGGGAGATATACAAATTACTCCTGAGTAGCAGTAGTTCTAATGTGGCTGATGCCACGGCACTAGACGCAATAATGACACTTTGATAGCGAGGGTCAACCTTGTAGTAGCCTATGCCACCCACACTTAAGCTACACTTTTCGCCAAGCTCCCTAGCAACAAATACTTACATAGCCAGGACCTACTGTGTATAGTCAAGGGTCTATTTGTAGCTCTGGCAATTTGTAGTAGCAGGAGCATAATGAGCATTGCTCTGTGAAGGTTAGTATGTACAGTGTACATGTACGTAGTTGC
The DNA here is from genome assembly GCA_963930775.1 of Cliona cf. orientalis. Classification (NCBI taxonomy): domain Eukaryota; kingdom Metazoa; phylum Porifera; class Demospongiae; order Clionaida; family Clionaidae; genus Cliona; species Cliona cf. orientalis. The sequence continues at coordinate 3,025,883 of OZ005696.1, forward strand.
ATACATGTGTGACCTTGGTAAAATCTGTAGCTAAAGTATGGGTGGTGCTGGAGTCCTTTGTCAGTAATGTGGTGAACTGGCTGGCCCATGCTTGCAGCTAGGGAGAGAGGGAGGGAGGGAGAGAGATCGAGGGATAGTGTTACAGTACATACCTGAGTGGATAGCTGGAAGTGTGTTGGTTGCCCTGAGTGACCAGCTGTAGCTCTTTGTAGTGGGCTGGGATGTTTTGTAGTCTACAAATGCTCGAGTGGATTAGTGCTTCTAATCTGGCTGGGGTGACGTGACCGTTGCTCAGTGCTAGGAATGATTCACACATGGATGCAAGCAGTTAAAGATAGTGGTACCATTAATTTTCATTGTATGAAAGGTAATGGTATCGTTTCATTAGAGAGATGGCTAGTTTAAGTATAGAGATGGTATAGAATTATCCTGCTTAAACATTGCATGCATATTAATTTTTTGTTAGGCTACATGTGCATATACAATCATGTATATAGTCCTTAAGCCTATATTTCACCTTTAAATTATGTAATCATGCCTTTTGTGTGATTTATACTAGCTTGCAAATTTACATGGTACATGTGCATGTACATGTATCTAGATAGTATTTGCTGGTACAATCCTTATTATTGTGTATGTACATGTAGGTATCATTACTACGGTCTAGGGATCAAGCCTACGTCCAGGTACTACACACAGGAGTATATTCAGAAACAGCAAAACCCTGGGTAAGCACTCTCAAGATTATGGTACAATGAAGTACATATGTACATGTGTGTTTACTAGTAAGGCTCCTGTCACTATCTGTACATGTTATTTGTGATTCATAATCATCATGCTGTTTCTTCTCTCCCCCTCTCTCTCCTCTCTCTCCCTTCTCTTCTTGTTCCCCCTCTCCTTCTGCACATGCAGTACCACTAGAAAGGAGCCTGAAGCCAAAAAGGTACTCATTTACATACGCAACCATGTATAGATCGATCTTTAACTACCCTAAACTCTGGTTATTTATAAGCACACCCTGCTACTAACCGCATGCTCTCTTGATTCACACCTCTGCTCCAGTACTAGCGACAGCTGTATACGCCAATGCGATCAATCGATTGAGCTAGCACGCCTCACATCATGTGCCCAAATGTTTGTGGGTGTGGTTGTTCACCTTATTAGCTCATATCCTTTATTAAGCACATGTATAATAATACAAGTATAAAAAACAATTGAATAAAATTGAAGGTTGAAGTAGGGATGGCAATGCCAAAAAGTACACAAACAAGATTTCTCAAGGATAAGAGATAATCACAACCACTGTAGCTACATCCCTACGCTTACTTTTTACCCCGCGCGCATGCGCAAGGGGGTAAAGTAATCGGTCGTGTCGTTGTCGTTGTTGTTGTTGTCGTTAGCACAAAAATCGCCATATCTCGAGGTCTAGGCACCTGAGCGACTAATAAGCACAATGAATCAGTCGCATTTGGCGAAAAATGAGCTTCACTGTGCCTCGAATCGAGGGATATGGTCCACGAACGTCACAAATAGTGCCTTTTTGTTACCCTTCGTAACCACGCCTATCGACAGTGCCCACTCAATGCATTATGCATACAGGCCTTGTGCTTTCTGCTCATGCGCATAGCATTGAATAATTATGGATGGTAAAGGTCGTCAATAATGCTAGTGGATCACGTTTGGCGGACTGGAATGCAAAGCCCCATCGAATCACAATGTAAGATACCTAGTCTAGATCTGGTGCAGAGAGAGATTCAATGATGTTTTGGCTGATATCACCAAGAGTAGCGATATCCAACCTCCAAATTTCACTGATTTTTCCGCGGATTATCTTTTAGTGGAATATCAATGTTCGAGTATCAGAAGGTAGCTCTCCACGAGCTCTATCCAACGGTGCTTGTAACGTGTCCGTAGATAAAACCGTTACGTAGCCACGCCCACCTAAACTTTCCCCATAGAAACTTAATACAAACAAAAACGAAGCTAGCAGCGGTTCCGCGGAACCGATTTGCACAGTTAAGGAGTCAGTAGATAGCTCATTTAGTGAGCTATCCAGCGCATTTTTTTCCGTGAGTGTACTCCTAGTCAGAGCTGAGATATTTTCGATTTACTGGAGGCCCTTGGAGGTTGGATATCGCTACCAAGAGCCCTATATTATACAACCAGGGCTTATGGGGTCTGCAACAACAAAAGCAGACCTATAGATTGCGCAATGTGCGCGCGGGGTATGTGCTCTATAGAGCTCTAGTTTTTATTATAATCATTGAGCCCTATTAATCTCGACTTATTTAAGGTATGCTATCCTTGGAGTGTTCTTGACTTGCATGTAGGAGTAATTCATATTCTCCCTGTCAGTCATGATTATTTATGATTCCCAAAAGCAAGCGTAGGGATGTACAGTGGTTGTGATTATCTCTTATCCTTGAGAAATCTTGTTTGTGTACTTTTTGGCATTGCCATCCCTACTTCAACCTTCAATTTTATTCAATTGTTTTTTATACTTGTTTCTGTTCTTTTTTATTGCATGAGTGCAACTATTATACAGTAAGCATAGATGAAGTTCGCGCGTGCGCATAAAAGTAGTAGCCACGCCCCTCGTTAACTCTCATAGGCGATAAAGACGGAGACTCTAGTACTAGTATAGCTATAATTTATTGATTTATCGATTATCTTTGTTACTACTGAGCTGGCCGCTGTTATGCTGACTGCTGAGGTCCGTGTCGTGCCCGTACGTTGAGGCCTCGAGTCTCCATATCTCAGCGCAGTACTAGCGCTGCACGCGCTAGCCTCTAGCTAGGTTCGCTTTTATCGCGCTCGCGCTCGCACTGGCCTAGCTCGCGCGGGATAGCCTGGCGCTTAGCTACGGCTAGGCTAAGCTAGCTTGGTTCGAGGCGCTAGCTACTATACTAGCGGCGGTGGCGCGCGCCGCTGACTACAGTCACATGACTTCACCATGGCAACACATTATGAGCATGCGCATTATATGATAAAAATGGCGTATCATCAGGCACACCCGATAGTTAATGCGCCGTACACACCCACCATTACGTGACTGTATAGATAACACAAAACTAGCGTGCCACTGCACTGCGCGCTACAAAATAGAGTGGATTTATATGAGAACTAAGGTGAGAGGTCCAGAGAGTCTTGAGTTAGCCCTGGAAATGAGAAAGAAAGAAAGATTGAGAAATGGCTATTTTTTGAACATCTGGTTCTGGCATGTACAATTGTTTTGATAAATGATATTGGTCTCAATAGATAGATAATTTGCTGGAGATTCTGATTTTGACAATTAGAAATTTCATAAAGTTACCTGTTTTGAGATATTTGGGTATTTGTAATGCATTATGTATATGGAGTGTCCGGGCCATCCCTACTTATAGAGTCTACCGACTCTATGATACTATCATTCCGTTTACGGTTACAAGTGCATGCGCTTATTAACCAGAGTATATGGTACTCCCTCTTCTCCCTCCAGCCTCATGCCTACTATGCTAGTAAGGACAAGCCGAGCGCTGTTCTCCCTCCCTTCCCTGATGTCAGTTCCTTGGAGCTCTCAGACTCAGTGCCTAAGGAGAAGCTGCATACCTTCATGGTCATGTACAGGGCCCACTGTCAGAGGGTGCTCGATAGCATCGTCAGAGCTACGTTTGATGAGGTGGGTGAATCAATGCAACGATCATGGTAGACTTCCCATGGGACAGATGAAGTTCTTTAACCTACCATCCCTAGTTTTTAAGGCTATTCTCCTAAGTGGGCTGGAGTAGGTTAATTTGCCTGAGCATGCATTGGGAGAAAAGTGGTATCCCTGATTCTTACTGCATGTATACACTATCTTGATGCCTATTAATGAATGCATTGCACCCCCCCCCCCCCCCCCCCCCCCCCCAAGGTGTATCTCAAATCTGTAGTTGTATTGCTAATAGTGAAATCTGTCTCTGCATGCAATTGTACATGTAACTTGTGGCGGTATACCCACTGAATACTGCAACTCTTGCTGATGCAGGTGGAGAACTTTCTCCTTCACTTCTGGCAGGGTATGCCGAACCACCTCCTCCCAGTGCTCGGCAGTGACACTGTCATTGACCTGGTAGCCATCTGTGACAGCACTCTCTACAAGGCAGTCTCCAACGTATTCATATCATCACCACTACAGATGATACCAGAGAAGTAAGGCGATTAATAAAGAGTGATTCATTAGGTTAAAATTACTTGCTAGGAAGAGTTTCGTGCTTGTGCATGTATGCGTGTCAGGGTGTGTGTGTGTATGTGTGTGCAGACATGCATTTGTGTGTAATATGGAGGGAAAGGGAAGCTTGAAAGGAAGAGTTAGAAAGATGGGGGAGGGGGGAGAGAGAGAAAGAGAAAGAGAGAGGTGATGATGATGGTCTGGGATTTCATGATGTTTTACCACAGTTACTTAATAGTATATGCAAATCACATTACTGCTCAATTGAATACATAATTGGAAGCCTACTTGTGTTCGTGAACATAACTCTGACTGGCTATACATATTGCTTTACAGTTCCAAGAAGCTTCTTGAACATGATTACAACTGTTCCTGCTGCGTATATACCTGTAGTACCTGCTTGCGCTCGCCTGCACTAGAATAGTAGAATGCATACTTTTTACTGCTTGTAGAGCGATTTGTTGGTGAATTCTGCCTATAGTTGTAGTGCATGTACATGTGTATGTGCATGCATATACATGTACCAGAACACGTGTATCATTGATTTAATCTTTGTGTATTTATAGTGTTGCTCAAGAGGTGCAGAGGTTTTCCACTAACCTGAAGCCATGGCTGGACTCGGCACTCAAGGGACTGCCGGAGTCACTCAGGACTGTCAAACGAAATGGTAAGAAAAGCTTATTATTCTATTTAGAAAAAGAATCTGTTATATACAGCATTCTCTCATGGAATAATCATTGCAAACCATGTGAAGCGTATTATAATTCTTATGTACATTTAGTTGCAGATGTGTTCAGTCAGAGTCTACAGAGGCAGAAATCTCTCATGCATCTTGCTGATGTAAGCAGTTAAGGTTACAAATTATCAGTAGTATTTTCTCCGGAAGAGGATATTGGTGGTTTTGTGGGGGGACCTACATGTACAGTGTGTATGGGTATTGCACATGTATGGATCCCATGCCGGCTATCAGACCAGAAATTATCAAAGTGTGCCATTTGTTTAAGATCATAGGAAGTGGTACAATTCATAGATAAGGTTACCTTAGAGTGATGCACAAGGCATGCATGTACATGTATATTTATTTGTTGTTAGCCTAAAGTTACCAAATTTGAAGATTAGGCCTGTGTACATGTATATAGGAAACTTTACATCACCTTCTCGCCTATTCCCATTATATGATATCCAGTATTGTGGTGAATATAAATACACTGTAGTCCTGTGACTGTGTGCCTTGAATGATGATGTACATGTACATGTATGTGTGTATATATCACACTAAATTAATATTTTCTTTGTGCACTGTGGTTGTACAGGCTGCCCGTAATGCTCTTCGCAGTGAGGAGGTATTGGTTCAGATGAGTGATGACTGGGCTGCTATAGATGTTGAGACAATCATTGCCCAGACCCTCTATGCCATTCAGCCGCTCGACGTGCCTCAGCAGTACATGAACATGGTACCTCAATGTGAGTTTGTAATCGTGTCGACCTTGTACCGGATGACTCACTGTATTGACGACCCTTACCGTATTGTGTAGTTTTGGATGGGTTTTCTCGGCTGCTCTCTGAAGAGAAGTCATCAGTGGAGGACTTTGCAGTCTGGGTGGATGACATCATTGATAAGTGTTTCAAGAAGGTATGGTATGATACACTAGACTATAGAAATTATGGTACATGTATAATTGCCACATCTTAATATTATCTCAACATTAACGTTAAGTCGGCAGTGCACCTAACATTATGATTAAATTTTGTAGTGCAAAGCAAGCAAGTCGGTGAAGGATATTGGTAAAATATTTCTACTGACATGGAAGTTCTTTACATCGAAAATTATCCGAGAATTCACCCTCACAAGTGCTCCCAGTTTTGGTAAGCTACCCGTATACCCTCTCTACAAATTAATTATGTCTGCATAATAATTACCAACTGGCGTATTTAGTAGAACTTCTCAATCTGTACAGGGGCACCTCATTAGTTATAGCTGGGCCAAGGGTATCTGCAATAATATAGAGGCTTTATTGCAGTGTATGTGTGCACAATAATTGATAAAATTATGTGCAGGTACATTTCACCTTCTTCACATGCTAATCGATGACTACATCTCTCACTGCCTGGAGACTCTGGTGGAGGATGAGGCACACAAAACTCACTTCACTAACATCAATCTACCCACACCTGGTAAATTATTTATCATTATTTCATGTCAGCTGCATGTATGACATTGTGTATGTACCTTTGTACAAGTACGCATAATAGCCGGACTTATCTATACAACCTACGATCGTACGACTGCATACACAGATGACCTTTAAAACCACGAATTGAAAGTGCTAGACTCCAACAATGTTATTTTATGTAATAATATTATTGTTATCTATTCGTGTATTTTATCACAGAGAGCTCTGCCGATGAAGAGAAAGTATCCCCGCTTGAGGCAGCGGAGCCCACTGCAGCCATTAGTGAGATGGCACTTCCTTCAGAGCCAGCCCCTGACTTCCCACTAGTGGCCCAGGCCCCAGCTAGCTTCACCCTCCCTCCCTCAACCAATCTCACCTCTGCGGCACAACATGGCCGAATGTCTAGTGATGGCAGCGAACTAAACCTTCACCCTCCTCCTCCCCCTCCCCCCTCACAAGAATTCCCTTCCTCCCTAGACCACGGCATTGCTGAAGGCACTGGTGGAGTTGGTAGCTTGAGAGAAAGTGTACTATCAGAAAGTGGTTCACTATCGGCTCATCTCCCCAGCACTGCTGGTCTGAACGGTAACCAATCTACAGCCAGGGGGAATCTCGGCTCGCTAGGTCCCCTCCCTCCACCTCCAATCGGTGCCGGTCTGTCTCTGTCGAGTCGCACCACTTCCACTAATCCCCTTAGTTCAGCTACTAACCCTCTGTCTAGTTTTATTCCGAACCCTACGACTTTATCTTCGCTCACATCAATCGGTGGTAGTATTTCGGGAGGGGGCAGTATTCTACCGAGTGGACTAAGATTGCCGGACAGTACTGCGTCCTCTCTCTCCCAGCACGTCCATCCCCCTCAGCTTCCTCCCCTACCCTCTCATCTCAGCAGCTTGTCATTCGTGAATCCATTTTCTCTGGGCATGGGAGTGGGAGCCAGTCAACAACAGCAGCAGCACAGTAGAGGGCAAACGCAATCCCAAATCGGTCAAAATCTATCATCCATCACCAGTGCTCCTTCATCTCAGCACCTACAACAGCCACCGCACAACATTCAAGCGCCTAATGTAGCGGCGGCACCAAGTGGACAACAACAACAAGGCCCCAGTCTACAAGCACTCACAACGTCGGCTACCAACTTATCGTCAGGGGGGATGCCACCAATGCCCCTCTCTCACAACATGGCTGCAGTGGCGGCTGCGGGCGGAACAACAGGAGGTCTCCCCGGGTCGCTGTCCAATCCCTCAGCTCTCCCTCTGCTCCCTGGAATGCACAACATGTACCCCTATCCCTACACTGGGGCACTTCCTTCAGCAGCGGCTGCAGTTCAGAGCCTGCCCTCTCAACCCATCACCAGCGCTATGGTCAGAATGAACGCTCCAGCATTCCCATCACAGACACTAGTCCCCGGTTATCCATCATATGTAGCACCTTCCTTATATGGTAATGCCCAACCTCCTGTGACTAATGGAAATTTCACTAGGTGATAAGCGTTGATTAGTATTAATTATTTTTGTATTTCAGCACTTTTCTTACACAGAATCATGAATTTTATGATTATAAACAGTTTTGTTCCTGAATTATGTATTAATTTTGAGCTAATAGCTGCTATTGTTCCTGTCTGATCCTGTATAAATTTCTACTACAATATGTGGGGGACTAGTTAGATTAATAGTACATAGTAAGTGGGCCGGGTATGTGCACAATATATCTGAAATTCACTGATGTGGTAATGGGTAGTTTCGGGATGCATGCATGCACCAGCTGCTTGAATTATCCCACAGTTTAGGTAGATCTACCTAATAACCACAGAAATGTCCATGCACGTACTGCCTCAGGTGGGACTATCCCTCGATCTATAATATTATATATTATATACATGCACTACAAGTTCTGCTCTGCATGCTTGATTTGAGAGCATAGCTAGCTAAGTAAGTGCACTGATTTGGGTGAAACATCCGAAGCTAGCCAATATGGCTAAATTAAGCTCTTTCACTGCTGTACTTTTTGTTGGTCTCATATCAATGATTGGATGTCCGTCAGTTGTCAGTGGACAACATAACATAGGTAGGTAAAACTATTTTAACTTTGCAAAATAAAATGCCTATGTCTGCATGCCATAAAATCAAGTCGGTAGTATACTGATCATGCTATAGTAATTAGCTAGGCTGTTTTTTTTATACACAGTTGGAGTCTCTCTACAGCTGCAAGGGGTGACCATACCTAACAACAGCCTAGTGGACATCAATGACCTCCTGTATCGAGGAAGTAGTGATCCAGATCCCACAAATGCCAATGGACTTCACAATCGTACTCTGGTTTGCGTTACTGACCTAGAGGACTGTTGTGATTCACCAAGGACCGTGCGTGGTGATTGGTACTACTCTGATGGGAGTGCAGTTGAGGCTGATGCTAGAGGTAGCACATTTCTGAGAAACAGAGGTCCAAATGAGATCATAAATGGCCGACAGTTTAGTGGCTCAGTTCGTCTCTTTCATAGATGGAGTAATCCGCCAGGAAAAGGGCGTTTCCGCTGTGAGCTCCCCAGTGCAAATGATCCCAGTGTTAACCAGATCCTCTATGCTAATGTTGGTGAGTTAAACTTAAATGGTAGCTAACTCTTCTATTTATTTGACACTTGCAGTGGATTTTGGTATTGACTATTTGTCAAAACCTGTGACCATCTCTTCCACTGGTTCTGCCATTGCTGGAGAGAGCTACTCACTGACATGCTCAGCAACACTGGTTGATCCCGTTCCCCTGCCGTCTAATATTCCCACACCAAACTTCGAGTGGTTATTTGGCCCAAATGGCAATGCCTCACTTCCTTCTGGTGTAGCTCTGCCAATAACCACTGAGAGTGGGAATACTTTCACAAGTACTCTGCATTTTTCTATTTTGGGTCAGTCTCATTCAGGGATGTACACATGTCGACTTGGGGCAGGAGTTCTGGCAAACAGTACTATAATCAATGTGCAAGGTATTGTTATAGCTACAATGTATTAGCCAAACTGAAAGTTCAATTAAATCCCCTTATTATATGAATTCTCTAGTACCTGGAAACATTTCTGTTCAGATCAACACCAGTGGATCGCCAGTGTTGGGAGAAAGCGGCTACACTCTTACATGTTGTGTTCTAGGAGGGGAAAATCTCAATCCTTTCATAATCTACCAGTGGACTAAGAATAACGGCACTGAGTCACAAATCCAAGATGGATCTAATCCCAGAACCATTTCCTTTGATCATCTTAGAGTGTCTGACGCAGGGCGATACACATGTCAGGCAAGGATAACCTCAGCTTCTCTCAGTAATGAGTTTACGTGGAGTGCATTTCACGAGGTTACAATTTTAAGTGAGTTTAGCTACGTACCTCCTTCATGTAAACTGAACTACAGTACTAGTGCATGCAGTCTGTAGCCTCACATCCAGACCACTCCATGTTCTTCAAAATTGCACACGCATAAAAAATTCCCGATTTTAAAACATGGGATGGCTTAGGCTAGACTTGTCCCCAGACCACTCCCACATTTTCATATCTGTATGCAATATTGAAAACGTGGGAGTGGTCTGGGGATGAGGCTAGGCTTAGGTTATGAATATGTTACATCTCCTCTTAACTAAGTCTTCTTTGCAACTTTCCTGTCAGCTAGAGAGCCCTTAGAAATTTCCTATCAGTGAGTGTGGGAGTGGGCCTAGTGGTTGATAAGTCGACTAACATAAAATGGCAAGGTGATCTGATAATATTCCTCCCAACAGCTGTCTAATTACAGAGTAGAGTAGTTTACATTACTGAAACCATACAAATCATTGCACCATAGTTGTAAATTCTGACCAATGAGATATCTCCGTGAGATTGATGAATCCTTGCAAGGTTTGATAACCACACTATACAGTAGATAGGACTGTACTGCTACTATATATGCAATTGTGTTGCGATAGTACTACAGGTACGTACTATATTGAGTTTGAGTGGATGCTGAGTCAGCGTATCTTTGAGCCTGAGCAGCTTTAGAGGACAATATTGGCCACAGAGTCAGGTTTAGTTAGTGGTTGCAGCAAGAAAGGTATTGTTGTGAAATTTCGAAGCATCTTAGTCTTCTTGCCTTCTTAAAGGCTTGGCCATGAGCTAACGGTAAGCATAGCTAACTAGAGCTCTATAGAGCACATAACTACCATGCGCTGCAGCATCGATGTGAGACAGCTCAAACTCCATGCATGCCGCATGCCCACCTGTAGTCTGTTTGACGACCTTTGCCTATATAATTATATTATTATTGTGCCATTCATAGGCATGGCCAACAAAATGCAGTATCTGCGATGCTCATGGGCCTTCCCAAACGATTTGAAACGTAACGAAGTCAGTTTTTCGACAATAATATTGATGGATATGCTGTAGTTGCTCAGACGCCTAGATCTCCAGATCTGGGATTTTTGTGCTGACAACGACAGACGATTGACAAATTTATCCCTTGCGCATGTGCGCGGGGTAATTAAAGACTAGACGGCTTTCACGGTCATAAAGATTTGAAATTTTCCTGTGTTGCTGGGTGCTGCTCAACCTGACTTTTATAGCCAGTGCTGTCATTGCTATCATGAGGATGCATTGTAACTTGTCAGGGACACGTAGCCCATGGTACAAATACCTCGGTTCGGTCTCTATGTGATTTGCATACTAGCCACTCTAAATCAAAGCTTAATGGATGGGAAATGGTCGTCATGATAATGACAACCAGTACTGCCATATGCTTAGTATCTTTACCCCGCACGCATGCGCAAGGGGTAAAGCAATCGGTTTGTCCGTCTATCGTCGTTGTCGTTGTCGTCGGCACGAAAATCGCCAGATCTCAGTCACGTTCTAGGCATCTGTGTGTGCTGTAAGCACAACCAATCGGTAGATATCGGTGAAAAACCGGTTTGTAAGCGATTCGAATTGCTCAAAAAGGCTTACTAGTGCTACAAATAGTGCATTTTCTGTTCAGCATGCCTGTGGTTTATCGACCACATCCACTCTTTTAGCATAATAGCATGCTGAACTGACTGCGCATGTCAATGTTGGAAAGGGTCGTCAAGTCATAAAACTGCCACAGAGTGTTGCAATACTGCACTACAGTGGCTACAGAGTGCACGGGACATGTGCTCTACAGAGCTCTAGTAAACTGATGTGACATCGCAGCATACTACTGCCAAGGTCTTGAACAACAAAGCTCAGTGTAGCTACACCACAGGGTGGCCAGGGGAAAAGTAGCCAGCATGATTTGCAGATCTAACTTGAACCTAGCTGATGGTCGACAGTCGGATACAACAAATCCATCAAATGAGGATACTCGTGGGCCATATGAGAGAAACAGGCTTCAGGTCAATTCGCACTGTGTCATAAATAGCTATATTGGCCATCATAACTACTATTCAGTCTAGGTAAAGATCATCAACTGTGCATACATAATATTGCTGCAGCTCTAATCTCTGTGCAGATTGCTGGGCGCATGCAGGGAATATGCTCTAGAGATCAATCTTTAGCCTTGCTCTACCGGCTTCAGCAGTAAACTAGATCAAGCAATGGTTTCTTGAATCGTGGCAAAGCCCATGAGCTATATATATAGTCTCATCCCTATATCCCACTTGGGGTCTGGGTACCGCAAATGTTGTGTTTGCTTGATAGATCGTAATTTTAGTTCGACCTAGTTTTGTGCACCATACCTATTAAACACTGTAAGAAGCAGTGTGAGAGTCAGTCACTAGGTGCTATCTCAGTGTAGGTATGTATATACGTACCGATCTTCAAGTAATTATTGACTCAATACTCATTAGTCTAGAGTATTGTATACAGAGCGTGCAGGGTATATTATACAGCTACTCTAGAGAAATCTTCCTATGGCCAACAAAAGACAAAATTTAGCTTGTGACTTAGGGTATAAGTTCAGAAATTTACGTAATCCTTTTTGTTTGTAGTTCCAACTCCTACTTCTGTGATCTTGTCACCTCCCTACCCCGGAATCATCCGACCCGTTGGATCTGCTGTTACTATGACCTGCACTGTGGAGCTAAGTCCGGTGGTGAATATTCCAGTAACTGTGGTGACAGAGTGGACTGGGCCAGATGGGTTCATGGCAACTAATACTGCGCAATCAATTATGAGCAGCACTATCAATTATACCAGCACTGTGGCAGTTGGCTCTTTTGGAAGGGATGAATCAGGGATATACACTTGTACAGCTACTGCTACCACCACATCATCATTCCTCAGAGATAGCGCTTCGCATAATGGGACAGCAACAATCACTGTCGGTGAGGCAGCAATAGTAATAATAATAATAGACAACCACGTACATACTAAGTTTATAATACACTTGTAAATGGTAGTACAGAGTGACTCACTGATGATCGATTGCTCAAAGAGCACAGCAACACTAGACAATAAACCTATATAAAAATATAGTTGGATATCAACTGTTGTTTCTTAGTTGCTAGTGCTTTCTCCATTTTTCTCCCCAAATCCATTCTATTTACATGCACTTTAACAAGCCATGGCTGAATTTATTTTAACATGCAACGACAATAATAATAACCATTTTTGGCCGGTCGGATAATAATAGAACAAGTATAATGTTGAAAATTGGCTTAGTATGATCTTTTTCTGTTTTAAATATTATACATAGGTGTGTACTTAACCCTTAAAAGGATGATCTATGCTAACAACAGCATTATCCAGAACACTAACATTGGGGAGACTGATCATCACTCATCGCATAATGATTCAGAAGGGCTTCAGTGTGTCACTGACAGGAAACCATGCTGTGGCTCTCAAATTGGAGAGTGGTACTTTCCTAATGGGACAACAGTTCCAAGACAGCATAGTGCTGCATCCTTTTACCGCAATGAAGGAGATGATGGAGCAGTCAATCTGAACCGAATCAGTTATAATGCAGTGTCTCTAAGTGGGCTATTCTGTTGCGAGATACCTGATGCAACTGACACACTTCAGAGGATGTGTGCTACTATCAGTAAGCTCAATATGTGTATTAATGGCTGACATCAGGCGTGATCTTTTATTGCTTTAGTATCTGTTGAAATCAGTGGTAGTATACCCACAAGTCCAAATGTAGGACAGAATTACATTTTAACCTGTCGAGTCTATGGAACTGACCGTCCAATCACTGCCTACCGATGGATGAAAAATGGAATTCAGCTGACAAATGAAACGCAAGAAACTCTATCTTTCTCGTCGATTATGCTATCTGATGCAGGGCAGTACACCTGTGAAGTGACTGTGGAGAGTGTTCAATACAGTACTGTGGAGGAGATCATTATTACAAGTAAAGAGCAATGAATTATAATGTAGCTGTAAAGCTATTATTGTGATCTTTATTTATTAGTACCATCACCAATATCAGTGACAGTTACAAGTGTTCCACTCAGCCCAATTCGACCTGTTGGATCGGCTGTTACTGTGACCTGTGCCGTGGAATTGAGTTCATTGGTGGATATTCCAGTGACTGTGGTCACGGAGTGGACTGGACCAGCTGGGTTTATGACAACTAATACTGCACAGCCAGTCAGAGTGGGCTATGCCAGCACGGCCGTAATTAGTCCATTTGGTAGAAGTAATTCTGGAATCTACACCTGTAGAGCTACTGTTAGCTCAGCATCTCCGAATCAATTCGTCAGGGATAGTGTGAAATCTTCATCAGCCAGAGTCACAGTTGGTAAGATATCTAGCTACTGTTGACATACGTGCACTGTGGTAGATCACTTACAGTGATACCAGCTTCTTCCTTAGCTAGCTATGGCTGTCTGCGAGTGTCTACTATATATTTACATTTGGATACACTTCCTTTATAATAATATGCAATAGGTGTGTACATATCATTTAATGGAACTGACTATGCTGACAAGAGTATTATTCAGATCACCGACATTGGACAGACTGATCCTTATGCTGGAATTCACTGCATCACTGATAGGAAGCCATGTTGTAGGAACCCTCAGTTCAGTGCTGGAGAGTGGCTTTTCCCCAATGGATCAAACATTCCAACACAGGACAATGCTGCAGTGTATTATAGAGACAGAGGAGATGATGGAAGTGTCATATTGAACATTCTAAGCAGTGATACTGCACTTTCACTGTTAACTGGGCTCTTCTGTTGTGTGGTACCTGATGCCACTGATACAACTCAAACTGTCTGTGCTGATATCAGTAAGTTTTTGTTACTCCTTTATTCCCTACCTTCTACACTAGCTAATTTTTGTACCTATAGAGCTAACCTTCTCTGCTGAAATTAGCAGCACTGGAGCTGCTGTTGTTGGACAGAGCTATTCCCTACACTGCAATGTAGCTGGAACTGAAAGATTTACCCCTATTTTATCCTACAAATGGACTAAGAACAATGGAACACTTACACATGTTGGATTTGACTCGGAGGATCTTTCTTTCTCTCCTCTACGACTGTCAGATGCAGGGCAGTACATTTGCCATGTCACTGCCAGCTCAGATGTAACTAATGAGCAAGTTGCAAACACAAGCAGCCAATCTTTTGAAGTCAGCATCTCCAGTATGTGTAGCTTGGCTTAAATATAGTCTATGCATACAATATTATCAACGGTATAATTATAATAAAGGAGGGAGAGTATCCTACTTCCTGTGTTACAACACTTTACGGGGGTCATGATTTTTTTAATGATATTCACAAGCTTGAGGCCTTAGTCCTAGGCATTTGTGGGTATGTATAATATAGCTGAATCTCATGTGCTGAGAGTACTAATGCAGGTTGATGCAGCTGCTATGTGATGTTAATTGTAGGACAATCTGTGAAACCACTTTGTATGTGAATATCGTTACAAAGGTCATGACCCCCGTAAAGGGCTGTACGTACGTAACACAGGCCCATAGTGAAGTAGGATACTCTCCCCCTCTCTCTATTACATACTCTTATAATAATATTACAGTTCCTGAGCACACTGTTAGTCTTCATTCCAATTCTCCCAAACTGACTCCCATTTTATCCGAATCTTCATTCACTCTGACCTGCACTGCGGAGTTGAATCCAGCAGTGGATGTTCCAGTGACTATTAACACTGTGTGGACTGGACCAGATGGAACTATTCTTACATCTGCAACTAGACCAGAAAAGAAATCCTTCACCCTGTATGCATCAGTGAATACCCTCCATTCTGTTGATTCAGCAGATTCTGGAAACTACACCTGTACAGTTAGTGTAGAAGATGGAGTTGAAGTGTCTGCAAGTACCAACATAACAATTGGTATAATATTATATGACATTGCAATACCGTACTGATTATTATTTAATTACTTATGATCTATAATAATAATTATTGTTATAGTTGATGGAATGTTTCAGTTGAGGCTAATGAGTGCGGACATCTGTCAAAAGTGGTACAGTGAAGTGAGTTTAACTCTGCTAGTGCTTGGTCTGAATAGTGTTTTAATATCTTTTGTGCATAATAATAGGACTCTGATGAATCTGAATATTACAGCTATTTC
Source organism: Cliona cf. orientalis (assembly GCA_963930775.1). Lineage (NCBI taxonomy): Eukaryota > Metazoa > Porifera > Demospongiae > Clionaida > Clionaidae > Cliona > Cliona cf. orientalis. The sequence goes on from OZ005696.1 coordinate 3,041,746, forward strand.
ATCAAGCAGGCTCTCATCGAAGCAATTGAGTGTCAATGCAAGTGCCATTTTCCAGCGATTAATCTTCTTAAAAGAGAAATTTTCATTTGTGGCAAAGATTCACCGAACAGAATGACCTACCGTAACATGCTCCTGGGCACTCACAACTTCAATGGTGAACAGATTGTTGGTTTCATTCAGGACTGGGTGAATACTGGACCTCTGATTAAAATTGGCGGGAACTATGTGAGAGTCGATAGCAGCTGTCCTGTTGGTATCTCTTCAATGTATGAGTCAGCATGTGAGCAGGAGGAAGTATTCGTGTATGCTAATGACCCCATACACGCCATGTGTGCCCAACATCTCACCAGCAGAAACACATCTGTGGCTACATGCATTGAAGGATGCATTATTCGCAATGGATAACTACGCTGATAATCATTAATTAAATGTTAGAAATGTTGAAATTTCTAGGCTTAGGCTACGATTGTTGCTCTTGTTACATTTAACTTTTCCCTTTTATTGATCTAATTTATGTTAACTTTTCAACTGTAACTGCCTGAAGGATAATAATTGTGCATATTAATTATTATATTATACTAACTTCATCCAATCTGGCTGTGAAATTAAACTTAGCTTTTTCTGAATCAGAATTAGTGATAGCCTAGCTACAGCATTCAAGAGAAATTTGACTCCAGCGATTGGTCTGCATGTGATAAGTATAATGCTATATGATTCATGAAATCCTGTATTAATAACACTATACAAAAGAATTTAAGATAGTTATTATTATTATTATAAAAAGTATTCTGTAGTATTATGATAATAGTGTTATGATTACTCTGGCCTTATTAATACCAATAATAATATTATATTGTAGAGGAGATAATGCACACAATCATGTGATGAAATTGTGTACAGGTAGATGGAGTATACACACAGTACAAGTATAGAGTGCACATGTGATGCTATTGCAAATATTTGCACTGAATCTATAATAATATAGCTACTGACCTTCAATAAAGTTTTATTATGTACAAAATACAAAAAAATAGCGAAGATATGGCATCTATTATAACTAGCTGCCTTGTATGCTTACATGTACATAGCTAGTGATGATATGGTAACAACATTAATGTACAGACACATGCAGTTAATTAGGTACATCCCTTAATATTCCAGGGAGTGCCCCTTTCCTAATTTATCATTGGCTCCACCCACTAGAAAGCTAGCCTTGCTGCACCAAGATGGCTATTAGAGTCAGAGAGTTTCTTTCAGTCACTGTAGCTGTACTCTTTATCTGTCTCACTGGATGTCAATCAGTAGTCAGTGGACAACAGATTAGTAAGTTCAACTCTGTTGTCATACATCTGACATGCTCAGTGCCTCCAAGTATAGGGGTTTGTCAGTATTTTTTTTACTGAATTTTGACAGATAAAATGCTAAAAATTGGGAGAATTTAGTACATATATCATATATAGAGCTCTTTGTAAAATAATACTTAAAAAAATGGGAATATTTTATAGCTACTGAAAGACAGAACAACAGCTTGGAGGCACATACTGCATACTATAGCTATATATGAGCAGCACAACAGTTTAGTGGCATAAGAAGATGTTTTGGAGTAGGGGGCTGAGAATTAATAATTCAGTACCTAGCCTGCCAAAATCTAGGGGGCCAAGGGGGTCTGGGGGCATGCTCTCCCAGGAAATTTTGCATTTTCACATCTTTTTAGAGCGATTCTGGTGCATTCTGAGCATATCGGTTGACAAAGATCTTAAATTACGAATTTCAGAGACTTATTTCTTAAAATTTTGTTGTGCCAAAGTTCATTCTGACATTCCAAATAAAGGCCTGCTCATCCAAAACACCTTGAGACAGCATAATACGGAAACTTATGCGTACAGAATCAAGGCTACATACATATACATGTGGGCACGAGTAAATTTTCTGAGGGTGTAGATATTACGTAACTGCTGGGCAGGCTGTGAAGGGACTCAAGCCCCCCCCCCCCAGCCCCCCTGATTCTTACGCCAGTGCAGTTATCTAATATAGTAGCAATAGCTATATTATTAGTGCCTCTGTTGTACACATAGATGGTGTCACTCTACAGCTGCAAGGGGTGACCATACCTAATAACAGCTTAGTAGACATCCATGACCTCCTGTATCGCACAGGCTTTGATCCAGATCCCACAAATGACAATGGACTTCACAATCAAACCTTAGTTTGTGTTACTGACCTAGTGGACTGCTGTGATTCACCAAGGACCGTGCGTGGTGATTGGTACTACTCTAATGGGAATGTAGTTACGTATACTTCACAAATTTATGGAATGAGATTTGTGAAAAATAGAGGTCCAAATGAGATCATAAATGGCCGACAGTTTAGTGGCTCAGTTCGTCTCTTCTACAGATGGAGCAATCCGCCAGGAAAAGGGCGTTTCCGCTGTGAGCTCCCCAGTGCAAGTGACCCCAGTGTTAACCAGATCCTCTATGCTAACGTTGGTGAGTTGTAATTATACCAATGGTAGCTAATTAACTAGCGGCTGGCTGAGATCAATAGCTAACAGTACGTTATATGTTTGACACTTGCAGTGAACTTTGGTATCGACCACTTGTCAAAACCTGTGAGTATCTCTTCATCTGGTTCTGCCATTGCTGGAGAGAGCTACTCACTGACATGCTCAGCGATACTGATTGATCCCGTTCCTCTGCCGTCCAACATTCCCACACCAAACTTTGAGTGGTTATTTGGCCCAAATGGCGATGCCTCACTTCCTTTTGGTGTAGCTCTGCCAATAACTGTTGAGAGTGAGAACACTTTCACTAGTACTCTGCATTTTTCTATCTTGAGTCAGTCTAATTCAGGGATGTACACATGTCGACTTGGGGCTGGAAGTCTATCAAACAGTGCTACAATAAATGTACAAGGTATAATAATATTATTAATATACATGTACTAGCTATTAGTTTTAATACCGAAATTTCAAACCCCCTTGTTATATAAATTTTCCAGCACCTGGAAACATTTCTGTTCAGATCAACACCAGTGGATCACCAGTGTTGGGAGAAAGAGGCTACACTCTTACATGTTGTGTGTTAGGAGTCGAAAATCTCAATCCCTTCATAACCTACCAGTGGACTAAGAATAACGGCACTGAGACACAAATCCAAGATGGATCCAATCCCAGAACCATTTCCTTTGATCATCTTAGAGTATCTGACGCAGGGCGATACACATGTCAGGCAAGGATAAGCTCAGCTTCTCTTAATAATGACATCATATGGAGTGTATCTCATGAGGTTACAATTTTAAGTGAGTACTCATGATTATCTAGTGCATGCCTGTAGCCTCATATCCAGACCACCCCTTGTTTTTCAACATTTTACACGAAAAATTCCTGATTTAAATTTAAGAACATGGTATGGCTTAGGCTACAAGCATGTTAAAATTTCCTCTTGACTACCGTACTCGCTCTAATTATTCGAATATTCTAATAGCCTGAATTTATTTCCTTCCTAATTCCTCAAATATCTTGAATTTCAAGTTTTCTCACCCGCTTTAATCAACCGAACAGCCATGTGGTACAGCATTGCAGGAACTCGAGACAACTCTTCCACGTTCATCAAAGAGTGTGGCTACCACATCTTGGACAGCATCTAAGAGCGAAGAGGTAATGCAGACTTATACAGATGGCGATCATTTTGCGATCACTCAGAGCACAGCAACACTGGAGTTCTACAGCTAACAACGATAAACCTATAGTTGGACATCGACTGCTATTTCTTCTTTGCTAGTGCTTTCTCCATTTTTTTCATCGGATCCGTTCTATTTATACTGAACCGTGCAAGCTATTGGCAGAATTTATTTACTTTCTATGAATTTCAACACTGAATGAGGATATTAATAATGATATTACTTTTGGCCATTCGGATAATTAGAGCAAGTACAGTAAATCTTCTTTGCAACCGTTTCCCGTCAGCTAGAGAGCCCTTAGATATTTCCTGTCAGTGAGTGTGGTAATGGTTTAAGTGGTTGATAAGTCGGCTGACATAAAATGGCAAGGTGGTCTGATAATATTCCTCGCAATAGCTCTCTAATTAAAAAGTAAAGCAGTTTACACATTAGTAGTACTGAAACCATACAAATCAACAAGTACTCCCATAATATTATATTATGGCAAGTAACCAACTCCTACAAGACAAAAACACATCTGGGGTAGCGTATTACTCATAGACTCTATAAGTAGGGATGGCATGGACACTCCATATATATAATACATAACAAACACCCAAATAGCTATCTCAAAACAGGAAACTGTAAACTTTCGAAGTGTCAAAAGTAGAATCTCCAACAAATTATCCAACAAGACCAAGCTCATTCATCATCTCAATTATTGTACATGCCAGAACCAGATCAGATGTTCAAACATCCCTACTCTTGCTCTTTGAGTAGTATCGCGGAGCCAGACCCTTATGCGCGGGGAGAGGATCTGGTGACTTGCTATACACGGAGTTGTTCCAGCGCCCTGTACAGGGTGGCACCAATCAGATTGCAGCTTCACTGCGTTACCATAGTCACGCGCCTCCACAATATCGCGCATTGTCATTAAACATCGCGCGCCCTTTGAAATGATAGGCAAGCGCACGGCGCGCAATAGAAACCTAACATGACGTCACGTAAAATGGCCAATTATTGCATTCCAGCAGAACAACTCCGTGTATAGCAAGTCACCAGACCCTCTCCCCCCGCGTAAGGGTCTGGCTCCGCGAGACTACTCTTTGAGGGAGCCAATAATATTTCCCATATGCAAGCGCTTAATGAATAAGTTACGTAGCTAATATTGCTGCAGCTGCAGATTGCTGGGTGCATGCAGGGTATGTGCTGTGGCAAGAGTATACAATAGAAGGGAGGAGAAAGAGTGTCGTACTTCCAGTATTACTCCGTTCAAACCCTCCTCCCCTCTATTATATACCATCTTGGCTCTAGCCTTGCTCTATACCGGCTTCAGCAGTAAAAAAAATTAATAGCTAATGATTTCTTGAATCGTGGCCACTGGGGACTGGGTACCGCAAACACTCTGTTCACAGCATAATTGTAGGTAAAGGTCATCAATAGATCTAGACACCTGCAGATGTAGCACACACAGGGTAGCACAGCTATCGTTATCCACATGCATGCATGTGCAAGGAATGAAGTGTTGATTATTGCAAGGGTGTACAATAATGGGGGGCTATCGAGCTGTGGCTCGGTATGGGATGAGCCACTCTCTCATTAATTCACCACTGCCACGGTGACAATCCAATAATAAGTAGGAGTAGTCACAAAATTGGATGTGGCAACACAACCCCCCCCCCCCTCCCCACTACGAGTAAGTTACCTACACCCATGTATTGTCAAAAAAAGTATATGATATCTAGATCTAGGCATCTCAGCAAGTGGATTATCTTGATAAGGGCATCAGCACTATTTGATCGATCGGAAGTTTAGTTCAGAATCTGTGCACCATACCTAACACTGTAAGAAGCAGTGTGAGAGTCAGTCACTAGGTGCTATTCCAAATGGCAATGTAGGTACATATAATATTATTATATATAGGGATCTTCAAGTCATTATTGACTCAAAATTTATCAGTGTTATACAGTACAGTACGCGTCACAGAGTGTGGCAGTGGGGTATCTGTAACTCTCTTCCTACGTAGGTGTGGTCAATATATAAGGCTATATTTGCCAACTGAAAGACAAAAATTTAGCTTGTGGCATAGGGTATAAGTCATAGTCTTTTTATTTGTAGTTCCGATTCCTACTTCTGTGACCTTGTCACCTCCCTACCTCGGGATCATCCGACCAATTGGATCTGCTGTTACTATGACCTGCACTGTGAAGCTAAGTCCAGTGGTGAATATTCCAGTAACTGTTGTGACAGAGTGGACTGGACCAGCTGGGTTCGTGATAACTAATACTGCGCAATCGATTATGAGCAGCACTACCAATTACACCAGCACCGTAACAGTTGGCTCTTTTGGAAGGAATGAATCAGGGCTATATACTTGTAAAGCTACTGCTACCACGACATCATCATTCCTCAGAGATAGTGCTTCACGCAATGGAACAGCCACAATCACAGTCGGTGAGGCAACAATACTATAGCTAATAGACAACCACGTGCATATATATTAAGTACCGGTAGTAGAAGTTCCATTCTATATTATACCGTATCGATACTCGCTCTAATTATTCAAACATTCTAATAGCAATAGCCCAAACTGCAAGTTTATGTATTTATTTTATTTCCTTCCTAACTCATGAACATCTTGAATTTCAAGAGTTCTCATGCATCCATTCAAGTCAACCAAACAGACACACGGTACGTATGGTATTTATGCATGGCAGCTGGCACCTAAGATAACTCTTCCACGTTCATTGAAGACTCAGTGTGGGGACAGCGCATAAACCTATATATAGTTGAATATCAACTGCTGTTTCTTTGTTGATAGTGCTTTCTTCATTTTTTTCACCAAATCCGTTCTATTTAGCTACTGTGCATTTACTTTCTATTTAACGCCTAATAATCATTATAATAATTCGGTGAGATAATTAGAGCGAGCATAATGTTGAAAATTGGCTTAGTATAATATTTAATATTAACTAGGTGTGTACTTAACTCTTAAAAGGAGGTTCTACGCTAATAACAGCATTATCCAGAACACTAATATTGGGGAGACTGATCCTCACTCATCACAGAATGAAGGGCTTCAGTGTGTCACTGACAGGAAACCATGCTGTGGCTCTCTAATTGGAGAGTGGTACTTTCCTAATGGGACAACAGTTCCGAGACAGCATAGTGCTGCATCCTTTTATCGCAATGAAGGAGATGATGGAGCAGTCAATCTGAACCGAATCAGTTCTGATGCAGTGTCTCAAAGTGGGCTATTCTGTTGTGAAATACCTGATGCAACTGACACACTTCAGAGGATGTGTGCTACTACTAGTAAGTTCAATACATGCATTAATGACTGACATTAGGCATAGTATAGTTTAATTCTCTCTCTTTTATTGCTTTAGTATCTGTTGAAATCAGTGGTAGTATACCCACAAGTCCAAATGTAGGACAGAATTACATTTTAACCTGTCGAGTCCATGGAACTGATCATCCCATCACTGCCTACCGATGGATGAAAAATGGAATTCAGCTGACGAATGAAACACATGAAACTCTATCTTTCTCGTCCATTATGCTATCTGATGCAGGGCAGTACACCTGTGAGATGACTGTGGAGAGTGTTCAATACAGTACTGTGGAGGAGATCATTATTGCAAGTAAAAGGCAATGATTAGTAACCCCTTGGCGCATGTGCCAGAGGGTTACGGTAGTCATTTTGTGAGTTCAAGGTACCATGTGGTATTACAAGATTTCTTATGGCATTCCAAAAGCATAATTTCCTCGCCAATTTTGGTATCATTTATTGATTCTTGATTTTTGCGCGTGATAGCATGACATTATGTATCCAAACCAAGCCAAGGATGTTTTCTGCCATGTTTTGCCTCAAACTAATGATCATTCATGGTTTGAGATCGTAGCCACACCCCATTATGTTCATACATGCGTGCAGCTACTGTTCAAGGGTGGCTTTGCAGAGCTCCTTGTATTCAAGGGTGGCTACTAATCGGGGTATGGCTACTTTATTCGAATCTTGCATAATTATTGTCCCACTCTATTGTATAAACCCTTGTAGCGGCAACAAACGTCCCCAAGAATCGGAGGCTATACTGTGGACTTGATTTTGGCACCACAGTTTGGAATTCGATACAACACACCAGGGTTGTTGTTGCTGTGAACAATTGAACCTTAAACAGTAGACTCGCCCCCCAGTCCTTTATCCCCTTTCTGTGTGCAACACTGAAACATGTAGCTAATGCCATGCAACACACTGAGGTTTTTGTGCTCGAGAGATCTCTAGTTATTATTGTAGCAGTAAAGCTAACAAATACTGTTCTTGCTTTTATTAATTTTATTTCAGTTCCATCACCAACATCAGTGACAGTTACAAGTGTTCCACTCAGCCCAATTCGACCTGTTGGATCAGCTGTTACTGTGACCTGTGCCGTGGAATTGAGTTCAATGGTGGATATTCCAGTGACTGTGGTCACGGAGTGGACTGGGCCAGCTGGATTTAATACTGCACAGCCAGTCAGTGTGGGCTATACCAGCACGGCCATAATTAGTCCATTTGGTAGAAATAATTCTGGAATCTACACCTGTAGAGCTACTGTTAGCTCAACATCTCTGAATCCATTCGTCAGGGATAGTGTGACATCTTCATCAGCCAGAGTCACAGTTGGTAAGATATCTAGCAACTGTTGTGTGTACTGTCATTGATTTGATACAGTCACATCAGATTCTTTCCTAACTAGCTATGGCTATCTGTCTATTATATTCATGTTCTGCTGCATTCCTTTGTGTGCAACAGGTGTATACATAACATTTAAGGGAGTGGTGTATGCTGATAAGAGTATTATTCAGATCACCGATATTGGAGAAACCAATCCTCATGCTGGAGTCCACTGCATCACTGACAGGATGCCATGTTGTAGGAACTCTCAGTTCAGTGCTGGAGAGTGGCTTTTCCCCAATGGATCAAACATTCCAGCACAGAACAATGCTGCAGTGTTTTATAGAGACAGAGGAGATGATGGAAGTGTCAGACTGAACATTCTACACAGTGATACTGCACTTCCACTGTTAACTGGGCTCTTCTGTTGTGTGGTACCTGATGCCACTGACACAATTCAAACTGTCTGTGCTGATATTAGTAAGTTTTTTAATGTGTGATTTACTCATTATCTCCTTCCACATTAATTTTTGTACCTAGAGCTAACTTTCTCTGCTGAAATTAGCAGCACTGAAGCTGCTGTTGTTGGACAGAGCTATTCCCTACACTGCAATGTAGCTGGAACTGAAAGATTCACCCCTATTTTATCCTATAAATGGACTAAAAATAACGGAACACTTACACATGTTGGATTTGACTCGGAGAGTCTTTCTTTCTCTCCTTTACGACTGTCAGATGCAGGGCAGTACATTTGCCATGTCGCTGCTAGCTCAGATATAACCAATGAGCAAGTTGCAAACACAAGCAGTCAGTCTTTTAAAGTCGGCATCTCCAGTACGTATAGTTTGGCTTAAAATAATATCTCCCTATAGTGTACACACTTTCAATTCATACTGTTATTGTAGTTCCTGAGCACACTGTTAGTCTTCACTCCAATTCTCCCAAACTGACTCCCATTTTATCCGAATCTTCATTCACTCTGACCTGCACTGCGGAGTTGAATCCATCAGTGGATGTTCCAGTGACTATTAACACTGTGTGGACTGGACCAGATGGAACTATTCTTACGTCCGCAACTAGACCAGAAAAGAAATCCTTTACCCTGTATGCATCAGTGAATACTCTCCATTCTGTTGATTCAGCAGATTCTGGAAACTACACCTGTACAGTTAGTGTAGAAGATGGAGTTGAAGTATCTGCAAGTACCAACGTAACAATTGGTATGTAAATTACTAGTTGCTTACTTTTGTTCAATTTTTGATCCATAATATAATAAATATTTTGTGCTAATAGTTGATGGAATGTTTCAGTTGAAGCTAATGAGTGCAGACATCTGTCAAAAATTGTACAGTGAAGTAAGTTGTACTCCATTATAACCTGTCTAATTAAGTAGTGGTCAATCTTCTATAGGACTCTGATGTATCCAAACGTTACAGCAATTTCATTAAAGAAGCTCTCATTGAAGCAATTGAGTGTCAATGCAAGTGCCACTTTCCAATGATTAATCTTCTGGAAAGAGAGATTTTCATTTGTGGTGAAGATTTACACGTGACCTACCGTAACATGCTCCTGGGCACTCACAACTTCAATGGTGAACAGATTGTTGGTTTCATTCAGGACTGGGTGAATACTGGACCTCTGATCAAAATTGGTGTGAACTATGTGAGAGTCGATAGCAGCTGTCCTGTTGGTATCTCTTCAATGTATGAGTCAGCATGTGAGCAGGAGGAAGTATGTGTGTATGCTAATGACCCCATACATGCCATGTGTGCCCAATATCTCACCAGCAGAAACACCACTGTGGCTACATGTATTGAAGGATGCATTGTTCGCAATGGATAACTACGCTTGGCTGATGACTAAAACTAGTAATGACTAATTATAAATGTGCTAGAAACATTGAATATCTAGGCTTAGGCTATGATTTCTGCCCTTGCGCCACCTAATGATTATTATAGGCTTTTGCAACGTGTGATAATTATAATAATTATAACTTTGCAATATTTGGGTCAAAAGATCCCATTAGCTGCACCAAGGTTTATAATGTGTATAGCTGTTATAATGAAATCTGATATCTACGTATACGTAGTACATGCATTGTGTTACCATAAATGCTATAATTGGTGAGAGTCATAAAATTATACAATGTCATATGTTCACACGTGCATGGCTGTAGTGTAATGTCCATATCTAGTTAATACGGAACTAGAGCAAGGTAATTCAAATGGCTCCAGAGCTAGAGGCATTGAAGTCTATCTCGTGTATTATCTTAACTTTAATCATGATTACCTCATAACCATGGAAAAATAAATTTCTATATAAGGCATCATTTTGCATTGGTAACCAATACATCCGAGAGCTGTTTGATCTGAAATTATTAATCAAACCATAGATGATATTATATCGATGAGTAGAAGCTCGAGCTCTTAATTCCTAGAAATAAGGAGGTACGTAGGAGCATGCAATATATACCGATTGTCAGCAACTGATCTTTAACAACCCAATCTGGTTGTGAAATTAAGCCTAGCATCTTCTAAATCACTGAAATAGCTATAATTATTCAAAAAGGTGTAAAAAAAGTGCGAACTTAATTTGAATTGACTCCAGGGATTGGAACTGTAATAAGCTAGCTGGGCTATACATGAAATGTACCAGAAGTACTGGCACTATACATAGCCAGTGGATTGGTACATAAGAGTGTAGCTGTGTACAATGGTAATAACATTATTTTGATCATGTAGCTATATAATATAATAATACTATTATTATGAATATGATTACTTTGACCTTATTAATAACAATGTTACAGTACAGAGAAGATAATGACTATAATAATATTAATTTTATGCATGCATGCAATCATGTGATGAGATTGTGCAGCACAGGTAGATGACAAGAGTGCACATGTAACATTGCGAAATTTTAAATCATTATTAATTTTACCTTATTAATCCTGTATGCAAAAATAGGGCTTGGAGGTACGGAATCTCTTGAAATAGCTAGCTGTCTTGTATGTTTAGTGTATGGATGCTGTTAGCTACACATGATCCCTTATAAGAGTGTCCGGATCCCCTCCTCAATATTATCAATTTGTTTCCCACTGGCTCCACCCACAATGTCATGCACTTTGCTACACCAAGATGGCTAATAGAGTCAGAGAGTTCCCTGAGTCAATCACTGTGACTGTACTCTTTATCTGTCTCACTGGATATCAATCAGCAGTCAGTGGACAACAGATTAGTAAGTTCAGCGCTGTTGTCATACATCTGACATATTGTATGAGCAGCACAACAGATAGCTAGCTATTAATTATCATGATAGACTTTATACTAATAATAATATTGTAGCATAATTGTATACTCTGATACTCTAGACTCTAGTGATCTGCCTCTATTGTAAACATACATAGATGGAGTCTCTCTACAGCTGCAAGGGGTGACCATACCTAACAACAGCCTAGTGGACATTGATGACCTCCTGTATCAGGGAGGTGGTGATCCAGAACCCACAAATGCCAATGGACTTCACAATCGAACCTTGGTTTGTGTTACTGACCTAGAGGACTGTTGTGATTCACCAAGGACCGTGCGTGGTGATTGGTACTACTCCGATGGGAGTGCAGTTAAGTACAGTTAGGCCACACAAACTAAATTCACTGTTAAGCGTCACCGCCCGCATGCTATTTTGAAGATCCAGCAAAATTTTCATTATTCATTATTGATCACATGAACACTGCACAAAACCTTCAATAATGTTCGACATATATGCACAGCACGTCCAAAGCGTTTGTTTCCCTTCTAACGACACACTAACAAGTAGAAAACTTGCCTTAGACTCGCTGTCCTCAACGAGCACACATGACCTTTAACCTTAGCATTGCCCGTTAATGGTAAACCACGCCCCTTGAGTGAGGGGCGTGGCTCGCAATGATAAAGAAAATGGACAATGAATAATGAATAATGACCGCTCGCCCGCATGGAAAATGGAAAAAGTGGTGACGATAAACAGCGAATTTAGTTTGTGTGGCCTTATCAAGGTAGAACATTTCGGAGAAATAGAGGAGCAAATGAAGTACTGAATGGTCAACAATTTTATGGCTCAATTCGTCTCTTCTATAAATGGAGTAATCCACCAAGAAAAGGTCGCTTCCGCTGTGACCTACCCAGCGCAAATGATCCCAGTGCTAACCAGACCCTCTATGCTGATGTTGGTGAGTTATACTAACTGTAGCCAACAAATGCTATAATAGCTATTAGCTACTTTTCTTTGAAACATGCAGTGAACTTTGGTATCGACCATTTGTCAAAACCTGTGACTATCTTTTCATCTGATTCTGCCATTGCTGAGGAGAACTACTCGCTTACATGCTCAGCAACACTGGTTGATCCTGTTCCTCTGCCATCCAACATTCCCACACCAAATTTTGAGTGGTTTTTTGGCCCAAATGGCGATGCCTCACTTCCTTCTGATGTAGTTCTACCAATAACTGTTGAGAGTGAAAACACTTTCAATAGTACTCTGCATGTTTCTATCTTGAGTCAGTCTCATTCAGGGATGTACACATGTCGACTTGGGGCTGGAAGTCTATCAAACAGTGCTACAATTAATGTACAAGGTATGATACAATGTACTAGCTATCAGCTTTAATACTGAAATTTCAGTCAAACCCTCTTGTTATAATATAAATTCTCCAGCACCTAGAAACATTTCTGTTCAGATCAACATCAGTGGATCGCCAGTGTTGGGAGAAAGAGGCTAGCTACACTCTTACATGTTGTGTTTTTGGAGCCGAAAATCTCAATCCCTTCATAACCTACCAGTGGACTAAGAATAATGGCACTGAGACACAAATCCAAGATGGATCCAATCCCAGAACTATTTCCTTTGATCATCTTCGAGTGTCTGACGCAGGGCGATACACATGTCAGGCAAGGATAAGCTCAGCTTCTCTCAGTAATGACATCATATGGAATGTATTTCACGAGGTTACAGTTTTAAGTAAGTTCTATGTAACTAGTGCATACCTGTAGCCTCATATCCAGACCACCCCATGTTTTCAACATTTTAAAAACATGGGATGGCTTAGGCCACAACTGTTTTTTTTGTCAGCTAGGGAGCCCTTAGACATTTCCTATCAGTGAGTGTGGTAATGGTTGATAAGTCTGCTGACATAATGGCAAGGTGGTCTGATAATATTCCTCCCACTGACAGCTGCGAAAGTACAGAGTAGTTTACACATTAGTAGTACTGAAACAGTCTACACGCAAACCGGAAATGATGTTTTACTGCGTATGATTACGCACGCACGCGTACGTATTACGTGGGTACACGCAATAATATCGTATACGTCCGCATATCTATCCGTGTACCGCGCCCTACCCAGGACAGAATGAATTTTTCTCGTTTTCGAAGGCTTGTTTCTCGAAGCGCCTCGAGCGGTTCTGTTCCACGCTACTGCTATACACTGCCACTATGGTATAGACATCGAGGATGCCTCGTTTTTGGTTCTGGAACGAGAGTTACTGATTTGCCCCCAATTCAAAGTTCCATTCAGCCAGAAAAGATCGAAAAATGGACGAGCGAGTTGAAGTATCACGAAGAAAGTACTCAAGACGAAGAGTTGGTAGCTATAACCTAGCTAGTTTAGTAGCTAAAGTTTAGTATTTTCTTTGGTTGACAGTCTAGTTAACTACTACTAAGAAAATAGAACAGACTAAAGTGATAAATTATTTTCGATCTTCAAAGAGCGCTCATGGTGGCAGAGTGGTCCTGGAAGACTCGGGATTCAGCGGAATAACTGCTCTGGTACTTACCTACTTGTGGACCAAGTCCCCTAGCGCTGGTTTGATAGTTACTGATTTGCCCCCAATTCAAAGATGCCCTCAGCCATACGCAGCCGAAATCTTTGTCATCTCTACATCGGTCATCTCGGCACGCTTACTCTTATTCTTGGTATCAAAGTGAAGCTCAGCTCTTCCTCTTTTCAATGGTACTTGAGATAAAACGATAGCTACCTCACACTAGAAGATACGGTTGTACATAGACATGCACTTTTTTTGACCCCACATGCATGGCATGCATATCATTAACCCCCATAGGCGCCATGCAAACCGCGCGTTGACATTGTACGTATATGGACTTCCGGTGGTCTTAGTGTAGACTGGAAACCATAGAAATCAATAACAAGCACTCCTGACATACAAAACCATAATATTACTAGGAAGATGATATCATCAGGCGGGGCGAGCCTTCGCTCGTGGATCAGCTGTACTCCATGGTTTTATTTGTAAAGAGTGTTAATAAATAGCTACCTTGGTTTTGAGTCACTAATTGGGCAGGCTATAAAGCACAACCAAATGACTGAATTAGAGCAGCCAGGCTCTCAGTTTGGCCATACTACTACCAAGGTCTTGAACAACAAAGCTCAGTGTAGCAACCAGTGTGTGTTTATCGCATAGAAATTGCCATCAGATCTCAACTTGAAACTAGAGCTCTATAGAGCACAACGTGCACATTGTGCAATCTATAGATCTGCTTTTGTTGCTGCTTGGTTGTATCAAGGGCTTTATACTATTAGACCCCATAAGCCCTTGATTGTATAATATAGGGCTCTTGGTGATATCAGCCAAAAGACCACTGACTCTCTCTGCACCAGATCTAGACTAGGTAGATATAGGTACAAGGGCGGAGAACAGATAATAAAAGTGGGGGGGCTCAGACCTTTGACTGTGACAACAGTTAGGCTGTGGGCATATGCCCACAGCCCACCTAGGGGGGTCTGGGGGCATGCTCCCCCAGAAAATTTTGGAAATTTCGACTCTCTGAGAGCGTTTCTGATGCATTCTGGCAGTAGTTTTTTGGCTGATTTAGTAGCAATTTTTACTTGAGCACTGTTGCAAACATCTAGAATTATGACAGAACTATATGTTGCTGTACTTTTGTAGTATGGGCTTGTGATAAAATGGGGGGGCTCAGCCCCCCTTGTTTCCCAAGTGGGGGGGCTGAAGCCCCCCCTGCCCCCCCTATTTCTCCGCCCCTGAGGTATCTTACATTCTGACTTTGCATTCCAGTCTGCGGATCGCTACCAGCCAAACCCAGTGTTGCACTAGCATTATTGACGACCTTTACCAGCCCATAATATTCAATGTTATGCGCATGAGCAGAAAGCACAAGACCTGACAGTCGGCACTGTCGATAGGCGTGGTTACGAAGGCTAACAAAAAGGCACTATTTGTGACGCTCGTGGTCCAATTCGAAATACACTGAAGCCTGTTTTTCGCCAAATGCGACTGATTCATTGTGCTTACTAGTCGCTCAGGTGCCTATTGACCACGCCCACTATTCTGTTTAGGTAAAGGTCATCAACTGTGCATACATAATATTACTGCAGCTCTAATCTCTGTGCAGATTGATGTGGGGTATGTGCTGTAGAGATCAATCTCTAGCCTTGCTCTACCAGCTTCAGCATAAAAAATTTAATAGTTTCTTGAATCGTGGCAAAGCCCATGAGGTTACTGGTAGTCTCATCCCTATAGCTACCCCACTTAGTCTCGAATCCAGACCCCTCCCTTTTCCGCGGCGCTGGATGTATTGCAGCACCAGCACGCAGAAGGATGTTGATGCAATACATCCAGTGCTGCGTAAAGGGAGGGGTCTGGATTCGAGACTACCCCCAGCCTAGTTCTGTTCACCATACCCGGCTAACACAAAGCAGTATGCGACTCAGTCACTAGGTGCTATCCCAATGTAGTCAGGGACATAGCAACCGCTCAGGCCAGTCAGGCCATGGCCTGACCAATATTTTTGCCTGATGTGGGTGTGTTCAAGTGCAGTGCACGTGCACATGCTGATGCATTTAGGTATTGAGACATGGCCACTTAGTCTTGTCCCCAGTGCGGGATCTGGGGCTGGGTACGAGACTAATGGCCACTAGTTTCTGTCTCTGATGATTGTCTGACTCTCCTCATATGCATTATTAGACGTTGGTGAAATATTCATTCCCACACTCCTGGTTAGTGGCTCTCCACTACTGTAATAATGAATCAACATGCAGACACTGTTTTTGCCGCACCTATTTGCTTATAGCTATAAAACAAAAGAAGTCTCTAACTTCTATATAATTATATATAGCTATAGTATACCAAGGCAGACCAGGCATTTGTAAGTATCAAACTGCAATGCAGTACACTTCTGACATAATATTGTAGTGATACTACTTGAAAATACTACTAATAGCTAATTAGGTATCTAAAAGATAGATCAATGTCAACAATATTATTTCAATGAAATACATACACATACACATGCCGCGTTGTGCATCGATCTGTTGCTCCCATGGCCTGACCAATGAATTTTTGGTTGCTACTCCCCTGTGTAGGTATATACGTAGGGATCTTTAAGTCATTATTGACTCAAAACTCATCAGAGTGTTGTACAGTACAGCGTCACGGAGCATGCAGGGTATCTAGCTATAGCTAGCTACTCTAGAGAACTCTTCCTATGTGTGTTCAATACAATATAATTATGGCTAAGGGTATGGCCGACCAAAAGACAAAATTTAGCTTGTGACTTAGGGTATAAGTTTGTTGACAGGGGCATAGCTAACCCATGAACAGTGGTGTAGCTAAAGTGTGTTGAAAAGTGGGGGGGGGGGGGGGGATGCTTGATTTTGTATACAGCCAAGATTTAGGATCAGCATTGTTTACACACAAAACTTAAGCTCAGGAGAAAGTTAAGCATATCCATAATCTTGTAAAGATTGGTGTGGTGAGAGCCACACTCTGCCATACCCTGGCTACGCCACTGATTACATAGTCTTTTTTGTTTGTAGTTCCGACTCCTACTTCTGTGATCTTATCACCTCCCTATCTCGGGATCATCCGACCTGTTGGATCTGCCATTACTATGACCTGCACTGTGGAGCTAAGTCCGGTGGTGAATATTCCAGTAACTGTGGTGACAGAGTGGACTGGGCCAGCTGGATTGATGATAACTAATACTGGGCAATCGATTATGAGCAGCACTATCAATTACATCAGTACTGTAGCAGTTGGCTCTTTTGGAAGGGATGAATCAGGGCTATACACTTGTAAAGCTACTGCTACTACGACATCATCATTCCTCAGAGATAGTGCTTCACGCAGTGGAACAGCCACAATCACAGTTGGTGAGGCAACAATAATAATAAACAACCACGTACATAATATTAAGTTGTAAAAGTTCAATTCTATAATATTATTATACTGTACTCGCTCTAACATTCCAATAGCCCAAACAGCAAGTTTATGTATTTGATTTCATTTAGCATCTTGAATTTCAAGTTTTCTCATGCACCCGTTCTAATCAACCAAACGGACACACGGTATGGCATTTACACATGGCAGGCGCCTGAGATGACTCTTCCACGTTCATTGAAGATTTAGTATGGGGATAGTGCCTAATTATAAGATTGAGCGAAATGATAGCATGCATGGAGTAATGCACTAAACGTGACGATCGATCACTCAGAGAGCACAGTGACACTAGACAATATACCTATACATGTAGTTGGATATCGACTGCTGTTTCTTCGTTGCTAGTGCTTTCTCCATTTTTCACCAAATCCATTCTATTTACATGCACTTGAACAAGCCATTGGCTGAATTTATTTAGCTACTTTCTATTTAACACAGCCACCCAATGATGATTATTAGAGCGAGTATAATGTTGAAAATTGGCTTAGTATGTATATATATGATTTTAACTAGGTGTGTACTTAACTCTTAAAAGGATAGCCTACGCAAATAACAGCATTATCCAGAACACTAACATTGGGGAGACTGATCCTCACTCATCGCAGAATGAAGGGCTTCAGTGTGTCACTGACAGGAAACCATGCTGTGGCTCTCAAATTGGAGAGTGGTACTTTCCTAATGGGACAACAGTTCCGAGACAGCATAGTGCTACATCCTTTTATCGCAATGAAGGAGATGATGGAGGAGTCAATCTGAACCGAATCAGTTCTGATGCAGTGTCTCCAAGTGGGCTATTCTGTTATGAGATACCTGATGCTACTGCTACACTTCAGAGGATGTGTGTTACTATCAGTAAGCTCATGCAATATTATTATGGCTGACGTCAGGCATGATTAAATATTCTCTCTTTTATTGGACCGGGTTTAGTATCTATACAAATCAGTGGTAGTGTACCCACAAGTCCAACTGTAGGACAGAATTACATTTTAACCTGTCGAGTCTATGGAACTGACCGTCCCATCACTGCCTACCGATGGATGAAAAATGGAATTCAGCTGACGAATGAAACACAAGAAACTCTGTCTTTCTCATCCATCATGCTATCTGATGCAGGGCAGTACACCTGTGAAGTGACTGTGGAGAGTGTTCAATACAGTACTGTGGAGGAGATCATTATTGCAAGTAAAGGGCAATGATTACCCCTCAGCGCATGCACTGGAGGGATAATTATGGTAGTCGTTTTGTGTGTGTGTCTGTTAGTTACCAAGCTAGCTGCTACATACCTTGTTTAAGAGTCCAAGGTGTGGTGTTACAAGGTTCCTTATGATGTGCCAAACACATAAATTTCTTGCTAGTTTTGGTGTCATTTAATTGCTGATTCTGAGCTTCTTGACTTTTGTGCGTGATAGCATGACCTTATGTACCCAAACCAAGCCAACTTAAGGACGTTTTCTGCCATGTTTTGCCTCGAACTATTATTCATGGCTTGCGATCATGGCCACACCCACTTAATTATGTTTGCACGTGTGCTGCTGGCTACTAATCGGGGTGCGGCTTCTATTCAAATAAATAATAATGGTAGAATGTTGTGTATCCCGCTCTATATACGTACAAACTCTTGTCATAATAATATTATGCGCTTTAGCTAGATACATCGGACACCATCTTCCTTGCTCAGCTCACTGGTGAGCTTTTGAATCAGATGACAATGGCTTTCATGTACGTATGTTTAGCTGCCATGCCATGTACATTCTTATGGTATATATATTATAGCTACCCTTTAACTGGCTCAGCTTATATGCATGCAGTGCTTGACCCAAGTGAGCAGCTTGCAGCAGTAATGGACATGCAATACTGCATGCTCAGTGTACTTCAGTCTTGCACCAACGTTTTGCATCATAGTCCTTCAAGATGTTTAGAAGAAGTTATACATCTATAAAAGTCCCCAAGAATCGGGGGTTATACTATGAGGGAAGTTGACTTGATTGTGGCACCGCAGTTCGGAGTTTGATACAGCACACCAGGGTTAATATTGCTGTGAGCCGTTGAACCTTGGAACAGCACTACTGAGCGAGTATAACATTAACCTCGTCCCCAGTCCTTAATGTTATAATAGTAGCCTCACCCCCAGCCCTTCAGTCCCTTTTATGCATGCAATACTGAAATATGTAGCTAATGCCATGCAATGCACCGAGGTTTTTGTGCTTGAGAGATCTCTAGTTGTTATTGTAGCTATAATATAATTGTAGCAGTAAAGCTAACAAGTACTGTTCTGGCTTTTATTAGCTAATTTTATTTAATTTTTAGTTCCATCACCAACATCAGTGACAGTTACAAGTATTCCACACAGCCCAATTCGACCTGTTGGATCGGCTGTTACTGTGACCTGTGCTGTGGAATTGAGTTCAATGGTGGATATTCCAGTGACTGTGGTCACAGAGTGGACTGGGCCAGCCGGGTTTATGACAATTGATACTGCACAGCCAGTCAGTGTGGGCTATACCAGCATGGCCATAATTAGTCCATTTGGTAGAAATAATTCTGGAATCTACACCTGTAGAGTTACTGTTAGCTCAGCATCTCTGAATACATTCGTCAGGGAGAGTGTGACGTCTTCATCAGCCAGAGTCACAGTTGGTAAGATATAATATATCTAGCAACTGTTGTGTGTTACAGTACTATCATAGATTCTTTCTTAACTACCTACGGCTGTCTGTCTATTATTCACGTTCTGTTCCACTTCCTTTGTATGTAATATATAGGTGTATACATATCATTTAAGAGAGCGGTCTATGCTGACAAGAGTATTTTTCAGATCACTGATATTGGAGAAACCAATCCTCATGCTGGAGTCCACTGCATCACTGACAGGATGCCATGTTGCAGGAACTCTCAGTTCAGTGCTGGAGAGTGGCTTTTCCCCAATGGATCAAACATTCCAACACAGGATAGTGCTGCAGTGTTTTACAGAGACAGAGGAGATGATGGAAGTGTCAGATTGAACATTCTAAGCAGTGATACTGCACTTCCACTGTTAACTGGACTCTTCTGTTGTGTGGTGCCTGATGCCACTGATACAACTCAAACTGTCTGTGCTGATATCAGTAAGTTTTTGTTACTCCTTTATTCCCTCAGCTATCTTCTACACTGTTAATTTTTGTACCTATAGAGCTAACCTTCTCTGCTGAAATTAGCAGCACTGGAGATACTGTTGTTGGACAGAGCTATTCTCTACACTGCAATGTAGCTGGAACCGAAAGATTCACCCCTATTTTATCCTACAAATGGACTAAAAATAACGGAACTCTTACACATGTTGGATTTGACTCAGAGAGTCTTTCTTTCTCTCCTCTACGACTGTCAGATGCAGGGCAGTACATTTGCCATGTCACTGCTAGCTCAGATGTGACCAATGAGCAAGTTGCAAACACCACCAGCCAGTCTTTTGAAGTCAGCATCTCCAGTATGTGTAAAATATTTTTCTATAATGCATACACCTCCTATAATATAATATTACAGTTCCTGAGCACACCGTTAGTCTTCACTCTAATTCTCCCAAACTGACTCCAATTTTATCCAAATCTTCATTCACTCTGACCTGCACTGCGGAGTTGAATCCAGCAGTGGATGTTCCAGTGACTATTAACACTGTGTGGACTGGACCAGATGGAACTATTCTTACGTCCGCAACTAGACCAGAAAAGAAATCCTTCACCCTGTATGCATCAGTGAATACTCTCCATTCTGTTGATTCAGCAGATTCTGGAAACTACACCTGTACAGTTAGTGTAGAAGATGGAGTTGAAGTGTCTGCAAGTACCAACATAACAATTGGTATGTAAATTACTATTAATTTTGCTTACATACATTCAATTTTTGATCCATTACATGTTAATAGTTGATGGAATGTTTCAGTTGAAGCTAATGAGTGCAGACATCTGTCAAAAGTTGTACAGTGAAGTAAGTTGTACTCCATTATAATGCTGTGCCTGAATAAGTAGTGCTCAATCTTCTATAGGACTCTGCCGTATCCAATCGTTACAGCAATTTCATTAAAGAAGCTCTCATCGAAGCAATTGAGTGTCAATGCAAGTGCCATTTTCCAGTGACTAATCTTCTGGAAAGAGAGATTTTCATTTGTGGTGAAGATTTACATGTGACCTACCGTAACATGCTCCTGGGTACTCACAACTTCAATGGTGAACAGATTGTTGGTTTCATTCAGGACTGGGTGAATACTGGACCTCTGATTAAGATTGGTGTGAACTATGTAAGAGTCGATAGCAGCTGTCCTGTTGGTATCTCTTCAATGTATGAGTCAGCATGTGAGCAGGAGGAAGTATGTGTGTGTGCTAATGACCCCATACACGCCATGTCCGGCAGAAATACCACTGTGGCTACATGCATTGAAGGATGCATTACTCGCAATGGATGATTACACAATGCCATAGGTTTGCTGGCTGCATGATGACTTTGACTATATTATATATATAGATAGTTAATGATAATTCTGATATTAAATAGTTTAGGTGTATACAGCTATAGACTTAGGCTATGATTAACTGAGTGTTGTTTTACAGCTAAAATATTGTGATTATTAGTCGTCTTTTACACTTTCCAAGTCGTGAAAGGCATTTGCATTGGTAACTAATACATCCCAGAGCTGTTTGATCTGAAATTATTAATCAAACTGATATCGATGAGTAGAAGCTCGAGCTCTTAATTCCTAGAAATAAGGAGGTACGTAGGAGCATGCAATATACCGACTGTCAGCAACTGATCTTCAACAACCCAATCTGGTTGTGAAATTAAGCTTAGCATCTTCTAAACCACTGAAATATCTATAATTATTCAAAAAGGTGTAAAAAAGTGCGAACTTAATTTGAATTGACTCCAGGGATTGGAACTGTAACATGCTAGCTGGGCTATACATGAAATGTTCCAGAAGTACTGGCACCATACATAGCCAGTGGATTGGTACATAAGAGTGTAGCTGTGCACAATGATAATAACAATATTATTTTGATCATGTAGCTATAATACTATTATTATGAATATGATTACTTTGACCTTATTAATAACAATGTACAGAGAAGATAATGACTATAATAATATTATTTATGCATGCAATCATGTGATGAGATTGTGCAGCACAGGTAGATGACAAGAGTGCACACGTCACGTTGCGAAATTTTAAATCATTATTATTATTATTAATTTTTACCTTATTAATCTTGTATGCAAAAATAGGGCTTGGAGGTATGGAATCTCTTGAAATAGCTAGCTCTCTTGTATGTTTAGTGTATGGATGCTGTTAGCTACACATGATCATGATCCCTTATGGGAGTGTCCCCTAGCTCCTCAATATTATCAATTTGTTTCCCACTGGCTCCACCCACAATGTCATACACTTTGCTACACCAAGATGGCTAATAGAGTCAGAGAGTTCCCTGAGTCAATCACTGTGACTGTACTCTTTATCTGTCTCATTGGATATCAATCAGCAGTCAGTGGACAACAGATCAGTAAGTTTAGCTCTGTTGTCATACATCTGACATGCTGTATGAGCAGCACAACAGTTAGCTAGTTAACTATGATCATGGATGTTATACTATACACTCTATAGACTCTAGTGATCTGCCTTTATCGTACACAATGTCATATTATTATAATATAGATGGTGTCACTCTAGAGCTGCAAGGGGTGACTATACCTAACAACAGCCTAGTGGACATCGATGACCTCCTGTATCGAGGAGGTGGTGATCCAGTGCCCACAAATGCCAATGGACTTCACAATCAAACCTTGGTTTGTATTACTGACCTAGAGGACTGTTGTGATTCACCAAGGACCGTGCGCGGTGATTGGTACTACTCCGATGGGAGTGCAGTTGAGTATGATTCTCGAGGTAGAACATTTCGGAAAAACAGGGGAGCAAATGAGGTATTGAATGGTCAACAATTTTATGGCTCAGTTCGTCTCTTCTATAAATGGAGTAATCCACCAAGAAAAGGGCACTTCCGCTGTGAGCTACCCAGTGCAAATGATTCCAGTGTTAACCAGATCCTCTATGCTGATGTTGGTGAGTTAAACAAACTGTAGGTGACCAATAGCTATAAATAGCTATTACTTCTGTTTGAAACATGCAGTGAACTTTGGTATCGACCACTTATCAAAACCTGTGACTATCTCTTCCACTGGTTCTGGCGTTGCTGGAGAGAGCTACGTGCTGACATGCTCAGCAACACTGGTTGATCCCGTTCCTCTGCCATCCAACATTCCTACACCAAACTTTGAGTGGTTTTTCGGTCCAAATGGGGATGCTTCACTTCCCTCTGGTGCAGTTTCTATATCAACCAATTATTTGCAAAATAGCCACATCTATACCAGTAGTCTACAATTTTCTCCCCTGGCTCAGTGTCATACAGGGATGTACACATGTCGACTTGGAGCTGGAATTCTGGCTAACAGTGCTATGATTACCGTAAATGGTAAATTTGTTAATCCCCATCAATTATTATTACAATCATAGAAATTATCCCCCCCCCCCCCCCCAACAGCTAGTAATATTTGGGTTCAGATCACTACTAGTGGATCTTCAACGCTGGGAGAAAGTGGCTTCACTCTTATGTGTTGTGTTTCTGGAGCTGATCATCTCAATCCCCTTATAACCTACCTATGGACGATGGACAATGGCACTCACTTTACACAAATCCAAGATGGGCCTGACCCAAGAACTATTTCCTTTGATCTTCTGAGGGTGTCTGATGCTGGGAAATACACTTGCCGGGCTACCATCCGCTCAAACAGCCTTGATAGTAGCCTTGTACGGTCTGGATCTCGAGATATCATGGTTTCAAGTGAGTTGTGGTGTGCTAATTTTCGTTATTGTCGTATTTGACTTGGCAGTCACAAAATTTCTACTACTACCCCCTCTACAAAGAGTGTAATACTGTATATTATGACATTGTGAACTTTTTGCTGGAAAAAAAGATTTTGTGATGCCCCTTCGTATTGCAATAATTTTGCCAATGCAGTAAAGGTGGCCATACACATGTATCATGTATGCAATGTTTAATACAGGATAAAAATTTTCTCCTGGTGAAAATTTCTACATACACATTATCTATCTAGTATTGTAATGCACAATACTCTCCCTTCCAGGCCAAGCATGCTATCCTAAATACCAGACCTTCCTGTTTTATTGCATGCAACATTCAAAAAGCTGGAGAGATCTGGGGATGTGCAGTGCCACCAATGATCTACCACCGTAATACAGAATCTCGTTAGTGCTTTGAAATAATGTATGGTATCCCCATATCTTGCAGTGCCTGACTGGTCCAGGTATTTCAGCACGATGTAGGGTGTCTATAATATAGCCAATGAGCTTACCACCAAACAATAATTTTATTGATCAACCTCTGTAGTTCCAACTCCTATTTCTGTGACCTTGTCACCTCCCTACCCCGGGATCATCCGACCTGTTGGATCTGCTGTTACTATGACCTGCACTGTGGAGCTAAGTCCGGTGGTGAACGTTCCAGTGACTGTGGTGACAGAGTGGACTGGACCAGCTGGGTTTGCAGTTAATGTCACTGCACAGCCTATTGAGGGTAGCACCATGAACTACACTAGCACAGCAGTGGTCGATTCCCTTGAGAGAAAAGGATCTGGAGTATACACCTGCATGGCTACTATTACCACAACATCTCTATTTCTCAGAGATAGTACTTCAAGCAATGGAACTGCCAGGATCACAGTTGGTAAGACAGTTGGTTGGTCTCATTCCCAGGCTCCTGACATTAATTGTAACGTATTACCGTAGAAACTGGTTGTTAAGCGTTGCTTGCTGTTAAGCGCATACTTTTTATAGCGCATAGTTTTGTATGAGCCTTACCACTGTTTGTTAGGCGCATATGCCCAGCAAGCCACCTGAACAACAAGCGATCGGTTACATGAGCTCAGAAAGAAGGCTAGAAATAGACTGGAGAAGAAAACGTCGAGAATTACGCTTTCTGGTCGCTTCTTGGCCACCGTTGTAGGCCTTTCTACCCTCGACACGTTCTTTACGCTCGTCCCACCTACCGTGTTTTAGCACTTTTAATTAAGTGCATGCTTCCTGTTAAGTGCATACTTTTGTTAAGCGCATATTTTCTTGCTGCTGCGTGTTATAAATGCATGCGCTTAACAACCAGTTTCTACGGTATTATACTATATCTGCAGTGGTGTTATGAGGGGTATGGTTTGGGTGTAAAACTACAATGTCATCAAAGCTTTTGTCAAACTACACCTATATACTTGGAGAACAAACAGGATCGCTCACTATATATATTATAATATAGCATTATCTACTGAATGCATACATGAGTATAGGGGTGTACCTGTCTCTAAACAGGACGGTGTATGTTAATAATAGCATCATCCAGATCACTAGCATCGGGAAGGCTGATTCCAACACATCCCAAAATGAGGGACTCCAATGCATCACTGACAGAAAGCCCTGTTGTGAGACAGGTCCAAACATTTCTGGAGATTGGTATTTTCCGAATGGGACGATAGTTCCAATGCAAAGCAGTGCTGCATCGTTTTATCGCAGTAGAGGAAGTGATGGTACAGCCAATCTAGAGCGAGTAGCAAGTGACATCATACTACCAACGGGGCTATTCTGTTGTGTGATACCTGATGCAACTGATGCACTTCAGAGGGTTTGTGCTACCATCAGTAAGCTTACATATGCGTAGATGATAGAAAGCTAAAAGTTTCAAACTATCTTCTTTCTTGTTTCATAGTATCTGTCCAGATTACTGGTAGTGTGGCTACACGTCCAACTGTAGGACAAAACTACACTTTAACTTGTCATGTATATGGAACTGACAGTACTGTAACTGCCTACCGATGGATGAAAGATGGTATTCAGTTGTCAAATGGAATGCAAGAAACTCTCTCCTATTCTCCCATGAGGCTGTCTGATGCCGGGCAATACACCTGTGAGGTCACCATACAGAATGTGGAGTACAGTACAGTTGAGGAAATCGCTATTGATAGTAAGCGAGAAGGTATTTTAAGTCTGTAGAACTCAAACCATAATAATATTATTACATAATATCTGCACCTTGTAGAGCTAATATGTTTGGTGCATGCATTAATTTTTTATTACCACCTTACTTTTTGGGCAGTTCCATCTCCAAGTGTGACTATCACTAGTGTTCCACTCAGCCCAGTTCGACCTGTTGGATCGGCTGCTAGTGTAACCTGCACCATGGAATTCAATACAATGGTGGATATTCCACTGACTGTTACCACAGAATGGATTGGACCATCTGGGATTATGGTAACTGACAGCACTAGCACTGAGCAGCCTGCTGTGGGAAACAGCACGATCTATACCAGTACAGCCACAATCAGTTCATTTGGGAGAAATGAATCAGGACTCTACACCTGCAAAGCTACCTCCAGTTCAGCTTCTCTAAATCCATTTATCAGAGATAGTACAGCATCTTCCTCAACCAGAGTCACTGTTGGTAATAATAATTACTGCTGTAGATTGCACTGAGGATAGAATTATATGTACTCATCTGAAATTTGCAAATATTATTATTAACAGACTAAATATTATTTTCTGCACATGCAGGGGTATATCTCTCATTCAACAGGATGGTCTTCGTTGACAAGAGTGTTGTCCAAATCAGGGAGATGCAGGGTGAAGGCATCCATTGTATCACTGACAGAATGCCATGTTGCAGGAACTCTCAGTTCAGTACTGGAGAGTGGCTTTTCCCCAATGGATCAAACATTCCAACACAGGACAATGCTGCAGTGTTTTATAGAGACAGAGGAGATGATGGAAGTGTCAGATTGAACATTCTAAGCAGTGATACTGCACTTCCACTGTTAACTGGGCTCTTCTGTTGTGTGGTACCTGATGCCACTGATACAACTCAAACTGTCTGTGCTGATATCAGTAAGCTTTAGACGTGTAATGTGTGGATTACTCATTGATGCCTTCTGTATTTATGTACCTATAGAGCTAACCTTCTCTGCTGAAATTAGCAGCACTGAAGCTGCTGTTGTTGGACAGAGCTATTCCCTACACTGCAATGTATCTGGAACTGAAAGATTTACCCCTATTTTATCCTACAAATGGACTAAGAATAATGGAACACTTACACATGTTGGATTTGACTCAGAGAGTCTTTCTTTCTCTCCTCTACGACTGTCAGATGCAGGGCAGTACATTTGCCATGTCACTGCCAGCTCAGATATAACCAATGAGCCAGTTGCAAACACTAGCAGCCAGTCTTTCGAAGTCAGCATCTCTAGTATGTATATCTTCCTATTCTGATGCATACACGTCTGTATTGATATTACAGTTCCTGAGCACACTGTTAGTCTGCACTCCAATTCTCCCAAACTGACTCCAATTTTATCCGAATCATCATTCACTCTGACCTGCACTGCGGAGTTGAATCCAGCAGTGGATGTTCCAGTGACTATTAATACTGTGTGGACTGGACCAGATGGAACTATTCTTACGTCCGCAACTAGACCAGAAAAGAAATCCTTCACCCTGTATGCATCAGTGAATACTCTCCATTCTGTTGATTCAGCAGATTCTGGAAACTACACCTGTACAGTTAGTGTAGAAGATGGAGTTGAAGTGTCTGCAAGTACCAACATAACAATTGGTATGTAAATTACTATTAATTTTACTTACATACATTCAATTTGTGATCCATTACCTGTTAATAGTTGATGAAATGTTTCAGTTGAAGCTAATAAGTGCAGACATCTGTCAAAAGTTGTACAGTGAAGTAAGTTGTACTCCATTATAATACTGTGCCTGAATAAGTAGTGCTCAATCTCCTATAGGACTCTGCCGTATCCAAACGTTATAGCAATTTCATTAAAGAAGCTCTCATTGAAGCAATTGAGTGTCAATGCAAGTGCCATTTTCCAATGACTAATCTTCTGGAAAGAGAGATTTTCATTTGTGGTGAAGATTTACATGTGACCTACCGTAACATGCTCCTGGGTACTCACAACTTCAATGGTGAACAGATCATTAGTTTCATTCAGGATTGGGTGAATACTGGACCTCTGATCAAAATTGGTGTGAACTATGTGAGAGTCGATAGCAGCTGTCCTGTTGGTATCTCTTCAATGTATGAGTCAGCATGTGAGCAGGAGGAAGTATGTGTGTATGCTAATGACCCCATACACACCATGTGTGCCCAACATCTCACCAGCAGAAACACCACTGTGGCTACATGCATTGAAGGATGCATTATTCGCAATGGATAACTGCGCTTGGCTGATGACTAACAATCAATAACAAATTATAGTGTGCTAAAACATTGAAATTTCTAGGCTTAGGCTTTAATGAAAAATTTCCCTTTATTATCTGGTATTTGTGTAATAACTCTTTATTACTATGTTTGAATCAAAAGAACTCCATAACTGCCTAAAGGATTATTGTGCATAATGAAATCATGACCTGGTATCTGAAGAGTCACAAAGTATTGCATGTGACAACTTTAACATGATTCATGAAATCCACCTAAGTATTGACACTATATACTATACAAAGAGTATACTAGCCTATTATTGTATTATGACATTGTGGCGTAGGCATATGAATAATAGTGTTATGATTACATTGACCTTATTAATAACAATAGGGAAGATAATAGAGTCCACATGTGACATTATTGTAAAAGTGTGCATGGAATCTGTACTGACCTTCGACAAAAATGAACATGTACAATGTCATGCATAATATTATTATAATTATACAAAAAATTAGCTAATAGGCTTGAATTCAAAGATTTGTCACCTATAATAATAACTAGCTGCCTTGTATCTTTAGCTAAATGATGATTATAATGTACAGACACAGTTAATTTAGCTACATCCCTTATGCCAGGGAGTGCCCCCCTCTCCTCAATATTTCTTTTAATTTGGCTCCACCCACTAGAAAGCTAGTTTTGCTGCACCAAGATGGCTATTAGAGTCAGAAAGTTCAATTCAATTACTGTGGCAGTACTCTTTATCTGTCTCATTGGATATCAACCAGCAGTCAATGGACAACAAATTAGTAAGTTCAGCTCTGCATACATCTAGATCTGACATGCTGTACGAGCAGCAGATAGAGTAATAATAATAATTATTATTGTAGCAGTGTTCTTTATAGCTATATTATAGTGCCTCTGTTAACGTTGTACACATAGATGGTGTCACTCTACAGCTGCAAGGGGTGACCATACCTAACAACAGCCTAGTGGACATCAATGACCTCCTGTATCGAGGAGGTGGTGATCCAGATCCCACAAATGATAATGGACTTCACAATCAAACCTTGGTTTGTATTACTGATCTAGTGGACTGTTGTGATTCACCAAGGACAGTGCATGGTGATTGGTACTACTCTAATGGGCATGAGGTTACTTCACCGCGATGGGGAACTACATTTCTGAGAAACAGAGGTCCAAATGAGATCATAAATGGCCGACAGTTTAGTGGCTCAGTTCGTCTCTTTTATAGATGGAGCAATCCACCAGGGAAAGGGCGTTTCCGCTGTGAGCTCCCCAATGCAAATAATCCCAGTGTTAACCAGACTGTTTATGCTAACGTTGGTGAGTTATAATGTAGCTGAATAGCGGATAGCTAACAGTTATTTTGACACTTGCAGTGAACTTTGGTGTCGACCACTTGTCAAAACCTGTGATTATCTCTTCATCTGGATCTGCCATTGTTGGAAAGAGCTACTCACTGACATGCTCAGCAACACTGGTTGATCCCATTCCTCTGCCGTCTAATATTCCTACACCAAACTTTGAGTGGTTATTTGGTCCAAATGGTGATGCCGCACTTCCTTTTGGCACAGCTCTTCCAGTAACCGTTAAGAGTGAGAACACTTTCACAAGTACTCTGCATTTTTCTATCTTAAATCAGTCTCATTCGGGGAAGTATACATGTCGACTTGGGGCAGGAGTTCTGGTAAACAATGCTACAATTAATGTACAAGGTAGCTATATTATTAGAGTTTAGCTAACTGAAATTTAATCATATTATAACTCCTTATTATCTCTAGCACCTGGTTCTATTCAGATCAACACCAGTGGATCGCCAGTGTTGGGAGAAAGCGGCTACACTCTTACATGTTGTGTTTTTGGAGCAGAAAGTATCAATCCCTTCATAACCTACCAGTGGACTAAGAATAACGGCACTGAGACACAAATCCAAGATGGATCTAATCCCAGAACCGTTTCCTTTGATCCTCTGAGAGTGTCTGATGCAGGAAGATACACATGTCAGGCAAGAATAAGCTCAGCTTCCCTCAATAATGACATCATATGGAATGTATTTCACGAAGTTACAGTTTTAAGTAAGTTTATATAAACTGAAACTATAGGAGAGTATGCGATAGTATCCGATTGTCCCAGCTTTTTCTGGGATGTCCCAGTGTATGCAATTGCATGCATGCCATGTGCACCATGGGCCAGGCCCTTCCTCGAGCTCTTTTTGAAGGTCTATTGGCTGAGATATCAGTTTGGTTGATATAAGGATCGAATGTTTTCAAAGCTTGCTTCAGACAGACCTTTACCTCTTCTACAAGGGATATCGAGAATCAGAGACTACCCTATAGTCCTCCAAATCCCAATTATCGGGCCTCGATTATTGTTCACCCAGGGACATTATTTTTATCATTGGCCTGTCATATATGCATCAATAATATTATTGTTAGCCAAATCGAGCGTTCATACCTGTCGACTCTTACCACACGATCATCAGTAGCTACTACTCATTCTCATGCACCATTATTGAGGAAGAGGTATTATCACATTGTATACTAATGATTGACGTTTTCTGAGGTTGTTATGTATAATAACAGCATTCCTTCCTTGTATTATTATCTGATCAGTCCACATAGCTGGCTCATGCAGTCCACCCCTTACGATCAACCATCATTCTGATTTTGGTATAACATCATTCTAGACCCTTTCTTCTCTTGTATTTACATTGTAGAAGTAGGCTAAGTTAAGCTTACCTGGCATCTTCAAACAAGCCTAAACCTCACTGCTAAACACTGATTGACTTTTCGAGCATAAATGGAAGTCCACATCACCTTAAGTTTGTAAATTTTCCATTATTATAAACACGTGAACTTCATAAAATTATGGTCGATAATTAATGTGCGATAATTAAGGTCAGCCGGTAATCGAGGTCTCATACTACTGCCATGTACTGCACTATCAAGAGTATAATATTATATTAAATATAGAGAGTATAATGTACTTTTAGTGTAATATCTAACAGTTTACACAAGCTGTAGTGTGCATGCTATTGTCCTGCGTGGCTTCCCACAGGCATGAATATGATTATAAAGGTCATAACCTTGCTTAATAGCTGTTACACTGTAATAATATTATTATACTGGAGTAGGATACTCTCCCTCTCTATTCATAATATTATTATAATACTCTTGCTCAGTATATTATACTCTTGCTACCATATATTATACGCTCGATAGCGTAAACTGAATAGGACAGCATACTGTGACTGCCACGTCTTGAACAACAATTGATCATGAAGCTTGGGGGTATTTGCTCTAGGGAGCTCATTAACCTGTAATGCATGCATATAATTATGTAAAAGGAGTAAAGTACGTAACTGCATTTATAATATTATATCATTACGTAGGTAAGGGTAATCAAGTCATTATAGAGCATTATTATAGTGCTACTGTAGTATAGCGTCACAGAGTGTGTGTGGAGTAATGCACTCTAGGAAACTCTTGTCCCTAGTATAGTCATCATGTGCTCCTGCTCAGGGCAATAATGCATGAATCCATTATGTTTGTATAGTTCCAACTCCTACTTCCGTGACCTTGTCACCTCCCTACCCTGGGATCATCCGACCCGTTGGATCTGCTGTTACTATGACCTGCACTGTGGAGCTAAGTCCGGTGGTGAACATTCCAGTGACTGTGGTGACAGAGTGGACTGGGCCTTCTGGGTTTATGATAACTAATACTGCACAATCGATTATGAGTAGCATTATCAACTATACCAGCACCGTAGCGGTTGACTCATTTGGGAGGGATGAATCAGGGCTATACACTTGTGAAGCTACTGCTACCACCACGTCATCATTCCTCAGAGATAGTGCTTCACGCAATGGAACATCCAGAATCACAGTAGGTGAGGCAACAATAATAGATAACCACATGTAGTATTACTTTTGCATGTATTACACAGAAGTTCCATATGATATTGAAGATTGGTTTATTATATAGCATGATCTTTTTCTATTCCAAAACATAATAGGGGCATGCTTATCTCTTAAAGGGATTGTCTACACTAACAACAGCATTATCCAGGATACTAACATTGGGGAGACTGATCCTCACTCATCACAGAATGAAGGGCTTCAGTGTGTCACTGACAGGAAACCATGCTGTGGCTCTCAAATTGGAGAGTGGTACTTTCCTAATTGGACAACAGTTCCTACGCAGAATAGTGCTGCATCCTTTTATCGCAATGAAGGAGATGATGGAGCAGTCAATCTGAACCGAATCAGTTCTGATGCAGTGTCTCAAAGTGGGCTATTCTGTTGCGAAATACCTGATGCAACTGACACACTTCAGAGGATGTGTGCTACTACTAGTAAGTTCAATACATGCATTAATGACTGACACTAGGCATAGTGTAGTTTAATTCTCTCTCTTTTATTGCTTTAGTATCTGTTGAAATCAGTGGTAGTATACCCACAAGTCCAACTGTAGGACAGAATTACATTTTAACCTGTCGAGTCTATGGAACTGACCGTCCCATCACTGCCTACCGATGGATGAAAAATGGAATTCAGCTGACGAATGAAACGCAAGAAACTCTACCTTTCTTGTCCATCATGTTATCTGATGCAGGGCAGTACGCCTGTGAGGTGACTGTGGAGAGTGTTCAATACAGTACTGTAGAGGAGATCATTATTGCAAGTAAAGGGCAATGAATGTTATAGTATAGCTGTAATGTGCATGATCTTTATTTATTATTTCTTTCAGTTCCATCACCAATATCAGTGACAGTTACAAGTGTTCCACTCAGCCCAATTCGACCTGTTGGATCAGCTGTTACTATGACCTGTGCCGTGGAATTGAGTTCAATGGTGGATATTCCAGTGACTGTGGTCACGGAGTGGACTGGGCCAGCTGGATTTAATATTGAACAGCCAGTCAGTGTGGGCTATACCAGCACGGCCTTAATTAGTCCATTTGGTAGAAATAATTCTGGAATCTACACCTGTAGAGCTACTGTTAGCTCAACATCTCCGAATCAATTCGTCAGGGATAGTGTGAAATCTTCATCAGCCAGAGTCACAGTTGGTAAGATATCATAGCTACCATTGTATGTATTATGATTAATCGCATACAGTCACATCAGTGTCTTCCTTAACTAGCTATGGCTGTCTGTGAGAGTCTACTATTTATGTTTTGTCACACTTCCTTTATATGTAATAGGAGTGTACTTATCGTTTAATGGAACTGACTATGCTGACAAGAGTATTATTCAGATCACCGACATTGGACAGACTGATCCTCGTGCTGGAATTCACTGCATCACTGATAGGAAGCCATGTTGTAGGAACTCTCAGTTCAGTGCTGGAGAGTGGCTTTTCCCCAATGGATCAAACATTCCAACACAGGACAGTGCTGCAGTGTATTATAGAGACAGAGGAGATGATGGAAGTGTCATATTGAACATTCTAAGCAGTGATACTGCACTTCCACTGTTAACTGGGCTCTTCTGTTGTGTGGTACCTGATGCCACTGATACAACTCAAACTGTCTGTGCTGATATCAGTAAGTTTCTGATGAGTGTATTAATCCTTAATTCCTTATCTTTTATTACTCATAGAGCTAACCTTCTCTGCTGAAATTAGCAGCACTGGAGATGCTGTTGTTGGACAGAGCTATTCCCTACACTGCAATGTAGCTGGAACCGAAAGATTTACCCCTATTTTATCCTACAAATGGACTAAGAATAATGGAACACTTACACATGTTGGATTTGACTCGGAGAATCTTTCTTTCTCTCCTTTACGACTGTCAGATGCAGGGCAGTACAGTTGCCATGTCACTGCCAGCTTAGATGTAACTAATGAGCCAGTTGCAAACACCACCAGCCAGTCTTTTGAAGTCAGCATCTCCAGTATGTGTAAAACAGTATCTTACTATAACGTATGCATACATTTTCTATTCATAATAATATTATATCATTATTATAGTTCCTGAGCACACTGTTAGTCTTCACTCCAATTCTCCCAAACTGACTCCCATTTTATCCGAATCTTCATTCACTCTGACCTGCACTGCGGAGTTGAATCCAGCAGTGGATGTTCCAGTGACTATTAACACTGTGTGGACTGGACCAGATGGAACTATTCTTATATCCGCAACTAGACCAGAAAAGAAATCCTTTACCCTGTATGCATCAGTGAATACTCTTCATTCTGTTGATTCAGCAGATTCTGGAAACTACACCTGTACAGTTAGTGTAGAAGATGGAGTTGAAGTGTCTGCAAGTACCAACATAACAATTGGTATGTAAATTACTATTAATTTTGCTTACATACATTCAATTTTTGATCCATTACCTGTTAATAGTTGATGGAATGTTTCAGTTGAAGCTAATGAGTGCAGACATCTGTCAAAAGTTGTACAGTGAAGTAAGTTGTACTCCATTATAATGCTGTGCCTGAATAAGTAGTGCTCAATCTTCTATAGGACTCTGCCGTATCCAAACGTTACAGCAATTTCATCAAAGAAGCTCTCATCGAAGCAATTGAGTGTCAATGCAAGTGCCATTTTCCAGTGACTAATCTTCTGGAAAGAGAGATTTTCATTTGTGGTGAAGATTTACATGTGACCTACCGTAACATGCTCCTGGGTACTCACAACTTCAATGGTGAACAGATTGTTGGTTTCATTCAGGACTGGGTGAATACTGGACCTCTGATTAAAATTGGTGTGAACTATGTAAGAGTTGATAGCAGCTGTCCTGTTGGTATCTCTTCAATGTATGAGTCAGCATGTGAGCAGGAGGAAGTATGTGTGTGTGCTAATGATCCCATACATGCCATATCCGGCAGAAATACCACTGTGGCTACATGCATTGAAGGATGCATTACTCGCAATGGATGATTACACAATGCCATAGGTTTGCTGGCTGCATGATGACTTTGACTATATTATATAGCTATATTATTAAATAGTTTAGGTGTATACAGCTATAGACTTAGGCTATGATTAACTGAGTGTTGTTTTTGAAATAATACAGCTAAAATATTGTGATTATTAGTCGTCTTTTACGCTTTCCAAGTCGTGAAAGTGTGATCTCTACCATAAAAATGCCATGGAGTCAATAACCTTTTCACGAGACTAATTACAGCACCACGGATCTAGACCCTACCAATTGTTACATAATTGTAGTGCCAATGTGCCAATAATCAATTATGGTGCTATAATGATCGTATTATAGTGTTGATCTAATAATTTAAATTTGTGTTTCAATTAGATTTAAGTGCCAAGCCTTGTAGCATGTGCACTCGTATATGAAAAGTTGAGGGATTTAATACTTTACAAGAGTAACAAAGTAGCTAAACTCCGAGGGTTATCAGCAGTTGCTACTAACTACAAGTACATGTAGACCTAGTTAGACATAACTATAATTCTATAATTTATACAATTTGAAACTGATATGCTAAATTCTGCTGGCCCTATAGAAAAATTAAGGGTTGGGATTATTGAACTTCCTCTCTCTAGCTCCCTTTACCATAATTTTGAAGCACATTTCAGCATGAATTTACTGCAGGCCTTTGCATAAATACTGCTGTCAATAATTTTTGTTCTTTATCTCCCAATAGTGATGTGTATACATAGCTATAACACTGCATGTATATATTGCAAACTAAAGCCATAATAATATCATTTTCAGAAGCCAGGATGGAATGTAGTCACTACAATTAGTGTGTAGTTATGATTCCAGCCAGCATGGCTTCCAGTAAAATGATTTTTAACGTAGCAATATTAATAGCCAACTATGCAGATATTCAAAAGAGCATGCAACTTAGGCCTGAATGTTCCTTATAGATTTCGATGTTGTTGAAATTAGTATACCTATAGAT
Organism: Cliona cf. orientalis; assembly: GCA_963930775.1. Taxonomy (NCBI): domain Eukaryota; kingdom Metazoa; phylum Porifera; class Demospongiae; order Clionaida; family Clionaidae; genus Cliona; species Cliona cf. orientalis. The sequence continues at coordinate 3,078,475 of OZ005696.1, forward strand.
GATCCTTCAGAGAATGATGCATGTATCATTCTGCCTGAATCTTCACAATGTCATGAGTTATTAGGCTAGGTTGCTGAGAAGAGGGATGCTCAGTAGCCATAACATCCTAATTACATGATGTTGATGTTACAACATTTTCAAATCTCATGCAATTAATAGGTTCATGCTAATTGAAGCCTCACATGCCCACGCGCATGGTAAACGAACACTGCATGGCTTGACAATATCCGCGTACTTCCGTGGACTATACCGCGACATTGGGCGTGACATACTTCTTTAATGGCTCATTAATATTTACAGTTACACAACAGTTACTGTTACACCACACCTATAATATATTGATGCTTAAACTTATAATATTATTATTCGATTCAGTTATCATGGTAGCTACATTATTATAGTCTATTGTAGCAATTGCAGTTGAAATCATCTTTAACTATTATACGGTGCATCCATTGTATCATGCATGGTGACTAACTACATTAATTAAGTTTGAAATCATGGAGAAAAAGCAATACAATTCCTTCAGTAAAAGCTAATGACCATATCAATTTATGATCTAGTTAATTTGGTCGAAGAATTCAGTTACAAAAAGTGTTCAAGTAATTGTTCATTTAGCATCAGTTTCTGTAATGCATGTCACTCTACCGAAAATTGTAATGTTGTTCCATGCAGTTCAACACCCTTATTCTAATCTACTCCTGGACATTATAATGTATACTATTATATAATGTACCATTAAACTTGAGGTATGCATCTAGTGTGCTATCAATGTCACTCCATCAGAACACTATAGCAAATTAATAATTATATAATAAAATAATAATAATTATTATACTATACTTTAAATCTACTCTTGCGTGATTATAGAGTGGTATACTTTAAACACAAAGTCTGCATAATATAACAATAATAGTATATATACATGACAGTTTATACACAAGTGGCTGCTGGGTCATGCCATACTGTGCAGTGGATAGTGTAGCACTGCAACAGTTACTGTGTTTTCAGTGCTAAGCCATAACTATAGACTAAGTGAGACTGAATACTATTTTTGCTTGCATCACTCAACTGGAATGTTGTGTAGACTTAATTTGTATGGTAGTTCAAATCTATTCTCGGTATATCCATATTGCCCAGTGCCTACTAGCTACTTGGAATGTTAATTCTTCTGATATTGTAGTAATTATGATGAGTTGGACATCTGCTCTAACAGAAAATTTACCTGTAATATTAAATTTTATTGTTTATATATCTGACTCCATGTTAGAGTACTATAATAGGCAAGTGGATAAGGGAGATCATCAGCATTGTTTATTTGTGGTATTGAGTGCCATTGCTTTGATGAAACTGGCTGAGCACATGTACAGATTCACTTTTTAGTCCAATAACAGCATCTTTGTTGAATGGCTACAAGTATGAAATAATGCACGACAATCAGCATCATGATATAGACTAGTGTAGTTTATTAGTTTTGTTACACTGGCAGTTTTAGGAATTCTGAGGGGCAATTTTTCATCTGGAGTGGACCACTGGACTCTTGCAGCTGAGCTGGGGCTCAGTTGACATGCCCATCACTGGGAAGGTGAGATTACCTTTCTGTGAAAACCATTCCATTTTAAGTAATTCATGATCCCATTTCGAAAACATCATGTGCACGTAGATCCAACAGCATTCCTTCGTCTCGATTTCATTGTGATATGGGGAAATGTTTCTACAGAGGCGGTACCAATGATGGGTACTGTATAGTGTATTCCAAGGAGGCAAGGCAAATTCAGTGAAATCTAAACCAATAACCTAGTAAGTTATTAGTTCTGAATCAATCGCAGTTATCATGCTTAGATTTTCTGTGTTTAATTTACATTGTGCACCATGAAGCAATTTGTAACAATAATTATGTGACCCACTGTGAGAAATCAGATCATTAGAAATAAATTTCTACTATTGATGTAACAATTGTAATACTATAGGCACATAATTATTTTGACTCATAAAAATCAAAATCTATACCCTGAGAAGTCATGCAGGCTGGATGGAATTGCAATAACATGACGATTGTCATGATCATGTTAATATTAAATTCCATGGAGTCTGGCTTCTGAAAATATGTATTAAATTTATTTATGGCTTCTATGGCATAGTATTCCATTGTAATAACGATTGGTATTTGCCTGGTATGGCTATTATTGTTGAGTTCATGATATTATAGTCAAACTGAATCTGTTTTGTTATTTGATGAATTGCACCGTAAGTAGTTGTAACATGATCACTGCAGGAAACTAATCCAGATAATGTATACCAACCCCCCCCCCCCCCCCCCCCCCACACACACACACAATTGCTCAGCATTGATTTTATTTTCAGTGCTCATCTTCATCATATAGTACTCTCTCTTTTCTATAACTAAATATACTATATACTACAATGAAACTTCTATAGCTATAGCTCTTGAAGATTTGTGGGGGGGGGGGGGGGGGGGGGGGGGGGGGGTGGTGGTGGCTAAAGTCAACATTGATTTTGTGTTTGGGTTCGGGTTCGGTTTTGGGGGGGGGGGGGCTATAGTCAATGTTGATTTTGTGGGTTATCCCATTATCATTGTTTTCTTTTTTCCGAAGATCATAACTAAGTTTATGGAATAACTTACCTACTAATAATATTATTATACTCGTGGATGTAATAATACATTATACTTGTAAATCCTTTAAGTTGATCTAGTGTCACTCTACTTTATTAGTATTATTGCTACTATAATATTATGTTGTATCCCTGCATTTATATGATTATGTGAACATTTTTTTTATTCACTATATGGACAATCAAAGGATACATAATGACTATAGTACCAAAATTATTATCCATTGCAATTGGATTGTTGAAGTCAGTCATATTAGCCGTATACCGATAGATAATCCTTCAATGCACTTGTAGTTCTGCATGAAAGCTTCTACACAAGTCTAAATAATAGATGTGACTGTATAGATTACTATAGCTGAACCATGGAAACTCTAGACTATATACTGAAGAAGTATCCTCACTCTATTTGATATATATGAGTGATATTGGGTAAGGCTTCAGGAATACTTGGAGCCAGGCTATCTCTATAGCAATAACATATAATAATATAATGCAGTGTATGCATGAACGGAAGGGTTAGCTTATAATGCAATCTTGTATAGGATAATAATTATAAAACTGACTTGCAGTATTATGTATGTATATGTGCTACAGAGACAACCTGGCTCCATGGAAGTATTCCTGAAGCCTGATCCAATATCACCCACATCAATGATATTATTAGTGCATATACTTCCTCAAACCTTAAACTTCTTCTGAAGCCTTCAGTGAATACCAAGAATTCAGTATAGGATATCAAAGGAGTTAAACAACTAAATGCATGAGCAACAATTTGGCTGCATATTACGTAGTAGAGGGAATGCCCTACATGCCACAATAATCATTGTCAATTACTTAGTCTATCATTGTGTGCATGTGGTTTCAAAAATTCATTATTATTATTAGACGTTTCGCTTGTCATCTATAGTCTGGATTGTCTGACAGCAGCTGCAGATAAACTCTTCATTACTTAAACTATAAGGTATGGCCTATAACTATATTCAATTGTCCATAAATAAATGATATTGCAATAATAATTATTATCAATTCCTGCATGATAGTGATAATTATCACCTGTCATGTTTGAATTATGGAGATAAGAAATGCGATTTCTTCAGCAAAGGCTAATGACCTTGATGTTGATGATCTAGTAAATTTGGCCGAAGAGATCAGCTACAAAAAGTGTAAGTTTAACAAGGGTGCCATGAAATATTCTGTGCACCACACTGTAATCAAGAGTAGATTATTATTGGCTAACAGTAACTACAACTAAGTTTTGCTACGTACAGAGCTCAACAGCTAGTACATGCAGCTAAATGATGTACGACAGGTTGCATAAGTCATGCATGCACTGCATACGGTCCAGTCTGTGTATAATTATTAGAATAGTAATAGCTAGATAAGCATAATCTTGCGTATATAATAGCCCAGGCAGCCGATCACTCTCTTTGCTTAAATTAATATGCACTCTACTCCGGACTCTGAATTTGGAGTTGAAGTCTCTTGTCCTATAATCTACTCTTACAGAAAATTAAAATTAATACCTATGATATTATATTATATACATCAGTCTGATCGTGAGCTTCTTGTACCATAATATTATTATAGGCAAGCGGATAAGAGAGATCATCAGTATTATTGTTTTTGCGTTATTGAGTACCATTGCTTTGATGAAACTGGCTGAGAGCACAAATTCACCTTTTAATTCAGTAACAGCATCTTCATTGATTGTGGCTACAAGTATGTTTCTAATTTCAATTCTAGCAGGCTATTTTAATTGTAGATTATTCTGGCAGTTTTAGGAATTTTGGGAGCAGATTTTACATCGGGACTTGTTCACTGGACACTAGATAGCTGGGGTTCAGTTGACATCCCTATCGTTGGAAAGGTGAGTTAAATGCATACTCTGGTGTGAAAATCACGCTATTATTCAATTATAGAGTCTTATGATCCCATTTCGAGAACATCATGTAGATCCAACAGCATTCACTCGTCGCGATTTTATTGTGACATGGGGAGATGCTTGTATGGTGTCAGCACCATTCATGAGTGCTGTAGTGTATCTGTTGTACTCTACAGAGACACAACAAATAAAGGAGATGCATGCGATCTTCTGGATGTTCACTATTGGCATCATTGTTGCAGCTGCTAACAATCAGACGCACAAGTGGGCTCACACTCACACTGGAAATCCAAAATGGGTTACCTGGCTTCAGAATATGCATATTATTCTTCCTAAGGTTCACCATCACCTGCACCATACTCCACCACACACCATCAACTATTGCATTGTCACTGGATGGGCTAACTACCCCTTAGAGTACGTTAATTTCTGGCGGCACCTTGAATGGATAATAGAGAAGGTAACTGGACTTAAACCTCGTCAAGATGACATGAAGTGGTCCAAGAAGAAGCAGGAATTCATGAAGTTGTCAAATAATCTAGCTCTTCGTCTCTCCAAGGAAGCAAAACAAATTGAGTAAAATCAAGATGAGTAAAACCTAGTCTAGATTATAATAATTTCAAGCGAATCACATGCACTGTAATAATATTATAGTACTATAAGATATCCATCAATAGCTAGTTAGATACAAGTAGGTAAAGCATCAACCATGTTGTTTGCTGTACTAATTTTTATTCCAGTTAATACCATAATTTCATTAGTGTAATTCACAATAATGCATGTATTATTATAACATACCCAACACATTAAAATTAATGCTAGCTATAGCATAAGATATGTACATGCACAAAACTCAGTGTACAATTTGCTTGAAGCAGTATATACAATCCTTATAGTCCATAGCACTGTTTTCAACTCAAATAAGCAAAGGTTCACGAAGCTCCAAGTCAGTTGTAGTGACAACAGTGGGCTTGTTCAGATCAGCTAACTGCTCACTGTCCTGTTTTACAGCTTCATCCCCAGTCTTATCCGATGACACTTTGTACATTTTGCTTATCTTCTGCCACTCTGGTGTGCGATGTACGATTAGCATGATATGAAATACGACGATGCAGATGAAAGTGGTGAAAGCTATTCCTACAGAAATGTATGCAAGAGCTGCCTGACTAGCACTACCACCAGTCTCCTCTACATGGTAAGTACCTGCTGAAAAAATGCACAGGTTCAAAATGAAGGAAGCTTCTATAACATCATTGTAGAGCTTTTCGTAAACTCCACGATGCACCCAAGCAAGACCAGCAACACCAGCCGTCAGTGATGTCACGAGAAGAAGATCGAATTTCGAATTACTAAGAGTATTTAAGGCAAATGCAAGAAGCAGAATGCAGCGTACTAGCAAGAGAAGAGCAGTCCAGTATCGCGTCTGTTTCTTGTAAGGGCCGTAGTAGGCATCCAGGAATGGCTTCATCTTATTTAGCCATGAGAATAGTCGCCAGTGGGAGTAGGTTAAAAGCCAATGACTACATAACAGGAGTAAAGTATATGGTAAAAAGAGGAGTATGAATACTAGAATAGCAAATATTCCAAGTACGATATGGTCAGCTCTCTGAAAGTATGGCAGGTTGCCATCATAGAGCCACACAAATTTGCTGCTGTCTGGAAAATCAAGTTGTGTTAGAGATAATGCAGTTATGATGTTTTGAAGGATTTTGGAGTAAGAAAGTAGGAAGAGAGTGGCTAGAATAGCAACTGGGTTCTTTCCCAGACGTCCTGAAATCTTACTAGAGTAGCGGCTGACGAAGATGATTAATCCAATTAAAAACCAGACATAAAAGGGGAACAAAAACTGAAGCCACGCATACACATAAGTCGTCATGCCATCATAGAAGCATGTTTCTATTCCAAGATCAAGATTCAACCAAGCAATGAAAACTGTTAAAATGTTAGTGTCGCCCAAAGGAAAGAAATCTGAACGATTTGCTTGGACGATATTAGCAAAGAATATTAAACCATTTATGGTTCCGTTTGCCACTGAGACCTGAAGCAGTAGTAGGACCGCCACTAGACATACTCCGGCAAGAATGAAGGGCAGAAGAAGGGCCAAATAGCTATTGGTACATGGAAGGCAGTGCAGTGTACCCAACGCTATGCTGAAGTTGTCCTTACATGACCCGCAAAGAATTCCGGAATGATTGTAATTACACTGAGCATCCAGGTCATCGAATGTTATGTTCACTTGAGCATCAACGCAGTAGTCAAATGGACAGTGTGAGTGCAAAATGAGTCCCTCAAAGATTTCATCTTTATACAGAGGTTTCATCCAAAATGTATCAGTCCTGCTTCTCACGATGGAACCGTCATCGACATTGCAGGTGGTGTTGTAGCTTTGCAGTCTGTCCTCACAAACACATTCTGATCCCCTCAGAGTGAATGCATCAGGGCACGGGAGAAAGGTAATATTCACTCTTAAACCATCTTGACAAACACTATTGTCTGGAGAGAGAGTCACAAAAGTTTGGCTTCTATAACTAAGAAGACGATAGGAAACTGGGGCACACTCTTTTTTGTTCTCTTGCAAACGTTGAGCAGGGTTGATTTGGGTGTCATCCTCCAATAAGATCCTTACGGTTGAATTGGATACAAATTCATTGTCTTGCCCAACCACTGAAACTGGCAGAGTGAATATTTGACCTCTAACAACTGCCCTGCGTAGACTCTCACACTCTAGATTTTCACTCTCGCAAACACAAACTTTGAGTCGATTAGATGAAATATCTCGGATCTCTTTGTCCTTACTGATAATCGTAGAGATGTTTCTAATAGTTTCGGGTGGATTACTGCTATATGATCCTCCCACTAATTCACCATCACTCTCCCTGTAGCCACCTCCAGTGTAGAGCCTACAAGTGTCCAGGCCTCCGCCATAGATTAGACTACCGGCACTCCCAGCTGTATTGTAGGTAAAATTAAGGGTGATGTCAGATAATGAGCTAAGCTCAAGGTGGCAATCGTCTCGACTAAAGTATGGTACAGCACACTGAACTCGGGCAGATGTGTCGTCAGCAAAGTATATTGCTCCTCCATAATCCGTTGCACGATTCTCAATAAAGGTTCCTTCGAGTGGACTTGTTAGTATTAGTTTATATCTCCCAAAGAAGGCCATGGCCCCTCCTCTCTCAGCGAAGTTTTGCATAAATTTTTGTGTTCCTGTGAAAGTTAAACTTTCACCATTGATTGTGTCCATTTCCACAGCACCTCCACTCCCATATGTATATGAGATTGAATTGTTTATGAATGTGGTATTACCTGAAATTTCACCAGCACTTCGATAGAGCTCCAGTGCGCCTGCTTCATACCTTGCTGTGTTACGTAGAAATGAACTATTACCAGAGATATTTATCAGAGCATAGTTGATTGACATTGCACCTCCATTTCTCGAACTAACTGAATTCTTTATGAATGAAACATTTTTTCCGGAAATTCTGCTGGTGCCCCTGAAGAGCACCATTGCTCCTCCATCATACATTGCTGTGTTACCAATGAAGGATATTTCACCAGAAATCTCACTACTAATGTTAGAAAGTGACAGAGCACCTCCATTTCCATTGGGTGCTGAATTATTCATAAATAAAATATAACCCACAATGCAGTGACTCCCATTGACCATTGATATTGCTCCTCCACCCCTGAAATCCAAGTCATCAAGATGTGCTGAATTTCTGACAAAAGATATGTTTCCACTGATGTTATGGCTGCCTCCAGAGATTAACATTGCTCCTCCAGATCCATTGGCCACATTGTCAATAAAGGTAATGTTTCCAATGCTATTGTGGTTTACATCAGTCATTGACATTGCTCCTCCATTCATAGCAGTGTTGTTGGCGAATAAGGTGATTCCAGATGCACTATAGCTTCCACCATTAACTGATACTGCACCTCCAAAAGCGGCAGTGTTGTTTTGAAATAAATTGCTTCCTAAAAACGTTGAATTACAGTTTTGGAGTGCTATTGCTCCTCCTCCATATGTTGCTCTATTGTCGACAAACCTATTTTGTCCACGAAAGACTACAGTACTGTCTATTCCATATAGAAGTGATCCTCTACTACTGGATGTCCCAGAAACATTGATACTATTAAAAACGATGTAACTTGAATGACTCAAAAAGAAGCCATGTGACATAGAGTTGCTTCCTAGCAAAGTTAGGTTTGACAGAAGACCGTTCGAGCCCTCAAACACAAATGCTGAGAAATCTTCTCTGGATTGTCCACTAAGAATAAATGTGAGACCTCTGATTTCAACATCATCACAGTTGGTAAATGTGATGTTTACTAGTGGACTGAACAACACTTGAACAGCATCCACTTCACTCAACGATCCATCAGCTCCAATAAATGATACATTGGAAACACTCACTAGGTTCATTGGAATAGCCAAAGAGTGTGTGCCAGGTAAAAAGAAAAAAGAGGTGTTATCCGCAATGCTCTGCTCAGCAGCATAGTCTGCGAGTGTAACACAAGGCTCAAGAGAAGTGCAATTAATATCTTCAGATGGTCTGACATAAACTATGTTTGTCATTGTGGATGGGATAAGCAAGCTGTGGATAAAGATGACTGAGAGTAACCAAAATGGTAACCTCGGATCCATACTGTTGTTCCTACAGTGCAATATAATGACATTGTCGTAAGGCATTATTAATCTGTATCTTGCATATAGACTCAATAAAGACTCCGGGCCATAAGTAGCTATATAGGGCACAGGATTCTACAGAGATCACCTCAGCCTTCTAAATCACACAGAAATGCCCATACAGTTCTACTGAGACTGAGATCTTCTAGCTAAATACAGATGCCGACTAAGCGTATATGCATGTCACCAAGTAGAGGTATTATCAAACTGTGGCCACATCCACAATTTGCTAGCTTCCTAGCTACTCCACTGCTAGTAGCTATACACACTATGGTATATAGCTCACGAAGTAAAAATGTAGCCCAGAGGTTTTGCAGCTTCAGAGGCTTACAAGATGCCTAGCCTCATACCCAGGCTCGAAAAGGGGGAGGAGGCTATACAAATGCCATGAATGGCTGTGCTGAAGAGAAATGGTCAGTTTATTGGCTGACACTAATTATTGTAGCTCAAAACACATGAGGCACAACATGCAGGTTCAGGTTTAAGCTTAGCTAGCTCCTTACACTCTTATTCAGAGTCAGTCTTGCTAGTCCCTCAAGGAGTATTCTGTGAGAATTGAATAGCAATCCATGTAATTATCATACAAGTAAGTGATGATGTATAAGGATTATTTGTGCTAACCTGTGCAACTTTCACTTAATAAACAGCGATCTCTAATGGCACAGTCTCCTCAAAATGATTCTGTTCCCGTTTTACCGCCCTACTAAGTACTGGAACCTATTCATTACTTGCAGTGTTGTGCACACATAGAACACAAACATCAACAAATCATATTCATTTTTTCCCAGTAAGAGATATTCATCTCCTACTACAGCACGACAAGTCACGCGATCAGTGTACACGCACACGCACACGCACACAGACCGATTTGCGCATGCGTACCGTGTCAAATTTAATCAGCGAGGCGTGGCTAGGCAATTTCAATCAGTGTCAGAGATCTGAATGAGTCCCGAGGTTGATCGAATGGAAACGACTCATAGAGAAGGGAGGGAATGGGAAAGAAGCAGCGACTACAGAGAAAATCCAATACTCAAGATTCCAGGACGATTTCCGATGAATCTGGATGTATCGTTTTGAGCTCGAGACCTGTTGATCAAGACGGTCAGCTGGCTTATGATACGCAGGAGTATGCCAGTAGTGAATACAGTGATGAACAGCACCTGGAATCATCCTCTACCAAAAGCTATCAAAATCAGCTCAAACTGAAAGGGAGTATCAGTATGGGTACATCTACTGAATGCCATAAAACAAGGAGATGGGCTTATCGGAATGTCTATGGTCTGAGCATAGCATTTGTGGTCTTCTATTCTGCGTTCATTGGTCTACAGAACCTTCAGAGCAGCATCAACTCCGCTCAAGGCTTAGGTCTAGTGACACTCTCCCTCGTCTATGGTATGTTCATTCTATCAGGATTCATCACACCAGGTTTTCTGAAACTATTCGGCACAAAGTATTCACTCCTATTCGGTTGCATATGCCACCTCATCTACAATCTCTCTAACTACTACCCCAGTTGGTACACTTTAGTTCCAGCTTCAATCCTTATAGGATTCGCCACAGGTCCAATCTGGGCGGCGGCTAACAGTCATGTGGCACAAATTGCCATCACTGCTGCTCAGAGTCTCGGCAAGAAGCAGGACTACCTCATCAGTAAATTCACAGGCATCTTCTTTTTCTTTTTCCAATTTTCCCAAGTCCCTGGTAATGTTGCTTCCTCTCTTATCTTATTTCCATACGGTAACGACAATAGCGATAATTTAGGTGCCAATAGCACAGGGAACCATTCGAATGAAACGGATGATGGTGATCTCTGCAATGTTCTTGATAGTCAGAGCTTTGATGTGAAGTTTCTCTACATACTGGTATCAGTGTATGTGGGATTTATCATCTCCAGTATTATTCTACTGCTTATCTTTGTGGATCGCTTGCCCACCAGCAATAGCTTCTTTAGCACTGAGAAGAAGGTTGAACTCTATTTGAAAAAGCCGTTGATTGAACTAGTGATGGTCCTAACCAATGTGAAGATGTTACTGATTGCCCCAATTGTTGTTTATGGAGGAATGGAACTAGCCTTTGCATTTGGCTCCTTCACAGAGGTACGTAGGTGTATACAGTGAAAAGCATGCGTTCATTATACAGGTATGTGTGTACTGTGGTCCACATGATTAAGTTTTGTAGTATTTGCATACTCAGAAATGGTGACAAAACCACAGAAGGGCACACTGTTGCATAAGACGTATGTGTTAATTGGCTCATGTGTGTATGAATATCATTAATACTGGCCATTAGCTGGTCAAACAAGCCATAGTAGTTATCGGACATGCATGCATGTGGTAGACAGGGCTTATGTAACACTAAAGTGCATAGCAACACATGTGACTCTAATCTGTTTGCATCCCAAGATAGCCGATCAAAGCTGTAATAAGATCAGTATGACAATGTTATTCCCAAGATAACCAACCAAAGGGGCAGTTAATTCAGCATATGCATTATATGTTTGAAATTATTATTGTGCAAATCCTTCAAAGCAGGTATCTTAAGAAATTTTGCTAGTATAGCAATAGTAAATTTATGTGGTATAGTGGCCAATACATTATTATTGTGTTAGGATCATAAAGACAAGGATTGATATCGATCATACGAATTTTTATCATTCTGCACTGCCTTATCATACACACACCTACATGCAGTTTTACATCTCTCAGTGCTTTGGTACGTATCAGGTTGGGTTCACTCTGATAGTCCTTGGTGTCTGCAGTGCCGTCATGAGCATCGTTTACAGTCGTTTACTGAAGTTTGTGCCTCGTCTCATCATAGTACTATTTGGCATGGCTCTCACGACCACCATGTTGTTGTTTATGCTCTTCTGGGAGAGACGACCGAGCTACTATGCTATCTTTTTCATTGCCGCAGGCTGGGGTGTGGCTGATGCCATGTGGACAACCATACCTGCAAGTAGGTTCATTAATTACTGTCTATAACAGTTATTAGATAATCCCAATAATTTTCGCCTCAGCTTGGAAATGAAAAACGTACAAACTACCCTGAAACGATGACACCTCTTTTAGTTAGGACACTTTAAATTGCCCCCATGCAATGGTGTACAGGATAGTAATCTCGTACCCAGCCTCTTCTTTATCGCATGCGGAGAACGAGTCTGGTGAAACACATATTCAATTTTGGTTTCGCACAGCAAGATCTCGCCACATCCAATCAGATTGCAGAACGGCACCACGTCATCAAGAAAAGATTGCGATGCTCCACCGTGCACTTTGCACTTTTTGGAAATCTTCCTGTTTTGAAAGCTTGATTGACCGTCCTTTTGGGAACAAATCAGGCAATATAGTCACCAGACTCTTGTTCCACATGCAATAAAGAGGCTGGGCACGAGACTAACAGAATAGAGGGGCTTTTCAAGAACTGGCTTGTCAAAATTTTAACTTGACTTAATTTGTATCGCAGGTTTGACTGGAATACTGTTTGCTCATTGCTCAGATGTTGCCTATAGTGCCATGAGGATATATCAGGCTGCTGGTTTCACCATCGGCTTTGCAATGGCGGAGCTGCTCAACTTCAATAGCCGGCTGTTGGTGCTACTGAGTGCAGTAGTACTGGCAACCCTATGTAGTATGATCATTGAACTTACAACTCAGTCTAAAGAAGATCTCCTACCTTGTATCTATCACAGACAGACTCCTAGATCATCAACAGCCAACAAATTAGAATCTGTAAGTGCCACAAATGCAAACCAAGAGCATGAGAATGTAGAGCCACCTGACCAAGAAGAAGCTGGTGTCCATCAAACCCCCATATTCCTAGCGTACGGAGGACGCCGACCTAGTGCTATGTCTGACCGGTCAACTGATAGCCTGGATGGTGCCGACCCGAACCCGAATGACGTCAAAGAACCACAAGAGCGTAGTCATGATACTAGTCTTGTGATTGTGAATGGTTGCTGGCACCATGATCAATCCAGAAATAAAGCTACGATGGTTGAGTCCAATCAGAGAGAGTGAAGATAATGAGACTGACTCTGTAACTTCTCCTGGTGTTCCTATTCAGCAATCAAACTCTTACATGGTAGCATTTAGCAATGATGATAAAGCTCAATAAGTATTGTTGGAAATGATCATAAATTTCATGTGTTCAGCCGATACAGGAATAAGTGCACATTATCAACTAGAGCTCTGTAGTATATCCTTTGTTGACGACCTTTACCTACATGATATCATGCGCATGAGCAGAAGTATGGCAATCCAAACGTGACAAAATATATTATTACCAAATTCAAACTCAAATGTGCAAAATGAAAATTCAAGGGTGCAAAAGATCATAACTGCAAACTCAAGGGTGCAAAAAGTCAAAGCTGCAAACTCGAGGGTGCAAAAGGTATATAGAAAGCACTACTGAAGTGAAGTGGAGTACCACGTCCATAAAATAGCCCAAAGCAGTTCAGCCTTTAATATCTATGCATCTAATGCGAATCATTATTATGACATTGTGCTAGTTTAGGGTGGGGATTAAATCATACTATTCAAAGATTTACTTCAGCGTTAACTGGCAGGAAAGAGTGTAGGGGTACACTCTTTCCTGCTGGCATATTATTACCCCGTGCGCATGCGCAAGGGGTAAAGTAATCGGTCGTGTCGTCGTGTCGTTGTCGTTGTTGTCGTCGTTGTTGTCGTTAGCAAAAAAAATCGCCATATCTCGAGGTCTAGGCACCTGAGCGACTAGTAAGCATAATGAATCAGTCGCATTTGGCGAAAAACGGCCTTCAGTGTGTTTAGAATCGAGGGATATGGTCCACGAGCGTCACAAATAGTGCCTTTTTGTTAGCCTTCGTAACCACGCCTATCGACAGTTCCCACTCAATGCATTATGCAGGCCTTGTGCTTTCTGCTCATGTGAATGTTATGGACTGGTAATGGTCGTCAATAATGCTAGTGGCACACGTTTGGCTGGTAGCTATTCGCAGACTGGAATGCAAAGCCCCATCGAATCGGAATGCAAGATACTTATATCTACCTAGTTTAGATCTGGTGCAGAGAGAGTTAGTGATGTTTTGGCTGATATCACCAAAGGCTTATGGGGTCTATAAGCTCCTGATACAACCAAGCAGCAACAAAAGCAGATCTATAGATTGCACAATGTGCGCGCGGGGTATATGCTCGTACCCCGCGTGCGCGCATGCGCAGCAGGGTGTCGTCTGTTGTCTGTCGTCTGTCAGCATAAAAATCGGCAAATCTCAACATTTAAGCAAAAGTAGGGTCAATAAATGGGATAAAATGGTGTAAGACAGCGAAAAACCCCTTCTGTCTCATTCTTAACCATAGGCAATACCCAGGGAAGCTACAAATCGTGCGAGTATGTTGGACACGCCTACATCGGACACGCCCACCTAGTACCTCATGAAGTCTATTGCGCATGCTCGAGCTGCTCTACTATTTCTAGGGAGTCTACTGCGCATGCTCGAGCTGCTCTATAGCATGCTTCATTTACATGAATGATTATGGAATTCAGGAGGGAACGAAAAAGTTCATAAGTAGCAAGAGATCTAGGGAAGCTACAAATCATGTCGGACACGCCCACCTATATAGTACCTCATGAAGTCTATTGCGCATGCTCGAACTGCTCTACTATTTACCAGGAGTCTACTGTGCATGTTCGAGCTGCTCTACAGCATGCATCTATATAGCATAAAATTAAGCTTAATTTCATTTGTGATCATGGATCTCAGATGGGTGATATTGCCATGGCACGCGGGGTATGTGCTCTATGAGCTCTAGTTATTATTATTGTGTCAAAGCAGCATTTATATGTGCATGGATTCCAATAATATTATACTTGTACCCTCAATGAACAAAGGCCAAGCCCAAGGTCCCTGAGCAATAATTATTTGGAGACCCAAAGGCCTGAGGCAGTAGCATCCCGAGTGAAGCGAGGGAGCTGCTAAGGACCTCCTCAGCTCAATTTTTCATTGTTCAATGGTAAGTGGGAGCATAAAATTAAGAATCTGTGACAAGGCTAGTGTAGGTAAGTATTGTATGGGTAGTTTGTAATAGCATACAGTATACACAACAATAATTATCATGTCATGCATTGTGCACACTGTTACACAGTAGCTCATGATCAGTAGCTATAGGTTTTAATTGTCAAATTCACTCAGCACTCTCCGTTCCTACTGAATCACCGTGGTAGCGGCAATAGTCTATACAGTCGTTGGTGACACGCTTTTCATGAGGATGGTCTAGATCAGTAGCACAAGTCTTGCAGAGCTTGTTGTGCTTTGGACGGTCGGCAGGGTAAGTCTTATGACAACGATACCTAACACCAGTGTACAGCTCTTGATCCTTTGTTTTGCAGCAGATACATTCCTGGAAAATTATGTAAAATCAATGATCTGCTGATTTTTTTTTACGATTCCCCCCCCCCCCCCCCCCCCCCACAACCATGGTTTAACAAGACACAGAGTAAAAGGTGAAATAGTAGCTTATTAGCACTTTGTATCTACTCTTGTATTATAATAATGTACCCCTTTCTTTTGAGTATTTGCTGCAGCCATTCCCCTCTTCTAGGAGACGTAGTCTTCTTTTTGATCTATCAAAATATCCAGGAAGACATGCACTCCAATCAGTAACTGTTCTTCTGAGAGGAAGAACCGAACATTCAAGTCACAAAACCAGAACAGAATGAGACTACAGCATAAAACTTCATCTTATATAGCCAAAGTCAAAGACAAAAGTTATGTCTAAGAATAAAACTAACTAGCTATTCATAGCTAGTCAATAGAGAAATAATTAAAAACAAAACAAATAAGCTCTTCATTCTGTTTTGTCCCCTTGATTTGATCAGTGACCTTCTCACAACAAGTATCACAAAGAGACAACAGGAGTGAGAAATCTTAAACCACTAAAAAGGTGATATGGGACTCATCAGCCGGTCTCACCTCTAGTGATCAGATGTGACCAACCTTAATATTGGATGCAGAGTCGATACGCTACGGTAACCCTGGAACTCTGGGTTGCACGAGTTAATGATAATTCTGTACCTCAATGCCTCAGGCCATGGCCAGTGACCACACTCTTGCGGACAGGTAATTATATTCCCGTTATGGGATACATTGCTCTCGGGAGTGTGCCTGAATGGACGATTAACAAAGGAATTAATTTCACCACTTGTACTAGCTCCAGGCAAGGAATGGCAATTTCACTCAGACTGCAGACCTCTTATAGTTACGATAGGGGATACCATGTACAATGAGTGAAAGCTGAGAGTGACTCTTTGTCAGAAAGTCTGCACCTGACCTGTTTAGAGTCATATCTCATCGACTGTATAGCCCTTGAAATGTCTCAAGGGATGTTTAGCTCACCAGCCAATCAGAGAACTGCAAAGCCACAGATAGAGCCAACAGATCATTGTCCATCATTGTGGAATATTCACTGCATACGTAGTATGCAGCTCATGATCAGCCAACAACTAGCTATACTACTAGTAACTATAATATACTCCTCATGTAGCTATGACTACTCCAAGGACCAGGTAGCTATTTCAATTAAGTTTGACCAGATAAGCCAGTATACATAATATTATTATAATAATTATTGCAGTATACATATTATAGAGCCTCTGAACAAAGGACACTTGGGAACGGGCCTTTTGTCCTTTGTTTGGAGGTTGTCATTATCTCGGAGGTTTGCCACATTTTTGCCTTAAATAATCGTTAGTAGGGCAGAGATTCATCTAAAACTAGAGCTCTGTAGAGCACATACCCCGCGCGCTCTGCAATACTCTGCAATATTGCAACTTGGGCAAAGCTGTTTTATGACTTGACGACCCTTTTCAACACTGAGCTTGAGCATGCGCAGTTGCATCAGCATACTAAAAGAGTGGGTGTGGTCGACAAACCACAGGCATGCAGAACAGAAAATGCACGATTTGTAGCACTAGTAAGCCTTTTTGAGCAATTCGAAGCGCATACAAACCAGTTTTTCACCGATATCTATCGATTGGTTGTGCTTACAACACGCACAGACGCCTAGAACTCGAGATCTGGCGATTTTCGTGCCGACGACAACTACAACAACAACAACAACAGACATACAAACCGATTGCTTTACCCCTTGCGCATGCGCGCGGGGTAATAATAGTTAGCTAGACACTGTTTAGTCAGTTTCTACGTGATTTAGAAGACAGAAGGGCTCTGTATAGAATCCCGAGCGAAGCGAGGGTTCTACTGAGCTCTGAGGTCTTCTAAATCACGTAGAAACCAACTAATTAAACAATTGCCTAGCAACAAACTAGCCATAGAGGATAGCTACATGAAATAGCATGAAGCTAGTACAAAGCATGTAACCCTAGTATTGGTACAACTAATTATAAACATACAGTAAACTATAAACTAAAGACATAATGCACTTCTAAAAGAAGATAAAGATGTAGTTTTGATAGTTTCAGAAGATAATGAGTTCCATGCAGTCATTGCACTTGGGAAGAACGAATTATAATATTGTGAGGAGTGAGCTTGGAGAGGGACAAGTGCACGGGCATGAACTGATCTGCTATGATAGCTAACTGTGTTGCCTGGCTTGGATTGGGGCATCGGGAAAAAAGCGAAGTGGTTGACCATAATATTGAACAAGTTACACAATAATATAATAATTAATTTTAGTTTGCTGCCTCCTAGTCTGCAGGGATGGGAAGTGGGCCTTTACCAGCAAGTCGCTGTAGTTTGTGTCCCAACTTTTTGTGCACACTCTCAACGCAAACTTCTGTACATCCTCCAGGAGAGAGATATCTTTTTTTTGAGGAAGCAATTAGAAAGTTGACTAATAAACTAAGTACGATCCCAACACTTCTTGATGGTGGTACCCCAGTGGACTCGAGCCAAGGCAAAGCAAATCTTCTGAACAACTTCTTTTTTGGCTGCTTCAATCGTCAGTGTTCCCCATTAACTACCCCTCCCAAGCTGGGATCCATTGTGATCTAAATTCCCAGTGAACTCCTCTGCACTAGCTATGGACTCCGGCCGTTGCTGACCTGCTTGCCAATCTAGACATCTGTCTGATATTGATGATAAATATCCGCAAGAATGCTCAAGTCCACGGCTTACAGCATCGCACCTGTGTTCCAATCCCCAAAACTGATACCCCAAGCACCTCTACATCTGGTTGCCACCCAATCTCCATCTTGCCAATTGTGAGTAAAGTCTTGGAGCGACATATAAAAGAAATCGTTCATGAGTACTTGGCTGAAAATTCCCCTATTTCCAACCATCAATGGGGCTTCATGCATCATAGATCTTCAACTTCTGCCCTGATTTCAGTCATCCACGACTGGCTCAATGCTCTCGACAATGGGCATGAAGTTTGTGCAGTGTTTTTTGATGTGAGGAAAGCTTTTGACTCTGTACCACACGTACATCCCTCTGCTTCAGAAACTGTCCAATATTGGCCTAAATCCCTTAATATCTTAAGATGGATCAAGAGCTATCTGACCAATAGGAAACAGTTTGTGGTTGTTGACGGCTCCTCTTCTACTCCACTTCAAGTTTTGTCAGGAGTACCTCAAGGTTCAGTGCTTGGTCCCCTTCTATTTATTATCTATATTAATGATGTTGTCAGCCAAATTTCTGGTGGCAGTAAAATCAATCTGTTTGCAGACGATATTGCATTGTACAGGATTCAGATGATTATGAAAGACTTCAGGATGATATCCATGCAGTCAGCTCTACTCCTCTCATGGAAAAAGAACCCACTCCATCCCTCCTCCTATACTGTTGCTAAAATTTAATGGTGCTCATCTTGTCAGTGTTACCAGCTACAAATACCGGGGTGTACTTATCACCTCCAATCTTATGTGGTCTTCACATAATAACAACTGTTTGCAATAAAACCAGGCGATTGATTGGAATTCTCTATAGGCGTTTTTACAAATATTCTTCTCCAGATCTCGCTCCAGATACCCTCCTCATGCAGGCTATAATAATATACCTCCTTTATTAGACTGCATTTGGAGTACGCAACTGCTGCTTGCATGGGATCCATTATAAATAATTATTTATCAGGCTTTTATGGAGCTTACAAGGTATTTTATGAAGGATCTGATACTATACAGTTTAACTGATCAGATCAACTGCATGACATTGTATTTGTTACAAGTAGGAGCTAACTATGACAATTGAATGTTCAAAACCTAATTAAAAAAAATTATTGTGTTATGAGTGAATCATTGCATGACATGATTGCATGTTATACTGAATAAAGTAGTCACGCAGTGTCGCTTGTCTTGCAGATGCATGCTTTAATTTAATAGGTATTATTAATTTTGAACTAACAGGCAAGTCTTCATATCCATACTAAAGGTATAATAAGCTTTGATCCTTGTAAGTTGTCAATCTGGGAAGGGGTTCTTGTACATTGATCAAAGTCATTGTCCTGATCATCACCATCTCCTTCCATTAATTTTCCTGAGGAGCTGGTTATGGACTTGAAATATCATGATATTGTGTGTATCACCTCTATGGACCTATGCCTTACATAGACAAGATTAAAATTAATAAGGCCACTGGAATGTTTATGAGTCCACCAGTGGCACCACTCATTAATTTTTTAATTTGTTGTCCCACGTATACATATGCATGTCATACACAGTTTACATAGAATGCCATGTACCCCACATAATAATAATATTATTGTATGAGAGTCAATGATAAACAAACCATGATGAAAGTCTTGATACATGAAAATTCATAATAATAATAATATTATTATTATAGTGACTTGCATGACTTGTTCTTGTGATTATAATAAACTGCTAAAAGTGCATGATATTGTGTTCTTAAAATTTCTCTTCTGTGGTTTGCTCCACCTTTCTTTGTCGTACTGAAATATCCTACAAGACAAAAATTTAATAACACTGGAGTGTAGAGCCCTCACCGCTACATGTATGCATGACTCATGCGCATGTACAGTGGAACCCCTCTAAAGCGGACACCATTGGGACCAAAAATTTTGTCTGCTGTAGCGAGGTGTCCTTAGCTCAGGGGTTAGTGGTTGACCACGCTCCTCCTGCAATCATGGCCAGCTATGGTAAGGCACTACTGTGGACAATGAAAAAGACCGTATAATGTCGTATTGATGAGATATCCGTCAACTGACAGTTCCTAAGCAAGAATATGAGACATAGCTATTTAGGCTTTACTGTAGTTATTGGTCGCTGAAACCGACCGATTTTAATGGTGGGTGTGGCCTAACTGTCCGTTATGCAAGGTTGTTCACTACTGCACAGGCTCGAATGGGACCAAAATAAGTGTCCGTTATACGGAATAGCAGGGTGTCCGCTGTTGAGGGGGTTTGAATAGATTGAAGTCTATGGAAAACAATCCGGACATTCAGAATTGTCCATTATATCGCAGGTGTCCGCCATTGAGGGGTGTTTGTTAAGTGGGGTTCCACTGTATAGCATCTATGATAGCATTAGTATTAAAGGCTCACTGTGAATGCTTGTTCAATAATATTATAATTGAAGTACATATCCTGCACCCAGGAGTCGCTTTGCGGTGCTCATAAGCTCATAATAGGATTCTGACACTGTGTCTGATTCAGTGCATGATCTAGGAATAGGGGGAGGGGCACCTGGCTTATAATTAGAACTGAAGCCTCTTTGACATACCTAAACTGAATTATGCACTTCAGAGCCACTGTCTGTTTACACTGTCACTGCATTGACAACTGACCAGCAAAGCGCAGAATGGCAATCAGTCATGTAGCTGAGGTAAGTGCCATGTAAACACAGACTGGCAACAGCTGCACACTACAACATACGAAAGCCGAGAGGTGCACTTTTTCTTCACATCTCTGGCTCTCCACAAGCGCGTAGTCTCCGCTAGCGAAGAGATTATCTGCTTGCAGATAGCTAGGTATCTATAGTTGGGTGCAGCTATAGGCTAGCTACGTATGCATGCGCAGTGTACTATTAAAGTATTATAATATTATTATTATTATGAATGATGCCTGCGTGAGTGCGTGGCATTTTTGATTTCCACACTGTGCCGGAGATTGATAGGGCGGAATCAATCAACTGCTGAAATTCGTGATATTAGTAGCTCTGGATACCTTTCGAAGGCTAATTCAATCACAGAGAACGTTTTAGCTCGCTTAAAACAGCAAAAGGAGTGGTAACTGGCCAGCTCTTGACATTGTGTGGGTGGACCCCAACACGTGACGTCCCGTACACCTTCACATAATCGGCATCCAAAACAGTATAGGCAGTCTCCCAGACCCTCCCTCCCCGCGCGTTCATCCTGAAAGAACTGAATGCTGCAGTAGGAGTGGTCTGGTATCGAGACTAGGTCCTAGCTACATAATAGAGAAGTATATAAAGAGCCCCTGAAATTAGGAAACATCTGTAAGAACACTATAGTACTATAATTATAAGCTGTCCCAAGGGTATTCGGAATAGAGAGTTAGCTACACTGTATCTGAGAAGACGATCTACTGTAGCTACAGGTATTATAATAAGGTAATGGTGCATGAAAACTTACAGGTAGTTTTTGCTCCGGAATTGATTCGACTGCTTGAGGTGGTTGTATTGTAGCACTCTCATCACTGGCAGTAGCTTCCTCTGTCCTTTGGGGTTTAAAGGTCGGTCGTCTGCTTCGATAGTTGAAACCAACCGAGCAATAGGTGGCAAATTTCATTTTAATTTCAGTATCTCCACACCTATAGAGTCATGATTACGATTTATTTATACACGTACTAACATACAGTTGTTCATACATGTACTGTAATTCGCGAATATTTAATGGCCAAAATATTTCATGTGATAATAATTATTCAAGTCAACTAATTTTCGGACAAACAACCCTGTACCGCATTATCATTAATATTGCACATATACTTCGCGCATTTAATTTTCACACTAGCCAGGCTGTCCGATAATATTTTAACAACGAAATATTCACGATTGACGTTACTGCAGTGTATAGCCAGAATATTTGGTGGTCTGTCTTCGCAATTGCCAACAAAATCCACCATAATTTCCTATATTATATATACGTATAGCAATCCCATATACTGAATCACCAAACTAAATCCAACTTTTTGAATGATGATTTTGGCCCAACTGCAAAATTAATTACATGTAGATTTGGCCACTATTTCCTGATGTACGGTTATTATTAAGCATTCCACCAGTGATGTGCAGTTATAGACACCCCTTGAATTTAAAAACTAATAGGCCTTATTCCCTCTGGTCCCTTTCCTAGCTTTTCACACTAATGTTGAAGATTAGGCAGATGGCTTTGACCTGATTTTGTTTCACTACTGCCACATTTATATACATGCAATGTCAGGGGTGTAGATACATGTACCTTTTTATAGGGGGGGGGGGGGTTGCCATGCCCATTTTTGTGACTGTGGCACTCCTACTCATTATTGCATCGTTACCACGTGGCATTTCATTACCCCGCGCGCATGCGCAAGGGGTAAAGCAATCGGTTTATATGTCTGTTGTTGTCGTTGTTGTCGTTGTCGTTGGCACGAAAATCGCCAGATCTCGAGTTCTAGGCGTCTGTGCGTGCTATAAGCACAACCAATCGGTAGATATCGGTGAAAAAAATGGTTTGTACGCGCTTCGAATTTCTCGAAAAAGCTTACTAGTTCTACAAATCGTGCATTTTCTGTTCAGCATGCCTGTGGTTTATCGACCACACCCACTCTTTTGGTATGCGGATGCGACTGCGCATGCTCAAGCACTGTGTTGTAAAGGGTCGTCACGTCATGAAACCGCTACATGTGTGCCTCATAGTATTGCAATACTACGCTAGAGTGGCTACAGGGCGCGCGGGGTATGTGCTCTACAGAGCTCTAGTTTTGTAAATTAATGGCTTGTTCCTCTTGAATGGTGGGTGGACATACATGTAGTTCAAATTCATGGTAGAAAATCTGGAGAGCTTCAGCCCCCTAGCCCCCCCCCCCCCCCCCCCCCCCCCCGCTCCCATTATCTACATCCTTGAATGTAGACTGTATGTATCTTTGCTGTGCTCAGGCTAACCTATATGTACACAGTAAATGTGCAGAGTGCCTAGCCACGTATAGCTAGGGGGTACGTAGGTTGTTTGTCCCATTAGAACCATCTGCATGTATTATGTACATGTAAGTAGCTCACATATGGATGGGTAGCTTGTGGTACATTACTATGCATGCCATTTGCATGTCAACTTATTTCTTATCCACGATGGGTATGTCACTCACCTCAAGTGGTGAGTGTATTTGTATTTGCCTATCATAGTTTCAGGGTCAGACGCTTCTTCCCCGCCCATCTCCAGGAGACAGATATCTTTATCCTTCTCTTCTTTTGGCATGTGCTCTGCCACACTGGTAGTTTGTTTGGCTGCTGCATCCTGTTCCTGGGCCTCCTTCTGCTGTATGGACTTTCTTGCCTTCCACTCAATCGTACCCGGCTCTTTCTCAACTACTAACTCATGTTCAATAAACCTATCAAAGGCCAAATTTGTACATACATGTACATACATGCATATGTAATACATTATATACAATGTAGATAGGTGCAAGTACAATAAATATTATATGTACATGCACATCTACGTATGTGCATAATGGTTGTATATGCTTCAAGGAGTACACGTGTATGGTATTCACAATTAACAGTAGTCTACATGTACATGTATGATTCTATGAACTCCATTGAAGATATTACCATAGTTATTACATGTAGTACATAATTATATCCCAGCCAAGCGCCCACTACCTGGAAAGTGCCCACGTACTAAAATTTCAAGGACTCAGGAGTCAATGTAGCCGCTTCCATTCAAATGTATGCACTTAATATCCCAGATAAGCACTCTTAGATTTAATCACAAGTTGTGTTCTAGCATCCATGGGCACTACCTGGGACACTACAGAAATGTTAGCAGTAGCTATACTACATGATGCAGTAATTCCAAGTCATGTACCAAGAACATGATAATTAATAATTAACACTTCAACAAACCTTGATTTCCGAGGTACATATTCAGTGAATAGGCCCTTGACATTCTTCCCACCAATGGTCTTTGGAGTGAGTGTCAAGAGGACAGCATCCTTTCCAAAACACTCACTGATTTCATCAAGAAAGAGGTCAACTAAAAAATTATCACAATGATATGGAGTGGTTAATATAGGCCTCCAAACTGTGTGTAGGTACACATACATGTACATGTAGCTCTTACTGTAATATAAACCTGAAAAGATTGTTGCCTATGGTTAGGATTGTTGCTTAGGCATCAGTTTATACATGTGTATGTCAAGCCTATGGGCATTGTTGCTAGGATCTAAAGTTGTTAGACACTGTTTAGGAGGTTTGCGAGGGTTCTACTGAGCCCTGAGGTCTTCTAAATCACGTAGAAACCGACATATTAGTTGGACACTGTTTAGGAGGTTTCTACGTGCGCTCAGGATTCTACATAGCCCTGAGGTCTTCTAAATCACATGGAAACCGACTAAACAGTGTCTAACAAGTTCAGATCATAATAGTAAAACACTGTAATCGCCCGAGGATACAAAATTGTCATACAGGCGGAGGAAGATGCCGGGAAGAGGGGGAGCAGTATTTTACTGAAATATAGTACATGTACATAAAGCTACCCTTAATTTAATTATCCAATAATGTGACCAGGGTTTTTGCCTGACTTACTCAAGGTCAAACAATGATTCCATACGGTGATATGCATATGTACACTATTGATATCGTACTTGCATGGCTTCAGTGTCTCTGGAAAGGAGGGCACTGTCCCTACCTTAGGCTGGTTGGGGGGGGGGGGCACGTGTCCCTGGTGCCCCCCTGCTTCCGCCACCTATGGAACTTTTAGGGGTTCTATCAGACTTGTAGGGGTACTATCACATATAGCTACATGTAGATACCTGCTAATGACGAATCAGATTCAATTTGCAGAATTTGTTATAACTATGATCTAATATTATTTATATCCCGTGTCCTAACCTGGAGGACACAAAAGATGCACTCTGCTACAAGTTCAGAAGGCCCACGATTGGTCAGAATTGCAGTGTCGTACCGTGTGCACAAACAAGGGTGGCCATAGACAGACCGCACGTTTATAGGCCTGCTAGCATGCATGCTCAGCATGCAAGCCACGTGCCACTGAGCCTCAAGGTCTGTACTTTGCCATAGACTAGTATGGTAGTAGATTTGACGTTTGAGCAGAGTGAGAACGTCACCATTGCCGTGGTGAGTTTGAGCTGCTGCTGTTGACTAGTCTCGTCCCCGGATCCCACCTCAGGTGCATATTAGCCACATTATCCCATTTTTGTGACATCAAACATACTTGTATATTGTATAAAAATGCCTATGAAAATATCAATGGCTGAGTACACCTTATGTAGATGTATGTACAATGTACGAACAAGTGTTATAATATTATTCCACTGTGCTGCTGATAGCTGAATTAAGTGGCTGTATATAACTGGTTGCCTTGCACTGTGACCATTATTTTACACAGGTTCAATTGTACAGTCACACACAAAGAATCGAATACGGCCATCGTAATAAGCCCATTAGCTACAATTATTATTGTCCAAACCTGTTGTAAGATGTCCAGGATTGTCGTTGGGGATTGGTCCAACAACAATGAAACTTGTCTCGTATGCTGCGGTTCTATCAGGAGTTGGAAACCACAGATTCCGAAGAGGACCTTCCAACTGTACATGTATGTCATATATGCATGTACAGAGTGGGGGTAACTATTATACATGTAGAGTACAATTTGTATACCTTAGTGTCACTAAAGTTAATTACACCTTAATTTAGCGAATTTGGCGACCTTTACCCAATTCGCTAAATTAAGATGAAGCCAAATATTTTTCGAGATGTATTATTCATGACATTGTATTGTGGTACATGCAAAATCGCTAAATTAAAGTGCAGCTAAATCCTCTCTCCTGAAAATCACTAAATTAAAGTGCAGTTAACTTTAGTGACACTAAGGTATTATCATTAGTGAAAGTTAGATACTGTATGGCTGAAAATTTTCGATGGCCAAAAATTTCACTTTCATTTACATAGCCCAACTACACAGCTATGTATTTTTCACCAATGTTATAAAGGGTGCCACATGTTCTATACATGTGATTGCTAATATACCTGAAGATAAAAAATTAATTTCATCAACAATTAAGAGCAAGTATAACGTAGCCAAAATTTATTAACTTGGTGAAAATTATTATTATAGCTATAATACATGTGTATGCTAGAATAGAAGCCTCCCCCAACTAAATGCCAGTCTCGTTTTGAAGCCGAGTCTTGAGAATCAGGAAGGAAATAGAACTCCTGGCTTGTATTCAAGCATGATAATTATAATTACAGTATTATGGTATAACTCCAACACTGACTGACCTTGGTTCTGATTTCTAAAGGAGCCGACAGTATGTTCTCATTACAGGTTATGGAGACCATGTTGGTGCAGAATGCTGTGCACTGAGCAGGCTCCTCACCAGCCGCAGGGTCAAAGGTGGAACTGAAGTTCACCGAACCAACCTAACATGTGTGCATGTAGTGTATATACCGTGATAGCCAAAAAATTTGGCGGGGAATTAAATATGGCGGTTTGGCGGTCTATATTATAATCACCAAATTAAAATCCACAAAAATTTCCTATTCGCATATATACGTATGGCGATCCCATACCGAACCGCCAAATATAAATATTCTTGCAATCACGATTTTGGGCTCAACCACCAAATTTAATTCCTGCCAATATTTCTGGCTATACAGTACATGCGTAACACCAGGCTGGTATGTATACTCAAAACCTTGGTAATAAAGACATCTAATAATAATATGATATTAATGGAGTGGTAAGGCACCACTATAAAACAGAAATTACCATACTATACATGTACAGACAGTATCTCTCTAGTTGGCAAATCCCAGTTGCTATAATAAATTATAATCGACTGCATGTTTTGTATACCAGTATTGTGGTCATCTCAAATTCCATATGTAATTATATGTACATTGTGTATCAATGCTCAACTGTACTGTACAAGATAATGTCATGCATGTGATTGTATTTTGGGAGAGTAAACAGCTATATTGTAGCTTTAAAGCTCCACCTACACCGATATCAAAGGAAATTACTCGCTGAGGAGCTTAGCTTACAGTGCTCCAATTGAGTGGGGAGAACACTGCATTATATGTCTTACGTACCCAGTTGAAGGCTCTTGCTAGAGTTATTCCATACCCAATACCATCAAATGAGATAGAGAGGGCGTTCATGTTCCTGGGGTAGCGATTATAATCTTCATCGTCAGGATCGACTTTGGGCACTGGGGAGCAGGCAGCATAGCCGAGCACGGCTCCCAACAGAGTATCAGGGATTTTCTGTATTATAGTTCAGCACAATATATAGTTAGTTCAAGTCTAATTATGTGTATGCACGCTATTAGTATGAATGTGGTATGGGACAGTCCTACAAAATTTTAATTTCACAATAATATTATACCAATGTATATTCAGTTGATACAGGTTTGTACTCCAAGTAGACTCCCTTCTTGCCTCCTTCTTTGCTGAACTTCCACTTCAGGTACTCCTCAGATGAGTCACCTTGTCTCTTGGAGCCCTCTTCTGCAAGGAATTTATATTGCTATTGTAACTAGAGCTTTCTTGAGCACAAAATCCTCCGAGTCGGTGCGATGCATGGCATTAGCTAGCTAGGGCTGGGGACATGGCTAATGTTATGCTTGCACAGCTAGGTTCAACAACTCACAGCAATAATGATATCCCTGGTGTGATACCGTCATAGGAGGGTGTATTGTATCGAGCACCACACTGTGGTGCCAGCTATTGCATGTCCAATGTTATCACTGCAAGTTGCTCACATATGGGTCCAAGTACTGCATGCATGCATGCATACATGTCGAGCTCCAAAGGACCTGGATACGAGGCTAGTACAAGCTTAGCTAGCCAGACTATTGTGCAAACGTTAGCGTGCTTGCAAGCTATCCAGCCTTAATAATATTATAGTCTGGGTGAAGGTACCGTATGGCGGGTAATTTTCATGGGGTGATAATTTTCGTTATTTTCGTGGTTGACTTGGCGATTACGAAATTTTCCCACCCACAAAAATTAATGCCTACAGTGATATGCGAGTCCATGATGATGGACATGGCCACAAACATCGTGGTAGCACGGCCAATACTT
The DNA here is from genome assembly GCA_963930775.1 of Cliona cf. orientalis. Classification (NCBI taxonomy): domain Eukaryota; kingdom Metazoa; phylum Porifera; class Demospongiae; order Clionaida; family Clionaidae; genus Cliona; species Cliona cf. orientalis. The sequence continues at coordinate 3,106,893 of OZ005696.1, forward strand.
CCCAGTATTAACAAGCAACAGTAGCCACTGTCATCCAGCTGATGGCGTCTTCAATACTAATATTCTTCTATCTCATGCTATTTGTCCAAGTCTCTGTAGGTATGGCTTAGTAACAAAGAAGATCGCGAGCGCGTGTATTGATTACATCATCGCTTGTGCAGCAGTGCCACGCCCCTGGACTGGTTGCTGTCATGAAATTTAAAACCACGAAAATTAATTTTGAGGGCCTTTAAGGACTTTCCCCAAAAATTAGCCCCAACGAAAATTACCCGCCATACGGTATATGTAGCTACAATGTATACTAGCTAGTCCAGCCTATGTTAGCAGCACTCCGCACAATTAGCTACGTAATAATATGCATGCACATGTGCGTGTATGCTTGATCAGCAGTTTTATTACACACAAAGAAAGTACAAGCCAAGAAGCAATGTTGATAGTCTACCATGATCAGTGATGAGTCAGTCGAGTTATAAGAACTATCACTAGTCATACATGTACACACTATATTATAGTCTTCTTGAAATGAAACGATCACTGTCTCTTTTGTCCATTGTGAGCTGGTCAAGAAGCTAAGAAGGCCATGGAGGTCAGAAAATGTCACCAGAACTTCTGAATAAAGCATTTTCAACGAAATCCACACAATGTATAAGTTGAAATCAGCATAGAAAGCCTAATGATACCTGATTTTCAATGTATAAATGAGATATGTAACAGCTAGCTCGATAACAGACAGATAAACAGAGAGACACACAGAACCACTACCATAAACCTGCAGTGCATGCGCCGAGGGTTTATAACATTCTTTGCTGGATATAGCACACAACGTTTAATAGACAAAGTACTGGCTACCGGAGGGAACTAGGTGATCATAGGTTGCAGTAATGACAAAAGGATGTGCTACACGTATTTTGAATCATGTCTCCCTCCCCATCTACATAGAAATCTCTTTATCAGTTTTGGATCTAAAGGATTTAGATCATAAACAATGCTGTCTAAGAGTATAATATTATAATACTCCTCACCACACTCACAAATACCATACCATCCTTTTCCTTATTGCGGGTATGCATGAGGTAGTGCATGTAAAGCCTCCTCCGGTCATCCTCCAATAGATCCTTCAGTGCCAGACTCGTCTGAATATCCTTAAAAGTGTACCCCAACCCACTGTCCGTGCGAAACAGCTGCATCACCATGAAGTCCAAGTCAGAGCGAATTCTTGGCCCACCTCCAAATGTAAACCACGAAACAGTCGTAACATACTTAAGGACACAGCTACGCAGGAATCTACAGCAACTCCATTCAGGGATTGGCAATTGAGCTACGTAGTATTTAGCAGGCAGACCAGTGAGAAAGCTAAACTTGGCAACGTCCTTGTGCCCCAGCTCTGTGGCATGAGTAAAGAAGCACCAGAGAATTGCCCATGTCAGACACACCAGTAGAAGGCATATCAAGCAGAGATAGGCAACTCGTAAGTATGAGATCAGTACCAGCGTGTTGTAAATACAGAGTGCTTTGTCATTGAAAGGCCAAAATTCATCCGATGTTTGATTGCCACTTGGACAGAGGAAACCGTCCATAAAGTTACTGTCTTGAAAGATAAGGATGGCTGCTACAATACTTCCGGCGGTGAATAGCCACTGAAAAGTAAGTTTCAAGACATAGAAGAGAAATATCGTCGATCGTTTCTGTGTAGCAAACACAGTGGTAAGTAGCTCCACGATTTGAATATTCTGCTGATCACTGTGTACTCTGACAATTTTGACATCTGTCAAACGATTCAGGTTGCTCACTTGCGAGAAGAAAAACTCAAAATTCCCACGGTAGTGGTTCAACCACAGGTAGTGGGGAATGGCAATGAGGGCCCCTGTGATCATTATGTACACTGGAAAGTATTGCGTGAATGGTAGATTACCAGAACAGAATGTATTGATGTATTCCTGTGATACATCACCAATTCCTTCTGGAAGACAGCACTCCACATTACTTCCTCTGACGAATTCAGTGATGATATCTAGCGTTGTAAGGCCAACAATGGCAGAGATGACAAAGTGAGCAACGCTATCCCAGAAGAAGTCTCTCGGTTTGAGTGTCCCTCCTTCTCCATCGTTGTCTTTCCTGCCTTCAAGGTCTTTAATATTGACACTGGACCACATCTCGATCATGAATTTGCACGAAGACCTCACTTTTTTCAAACATTTGCCTCGCGTTTACTTCGTTGCCATGACTGCAAAAGTTAAGTGTGGCATGGTATGGCATATCGCGCATGCGCCGGCGCGCGAGAGCTCGAAATAATATTATGCGCGTTAATTTTATCATAATAATATTTGCGGGCAGATTCTTTTATTTATTTCAAGGAGACCACACACAAAGCAGGAAAAAATTGTCCATAAACCACGAAATAGTTGAGCTGGATGTTTAGTAGAGCCATACAATGCAAGCAGGCTGCCTATACTCCAATTTTGGCCAAATTGGGTAAAGGTCGTCAAATCTATGTGCGCGCGTAGCCTCGATCCCGGATCCCATACATGTATCTGGACATTGTCCTATACATAATGAAGGAAAATTTGGAATTAGGGAATGAAACTTCGCCAGTAAGTCTATATTGACAAAATAATGTCAGAGCCCAACTGAAGTCCCGTGAGAAAATCAACCATGGAGTACTTATGAGCTGTTTTATGTACAATGGAATGCAATTAAGCGACAAAGTATAGTGCAAATATGTACTCCACTATATAGGTAACACTGTTTTGATGATCTTAACAGGCTAAGATGTAATATTTCATCAGTATGGAGTCACTGGCAAAGTTATTACCCCTCAATTCAAAGATTTTTGTCTTTATGTATTGAACTATGCATGTCCAACCTCCTCTGACATGTATCCCTCACGTAGCGCGTGGGCGGAAACATTGCACTTCCCTATACAAACATGATTATTATTATATATATGGGGAAACTTCAAAGGGCCATAACTTTGATTGTCAAATCTCTAATTTCGACCCATTCTGCGTGCCCATGTACTATGAAGGTTGTCCCCCCCCTCCCCCCACAAGTGCTCCCAACCCCCCCATGAATTAGATTATTTAATTATTTTCTTTTCTACTTAGTGTGTAAATTTATTTATAATAATTTCTGCTCAACAACAGAACAGTGGTTAGCATGATTAGCTGGAGATAGCTAAAACTAGCATGTAACCTATGGAGGGAGTGCAAATAAGTAGCTATGAGTTAAAGATTAAAATGCTGACTGAGGCCTGATTTAGGGAGAGAGATGACTGAAGTGATGAGGGAAGAGAGTTCCAGAGAGCAATGGTTTTTGGAATTATAAAACTGATTGGTTCTAGCCTGGATGTTGACTAACTGCAGGGGATTGGTATGCCTGTTGACATAAATAATATCTCTTTCACTGGATGGGAGTGTCAGGAAAGTTACAAATAATTGTTGACAATTTTGAATAGAATCTGATGTTCCAGCCTAGCATTAGATCGTCTCAGGGTAAGGGGAGGTATCATCGACCATGAATACAACTGACTATGTATATATGGTCAAGAGATCAATTTTTCAAGCACATACGCAGAGCGAATCGCTGATCTTTCCCCAGGGCCTGCATGGAGAGGATCCCAGACAATTGCACAATATTCCAGATGTGGTCTGATAAATGACTCATATAGTTGGAGAAGAGTGGCTGTGCTAGCATGCTTGTAAAAACGATGGTAAAGTAATCCAATAAGCTGCCTGGCTTTGGCACATATTATTAAGTGGGATATATGAAGAGACCATGAAAGAACTACACCACCAGTAGCTACTAAACTTGCTTGGCTCTGAAATAGAGGGAGTTGATTCTATCAAGTATCTCGGCTTAACTATTAAACGCAACCTCTCCTGGTCTGACCACATCAACAGAATTTGCTCTAAGGCAAGGAGGCTTGTTGGCATGCTGTATCGACAATTAAATTTTTACAATTGTGCAGACACTTCTACCATCAGAACACTCTACCTAACACTTGTAAGGCCACATCTCGAGTACGCGAGCCAAGTTTGGGATCCTCATCAAATCAAGGACTGCAAGCAGCTGGAAGATGTTCAAAGGTTTGCTTGCAAGGTATCGTTAAAGAATTGGAGCACAGCATATGATGAAATGCTGGGTACACTGAATATACCGACACTAGGGCAAAGAAGGAAAGCACTCGGACTGTGTTTAATGCACAAACTTGTTGAACCTGAAGCCCCTGAAATTGTACCTTTAAATCCAAGGGCCTGCTTGTACAACACCCGCTATAACCATGCACTCAAAACAGCTAGGCAGCCTAAATGGTCATATTCTACAATACCTGAACTCTTTTTTTTCCCAGCACAATTAATTTATGGAATAAAATTAATTAAGTAGTAATGTCATTTCTTTACCCTTAATTCCCCACATTCAAACATCGTATTTACAATTTATTATCCAGTAGTTAATTATTATCACTAGTCCGTAACCTTATAATTTCTTATCTCAGGATGTACATATCATTTATTAGCATATTGTTGCTATTTTTGTCCATCCTTTGCATATAGTCATGCAGAACGATATAGAGAAAGAAAAAAAAAGATCTTGAGTTAGTTCAATTCGATCCCAAGTATCTTATACTTGTCACACATTTCAATTATGGTGTTCCAGACATATAGTCTAGAGAATGGGCAGGAGGTTCTCTTCCTTGATACCATAGATTATATAATCTATGTTGATACCAACATGTAGCAGCATTTGGCACGTTGGACAGAGAGAGGCATTGCCGGCATGTCCAATCAACAATTAAGAGTATTTAATATCAAGTTGGAGCTTCCAGTAGTCAACAAGTGATTTGATGCATCGATACAAGGTGATGTCGTCGGCAAAGAGTGACATAAAACTATCCAGTGAACCCTGATTGGTGACTTCATTAAAGAAAACAAGAAACAAAAGGGGGCCAAGAACTGATCCTTGGGGAACACCAGAGATCAGGTAACACAGGATTCTCACCATCAACAACCACCAGCTGAGACCTACAGGTAAGTTAATTACGGATCCAGTGGATAATGAAAGGATCCACTCCAATCTCATTGAGCCTTTGGAGCAGGAGAGAGTGAGGGACACTGTTGAAGGCTTTTCTTAGGTCAAAGAACACACAACATACTTCATTAGCTACCATTTTCAAGACACTGAAGCCAGTCAAAAGTTACTGACAGTAGCGCAGATTGTGCGGATCTTTCCGGTAGAAAATCCCATTGTCTGCCAGAGATCGGAGAGTTCTCACAAAGGTGATAAATAGCTTGTATACATGAGCTTACTAACTAGTGGTAAAATAGATACTAGAGATAGGTCAATAATTGCTGGGAGATGATTTATTCTGTGAAGAATAAAATGAAGATTCTTTGCGGACAACTTAACTGTTCAGTAATATTTTCCAACGTTTCGACTAGAGCATCTAGTCAAAACGTCGGCAAGTTTTACCGAACAGGTATTAAGTTGTCCGCAAAGAATTTTCGTTTTATTCATGCAGATTGCAACTGAGAACGATGTCACTTTATTCTAGGAATGGGAACAATAGGGGCTTGCTTCCAAGAATTAGGTACCACACCAGAAGACAGTGACAAGTTAAAATGCCTAGTGAGGGATGAAGAGATAGAACCAGCAACTGCATGACTTCAACATTATAGCCGATACACTGTGTGAACCCGTCGATTTCGAAAATGTCAAGGTGAGTGATAAGATCAAATACCTCCTCATCGCTGTAGAGAAAGTCGGGAGGACATGTAAAGCTGCCAGGACACAGAGGGGAAGATTGTATAGAGCTTTGTTAAAACAATCATGAAAAAAGCAATTCAACAGAGTAGCCTTCTCTTTGCTGTTCTCCACTTTGGCTCCATTCGATATCAGGGTTGGGATTGAAGACGTCTGCTTGCTCAGTAGCTTAATGGCCTTCCAAAATTCTTTTGAGAAAAGAGAAAATTGTGCCTCCTAGCTAATTGCTTATGTGACAATCTTAGGAAGATTTGGACGAGAACGGAACATAACCTTGGGGATACATTCTTCCATGATCTCCAAAAAATGAGAGTGCCAATTAGCCCAGCAACTGCTCACATCATTTGTTGCAAAATTCGAATACCAGTCAGTTGAGTCCAGCAGCTCACAGGTATGGTCAAAGTTTGAATGAGAATATCTCCAAACTGATCGACTTTTACGTTTAGGCTAGGACCCAGGATTACCTGCAGAAAAAGAAACTGAAAGACCAAGATGGTCTGAGTTATAGCTAAGGCAGGAATTGTGACACAACCAGTTTGATGACTGTAGGACTAGGATCGGACAATAATACTAAGTCAATAAGAGAATGGGAATTAGATAAAACACGTGTAGGCTCAGATACAACTTGTGTGAGACATCAACTAGAACTCATAGATAGCAAACAAGAAACAAAGGATTCAGCATCTACTCTACTACTGCACGTTTATTATTAGTCTACCATAATATCTGCATATGGGGCGGGACGCTGGCAAGGCTCTAACATCACTGCTAGATCTACATCACTGCATGAAATATAAGTTTTATGAGAAATATCGATTGTTTGTGTGTTGCAAACACAGTGGTAAGTAGCTTCATGATTTGAATATTCTGCTGGTCACTGTGTACTCTGACAATTTCGACATCCGTCAAACAATTCAGGTTACTCACATGGGCTTAATATGACATAGTATAAGCATTAAATTTTATTACAATTAATTATTGTGTTAGAACACAATAATTGTAATACCAAGGGCTTATATAGTCTCCTAATAGTGTGAGTCTGCATGACATTGTGTGAAATAATTGCTATCAGTATATAGAATAATATGTGGTTTCCAAGATAAAGATTTAGTCTTCATAAGAAGTTTCAGGCCTATATAGCTATGCAGTCGCTGGTGACACTCTTCATCGGGATGGTCAGGATCAGTAGCACAAGTCTTGCAGAGCTTGTTATGTTTACAGTGATCAGTAGGTGAGTCTTGTAACAGCGATACCTAGCACCAGTGTACATGTATAGCTCTTGATCCTTTGTTGTAGCAGATAGCTAGCTACATTCCTGGAAAAAATTATGTATAATTGTTGATCTGCTGTATTTTTGTTCCTATATTAATTTTTGATACCGGAATTCTTAATTTTTGATACCATTTTTATAAACATACCCCCCAACAATGGTCTAATGAGATACCATAGGTCAAGTTTTAATTACGAGTATCTATTAATTGCGAATTACGAGTTTTCTACATTTCGCAATTATTAATAGATTTGCAAACATAAACATAAACATGCACATATACTACAGTACGGTACGGGGTCGTCCATCGCAATTATTGGATTTGCATGAAATCCTTCTTTCACTTCCTCTAAATAGTGTGGTCACTGGTGGGACATCTACTACTACCTCTTATGGGCAAGTACTGTTGTCATGTCAACTGTATGCCATTCGTGCCCATGTGCTATTATCTGTACGTGTGTACTTATTTTTGTGGCAATTCTCTTTGGACCTGTCTGACTCAGTGGATTTTCGTTTTCTTGTTTGGTCAGCCTCATTGAGCATGGTGTTCGCAACATTAACAAAAATCTGTTTTGGTGCAGAGGTATAGTCATATCTCTCAAAACTGTATCCGTCACCATACTTTTCCCAAATACTTATTTTTGTTGCAAGCCAGCTCCCATACAACGACCCTGCCAGGACCCACTCTGAGATCAACTTGCCACCTTTCCTCCATTGAATTTGCTCCTGATATGCATCCACGACTCAGCCAGATTTGTTGTAAAGTTTCCTAGCAGTTGATATGCTTTTTCTACCAGCTTGCTCACTAGCATTTGAATATTGTGCATAAATTAATTTCTCATTGACTTTCACTGGCTTATCCATGCCTTTTCTGGCGTCTTCTTCCAGTTCCACTCTGTCGTCTGTAGTCGATCTGCTCCCAAAGCAATTGATGTTCTGCATGTATGTATTATATACATGAGCGTTCATTTTTCACTGAACTGACTTACCATGCATCACCTATACCTTCAGAGTAAGGAAGAAGATAAAACAAAGGACTTACGTACATTGCTGAAGAAAGATTTAATTAATGGTCCTTACCATTGTTTCGGATATCACTCCAACTGCAGCTCAGACTTCTGTCAAGCTGCTCGACATTCAAAAGCTGATAATAGCAATAACGAACCCGTGGAAAATAAAGAAAGTACAGCTGCATTTTAATTGCACACCGTGCTGCAATTGTCAGTCGTCTCCTCATTTTTTTTTCCCGTTAGCCCCCCTTTTCCTTTATATTTGTATTATTGGCTGCCATTTTTTCCAGAGATGCTCAGTAACATTTGCATGCGTGCATGGTTAGCACACTACATTTTTTTAATATAACGACCCCATACCGGCACATGCTGAAGGAGGGTGGAATAAACTGAGCTATCCCCATCACCAATAAATCTGAGGTACCTCACCCCATAAGTCTCTTCTGCCTGTTTAAACCTTCTAGGATTATATCAATGCATACTCCAGTTCAGATACTGAATCATCCCAGTTCTTGTAACATTCATGTTCGCTTGGTGAAATACCTTGGGCACATGCCGAACAGTACTTGTTTTGTATACCAATGAAAAGCAGCTTGCCTGTGGCCTGGCCTATTATATGATCCCCATTCCCGACTTTGCATTGTGTGAATGCTTATGTGATCGTTTGGACCACCCACCATCCACTGTATAACAGTGACAGCAGGTAGTATCGGTACACCTTGATGGTAATCATTCCATTCCTCTGCTAATCGCTTTCCTTCTCTGAGTGTTCCAGCTTAAGCCAGCGTAGCTTCCTGTAATCTTGTACTCCACCATTTCCCAATGTCATTATCAGTTTTTTGAAAGCATGGTTTGTTCATAACAGGGATGCCAAGGATACTCATTGTTTCCTTCAAAGGGAAGTGCCCACCCCCTGTGATTATGACATCTGTCCCCATACAGCACCCATCTCATGTAGAAACTCGAAATATCATAAGCAGTAGTACTTATGATTAGTGCCTGATGACTAGCGCACGCATCTAGCTAATTGAGTGCCACGGGTATCAGCTCATTACTGTGTGAGTATGCATGCATGAACAATAAGTCATTATACTGAATTATGATGTAGACTAGTAGTAATTTGGCTAAGTAGCTTTGATAGTTCCTTTGAGTGTGATAGACCTCAAAGGCTGATATCTAAACACAGAGGGAAGACTTGATGCTGCAGGTAGCACAATGGCATAGCAGTCATGTACCGCTCATCTCCTCAGATGATAGTATCACTGCATACACAATAGTCAGTCCGTTTCCGCCCCTTCTCCATGACGAACCTTCTATAGCAATTCCAAATTCTGTGACGGTGGTGGACTTTGGTAAGCTATTTATATCAGAGCCTGACGGGATGTTTCATTGATCACTGCTCTTGCAATGCTGTCAATGTCTAATTATAAGTGAGTAGCACATCTTCCTCCACCACTTCACATGCACTCATGTGTTAGAATCTGTTGTGCTAAACTGATACAATTAATTTTGTCAATACACTGCATCGTCACCCAGGGGTGTTCCATTGATTCTATTGGCTACAACTTCATCTGCCTGGATCTGTTAGAAGTAGACATGTAAGTGGTGTGTGTATGTGTATGTGTATAGGTGCATCGAGTGTGTGTACATTATGTATTATTATAATATTATTGCGCATACAGTGCTCCAAGCAAAGAGAGCAAAACTTTTTAGATTGGGTCAAAAAACAAATTCTATGTTATTTGTTGTTGTTCATTATTGAGGCCTGACACTAATAACATGTCCTTCTGAGATGATATACCAGGTCAAATTTGACAAAATATGACACACCCACCCTAATTACCTGCCATTTTGTTTTATGTAAATATTTCTGATTTTCAAATTTTGAAATTTTTTTGCCTATTTTGACTCATAGCTTCATTCATGCATAAAGATAGGAGTTCAGACTTGACATATATAAACTTTGGGGACTTATCTAACATACCCTAGAGCGTGGACCCCTAAACCATAGGAATTTCCTTATATGGATCTAAAGCAAACAGCAACAAAATGGCTGCCAAAAATATACAAAATTTGAATTTTCTGAAGAAGTACTACGGAGATTTAGTTGAAACTTACTTGGAGGCTTCTACCTTAGTAGCCCTACATTGGTGCCACATGTGGTTGTGTATCTCACTGTGGTTCTCATGTATTTATCTAAAGCTTTTTTTGAAGGATCTCTTCACTGGTGAAGCCATAAAACTGTATTGACCTCAAATAGTTTCATTATAATTGAATCATAGTTAGAGGACATATTGCTGAACCTACATACCAAGTGTAGTGGGTTGAAAACTTAAGAGTGAAAAGTTATGCCCATATTGGTAAAAATTCAAAAGTTTTGCCCTCTTTCCTTGGAGCACTGTATAACATTTTAACATATTATTTTTATGAAAAGACATCACTTGCATGTGTATGTACCTCACCTACACTTAGTATAATAATTATATACATGCACATGTATGTTCTTAAGAATTCAGGTTCACAGTCTTATGTTTATCCAGGTGAGCATGCATGAGGATGTTATTATGATGACTGTCATCAGACCGATAGGCATGGACAGTCCCAACTGGCTGCCTCTTCACTGCTGTAGGAACCCCTTTCGATTTGTCTACATTGTGCTTGTAACTGTCATTCCTACTACTTTCTGAAGCTGGTAAGTATAGGACTAGTATAATACATATGCAATGCACTTAAGCTTTCCGCTTAAAGATCATGCATGTAGCTTTTATTATGAAATTCTTTCACAGACTACATGAGCAAAATCTTCTACTCAATCAGTGTATCACACACATATGCACACATTGTAGGTACCCAGATGTATATACTTGCAGAGAGAATGTATGACTTGGTACCCCAAGGATAGGCTTCCCCTTCTCATGTCAGCAAACGGAGACACGGCTCTTACACAAGACTCGTCTGTGGCTGTGTCACCATTAGGGTAGTGTAAGCATTTGAACCTAGCACAGAAGAGATCATGGACTATCGATGATATTATATTATGGTGATTTTCTCAGTTCGCTTTCTTTATTAGCGAGCTCGCTTTCTGGGGGATTTCCCTATTCAGTCGAGCATATGGCAGTTGAAGGTCACGTCTGGGTCAACCGGCTCAAGCCGCACACCCTAATCTATGTGTATACGGAGGGATCTCGTTATGTACAGAGATCCTACGAGAACTTAGAAAAATTTCAAGAAGTGTAAAAAAATCCAAGTATAAAGTGAGATTTGAACCCGCCACATGCTGCTCGGCACACAAGAGCCCCAACCACTATACCACTGCTGTTGTCAGTGCTGCCAATCATCATCATTAATTTTTACCCCTTTCATAGATAAACGCTGCTACCATTGGCAATCCATCCCCAAACCACTCCCCCCCCCCCATCCATACCGCAATTTAGAGACCCGAAGGCCAGCATCTTGTCAATGATCATGAGTGAAGCAAGGGCACTACATGTACTAAGGACTGGAGTGAATTCCAAGTTCAATTTTTCATTGTTCAATAATGCCCACTGAAAAGTGGGAGCATAAAAAAAATTGGTGAGGCTAATGTAGGGAAGTATTGTACGGGTAGGTTATAACATACAGTATACACAACAATATCACGTCATGCATACGTATTCCTATTACACAGTAGCTCATATAGGTCAATTTGTCAAAATCACTAGTAGTAGGCACTCTCCCCTCCCAAGAATTTACCGTGGTAGCGGCAATAGTCTATACAGTTGTTGTTGACAGTCTTATCATAAGGATGGTCTGGATCAGTGGCACAAGTCTTGCAGAACTTGTTGTGCTTAGGGTGGTCAGCAGGGTGAGTCCTGTGACAGCGATACCTAATACCAGTGTACAGCTCTTGATCCTTTGTTTTGCAGCAGATACATTCCTGGATAAATTATGTACAATCAATGATCTGCTGATTTTTTATACCACAATGATATTATGTTATACCCACCCCCCCCCCCACAATGACACAAAGTAAAAGGTGAAATAATTATATATTAGCACTTTTAAGAGTTACATAATTATGTAATTACCTCTTGTAAGAGTAGCTATCTATTTAATAATACTATATAATGTACCCCTTTCGTTCCAGTATTTGCAGCCATTCCTGTCTTCTGGGAAAAGTAGTCTTCTCAAGTTTTCCAATTGGTAGCTAACTGTTCTTCTAAGAGGAAGAACCGAAGGTTCAACTCACAAAACCAGAACAGAATGAGACTACAGCATAAAACTTTGTCTTATATAGACAAAATCAAAGACAAAAGTTATGTCTAAGAATAAATCATAGCTAGTCAATAGAGAAATAATTCAGTAATAAAAACAGCAAGTGTTCAAGTTCTTCATTCTGTTTTGTCCCCTTGATTTGATCAGTGACCTTCTCACAACAAGTATCACAGAGAGACAGCGGGACTCTGGAGTGAGAAAGGACTTCAGTGGCGGATGTAGGATTTCTAGAAGGGGGGTAGTAATACAGTCTTGCGCGCGAAGCGCGCGCAAAATTTTAGAAGCCACGCCCACTTTGGGGCAAAACCACGCCCACTTCTATCGTTTTTGAGACAAATTACCAGCCCTACCACTCCAATCGATCTGTTTTCGAACGAATTTCTTCTAAAACATTCTAAGGTGAGCCATAGCAGCAGTTTTCTTAGATCTATAGCCAGAAAGGGGGGTTCCATTTAGTTTATCATCAATAGCTACTTCTTAGTGTTCAAGATGAAGCCCAAAGGGGGGTACACTTGCACCCCCCTTACCCCCCTGGATCCGCCACTGGACTTAAATCACTGATAACTTAAGGTGATGGGACTGTTGGCAGTGTGCGAGGGGTCCGCAACGATCTGTTTTGGCGTACGAGATTTCGAAATCACAAGATTTCAAACACAGATTTCCTGATTTCAGCTATGATTTCTAGTCATGGTTGATTTCTGATTTCAGATAAGACATCTGATTTCAGACCAGATTTCCCTCCTAGTGTTCGATTTCTGCTTTGATATCGATGATTTCTTACCATTTTGGATTTCTAATACTGATTTCTGTAAAAGTTTAGTATGAATAGCTACACCTGATAGTAATTGCATGACAAAATAATTACCAGTATGCATGTTATTTAGCTAAATGCACAAAAGATCTAAAAATTTATTGTACAGGGTCTTGAAAGACAATATAAACATGCACGACAGTGTCAAAAGTAGCTAACTGAAAGTATCAAACAGCCAAACGTTCTTTATTTTGCAACTCGTGATACAGTCAATCTTAGTGAAACCATTCACTGCATCATATCATGCTCATGAAGGCAATCAGTAAGTATCATAGAGTCGGTAGACTCTATAAGTAGGGATGGCACGGATACTCCATATATGTAATACATTACAAAAATCCAAATATCTCAAAACAGGTAACTTTATGAGCTTTCTAAGTGTCAAAATCGGAATCTACAGCAAATTATCTATCTAATAAGACCAAGATCATTCATCAACTTAATTGTATATGCCAGAACCAGATGTTCAAAAAATGGCCATTTGTCATTCTTTCTTTCTTTCTTTCTTTCTTTCTTTCTTTCTGTTTTCTTGGGCTAACTCAAGACTACCATGACCGCTCACAGTAGTTCGAATATAAATCCACTCCATTTTGGAGCGCGCACGTCTGTGGCACGCTCGTTTTAATTTGTGTTATCAGGACAGCGATTTAATAATTGTGGGTGTGTCCAGCGCTTTTGCGAGTGGGTGTGTCCGATTAGCCATTTTGTCATATAATGCGCATGCTCATACGGTGTTGCCATGGTGAAGTCATGTGACTGATGGCAGTGGCGCGCATGCGCCGGCGCTTCCACGATTGATCCAGGACATGCTCGAGCGCTCAGCTGATCTAAGCTAGTCTCGCGGCGCCGCCCCTTCTTGTGAAGGGGCGGCGCCGCGAGACTAGATCTAAGCTCAGTGAACTGTCAATTATGGTGGCTACTACCAACAGCAAACTTACTGGCCTATAAAATACGCTCCCGAAACGGAAGGTTTTCGTCGTTATTTGGTTCTAAACAGCCTTCTAATCTTTCAAGTACATAGTTGCCAAGTTTCTAAATCAGACAACCGGGACAGTTATTTTCGCGACCGCGAAATTTGTTAGCCCCGCCCATATTCGCGAGCCCCGCCCACTTTCCCGCAGGTCAAAGTTTATTGATGGGCGTGGCGAACAACCACGCGGTACCAAAAATCGATACTAGCAAAAGTTTTGAGTTGAAATGAGTGGCTTTCTTCGCTTCTGATAGGCTTACAAATTCTTCCTGGGACAAAAGTCGTCATATTTGCTCTTCTAAAGTCGAGGTTTGCAAAAATTCCGGGACATTTGCAGCCTTTTGTGTCAACCGGGACGCTGCCGGGACATAGGCCCAAATTCCGGGACTGTCCCGGCCATTCCGGGACACTTGGCAACTATGCAAGTATGCCGATCAGCCAGCTTCAGGATCGAGATAACGAGGGGCGTGGCTTCAATCACTGGTCACTGGTTATCTGAGCTGTCTAGAATCCCACTGATGCGTGTTCAATAGTGTGTAATGAGACGTCAATAGCTATCAAAAGACTGCCTGGGATTTGCACTTCAAGTTTGAACTAATGGTGTGTTTGGGGTACCATAGCTCATGTACCTGCCTGACTCAAAGGCTAGGATCGCACAAATATGCTGAATCAGTGATGTACCTGCTTCCCTATAATATTGTATTATTGTTGGAGCACAGTTGGATGTAGCTAGGTCCAGACAAAAATTTGTAAGTGTAGCTGGTTCCATGCATTAATTTTTATAACGATGAATAGGCAAACAATATTATATATCAGGTCACCGTGGTATACGTACAGTCTCATGCCCAGCCTCTGTCCCCACAAGATTAGTCAGCTAGGTGGCATTGATGAAAATTAATAACTACCGTATTTCTTCTAAAAATTCGGCATGAAAATAATAATATTGCTTAAGCTTCGCCGAATTTTTAGAGGTTAATATTCAACATTCTCTCTGCGTCCACATTCCATTCCCGTTTATAGCATATATACATGACGACCTTTGCCGAAAAATTAGAGACTATATTCAATCATTCAGTAAAGGGTGCCGAATAATTAGAAGGGCCGAATTTTTAGAAGAAATACGGTATCATGCATGAATTACCCTGAGGGCACTAAAAAAAGAACAGTAACAAGTAAAAAAACAATTGAATAAAATTGAAGGATGAAGTAGGGATGGCAGTGCCAAAAAATACACAAACAAGGTTTGTAGGGATAATGTATCACATCCACTATACATCCCTACGCTTGCTTTTCTCGAGAATTAACATCATACACATATGCAATTCTGATTCAGTATGTAAAGTGTTGCTATAATATTTTGATATTGATCCAACATTCCTGCATGTGCCCCATATACAATGTGTGTGCACGGCTACTCAAAAAGCAAGCGTAGGGATGTATAGTGGATGTGATACGTTATCCCTACAAACCTTGTTTGTGTATTTTTTGGCACTGCCATCCCTACTTCATCCTTCAATTTCATTCAATTGTTTTTTTACTTGTATTATATAAAGGTGGACTGATTCTCAACCGCAAGCGATTTCACAGGATGATTTCTAGTGATTTCTTGATTGATTTCTGTGGATTTCTGCTGATTTCCGTTGATTTCTAAGCAAGGTGTACGAGTTTTCTTTTGTTGCGGACCGGTACCCCTCGGCAGCATAGGCGTCATTTTGGGGGGGGCCTGAGGGGGCACATGCAGGCCCCCTCACTTTGCTTCAGTAATAATTATTGCTCTTTACTACAAAAATGATATTATGTATCGTGGTAATAATAATTATTACGAGATTCATGTGTACAAATAGCATGTTCAGAACCGAAAGCATATTAAATATCACAAGATCTGAGTGTATAAATGCTTTTTAATCAATGTTCTGAATGTACCAGAATAGATATCAGATTCTGGGTACGTAAATATTTACAATTTCCCAAAAGTATGGGTAATTATTTATATTAAGTGATTTTAGTCTGGGTATTTACAATTTCCCAAAGGTATTTTTTTATGTCCATCTGTCAGATGGAACTCTGTGACCCCCCACTTATGATATCCAACTGACGCCTATGCTCGGCAGTGTGCCTGAATGGACGATTAACAAAGGTATTAGCTAGTTTCACCACTTGCGCTAGCTCCAAGCAATTGCAAGGAATGGCACTTTCACTCAGACTGCAGACCTCTTAGTTATGCCGGATGCCAAGTGCAGTGAGTGAAAGCTGTGAGTGACTCTTTGTCAGAAAGTCTGTACCTGACCAGTTTAGAGTGATAATAATATATCTCATCGACTTTGTAGCCCTTAAAATGTCTCTTCAACTCACATACCAATCAGAGAACTGCAAAGCCACAGATAGAGCCAACATCCACCATTGTGTGGAATATTCATTGCATTATTATAATTATATTATAATATCTCTCCACGTACTATGTAGCTAGCTCAGCCAACAACTAGCAAACTTACATCCCACTACTAGTAACTGTTGTATATTATACAAGTATAAACTTAAACAATTGATTGAAGGATGAAGTAGGGATGGCAGGGTCAAAAAGTACACAAGCAAGATTTGTAAGGGATATATATAATCGCATCTACATACAATGCTTGCTTTCCTTGATTATTACACACTTAATGTCATAGGCTCCAACTGTACGTGCCCGGACTGCACTGCGCACTACAAAATGCTAGATATAATTATTATTATAAGAACTAATTATAAGATGAGCCGTCCAGACAGTCTTGAGGTAGCCCTGGAAATGAGAAAGAAAGAAAGAAAAAATATTGAGAACATCTGGTTCTGGCATAATTATGATTTGATAAACACACCATGGCACCATAGGTGTAGCATAAATTAAAGTATAAAGGTAATAAGTATAGAAAGAAAATGGAATCAATGTTAAGCTGCAGCTACAGACATAGATTTTATCTTCATTAATTTTAAATGTGAGTTCTCAACTGGTGCAAGTCTGAGTCAGACATCTCGAATAAAGTTTGCGCAAATTTAATAATATCTTGATCAGAGTAAATCTTATGACGGGAGCCATAAATAATAATAAATTATACCCTAGGCTTGTATAGGTAGCTAAGGGTTGAGCTCTGAGCAAACACATCACGAACCAGTGAAGATTGAGATTTCAGGGCCGCAGACAGAAGCTTGAATGATCTCCGAGTTAACAACAATATTATACAAGCTGCTGAGATGAGCTGTACAATGAAGTATGCCAGTATGGCACTTACAGAGGATATTGTTGAAAGTAACCTCAAGTGACCTTAGAGGAAGAAAACCAAAGAGCTGAACCATAAAGGCATAGGCAAAAGCTGTCGAATAGCTTAGTTTTAACAACTTGGTTGCAGGGAGAGAATGAGATGAGCATGCAGTTAGCTTTGCGAACAAGATCTAAATTTCTTCACTCTAACAATGTCATCAGTGTCAGAAAGGTTACAGGAAAGTATATATGACCTACGTGCTTGGGCGAGTGACTCAAATTGAGCTCCAAACCATAGAAGAAAAACTATAGCTGCCAGTGACAACCAACACCGTTTCTTCTCAAGCTCAGTCAGTAAATCATCAATATAAACAGTGAACAAGATAGGAGAAAGTACTCCACCCTGACGCACCCCATTAGAAACAGAGAATTTGTTAGAAAATTGACCATTCCAGGATACACGTGCACATACATTCTGATCAGAGTATATAATACCAATTAAGAAGAGCTCTAGTGATGACAGGAGATAAATCACGCTGAAGTAGCCTATCAAAAAGAATTGAATGATTAACTGTTACTCGGTCAAAAGCTTTGCTGGCATCAAGAAAACAGCCACAAGCACTAGAATCATTGATATTATAACGAGCAATGACATTCTTGATGAGACCAGCACAAAGCTGAGTTGACAAGCCCTGCTTGAAGCAAAACTAGCTATAAGGAAGAGGTAGAAAATGCCCATCTGTGGTCAATTAAGATTGTCCATTCGGGTGCAAGAACAATTGGCCGATAACTGTCTGAGTCAGAAGGGTCTTTTCCAGGTTTTAAAATGGGCTGCAATACACAATCTCTGACAGATTTAGGGACATAACCATGATGAAGCACAGCTATGAAAAGTTTGGAGAGCAGATGGACTAAGGAAGTGGATGCAAAGATAAATTGATTAGACATTTAATTTTAGTGATGTACCATCTGACTTGTTTGATTTAAGGTGCGACAGAGCCTCAGAACAGTAGAGGGGACACTGAGATTGAAGCTAGGTCAGAGGAGGAGAGAGAGCTTGCGAGAAGAGGGTGAGAAGTTATCCGAGTTCAAGAGATTGTGAAGCTTGCATTGTCACCAAAGGCATTAGCAATGTAGCTAAGCATTGCAAGAACAATTATCAACACAAGAGTAGATGCACCCTTACTGGATGTAGCAGCATTACGAACAACTCTCCAAAAGTCATTGTACCTGGATTGAGAGAGGGCATCACCAAGTTGCTCCCGCCTGATGTGCTCCTGCTGTCATTTTAATCTGCGGACCTCATACTTGAATCTCTTCTTAGAGTGCTCCTTAATTTGAAAAAGTACACCCGAAGAGGGACAACCTGAATCACACCATAACTTATGCCAGAAAGCAGCTGACTGTGAGCAGAAGCATTCCAACCAGCCAGTATAAATGATGTCGCTTTTAGCCTTAGGAAGGAAAATGCTAGCTAGATCCAGTAAGCAAGCACTCAAGAAGTTTACTACAGATCGAATCTAGTAGTTGACAGTGTGACTTACAGTTAGGGTAGCAACAGTTAACAGGGTCATCTGGGACAGTTAAATTGATAGGTTTATGTCAAGGTAGCAACAGAAATCACAAACTTGTTGTATGCGAAGTAACCATGTGCCAGTCAATTCTGTCAGCAATATTATTAGGACAAAAATGCGAACCAGCGTCACGAGATGAAGACGACATGGCCAGCAGAACTTGCAATTGGAGTACAAGATTAAAGACTAAGGGCAAGTGATCGGAGAAAAATTATTATCAATAATATTGTCTAAGCAGGCAACTCCCACTATTTGCGACATAATAATATTATGGCTTAGAGTAAGGGTATGATCAGGCCAAGATGAAGCAGAGTAGTCATCCCTTTTATAGGTAAATTGAATATTCGAAGAGGTGTCAGCTCTAACCAGATTAAGGTGAGTCATGAAATTCAGAAGGTGTTTACAGTTATGACTGTCATGAAAAAAATATAATAATTATTATTATTAGTATCAAAATTAATGATTAATTTTGAATCCATCCAGCTCAGCAAGGGATTCTAGAAAAGCACTGTTAGAATCATGAGTGCCATAATCAGTTGGTAAGTACACATTCACAATAATTAAAGTATATGATAATTATAAGATCCACAAAGAATGCAGTCAATAGCAAGAAGACGGCACAAAAGCGATAATAATAAATAATTGATTTGATGAATGATCTTGGTGTTGTTAGATATACTTTGCTGCAGATTCTGATTTTCACACTTAGAAATTAAAAATTTTCACAAATTTAAGTTGCATAATAATTTATTATTGAGATATTTGGGTATGTATTACAATGTCATTATTATAATATTATGGCATATATCCGGGTCACCCCTACTTATAATTATACCGACTCTATGATACTTATAATTTTGTTGTCCCACGTACAATAATAATAATATTATGTATGCGTATCATACACAGTTTACATTACTATAATTTTATAGAATATCATGTATTGCATTTCATTATTCCTTTTATGAGGGTCAATGACATTTACATGCATGTATAAACCATGATGAAAGTCTTGATACATAATAATAATTACACACAAATGTCATAGTGATTTGCATGATTCGTTATTGTGATTAAAACATGATAATAATAATAATAATAATTATTGTGTTTTATTATTATTGATTAAAATTTCTCTTTCGCAGTTTGCTCCACCTTTCTCTGTCGTACTGAAACATCCTATAAGACAAATAAAAGTAATGCACTGCATGGCTATGCTTTGCAGCAAGGGTTAATTATTAATGTGAAACATCATTACTGTAATGTAACTAGAGCTCTGTAGAGCACATACCCCGCGCACACATTGCATAATCTATAGATTTACTTTCAGTGCATGGCTATTTTTGTGAACTCGAGAGAAATAATGGAAATGCTGCTTAGTTGTCTCGGTGACACTTGAAACAGCATTCTCTGCACCCAGACTAGGATTCGCTTGAGATTTCAGTCACTATAGACGTCACGAGCATTCTTTAGAACATCGACGATCTTTACCAGTCATGATGGGCACTATTGATAGGCGTGGCTACGGTGGCCAACAAAAAAGCACTATTTGTAACACTCGTGGACCGTATCACTCGATTTGACACACACTGAAGCCATTTTTTGCTGGATTCGATTGATTCATGGTGCTTACGAGTCGCTTAGGCGCCTACATCTCTGAGTCAGGATATGGCAATTTTTATGCTAACGACAACAACAACGACGACACGACCGATTACTTTACCCCTTGCGCATGCATGCGCGCGGGGAAATTAACTACTCTTAAGCTTGGGTCAGGGAGAGTGGATGGAAGGGGGTGGTTAAATAATACCCCATCGTTACTAAGTCATATAGTTGCATGCAGTTATATCCCCATAATTAGAATATAATTGTAAAAAATACAGCCATCTGAATGGTCAGTTGGAGGTCTATTATTTCACTTAGATCCTACTTGTAACAAATACTGTGATCTGATTGGTTAAACTAAAGTATCTATCCTTCATAGAAAATTATGTAAGCTGCGTAGAAAGGACGTTGTTGCTAGGATCCAAACATGCTAGACACTATTTAATCGGTTTCTACATGATTTAGAAGACCTCAGGGCTCAGTAGAACCCTTGCTTCGCTCGGAATTCTACATAGAGCCCTTCGGTTGTCTAAATCTCGTAGAAACCTCCTAAACAGTATCTAGACCTCTCAATTCACTTTTAGATCCTACTTGTAACAAATACTGTGATCTGATTGGTTAAACTGAGGTATCTATCCTTCATAGAAAATCATGTAAGCTCTGTAGAAAATCATGTAAAGCTCTGTAGAAAATCATGTAAATTTTCTTGCCTATGGTTAGGGTTGTTGCTAGGCAGCAGTTTATGTGTCTAGCATTTGGGCATTGTTGCTAGGATCTAAACATGTTAGACACTGTTTAGTCGGTTTCTACGTGATTTAGAAGACCTCAGGGCTCAGTAGAACCCTCGCTTCGCTCGGGATTCTACATAGAGCCCTTCGGTCTTCTAAATCACGTAGAAACCTCCTCAACAGTGTCTAACTATTATATAGACCTTTTAGAGAGGTAGGTTTATTATTGGGCTGCCAAGAGCAAAGAAAGATGCACAGTGCAACAGTAGCCTAGTCCCTGGGCTAAATGTCATGGTTACAGTTGCTATTATTCTAAATCAGTTAGAGACCTCGTTCAATGGTCTCTACATTATAGTTAGAGACCGAGTCCAAGGTCTCTACGTCTTTTAAGAGACCCGAAGGCCCTGGGCTGTAGCATCCCGAGTGAAAGCGAGGGTGCTACTAAGGGCCTGAGGGTCTCTTAAAAGCATAGAGACCATTGGACGAGGTCTCTAAGAATATAGCAACTGTAACCGTGGTAGTTGACCTGAGGACTAGGCTACTGTTGCACTGTGCATCTTTCTTTGCCCTTGGCTATACTTGTAGGTCTCTATGAAACTTGTAGGTCTCTATGAGAACTTGTAGGTCTCTATGAAAACTTGTAGGTCTCTATGAGAAATAGAGACCTCCAAGTGTCCAATCAGATCACAGTATTTGTTACAACTATATTCTAAGCTTAGATGCTACAACATCGGCCTTGGGTCTTTAGATGCGTAGATACCTTGGACTCAATCTCTAACTATTATTTAAAATAGCCACCCTAACTCTAAACAGTGGAGTAGGAAGCAATCGCGTGTTGCAGGGGCCACCGATACAAATTGTGGGTGTGGCTTTGGTTACTGAATTTTGTGACCATTATACCGTATAGCCGGAAAATTTGGCGGGGAATTAAATTTGGCGGTTTGGCGGTCTATATTACAACCGCCAAACTAAAATCAGCCAAAATTTCCTACTCGCATATATGCGTATGGCGATCCCGTACCGACCCGCCAAATTTAAATCCGCTAATATTCTTCCAATAGCGATTTTGGGCTCAACCACCAAATTTAATTCCCGCCAATATTTCCGGCTATACAGTAATATTATTATTATTCTTTTGTAGAGGTCATATTATTTAAACCAGACTTTTATGAAGAAAATCTGATATAATTATTATGATGAAAATTGGAAGAAAACCTACACAAGGGTTTTGCATCAAGCCTAATTATTATTGGGAGGGCCAGCGACCCCCTGGCCCCCCCCCCCCCCCCCCCCCCCCCCCCCCGGTTCCTACTCCACTGCTAAGTTAAACACCAAGTCCAGGGTCTCTACGCGTTTTATGATACCCAAAGGCCTGAGGCCATATAGCATTCCGAGCGCAGCGAGGGTATAGCAACTGTAACCGTGGTAGTTGACCTGAGGACTAGGCTACTGTTGCACTGTGTATCTTTCTTTGCCCTTGGCTATACTTGTAGGTCTCTATGAGAAGTAAAGACCTCTGAGTGTCTAATCAGATCACAGTATTTGTTACAACTATATTCTAACAATATTATAGCTAGCTGTTGTAAAATTAATATCTTGTATAATCCATGCCTGGCTAGCTACAATGGATCATACATATGTATTTTATGGGAAGGTAGTTGGTTTGTAATGTATAGCAATCACAGATCTTCGAACCTAGATTTCTAATTAAAGATCACATCTAAATTGTTACTATATAAGCAACAGACTATATATATATAGCTACAGTGGAACCCCTCCATATAGCTAAGGACACTCTTGAAACTAGAGCTCATCGATCCATGGCCATGCCTCTTCTTTAATAGAGGCCTGTATTCTTTGAGGTTTATTCTCTTGCTACTCACGAACTTTTTCGTTCCCTTCTGAGATCCATGATGACAAATCAGTGGTGTAGGCAGAGGGGGAGCTTTGGGGGCTCGAACCCCCCCCCCCTTGTTATCAGCCATAGTGGGCATCATCATGGCAACAGTTGACATTAGCTTCTTTGCAGTAAGTAGCTACTCCATGAATACTGCATTGTACTGCTCTAACTTATATCTTAACAATTGATTTCAGCTGTAGCTAGAACTCCATACCTTTCAGCGCTTAAAGTACGGCGGTGTATAAGAGCTCGTGCAAGCTTAGTACACTATACTTTAGCTTAGAGTTCGAAGTTCAGTAGTCAATAATATTGTAATCACGTGATCCTAATTAATGGGCATGGCCAAGGTGAAAAATTTTTGCGCACTTTGAGCACTGTTAAGCCCCCCCATACTCAAAATTCTGGCTACGCCCCTGCAAATGACATATTGCTAGAAGAAGCTCAAGCATGCGCAGTAGACTCTCTATAGTAGAGTAGAACATGCGCAATAGACTTCATAATGTACTAGGTGGGCGTGTCCAACATACTTGCACGATTTGTAGCTTCCCTGGGTATTGCTTAGGGTTGAGAATGAGACAGAAGATGTTTTTTCGCTGTCTTACACCATTTTATCCCATTTATTGACCCTACTTTCGCCTAAATGTTGAGATTTGCCAATTTTTATGCTGACAGACGACAGATAAACTGATTGCTTTACCCCTTGCTGCGTATGCACGCATGCGGGGTAATGAGTCCAACTAATCATGATCAGGACACTGCATGCACATCGTCCCAGCTACCTATTATATATAATAGAGAAGTGTCATAGTATAAACAGCCCCTGAAATTAGGACACAGGTAAGAACGCTAGTGCTTTAATTATAATAAGCTGTCCCAAGGGTGTTCTGAGTTAGCTACACTGTACCTGAGAAGATGATCTACAGGTATAGATTATTACCTATAATGGTGCATGCATATAAACTTACAGGTGATTTTTGCTCCAGAATCAATTTGACTACTTGTGGTGGTTGTGTTATAGCACCCCCATCACCGGCAATAGCTTCCTCTGTCCTCTGGGGTTTAAAGGTCGGTCGTCTGCTTCGATAGTTGAAACCAACCGAGCGATAGGTGGCAAATTTCATTTTAATTTTAGTATCTCCACACCTATAGAGTCATGATTACGATTATTAATTTTATGTACCGTAGAATCCCGCAAACACACCCCCCCACACATAACCCCCTGCAATTTAAGCTCTAATAGTATAGTGATTACAGTCCCAGTACATTACTCCCATAGGCAAGAGTACGGATTACAGCTGTAATTGTACTCTTGCTCTGTAATTGGTACTCCTGCTATAGCCTGGGGCAAAATTTATACTATTATCAATTAATCACACACTTCAATCCTCGTACAATTAGGGCAGTAATCAGTACTTTTACATGTACACGTACGGCCAAATAGCACTCGCTATCGCTCGTGCTATTACTGACCATACTCGTACAAGTAAGAGTACTGATTACTGCCCTAATTGTACTCTGAAGTGTGTGATTAATTATACAAATTCCTGCATAGGTAGTTTTGTCTCACGTATAAGCCCCCCCCCCCCACCTCCCTGACTGATAGGAGAGTCCATAAAACAGTATAATTACATCTAGCAAACTAGCTATTTGTCCCATAGTAGCTATAATGCCTTACTTTATTGATTTTCTCGAGTTTTGCCCATCAAATATCGGTAGCTATAGCAGGAAATTTTCGTATGGTGCTAATTTTCGTATATTATTATTTCTTATGCTCCATCCCTTATATGAAAACAAAAACTGCGAAAATTTGAACGTATTCTTTTATGCGTGTGACCTTTGACCTATACGCCTACCCCGCGTCACAAGCAGCAGGTGCTAAATGCAAGACTAGCTCACTGAATGATCCCTCTTTATCAGTTCTTTGCCAAGGCGTTGAAATGGAGTGATCTTTCTGATCCCAGTGGACTGCTATCAGCAGTGATGCTAGCGTTACCGTATAGCTACTACATGTAAATGTGAGCGCTATCAGCTGCGCATGTGCGCAATCTCCCGCAGCAAGCATACGATACGAAAATTTATTCTAAGGGTGTTTACGGTCAATCATACGAAAATTAGCACCAACAAAAATTTCCTGCTAGTTATACGGTAGCCAGATCGCGCACCCACGTGGCGTTCTATGGTCGGTAATGGTCGTCACATGGAAATGTAAGGATCCCGCATATAAGCCCACTCCCCACTTTTGCCCAATGCTAACATGCACAAAGAGGGGGGGCATAATCGCGGGATTCTACGGTAGCTACTAACATGGTTGTTCATACATGTACTGTATTGCCATGTTATAGCCAGAAAATTTGGCAGTTAGGTGGTCTGTCTTCGCAATTGCCAACAAAATCCACCATAATTACCCCGTACGCATGCGCAAGGAGGTAAAGTAATCAGTTGTGTCGTTGTTGTTGTTTTGAGCACAAATATCGTCATATCTAGCTAATTGAGACCTAGGCACCTGAGCAACTCATTAGCACAACGAATCAATTGAATTCGGTGAAAAATTGGCTTCAGTATATATGTGCTTCAAATCAAGGGACATGATCCACGAGCGTCACAAATAGTGCCTTTTTGTTAGCCATCGTAGGCCACGTCTATAGATACTGTGCCTACTCCAATGCATAATGCATAGCTTTCTGCTCATGCGCACAACTCTATATGAACTAGTAATTAAGGCCCTGATCGTCGATATGTTCTGCTTGTGACCATAGCTATACTCTATAGTTTGGCCGCCATCCCGGATCTGTCAGACTGTACAATAGTTATAATATCAAGAGTATATAATAGAGAGGGAGGGAGAGTATCCTACTCCAGTAGCTATAGTACAGTGTAACAGCTGTTAGGCAAGGTCATTACCTTTATAATCATATTCATATCTAACAGTTTACACAGTACTATACAGTGTTGTGTGCACGCTAGCACCGCACATGGCTTCCCACAGGCATGAATATGATTATAAAGGTCATAACCTTGCCTACTCTCCTCTCTATTATAATACTCTTGGCTATAATTTAATGTCATATTATGTAAGAGCGCTACAGTTCATATCTTCCTAGTCTAGAGAGAGAATCATTGTTGTGCATTTTATTATCACACATCATAATATGCAATGTATTTTTTAATTGCTGACTCAGCAAGTTGACCTGGCATACTACGGCAAATGCACTTTAATTAGAATCCGTGATCAACCTCCTCTGTATAGTTATGCATGCAGTACAAAAAGATGGCTTTAGCTGACTTTGTTTCACTACTGCCATGGCGCACATTTATACATGTAGCTAATGCATGTCAGGCCGGGCGGGTGTATAGCTATAATACATGTAGATAACTTTTTTATAGTGGGGGGGCTTGTCACGGACGGTTGCCACACCCATTTTTGTGACCACTTCTACTCATTATTGCATCACCACGTGGCATTAAAGTTTTGTATACATGTATATACCGTACCCTCGCGAAAGAGGGCCCACTATGGAATGTCAGCCCACCCCCCACTTTGGGCTCAATTTCCTGCTAAGGTCTAGTATTTACTCGAATATGTGCCCATGTGTAGCTGCACTTGAAAACGCAGATCAAATGGCTGGTTTATGAGGACTGAACTTCAAATAGTCTATGTAAGATCGATAAGTAGCTAACGTGCTAAACAGCCGTAAAACTAAGCCTATGCCACGTTTCAAATAAACGATCGTATACGGCTAGCGATCATAGCAACACCCACTTAACACCGCTGCACTCAACGACACACGGTGAAGTATCGCGGCCGCCCTTGCTCTGGATTGGTACCCGTGCTTGATTATAAGGCTGAAATCAATAGTAGCCACCGCTACAATTCAAAGTATGAAAAAACTAACGTGGGTAACTTAGCTGGGTGCTCTTTCGCGTATAAATGCGATACTGATACCTCGAATATCGGCCCATCCCCCAATCTTGGCCCAATGTAAGGTGTACCGCCCATGGGCCCTCTTTCGCGAGGGAACGGTATAAATAAAATTAATGGCTTGTTCCTTTTTAATGGTGAGTGGACATACACACATGTAGTTCATGCGAGTTCGTGGTAGAAAATCTGGAGGGCTTCAGCCCCCTAGCCACCCCCCCCCCCCCACATTGTCTACACCCTTGAATATATTATGTAGACTACCTTTACTGTGCCACGTATAGCTATAGGAAATAGATTAAAAGCTTGTTTGTCCCATTAGAACCATCTACATGTATACATGTACATGTAAGTACATGTAGCTCATGCCAGTAAAACATGATTATAACTAGAGCTCTGTAGAGCACATACCCCGCGCGCCATGTAGCCACTCTAGCGTAGTATTGCAACACTAAGAGGCATACGTGTAGCGGTTTCATGACGTGACGACTCTTTCCAACACAGTGCTTGAGAATGCGCAGTCGCATCCACATACTATTATGCTAAAAGAGTGGGTGTGGTCGATAAACCACAGGCATGCTGAACAGAAAATGCACGATTTGTAGAACTAGTAAGCCTTTTTGAGAAATTCGAAGCGCGTACAAACCATTTTTTCACCGATATCTACCGATTGGTTGTGCTTATAGCACGTACAGACGCCTAGAACTCGAGATCTGGCGATTTTCGTGCCGACGACGACAACAACGACAACAATAGACGTATAAACCGATTGCTTTACCCCTTGCGCATGCGCGCGGGGTAACTATGCATTCGCATGTCTTAACTCCCACGATGTGTATGTCACTCACCTCAAGAGGTGAGTGTATTTGTGTTCGCCTATCATAGTTTCAGGGCCAGATGCTTCTTCTTCCCCACCCATCTCCAGGAGACGGATATCTTTATCCTTCTCTTCTTTTGGCACGTGCTCTGCCACACTGGCAGTTTGTTTGGCTGCTGCATCCTGTTTCTGGGCCTCCTTCTTCTGTATGGACTTTCTTGCCTTCCACTCAATCATACCTGGCTCTTTCTCAACTAGCAACTTATGTTCAATAAATCTATCAAAAGATCAAAACATGATACATTACCGTAGTGTCCTGGGTAAGCACCCATGGGCACTTAAATACATGTACATGTATAACTCGCGATTTTGGCCTGCATGGGTGCTTGCCCAGGATCAAACTTCCATACATTTGTATAGAAGCTGCTACAGTGGCCCCATGAAATGCGGTACATGGGTGCTTACCCGGGATACTACGGTATATACAATAATATTACAGATAGGCAAGTACAACATCTACATATGTGCATAATGGTTGTATATTATATGCTTTCAAGGAGCATACATGTATGGTATTCACAATTAGCTATCAGTAGTCTACTAGCCTCGTCCCCAGGCCTTCTGAGGGGGGAGGGGGAAGGAAGGCCTGGTATCCACTGCATGCGCATGCGCTACATTTTCCGTATAATTTACCGTAAAGTGTCCGTACACTAATATCTACCACGTGCTGACAAGTGAAACGGTCCATGTGTCTAAAGAATACGGAATGACCTCCCGACCTTTGTACTAGCGATCACGCTAAACGCGTGCCCACGCTGTTCAGAGGCCTTTGTCGATCGATGGACAATATCGCTCGGGCCACCTCGAAATCTCGCTCGAACTTCCAACTGTCTAAGCCTGCCATTACTAGGTACGTTGAGCACGATGCATTAAGGTCAAAGGACAAGTATACTAGACAGTATCCGTACGTAATCGGATTATTCAGAATCTGAATAATAACAGCGCATGCGCATGCAGTGGATACCAGGCCTTCCTTCCCCCTCCCCCCTCAGAAGGCCTGGGGACGAGGCTAGTAGTCTACATGATTCTATGAACTCCATTGAAGATAATACCATAATAATTATAATAGTGCATAGCAGCATGTATACATCCCAGCCAAGCACCCACTCCCAGGAAAGTGCCCACGTACTAAAATTTCAAAGATAGCCACTTCCATTCAAATGTATATTATGCACTTTATAACAAGTTGTGTTCTAGCATCCATGGGCACTACCTGGAATACTACAGTAGTGCTAGTAGTATAATTATACTGCACAGTATAACATAATGCCAAGTCATGTACCAAGAACATGCCATGATAACACTTCAACAAACCTTGATTTCCGAGGTATATATTCAGTGAATAGGCCCTTGACATTCTTCCCACCAATGGTCTTTGGAGTGAGTGTCAAGAGGACAGCATCCTTTCCAAAACACTCACTGATTTCATCAAGAAAGAGGTCAACTAAAAATGACATGGAGATGTTAAAATAGGCCTCCAAGCCGTGTATAAATACACATAGCTCTTAAAGACATCAATGGCTTAATGAATACACTCATGTACATGTATGAACAAGTGTTATAAATATTATGTTCCACTGTACACACATTAGCCACAAAGATTAGAGGCTGAAAATCAGTGGCTGTGATAGAGATGTGCTGCTTGTAGCTGAACTAAGCGGCTGCATAATTAGTTTCCTTGCACTGTGACTATTTTACACAGATTCAATTGTACAGTCACACACAAAGACTAGACCTCTAGTTGAATACCGTACGGCCATAGTAAGCCCATTATCTATAACTAGACCAAACCTGTTGTAAGATGTCCAGGATTGTCGTTGGGGATTGGTCCAATAACAATGAAACTTGTCTCGAATGCCGTGGTTGCGTCATGAGCTGGAAACCACAGATTCCGAAGAGGACCTTCCAACTGTACATGTATGTCATACATGCACGTATAGAGTGGGGGTAACTGTTGCAGAGTACAATAATAGCTATTATCATTAACTAGAGCTCATAGAGCACATGCATGTACCCGGCCGGCCAGTCCACATGCCATGGCAATATCACCATAGATTATGAATATCTAATATATAATATCACCCATGGCCAATGACCATGCCTTCTCTTTCTTTGAAGTTTATTCTCTTGCTATTCACCAACTTTTTTGTTCCCTTCTGAGATCCATGATCACAAATGACATTAATTTTGTGCTAGAAGCATGTTGTAGAGAAGCTCAAGTATGCGCTATAAAGGTACTAGGTGGGCATGTCCGTTGTAGGCATGTAACGACGCAAATGTGATCCCGACCCGTTTGCGATACGCCGGTATGTACACCGCCGCGATCACTGGACGATATGGATGGGAGGGGCTGGGAGGTCAGGGGATGGGTTGCGAATGGTTAGCAGGGTTAGTCTCTAGGGTTTGCGTATACGTGGACTGGAGAGGCTGGGAGGTCTGGGGCTGGGTTACGAATGGTTAGCAGGGTTAGTGTGGGAGGGGCTGGATTGCATAGGGTTTGTCTATAAAATAGTTGAAATAACGACTGCCAGCAGCAACGACAGTGGTGGCCGAGTGGTTGGGCTCTTATGTATGGGACGGAATAGAGCGGGTTCAAATCTTGCCGTACACTTTGACTTTTTTTTTCCCCTGTCGAATTTTTCTAAGTGTTGATAGATCGCATTTGCGTTAGATCGCATTTGCATCGTAACAAGGCATACTCACATGATTTGTAGCTTCCCTATAGGTATTGCCTAGGATAAGAACGAGACAGGAGGTGTTTTTTCGCTGTCTTACAGTGTCACCATTTTATACCATTTATTGACCCTACTTTCACTTAGCTAAAATTAATGTTGAGATTTGCCAATTTTTATGCTGACAGACAACAGACAAATTGCTTTACCCCTTGCTGCGCATGCACGCACACGGGGTAATGATGGTTAGATACTGTATGGCTGAAAATTTTCAATGGCCAAAAAATACGTTTATATAGCCCAGCTACATAATTTCACCAATGCAATGAAGGTTGACACATGTTCTACATGTACTGTACGTGATTGCTAATAGCTACACCTGCAGATAAAAAATTAATTATACCAACAAGAACAGGTATAATGGGTGAAATTTTTTAACTTGGTAAAAATTGTTACTGTAGCTAAATGTATAATAATAATATGATTATTGCTCAAATAGAAACCTCCCCCAAATAAATGCCAGTCTAGTTTTGAAGCCGAGTCTCGAGAATCAGGAAGGAAGTAGTAGCCCAGGCTTGTATTCGAGCATGATAATTATACGGTATTATGGTAACTCAAAGGCTGACTGACCTTGGTTTTGGTTTCTAAAGGAGCCGACAGTATGTTTTCATTATAGGTTATGGAGACCATGTTGGAGTAAAATGCCTTGCACTGAGCAGGCTCCTCACCAGCCGCAGGGTCAAAGGTGGAACTGAAGTGCACCGAACCAACCTAAAAATTAAATTAATGTGTACATGTAGTATATATAACACCAGGCTGGTATATATACTCAAAACCCCGGTAATAAAGGCATCTAAATTAATAGAGTGGTGAGGCATCACTACAAAAATTACCATACTATACAGACAGTATCTCTCTAGTTGGCAAATCCCAGTTGCTATTATGTAATAGTTATTGACCAACTCCCAAGGTTTGTATGCAGTATAGAAGCACAAATCCCGAGGGCAAAGCCCGAGGGATGAGTGCTTCTATACTGCATACAAAGCGAGGGATTGGTCAATAACTATTTTCTAGCCCATTATTTCCATGGATACAATAAACATGTTTTTAACCCCCAAGAACTGTATGAATGTTTGCCCTGGCCCTCAGGAACTGTATAATAGTAAACATATGGACATGAGCCCTACAAGGAGGGACTGTATCACATATATAGTACCTTGTATACCTTAGTAACCACATAGCAACGGGCTAGAAATTATTGTAATCGACTTCATGTTTGTATACCAGTATTGTGGTCATCTCAAATTCCATATGTAGCTACGGTACGATACATACTACATGTACATTGTGTAGCATTTTGGGAGAATAAACAGCTATAATATTATACACAATAATATTATAGTAGCTTTCAAGCTCCACCTACACCGACATCAAAGGAAATTACTCACTGAGGAGCTTAGCTTGCAGTGCTCGAAGTAGGGAGAACACAGCATAATAAGTCTTACATACCCAGTTGAAGGCTCTTGCTAGAGTTGTTCCATACCCAACACCATCAAATGAGATAGAGAGAGCGTTCATGATCCTCGGGTAGCGGTTATAATCTTCATCATCAGGATCAACTTTGGGCACTGGGGAGCAGGCAGCATAGCCGAGCACGGCTCCCAAAAGAGTATCAGGGATTTTCTGTATTATAGTTCAGCACTATAATTATAGTTAGTGTATGCACACTATTAGTATGAATGCGGTACGGGAGAGTCCTACAAAATTTTTGTACGAAAATTTCACAATAATATTATACCAATGCATATTCAGCTGATACAGGTTTGTATTCCAAGTAGAGTCCCCTCTTTCCTCCTTCTTTACTGAATTTCCACTTCAGGTACTCGTTAGATGTGTCACCTTGTTTCTTGGAGGCCTCTTCTGCAAGGAATTCATATTGCTATTAATATTGTTTGCTGGCTATAGCACATAAAGTTTAATGACAAAGTAGCTACCAGCTATTGGAGGGGACTAGGTGATCATAGGTTGAGGTAATGACAAAAGGATGCACTACACGTATGTTGAATCATGTCTCCCTCCCCACCTCCATAGAAATCTCTCTATCAGTTTCGGATTTAAAGGATTTAGATTGTAATATAATACCGTCTATATACCACACCAAGAGTATATAATACTCTTGACCACACTCACAAATACCATACCGTCCTTTTCCATCATGCTGTTATGCTTGAGGTAGTGGATGTGAAGTCTCCTCTGGTCATCCTCCAACAGATCCTTCAGTGCCAGACTCGTCTGAATATCCTTAAAGGTGTACCCCAATCCACTGTCCGTGCGAAACAGCTGCATCACCATGAAGTCCAAGTCAGAGCGAATTCTTGGCCCACCTCCGAATGTAAACCACGAAACAGTCGTAACATACTTAAGGACACAGCTACGCAGGTATCCACAGCAACTCCATCCTGGGATTGGCAATTGTGCTACGTAGTATTTAGCGGGCAGACCAGTGAGATAGCTAAACTTGGCAACGTCCTTGTGCCCCAGCTCTGTGGCATGAGTAAAGAAGCACCAGAGAATTGCCCATGTCAGACACACCAGTAGAAGGCATATCAAGCAGAGATAGGCAACTCGTAAGTATGAGATCAGTTCCAGCGTGTTGTAAATACAGAGTGCTTTGTTGGTGAAAGGCCAAAATTCGTCCGATGTTTGATTGCCAATTGGGCAGAGGAAACTGTCCATGAAGTTACCGTTTTGAAAAAGAAGGATGGTTGCTACAATACTTCCGGCGGTGAATAGCCACTGAAAAGTAAGTTTCAAGACATAGAAGAGAAATATCGTCGATCGTTTCTGTATAGCAAATACAGTGGTAAGTAGCTCCACAATTTGTATATTTTGCTGATCACTGTGTACTCCGACAATTTTGACATCCGTCAAACGATTCAGGTTGCTCACTTGCGAGAAGAAAAACTCAAAATTCCCACGGTAGTGGTTCAACCACAGGTAGTGGGGAATGGCAATGAGGGCCCCTGTGATCATTATGTACACTGGAAAGTATTGCGTGAATGGCAGATTACCAGAACAGAATGTATTGATGTATTCCTGTGATATATCTTCAATTCCTCCTGGAAGATAGCACTCCACATTACTTCCCCTGACGAATTCAGTGATGATATCTAGCGTTGTGAGGCCAATAATGGCAGAGATGACAAAGTGAGCAACGCTATCCCAGAAGAAGTCTCTCGGTTTGAGTGTCCCTCCTTCTCCATCGTTGTCTTTCCTGCCTTCAAGGTCTTTAATGTTGACACTGGACCACATCTCGATCATGAATTTGCACGAAGACTTCACGATTTTTCAAACATGCGTTTGCCTCGCGTTTACATCGTTGCCATGACTGCAAAAGTTGAGTATGGATGTGGCGTGGCATATCGCGCATGCGCCGGCGCGCGAGAGCTCAAAAAAATGCGCGTTAATTTTATCATAATATTTGCGGGCACATCATATTCAGCATCTACTCTACTACTGCGCGTTTATTATTACTCTACCATAATATCTGCGTATGCTCTAGTTCACAATTAACATCACTGATAGATCTGCATACCCGAACATAAAAATGACTGCAGGCAGGATAGCTTGTCCTATGTCAGATGGCTACTTGGACCATATATATAGTCTAATTTTTATCATTAATTTTCATCCTATCTGTACTGCCTAATGATACATACACCGGTCATCTCTCAGTGCTTTGGTACATATCAGGTTGGATTCACTCTGATAGTCCTTGCATGGTGTCTGCAGTGCCGTCATGAGCATCTTTCACAGCCGTTTGCTGAAGTTTATGCCTCGTCTCGTCATAGTGCTATTTGGCATGGCTCTCACAACCACCATGTTGTTGTTTATGCTCTTCTGGGAGAGAAGACCGAGCTACTGGGTATGGCTGATGCCATGTGGTCAACAGTTCCTGTAAGTAAGTTCATTATTATTGTCTGTACTTGAGCAGTTAGCTACCAATAATATTCGTGGCAGCTTGGAAGTGAAGAATGTACAAAACTACCATAAAATGAGGACGCCTTTTTTAGGTAGGACACTAAAAGTTATCTCAAGATGTCCAGAATTCCACTGTATGCTGTATTATAAAGCGTCACTAGTCTAATATTTTTCCAAGACTTAGCTTGTTGATGTTTCAACTCAATTTAATTTTATATCTTGCAGGTTTGACTGGAATACTGTTTGCTCATTGAGATGTTGCCTATAGTGCGATGAGGATATATCAGGCTGCTGGCCTCACCATCGGCTTTGCAATGGCAGAGCTGCTCAACTTCAATATATCCAGCTGTGGGTGCTACTGAGTACAGCAGTACTGGCAACCCTAACTATATTATGTAGTATGATCGTTGACCTTAGCTACAACCCAGTCTAAAGAAGACTCTCCTACCTTGTGGATGGACTCCTGTATCAAGAACTGACAGTGTGGATGGTCATTGGTGCCGTATCCCCCCCCAGCAACTTATGACTCTAAAGAGCCACAAGAGCATCGTCATAATATTATTATGCATGATACTAGTATACTAGTCTCGAATTTGATCGTGAATGGTTGCTGGCACCATGATCAACCCACTGCTGTCAATGCCTCTGTCAGTAGGGAAACACTTCCAGAGATGAAGCTACGATGGTTGAATCCAATCAGCGAGAGTGAAGATAAAGAGACTGACTGAGTCACTCTGTAACTTCTCTTAGTGTTTGTATTCAGCAATCAAATTTTAACATGGTAGCACTTAGTAATGATGATAAAGCTCTATAAGTATTGTTGGAAATGATCATCAATTTCACAACAATTTTTTTTACTTATAGCTAGCAGGTACAGGGACGTCATTAAGTCAGTGATAGGTCAAGTTAATTAGGCATTATGGTAGTATAATAATACATATGTACACATTGTAAATAGAAAAACCACAAGGTACAAGCCTCAATATGCATCCCATATAATAATAATTATTATTAATAATTATTGCTATGGGCATACACACTAATGCTATGCTTCCCCACAAAGAATGCATGCCTGTGAGGAACTAGGACCAATGGAAGTGGCTGAACATGTAACACAATAGCTTGCAATAGCATGAGTCTATCAATCTGCAGCTTCATGACTTTGTATGAAAGTATGCAGTATTATAATATGCATGCATAGATTCCAAGATAACTTAAAGTTGTAGGCTTGTAAGAAATTTCAGACCTATTATTGGCTATAATCTTACCCTCAAAGAATTTGAACAATAGAGACCAAATCCAAGGTCTCTACACGATTTAGAGACCCAAAGACCTGAGGTTGTATACAACATACTAAGTGAAGCGAGGGCACTACTAAGGGCCTGAGTGAATTCCCAGCTCAATCTTTCGTTGTTAAAATGTATATTGCCCCCTGAAAAGTGGCCATATTGGCATGGGAGCATAAATCTAGGGCGAGTGTATATAGGCAAGGTTACCGGTATACGCTGGGGCGAGGCTAATAATATTATGTGACAGTAGCATGACGTTGTATG
The DNA here is from genome assembly GCA_963930775.1 of Cliona cf. orientalis. Taxonomy (NCBI): domain Eukaryota; kingdom Metazoa; phylum Porifera; class Demospongiae; order Clionaida; family Clionaidae; genus Cliona; species Cliona cf. orientalis. The sequence continues at coordinate 3,143,009 of OZ005696.1, forward strand.
AGCAAGGTCGTAATATGTAGCACACAACATAATCATGCAAATGCATTGTGCACACTATTACACAGTAGCTCAATAGCTTTAATTTGTCATTCAGTTGAATTTACTCAGCGCTCTCCCCTCCCACTGATTCACCATGGTAGCGGCAATAGTCTATGCAGTCGTTGGTGACCTTGTTCTCATCGGGATGGTCTGAATCAGTGCCACAAGTCTTGCAGAGCTTGTTATGTTTAGGGCGGTCGGCAGGGTAAGTTTTATGACAGCGATACCTAGCACCAGTGTACAGCTCTTGATCCTCTTTATTGCAGCAAATACATTTCTGGGGAGAAAGAGTTATGTACCATAGTTTATGATCTATATATCTGGTGTTTATCACTCTGATACTTTTAGAGTCCGCAGACCATCTAAATAATTATCAATGCTCCCCCTCCACCATACCCCCCTCCCCCCCCCCCCCCCCCCCCCCCCCCCATGATCAGCTGCGCAACAGTGGTATGATGAACATAGCTTAGTGCCTTCAAGAGCATCTCTTGATCTGCTAGCCCACAATTCAGCAGCTATAATAGAGAGAATCATGTATGTACCCCTCTCTCCCCAGTCCTCGTAGCCATTGCTTTCTCCTAGGACTTTGGAGTATGTAGTTAGTACAGTCTTCCCTTTGATAGATCACAACGTCTAGGAAGATCGATATAATACTCTAATCGGCAACTAGTATTTCTTCATCTGATTGTACAGCCCTTAAAAATGTCTTGATGCTATGCCGGAAGACTTGTTCAACCTATATACGTCAAAAGATGCTCATTGACGTCAACAGGTACTCATTGTCTTATCACATCTCTGCCACAATTTCATTGGGATGTTCAGCTCACCAGCCAATCAGAGAACTGCAAAGCCGCAGATAGAGCCAACAGAACATGTTTCCACCATTATGGAGTATTCATTACATACCTCTTCACTATGCAGCTCAGCCAATAATAGTACTCTACTAATGGTTGTACACCTCATGTAGCTATGACTACTCCAAAGGTATTTTAATTAAGTTTAACTAACCACTACAAATGTATAGTATCACATAAATTAATATGCACACTTTGCACCCAAGCACACTGAATATTATGCTCATGCATACACAATAATATCATTGTAACATTAATATATAATAATATTGGGGTATATATGATGTATTATAGTAAAGTATTATAGATTCCTCCATCCATGCAACTATTACTAATAATTTTGTTGAATAATATTATGCACACAATATGCACATTATTATACACGATTATATCACATTGTTAACTCCCATTTCTTCCTAAGTTCTGAGACAGTCAATGATGTCAAATTACATAGTCATTAATAATAATTATTATACAGTGAAAGTGTTGATACATAAAAATTGCTACCTATTATTAATACAATGCACACACGTCACCATGTGATTGCATGATTGATATTAATAATGAACCCTTGACCATCTCCCCAGTAGCTGCATAGTGTAATGGTGCATGTGGTAAGAGGTCGTCAATAGAATGCGTACACATCGATCGATGCTCGCCCCAGAAATCATGGAGATGGCATCTAAGATCGACTCTCAGCCTTGATAGCGACAAGTTTCGATGCTTCAATCACAGAGACGAACTCGACAGTACAGTATTCCTTCCGAACTTCAGGTTGGTCACGCTGCTGCAGTCGCGCGCGGGACAGCCCCTTGTGATAATGCGTGCTATATATAGCGCAAGGCTAGCTATATTTATCCACGGCATTACGTAAGCCAAGAAAACACGTGAAGTTCAACCAACGGTACTTCTCAGAGAAAGTAGCGCTCGGCTTGTAATGTATTCGCTGGATACACGCGTAAGATACTCTACATATTTACTGATTTTCAAGTCCCAGAAAGGCTCCAGCGAGGCCCTGAATTTTCTCATAATTACCTCATAGATTACACCATAGGTTTCATCATAATTACACCATAATTACCTCATAACCACAGAAAAGTAAATTGCTACTGGGGAGATAATGAACAACTCAGAGACTACGTCCAGAGTCCCTCATGGATACGCCGCCATAAATTCGAACTGGGACACATCGACAAACTGCGCATGCTCCGTATACGCGTACAATATTGGGGCGCGCGGCTTGAGCCGGTTGACCTTCACCTGCCACGTGCTCGATTGAATAGGGAAATCCCCCCGAGTGCGAGCTCGCCAAAGAAAGCGAACCGAGAAAATCGCCATATCTCATCGATAGTCCACGATGTCTTCTACGCTAGGTTCGAATTCTGGGTCCCAACAACCTTTCATGCGCGCTAAACATTTTGAAACAGTTTCACAGGAATTACATCATAAGTTTCATCATAGGTTTCATCATCATTTCATCATCATTTCGTCATAATTTCATCATAGCGAGAGCCGAATTCTTTGTTTCTAATTGGGACTCTGGACGTAATGAACAACTTGGAGACTACATCCAGAGTCCCTCACGAATACGCCGCCATAAATTCGAACTAGGACACATCGACAAACTGCGCATGCTCCGTATATGCGTACAATATTGGGGCGCGCGGCTTGAGCCGGTTGACCTTCACCTGCCATGTGCTCAACTGAATAGGGAAATCCCCCTGCCCTGAAAGCGAGCTCGCTAGAGAAAGCGAACTGAGAGAAACGCCAAAAGGATATCATCGGATAGTCCACGATCTCTTCTACGCTAGATTCGAATTCTGGGTCCCAACAACCTTTCATGAGCGCTAAACATTTTGAAACAGTTTCACAGCAATTACATCATAATTTCATCATAGGTTTCATCATTATTCATCATAATTACCTCATCGCGAGGCCGAATCGATTTGTTAATTGGGACTCTGGACGTAATGAACAACTTGGAGACTACGTCCAGAGTCCCTCATGAATAAGCCGCCATAAATTCGAACTAGGACACGTTGACAAACCGCGCATGCTCCGTATACGAGTACAATATTGGGGCGCGCGGCTTGAGCCGGTTGACCTTCACCTGCCACGTGCTCGACTGAATAGGGAAATCCCCCTGCCCTGAAAGCGAGCTCGCTAGAGAAAGCGAACTGAGAGAAACGCCATAAGGATATCATCGGATAGTCCACGATGTCTTCTACGCTAGGCTCGAATTCTGGGCCCCAACAAGCTTTCATGCGTGCTAAACATTTTGAAACAGTCTTAACCGCATTTTCGTCATATTTTACATCATATTTTACATCACAATTACCTCATCGGTCGGCCGAATAGTTTTTTTTCTAATTGGGACTCTGGACGTAATAATAATATTATTATTATTATTGTTGTGATTCACAAATTGAAAGAAAAAACTCTGCTATAATATAAAAACTGCATGTGTTCTGTAAACCCATTAAAATTTCTCTTCTGCTGTTTGCTCCACCTTTCTCTGTCTCACTGAAACATCCTATATACAAGACAAAAATGTGAGAACATCACTACTATAATGTAATTAACTCATCTTGGGTGAGGGACTATTTAGTGGGAAGATTTTTTTATTTCTGCATATCCAGGAATCAAATGGGATACATATTAAATCTAGTTTTCTAATTAAAGACCCCATCTAACTTTTCACTATCAGCATCCCTGAAAACAGATTACAAGTGGAACCCCTCTATAATGACATCGACACCCGCTATAATTATATATGTAATATTATTATATATACAGGTACTTTCAAGTTTTACGAGAAAACTTACAGGTGGTTTTTGCTCCGGAATCAATTCGACTGCTTGTGGTGGTTGTATTGTAGCATTCTCGTCACTGGCAGTAGCTTCCTCTGTCTTCTGGGGTTTAAAGGTCGGTCGTCTGCTTCGATAATGGAAACCAGCCGACTGATAGGTGGCAAACTTCATCTTAATCTTAGTATTTCCACATCTAGAGTCATGATTACAATTTTTTGCTAAATTGACTGTGTACTATAGAACATGGTTGTACATACATGTACCGTACTGTATAGCCAGAAAATTTGGCAGTAGTGGTTGCACAATTGCAATTGCCAACAAATACTGCGATATGTTGGCAACCCCATACTGAACCACCAACTTAAAATCCAATTTTTTGCAATGGTGATTTTGGATCCAACCACAAATTAATTTGATTTGGCCAATATTTCCAGCTATATGGTATTAAGCATTCCACCAGTGATGTGTGATTACTTTGTTTTAGACACCCTTGAAACCATATCTCTTTGATGGTGTTTGGTGGTTAGTCTACAAACCCAACTGTGGTTTTAGACAACCCTTAGTCTTGCGAGATGTCAGGCTAACCTATATGCAGCAAAATCGTGCAAAGTGCCTGCCTAGCCTTGAAAACTAGCTAGGGGTGGGTTAAAAAGCTCTTTTATCTCACCTACAAGTTATATGATATTGTATATGCATGTACATGTACATATATGTAAGTAGCCATAGATAGGGGCAGCATGTGGTACATGTAACGTTAACTATGGATTCACATGTCAACTTATTTCTTAAAATCCCATGATTGGCATGTCACTCACCTCAGGAGGTGGGAGTATTCGTGTTTGCTTGTCTTAGTTTCAGGGCCAGACGCTTCTTCTTCCCCGCCCATCTCCAGGAGACGGATATCTTTATCCTTCTCTTCTTTTGGCACGTGCTCTGCCACACTGGCAGTTTGTTTGGCTGCTGCATCCTGTTTCTGGGCCTCCTTCTGCTGTATGGACTTTCTTGCCTTCCACTCAATCGTACCCAGCTCTTTCTCAACTAGCAAGTTATGTTCAACAAACCTGTCAAAAAGGCCGAAAAGTGTACACACATAATACATTAATTATAGCAAGGGCTTATAGACTCCTAAAGGAGAAGAGGGCATGTAAGTAGGCACCTAACAAAATTCATATCCAAGCTAAAATCCTCAATACCCATAGTGCAGTCCAGATTATTGTATACAAACCACTGAATTTTGCTATATAGGTATATAATATACAGCATAGTATGGCAGTTACATGCCATTATAGATATAATAGGTGTATGTACAATAAATAAGTACATCTACATGTATGTATGTATGTGCACAATGGTTGTATGCTTTCAAGGAGTACACGTGTATGGTATTCACAATTAACAGTAGTCTATGAACAGTCAACTCCGTTGAAGATGTTACCATAGTACATGTATCCCAGTCTAGCACCTACTCCCAAGAAAGTGCCCACGTACTAAGGGTCAATGTAGCCACTTCCATTCAAATGTATGCACTTTAGTATTCTAGCATCCATTGGAACTACCCGGCAATTAAACTATGGTAATGATAGCTGTACTGCACAGTAATGCCAAGTCACGTACAAAAATCGATAAGTAACACTTCACAAACCTTGATTTCCGAGGTACATATTCAGTGAATAGGTCCTTGACATTCTTCCCACCAATGGTCTTTGGAGTGAGTGTCAAGAGGACAGCATCCTTTCCAAAACACTCACTGATTTCGTCAAGAAAGAGGTCAACTAAAAATGACATGGAGAGGTTAATTAAAAGTAGGCCTCCAAGCCGTGCATAAGTACACAATACATGTAGCTCTTATTGTATAAAGACAAATACACTCATGTAAATGTATGACATTGTACGAACAAGTAACATTATGTTCCACTGTACACACGTTAGCCCCAATGATTTTCAGCTGAAAATCAGTGGCTGTAATAGAGATGTGCTGCTAGTAGCTGAACTAAGCAGCTGTATAACAAAAGGATGGTTGCCTTGCACTGTGACCATTATTTACACAGGTTCAATTGTACCGTCACACACAAAGACCTTAGCCATAATAATTATATAGTAAGCCCATTAGTATTATTGTCCAAACCTGTTGTAAGATGTCCAGGATTGTCGTTGGGGATTGGTCCAACAACAATGAAACTTGTCTCGTATGCCGTGGCTCTGTCAGGAGTTGGAAACCACAGATTCCGAAGAGGACCTTCCAACTGTATGCCATACACACATGTGTAGAGTGGGGGTAATTATTATAGAAAGTGCCCTCGTACTAAGGGTCAAGGTTTGATATGATACTGTATGGCTGAAAATTTCCGATGGCCAAAAATTTCACCTATGTCGCCCAGCTACATATTATAATAATATTATTAAAAATAACCTTTCACCAATGCAGTAAAGGTTGCCACATGTTCTATGACACTGTACTACTGTAGATAAAATTTCACTAACAAGAAACAAGTATATAGCGAAATTGGTCTGGCAAAAGTTTTTACTATGCCATGGTAACCCAATACTGACTGACCTTGGTTCGGGTTTCTAAAGGAGCTGACAGTATGTTCTCGTTACAGGTTATGGAGACCATGTTGGTGTAGAATGCCTTGCACTGAGCAGGCTCCTCACCAGCCACAGGGTCAAAGGTGGAACTGAAGTTCACCGAACCAACCTAAAAATTAAAAAAACATAGAGTATACGTAACACATTAGCTTTGGCTGGTATGTACATATAGCTAGACATATAATAAAATGTGCAGTGTAACACATTTGCTTTGGCATCGGGTCGGTATGTATATCCACGGACTCAAAGAAACAGGGCTACATAATAATATTATTATTATGAAAGGGACGCCCCCTGACTGCCTGGAAATAATGCGTCTAATATTATTGAGTGGTACATGCATGTATAACACCGCTAAGCTAAGCTCAACAATAACTATACAGGCAGTATCTGTCTAGTTGGAAAATTCCATTTAAATGACATGAATTTGCAATTGGGAATTGGTTGTTTTGTATACACTGAGTATTGTGATCATCTCAAATTTCATATGTAGCTACAGTGTAATGCATACTACTGTGTTTCAACAATGCATAGTACTGTGTGTGTATCAATTTAACTCTTCCGGACATGCATACATCTACGACCACTAATAGTGTCTTCCTCAGAAATTTCTTAAGGTAATTGGATGGAGTAAACAACTGCGTCATAGCTTTAAGCTCCACCTACTTGGATATCTATTCACTGAGGCTGCACTTAACTTGAAGTAAAAGTACAGTATACTTGGAGAACACAGCATAATATTATACATCTTACATACCCAGTTGAAGGCTCTTGCTAGAGTTGTTCCATACCCAACACCATCAAATGAGATAGAGAGGGCGTTCATGATCTTGGGGTAGCGATTATAATCTTCATCGTCAGGATCTACTTTGGGCAGTGGGGAGCAGGCAGCATAGCCAAGCACGGCTCCCAACAGAGTATCAGGGATTTTCTGTATTATAGTTCAGTAAAAGTAATGTGATACATTAATTTTAGTCTCAAATCTAATAATGTGTATGTACATTATTAATAATATTATACAGAACAGTCCTACAAAATCTTTATATGTAAATTTCACATTAATTATTATTATACCAATGTATTTTCAGTTGGTACAGATTTGTATTCCAAGTAGAGTCCCTTCTTGCCTCCTTCTTTGCTGAACTTCCACTTCAGGTACTCCTCAGACGTGTCCCCTTGTTTCTTGGAGGCCTCTTCTGCAAGGAATTAATAGTGTAATAATACTCTTTGCTGGCTATAGCACACAAAGTATCGGCTACCGGAGGGGACTAGGTGACCATAGGTTGAGGTAATGATAAAAGGATGTCATGGACCAACATGCAACCCAATTATATAAGGTTTTATATGTCAGGAAGGTATTCAAGAACATATTCATAAGAATATCGGTAATGTATAGTACAATGTGAGCAAGACATCTAATTCAGCATCAAAATGTTCTGCTGGTACAATAGTTACTATACAATGAACAGCTGGCATTCAAACTATACATGTCTCCCTCCCACCTCCATTGAAATCTCTATCAGCTCCAGATTTAAAGGTAGCATCAATCGTAACATAATGCAGTTCTTAGACTATAACCATACTCACAATACTTATTCAAGACCATACCGTCCTTTTCCTTTTTGTTGGTATGCTTGAGGTAATGGATGTGAAGCCTCCTTTGGTCATCCTCCAACAGATCCTTCAGTGCCAGACTCGTCTGGATATCCTTAAAGGTGTACCCCAATCCACTGTCCGTGCGAAACAGCTGCATCACCATGAAGTCCAAATCAGAGCGAATTCTTGGCCCACTTCCAAACGTAAACCACGGAACAGTTGTAACACACTTAAGGAGACAGCTACGCAGGTATCTACAGCAACTCCATCCTGGGATTGGCAATTGAGCTACGTAGTATTTAGCCGGCAGACCAGTGAGATAGCTAAACTTGGCAACGTCCTTGTGCCCCAGCTCTGTGGCATGAGTAAAGAAGCACCAGAGAATTGCCCATGTCAGACACACCAGTAGAAGGCATATCAAGCAGAGATAGGCAACTCGTAAGTATGAGATCAGTACCAGCGTGTTGTAAATACAGAGTGCTTTGTCATTGAAAGGCCAAAATTCATCCGATGTTTGATTGCCACTTGGGCAGAGGAAACCGTCCATAAAGTTACTGTTTCGAAAGATAAGGATGGCTGCTACAATACTTCCGGCAGTGAATAGCCACTGAAAAGTAAGCTTTAAGACATAGAAGAAGAATATTGTCGATTGTTTGTATGTTGCAAACGCAATGGTAAGCTGCTTCACGATTTGAATATTCTGCTGATCACTGTGTACTCCGACAATTTCGACATCCGTCAAACGATTCAGGTTGTTCACTTGCGAGAAGAAAAACTCAAAATTCCCACGGTAGTGGTTCAACCACAGGTAGTGGGGAATGGCAATGAGGGCCCCTGTGATAATTATGTACACGGGAAAGTATTGCGTGAATGGCAGATTACCAGAACAAAATGTATTGATGTATTCCTGTGATACATCACCAATTCCTTCTGGAAGATAGCACTCCACATTACTTCCCCTGACGAATTCAGTGATGACATCTAGCACTGTGAGGCCAACAATGGCAGAGATGACAAAGAGAGCAACACTATCCCAGAAGAAGTCTCTCGGTATGAGTGTCCCTCCTTCTCCATCGCTGTCTTTCCTGCCTTCAAGGTCTTTAATGTTGACACCAGACGACATCTCGATCCTACTTGGGGCCGGAGAGCCTTGACTCGACCGCACCCAGCAATGCCCTCGTGCGCATGCGCAAATGTGCGTCACAACTACATAACGTAAGTCTGTGTGCCAAGTGACATGAGTCCAATACATTACCAGTACAATTACAAATTTGTTCATAGAATAGAGACTACATAATTAAGCAACACGTCTACATGTAGGTAACTGCTTTTAATCACGCACGTCACATCTGGTAAGGATCGTTAATAGCGCGGTATTCTTCACGCACTAGGGCCAAGCCTGACGCACAGTCTGACAAAGCCGTGATGGAGAAGGTAGTGCTTACTTTGATGTTACGCTCTTCATTGTTATTCCTGCCTATTTTCTCTTTGGGAGCATCCACGAGCCAAGCAAGTGAGTGAAAGGACACCATAGCAGTTAAGGTACCATTTAATTGCGTGGGCGTGAGCGTCAGGAATGGCTAATTCAATTAGCGAATCGTGAAGGGGCATGGCCGAAGAGGCCATACGAGTGCCTTTGGTCGAAGGTGGGCGTGTCCAGAATCGGCCAGGGATGATTATGCGCGTGTAATTAGCGACCGGAAGTGGCCCCTGAAGAAAAGGCCGGTAATTGCCCACATCAAAGCAAGATCAAAGCATTCTTTCTTAACTATTAACCGCAACGACTTAAAAAAAAAAAAAAAAAAAAAAAGCTTATTAGGCCTAATTAAGCATGTGGGCGTGTTCCTGGCACTGTGTGTGGAGTGTGTGCGTGTGCGTTAATGCAGGTTTTATTGCTTCCGATTGGGCGTGGCTTCACGGGCCAGTGCTTGGACATCGGCGCCTGGGACTTGGCCTCGGCGATAGGTGGGCGTGTCCCGGAAGCGGTGGTGACCTTTGAACCCCGCGAGGAGGCTTTGGGGGCGTGGCAGGCGGTCAAAGGTGACGCCATGTCTGTTAATGAGGCACTGTACGGCGGTGCGATCGAGGGGCCTGTACGGCTGGACGGAAGCTGACGATGGTTTGAAGCGGATGTGGTTGCGATGACGTGTTGTTACTCCGCCCACACAGGAAATGAGGTGAGCTCTTGCGTGGGCGGTGTGGCAGAACGGCCTCCAAGTGTTTGTGTGTGTTTTGGCCTTGAGGAAGCTGTGTGTTTTAATTGGGATTGATTGTGGGCTTCCGGTGGACATCCGGTGGTTAGTAGGCACTTGATTGAGAATGGTGGTCCTTGGGGAACAGGGTGGGGCTGTTTTGGGCGTGGCCTGGCCCCTCCCTTCCGGCTCGGCTTCCGGTCCATGGAGGATATTAAATGAACACTTCCGGCTCTAGCAGCCACACCCCTGAGACCTGTGCAATTAAAAGGGCGTGGTTACACAACATGCACCTCACTAATGACTTTGATGTGGTTTAGGTGTCATATCCCCCACCTCACGCCCACGCAATTTAATGGTACCTTAATCATAATTAATTTTAATATTATTATGTAGCACGCGGCATAGTCTCGCGAAAGAGGACCCACTATGGATGTCCGCCCACTCGCCAGTTTCGGTCCGAGCATTTCGGCCAAACATTGCAAATAGCTATATAGACACTATAAAACCTGGAGATGAGATATAGCTAGCTCTATAGCTCAGAAGCGTAGAAAGCTGGTTTGATAAAGGGGTGTTCTATAGATCTCTAGGCAAGCGCTAGTGTAATGTGCATGTACATAATGCCAATTAGCTATATTATATCAGAAAACAGGGGGGGGGGGGACCAGCCCTCGGAGCCCCCAAGGTTCCTATGACTATGTAGCTATCTGGTTTACATAATCTGCTTAATATCGGTTTTAAATTACAAGGTACCTCGAACCATAAATTAGATGAACAAAATAATATTATTGTGGCCTCGTGAAAAAGGGCCTATGGGCAGTGTATGTCATCTCGGCCTCAACTTGTGTGTTACAGTGATGGTGTGATCTAAAAATCAATCTATCTATGTCAGGGGCACAGACTCAGGTTATGGATGTAGCTTTGAATTTTGCTATAGGATTTAGTTATCAAATCAAGTCTAATTACTGTGAGGCCAGGATGGAAGGGATTCCCTCTCAATCTCCCAATCCCCCCCCCCCCCCCCCCCCCCCCCCCCCCCCACAATGTTGAGATTAACTTCTAATCTTGTACCTATTTCTGCAATAGATTTCAGTTGTTATACGGAACCTCCCGATCACTTTATAAATATCACTATTTCATGCTTTGCATTCAACCGAGGACCTGGTGCTATTGACTCCGCCACATGTTCGATTGATGAAAATCCTCCCTCACCATGTATACAAGTTGTGTACTATACATATTGTACTGTGATATTGCATGGCCATATGCGTACCATTACCCTATAATTATAATATGGTAGTAATGTTACGTGTATAATATTATATATAGTCCACTGCCCAGACCACTGGTCAGTGCGTTTCAGGTATATGTTACTGCTCGTATTTACATTGTATATATTATTATGCATAGTTATGATCGGTCTGATGTAAGGCTCCAAACTACATGTACATGTATTTTATTACAATCAAAGCTTATTAAGTATAGCTAGGTGTGATACTACATTACAAAGACAGCATGGTTGACCACTGCCTTTTGTACCATCATAATGTGACTAATAATGATTATTATTATAATAATATTATGCACAACCTGGCATTGACATTGTAACTATTGCTTTTCCTCTTGTGCACCTGCAGAATATTATGATTATTTCTTTGAGTATGATGTCTTCTCTGTGAATCTGCCTCCATTCAACTTTGACCTTCCAATTTACAATGATGGTATTGCTGAGGATGTGGAAGGATTGATTCTGTTCCTGGAGGTTGTTGAGTCTCAACTAGACCCCAGAGACGTGGGTCAAGTACAACTGTGATTAGATCTGCTTACCTAAGTACTATTAGCCAGTCAGGTACGTGCATGTAGGCTGAAATTCATACTGTCTAGTAAAAAAATTTGGATTGCACGGTGCAAATTATTGTATATCTTGCTGAAAATGAGAAATCCAGTGGTAGTGTAGCTATATTCATGTATGCCATCATTTTCATTGTAGTAGAGTGAAGTAGTGCCTTAATTTTTATTCGTTAATATAATTTGCACCGAGTTGAAATCCTGATCATGCACCATCATGATGATGGTACAATTAATGCATGATTCATACTTCACGTTAGATATTTCCACCTTTCAAATCCTACTGGGTGAAGTTGATCTGATATCAATGATGAGAGCTAACCTACTGGGTGTGGCTGTGACATCCACAGTAGTAGCTGTCGTTCCCTTTGTTACCGATGATAATCAGACAGTTGTAGCTGCAGAGTCTACCATCGTCCGTCTTGACTGGCTGAAGTGGGTCACAGAGGTGCTTGGAGCGTCGGCTATAGATGCAACATTCACACTTCACAGGACACAACTTGATGAGTATATATGCAATTACCGGAGAGGACAGGATTAGTACATGGTTTAGGGCAGAAGACAAGCAATATTTTGTTCTGGTAAGTATTATTGTGGCCATTTATGATCTGATACCATTCCTACTACAAACTAATGGAACTGGATAAACAAACGTAACAATCATACATAGAACATCATGTGTTGTGTTGATTATTGCATTTTGAACACACATTTTCCTTATTAGATTTTTGGACTCCATGTGAGAGCAGAGGGTGGTGAAGATGCTGACAGAGCACTCTATGAGCTTGAGGCTTGTGTCATGATGCAGCCTTCTAATATCCAGGAGTGCTACAGATCATCCGTCACACTCTACGCTATCCCTGATCCTATAGGTACATGCTCATTTTCAAGAACAATTTACATACTGTATAGACGAAATTTTGCTGGACAAAAAAACGTCACGCCCAGGTTCCTTTATTTAATTGTCCATTGATTTTGTGTTTGTCAGAGCTGGACTGTAGAGCCAGAAGCATGTCACTGCTCCCCACTGTTGAATGTGAGGCCCTGAACGCAATCATCAGTGATCTCCTCTGTGCCTATGATGATATTCCAGGAGTGGAATGTGAGTAACAGTGCATGATGATATCAATATGCAATATCTACCGTGTACTTTCTTACTTTCAATTTCATCCATGTCTCTGTTTTAATGTAATGGCTATGGTGCTCGTTACCATAAGCGTATATAAGGGCATTGATTCAGAACTATTATTATGATTAATAGCCAATCACACATGCACATTCAAGTCCAATTAGGGAATAATTGTACACGCAATCATCAAAATTAGACTCAGCTTCACTTCGTCCAATTTTGAGATTGCTAGTACAATTATTTCCCTAATTGGACTCGTCAAATGTGTGCGATTGTCCATAACTAATGTCTGCCGGTTTTATATTCTTCCAGTTACTATTGACCTAGCACTGTTTGACAGAGATCCAGGTCAACACAATCTCTCTTTGTTTGCCTTATCAACATTTGGAGATACGACTAGTTATACCTACACATTCACATTTCCAGGTAGCTACATGTACACTGATATTGTGTATAGTGTTGGGCATCATTAATTTTTATAATACATGATTGTATACAAGCTAGATTGCCTCGTGTGTGAATGTAATTAAGGTATTTATCATAATTTTTCCCTCCCTCCCTCTCCCTCTCTTTAATGATCATCAGTCCTAGAGTGTGTTGAAATGACTGAGCCGGGAATGACTACTCTCATCTGTTCCTCTCGAGAGATACTAATTAGCCAGCCAATCTGTACTTTTGTTGAAGCTGTTCCTTGTAAGCGCTAATAGTAATAATAATAATATATATCAAAATAATTTGTACTTAATATTAATTCTGGAGGAGTGATGATATTAATCATTAACACCTGCAAATTTAAGCTTATGCTGTAGGATGATTTGGATAATGTTTACTGCTCAATAAAATTTAATATTAATTTTTTTAGGTGATGACCTTGGTAGCATCATTCTCACATCCTCTGCTTATCCTTCCCACATTGGACTCAGCAACCTCACCATTGCAGCTACTGCTGATGGCCAGCAAGAAATCACACAGACAGTCATGATATCATTGAGTATGTATAATAATATTATCGGGTCACTGTTGTATTAATATTATCATAAACATGTACCAAGGTTTCACGAATCTGGATCCATCAGTACGGTGCCATTCTATTATACCAGCAAACACTAGCTATCCGTGATGATTCTAGAGCTATTTTAGCTGTTAATTATGTATGTCATGCATGTGTGCAGGTGAAGAGCAGCTGGTTGAGTGTTACACTACAGTGAACTGTTCCTCCAACAGTACACTGCTGTCAGCCAGGCAGTGCTGTGTGGACGCTGAGGATGGACTCTCGTACTCTATTTCTGGACAAGAGCTGTGTCACATATGCATTGGTAATGTCACACCAGGCCTGAAATAGCATTTGATATCTTTTAGCTTGAAGTTTTTATGACATTGTAGGAACTTTTACAACAATTTCAATAACATGTTTTCCCGCTATAATATATTAAGTGCATGAGTTTGTATCTCCACGGGAAGAAAACTTGCACTAAATAGCGAAGAGCACCTAACAACGAGATATATTTATCTAAAAATAGGTACATCCAAGTATGCATGTGAGTTCACAAGCTTATTTAAGGGATTTAGCCAATTGATCGATTGATCATTCGATCATTCGCGCTGCATATTGTTGCGCATTCCAACGGCTCAAAATGGTAATCACTGCTTAAAAAAACTGAGAGTCGACAGTAGCCATCGTAATTTTAACTAACTCGAAAGGCTAGAATCCTGGGCTAGCAAGCAAGCACGCTATAGTAGGTTTATGCAGGCAAAAGGGAAAATTACTTTGGCTGTAAAAAATTATCATTATCTTTATCACATGAATTTACAGTTTTTGGCTGGTTTGAAGACTCGTTTACTGGAATGGAACAGGAATCTGCTCACATGATTGGTGTTGGCTACCTAAAGGGCTGGAAGGAGGCTGGGGTGGACATTATGCTTGGGATTGTCAGCCAGCTAGACAATGCAAGTAAGGTGCTGCATGGCTACACTAGCGGTATCCCTGAACCTGGTGATACAAACATAAAAGACGAGGTATTGGCTATAGTGATTATTGATATAAATGTATTGGATGATTACTTAAAAATAAAATTTAATAATGCCGTCTTAATAACTACTTATCATTACAGTGTTGGACAGTCAATAGATGAGGCACATCGTGTGTGCATAGCATGGTTCAGTGCATATTCTTGTTCAATATCAGGAGTATTGAACTACATACCCTGCACCTGAACAGGGTGTTTAGTTCATACGGTGGCCCAGAAGGTCACTCTAGATTGCACATTAGCCATTCAGTTGTGCAAAGAGATTGCATATTGGTGATTCGAATCCTAAATCATCAGCGAATGTCCAATGTCTTAGGATATATACTGCGCTAAGAGATTGCACATTGGTGATTTGAACCTCCAATCACCAATCTCTTAGCACCCCATGCTAAGAGATTGGTGATTCGAATAACATGCTAAGAGGTTACACAATGCATGGTGATTCGAATTCCGAATCTTGATCTCTTAGTACACTGTTTTATGTGTGGATTCTAAAAAAGGGGATTACGTAGAAACTGGATTACTTTAATCCGGATTCTAATCTGGATTAAGGGCCTGCTATATTATAGGACACTATGGAATCCCGAAATTATGTCCAATTTCTTAGGATGCTGAGATTGCACATTGGTAACCACGAATGTGGAATCCCTTAGAACACTGTGCTAAGAGATTGCACATTGGTAATCCCCAATCACCAATCTCTTAGCACTACATTGACCATTGATGATTCAAATCTCCAATCTCTTAGCACTAGCTACTGTGCTAAGAGATTGCATATTGAAGATTTGAATCCCCTATCTCTAATCCCTTAGGAGATGCTGTGCTAAGAGATTACACTTTGGGGATTTTAATCTCCTATCTCCAACCTCTTAAGAGATGGTGTGCTACGAGATTGCACATTGGGGATTTGAATCTCATAAGCACTGTTTATACTTATTAGAGTTGGACAATCGGGATTCAAATTGCCGTTGTGCAATCTCTCAGCACAGTGTCCTAAGAGATTGGAGATTTGAGGTTCAAATCACTAATGTGCAATCTCTTAGCACAATCGAATGGCTAATGTGCAATCTCAAGTGACCTTCTGGGCCACCGTAAGTTCAGAGTCAGTGCACTATCTAGGAGAAGGGGGAAGGTACCTGGTATGTCACTATATAAACTGAAAGCCTCAGTGACATATATAGGCATATTGTGGCCTTTGGAGATTAAACAGTTGACTGGCAACAGAAGTAAACTTTTGGGAGCTCAATTTGACAAGTATGGTTATTATCCACTTAAAGCTGATGGGGCAAATTAGGTATTGGTGTAAATTTCTTCCCAAAATGTGATTGAGCTACCAGTCAAAGAAATGGAACTCCCTAGTGGCCACTGCATGAGTATAATAAATTATTCACTGAGTTTCCCAAAAAAACTTGCATGTAGTGATATTGCCAATCAGGGAACAATTTTCCAAAGGCAATAAGGTACTTTTCATTGTACAAACTAAAGTACTACACTGCCATATCTAGCTTTGTTTCATAGATGATCATCTTTTCTACATGCAATATTTGGTATGATATTTTCCCCAGGCTCTTTCATCATGATTGCATCTTGCTTAGGGATTGGCTGGGTGGCTCTGCCTTTTACATAATTCGAAAGCATAATATACATGTATAGATATATCTGGTTTTGATCCACAACTGAACATGGGCAATTTTCATTAACGCACACAACGAAGTATAGTAATGCACTTCTTTGATCACCAATTAGGGATTTATTATGAAAATGTCAGTATGGAATTGAAAATTTTTAATCACATGTTATGAAAGCCATCATATGCAACTATTTCACAGTAAGCAAACGAGAGTAAAGCAGCTTATATTATTTATCGATCAACTACAGTGACCGTAAGTTAAACGAGGACAATGTCAAGATCAGTGGTGCTGTTGTTAGTTCACTTTAGTTACCTATGGAAAGTAATGCTATGCAGCAAATTCTACGTAACAGCTTCAACAAATGATAAGCTCCAGTGCTCAGTTGTGCACTGCACGACACTTGCCCAACTTGCAGCCAATTATTCTGCCTACCTAGAGCCTGCTGAAAACATCACACTAGTACTTCAACCAGGACACCACCAGCTCGACTCAGAGCTCACCATTAGCAATATTGGAGGACTACTAATCACTTCAGATGATTCATCATTTGATACACCAAGTATTGGTATAAAAATGGCAACATTTAGCAATATAAGTTGGATTAAGATCAGTGGTGTAAACTTCAATCGGAGTGGCAGCATAACAGTGGAGTCAGTGAAGCAATTTACACTAGAAAATTCGACATTTTCTGGGAGCAACGAGACAGCAATCATGTTAATCAACACAACTGCAAGTATTATTAGCAGTGCCTTCATTTTTAATGATACCAATAGTGGACCAAGTGGAAATGAAGCACATATAATATGTATGTTTGCACATGTGGGCCATTCAATTGTTGTATCCATGAGCAGCATTATCATTCAAAGTACTTCATTTAAAGGGAATTGTGCAAAAAATGGTGGAGCAGTATATGGTGAACTCAACAGTCAAATTTTAATAACCAAAAGCAACTTCGCAGGAAATAAGGCAACAGCAGAGGGTGGTGCTTTATATGCAGCCAGTGGATGTCATGTGACAATTACTGCTAGTATTTTTCAAAACAATAGAGCAGGCAGTTTTGGAGGAGCACTGCAGTTTCTCCACAGCACTGCATTCATTAACCACAGCAACTTTAGTAATAATAAGGCAAACGGATATGGTGGAGTGATTTCTGTAGTATCAAATTCAGCTGTAAATATCATTGGTAGTGAATTTTATTATAATGCAGCTATAGGTGATTACAATGGCGGAGTTACTCACATATCTGAGTCTAAAGTGAGCATCACAGAAAGCAATTTCAAAAATAACAATAATAGTGGGGTAATTGAAGGGATTGACTCAGAAATTACAGTCACAACCAGTATATTTGACAATAACACAGGAGGAGTAGTGAAAGCATCGAGAGTTAAACTGCTTGTTAAGAGTAGCAGATTCACTAGGAATACAGCAAACGAGTCATGGTACGGTGGAGTAATGTGGCTATCGTCTACAAACATATCTATTGCATATTGCGTCTTTACTGACAATACAGCATACAAAGGAGGAGTTTTAGATGTGCACTGGCAGCACTAATCTGACCCTAACTGCATCCAAATTTTACAGAAATTATGGATTCTGGGGAGGTGTCTTGCGTGCACACAGAGGAAGCTTTGTTGTCACTAATGGTCAAAATGTCCTCAAAAACAATAGTGGCCACCAAGGGATAGTGCTCTTCATGGAGAGTACTGGCATGCTATCAGGAATAATTAGCTTTATCAACAACAGTGGGTCTTTTATTGCACACTACAGCAGTGTGACATTCAAAAGCTTCACTTCCTTTAGTGGAGGTTTTCCACTCAAAACCAATGAAATAATCTTATATCAAGAAGGAGGGGCAATAACTGGCTTTCAGAGTAATATTTTCTTGGAGGGAAAATGCACGTTCAAAAATAACCGCGCTGAAAATGGAGGTGCAATATATACAACTCAAAGCAAAGTAAATGTGCTAGGGCGTGTATATCTAAGGAATAATTCAGCCACAGGTAGTGGTGGTGGCATCTACCTCTATCAAAGTGAACTAAACTGCCAAAAAGAAAGCACTCTCAATTTCAGTGGAAACACTGCAAGTCAAAAAGGGGGAGGCGTCCATGCTATAAGTTCATTCATTAAAGTAAATTTTAATGCATCAGGTGGATCTTACACAGGATCTTCAGTTTATTTCATTGAAAACAGAGCCATGAGAGGCGGAGGAGTTAGCCTGGAGATGAGCTCTTATATATTATACATACTGAGAGATAATACAAATACCCTCCTCAATCTTCCACAATCGCAGTATGCAGTGCACTTTTTTGACAACCTTGCAGATTTTGGAGGAGCAGTACATGTAGCTGATGAGACCAATCCAGCAACCTGTGCTAATGTATTGAACAGCACACACTCAACAACCACAGAGTGTTTCTTACAGACGCTGGCACTACGTGGGAAATCTATCGCGCAAATATTAAACATACAATTTCTTCAGAATCAGGCAAGAATTTCCGGAAACTATATATTTGGAGGATTGCTTGATAGGTGTACAGTCAGTCCCTTCAGTGAAACGTATGAGGAGCATATACTTCATGAGGAGCATAAAAACCTAATCGGCCTACCACAAGGTGTAGCATATTTATCATTAGTCAGCAATATCCGAGATTTGCAACAAATTAGTTCTGAACCCATCCAATTGCACTTCTGCAAAGATAATGAGCCAGATTCCACCTATCAAGGACCAAATACCACGATCAAAGCTGGAGAAACATTTTCAATATTAATTGCTGCAACTGATCAGGTCAATCACACAGTTGAAGCAACGATTCACAGTTCCCTACTCTCCAGTGCCAGTGACTTAGGCGAAGGCCAGCTAATTCAGAAAATAACTAAAAACTGTATGAACTTAACTTTCACTGTATTTTCTCCAAATGAAGAGGAAGAATTGATAATGTACGCAGAAGGACCATGCAAGGATGCCAGCTTATCACAGCTCAGATTGCCGATTCAAATCTCAGCCTGTAAATGCTCTATTGGATTTCAACTTAGAAAGTACACAAGCAGAGCTGCTTGTGAATGTGAGTGTGACTCTGCCCTCCTTCCATACATCACCAACTGTGACACTCAAAGAAGGACAGTGACAAGGAAACGAAACTTTTGGATCACCTACACCAGCAGAGGCAACAAAAGTGGATACGTGATACACCCCAACTGCCCACTGGACTACTGCTACCCAGCAAGTGCCAACATAGAGATCAACTTAACCGTCCAAGGAGGAGCTGATGCACAGTGCGAATATGATCGCTCAGGAAAACTATATATGTGGAACATGCAAACCTGGTCTCAGCTTATCTCTAAGTAGTCCTCACTGCCTTCCGTGCTCGAGATACTGGCCGATAGTGTTTGTGGTGATAGTATTAGCTGCATTGCTGCTGGGTACGGCACTGGTAGCCTTATTGCTAATACTGAATCTGACAGTTGCTGCTGGAACACTCAACGGGTTGATTTTCTATGCCAACATTGCCAATGCGAACAGCATTTTCTACTTCCCACATGGACAACCAAAGTTCGTAATCACCTTCATTGCTTGGCTCAATCTGGACTTGGGTATTGATGTATGCTTTTTTGACGGATTAGATGCCTATTGGAAAACCTGGTTACAGTTAGTCTTTCCAGCATACCTTGTATTTCTTGTCATTGCAGTGATAGCAATAAGCAAGTGGTCAACCAAATTCTCCCAGTTGGTAGGTAAAAGGAACCCTGTGGCAACTCTTGCTACACTGATTCTGCTATCTTACACTAAATTCCTTCATATTATCATTGCAGCTCTGTCCTTTACCATCCTCCATTACCCTGATGGCTCAAGCCAGGTTGTCTGACTTCCTGATGCCACTGTTTCTTACTTTTTCGGCAAACACTCGGCCCTCTTCATAGCAGCTCTCTTTATCCTCATAGTATGCACTGTTTATACGATTTTGATATTCTCATGGCAGTGGCTCCTCTACCTACAAGATAAAAAATACTTCAGGTTGTTGGTACGTCAGAAACTGAGCCTATTCGTTGAACCATATCATGTTCCCTACACCCCACAGCATCGATACTGGACAGGTCTCCTTTTATTAGCCAGAATCGTCATCTATCTCACTTCAGCAGTAAACGTGTCTGGTGATCCCAGCATAAGCCTTCTTGTCACTGGAATAGTAGTAAGCTTCCTCCTATTTCTAAAAGGGTATTTTGGCAACATCTACAGGAATTGGCTGATTGGCTCACTAGAGGTTGGATGCTACTTGAACATTGTACTGCTTAGCTTCATCACTCTCTTTCTTCTAAACAATAATGGACGCCTACTTGCTACTGCATACATATCAGGACTCACTACACTTGCGCTGACCTTGATTGTTCTCGCCTACCACATTTTCACCGAACTGGTCTCCAAAACTAAGCTTTGGCAAGGAGCAAAGGACAGGTTGACACACAGACAGTGGAACATAGATGAGGAAGCAATTATGGAACTGACATCCACACAGTCACTATTGACATCAACCACAGTAGACGCACCACCTCGAGCAGAATCAGTTTACAGTGAATACAGGGAGGAGCTCCTGGAACCAACTCAGAGAGAAATAGGAAACATGCTCTCAAAATCAAGGTCCTATAAGTTTGATTCAAACACTAACAATTAACTAAAAAGCCTTGCATTATACAGTGTGAGTAACTCGTGTGATAACTATATGAGCATAGGACTGTCTTAGAGTGTGTATGTGTATTATAGCAATCGCATTATTCATGAATTCTTAGCTTTTCATGTGAAAAGGTTAACTCTGTTTGCAATTTTAATCTGAGCAAAGTGATTCCTCCTTGCTTCTCACAGGACACACTACCAGTATTCTTTCACGCATGTGGGTTGTACACACCCAGTTATGACAATAATTAAACCTTGAGTGCACTTCTTACAAAATTGAAGCCTAGTACCTGTCCTAAGAGTAGCCAGACAATACCTTGATACCTTGATAAGTGTGAGCGTGCACTGGTAGTTATTTATGGCTAAGATTTAGTACAGCTAGTAATCATCTTGTACATCATTAATAATTATTATTATGCACTAGCAATTAAACATCAGGTGAATTTTGAATCTGAAAATTCAGCACCTCTACCACTTTTTACTGAAATACGGAAAAATCATCAGTAGTGATTATCACACATGTCAAATAGATTCTGAAGTAGAATATCCTCACAGTTTGAATGTTGAATGTTTGCTTGTATAATGCAAACAATTAGACTACTATCTTGAAAGATATGGATTAATTGCCCAGACATTGCTGTCAACCCCATAGAGCCCCCTGGCTCCACCTCAGTTCTCATGGGACACACCACCAGTGTTCTTCTATTCCTCCAAATTAGAGGGATGTATAATATGGGTTCGTATGCATCCAGTTACATGTACGATAATTTGCTACACTGGCATTGTGCAGCTCTTCCCAGGCTCAGCCTAGTATATACTTGTTATAATGCAGCCTAGGAGTAGCCAAATCAGCTAGCTTTGTACATCAACCATGCAGTCATTATCCACCAGTATACAAACTATCTAGAGATACCACTGCAAGGCCCAACACCACTAGACAGTACTACAATGACGATGATCTCCAAGAGGGCAATGATTGACAGACATGCTAGCTATAGGTATGCTGACCATAACAGAGATTAGCCTTGTACCCAGGTACAAAGGTAGATAGGACATTGTACAGGGACATTTTAATCAACGCTAAATCTTGGCTAAACCCTATGCATAGTAGTCTAATAATTTAGCTACTTATGGCTCACCCACTGTGCAGATGTTCAGGAGTTTGAGTGTGCGCTGATAGTTATTCATAGCTAAGCTTTAGTATGCAATCACACATGTATATCATTATGATAGCCATTAGGGTCTACTTCACTGTGTTGTAGGTGGATTCTGACTCGGATGGCTACAATTCAGCACCTCTACCACACACTTTACCAAAATATAGAGAAGAGTACATTCACAGGTTGAATATTGAATATCGGACGAAGCTTGAGTATTATTCATACCACAGTAGATGCACTACCTTGAGGTGATTAGAATACAGACAGAACTGCTTGAGACACAAGTGGGGAATACAGTCTTTGAGCTTAACTCAAATCTCAGTACCACCATGCACTTGACAACAGTGTAGTTGACTGCAAATGACTTCGCTGTGTTTCAGTGATCATACCATTCACAATATCTTGATTAAAAATTCATGGCTTGTCACATGATATGAGCTTGTTACAAAGTTAGCGAATTGTACATTTACAACAACATGTTAATCACACTTGCAGTAGTTCTACTTTTTGGCTCTGCCAATGCAGCTCTGCCTCAGTTCTCATGGGACACACTGCCAATTCACATAATGTTGAATGTAAGTGTTGATATTAGCAAACTGGATAGTTAATAAGTACTGTACATGATATTATGTTGTTTAATAATGATGATAACTGTAGTATAGCCATGGGTACTATTAATTTCAGCCTTGCTAGAGTGTCATGGCTGGCTATATTAAGGATCAATGCTTTATTGTCCCATTGATAGCTGCTATGGTTTCTGACTAAGTAATCAAATTTGGAGATAGAATCAAAGGTTAGCTATTACTCTAGAACCAAGCAAGCAAGGATCATCATTTTGTATCCATTTCAAAAGAAAAATTGTCAACGTGTATGCAATCATAATCTAATAGTATGATCATGATATTATTTGTCAGGTGCACATGTGAAGCAATATTATCACTAGATCTATAGCTTAGCCTGGGGCTAATACTTAGTATTAGCCCCATTAGTGGCCTTGCTTTAATAGGGATGGCCCAGATATGATATTATACAACTAAATTTTAACTTTCAAAATATTCATGATCTATGCCAGAATACCTATCTATCAAGCCCCGTGCAAACTTCAGCTCTGCCTGAATATGCTGTGTATAAAGAAATTATGTTTGCAAAAATACAAGATTGAAAAATACAAGTTTACAAAAGTAAAAATTGAAAAAGAAGCAAGTAGCAAAATTCAAATTCGAAAGATTATGATATGGAATGGCCCTTCTGGGCCACTGTACATAGAGTAGCCATACTTTAATAAAGAAATCCAATTTCAATTTTACGAGTATTGTATCTTTGAGTAGTACCCCCAAGAACCATAATCTCGTTACTTGGAAGAGTTGCAATCAAACTGTTGTATCGAGCAGTTGGCATACTGCCAATGAGATCCCAAGAATTTGTTTTTCTGTTGTACTTGTAAACTGCGTCTTTTGCTTTCCCCCTTTCATCACAACCACCAACCGCCAGTAGCTCTCCATTGATAGCTACACAGGTCGAGCGATGCACTGGAGTATCTGCAATTCTGTGCCATACAGATGTAGATGACGATGATGATCCTATTAGTTGAGAGAGGGAGCATGTCAGCACAGATTTTGTCTTGCCCCTGTCGTCGAATCCTCCGAGCAGGTAGAGGTGATCTCCACAGGTGGTTGCTGACGCAGCACTGTAGGGGCGAGGTAGGCTAGCCACTGTTGTCCAGGCTCGAGATTGGGTATCCATGACTTCCACTCGAGGGATGTTGACAATGAACGGACTACTGGAGCCACCTGCTACTACGATATGTTCCATTGTCTTGGTGGTTTGAATTCCTGTGGTTGTGCTGTGGCGCTTAGTTGGCATTGGTGGGAAAACATCTGCCCAACTGTTGCCATGCAAGCAGAGCAATTTATTTGTGTACGTAGACTGCTCAAATACATCCCTGCACCCACCAATTCCCGTGAGAGCTCCATCAATAATCGCCATGCTGCCATACTCGTATGGATATTTAGGCAGCTCTCTCCACTTCTTGCTAGTTGAGTTGTAGGCACACAGTAGACCACTGCAGTCCATGAAATAGGCCACATTACGATCAACCACAGTAGCTCCCCTTGTCATTCTAGCCGGTGCTTTTCCAGCATCTTTCCAATTTAGTGTCATCTCCCATGCTTTGTGTGGGAAGCCATGTGAATTTTGGTATTCTTGAAATGATGAATTTGGAGAATATCTTTCTGAATATCGCTCTTCGCTCGTTTGCACTCGAGATAATGGGAGGCTTGATAAGCGTACAGATTTCTGATGCCGTTCCCTTTCCAGTTGTTGTTTCAGTCGCTCCACCTGCTTCAAAAGGGAGATATTGGCATGCTGCATCTCCGCTGTGATTTGCTGTTGCTCTTTCAGCTGTTGGTATGACCACTGAAGCTGTCTCTGTTGCCATTCTCTTTCCTGTTGACGCTGGTGCTCCCTTTGTTGTAGTGCTGTATCTAGTCCATTGAGTTCATCCCGTTTCTGTTCCAGTTCTCTATCCTTTTCTTGAAGTTGATCATCTTTAAACTGAATTACATTTTCCATGCTGTGAAGCTGTTCTGATTGTAAGCTTATTTGCCTGTCCTTTGCCTGAATGATGTCTTGCTGCTGCTGTACGATCTCTCGATACTTTACAGTCTCTTTTAGAGCAGACATCCTTTGGCAAATCTCATCACTCGAAGGTCTGTCAACCTCTTCAAACTGTAGACAATCGACTGAAATGGAAAGGAGATCATTGCTTGGGTCTATGAGGTCAATGTGGCTTTTTCTTCTCTCTGTCTCAGGAACTGGTATCTCAACTATCCCTGTTGGTGATCTAGAATCTCTGATTACTTGTGTACGAGGTCCAGGCTCAGGCCAATATCGGGTGCATACTTGTATGATGAGCACACCCTCAGAGAAGCAGTCTAGCTTCTTTGTGTACCTTGGTGGCTCTCTCAGTGCTTCTGGAGGCATGTAGGCCAGTGTTCCTGGACACATGGTTAGGGGAGTTGCTGCTGGGACTGAATCAGCTAGCTTGGACATACCAAAGTCAGTTACTTTAGCTTTTCTTTTGGCAATGATGAGCACATTGTTGCTGGAGAGGTCTCGGTGGATGATATCATTGGAGTGGAGGTAGGCAACTGCCAAAGCAATATCGTGGCAGATATCAACTTGAACGTGGTAGGCTGGTGGCTGTGGTGAGTGCTCTAACATCTTTGTCAAATTTTCATCGAGTAATTCCATGAGCAACACTGGTAGCCTGGAGTCAGGGTCAGTGGTAACACCCAAGTATTGCACTATGTTTGGATGTCGGATGCTTTCGAGAAAGGTGCATTCTTGCCGGAATCTTTCCATTATCTTCCCCGAGCCTGGATCTTCAATATCTAGTATCGTTGGATGAAGAATTTTAGCAGCACAGGTCAGCTGGTCGCATTTTGCTTTGTAGACTGCTCCATAAGAACCATGACCAAGTGGTTGGCTCTTGTCGATGTGGAAACTTTGGTATCGAAAGTCCTGGAACATAAAATTTTGAAGTGCCATAATGAGCAGTAATGTGTCACCGGTTCAGGATCTGTGATGAAATACAAAAGAAATTACTTAATGATTATTATGTTATGACTCGATTTTCTTGGCCGCCATGCATGCACTTAACTTGGAAAGTACCTAGTTAAACCTTCAGGCTATGTCCAGTGTACATGGCATGTGGACACTGTAGTATAGCTATAATACATAGAGTTTATTTATGACGTACATGCACTAATCTCATTCCTGGAAATCCAGTTCCATGATATAGCTAGTTGGTTCAATTTCCTACTACAAATTGTACAACATTGTAGCTATTACAATTTCAATTCTAGAGGTATAAATTGCAGCAGCTGTTACTAGTACAAGTCTCACATAGTTGGTATAATGTACCTTTTATGTTGAACACACCCTAGTCATAACTGACTTCACCCCTGGCTGCAGTAGCTATATATGTCTGTTTGCAACCTGAGGATCGACGATGCATATATGGATTCAGAACACCTACTGATACGGTCATGTGGACCAGGCCGGGACCAGGTGTATGGCCTCATGATCAATTAATGCTGCTGACGCAGGACTGAAATTATTGTTTCCCCTCTGCATGAGTTGTGACTGCCGCCCACATCCTTAGCTAGGCCAGTCTGCATTGAGAGTTTGTTATCTATCTACTTTTATCATGCATAGCTAATTACGGCTATAGTTTGCATGCATATATCTACATATAATAGCAAAAACTTGTTTAGTTGCATGATTGAGTCCACTTAGTAAAATTTAATAATTTAAGACTTAGTACCTCGTGATCAGTGTTTGGATTTTAATGACCCATAATTATCCTAGCCACTACTATGGCCTCTCTTGGCTAGTACACGTAATTAGCTATGCAGTAACCATGGCATCTGTGCAGTGGTTCCACTATACTGGCACATATTAACAGCTATGCATTGAGCTGGCAACCCACGATACCATACATGCCAGGTAGGAAGCAATATAAAAAGGGTAGCTAAATAATATTATTACATTGCACAGCGGATGAATTAATTATAATGCAGTCGTGCAGTCTGTGGCTTCCACCCATGGTAGCCACACTAGCCCACGTAGCTATCCATTGTCATTCTCAGTTAATCCCACAAATTTCATTTGTGGAAGGAACAGTTACCAACAACGGATTGGTAACTAAGGAGGTGGCAAAATTGTTTCTATAGCTTTCATTGGACACACCCAAACCATAAGAAGTTCCCCTCACTCAATCACTGCCTGCACGAGTATCATGCAATAATATCAGCAGCCGCGATGCACACCTGTTGCTACACACCTGTAGGCTACAGCCACGCATGTGCACCCCTACAAGTATAGCATCAGTCCAGCAGTAGGTACAAGTCAGTGTTTAGAAGCCACATTGATGGTGGACATAATACTAATAATTATTGGGAAGATTATTATGTATGTCATATCATCTAGCTACTTTAATCACTACAGTGTAGGTGCAGATGTGACTGTGTTGAGTATCCCCTTAAGGATCAGCTCAGTATCCCTCAGTGTGGAGTGAAGCAGCCACTGCTTCCCAATCCCTTGAAATAATTGATGTTGTTTTGCTTTGATTGTCACATATTATTATTATTTCTGAAAATCTAAGATCTGAATCTCCATCAACAACAATAATAATAATACAATTATTGTACCAACATTCACAGTAGCATGCACAGTAGCCTCATGCATGTAGGGAGTGCCAATAAGAGTCTAGATATTCAATTCACTAATTAAGCTGTATTGTGCATGCACGTGGGGATAATTAGTAATGTTTATTGTTACATGCAGAGTATGAATTGGATTATGCTATACTAATTAACTTCCTGCCACGAAGCTGTCCAGGAGATACTAGCTACCAAAATACAAGCTGTCATGAGTTATAGTATGATGCAGTATGTACTCCTATTATGTTGCCTGTCTCTCTTGACAGTAGTAAAAGGTGAGTCAATTATTGTGATAATCGATCAGGATATTATGTGATTCTTGAGCCAGTCACATTGAATTAAATTGCAGTGTTAAGCCTGATTGGTAGTGGATATGCGTGTGCATAAAGTTATGTCCCTATTAATCTATCGGGAATCTTGGGATCATAAATGTGGCTTTGTGGTCTAGATCAACCCACGAGCAGGCCAGGGAATCCAGCCCCACCCACTTTAAGCTGCACCCATTAGGTAATGGTCGCCGCGAATTGTAAAGCTTTGAAGAACCGTTTACCATTGCAGGTGCAGATGTGACTGTGAGCTATTCAGTTCAGTATCCCCCTAGAGATGAGTATCCCTGTGGAGTGAAGCAGCCACCGATTCCCAACCCGTCAGTGCCAGTCCTCATACCGGCTGGGGCCTCTGCTTACAAGGTGATGGAGACTGCAGTCAGTGACTATGGAGCCTCATATAAGTTCACTGCCACATACTTTGGCTCAGCACTGGGCTATCTCATTGATGCCATCAACAATGTACCCGTTGCTGTGACTCAAGTGTTTGCTATTGGGAGTTCTATGTTAAGTATCCTAACGGGACAGAGGTATCATCCGCTGTGGGAGTTTCAAGCTTCACCTTCAACAGCAGTGGATACGGTATGACCATGCGCTATCATGACTCAGCCCACACTATGGCTAGGAAATTGAAGACACTCTAGATATAATAATATTAGTTCTGACAAAAGATATGATTTTTTAGAAGTACTATTATTACGTTCTGGTGAATACCCTGCAATTTTAATAGCTGGCTGAATATATTATGCATATTATATGTTGTATATACGTCAAAGAATAAAATTTAATTTTGTGCTTTAATTAGTAGGAAATTCATTGTCCATAATCCTGAGCCAGTTGCTCAGCTAGTGTATGCATTCCAATGTTCTGCAGAGCTTGAGTCACCTCCTCCCAGCAGGACTCTCCATCACCCTCAAACCACGCTCTTTGGGACAATGCATAGCATAATAGAGCATAATATTATTTTAGTGACTAACCACAAAAATCACCTTATGAATTCAATTCATGCACACACCCAATGGTAATCTAGCTCAGAGCACTATAGAACCTGGGAATGATGCTAAGAAATAACATACCGGTACATGTACCATGTACCTTAATACGTTGCTTGTTTTATCCTTTGAACCAACAGAGTTGTTTTGAATACGATTGAGCAGAGTCTCACTGATCTTCAACTGCTCTCCTAGTTCTTTCCACTTTGTCACATCTTCCGAGCTAACAGAAATTAATAGCTCCTCCACACTGTCCACCCGAGTACACTGCACCAACCCATCGCCATCTAGATGAAAGTTTAGAGTTATGATAATATTAATGATGTTTATTCAGAATTGTGACCTAGCCTTCATTATTTTCCACGTATGATCTAATATCATGAAACACTCACTGTAAGAATCTCCAGCTGGCTTGCAGTTTCTTCCACTTAATTTATAATCCCCACGAATACCCCCACCCCCACCCATGTCCCTTTACTTTAAACATGCCTTTAAATTTCTTCTTTCTCTCTATAATTATTTTCTCCTCCCCCTCAAATACAATTTTCTTCCCCTTGCCAAATATTTTCCTATAGACTTAAGTCCCTGTCCCTTAATTCCTTTAGAATACAGTCAATTAACCCATGCACCCTAATAACTTGTTGAAAATGTAGTGAGAGAACAATCACATGCACTGAGGACAATGCATGCATGAGTGCTTACTTTGGGGCGGTTCATAGAGGATGTAGATAAACAGCCAGATACCAAGAGCCACTCCCCCAATTCCCACGATGCAGGGGAGTAGACCTTTGAAAATACTCTGCTCCTCAGCCTCCTCCACCTCACGCTGCTGCTGCTGCTCTGAGGGTTTACCTCCTGCACCACATGTACAATCAATGTAATGAATTGAGTAGCAGTACACAATACATCATTGAAAAACTATGTAGTGTGCACGTGTCAGCATGATTGAATATTCATAATATGGCAGATCATAGGCAGGATGAGATTCAGCCTATATTGCTATGGTATATATTAATTTTGTACTTGAAAGTGTGTTTCCTTAATAAAATTGAGGCTTACTGTTTTGTGGTGGATGTCTTCTTTGCCTTGACTCTACTGCAATAGGATGTAAAATGACATTAATTTTATGATCATCCGATGATTCATACTAGTAGGCGTGTCTCGCGCGAATGCATACTACACTAATAGGCTACTTAACTATAAATTATAGATTAATACTTCATCAAATTTGCTTCCTACATTATAATAGTTCTAGTGTTATTTACCTTCCGCCATCTATTATCTTTGCTGTGACTATGATCAGAACAGTCCACGCGCGCGATTGAGTACCGAGTATACGAGTGGGAGGAGGAGGATCGTACGTATAATTAGAAAGAAAATTTGATGTACACGTTGTAAATGCTAAGCAACCAACCACTCACTGAGGGTTTTTGTTGAGCCCAATACGAACTAGAGATGTCTTACCCAGGCTATCCTCCTGGTCCTCCAGGCGGCGGTGGGAGCTATCCACCAGGGCCTCCCGGGGGCTACCCACCTCAGCCTCAGGGCGGGATGCCTGGAGCCGGGAACCCTCCGTACCCGGGGGCTGCGGCGCCCCAGCCAGGACAGGTGAGTATCAGTCACTGAGGCATGTGCACTAAAAGGCCTTGTGTGTGGTGGTGGCGCTATAATTTTTCAAGAATTCCGAAATTCTGTATAATTTACGGAATAAATTTGACCACATCAAAGGGTATAATTAGTACAATGATGAACCAGATTATTTTATAATCATGCTCATATAACTTTAGTAGCTAGACTTTGATATTTTCTGGCCTCATGCTAATAATTCAGATACCTGTGATGCACTGAGTGTGAACTGCATAAAATCAAGACGAATTATTAGCAAAGTTTTTCTCAAATTATCAGCCGTTGGTGGCACAAATGATTATTAGAGGGTGGACAACAGCTTTATTAGGTGGTGGTGTATTTTAGAACAATCATTATAGTATAGGGCACCTGTGGATTACCTGCATTTGGTGAGCATATTCTAAGAATGCAAAAGTTATGTTTCTGTTGTACGTGTACATGTGCAATCATGTACATAGCTATGTACATACATGTATACTCAGTTGATAGATAGAAAGAGCCTGGGATTGAGGGTAGAATAGGGTACAAACTAACTGCACTGTACTATATAATATCTATACCATACTTAGACTGCCTTGCTACTCCGTATTTTACTAATGGTTGAGAATGAGCCTATATATGGACACAGCTGTACACGTGTACCCATTTGTACTTTACATATCGTATACATTGCCAGGTCACCAATTTCGCCACCTGCTCTCAATTTTAGTGAAACTATTATCAAGCTAATCTTTTTGTGCTGTGTTGAAGAGATTGCATAGAGAATATATTATGGCAACCTTTACCGCATTCCGTAAACTTACATGTAGCTGGTTTAGCAAATTTTTATCCAGCGAAAATTATCACATATTATTATGGTAATCATCATAATTATAATACTATTGTGTACATGTATTTAATGTTTCAGTCTGGTCCGTGGGTCCCAGGTGCAGGCCCTGCTGGTGGAGCTCCACCCCCTTCCTCTGGCTATGGTATGCCACCTCCTCCAGGGGGAACCCCTGGCTATCCAACTCCGCCCACCTTGCCAAGCTCAGGTATATCCATACTCTGAGATAGATACAAAATTACGTGTACATGTAATATCATCAACCTAGTAGTATGCGATGTGCAACGTCAGTGTACATGGAAATTTTTTGACAGCGAGTACATGACATTGTGTATGTTCTTGTGTGTGAAGTCCAAATTCTTATGAAAATTCACAAATTTATTATAATATTTGCAAACATAATGGTGTGTGTGTACTATACCTACTACAACATTGGGGTCATCCATCACCATAATTGCATGATATCATGTAAAACTTGTCCTATGGGATTGGGAATAATATTTATCGTAGTATCCCGGGTAAGCGCCCATGGGTGCTTAAATATGCATTGCGATTTTGGCCCACGGGCACTTACCCAGGACATACGTTTTTATAGAAATTGCTACATTGACCCCTTGAAATGAGATACAGGGGGGTGCTTACCCGGGAATGGGAACTAGCCTGGGACACTACGATAATTTTAGCTTTACATTTGCAATGGATGTATTGTTGTTGCAGGTGGTATTGGCTTTGGCACAGGGCCACCTCCTCCAACGGGACCTTCCACCTATCCCCCCGGCCCCCCGGGATCATCTTATCCCCCCGCACCATCTGGATCATATTCCTCTGCCCCCTCTGGATCCTATCCCCCTGTACCATCTGGATCATATCCCCCTGGTCCTTCGGGATCGTATCCTCCTGGACCCTCGGGATCATACCCCCCTGCTCCATCGGGGACATATCCACCGTCAACACAGCAAGCACCAGGAGGCTATTATGTAAGCATTACACAAACAATAGTGGTGTCCTATCTACATGTACATGCATGGTAGTACTACGTATATATACCACTAAAGAGTTGCCAATAGACTGTCTTATCTACAGTAGTACCGTAGAATCCCGCGATTACGCCCCCCCCTCGCGCATAAGCCCCCCCTGCATTTCTAGCTCAAGTTCCTGCATAGGTAGTTTTGTCTCGCGTATAAGCCCCCCCTCCCTGACTGTAAAATGGAGTCCATAAGGCAATAAAATCAGTAGCTTGTGTCATGATATGCCTTACTTTGTCGTTTTTCTCGAGTTTTGCCCATCAGACTGCCAGAGAAAGTGCAGAGACCGCGCGCCCACGTGGCATTCGACGGTCGGTAATGGTCGTCACATGGAAATGTTAGGATCCCGCGTATAAGCCCCCTCCCCACTTTTGCCCAATCCTAGCATGCACAAAGGGGGGGGCGTAATCGCGGGATTCTACGGTAGTTGCTAAAGAGTATTAGAGTAAGTATGGTGCGGTGCCGCTCTTACAATGTCATAATAAATGCGCTTTTATAGGTACAATACACACATATACATGTACGGTCAAGGAATTTTATCTTTGAGTGTATAAATACAGTTTTCTACACGCATTATTCTATCTCTCTCTTTCTCTCTTCTTCCGTCTCCCCCTCTCCCCTCTCTCACAGAATGCCCCTCCTCCTGTCCCATCCTCTCACACTCATGACGCGGCCATTACGAGGTCCGCCCCTCAGAGACCAGCTCCTCCCTCCTTTAAGGGTGTGTCCCAGGCTGCTTATGGTGTGGCTTCAATGAGCGTCACTGACAAGACTCAGCAGTACAAGGTGAAATAGACTGTCTATTGTATATGAGCTGTAGTGTTACTGCATAAACATACTCTGAAAGGGTCATACTGCACAGTGCCTATGTACAATACATTCTTGTAGGAACAGGCCTGGGGATGGGTACTGTGCTGGTAGGTCACTGTTAAGTTAATTTATACTAGTCTTGTTCATAGGTATGTGTACATGTAGGCTGAGTTTTAGAATTCATCTATTTGTAGCATTTTTTATCCTAAGGTACCAGCATTGTCTTAAATCTCTCCTACCATTAATTATGGATAAATGATTAACTTGTCTAGCATGTACTATTTATGCCCCACACTATACTGTTGTGTTTCCCCTACCCCACAGGAACCTGCCACTGAGGGTACTGTGAAGGCCCATGCCAACTTTAACCCTGAGACCGATGCCAGAACATTGAGAGATGCCATGAAGGGATTTGGTGAGCACAATGCAAGAATACATGCATTGCATCAGGAGCACACGAGTGTGCATCTAGAAATTATCAGTAAATGGTATCAATATCTTGTGGTAGCCTCAACAAATAAATCTAACTACACCTAGAGATAATTGTATACTATACTAAGAAGCGTAATGTGCCATGAACACTGTAACCACAAGTTATTGGTGAAATGTTTAAAAACATCCATATACACTGTATGGCAGTTTTCTAATTTGCCAACCATAACATATTGTGATCATTTTTATGCTACTCCCATTACTAATCACATCATTTGGATTACGGAATTTAGTCTACATGTAGCAGCAGGAATGAGAATCTGCCGGTGTTACTGATATTACCACTGTATAATATGTGACTTTACGCTCCTTCTCTTCATGTGCTCCTGATTGCATATATTCTGCATGCATCAATCATCGAGCATTTTCTGAGATTGGTGACTAAAATATATTATTGAAAATGTATACTGAAGAACCATAACACATGTACATGTACGCGTGTGTAAAATAATTCCCTGCCTACCTTGCCTGCAGGTACTGATGAGAAGGCCATCATTAGTGTAGTGGCCTACCGCTCCAACGCACAGAGACAGGAGATCAAGCACAAGTTCAAATCAATGTATGGAAAGGTAAGTCAGAGCAAATTGTCTACAGGCATTCTTAGAATTTGTATGGGGGAGAGGGGGTGGGAATTAGGGGAACATCATGTGGGATATGGAGGCCGTGAATATACATGTAGTAGTGTGGCCCTCGTATCTACCGATCATGTGATATATACAATGCATGTATGAAGTTCATTTTTATCTATAATAATATTATAACATTTCAGTGTCAACGTTGGGAGCTCTCCATGGGATTGATAATGGTGTATGCGCACACTAGGAATGATGACCTAGATTTGGGATTAACTACATGTACATGAACTTTACGTGTACACATCATCTTTATGTTTACGCCAGTGCTTATACAAAGTACATATATATGCTGAGAGTAGAGGATTGATTTGATCCACTGCTTTAGCTATAAATGTACATGTACACTATACAATGTATATACATGTAGTGGCTTCTATACAAACGTACAGAATTTGATCCTGGGTAAGCACCCATGCAGGCCAAAATCACGAGTAATGTTTAAGCGCCCATGGGCACTTATCCGGGACACTACGGTACATGTATGCTGAGAGTGGAGGATTAGTTTGATCCACTCCTTTATGTACAGTAGGTAGGCTATAATCTTGATACACTTGCACTGTATTTGGTTGTTCTGTGTTCCCCCTCCTGCCTGCAGGATCTCATCAAGGAGCTGAAGGGAGAGTTGAGTGGCCATTTTGAGGATGTGGTGCTGGCTTTGTTTATGACCCCCAGAGAGCACGATGCGTTCGTCGTACACAAAGCAATTGAGGTACATGTACATCTATGTGCGCATACAGTGTACATGCATGACATTGTGTATACACTCACACACAGATAGAGATTTTGTGTTTTGAGAGCCAGGCCCTAGTTAAACAATACTCAATAGTACAGTGGGTGGGCCTACCTTGGCCAGTCTGGGCTTTTCCACATATTTTGTGGGTTCATTAGCTTGTTGACCAATAAAAAATAATTATTATACAATATTATAGATGATGACCTTTGCCAGTACTTGTTAAGCATACATGTATGTACAATGTCATATAACTAAGATACTGTGTATATATACCAGGAGCATATGCATGATCCTGTGTATACATGTACAACTATTATCTCAACTATGTTATGGTCAATATTGACACACCCTTGCATACTGCCCACCATGCACTCAGGGTGCTGGGACGGATGAAGATGCTCTCATTGAAATACTTTGTTCCAGAGACAACCAGGAGATCACTGAAATAAAGCAACTCTACAAAAAATGTAGGAACTTGTAGATTTTCAAATTTATACATGTGCCTTGGAACCCTAGATTATTATTCTCTTTGCTATTGTCATAAACTCCACCCAAGCCACACCTACATGTAGCTATTGTGCCTCTAGGAAACAATCCTTTGCTTTGGATATACATGACATTGTGTTTTTGTATGTGCTGGATTCATTCTGATTATTCGCAGCGCATGGGAGGGACTTGGAAAAGGACGTGAGAAGTGATACCTCTGGACACTTCAAGAGATTGATGATCTCCATATTGACTGTGAGTAACCCAACCTCTATGCATACTCAATAATGTACTGGATCATGGCCATACATGGCATATACACATAATATTATTATCTTACAGGGGTCCAGGGAGCCAAATGGTCCAGTGGATAGACAAAGGGCAAGGGCTGATGCTCAGGTATGCCACGTTTGTTAGCATACTCTAACCATGAATGTTTCGAATGACAAAATGTCCATACAACAATCCCATACCATGTTAACAAAATGTATATCATTCCTTCAACACAGAATTTGATATAATATGAAAATTACATTTAGATTTCCAGATCTGATTTCTAATGTCCAAACTACAAGATATTGTATTAGTGCCGTTAGAAGCCACTCACTTAGTAGTGTATGACATTGTACTGTCCAGCTGAGCTTCATGTGCATACTTTTCTAGTACAAAAACAATAATGATAATTATTGTGACCATCACAGGCACTGTACAATGCTGGTGAGGCTAGGTGGGGCACTGATGAGTCAAAGTGAGTCAATAATTATTATATGTATAGTGTTTCATTTTTCCAAGCAGTGGTAGTGTTATTTGGTCATCTCTTGTTATTACATTAATTTTTTGTATTGACACAGGTTTAACCAGATTCTGGCTGCTAAGAGTTTTACCCACTTGAGAGCTGTGTTTGAAGAATACTCCAAGGTAGTCCATTGATGAATAATATTATTTATTATAACTAATGTGTACAATATGAAAAAAGTTTGCTGGATGAGAGCAGATGGCAAAATTTTTCTTCTAGCGAAAATTTCTACATAATAATATTACAGTATTATTAATACATCCACATTAATTTTAATGGCAATTGCCTAGCAACCGAAGTTTTTGTTGATAAATTGCCAGCCGACGTGGATGACTGTAGGGAATAGGCAAATGATGAGGGGAGAATTCACGGGCCAACAAAATACATTATTCAGTAAAGGTCATGCAACTATTACATTGTACATGAACAATAATTATCATCATCTCAGGTATGCAAGTATGACATTGAGGAGTCCATAAAGAGAGAAATGTCAGGAGATCTCAAAGATGGCATGCTCACCATAGGTATGTGCATACGTATGATATGTCGTACACGACATTGTACTATTGCAGGATATATTATATTCTAGGCCACTACAAATTGCATAGTTGTTTCCCGTTCTGACTGTCGATTCAATAGCATGCGGGTGGGCAGTTATTTTTTATTATTCATTATTCGTTATTACCGGATGTGGTATAAACCATAAATGACCACCGGGTCAAGCTAGTCCCGCCATCTTCATCAGACATGGCAAGCATAGTCTTAGAACTATGAATGAAGCTACTCATGAGTATGATCATCATGTAGAGCGAGGACTGCAATGAGCAAGTACTCAATGAGCCATCAACGTCACAAACTCAGCTTGCAACTCAAACGCACATGGAACAGACTGTAAATAATATTGAAAAATTCAATTACATCATCAATATTTTCGTTTTAATAGATAATACCGTAGTTAATCAAATACAATGCATGATCCAATTTAACGCAAGAAATTAGCACTTTACAAATTCTCATAACGTTATATGTGGAGCGATTGACGACCTTTACCAGAAAAACGCACGTTTTTCAAAATGAAATTATTTTTTTTCCATGCTTTGTATTAGATTAAGTACGGTAAGTGCAATAATAGAAAAAGTTGGTGGTGGCTCGAAAGGCATGCAGGCGGTGGACGGGAAGCTATGATCCAATTTGTAGTGGCCTTATGGTATTACTTGGTGATCAATAATTACATGTATGTTCATCTGTATATTAGTGAAATGTGTACGAAGCAAGCCTGCATACTTTGCTGAAAAGCTCTACAAGTCAATGAAGGTACACATGTAAACTAATGTCACCAACACTTATTCTTGGTTCTGCAAACTTTGCCATCATGTGATTTTTGTGGGATAATGTGACTATTTTGCGTAACCACAAGGCTCGTATCCCCCCTCGGGAGGGTTGGAGATGAGGCTAATAGAGTTTGTACATGATGTTCACTGCTCCTGTTCCATACATGCAGGGTCTTGGAACCAATGACCGAGTCCTAGTCAGAGTGATGGTGTCAAGATGTGAAGTGGATATGGTGCAGATTAAGAAGACATTTTACCAAAAGTATCACAAGACATTGGGTTCCTTCATCAAGGTATGCGATGCATCTAAACGATACTGGTGCACTCTAGTTTTAGACGTTAATATGCGTGGAAACCTTAAATTTTTATTGCATGGTAGCTGCTGAATTATGCCAACATAATTTTGTAAAACTTCGTAGCTGCCTGATCACTACAAATTATATGACATTGTAGTCTCATCCCTGGCTAAAGTCCTATAATATAGCTTTTCCCAGTTGCTTGCTGAAAAATGGGTGGAGCTTCAAGTCACATGACTTTCAACCTTGTGTGCCTAAAATTATAAAATTTGTTTATTGCTCTCTAGGAGCTAAAACTATCGCACCACTCGATCAGTACTTCATACCAGGGATGATTGTGAATGGTAGTCCCTCAAGGTCACCCATGCTCAGTTTCACCCTTCCACCTATATTATTATAGTCTCGTTCCCTAGCCCTACTCCCCAGCTATTCTGCATGTACATAGACCTAAGAATTGATGAGGCTGCATGCACCATCATGTAATGTTTGATACTAAAATCTCCCACTTTTCAGTGTGGAATATAGACAAGCTGGAAATGGGCCTGGGTATATCGATGAGGCGAGAGTAGCTTACTTGTATATTATGAGCATAATAGCTAATTGTTGTAATTACAGGGAGATACCTCTGGTGATTATCGTAGGATCCTGATGGCTCTTGCAAGAGAAGACTAGTGAACCAATACTGTAGCTGAGACAAATAATGGTTACATGTACTACAATTTCATATTATTATGTCATGATTACCATACATGTGGTGCAGTATGAGTTGTGCATTCCTGTACATGCACTTGTGTGTGCATTTCTGTTTTACTAAGCAGGAAACTTTTGTATGGGGAGAATATTTAAATTCCCGATGGGTGGTTGGCTATACCTGTAAAATTGTTCTCTTAGGCTGGGAATCTTACAATGTCATACACTATTACAATAATGTAATACATAGCAGTGCTGTTTCTCTTGCTAATTAAAATCCTGCTTTGACCACTTCAAATTTGCCCCTCTAAAGTTCCCCAACAGCAAATAAACTGCCTCAACTCAAGACTTGGTATAATATCACCATCTTGTGGTTCAGTTCTCAGTTCATGATCAGTTTTGCTTGTTAGCACCTTACTGTTCTAATTTCAATACTGTTATTAAGATTCAGTTGAATTCTGTCACAGCTTGGAACACGTACCGCCTGATGATCGATGCCATCCAGTCCTCGTGTTGTCATAATAATTCTTGTAATTTCACACTGACTCAGTTATTTCTTCCTACAACAATGGATTATAATTTTTATAAACTTTCTCAAGGTTTTCAAGGGGGAGTAAGTTATCATCCATGCATGCATGTATCCCAAACCACATGGTTTATTCAAATCGGTTTGTTATCATTATTCTCAACATCTGTAGATGTCTTATAATATTATAGTGAGTGCACGCGGCCATGTAAAAATTATTGATGATGAAAAAGTAATGCTTCAAGGCAATAATTATAAGGGCCATGTATGCCATGAACACGTACTAACAAAACTAGCTAAGAATAGTATAGAAGCCAAGAGGGGCAATCCACTGCCACAATCGCCAACACCATCACCAATGTCATCACCGACACCATAATATTGCCAATGCCGTCGCCGACGCAATCATTGCGATCGATACCACCATTCGGTAGACAGCCATTCAGTAGACAACA
Organism: Cliona cf. orientalis; assembly: GCA_963930775.1. Classification (NCBI taxonomy): domain Eukaryota; kingdom Metazoa; phylum Porifera; class Demospongiae; order Clionaida; family Clionaidae; genus Cliona; species Cliona cf. orientalis. The sequence goes on from OZ005696.1 coordinate 3,182,817, forward strand.
TTGCGCACCATAACTACTTTGCAGTTCGCTGATAATACAGCAACACACTCTAATTTCACTGTGTTCTAGAGCTACTGAGTCGCTTCTACTTCGTCGTGTTTTCATGCTAGCGCATGCACTTATATCTCCACAGGAGGAAAACTTGAGCTTTAATACTGAGAATCTCTATATCAAAGTACGCATACTATGGAATTCTATTCAAGACAAAGTATGGTCAAATTTTTTTCTGTGTGGTCAATTTTTTTTGATGGTTAAAATTGGTCAAGGGGAGGGGTAAATGGTTTGAAAATAGATGCGGGATAGTTTACGTAAGCGCATCTGTGGACGTACTTAAGTGGCGTGGTCAATGGCTCAATCGATCGCACGATTGCCTGCATGCACGTATACTGTTGCACTCCAATGTGCTCGAAAATTAATGGTGCTCACTGATCTAAAAATCCTGACTATCGATTGTAAGTTCGACAAAACTCGAGGGAATAAAACTCTGGACTAGCATGCAAGCAAGCAGATCATGCAGATATCGAGGTCAAGGGTCACATGCACTTTTGGTGAAATGCGCCCAATAGTGAGTAAATAGAACAGCAAAATAGTAGTCCAGCAAAACAATCACACACACTGGGAGTCACGCCTTCATTTAAGAATTAACAGATGGGCGTAGCGATACTTTTAGCAGCCGTAGCCACCCAGTATTGACGAATGAACTTTATATATCATTTTATAGATATCAGACTCCATTTTAGCAGCTTCGAACAATAATGGGCGTGGTCTACTTAGGCGCTACACTGTCTGTCATGGTATAGGCAAAAGCATCGGTGACGACGTCGGCGAAGGCGTCGGCGCGGTGATGGTATCGGATTGCCCCTCTCGGTTTCCATAGAATAATCTTTCAATGCCAGAATTTGGCCACACTTATTGAATACACATATTTGTGACCCGCTATGAGCCTAAAGGGACCACTTGGAGTAAAATTTCATTTTCCAATAATAGCTGAAATGTGTGGAAATTAACTAAATAATAATTATATTTTTGGTTTCATATTGATATGTTATATTCATAGAGTTGTAACATGTAAATTATAGTAATGGGCGCTACTAATTTTACTTGGATGCATACAAATTAATTACATCCCTAGTCCCAATCAACAAAAATGAATTTGGCCAACCGATGAGGTAATTATGATGAAAAGTATGACGAAAATGCAGTTGAGACTGTTTCAAAATGTTTTGCACGCATGAAGGCTTGTTGGAGCCCAGAATTTGAACCTAGTGTAGAATAGATCATGGACTATCGATGAGATATGGCGATTCTCTCGATTCGCTCTCTTTGGAGAGCTTGCACTCGGGGGGGGGGGGGGGGGGGGGGGAGGGGGGATTTCCCTGTTAAGTCTAGCACATGGCAGGTGGAGGTCACGTCCAGGTCAAGCCACACGCCCGTGTGTACGGAGCATGCGCAGTTTGTCGATGTGTCCTAGTTCGAATTATATGGCGGTGTACAGTAGCACAGTGTAATGTTTTTCACGAGGGACAAGGGATTGTAGTCTAAGTTTTTCGTATTATATCTCCCAGTATAAATTTACTTTCTGTGATTATGAGGTATAATTATTAGGTAATCTTTTAGATAATCTATGAGGTAATTATGAGAAAACTCAGGGCCTCTATATTAGCTATGGAGCCTTTCTGAGACTTGAAAATCAGTAAGTATATGGAGTATCTAACTTGGCAAATGTATCGAGCGAATACCTTACAAGCAGCTTGCTTACGTTATCCCTAGCTAGTGTGCGCTATATATTATAGCACGCGGTCCACGACCCGACTTTGGAAGCTGTCCTGTGCTGTCAAAGTCTTTTCTGTGTTTGAAGCATCGAGATTTGTCACTTTCGAGGTCGAGAGTCGATCTCAGACTCCATGTCTGGAACTGGGGCATCGAATGTGCGCACTATGTCGACGACCCCTTACCATATACACTGAGTGTACCTACCGTAAAAGTTCTAATTACAGCGCCACTCTAATTTAAGCGCCACTTGGCATTGTATCATATTTTTTCTGTTCTAAATATAGTGCCAACCTCCAGTCAGAAATATTAAAACTGGCGCTTATAATTAGAACGTCGTAACGGTCACTGCTTCGGGATTACTGTGCTCCCGCTGTGTTGCTAGTGCTTCTCCGACTGTAGGAGTCCAAATAGCTTGGTATACATGAAAGGCACGTACCACAGCATAAAAGCTGACTTCAAAATCACCCGGCATATCTGTAACCGGTAAGTACAGGTACGGCGCGGTTCTAAGCACAGCTAGCTCGTTCTAATTAGTAAGCGCCGCCCTAATCTAAGCGCCACTGGCTACTTAACGCAATTTTTTACGTTCTAATATAAGCGCCACACAAAGGTTAGAATTATTTTTTTTGGCGCTGTAATTAGAACTTTTACGGTACCCAAGTGCATAAAAATCGTCATAATTCCAAATCAATGGACTCCTAATTGGGCATTCCCAGCAAAGAAGCATTCACAGTACTGTAACATGGGGCTGGAAAAAAAATCAACTTTAATATTAATTTCTAACCTTATATAAAGTAGTTCCCATTCATGTAGTCTACATATAAATTACCGCCATAATCTGCAAGAAATCATTATGTGCATAATAGCTATCAAGTCTATTATGACCGTCCATGCATATTATACCATTCAATTTGGATTGCTTTGTAGCTGGAGATCTTAGATTTGGATCTTCATATTTCACATTAAGTCTTGATGATATCACCATAGTCACATTTTTTTGGTGTAGCACCTTTTATAAGCTGGGTGGTTACAAAACATAATTAAATCTATGAGGGGTCCGTATTGATTATGGCCACCATAGCCTCACTCTTTTTTGCCAACATGGATTATTAGTAATAATATATACTTGGGGCATGAAATTAATATTGCTCTAATTAATTTTGTAATAAAATTAAAGTATGGCGGGTAATTTTACTTCATACTGTATTAAATTTATTCAAATACTAGCGTATTAAATTGGGTAGTAGTATTTTTGAGTTGAACCATTCATTAAGGCTTCCAAAAATTGGTGGGCATGGCTCAGTGGCGGTTGGCTGCAAATGACTCCAAAAAATGGAGAACAAAGCGGTTTCAGCGAATTCCACACAATTCATGTGTTTGCAACGCCAAAAGAAACCGTACATATAACGGACTTACAAACGAGGTATAATTATACCAGGTAGCTGGTAACAGACAGACGCTTAGAACAATTACTGTAATCCTACGTGAGGGTTAATTATAGCACAACACAAATTTACCCACCATAACAGGCCCGTAGCCATACTTTTTAAAAGGGGGGTGCACATGTGTATGGGTTTAATTACTATAATGTACTCGCAACAAGGGTTAGGATGTTAACTCACAGCTGCTCAGTCACATGACAATCACAGAAGTGACTACTATAATAACTAGAGCTCTGTAGAGCACATACCCCGCGCGCTTTGCAATACTCTGCAATATTGCAACTTGGGCAAAGCTGTTTTATGACTTGACGACCCTTTTCAACACTGAGCTTGAGCATGCGCAGTTGCATCAGCATACTAAAAGAGTGGGTGTGGTTGACAAACCACAGGCATACAGAACAGAAAATGCACGATTTGTAGCACTAGTAAGCCTTTTTGAGCAATTCGAAGCGCGTACAAACCAGTTTTTCACTGATATCTATCGATTGGTTGTGCTTACAACACGCACAGACGCCTAGAACTCGAGATCTGGCGATTTTCGTGCCGACGACAACAACAACTACAACAACAACAGACATACAAACCGATTGCTTTACCCCTTGCGCATGCGCGCGGGGTAATTATGCATGTATTGGTCACAATTGCTTATTGATTGAGGTGTGATGTTAATTAGCTGCACTAAGTGTGGTTTTGTCAAACTGATAGAGAGGATAGCATGCAGCCTCAGTCTATTGCTCATGCAATTAAGACTTGGAAATGACATGCAATTATTAGGCTGAAAAAAGGGGGTGCACATGCACCCCCCTGCACCCCGCCGCCTACGGGCCTGCATAATAATAATAATATTATGCAGTTTCATTGAAGTTGGCACATGGGCTACTTACTCAGGATACTTACACTATCGAGAACTGTTAAAAGTGGCCTAATTAATCACAAAATAATGAACATGGGAGTCGTCTAACAACCACACACTCAATTTGATCAGTTTTCTGAATCTGAGAGATCATAGCTAGGTTACTCCAGTTCTGAACCCTTCATTATTATGACAGTGCATAATCGTGAATATTTCGATGTTAAAATATTTTCGGACAGCATGGCTTGTGCGAAAATTAAACGCACAAAATACATGCGAAATATTAACGATACGGTACAGGGTCGTTTGTCCGAAAATTATTTAACGCGAAAAAATATTGCATGAAATATTTTAGACACGAAATATTCGCGATTTATGGTAGATATCATCATAGCCTGGAAAATTAATATCCGGTAATAAGATGATCAGCACTGCAAGGCATACACTAGATCTATCAGTGAACCCTTGATTCGTTCTGATATCACATTTGGCATAGCTATTTACCTGTTCCATTTTGTGGTTCTTCATGATTGGCTAATAGATTCCTTGAAGCCACTGCTGATGCAGGATGTGATGTAACACAGTCACACACATCCATATATTCTGAATTGTTCTTGTGTTCACAACTGCTGCTCTGTATGTTGTACAATAATATCATTGCAGTATAATACTTAACGTATAGACAGAGGTATAGAGGAAGCACAGGATTATGTTGATATCATGTATGAAACACTCATTTGACCACATCCTCAGTAGCTGCCTAATTCTAATGGTATACATATGGTAGAACGTTGTCAATATTATAGTCTACAAGCCACATCACCTAAATCACAGAGATTAGTGCATTTGCAGGATCCATCCATTGTGAAGCGTGAGCCCTGTTGACGACAGGCTTTACCTACATATTATATCCAGATCTGGAGATTTTTGTGCTAACAGACGATGACGACGACAGACAGATACAACCGATTGCATTACCCCTTGCGCATGCGCACGGGGTAACAAGGCTAGCAAATTATATATCCATGGGATTACGTCAGCCAAGAGAACGGGTGAATTTTTGATCCACAGAAATTTGAAGGTAGCTAGGTGTAATGTGCATGTACTCACTTAATTTGACTTCCATTACAATTGGCCTGCCATGACTGCTGCTTGCACTTATCTATAGATAGGTAATAATAATAATAACATTATTAATTGACCATGTAACTAAAATCAATGGGCTCCTACTCGGGCATTCCCAGCAAATTTAAATCATAGTAAGAAGCATTCACAGTACTGTAATATGGGGGAAAAATCAACTAATTTCTAACCTTATATAAAGTAGTTCCCATCCATGTAATCTAAATTACTACCATAATCTGCAAGAAATGATTATAATTGTACGTACATGTACATAATAGCTATTAAGTCTATTATGACCGTCCATGCATATTATACCATTCAGTTTGGATCGCTTGGTAGCTGGAGATCTTAGAATCTGATTTGGATCTTCATATTTCACACTTGATGATATCACCATGGTCACATTTTCAGGTGTATACGTAGTACCTTCTATAAGCAGGGTGGTATGTCACAAAATAATAATATTGTCAGTGGCGTATCCAGGATTTAACAAAAGGGGGTGCTTCGCGCGCGCGAAAATTTGAAAGCCACGCCCACTTTATTGACCACACCCACCATTTTCGCCCGTTATTGGATATGCATTATTAAGAAACGCCCACGCTCTCCACTCTTCACCGCTCAAAAACAATGAAAACGTTCAGGTGAGCAGCTACTAATGAACTAGCTAGCGATTTTGATGCTTTAGTACAGCGTTTTTATATAGTAAAGTGCTAGTGACATTATTTATTGATATAAAAATAAGGCATGTTAGCACCAATTAATTGTATGCCTCTGAGGCTAAGGGGGGTGCTCGAGCACCCTGAGCACCCCCCCTGGATACGCCACTGATTGTAATTAAATCTGTGAGGGGTCCATACAAGTTTACATTGATCATGGCCACTATAGTTCACTCTTTTTTTTTGCTGACATGGACTATTAGTCATATAATACTTGGGACATGAAATTAATAATATATTACACTAATAGAGTTATAGTATGGTGGGTAATTATTGCAAATGATAGCCGTAAATTTTGGAGTGATACCTCTTGGCGACATTGACACGATGGATTTGTTTTCAGGACTGAATTACGAATAGTCTAGATACCGTAAAGTCTGGTTAATAAGTGCATGCGCTTATCACTCTGGGTGGTAAGGAAACATTCGCCTATTAGACGATGTGCGCTTAATAGAGAGTGAAGTTTTGGCCCCGCCCACTGCCAGCACGTTCGAGCACTCAATCATAAAGCTAGCCAGTTATGAACACAGCGATTCTTGGACTAAGCTCTGTAATAGTTCATCCATGGGAGTATGATCGGAAGCCATCACTGGAAGAAAAAATAGCCGACTTCTTTGGCGAGACTCGCTTCGGTCAAGGTCAAGAGTCGAAACCCGTCTCAGTGGAACATCGCAGTGTTGAGTATAGTCGATCTCGTGCAGCTGGCTATCCGAAAATAGGTTAGTAAATTAGTTCTAGCCATGTAGAGCATGGAATACTCTTGATCGAACAATGTCGTCTTTATTGGGCGCATGCGCTTATTAGATAATACTTAATAACAGGAAGGAAGCATGCGCTTATTAAAAAATATGTGCTTAATAAGTATGTGCGCTTATTAACCAGACTTTACGGTATATCATGACCACACTTAATTGTGGATGAAAAACTATGATCCAATTTATAGTGCATTATTGGTTACTTTCTCAGGATACTTGCACTGTCGAGAACTAAAGTGGCCTATAAATCTCAAAATGATTTTTGAACATGGGAGTCATCTAACTATCACATACTCAATTTAATCAAAGTTTTCTGAATCTGAGGAAGTAATATTAATTTTATGAACTATAGCTAGGATACTTCAGTTCAGAGTCCTTCATTATTACGACAGTATATAGATATTGTCATAAGCCTGAAAAATTTAATAAGATGTTCAGCATGGCACAGGCTTATACTATAGATCTGTCAGTAAACCCTTGATTCGTTATTCTGATGTCAAACTTGGCATAGCTATAATTTTACCTGTTCCATATTGTGGTTCTTCATGATCAGCTAATAGATTCTTTGTAGCCACTGCTGATGCAGGATGTGATGTAACACAGTCACACACATCCATTTCTTCTGAATCGTTCTTGTGTCCACAACTGCTGCTCTGTAATAATAATATTACAATAATAATATTATTATCATTGCAGTATACTTAACATATAGACCGACTCAGAGGTATATGGCTATAGAGGAAGCACAGGATTATGTTGATATGAAACACTCACTTGACCACATCCTTAGTAGCCGCCTAATTCTAATGGTATACATGCATAATTATTATGGTAGAATTTTATCAATATAGTGCATACACATACAAGCCACATCGATGCCAGCACCTAAATCGCTCAGATAGTCTGAGACTGACTCTCGACCTCAACAGTGACAAGTTTCAATGCTTCAATCACAGAAGACAAACTCGACAGCGCAGTACAGCTTCCGAACTAAGTCTTCAGAGTGGTCATGGCCGGTATGGCACGCAGCATGATAATAATATTACCGTATGGCCGGAAATTTTCGAGGGAGCCAATTTTCGCGGTTTTCGCGGTTGACTGGCGATCCACGAAAATTAAATCCGCGAAATAAAAATCCTAAACGCACGCGCGCACGTGCGATAACGGGGTGGGGGGCGTGGCCATCGTGGTGCATGCCGCTGCCCAGCTGGATTGATCTAACAGCTGGTTTACTTCATATCAGTTCATTATTGTTGAGCTTCTTCTGCACAAATGTCTCTAGCCTCGATCATATGCTACTCTCGTGCCATTTCTCGATCTCTGCTAAGTACAAGTACGATCGATTGATCGCTTGCTGTTTGAGCCGCGGCGCGCGTGCAGTAAGAGGTACTAGGTAGAGCCAGACGGATATTGTGGGTGGAGCAACCCTGGAACGTCCATCCGCGAAAATTAGATCGCGAAATCTTTGAAGATGGGCCTTCCGCGAAAATTGGATCCCTCGAAAATTTCCGGCCATACGGTATTATTATAGTGCAAGGCTAGCTAATTATCCACGGAATTACGTCAGCCAAGAGAACGGGTGAAGTGTTAGCCAGCCGTACTTGTCAGAGAAAGTAGTCCTCAATTTATAATGTATTCGCTGGATACATGCGTCAGATACTCTACATAATATTATTTACTAATTTTCAAGTCTATAAGAAAGGCTCCACGGAGGACCTGAATTTTCTAGTAACTACCTCATAGATTACACTATAGGTTTCATTATAGCATAATTACTATATAACCGCAGAAAAGTAAAATTATTATTAATAGTAACTGGGAATGTAATTATAACAATATACCTTCAATAAGTTGTCCCTCAGTGTTAATTCTGTTCTCCATAATCTCATTTCATTCAACCATTCCTATAATAATTATATTTTTTTGGATAGCACTGCTATAATAATAACAATGTATATACAATGTCACGACATTACATGGTGTACTTAATATCAAAATAGTAGCAAAACAGTGCCAATGCTGGACTTAATATCTGTGCCCAATCATTAACAAAGCCCATCAATAACATCAGCTATGCATGAAGAGTGCACTGCCAAATGGAGTATATTATAAAACAATTGCAAGGATCCCATAAGATCGGGTTTTGACACATCAGTCATTCTTTATTGCTTTATCGACTCTACTAATTCAACCAACCACCTCCTATATAGTGACCAATTGCAAGGCCTAGATATCTTTTGTGATAATTAACCCTCACCGCAAAGCATAGGCGGAGGGTTACTGCAATCGTTTGGCGATTTTTTATCTGTCCCTAAGGGTTGTCTGAGATAAAGTATGTATTTGAGGTATACCAGGCATCAATGAAGAGTGGTCACTTAAGTCCTGCCCAGTGGTGTAGTAGTGTGTGGCTGTTGCCAGTCTGCATGTGTTTACATGGCACCTACCTCAGCTACATGACTGATTGCCATTCTGTGCTTTGCTGGTCGTTGTCAATGCAGTGATAGTGTAAACAGGCAGTGGCTCTCAAGCACATAATTCAGTTTAAGTATATCACAGAGGCTTTCAGTTTATATAGTGACATAGCCAGGTGCCTTCCCCTTACTCCTAGATCATGCACTGACTCTGAAGAAAACAGTATCAGAACCCTGTTCAGGTGCAGGGACTGTAGCTAGTTCAATACTCCTGATATTGAGCAGGCATACACACTGAGACGTGCTATAGATCTATGCGTGCATGAGTCATTCATGCGTATAGCGGTGAGGGTTCTGCACTCCTATGCATTCATATTATTGTTACAATCATGCTACCTGTCCTGGGTTCTCTCCTGTGCTCATTTTTTGGTCCATCAAATTCTCTTGAAAATTGAAAGAATAGGGGGAATAACAGTCATCCCACGAATGACGTGAATAGTCACAAAAGCGTGGTAGTAGCTGTGTCAATTTTCTCTCATCCTGCAGTAATAGATAAACATCTCACACCCTGAATCTTATGCATTGACAATATGTAAAGACGAGCTGTTGAGACTTACTATAGCAAGTAATGAAAATGAATGTCGACGTTGAGTAAAACCCCTACTTAATAGTCTCTCAATTTCGTCATTAGTCCATCCTATAGCTGAAAATAAGATATTTAAGATATTAATGTCAAGAGCAACCATGCATTAAAAAAGAGACTCACCTTTTACTTTAATAAGTGGTAGTCCTCTCTGTATCCTTCGTTTGTTGACAGTTTCCTCAATAGCATCTACAAACATTTCATTATCCCTTGGAAGGACGAGCGTCGAGAGCGTGGTATTATCTTCTAGATAGATTTTGAGATAGTTAATCCCTTTCTCTGTTATACTATTTCGATACTCTGAAAGGTAACTCCGGATGTATAATTCTGTTAATGATTTGTTTTTTTGCAAAGAAATGGCAAGATATCCTAATCCCACATCAGTTAAATTGCAAGTCACCAAGCGTAGTCTCTTCAAGCTGTGGTTATGTTCAAGGGCATGTGCTATGTGTCTAATACCAGGATCACCCAAATTGTTAACACCAACATAAAGATTTTCTAGACTTGAATTTGTAGTAAGAGCATCATCTAAATATTTGGCACCTTTTGATGTAAGGCCACAATCCTGCAAGTTCAATGTTTTTACAGTGGTATTACTCTGTAATTCATTTGCAATGTAAGCTGTTCCCATATCTGATATATGTTGATTCATAATCAAGTTTAATTTGGTGGTACACATCAAAATTTTCGAAAGGTGTCTAACTCCTTCTGGGTGAATTCCATTGTTTCGTAGTTTTATATTTAGAATAGCGTTCGTTCCTGAACCTCTCTGTAGTTCATCACACAAGTAATAGCAGCCTTGATCATCAATTCTGCACCAACCAAGATCCACTTTGAACTCAGTGGATGTCGTTTTGCATATACAACATAGAAAGTAACCAATAGAGAGGCAATCTTTTGAGCTGAGAGTAATGCAACTGAGATCCAGTCCATATGGTAGATGATGAGCAATTAGTTCACACAGATCAATATCGTGTGCTTCATATAAGCAACAAATTAGAGAACAGAGCAGAGTTTTGTCCTCTTTCGTAGGATGATGCACTCCACATTCAGTGGCAATCTCGACAAGAAGGGTACTAACACCAGAGATTTTCAGTTTTGTAATAGCAGCATAAAATTTAAGGACTGCAACAAATCTAGAACTTCCAGAAGTGAATAGATTATGTAGCACAGCTAACTGTTTGTCTTCTGGAAGGGTTGCAATGTAGAATGCAGCCATAAATTCTTGGATAGACAGATGAAGAAAATTATAGGATATTGTCCATCCGCAATCAGCTCTTTCCACACCCTGAAGTAAACCAAGGGTATTGAAATCTTTCTTCACTTCCGACTCAGTAAAAATCACTTTATCTTGTACTACTCCATCGAAAGCAAGCTGGCAAATATATAAAAATGACTTATTAATTTCATCAGGAAGTTTATCTAGAGGAGGCAGTGATGCAATTCTTAAATCAGGTGGGCCATGCTCTTCCATATGGCGGAATATACAATGGCGAATCAACTCAGCTATGTAATTTTGTTGTGTTTTTGGAAGTGAATGTTTGTTCTCCTTGAAAATGTACGCCACTATGCTGGCATCTAGAGGTAAGCAACAACTCTCAGCTAATTCAGGATTTTTTTCAATTTCTCCTTTCAAAATCTCCAAAGCATCTCTGTTCCCTTCCAAACATTCCATAAAGTAATTCTCTAACTCTTCTTGGGAGAATCCAACCAGTTCAATGTGCAGAGATATGTTGTCAAATAAATCACCACAGGCTATAGGGCGAGATGTAACAATAACATCACTCTTGTACAGTGGGTTTAGGTGCAAGCTTGCTTGTTGGATTAGTCGATGAAAGATAGAATCTTGCTGCCTTCGAATCTGTGGTGAAAGCTCATCCCATCCATCCAAAATGAATAGAACACCCTGCCCACCAATATCAATAAGCTTTTTCATTGCTTGAAAGTGCTGTGCAGGTAATAGATCGAAAAAGTTTATATCACTATGATATTTTTGATCCCTTAATTGCACAAGTATAACTACATCATACTCCTGAAAGAGCAGTTTTTTACTCCACTGTTGACTAATATACCTCGATAGCGTACTTTTACCACTTCCAGGTGCTCCTTCTAATAAAACGATCTTGCGCTTGCCCTTTAGTTCTTTAAATATGTTTTGAAGTTTGATTAAGGATCTTCCTTGATGAATATTGTTCAGCTTTTCCTTCATACTTAGACGAACATGTTTAGTTAAATATGGTCGCCGTGGATCAGGTTTATTCTTAACCATAGTTATCTCAAATACTCTTGGTTTAGGGGAGGGAGGCCATTGATGTATTGATGTTTGAGTTGGAATTAAATCACTGTAGATGAATCTTAGATAATCCACAAGCTGACTGTCAGATTGATCCTTGCTTGTACTATGATCTGCAGGATATTTACCATTGTAAACAATCCTTGATAATTAGCAACTGTATTATAATAGGGGTGAGTATTCACAAACTTGCGTGTGCATGACATGATTGATCGAGTCTCGGCATTATGCATAATTAATGCAACCACAATTGAGTAATATAATATTATATCGCGATGTCAGCACGTGCGTATGCCTCAGGTTATGTGGTTCTGCCTGTCCTTTTTAACCCTCAGCGTATAATATGCAAGGGTTATGGTAATCTTTCTGTGCGTTTGTCTGTTTGTCTGTTACTAAGCTAGCTGCTACATACCTGGTTTATACATTGAAAACGAGGTACCCTTTAATAGAATGGCATTTTTCAAGATAATTATTATGCATTGTGTGGATTTGATAAAAGCGCATAATATTATATTATTGAACAAAAATTCTAGTGACATTAATTTTTGCTAATAGTAGCTAATAGTTACATGCTACCAAAAAGTGAGGGAAGCTGATTACTGCAGTGCAGAGTTGAATACAACAGCACCAGGCTAGAGTTGTCGTTGCTGTGAGCCACTGAACCTTGAACAACACTGCTATGCTATATTTACCCTGTGTGCATGCGCAAGGGTAAAGCAATTGGTTTGGTCCATCTGTCTGTCTGTCTGTTTGTCTGCACAAAATTGCCAGATCTGGAGATCTAGGACTGAACTCATAAGCACAACATATCAGTTGAAATTGTTGAAAAGCAGGCTTCATTATGCTTCGAATCAGTTAGCAAGGCCTACAAGCATTACAAACACTGTGTTTTTGTTCATCACGCCTATGGACCCTACCCACTGTAGGCTTTTTGCCCATGTGCATAACCTACTACAATACATAGGTAAGGGTCATCTATTGTACAGGTGCATGCTTGCTGCTGCTAGTGCTGCGGACGCAGATGTAACAAGTGTGGGGTATGTGCTCTACAGAGCTCTAGTATTGTATTGTTGTTGCCTGCTTGTGTAGCTAATGCCATGCAATGCATTGAAGCTAGGTTATTTGCTCTAGAGAGCTCTAGTGTATCTAGTGATTAATGTAAATTTTTTTAGCAAGCAGCAAGCTTAAGCTAGAACATACTGACAAGGATACTGTTCATGGCATTGTGACATGCTTGTTCTTGGCTTCCTTTCCGAGCTATCCTTACTTCGCTCGTGACTATCTGATTGCAGCTAGGTCCCTATCACTCTGATTTCTTTTCTATCTTGGTCGCTGTCTATTCAATGAAATCTTGTTTTTGACATATAAATGAGGTACCAGCAGTTACCGTAACCCTTGCACCGAGAGTTAATACACTACAGGGGATATCTCTGTACGGAGTGCAAGCTCCGGCCTTGTGACTTGGCATAGACAAGATCTAAACCATTGCGCAATGATATCATGGTAAACAGACTGCACTATCAAGACCTAAGGATTCCTGATGGATTTGTTGTGATGACCAAGAGAAGAGCATGGATCCGATGGATGAGAATTTGGTGGTTCAGTGGATCAAGAAGATTTGGGCTCCCTGCATTATCAGCAAAGGAGAGAGCCAAAATATATAGACAGCAAAATACTGGGTTTTTTCCTAGGATGTCGGGTGCATTTTCACTATTGAATCACTTGAGGGCTCGTCAAGGAGACATCTGATACTACATTGTCATTCAAGTTGTCACTACTTCAATGCAATGTAGGTCTCCTAGTATTTAGTTTCTATCACTACCTTTTGTGCTTTTTGTTACTGCCATCCCTACTTTTCATGTTTAATTGTTATTCAAGTGTTCACTGCATACCACAAATTCGAGGTCACACCTAAAATGATACTACGGTATGTGGATGAGGCATAGATGTGAGTGTTATATAAGCGGCAAGAAACTAATGGTTATAATTTTATGTGGTTGCATGACACTGCATTTATCGGACGTCACCGCCACCTCGCTCACCTGCTCCTTCTGGTGGCCTTGTGGGTGTCTCAGCTAGCGTCTTCATAATTATAGACCCTTTACGTAGACATGTAAATCAGTGCACTGTGTATTCACTACTTTAGGTACACTTTCTGAATCAGTTGGTTTCATACTTTCAATTAAATTATTTACACAATTGCTCCACTCACACATTTGTACCTAAAGTCACTTTCTAGTAAACCATACTTAGTCTGCTATATTATTACCATATTATTTTGTTGTAATTAAGGCCACCAAAAAATAATTCCAATCCTGCTTGGTACATAAATAAGAATGATGAAAAGATTGCGACTTGCATCTAAATAAGGGTGGTACCAGGTAATTCTGAGCAAAGCAAGGTCCTCTACTTGAGCTCAGCCGAGATCATACGGCTTCAATGGCTACTTCTTGCATGCCCCCTAAAAGTTTGTTCTTGCACTCCACAGTGAATCAAGGTCCATTGCCAGCTCTATGGTTGTCAAACATGGTCAGCCACATTCACGAAGAACCATGGTGCCATAGTTCCACAATTTTGTCGATTTCGTTCAACAGACCATAAAATTGTGCATCATCGTAATGACATGAATAAGTATTTAAAGGCGTTGTGTCATGATATAAGCGGTGATTGTTACAAATTTAGATCTAGTATACGGACTCGCATTGTGATAGATCACGCACATACAAAAATATTGTTGCGTGCTCCTCGTGGACTCCAGAACGTCATCGAAGGACGAAGCAAGGACTTAGCTACTCGTGGCACTGCTAGAGGACTGGTATCTATGTCTGATTCTCGACCTACTCTCGCTTGCTAAAGGTTAATCTCCTTGTGGTATACTACCTTGCACGTGATAGATCTAGCTAGACATAGACATCACTATTCTGGCACGGCCGACTCTCGCCCGTCCCCCTGATAGACCTCTTACAGTGGCGTAGGAAGATGTTTTTGAGCAGGGGGGCTGAAAGTAAGCAGGTGAAGACTCGCTTTACGCGCGCGTAGCGTGCAAAAGCTAGGGGGGTCTGGGGGCATGCTCCCCCAGGAAAATTTTGGAGTTTTAGACCTTCTGAGAGCTTTTCTAGTGCATTTTCGAGGACATTCTGGACTCTTAGCTTGTCACATGTGAACACAGATCAGTAGTCACTACTGATCTGTGTTACTACTGATCTGTGTTCACATGTGACAATTATTGATATCTACACACCGTGGGGCTAAGATACACCACAATCATGAATAACTCAACCCTGATTGTGGCAACAGATGAAAAAGAAAAGTGCAAACCTCAGAGGGTGAGCCCCACCCCCTGGCTTGTACAGCAGTCTAAAAATCAGAGGGGCTCTGCCCCCCCAGCCCCCCTGGTTCTTACGCCAGTGTCTTACCTTTCACCGCTAGCTGAAGATCTTCCAGCTCCAACCCTTGAGCCTTTCTTGGACCAATCGTGTTCTGCTACCATGATTTACAACCGTTGATTGAAAAGTGGCTGCCAGATTTCAATCTAATGAGCGTGGTTGTATCACGTGTGACACTAATTTACTAAAAATAGCCCTTATATTGTGGCACAATGCCTTAAAGTAACACCTGCAGAATTCCGAACAGCATTAAGTAATTTGTTTGAACAGGATGACAGTACAGATGAACATGAACAACAGGACACGATTACTCAGACAACAGCAAGTGCAGGTACTACGGGATGAATTCACTTTTAACATCAATAAGTCAGTTGGTGAAATCCAAATAATACAATCACGCGTTTGTAACACCATAAGGAACCATAATAATGATATTATGTCACCGCACTTTGGATTTGCAAATGAGGTATGTAGCCGCTAGCTTGATAATAGACAGACAGACACACACAGAATGACTACTGTAACTCTCGCGTGTGCGCTGAGGGTTAATACTAGTGTAAGATAGTTAAAAATACAGTCGATTACTATGTAATAGTTATATCACGGGCGCGAGGGATGTATGGCATTTATTGCACCGAAGCCCGAGGGCCTTGTGCCCGAGGGTTGAGGGCAATAAATGCCATGCATCCCGAGTGCGCGTGATATAACTAGTTTATATCCCGTGGGCATAGCTACCGTAGATACGCATAGAACACTAATTCAAAAAAAGAAAGAAAAGACAAGCTTATCTTAATCGAAACGGACACACAAAGTCGCTCTCTGAGAAAAGTTGTCGAACGTCTGAACGTCTCGTGACCGAGGGGTGTGGTCAATTCCACACACACACAGTTCTGAGTCTGGCTACGTAGCTACAGCCATCCGACTCTTGACGATGAACTATCACCATTAGCGTGACCTGCAACGTCGAGCTCGGAAGCCAAGAAACGAAGCTTGAGCTTTTGACTGTCCTAAAAACAAGGCTACGTGCCTACGCGGTAAGCTTACCTGGATACGCGATCGATCGATCGATCGACAACTCCGCCCATCGCTTCGATCGAACTGGCGATCTCCCGCTACTTTTCCCGCCATACGCTCCATTCAGTCTCGCGAGATGCTCCATTGATAGTTTTACTTTTGTTGCTACCAACATATTCATTGTTCAAGGCCTGCAGTATTCAATATTGCACTTTGACTTCCCTTGGGCCACTAATATTGCACTGTGGGTTTCCTGGAGCTGTTCATATTGCACTGTGGCTTACCTGAGGGTGTTCATATTGCACTGCTTGTCTCTAGGAAGTGCATTATGGTGTATATTTTACATAGCAACAACATAGTAACGGGATATAAAGTTAACAAAATGTGTGCTAGCTTATCTTCCCTGCAGACAACTAGCTATATTCATATTATTCTAGTGCATCATGTAACACACTGTAGCTACTCCCCACATGTCCCCAGGTCCTCTCTCCCAGCTGTTTAATATTACCGTACCTCGCAAAAGAGGACCCATGGGCGGTGCACCTTACACTGGGCCAAGATTGGGGGATGGGCCAATATTTGATATATCAGTATCGCGTTTATATGTGAAAGAGCGCCCAGGTAAGTTATCCACGTTAGCTTCACAGGGTTGCATACAGGATTTTTTTCTGGGGGGGGGGGGGGGGGGGGGGGGGGGAGGGGCGATCTCACGGACGACTTACGTATGTATATGCGCCGCTGCCATGCGTATATACTAGTAAATAAATCACACAATAATGCTATGATAACAAACTTATTCTTTTTGCTTGTGTATGTAATCATATTATTTGTGCTGTATATATTACATGTATATTATTATGGAATTCTGGGGGGGGGGGGGGGGGCAGTGGCGTATCCAGGATTTGAAGGAGGGAGGTGCTAGGTCGGTCGCGCGCGAAGTGCGCGCGCAAAATTTTTAGCCACGCCCCAAAAACGTTGACCACGCCCCTCATTTACGCGTTCTTGAGATAGCTGGCAGACAAAGAAGGCTATTTTAGGCCTAGTGGCGACGAGAAAACGCCGTTTAAGGAGCGAATTTTAGAGGCCAGTAAGTTTATTGTTGGTAGGAGCTGCCACTGGCAGTTATCGATTATCATTGACAATATTTATCACTGAGGTGCTGAGCTGGCTGTTGTGCCAGAGCTGAGGGGGGTGCTCCAGCACCCTGAGCTCCATGCTAGATACGCCACTGGCGGGGGGGGGGGGGGGGGGGGGGGGAGATCCCAGTGCTCCCCCCCCCCCCCCTCTGTATGCAACCCTGCTTCATAATTTGAATAATAGCAGCGGCTACTATTGATTTCAGCCTTATTCAAGCACGGTTACCAATCCAGAGCAAGGGCGGCCGCGATACTTCACCGTGTGTCGTTAAGTGCAGCCGTGTTAAGTGGGCATGGCTACGGTCGCTAGCTATATACTTGTGCTGAAACGTGGCATAAAGCTAGCTAGGCTTAGTTTTACGGCTATTTAGCACATTACTTATTGATCTTACATAGACTATTCGAAGTTTAGTCCTCATCAACCAGCCATTCAGTGAGCTGCGTTTTCAAGTGCAGCTACACATGGGCGCATATTCGAGTAAACACTAGACCTTAGCAGGAAATTGAGCCCAAAGTGGGGGGTGGGCCGATATTCCGTAGTGGGCCCTCTTTCGTGAGGGTATGGTACACACAAAAATTTGGATGGTGTGCAATATTAAAAAGCTGGCAATTAGCTTTAAGATCCTCTAAGCAACTGCTAGCTAACCTGGCACTGTTGTCCTTAGCTTATCACTACGTTAGGCACTGCTCCTACTAGGATATTCTGCACCACAAAAAGCTAGCTGTATTACACTGCTTCCTCCAGGTTTATGCATACATAAGCATTTTCACTGGACCAGATAGTCACTGGCAGCATGCAAAATGCTGAATTCGAGCAGATAGGCTAATATACTGACATTTATCCACATTTTAGCTCAAAGCCATCCATAGAAAATTACTGCTGACATGCAAACGTTAACCTGAACAGCTAGGCTATATAATACTCAGATAATTTTCCAATCTTTTGCTATTAACAATGCAGCTCAAAGCCAGCCTAACCTTCCAGCTTAGTGCCTGCTGCTTTTCTGATTTCAAAATAAATTGTTCTAGTGAAAGCACACCCAATTAACATTTTGTGGTCTGTATAGTGTACTGCTCTGTGTCAACAGTACAGGCCCGTAGGCAGGGGGGGGGTGCAGGGGGGTGCACGTGCACCCCCTTTTTCAGCCTAATAATTGCATGTCATTTCACAGAAATTCTTAATTGCATGAGCAATAGACTGAGGCTGCATGCTATCCTCTTGACAAAACCACACTTAGTGCAGCTAATTAACATCACACCTCAATCAATAAGCAGTTGTGACCAGTACATGCATAAAAGCAAGCAAGAAATATTCCAACCCTTGTTGTGAGTATATTATAGTAATTAAACCCATACACATGTGCACCCCCTTTTAAAAAGTCTGGCTATGGCCTGCAGTACACAGCTATACTGAGTATAGGTATCTAGGTAACATACTACAACTATGTAAGTATGTAGCACTGTATGTAGCAATCTATGTATCTATGTATGTAGCAAAATTTAATCAGGTAGTGGTTTGTAACTAATTACAGTAACAGCTATGGTCTATAAGATTTTTACTATAGATTACAAATGAATTTTATCAGGTGCATATCTCCCTCTTCTCCTATAGACTCTATTGGTTGAGTACTTGCACACACACCAACCCAGTCCTTTAGGTGCCACACAGCCACACAGCTACACAGCATGCAGACCATCCTACTATTTTGTGGTCATGTTAATTACAATAATTACTTTAGGTTGGCAATCCTAGTATTGCACAATCCAAATATTGAATTGCCCAAAACCCCTAAACATCTGTCCCTAGTATAGCAAACATGAGAGAGCATAGGTACTGCCATGGCTTTGGCTAATCACATTCATAATCTCATTTATGATGTCATGCACGGATAGTATAGTGTAAACAATAACAAGCTAATATAGCAATAATGACCACTGTATACTTAACTTAATAAGCATAGAGCTAGTACATGGTACTTTCAGCAACTGCAAGTGTACTAATGGTTCTTTGAAGCCATACACTGGTAATAAGAGATGTCAAGGAAAATGGATTTTAGAGTTTCTAGTCTATCAGAAGTGATGGCAATGTTAGAGCAAATAGGTTGCTATAAAAAGTAAATTAAATGTTATTCATGATTGTCCATGTGTTGTCTCTATCTGGCGGGGCCATAATTATATTATATTGTGTATGTTACAATGGAAGCTGTAGAACGGCAACACTACATACACTTACTGATTACTACCAGCCACAACCTCAAGTATGTAGCACTGCATGTAAACACTGCTGTGGTCACTGTTCTATGTAGGTACTCTGCATACTATTTTTATGGTACATATTAGATGCCCTTTCACACTTCCACTGTTCACCACTCAATGAACGATTTCTAGCTACAACCCTGGCAGGTTTTACACAAAGCCAGCTTATATAATTGCCTAAATCCAAATCCAAGCCAGCTAAATTTAATGTAAAAGGGGCTTATATAATTATTGTCATAACCTGTATAAATTGAATGCTCCCAAAATCTCAGAATTGGTAAATATTCAACTTTCATTGTATACTGTGGTCCACTGGAGCAGATTATCAATCTCTCCAGTCAAACATTCCTATAATATTATAAGCTGGCTTTGTGTAAAACTGCCAGAATTGTAGCTAGAAATCGTTTTAGAGTGGTGAACAGTGAAAGTGTGGCAGCCATATGTAATATTATGTAGCATAAAATAGTATGCAGAGTACATACATAGAGCAGTGACCACAGCAGTGTTTACAATACTACATACTTAGTGACAATAGGTTGCAGAACTATCAACAGCTGAAGCCAATCTTATCTTCACCCTTTCAGATAAATATCAGGACCTGGTGACCTTCCAATACACACATCATCTTCATGATAAATATTATTATTCAGATATGCATATTCACACATGTACAGATACATGATGATGATGATGATGATCAATCTTCTCTATCCTCAAGAATATATCGATATTATTATTTTTATTCAACTCTATAATGCATATATCTGTGGAACCATTGTTTTGTTAGTCCAAGAGTACTAATACGGAGATTTTTTAGTACACCCGTTTCCTAGGTTTGTCATATGGAACACTACATGCGGCTTAGGAGTATGCACCTCATACCACACCCATGCATGAGGCATGACTGCCATAATAATCATATACTAATCTGATTCATCTCATGGCCGAGTACCTTACGAAGATACCCCAACCTTTCAAGAGTAACTGTTAAATTTAGTATTATCACCAGTATACACTAGTAGCTATCTTGCATGCATACACTTGGACAACGAATTTTCCATGACATAATAATAATATTATTATATCTATAATAATTTTAGTTTGCCGCTATAACTCACAATAAAATAAATCATTATACAGGTGATTAGGTGAGGTAAACAACTTAAACAGGGATGGAAATTAACTTACCCCGTAATGATGAATTCATAGTAACATGATTACCATCAACACCCTACATAAATAAAAGACCATATTAAATCTATACCTGTGCATTCATTGTTACTGCAGTCACGTACTGAGATTATTAAGATCGTGAAATACATAATTATATTGATTCCTTACAGAGAGATTCCCAAATTCAAAAACATAATACTCATTGGCCACTGGCCAGTGCATATCTTATACATTACGGCAGGCCTTTCAAATCATTACAGAAGAACTTCCGAATAATGGACACGTTGGGAGCGGGCCTTTTGTCCTTTATATTATGGAGGTTGTCCCTTTACAGAAGCGGACATAATAATACCCATAAATAATAATAATATTATTAGTCTACACATTATTATGATAGCTATAGATAAAATATCGTTTGCAGAGGTGACTGGAGAAATAGTCAGCAGGATATGAGCTGGATTTGAGTTTACTTCAATTTAAGTACTGTACTGTGTATATAGACCACACTTGAACTGTATCATGCAATGCACAATAATATTATTAGTCTCGGCCTAGACCCCACCCTCGAGATAGTGCCAGTGCAGCCCCTCCTATGAAAGGGGAAAGGCCTCGCTACTATATACCATGGCACCAGCAATTATGTCACTGGCCATGAAAAGGGGTGTGGCTTCCTCTCCATCCGCTATTTAGAATTATACTGAGATTTTCAATCGGGTCCGAGTAATCCATCCGTTATAGTGAATTGAGAGGTTGTCCGCTCGGAGGAGGTTCGTAATGTACTAAATACATTCCATAGCGTTTGTCTGTTATAGTGGGTGGTCGCTCCTAGGAGGGTCCATTATGAGAAGTTCCACCATAATAATAATTATTAACTTTACAAGAACAAGACATACCACTTATATGGTATCCAAATGGAATCCCATAATATAATACTACAATGTCATGTATACATTTGTGTATTATATACCTTAAGTAAATCTTCAATAATGATACGAGATGAATAAGATACTCCTAGCTCCTTAACATGACACGATTTCATCTTAGAAAAAGCAGCTCCATTAACTTTTTCCCCTGCATGCAAGTATGAAGTACCATCACCATAACACATATATACTAGCTATAGCAGGATAACATATGGAGGAAAAGTAATGGACAAAACTCGGTTCACAATTGACACAAGGACCATGTGTTGTGTCTAGCATGTGAACTGTGAAAAATTTTTTGTGAGACCAGTATGGCATAGTCTCGCGGAATGTAAAATTGAATGTGAAGAGTCAAGTCATTGAGGCCCGGTTTCCAAGTCACTACAAAATAATCGTAGCCTCCTGGGGTATTAAAGGATGAAGTAGGGATTGCAGTATCAAAATTAATGTACACTAGAGAATCATATGCATAGCAGATTTAATTTACTATTTGCATGTAGGGACAATCATATCCACCTATAGTATATATACATCAGAATCAGTAATAATTATTATAGCTATTATATGTATAGCCTCCCATTACTTTTTAGTTGTAAAGGACTTTGCTATCCCATCACCTATCATGACAATTGCCCTGTGAGTGTACTAGATAGACGGACTGCAATCATCATCAATGAAGGTGACCGATAGGGTACACATATAATATACTCAGGTACACTAAGGCATGGGAGTACAATTTCGCGGATAGCGACCGTTTCCGGTCATGAATATCATTTGCATCTAATCTGCATATCATTAACGAGCGTGCACGTGCTCGCTCTCCATATGTTTTGTATTGAGCGGTGAGGCAGCTAGCAGCCAAGAAGCTACTGATCGATTTGCGGAGCAGAAGACGATAGTTTATGGCTGTAAAAAGCGACTCGTCAGAACGTTAGATACCTCTGCTTCATAGATTCATCTGGGAGAAGTGGATCTGGTTGCTTGTAGGTGAGCAGCAACAAGAAATACATGAACTAGCAGTGGATTTTGGTGCTTATTGAGTACACAAGTCAACACCTCGCTCAAAAACGAGCCTTTTATCCTTCCTCCTAGATAGTTTGAGATACTCTAGCATCTATTTAACTACCATACGAAGTTAGGAGAGAAACTAAGGTCATCTTCTGCTCCGCAATTCGTGATTTTTGTTTGTAAATATCGTGTGCTGTTTTTGGTTGCCACGCCCACAGGACTGGTTGCTATGGCAACAAATTTGGTCCTAAATTAGATTAAGGTACCAACAATCAAAACACCACGTCTGATGTACATACCTCAAAGACCTTTCCAGATACAGTGAGTTTTGTATCACTATATTTTTGACACAAAATTGCATGTCCCATGCCTTAGTAATACGTGTATATCATTAAAATTACCTATCTACACATGTTTTTAATACTACTGAAGGTAGCTGGCTGGATTCAAGTTTTAGGTGTGCTTGCATTGGTGTCGGCTAAGTCTCGCAAGCCCGGGCCCAAACTCTCATACTCTGCAGGGTTTAATAGCAGAAGTTCTTTCTGAGGATAAACCCGGTCTGATTGTGACACTATAATATGGGTGTGCATAGACCCTATCTTTTGGCCCACTTGCCCATAAATTTGAGACAGGATTCTAACCACCTAAGTACCATCAATGGAGACTCGGGCATGGATCATCATTGGTGGTCCGGTGTATTACTATGTACCGCGGTGTGCAGGTAGAGCTGACAAAATACCATATCAAGTTTAGCTCATTTCCACGCCTTTCTCCGTTTCCATGCATTTCCTCATTTCCTGTTCCCCCCCCCCCCCCCCCCAGGTTTTTATAACCATACCCAACTGCTTCCTATATACTCTTAGACTACTGCTGCATGCACAGAAGCCTCCTATAATCACCGCACACATAAATTAATATAGCTATGTGTACCTTTCAGTAGATCACAGTCTTTACTGTGTACTCCCTTTAGCCTCAGATATTCACACAACTCTTCAGCAGTCATGGTTTCATCAAACTGATCTACTGTGAATAATTTAAATTTTGTGATAGTTGTATTTATATCAAAAAGATATATCTATAGCCACACCTTGACTTGTAGTATCTGATGCAACATATTTCTCCACTTTTTGTGCTAGTTGCTCATCGTCGAATATACTACCTCGTAATGTGGCAATAATGGCATCATAAGTTGCGATCTCGCTTACAGCCCACTCGTGTAGAGCTATTCTTAAACACTCTACACAACGACCACTGCCTGGAAAAGTCTCTCGTTCAATTTGCTCGATCCTTTCATTTGGAAATCCCAATTGTCCCATAAATATGGTCCATCGAGCAGCTACTTTGAACAGGATCGGTAAAAGACGCTCCACGTTCTTTTGTGTTATTCGGGTACGCCAACTTTTAAACATATCGTCGCGTGCAACGTAGCTACGTACTAAAAGGAGTTGCTCTCGAGTTAGCTACCAATGTAACTGGATGTTCGGCAACGTTGTTTACATCAAATTTCTATGACCTCACAGAATCTTCGCGATCCGGCCGCTAATACACAAAATACGTCACTAGGGTACAACGAAGGTCAGAGCAAAGCCATCCCCGGCGCCCCCTGGGGTCTGGGAACGAGACTAGACTACCTGCGGATCGGAGGGAAAGGGTCTGGCCAAAGGGTTATAAAGTAAGATGGCCTAATGGCCTTTGACCTTATGGCTTGAAGCTATTAAAGCAAGCCGCTGAATTCGTCTCTATTTGAGGTGGGATGGACTACTCTAGCTCTGACTCGGTCAGTCAGTGGTGTCGCCAGGGGGGTGCATGTGGGTTCATTTGCACCCAATCCATGCACCTGGGCACCCATCCTATATGCATGACATTGTGTAGTTTTGTTGAGCCTGTCACAGTATGCATAACATTTCACTACTCGATCACAGCCAGTGATGTATTAAACATGTCATGTATATATCACTACAATGATAACATGCATATTAATAATTAGCTAATATTATGTAGACTGTATATACTACAATGTCATGTATACTGTAGTACACTTCCGCTAGCTTTATCCATCCACCTGTGCGATTACTTTCGATATTGAACTTGCACCCAGTTAAACAATTTCCTAGAGATGCCACTCAGACTACTCTGACTCTAGCCTCGTCCCCAGGTCTCTTGCTGGCCTGGGAATGATCATCTGACACTGAATGAATGTTAAACTATCCGATCAGTTATATTATAATACACATGCATTCGTTTGATCATGCTGGTGCAATTACTAAGATTCTTCCAAGATACGCATAATAACGGTATCCTATCCAGATGCACGACAGTTGAGTTCAACTTTAACGTCAGCAACATAATTTTGGGTCTAGATAGCTAACAGGATAATTAATTTAGCTACACATGCAGCTGTGCATGCAATTAGAATTGGAAATCATAGCTATATACTATAGCTACCATAATAAAAATATTATGAGTATGCGTAAGTGAAATCATATATCAACTTTGTGTCACTTTGAGTACTGTCACACTATTAAGTGGTCCTCCCGAACCATCCATGGCATCTATGCATGGTAGCTAGCTACTCCCCTTGCCATTCATAAGGGGGGGGGGGGGGGGGGGGGGGGATCAGGGGCTGGGTTTCCGTTAGCAGGGTTTGTCCTGGGGGACCACAAATTTAATATCTGCATGGATGGCGTAGTGGACCACAATTTAATTTTGTGGGGGCATGACAGTACGACATTGGATATCGCTATCTGAGAGCATAATAATAATATCATGGCAAGATCAGGAGTTCAGGCATAATAATATTATTATTATGACATTGTAGCTACGTACCGGTGTTTAATCACAGCAGCCCATGAATGATACTTTAGAATGGCACAAACATGTTACTGATGTTAAGTTACACTTGACTGTCATGTACCTGGACAGGATACCGTTGTTATGGGGTCTATTCTCAGAAGAATCTATAGCCCCATTTACACGTAGGCCTTAACTCGGGTCAGGATCCGCGTTAAACTAACTCGCTTATGTGTAAACGCGCTAATCCACTTGTAAACCGAATTAGTTGACCCGGGTTGTAACCCACATCCTGATGTGGGTTAGAAGTGGGTTACGTGCATAGTAGTGGGCTATGAATATCTTAACTCGGGTCAAGGGCGTGCGTGTAAACGCGATTTAATCCGGTTCAGTTTAAACTGGTTTGGTACGGGGCTTATAATAATACAATTACACCAGCACGATCAAACGAATGCATGTGTACCTATTCTTTTCACTGATCGGACAGTTTAACATTCATTCAGTGTCAGATCATTCCCAGCAAGAGACCTGGGGACAAGGCTAGAGTAGTCCATCCCACCTCAAATAGAGATGCTTAGCTTATAGGGCCATTAATTTGGCCATAAAGCCACAAGGCCAAAGGCGCCATTAATATTATTCTGTACATAAACCTTGGCCAAACGTGTATGATCTTGTTATGTACAGAGATCCTATATAATTATGAGAACTTAGAAAAATTTCGAGAAGTGAAAAAAAATAGTAGCTATGAAGCGATCAAGATTTGAACCCGCTACATTCTGTTCAGCACACAAGAGCCCTATAGCCACTACACCACCGCTGTTGTTGCTGCTGCCAATCATTAATTTTTAGCTACCCCTTTCTCCATATCTCGTATAATATACAATGTCATTATATTTGCGTGCATGTGTGATTGCATCATAACCACACACCAATAATCTAATTGGGACGTTTGGCCAGAACCCTTCTCTCCATGTGCGTGAAAGGGGGCTAGGGATCCGGACGAGACTACATGCATGCATAATTATTGTGTATACGCATATGCGAAGTACATGTATGTGCATTATGTACGTACTGTCGTACTATTAATATAAGATTAGTGGTCCCCCCCCAAGCCCCCCCCCCCCCCCCCGGACTGTCCATATGCATCGCAACAGTATAGTGCTTGGTCCCCGGACCCTGCCAGATCAGCTAGGGGCTGGGTTTCGGGTATGATAGTCTCAAGGGACTGTATGGCAGGGTTCGTCTCCAGGGTTTGTACTGGGGGGACCAAATATACGGTGCAGTGGACAGTCGTCAACAGTGTGATGCGGTTTACTTCAATTCCTATACTCCATTGCTGCATGCATGGAAGCCTGATGATCACGTATAACATTATAGGTATGTGTACCTTTACTGTTTGTGTTACTTGGAAGCAGAATTTTGATGTTGAAATAATTGGAATAATAATTAGCTATTAGCTAATCCTTCGTATATAGCATCAGATCCAGTCATGATCACATGCGGTATAACATTTTTGGAAATCCTGATGAGCTTACTCTATAATATTATTATTTTTATTACGTAGCTACATTGTTTCATTTAGTTTTGGAGGAATAGTGCAGCTATTATATTCATTAGGGTTCACATAATACGGATGGTAGTTGCTAGCCATGCCCCCTGCCACTAGGATTGCCAATCCAATGGCAAAGAAACTGCCTTTACTCAAAATCCTCACAACTTGACCTCTACTCCTCACAGTCATACATGTAGGTCTTGATGATGAAGTATCCATATCACCATCTTGTGTGTCAGTTCTCAAGCTCACTTCATGATCAGTTTTTGTCTGCTCATCATTTTGTGTCTCATTGTTTATCCCTGTTTCACGGGCATAATATTATGAACTTAATAATTATTGTGATTACAGGGAGATACCTCTGGTGATTATCGTAGGATCCTGATGGCTCTTGCAAGAGAAGACTAGTGAACTAATACTGTAAGCCTAGTATGGACAATAAGCTGAAACATTGTGTCACGAGTACATAGTATGGTGTGTGTCTCATTCCTGTATGTATGTAATCTGCCAACCACCATAGTGGTCTAACCCCAAATTAAATGTGGGGAATTATATCTAAAAAGCTCTAAAATGGACTACATTGTGCCGCTACCATAATAAAAAAAACTACAGTCTTTCAACATTCGGGGGCTAACGCAACATTAATTTTGTGGTTTAGACCGCTTTCACTGGGCATACACTGTATAATAGGGATAACTATAGCAGTACTGTAATTGGAACTTTTCTCATGACCGCTTTACTGCTCCTTGAAACTTTCCAATAATAATTAAACCTTGCTGCAAAGCATAGGTGGAGGGTTACTGCAATCCAGTGGTGTAGTAGTGTGCAGCTGTTGCCAGTTCTGTGTGTTGTCAATGCAATGACAGTGTAAACAGGCAGTGGCTCTCAAGTGCATAATTCAGTTTAGGAACGTCACAGAGGCATAGTAACATAGCCAGGTGCCTTCCCCTACTTATAGATCTCAGCATTGACTCTGAAGAGAATAGCACCATCCTATCAGAACCATGTTCAGGTGCACGGTATGTACGTATATAGCTCAATACTTTGAACAAGCATACACTGGCAGTGAGCCATGCTATACACACACGAGTCATGCATGCATGTAGTGCTGAGGGCTCTGCACTATTATGAATTATTAGATCTTGGAACACACATACACACATACCAGAGTAATCTGGGGATAGGAGTAAAAATTAATAGGATTGTTGCTTTCATTAAAAATATATATTACATGTATATTGTTTCGTTCAGTTGGGCGGTAGTGCAGTTCTCATACTCCCCAGGGCTTATGTGATACGGATGGTAGTTGCTAGCCACACCTCCTGCCACTAGGATTGCCAATCCAATGGCAAATAAGCTACCTCGACTAAATATCCTCAAGACTTGACCTCTACTTCTCTCAGTTGTACATGTAGATCTTGATGGTGGAGTATCGATATCACCATCTTGTGCACCACGATCAATTTTTGTCTGCTCATCATTTTGTGCTTCACTATTAGTCTCTGTTTCAACTTGGATTATGTTGTTGGGGTCCGAAGTCCGTTGCAGCTTGTTAACTCTACTAACTGGAATTTCCTCAGCACTATCAGAGTCTGATAACAACGCCACCTTGTCTTCATGTACATGTAGTTTGCTTAGCATACATACAGCTTTACTCGAGTTGGCACTGTGCTGCTCTTGTGTGTCCTCCTCTGAGTCATTGGTAGGTTCCGTTCTTGAACTTGCGTCATGTTTGTCACCATCCTTCCTTGCTCTATTTATTGCCTGTAGTTACCAGATGTAATGTAGCTAAAAAAAGCTAATGCAGGACTAAAAGATAATGTTAATTTATAGTATACGTACTCACCATTTCTGACTGTTTCTTCCAGTTAGTACGAAGCAGGATCACTGTGAATGTGATGCACTGTGATCAAGAGAGCAGTCATTTCACTTACATATTATTATACCACGCAAAGTACTATGACATGATATTTGCTATTAAATACATTAATTTTGTGTAAATACCGTAGGTAGGGTTTTAATTGCGAGTATCTATTAATTGCGAATTGCGAGTTTTTCTACGTTTCACAATTAATAGATTCGCAAACATAAACGTGCACGTATACTACAGTACGGTACGGGGTCGTCCATAGCAATTATTGGAATCGCAATTTGGCCTGACTTGACTAGAATGCAATTATTAAACTACGCAATTAAAACCCGTCCTACAGTAGTCCTGAGGTAATGAACCGTCATTTACTCTCCTCCCCGTCTAGTAGATATTACATGTGTTGCTGAAATGATGGATTCTTAGTGTCTTACCAGAAATGCACAGCCAAAGCCCATTCCAATCCAGAGACCAAGGATACCCCATTTAGCTTTGAGAGCCAGGGATATCCCCAAAGGCAGTCCAATGACGTAATATGCAATAATGTTCATGATGGCACCGATGTACTGGCGCCCTGATCCACGAAATATACCACCTATGACAATCTGTGTGAGTGCATTGTGTGGGGGAAAGACACATGGCTGGGCTATAGCTACTTAATGAATTACTAAAGACAATAATATACCACATAGCGGGAAATTATCGAGGGGTCCAATTTTCATTATTTTCGCAGACAAGTGGCTATCTGTGAAAATTAAATTGGCACAATTGTAAACTGTGTAATAAGCCTGATTGCGTGTATCTTTGCACAAGAATTTCCTGTTATACAGTATACCATATGGTGGATAATATAATTTTCGTGGGGGCTAATTTTCGTGGAAAGTCCGAAAAGACCCTCAAAATTAATTCTCGTGGTTTTAAATTTCGTGACAGCAACCAGTCCAGGGGCGTGGCACTACTGCACAAGCGATGATGTAATCGATACTCGCGCTCGCGATCTTGCTCACGATCTTCTTTGTTACTAAGCCATACCTACAGAGACTTGGACAAATAACATGAGATAGAAGAATATTAGTGTCAAATACTGTAGGTCGGGTTTTAATTGCGAGTATCTATTAATTGTGAATTGCGAGTTTTTCTACGTTTCGCAATTAATAGATTCGCAAACATAAACGTGCGCGTATGCTACAGTACAGTACGGGGTCGTCCATCATAATTATTGGATTCGCAATTTGGCCTGACTTGACTAGCTAGAACGTAATCATTAAACTACGCAATTAAAACCCGTCCTATGGTACACTATCAGCTGGATGACAATGGCTACTGTTGCTTGCTAATACTGGGAAGTGTTGGCCGCGCTGCCACGATGTTTGTGGCCACACTCATCATCATGGACTCGCATATCACCATAGGCATTAATTTTCGTCGGTGGGAAAATTTTGTGACTGCCAAGTCAACCACAAAAATAACGAGAATTAGCACCCCACGAAAATTACATGTACCCACCATACGGTAATTTGGGGCGAGCCCCGAATACACGAGAGACAGCAGGAAGCAGTTTTATACTTGTTTGTGGGGTGATCATTTCAGTGATGAGAGAGTTAAATCAACGACAGCTCAGGCACTGATATGACGTGTACAGCGTAGGCATGAAACTGGAAAGGTGAGTGCTGGACTACGCTGGTAAGGCTCAGGTCCACAATTAACATCACTGGTAGATCTACTTCCCAAATATAACTGCATGGAGGCTTGTCCTATGATGGCTACTTGACTCATCATCGGATGTGTGATCAACATCATTGGACTATATACTAGCCAGCAGATTTTCACTCTCATGGTATCTATGGTGGTACCTTCTCAGGCCTATGCTATTATATACTACTCATGCAAGTCAGTGATGGACATAATAATACACATAGGTCCCAAGTTTATCAACACCAAATGCTGATCATCTAGCTGTATACCCATATCATTGATATCATGCATAAATGATTCAAGTGGCAAATATATCTGAATCGCCACTTAAAATGGGGAAATTGTGTTCTGATGATTATGATTATGATAACTGTCATATTTTGTTTCATCTTCTCTAAATTAAGCGTAAAAGCCCATGTATATTATTATAATAGCTACTAGGTATGGTATCTACACAAATGCTGGTTTTGAGACTTGTCTCGCTGGTCAAGTAGTTTGATGTGTAAATGCTGGTCGGACCAGTGAGATGAGGGTCACTTGGGAGGCCCTATGAATATAGTCTCGTGTACCAGATCACTCCCTCCCCAACCGACATACGTACTACCATAGTTTGGGGTACCAGCTCCATGCTTTTGTGCTTTCAAGGAAATCTTATGATTTTCGCGAAGGCTCGTCCTGCACAGATGATTTTCATCACCACTGGTACACGATCATAGCATGCATGCAAAGTTGGCTGATCAAATGCGTATTTGAAGAACTGTGGACATTCTAGTGCTAAGAAGCATACTGAATAATAATGCTCAAGAGAAACTTGATAGTGTTACTTAGCTTTCAATAGCAAGTTTAATCAACAAGTTGCAGGACGTTTCGGAACCGTATGATACAGAAATCAGTCATAAAATTAATACTAGTATGAGTAAGTAAAATTGAAATGATGACGTAATGGTAAGCATGAATTGGGATTAAAGTTGGCTACTGCATCCAATAGGCTTGTGCGCTAAGCGAGGCAATTCCTGCACTCACATGTGTCCCTAGTATTTATGACTGATTTCTGTATCATGCGGTTCAGTTCAGCTGATGAAGGTCCACGGACCGAAATGTCCTGCAACTTGTTGATTAAACTCGCTATTGAAAGCTAAGTAACACTATCAAGTATCATTAATACATAGCAATGAGCCTATATAAGATTACTCAAGAAAACATATCAGGAGGGATAAGTTATCCTTACTTTCTTAATTAAATTTTGGATAGTATACAAGGTTATACATTGTTGTCAAATACATTAACACTATGCTAATTATAGTGCGATAATTACATCATACCTGTACATGATCAAAGTAAATATAGATGCAAATCACGTACATCAAGTTAGCTAACTTCTTTCTCACTACCCTATAGAAAACATGTGCATGTACATTAATTTTAGTTATGTTTTACAGGTGGAGGAGGGGAAATGCAAACGTATGCACCATACTTAGTGGCATTTTATTTCCGGAAGATTCTAGCCTTGTCCCCAGGCCCTGGCTGTAACATTGAAGGCTGGGAACAAGGCTAAGCAAACACCAAGTGACATAATTCAGGAGGGCAACCCCTATAACAATTAATTGCTAAGAGGAATAAATCAGTTCCATGGGGGGACTCATTTTAATGTGTTCAGGTGCACAAGTAAACTGAATTCATACTTTGGGAATTGGAGTTGGGTGCCTACAGAGTATGTGTACATTTGCAAATCATGCATGCTTTAATTATAATTAACTTACTCATTTCCAGGTACAAATAAAATTCCTATATAGTCCTTAATAGCAAGAAAAAAGATCGTGTACGGAACACAAAGGCACACTGCAATAGCAAAAATAGAATAACTCCATTTAGTATACAAGAATGTACAAATGTACTCACGTATACATCCAATAGCTACAAAGGAGACCTTCTTGGCGCCACTAGGATTGCCAGCACCCAGCTCATTACCAACACGGATCGATGCAGCCATGGAAATCCCAGTGGTTGGCTACATAGTGAAATGCATCATGAGTTGAGCACAAATTAATAGTAAAGAATTTTATTATTGAATTTGTGTCACGTCTACTTGTGGCCTAGTACTATGCCATGCTAGTGCATAGCATGCATGAGGAGCCCACAAAGAGAAAGTAGATATCATAGATACCTTATGGTATAGCCTGAAACGATTATTATTATTATAGAAACGTAGCTACACTTACTTGACCATCATGATCAGACTACTGTGGTATTCTAACTATAGAGGCCAGTGTATGGTCAAGGTTCTCCCATTATGTCATACATCCTGTTTAATTTCCTGTTTGTGTGTCTTCCTGTGTGTGGTACATTTATACCTGTGTATTAGTCAGTTAGTGTCAGAGTCAGTGCTGGTGTGTCATCTCCCTACCATCTCTCTCTCTCTCTCTCTCTCTCTCTCTCTCTCTCTCTCTCTCTCTATGTATCTCGTATGTGTATAATGCTGCTATTTGAATAATACTATTAATATCTAAACCCTGTGAAGCGGCGTTGAAGGTGGCGAAGCGTTACACTAGCTGTTCTCTAGCCTCGTCCCCATGTGCCCCAATCTTTTCAACTGCATGTGCAGTTGAAAAAATTGGGGTGCCTGGGGATGAGGCTAACTGCTCCCTATCAGATCATGATCTGACTTACCATGTACACGAAGTATGTAGCTTGAAACCATGCAGCGTTAGTAGCCAGCTCCTCCTCACTGATCGTACCAGCAACAAAGCTTGCCACCTCTAAAGCCCACCACTCCAGGCACAGCATGGCCAAACCAGGAAGGCCAAGTTTCAGGAACTGCCCCCACTCATTGAGGCTTTCCAAGCTCCACCCACCCCACGTCAACTTGTGGAGATTTCTAACACGAATGTAGATAATGACCAGTGCAGCTGGTAAGCAGGTGGATATCACCAGGGCAACCACTGCCCCCCTAATTAAAGAGATATTAATGGTTTTAACATGATGGTAACTGTTAATCTGTTAGCAAGCTGTGTACCACGTAATTATGAGAAAATCCAGGCCTCTTTGGAGCCTTTCTGGGACTTGAAATATGTTAGAGTATCTTACGTGTGTATCCAGCGAATACATTACAAGCTGAGAGCTACTTTCTCTGAGAAGTACCGCTGGTTGAATTTCTTGCATTTTAGGCTTGGCTTACATAATGCCGTGGATAAATAAAGCTAACCTTGTGCTATATATAGAACGCATCATTGTGGAGGGACTGGCCTGCGAGACTGCAGCGTGCCATGCCGCAACCAACCTGAAGTTCGGAAGGTATATTGTGCTGTTGAGTTCATTTCTGTGATTGAAGCGTTGAAATTTATCGCTATCGAGGTTGAGAGTCAGTCTTGAACTCCATCTCCATAATTTCTGGCACCGGTGTAGGAGAGATGTGGGCACTCCCTGACCCAATATCACTAGTGAAATGGGCACCATGGAGTCCCCATTTCACTAGTGGTTTGAACCCCCCGTAGGGAAATGAGAACCCCCACTAGTTAATGCGCATGCACGCTGTCAACGGTCCCCCCAAAATTATGGTCCCCCCAGACTGTCCACTGTGCTGTATTTGGTCACCCAGGACAAACCCTGGAGACTAACCCTGCCATACAGACCTTGGAGTCTAACCCTACTAACCATTTATACCCGAAACCCAACCCCCGATCCCTCCTGTAAATGGCGGGGAGACCATGTATAGTTGCTAGCTATGGACAGTCTTGGGGGGGACCACTTATAGTATGACAGTCCCCAATATGTAGAAATTACGTAAATTATGCGGGGCTGTATCAGCATAGCTAATAGATAATCTATGGTATCAGAGAGCTAGAGCTGGAGACTGTAGCAACATGCAGTCAGGCTCCATCAGCATCAATGAGCTTGAGGCACAGCTCAAGGTAAAGGGCGAGACGTCAGATAATTAGGTCACTGACTACCTAGCTATAGCGCTATTTGCAGTATGGATCATGGATGGACATGATGATGGATAAAACTTATTCAAGCTACCATATTGGATAATTTTCTAGCTAGCTATGTAGCTACTAGCATAGATCTACTCACTATTGTAGTGCTACTATTATATTATCATACGTGGTCATGAAAGTACAATGTTATGTATTCCTGGTTTCCATCCAATCCAGAGTCCAGTGGCATAGCCATGCAGAGCTCTGACCAGAGCTAGCTAGCTATGTGCAATTTTTTGGTCACATGCTGTATGGAGTTCACGATTTTTTTAATTTGTGATGCTTTATAGTCCTACCTACATTGATCATCACCTCTGGCAATGTCAATATAGAGCAATGACTGGGCCTTGATAACTACTGTGACGAAGTCAGCAGCGCTATAGGCACACACTGGCGTGGGGTCCCCATTTCACAGGGGTCCCTATACTCCTAGTGTTTTGGGTACTCAGGGGATGCATATTTCACTTAGGGGAATAGGCACCCCCATCCCCATAACACTAGTGATATGGGGTTGGGGGTGCATAAAAACTGGGAGTCCCCATATCCCTGCTACACCGGTAGGCATACTATTGATGACCCTTTACCACATGCACCATTACACTATACAGCTACTGGGGATATGGTCAAATGACAAAACCTGTCCTCCGATATCTTACATACTTGAATCCCAGATGGAAGACGTATATCAGCAGAGCATGAAGCACAATGTTAGTGCAGTTTGCAGCCAAACCAATCAACACAAACTGCCACACAAGACTCTGACAAGACAAATATATAATATTAGTAATGATAAATTAATAACAATGGTTATGTGTGATACCTGTGACTGGAGATAATGTTGAAGCAGAATAAAGAGGAAAAGAAACTGTACAAAGAAGGACATGCATATAATAATTATATTACAATCAAGTGACAATATCTAGAGAATATGATAGCTATACCTGTTGGTAAATTAAACACATAATAATATAGTTACGTCCACTTTAACATTAATGTGGCATCTTACAAATTAAAATCAATACAGTACAGTCATAGGGTGTACATATATGACATTTTATAATAATAATAAATTATTTGGAAAAAGGGGATAAGTCACATACCGTAGAAACTGGTTGTTAAGCGCTGCTCGATGTTAAGCGCATACTTTTTATTAAGCGCATAGTTTTGTGTGAGCTTTACCGCTCTTTGTTAGGCGCATATGCCCAGCAAGCCAGCTGAACGACGAGCAATCGGTTACATGAGCCCAGAAAGAAGGCTAGAAGTAGGCTGGAGAAGAAAACTCCGAGAATTACGCTCTTTGGTCGCTTCTTGGCCACCATTGTAGGCCTTTCTACCCTCGACACATTCTTTACGCACACCCCACCTACCTTGTTGTAGCATTTTTAATTAAGCGTATGCTTCCTGTTAAGCGCATACTTTTTGTTAAGCGCATATTTTCTTGCTGCCGTGTGTTATAAGCGCATGCACTTAACAACCAGTTTCTACGGTATTAGTACTTTCGAGAAAACAAAGTTTGGACATAATATTATGTTATTGCCTATATTATCTCTGTTTTGGAGCAATAAAAATTATTTTACACACAAAGCATTGCATGCACAGTATTTCAGTGTTGTAAGCAATAGGATTTTCAATCCGTTTTCGAATATAGGGAATGGTCGTCACTTGTATAAACGCGCTGTGCGTAAAAATTATCCATTTTGAAAGTTTGTATTCAAATAATTATTGCAGATCACCCAAAAAGATTGCATGTGCTTAAAACATTGCGTGCGAATAGTAGATGAATTGACTTCACTAATGTCATGCAAAATGTGATTTATCCCCTTTTTCCACTGACCCCTTCTATAATAATAATAATTATAACTAACCAAAATTATGACCGTATACACATAACTTTAATCCATGCAATAACTCACTGGCAATGCTATGCAGTATATATTCATATAGAAGACACTCAGGCTGTAATGAAAGGAAGTTAAATCATGGCAGCACAGTACGAGTGGGCAGTATTGGAAATAACAGCTGATGTGAAAAAAAAATGATTGCAGTATCCAGGCCACTGATTCAGCTTGCAATAGCAATTTGGGCATAACCTTAAAACAATTACACACTTCTAGATCTGATATCCAAACCAAACACAAGAGGTTTAGCAGTTTACAAGAAGCCACGCTTGTGATAGCTATGTAGGTAAATTATAATTAATGTAACTTGCAGGCCCTATAGCTTCAAATAATTTAATGGTGTTTTATAAGGCTCATGCCCATGCTCAGGCCACATGATTGTGTATACCTTGCAATACAAGGTGGCTGGTGAAGCAGCAATAGCAGTGACTTGGCATTGATCCACAGGGCACAGATTGGAAATATGAAGAGTCCCAGTATGAAAATACCTGTTTGGTATAATAATATAGTACATGAAATCGTTTAGGCCACTGTAACTTAAATACTTGTTTCCCGTCCTCTCCTAAGCCTGGAGAGCATGCGGGCGGGCAGTCATTATTCATTATTCATTATGTATGAATATCATTATGTAACTACTAAATCTTGCCCACTTCCTGTGGTTTACAAGAAACATGATTAACTGGCTTGCTGATATAATGAATTTTGAGGCGGCTAGGGTAACGGGAAACAAGGAATCAAGTTACAGTGGCCTTAACAAGAATACACATTTAGTCAAACATCATCTCGGCCTTGCATACTGAAGGAATCTTTCATACCATACCATAAATCAGCTCAATATTAGATTACAGTAAAATAATATTATATGCATGAAAAAATAATTATATGCACAGAATCAGTCAAAATGGGCCTGGGCCTCTTATACTTATGTGTTTAACATTTCATATATTACAACGTATGTGGCACAATAAACATTTGTGTGACTGTCGCTTGACTCACTTAATTTGCATAAAGAAAACTCGTGCATAAAAATGTCGTTTTCTGTTTTACTGTGAATAAAAATGTACATATCGCGTGAATATTCAGGCCTTCATTTAGAAACTTTCCCAAGGGTGTCACAGCAAGCTAGTATGAGATCAAGGGGGGCAAGACTGTTTTCTGTGCACACGATCTCTAGGGGAGTCTGGGGGCATGCTCCCCCAGGAAATTTTTGCATTTTGAGATTGGTGCACTCTCAGGCACTACATTTTGAATGCTTAATATTATGATTATTCATATTAAGGTGATTTCTTGACTTTATGCATGTGATATTACTAGCTTTATAAGGGGGGGGGGGCGAGAGCTAAGTGGGGGGCAAGTGCCCCCCTGCACCCCCCCCCCCCCCCCCCCCCGAAAATGAAGCCCTGGTATTCAACACCAAGTTCTGGCCAGCTTCCTGTCACACCCTTTGAATGTATTGTGCTAGCGCTCTATGGGAATAGCACACATCATAGAGGCGGCACAGAGCTTCAAGGCAGATAACAAACAACAGCGGCATTCATACATTATGTAACTGAGGCACTTTTCGAGAGAGCCACCATTAGCTCCCATAGAGTGTAATATATTTGGACCTATCAGTTGGTGTGATATATAGGAACCCGATTGTAACTTCCAGAAAGAGAATTGAATATTATTTGCATATCATTAAAATTCCTTCGCACATAATTATTATTATTATGTTTGCATGGAAAAATTAATTATGGTACAGTCTGAGATCGCAATTTGGCGCATATATATCTCAGATTTCAGCCTCAATATAGCTGTTAAGAGGCTTCCATGTCTGTTAATATACAAATACATAAAGTACAATTATTGGGAGCATGACATACAATGTAGTTATAGCTGGCCTTCCAATGTATTTCATGCAAAATGGATACGAGGCTACTGTGACCAGAATAAATTTTATATTATCTTGCCCATTGCTATGTGGCATTAAAAGGCTCCAGTGATGATCCTTTGTGTAGTTAGATTAGAACAAACCCAAATAAAAATAATTCATAGGTGCACATTCATGCAGGGTGTGGCTGCCATATCTTGGACAGTGTCCATGAGCAGATATGGAAAAAAAACTTTGAAGATCGATTGCTGTCACACTAGTAAGTACTTTGACACAAGAGCTGACGTTGATCGATATTCATTGATTCAGAACATCTACAGCGGGCTAGGTAAGCGAGGTACTAGCTAGCACTTACACTCAAGCAATTGCAAGCCGTCAGCTGAATTTATTTATTTTTCTACATGTATATATCTAGTATCAAATGGCCATATTATTTTGGCCGTTTGGATAATTAGAGTGAGTACAGTTACTTAATTAGATGCCATGCCAAAACTCTTGAGTAGCAATACTGAATTTGTGTGGCTCCCATGCAGTTTTACACTCTACTGCACATACCTCTTTGAAGAATAATCCCAACTCTCTTGTAATTCTTGTGGCCAAATGCCTACAAGGGATACAAAATTATATTACATGATATTGTAAGAATGGTGGGGGAGGCTATTAGTATAATACTGTTATACGAATCATTGAGCACAAAACCAACGTAATGCATAAAAGGTGACCTATTATCAGACTACCCTATGATTATCTATACTCATCCCACTGCTGGTATATTATAATCGGCAATGGGATAAGTTGGATAATCATAGAGTAACCTGATGATAATGGTCACCCTCCTACATGCACATGCACCACAGTTGATTCATTACTCTAAACATGTATGTACTGTGTTACTTTGGCTACTAGAACTAGAGCAAACCCTAATGTGGGTATGTCCACTTTATAGTCAAAATTAATACGCTATTGCTGTGGTCAACCAGCAAGCCTACTAAAGCTGAATTGACCACCCCATTTTCTGGTTTTATGCATAATTATGGTTATTCATCATGTATGTCTCAAAGAAGCAATTCACCAATACTGTAGCGTGATCCCTAACCTCAAGAAGATGGGATTGCTAATGGATGGTTTTGAAACCTTACTTGAGAACAAAGGGTGTCAGCAGCTGTGCCCAGACCATGTCCAATAGGAGTGCTGGTTACATTGACAAACTGCATAATATGAAAGGGGAGGAAAGGAGAGTGGGGAGGGGTGAGAGAGAGAGAGAGAGAGAGAGAGAGTGTGTGTGTGTATTGGGGTTGGGTGTGAAGAGAGTGAAGTATGTGTATACAATGTTTTGAGGTGATGCTTACTGATGATGCAAGCCCTGCATATAGAGTACAATAGCTCATAATCATCATCAATATTGGGCACAAAATTCACCTGCCGATCCATAGTAAAGTGCACTGTCGCTGTCTGGGATATGACCGATAAAGAAAAGTGATATCAACAGCATGGAATATTGAAATAATGTACTGAGGGTCTGTTAGGAGAAAAATAATAATGAAAAAATCAAGGGACTAGAAATTGTGATGGTACGTATTAGGCCAGGAAAATAAAATTTTAGTTTCTCAGGCTTTTCCAGCTAAGAAATGATGCAGGCGGGTGGCTTTTTAGTTTCTTTTTAATTTTTGGGAGTGTGGTCCATTACTTAACCACGCCTATTTATCGCCGACCTCATCAGCGGCAAAAAAAGTTTGGAAAGTGACTGGTCTTATAGTTAATCTATAGTGTCTTGTAGCTTAGCCATCAAAGAAGCGGTTTTGAGAAGTCAGATGTCTGCCAGAGAGTGGCAAGGCTGATGCTCAAACACAGCCAGCCATGCAACGAGATCGAGCAGCAAGCTTGATCTTTTAAGCCTTAAATTTAATTACCACACCCACTTAATTTAAAAAAGGGCCCAGCAGCCCAAAGCTGATGCAGGCGGGCCTGGGAAACTATTTTTTTACCTGGCCTTAAACACTGCTAGCACGCTATCTTAAACACTACTTTGGCTGATCAGAGACTTATTAAATAGTTTGAATCTTACAATTGGGAAGGCCAATTTCAGAAGCAAAGTGATCTCATGCTTCAGCCACCCTAGCCCTCTAGAGCTGATGACAGGTGCAGCATGTATGCCATGGCAACGGCACTTGCAGCTGCTGCAGATACAAGCAGTGCAGCTGCAGCAGCACTGACCAGAGAAGAGGCGTCTAATAGATGGCGAGGACGGTATATTATTGGATTCTTCTGGTAGGCCATCCTCATTGTTCACACAATATTGGTCTTCAGAGCCTAAGTTGACATAAATTATAAGGATGGGTTCTGGGTCATAAAATTTTATAGCGGATCAGATACTCTTCACTGACTAGTCACACTGGTTAATATTTACCGCTTTCACGAGGATCTCTCGATTCTAGAAGAGCGTCGGTGTCCGTGTTGCAGTCAGTCTGGTACTCGGTGATATCTACGCTGCTCATTGCTGCGCCTGCCCTAGCCTCGTACCCAGGCCCGGAAGGAGGAGGAAAGAGGGCCTGGTACCTATTGCACGCGCATGCGCCAACTACCCCAAGAAAACCTGGGGTACCGCGAACTACTGTACGCTTTTTCGCCCTCTTCCCGCGGCCTAGGGTATGAGGCTACACCGATATGACATCGCTTCGTACCTTAGGAGCGAGAGGAGAGCGAAAAAGCGTACAGTCGTTCGTGGCACCCCAGGTTTTCTTGGGGTAGTTGGCGCATGCGCGTGCAATAGGTACCAGGCCCTTTCTCCTCCCCCTCGATCAAAGGGCCTGGGTACGAGGCTACGCCTGCCCTCACCCATCTGATGGTTCAAAGTTAAAAAAAAAAAAAAAAAAATCCACGCAGCGCGCATGCGCAGGAGAAAGCAACCCTCCATCGCTGCTCTTCATGTACGTGCATTAGTCGAACCTCCGATAACTTTTTTTTCAAGGAGACCACACACTAATTGTAAGCATAAAAAATTGTCCGAAAACCTCCACATAGTTTGAGCTGGATGCATAGTAGAGCCATACAATGCAAGCAGGCACCCGATACATCAATTTTGACCAAAATGGGTAATGGTCGTCACGTTCATGTACGCGCGTGGGCGGAAAACATTGCAAGTGCAGTGCTAGTGCATGGCTTCCTATACAAACATATGGGATAACTTCAAAGGGATGGCCATGGATAACTTTAATTCTAAGTATGAATCAAAATTCCCCAAGGCTTCTATGGTTTCAACCCATTCTGCATGCCCATATAAAAATTGTGGCATAATAATAATGCTTTATAGACCCCTAAGACTTTTCTTCTTTCCTATTCTTTTTTTCTACTTAGTGTATTAATTTGCTGTGAACTTGGCTATGAACTGAGAGCCTACAAGCCACGATAAAGGTTACTTGTGGCGTAATAGCATGTATAAGACAGCAGTAACAAAAATTAGCAAACTCATGAAAGAACAGTGTATATAGTAGTGGCATGTAGAGTTCAAAGTTACCCCAGAGACCAAAACCTTACTTTGGCGGAAACAAGGTCCAATGGTGGGAATGGTAGCCTGACTGCTTGGCCAATGGTTGATCGAGCACCCCGGATACACTGGATTGAAGAGCGGAGGAGGGAAAATGACAGGCTACAACGAATCCAGGCCATGGTGCTGCTGTAGGAGACATCACGTTTGGCTGAAATCAGGGAGGCAAGATGCTTGTAACACACTGAGGCAGCATTTCCAAGACCTCCAGTAATGGATATAACCAACGGAGTGAAGGAACCTTGTTCAATTTCACGAATTCTTTGTTCATAAGCTCTCTTCTTTTAATTTTGATTTTCATGCTTTCTGTAACAGGTAGGGAGGAGTTGTCTGTTTAAGGGAGCAAGGGGGTTGAATACTCTCACATCAAAGAGAGCACGTTCAGATCTCCCACCCCCCCCCCCCAAAAAAAATCCATTCGCTGCTATGTCAAGCCTGGCACCATCATTGGCAATAGTGGTGGCGTTTGAAAACACCTCACCAGTTATTGGTTGCAGGGTTGGCTCCACGCAGACATTATGACAGACTTCAGTCATTCAGTTGGCGGCGAGATCTCTGATTTCATTGTGGCTAATGGTCGGGAAGCCACCTTTGGGGCAGGAGAGCACATGTTCCACTGAGAAATTGGTTCCACAGGCGCAATAACGATAACGGACCCTCCGAGAGGAGGACAACCTCTCTACAATGGTCATGTTACAGATTGGATTTAGCAAGATTGTAGTACTTACGCAAACCTCTGAGAATTAAGCGGACGCTTCTCGTTTCCGGACAGCGCCGGGACAAAAATCCAGCTCCCAACGTGACTTTCCAATACAAATTCACTTCTAAAAATTACGTACACGATAACTATTAAACAAGGCCACTGGAATAATGTTAGGATCATGTGGGAAGAATGGCACCGCGAAAATTTTCAATCATAGAAGATACCGGTGACCAGTCCTAAAACCCTGTCACAATAGCACGCGAAAATTTGGGTGCCGTTTATGCCACTTGACCCTAATGTTAGAGTCCACCAACTCCATCTTAATTGTCTATGTAAGGCGTATATAGGTCCATACACTGTCAGGTGATACACACAATGTCATGGTATTTCAAGTCCATAACCAGCTCCTCAGCAAATGGAAGGAGATGGTGATGATGAGGACAATGACGTTGATCAACGTACAAGAACCGCTTCCCAGATCGACAACTGTTTTGGAAGATGCGTGCTACTTTTAAATTTTTGAGTATAAAGGACATGGACATGAAGCCTCGTCTGTCAGTTCAAATATTGACAAGATTGTTAACCTAAAGCATGCATCTGCAAGACAAGCGACACTGTGTGACTACTTTATTCAGTAACATGCAATCATGTCATGCAATGATTTACTCACAACACATATTATTATTAGGTTTTGAACATTTA
This sequence comes from Cliona cf. orientalis, assembly GCA_963930775.1. Classification (NCBI taxonomy): domain Eukaryota; kingdom Metazoa; phylum Porifera; class Demospongiae; order Clionaida; family Clionaidae; genus Cliona; species Cliona cf. orientalis. Next base: position 3,226,322 of record OZ005696.1, read on the forward strand.
ATTGTCATAGTTAGTACATTTTTACATTTCAATGAATCTCTGCCCTACTAAATTAAAGATTATTTAAGGTCAAAATGTGGCAAACCTCCGAGATAAGGACACCCTCCGAACAAAGGACAAAAGGCCCGTTCCCAAGGTGTCCTTTGTTCGGAGGCTCAACTGTAATTATTTTGTGTACGCGTAGATGCTGTTTATATTTACTTCCTACTCCATTGCAATTGCTGCATGCATGGAAGCCTGATGATCACGTATATGTACACTGTCATATTAAATAGGTACGTGTACCTTTAATTTACTGTTTGTGTTATATACTTGGAAGCAGATGTTGAAATAATTGGAATAATTAATCCTTCGTAGCATCAGATCCAGTGACCAGTCATGATCATAATAATATTATTATGCAGTATAACCTTTTTTGGAAATCCAGCTGATGAACTTACTCTAACTCCATCTTGTATAATATTATAGCTATTGACTACCGTATAGCCGGAAAATTTGGCGGGGAATTAAATTTGGCGGTTTGGCGGTCTATATTACAACCGCCAAATTAAAATCCCGCCAAAATTTCATGCTTTCATATAATATACGTATGGCAATCCCGTACCAAACCGCCAAATTTAAATCCGTCAATATTCTTGCAATCAGTAGTGATTTTGGGCTCAACCGCCAAATTTAATTCCCGCCAATAATATTATTTCCGGCTATACGGTATGTTGCTTCTATTGTGGAGTGTTGATCAAACTTAATAATATCTATGGCGTACGTATACATACAGCGACATTCCACTACTTAATAATTATTGCATGCTCATGCTGGTGCCGCATTGTGCTTATTGTGATAACTTTGGGAGAAGGTAGAGTCCATAGTGCTTGTTTTGATGCTACAATAATTATTATGCTGTACTATAGCTCGCTATAATATAATATTATTATGCTGCAACTAGCGTGCTATATAGTATTCTTTGAATTCATAATTATTTGGATGTCATGAGGTATTAAACATGTAGTCTGGCTCAAAAAAAAAAAACAAAAAAAAACGGCCTTAGTACAATAATACCCTGCTACACACTACTAAAATTATAGCATTAATGCTTGTATATATATATTCATGACGTCCATAATATGATGTCTGCAGTACAAATAATAATTATTTCTGTGTTAGAGGTGTGGGAATACTGAATTTCCGGGGATACCAAATAATCTGTGATGCCGGTAAGCAGCCTACCAAAAGGTTTCGAGGAAAGAAAAAAATATGGAAGTCAAATGAGGTTAGAGTTCAAACTTGACACCATGCCATAACTACTCATCCGATATCCCCTACTGTTGTCACTGCAAACCACAGGACCACACTAACTGGATAGCAGCTTGTTCAACACCTGTCAGTGACTGATAGTGACGACTTTATAGACATTCCTCGTAATAATAATATTATATTGAATATGGCACCCACTAGGACAAACCAGGCCTGCCATGTAGACCTTGGAGACTAACCCTGCTAACCATTTAAATTTTACACCCGGAACCCATGCATGATGGAGCCAGGGAATATCATTGTATTAACAGGTGCATAAACATATGTTTTAAGGATTGTTGCTTATTATTATGTAGCTACATTGTTTCATTTAGTTTTGGGGGAATAGTGCAGTTATTATATTCATTAGGGTTCACATGATATGGATGGTAGTTGCTTGCCACACCCCCTGCCACTAGGATTGCCAATCCAATGGCAAAGAAACTGCCTCTACTCAAAATCCTCAAGACTTGATCTCTACTCCTCACAGTACTAGTCATACATGTAGGTCTTGATGATGAAGTATCCATATCACCATCTCGTGTGTCAGTTCTCAAGTTGAGTTCATGATCAGTTTTTGTCTGCTTATCATTTTGTGTCTCGTCGTTTATCCCTGTTTCAAGTTGGAATATTTTGTTGGGATCCGTAGTCCGTTGCTGCTCATTAACTCGATTAACTGGAATTTCCTCAGCATTGTCAGAATCTGATAACAATGCTACTGTGTCTTCATGTACATGTAGTTCACTTAATGCATATACAGCTTTATTCGAGTCGGCACTGCACTGCTCTTGTGTGTCCTCCTCTGAGTCATTGGTAGGTTCTGTTCTTGAACTTGTATCATGTTTGTCACCATCCTTCCTTGCTCTATTTATTGCCTGTAGTTACCAGCATGGTCAGATATAATTTAAACATAGCTAGAAGAAACTAATGCAGGACTAAAATTTACTCACTCTTTCTGACTGTTTCTTCCAGTTAGTACGAAGCAAGATAGCTGTGTATGTGATGCACTGTGATCAAGAGAGCAGTCATCTCACTTACATAATATTATATAAAGTAATAATATTTGATATTCACTGTTAAATTATGTAAATAGTCCCGAGGTAATGAACCCTCTTTATAACTGTCCTCCCAGTCTAGTAGATATTACATGTGCTTCCGAAGTGATGGATGCTTAGGGTCTTACCAGAAATGCACAGCCAAAGGTCATTCCAATCCAGAGACCAAGGATGCCCCATTTAACTTTAAGAGCCAGGGTTATCCCCAAAGGCAGTCCAATGATATAATATGCAATAACATTCATGATGGCACCGATGTACTGACGCCCTGATCCACGAAATACACCACCTATGACAATCTACATGTGGGGGAAAAATCAAAATTAACAGAGCTCTTACTAGTCATTAGACTCCTAGCCTGATGTAAAGATGGGCTGGGCTCATGTTTGCATGTAGGGTTGTTAAGCCATGACTGATCAAAACTTAACGATATTGTGTCATTTATTAAGTATACTAAGTCTTATTGTAGTGATTTTAGTGCTAAGAAGCAATGTTGGGGTATTAACAGAGTGCAGTGTAGGTACTATACTTGGAATGGGATTGTTTTATGCGATACTAAACAGATATAATGGTGCAATAATAATATTACATCATACCTGTACATGATCAAAGTAAATATAGACGCAAACCACGTACATCAAGTTGGCTATCTTCTTTCTCACTACCCTAAGAAAACATGCATGTAGTTGTATAAAAGAATTACAGGTGGGAGAGGGGAATACCCTACCTATTTTAGGAATTCCGTTTATATCAGGTTTTTGCTCAAGCTAGCCTGGCCATGGGGGCAAATGCCAAGAGACAGTTCCAGGGAGGAGCAACAATAAGCAAGCTAGAGTAAGATATTGATCTTTGGACGACAGCAATGCTCAGACACTCTAACAGGCGTTAAAGATGGGGTGTGGTCTGGACTAAACCTCCACCAGGTAGGGCCTACGCCTATAGCATCAACATACATCAGAACCGGATATGTACCTTTGCTACCTTTGAAGCTAGAGCCACTCAAAGGCGATGTCCGATTTTATCAGACCTCGGACAAAAGTGTCTGTTTTCGGATCGCTCGAAGGAGTGTCTGGGACTTCGGTTCATACTATCGGATCTTGGCTGGACCTTGACATTCTATCTGTGTGGAGTCCCAGCCGTAAGACTCCTTGACTAGCCTTCTATGTCAGGTTTTATAAACCCTACATGTACTCCAACAATTAGCTGAAAGATTCGAATAAGCTGGAGAATATGAAATGTCCTAGACCATGATATCGCTCAATGCCAATGCACCCAGGTGGCGGGGATTCTAAATAAAGCACCATTGGACCCCACGCGAGGAACATCTCGGAAATTTTCAGCCAACTCAGTGCTGAAGCAAGGTCTATAAAACCTGATGTACAATGTAGAAGGCTATAGTCAAAGAGTACTACAGCTGGGAGGGAGTCCATGCAGATAGAATGCGGAGGTCCAGTAAAGGTCTGAACCCAACCCCCAGACGCTCCTTCAAGCAAGCCGAAAACAGACACTTTTGGCCGAGGTATGATAAAATCGGACGTCGCCTTTGAGTACACACCTGGTTCTGATGTACATGTATGTTGATGCTAGGCCTAGGCCCTACCTGATGAAGGCTTAGTCCAGACCATTCCCCCTCTTTAGCGACCACTAAAACGTCTGAGCATTGCTGTCATCCAAGGATCAATCTCTTACTCCAATTGTTTAGGGGGGGTGGGTTTGAAAGCACTCCATATAGCCCCCTTCTTTGTGTGTGTGTGGGGGGGGGAGGTGCTCACTATATTGTACTGTATATTACGTACAGATGCTAAGTGTAAACATGACATAGTGGTAAGCGGGAATGGGGTCAGACTTAGAGTTGGGTCCACAGAGTATTTGTACACTACATTTACATGCAATGGTTAGTTTGACAATCAAGTCAAGCCATGCCTTATTAAATTACAACTTACTCATTTCCAGGTACGAACAATATTCCTATATAGTCCTTAGTAGCGAGAAAAACTACTGTGTACGGAACACAAAGGCACACTGAAACAGCAAAACAGATTAACACCGTTTAGTATTCAAGAATGTACAAATGTACTCACGTATACATCCAATAGCTACAAAGGAGACCTTCTTGGCACCACTAGGATTGCCAGCACCCAGCTCATTACCAACACGGATCGATGCAGCCATGGAAATCCCAATGGTTGGCTACATAGTGAAATGCATCAGAAATCGAGCACAAATTAAAGGCAAAGATCGTTATTTAATTTTTAGCTCGTATACAATGTCATGTCTACTTGTGGCCCATGTTGTATGGCCCTATAATATAAAATCAGTATTATTGTGGTATTCTAAGTACATAATGAGCCAGATATAGAGACTAGCTAGCTGTTCTCTATAGCCTCGTCCCCAGAAACCCCGCTCTTTTCAACTGCACATGCAGTTGAAAAGAGTGGGATACCTGGAGACGACAAATTAACGTGCAATTGAAAAGATTGGGGTGCCCGGGATGAGGCCAGCTGTTCTCTATCTGACCATGATCCGACTTACCATGTATACAAAGTATGTAGCTTGAAACCATGCAGCGTTAGTAGCCAGTTCCTCCTCACTGATCGTACCAGCAACAAAGCTTGCCACCTCTAAAGCCCACCACTCCAGGCACAGCATGGCCATACCAGGAAGGCCAAGTTTCAGGAACTGTCCCCATTCATTGAGGCTTTCCAAGCTCCACCCACTCCACGTCAATTTGTGGAGATTTCTAAGACGGATGTAGAGGATGACCAGTGCAGCTGGTAAGCAGGTGGATATCACCAGGGCAACCACTGCCCCCCTAATTAAAGAGAAATTTAATGGTTTTAACGATGCGTCTGTTAATACATGTAGCAAGCTGTGTCCCTGCAGGCCGGCACAATGCATAGTGATTGTCCTGAATAGCTAGAAGGACTTGGAGCAGGCTAGGTGGCTATTATATTACATCTCCAGTAGCAATTTACTTTTCTGCGGTTATGAGGTAATTACCCAAAAATTCAGGGCCTCCCATGGAGCCTTTCAGAGACCTGAAAATCGGTAAGTATGTAGAGTAACTGATGCATGAATCCAGTGAATAAAGCTGAGTGCTACTTTCTCTGGTAAGTACCGCTGGCTGAACTTCACGCGTTCTCTTGGCTGATGTAATCCCGTCAATAAATAAAGCTAGCCTTGCGCTATATTTAGCATCATGCATGCAGCATGCCATGCCACGAGCGATCTGAAGTTTGGAAGCTATACTGCACTGTCGAGTTCATCTCCTGTGATCGAAGCATCGAAACTTGTCACTGTCGAGGTTGAGAGTCGGTCTGAGACTCCATCAATATTTCTATCACAGTGTGATTGAGGCACTGGTATCGCGTGTACTGTGCACGCACTATATTAACGGTCTTGTACCTCATGCACCATTAGAACTAGGCAGCTACTGGGGGGTGTGGTCAAGTTTTTCATTGTAACCACAAGCTCAAGTTCTTAGTGCCTAACTAGATGGGCTTATGATTCTTTGATGAGTCGGGTCACATTACATATACCGTAGAATCCCACAATTACGCCCCCCCCTGCGTATAAGCCCCTCCCCCATTTTTGCCTAATGCTAGCATGCACAAAGGAGGGGGGGGCGTAATCACAGGATTCTATGGCACTATAGAGAATCTGATGTAGCTATAGGCTGTGTAGATAGCTACTGCACAATACTGTACCACATAAGACTATATTATGGGAAGAATGTATTACCATAATAACTAGAGCTCCCTAGAGCCCAAAACCCTCAGCGCGTTTTATGGCACTTGCCTCATAACCAGGCAAGAGTACAATATTAGGCCATGCAAACTAGTGCTGCATTCATTTCCTAGGTTGGCATGACTAGTTACATAATAATTATGATGAATTTGAGGGGTGTTGCAGCAAGCGTGGTAGACAATCAACTATTAATAGAGGACGCTTCGTCACCAGAAAGGCCTTTGAAAAAAGTAAGCTCATCAATGACACACATTTCGCTGGTAGCCCAAGGTACCCAGGCTCGAGGCTAACTTCGCCGGGCGAACGTTAACCATAGCCCTCGTGCGCGCATGCGTATAATCTATACCGTATATAGCGCGCGACATACAAAGTAAAGTCCATGCTACCGCTTGCTGAGAAAGTCAAGAAGCTTAAATCAGCAAATGACGCCAAAACTGGAGAACAAAACGTTTTCTGCGAAATCCACACAAATCATGCGGTCAGAACGCCATAAGGAACCTTGTAACACAGCAGTTTGGACTCGTAAACGAGGTATGTAGCAGCTAGCGTGATAACAGACAGACACACACACAGAACGACTACCGTAACCCTCGCGCATGCGCCGAGGGTTAATAAAAAGATTACTTCCTATATAGGTGCACTTAATAACCCATACCTATATAAGGCATAATGCTTAAAGTAAACTAATTCACAAAACCTGTCCTCTGACGTACTTGAATCCCAGATGGAAGGTGTATATCAGCAGAGCATGAAGCACAATATTTGTACAGTTTCCAGCCAAACCAAGCAACACAAACTGCCACACAAGACTCTGACAAGACAAATAATAATATTATGGAGATGATAACCATCTTATAGTCACTAAATATTATTAAGTATACCTGTGACTGGAGATAATGTTGAAGCAGAATAAAGAGGAAGAGAAACTGTACAAAGAATATGGACAATCAAGTGATGATATCCAGAGAATATCAGAATCACCACAATTATGCTTATCGGTAAATTAAACACACAGTTCTGTCCACTTTAACATTAATGTAGCACCTTACAAATTAACTCACTGGCAGTGCTATGCAGTACACATTCATATAAAAGGCACTCAGGCTGTAATGAAAGGAAGTTAAGTCACGGTAGCACAATACAGTTACTGTAACAGCTAGCGCATGGGTGGTACTGGGAATGATAGCTATAACGGTACATTGTGTGGAAAATATTGTGGCATCCATGCGTGGTATGTAGGACGTTATTATTATTATGGTAGTTGACCTCTATTCATCATTGGCTTACTTTATGATGACCCAACCCCTTCCCATAGCCGGCAAATTGCCCATACTTATTATAAAAACTTTGGTTGCTAGGCAAACCGGTATCAGATTTTGCACATGCTGCAATAGCAATTTGTATGCCACGCAGGCTGCATAACAAAACAATAAGGCAAATACTATCTCCCAGATCTGATATCCAAGCTGAGCATGAGAGTTTACAAGAAGCCACACTCAGTATGATAGCTATAATATAGGTATTTAATATAGTCAGGATAATAATAATGTAACTTACAGGCCTATATATAGTATAGCTTCACACAATAATTTAACGACGGCCTATGAGGCTCATGCACATGCTCAGTTCACATGCATAATTATAGCCGGAAACTTTCGAGGGAGAAAGTTTTCACAAATTTCACGATTTTACGAATTTTCTCCATGAAATTTCAGGCATACTGCACCCATCTATGTGATCAGAATATTTTGCAAATTTTCTCCATGAAATACTCAATCCACGAAAGTTTCTCCCTCGAAAATTTCCTTCTATACGGTATATACCTTGCAATACAAGGTGGCTGGTGAAGCAGTAGCAGCAATGACTCAGCATTGATCCACAGGGCACAGATTGGAAACACAAAGAGTCCCAGTATGAAAATACCTGTTTGGTAGTACATGAAAGTTTATAAAGAATACAAATATCATCTCGGCCTATATCATAGAGTCGGTAGACTCTATAAGTAGGGATGGCCCGGATATGCCATATATGTAATACATTACAAATACCCAAATATCTCAAAATAGGTAATTTTACGAAATTTCTAAGTGTGAAAATCAGAATCTCCAGCAAATTATCTATCTAACAAGACCAAGATCATTCATCAAATCAATTGTATATGCCAGAACCAGATGTTCAAAAAAATGGCCATTTCTCAATCTTTCTTTCTTCTTTCTTTCTTTCTTTCTCATTTCCAGGGCTAACTCAAGACTGTCTGGACCTCTCACCTTAGTTTTCATATAAATCCATTCTATTTTGTAGCGCGCAGTGCAGTGGCACGCTAGTTTGGCATTATCTCGACAGTTACGTAATAGTGGGTGTGTACGGCGCATTAATGATTGGGTGTGTCTGATACGCCATTTTTAAAAATATAATGCGCATGCTCGGAATGGGTTGCCATGGTGAAGTCATGTGACTGCGCCTGGCCCTAGGCGAGGTACAAGGTCTAGTCTAGCTCTAGCGCTTGCCATACTAGCCCTATCGCTAGTGCGTGCAGCGGTACGCTGGATCGATCATGGATATGAATATGAAGGTGCAAGCATAGACAGTAGAAGGGGGAAAGGGACTGGAAACGTCCATATATTATATATAGGAAAAGTGTGGCACATGTTCAGTTTGGTTCAATTCTATTGTATAGGGATTTTTAATACATTCTTTTGTAGTTTTTATGAGTTACTAATGGCTTTTTTCTGGCCGAAACTCTCCATAGAACATTCAGTAACACAAGGATAATGTAATGGCAAGATATTTGGGGGTAGTATCGGTTGTGTTTATTTTCATCATAAGCCATAAAGCCACAACCTTTATATTTCAATATGTTTTTCTATACAAAAATTTATTCGTAGTTTTTACGAAAAATTTTAGTAATTAATCTATATGGCATTAATGGCTGGTTTAATCCGAATTGTGATAGAGAATGTAATGGTGCACTTTTCTAAAACCCATATATGAAGTATTACGTGGTCATGCTCAACCAAACTGAACATCGTCCACCCGTTTCCAGTCCATCTTCCCTTCTCTATTGTCTATGGTGCAAGGCTCGAGGAGCGGTAAGGCGCTAGGCATAGGCGAGCTACTCGCTAGCGCGAGCAGCGCTACTGAGTACTCCGCTGGATCGATCATAGATATCATTACATCATAGTACCACATGATCGCAAAGTCTCGAGGAGTGGTAAAGTTACAGATCATAAAATTATGCCGGGTAGCTAGCTGCTGCCAACAATAAAACTTAGAACTTTATTTTCTCCCTAAGCGGAAGAGTCTCATCACTACTTGGGCCGCCTAAAGCATCCTTCTTTGTCAGCCTGCTTCATCATATTAGTACAAGCCACATGAACGCTAGTTAATGAGGGGCGTGGCTACGAATTTTGCAAACTTCGGTACCTCCAATCATCCACTTAATTACACTGGACAAAAATTATGAGCAAACCATGTAAGATGGCATTGATAAATTACACTAAGTGCATTGAAAAAGAACAGAAACAAGTATAAAAACAATTGAATAAAATTGAAGAATGAAGTAGGGATGGCAGGATCAAAAAGTACACAAACAAGAGGTATCGCAACTACTATACATCCCTACGCTTGCTTTTTGAGGGATGCAAAAATAACCAGTAATAATGCGATTGAATCAAAACTGATAAACCCAAACCATCGTGACAACTAGGGAACAATGTCTCCCATATAGCTATACCACACTCAACAAACACGTTGACATTAATAGGTGCATAATAGTCGAGAAAAGCAAGCGTAGGGATGTATAGTAGTTGCGATACCTCTTGTTTGTGTACTTTTTGATCCTGCCATCCCTACTTCATTCTTCAATTTTATTCAATTGTTTTTATACTTGTAATATGTACACTGAAGGAAACTTTCTTTACTATACCATAATATAGATCAGCTCAATATTAGATTACAGTAAAGTGATCATTAATATGTGCGCATGAAAAAATTATGCACAGAATTGGTCAACTTAGTGTTTAAACATTGCATGTACATGGCACAATAAAATTTATGCAACTGCCGCTTGATTCACTAAATTTGCATAAAGAAAATTTGCTCACAAAAATGTCACTTTACAAATGTGCATGTCGTATAAATGTTGTGGTGCATGTATTTAACACCAAGTTCTGGCCAGATTCCTGTCACGCACATTCATGGGAATCGAATGCATTGTGTTAGTGCTCTATGTGAGTAGCATGCATTTTAGAGGCTGCACAGAGCCTTAAGGAAGATAACGAGCAATGGTATAATATTTGAAGTGCTCTAGGGTGCCATATACATTATATAACTTTTTGAGAGAGCTCCCATACAATTATACGTTTGTTTGGACCTGTCAGTTGGTGTGATATATAGGATAGTGTTCTACCCAGCATACATACATATGATATCGGCTTGTCGGCCCAACAAGCCTTCAGTACAGAATTTCCTTTGGTGTATGAATTAGGAGATTTCAAAAAGCTTTAATGTACGTGGCCACAGCCTCCACCCAAAGTATGCCCTACTGTCGAGCCTTGACATGCCTTAAATTTCGCTTGGGGATAGCACTGATAGGAACTTCCAGAAAGGGCATTGAATATCATTTGCAATTGTTCTAATTAACCAAATGGCCACGTGGTATGTTCATATCAACATAGCAGGAGCTCAAGGAGACATCTCAGAGTTCAGCTTCACTACAGCTGTTAGAGGCTTCCATGTTTAACACAGGGCGTGGCTACCATATCTTGGATATGTATCTGTGAGCGGAAAAGGAAACGGAAACTGTATATATGAAGACGATAATCGATAAACAATATAAAGTTGAACCTCTACCGGAGGCTAGGGTTAAATAAGCAAGGTACAATGTAGTATATAGCACTTTCGCTGAATTCTATTTAGCACCAAAGAGCCATATTAATAGTTATCTTTGGCTGTTCGGATAATTAGAGTGAGTACTTAGATACCCTAAAATTATTGAGAAGCAATGCTGAATTTGTGTGGCTCCCATGCAGTATTCTCATTCCACTGCATATACCTCTTTGAAGAATAATCCCAACTCTCTTGTAATTCTTGTGTCCAAATGCCTACAAGGGATACAAAATTATATTATCCGACTCACGTGACATTGTAAGAATGGGTAAGGTGACCTATTATCATCATCAGACTAGCCTGTGATTATCTGTACTCATCCCACTGCTGGTATTATAATATTATTATTAGTATTCATTATCGGTAATGGGACAAGCATAGGTAATCATAGGTAACCTGACGATACTAATGGGTTACCCTCTTATATGTACATGTACATGTACAAGCACCACAGTACTGTGTTACTTGGGTTACTAGAGCAAACCCTAATGCAGGTATGTCCAGTTTATGGTCAAAGTAATTAATATGCTATTGCTGTGGTCAAACCACTCAGAACAACCAGAGAAGCTGGATAAATCTACTCAAAACTGGATTGACCACCCCAGTTTGTGGTTTTATGTATTATGGTTATTCATCATGTACGTCTCAAAGAAGCAATACTGTAGCATAATCCATAACAATTGGCGATTCCAGGGATAGCTAATGAGTGGTTCTGAAACCTTACTTGAGAACAAAGGGTGTCAGCAGCTGTGCCCAGACCGTGTCCAATAGGAGTGCTGGTTACATTGACAAACTGCATATGAAGGGGAGAGAGAGAGAGAGAGAGAGAGAGAGAGAGAGAGAGAGAGAGAGAGAGAGAGAGAGAGAGAGAGAGAGAGAGAGAGAGAGAGAGAGAGAGAGAGAGAGAGAGAGAGAGAGAGAGAGAGAGAGAGAGACAGACAGGGGTGCATTGGGGTTGGGTGTAAAGAGAGTGAAGCATGTGTATACAATGTTATGAAGTGATGCTTACTGATGATGCAAGCCCTGCATAATTATAGAATACAATAGCTCATAATTATCATCAATATTGGGCACAAAATTCACCTGCCGATCCATAGTAAAGTGCACTGTCGCTGTCTGGGATATGACCGATAAAGAAAAGTGATATCAACAGCATGGAATATTGAAATAATGTACTGAGGGTCTGTTAGGAGAAGAATAATAATGACAAGGAACTAGACAGTGATCAATGCTATAAAACTGTGATGTACTACTGATTACTCTATCTTAAACACTACTTAGGCTGATCAAAGGCTTAATAGTTTGAACCTTACAATTGGGAAGGCCAGTTTCAGAAGCAAAGTGATTTCACGCTTCAGCCACCCTCTAGAGTTGATGACAGGTGTAGCGCAAGCATGGCAACGGTGCTGGCAGCTGCTGCTGATATACTTACAGCTGCAGCAACACTGACCAGAGAAGAGACGTCTAATAGAAGATGACGGCTGCATATTATTGGATTCCTCTGGTAGGCCGCCCTCAGAGTCATTGTTCATACAGTATTGATCTTCAGAGCCTAAGTTGATATTCATAATGATACAAGTAGCTATGGGTTCTGGATCATAAACTTTTTCAGTGATATGTCAGATCAGACACTCTTCACTGATTACCGTTTATACGAGGATTATTCGATTTTAGAAGATCATCGGTGTTCGTGTTGCCTTCAGTCTGGTACTCGGTGATATCTGCGCTGCTCATTCCGATATCTTTGGCCAGCCTTCGCGGGATCGGATCGGGAGGTAGTAAAAACTGTACTTTATTGGGAAAAGATCGTCATGGTTTAAAAATTTCATGCGCGCATGCGCAAGAGAAAGCAAGGTGCACAACACCTTCTTCACCTACTCTTCACCAGGGAAAGGTTCAGTAACAGCAAGCAACACTAGGCAATACTGAGCAACATAAAGCGGCAACATTAGAATATTATTATTGTAGAAACAGAACTACATTAAATGATATTAAATAATAATAATTTTATTATTATTAAATTTTATAGACGTATATTCACGATTAAATTTTATGATTTCTTACACCCAAGTATAGTCCAGTGAGAGCATAACACCAAAGAATATCTTTCCATCTGCATACATGTTCAACGTGCACTGTGCTCTATTAGGAAATGATCGTCATGGTTTAAAACTTACGCAGCACGCATGCGCAAGAAAAACTTTAGTAGGCGGCATGATCGCACGACCCCCTTCACCAGAATAGTAACAAACTACTAAAAATAATCGACAAAGTCATAGCTCATAGATCAGGTCTCAGCCCTAGCCTCTGAACTTTGAGTCAGCCAAAAATAACTGTAGCTGTTTGTATTCTTTGCCTACAGTGTAGCTAGCTATCTGAAGCAGTATTTGAAATTTCGTGATTCTACATGATAAAAAATGGGGTGGAGGGCTGGTCTGCCTGGAAAAGCAGGATTTCTTCTGATAGTCCTAGCCATGCAACTATTTTACATCATATCACTGTCAGAGCCATAGTGCGAGCCATAGTGTCATCAATTTGGAATCTGGAGCACCTCCATCCTCAAACTCCAGCCTGGAGTACCATCTCTGCTATGCTTCAGGGCAGATACAACACGACACAGAGATGATTCTCTCACCAGGAGTGCACTTCATTGATCAAGGCAATCCTTGCATCATACAAAACATCAACAATCTTGTGATACGTGGGGTAGGTGATACTGGAGCTATTGAAATTCAATGCGTATCAAACTTCATTGGACGGAATTTTATCTTTCTCAACACAACTAATCTTCGCATTGAGAATGTCATAATTACCAACTGTGGACAAACGATACCTGATGATCTACCCAGCTTTGTAAACAGCACAAATGTCTATTTTGGTGCAGGTCAGAAAGGTGTACTACTACTGAGTCACATCCCAAATCTAGTGCTACAGGATGTAATAATCGATCACTGCTTTGGTTTTGGTATCATTGGGATTAACCTGGACGGTGACACTGTGTTATACAGTGTAGTAATCACTAACACAAATAACTTTGGCCATCCACTCTGCACTGAGCTACCCTTGGATTTGAGTTGTTCAGGCAGTGGAGCAGTTTTTATTTATTCTGATCCCACTGAGGGAGAGGCTTCTCTCTTGGATTCGTCACTAACAATCACCAATTGTACATTTGATCAAAATGAGAACCAAATCCCTTTGACTCATTATGTAAAAATCTTTTCAAGCTTTCGTAGCAGTTCTAAAACGGAAAGATTAGTTCTCTCAGGTGGCACTGGTCTCGGTTTCTATGCAAGTCAGAGAAGCTATCATGTTCATCTGCAAATCTTTGGGTCAAAATTTACCTACAATAAAGGATACTCTGGAGCACTGGTAATGGTAGCATACAACATAATACGAGAGGTTACGGTTCATATTGATGAGTGCAATTTTGTCGGAAATGTTGGTGGAATTGAGAGTAGGGGTGGAGGAATGATTCTCCTTCAAGTGAACTATATTGATGCTCTACACACTTATCCGACGTATCCCAATGATGTGTACGAGATTCTCAGGGTCACCAGGTCAAATTTTATCAATAATAAGGCCAGCAATGGAGGGGCAGTGTACATTTATCCCTCACCACAGAATGCTAGTGACATTAGCGTAGTTTTTGATAGTGACACATTCATTGGTAATATTGCCATGCATGGGTCAGCATTCTCATCTCTCACGATACAATCCACGTTTGTTGCAAGATCCCTGCACATTTTACTGGAGGACATTGAAGCAGTAAATAACACATTTCCCTCAGCCCTCCAAAACACCACCTTGACCATTGATGACAGTGCCATTTTTCTATTTGCAATCGCACAGAACGTCACCATCAGTGGCAGAGAGAGCACTCATGGCGGCAGATTTTTTAACAATAACCCCGGTGTCATCCTCGCTTCTGGCTCAAATGTCTACCTCCGGGGAAAACTTGAGTTCTACAACAACACTGCATTCAATGGAGGTGCCATAGCAATGGTTGATTTCTCTATATTCTCTTCTTTAATGAGGGATCAAGGATTCACTTTGCTCATAATAGAGTGATATCCAGGGGTGGAGCCATATATGCTGATTCGTTGGGTACATTAGACAGCTGTGCTATTCAATTTATTGGCCCAAACCGCATATCAACTGCTGAGGAGATTCCAAGACTCAACTTAAGTATCACGTTTGAGGAAAACGTAGCCAGAGACGCAGGGAATTCCATCTATGCAAATCCAATCTACAACTGTGCTTATGTCCCAGAAGCGTCAATCTTTCAATCAACTTTCATTGCTGCAACAGAACTGATTTATGCGAGCATATTTAATTTCCTCGCTTCTGTAGATAATGGTATTCAAGAGTTCAGCTCAAGACCAGAGAGACTGTGCTTCTGTAATGATTCTGAATTTAGAGCCGAATTTTGTGGGGGAGATTTACGAATTGCAAGATTTGTAATTCCAGGAGAAATATTCACAATGCACCTCATACCA
The DNA here is from genome assembly GCA_963930775.1 of Cliona cf. orientalis. Classification (NCBI taxonomy): domain Eukaryota; kingdom Metazoa; phylum Porifera; class Demospongiae; order Clionaida; family Clionaidae; genus Cliona; species Cliona cf. orientalis. Next base: position 3,241,797 of record OZ005696.1, read on the forward strand.
GTAGATAAAATCAACAACCCAGTAAGTTCCATCCAATATGCTCAATTGAGCACTCCAGAGCTACAGCTACCCTCATCTCAAGCTATACGGCAACTCAATGGACAGAAGTGTGAGTTAGTCACATTCCAAATTCATGGACCAGAGAATGGGAATGGGGATCTCAACCTCTATGCAGACATTGGAGAACTTGCAATAACTGTAAACGTCACACTGAGATCATGTCCACCTGGTTATAGCATAGGCTCACAGAAAGGCCTACTAAAGTGCAGCTGTGATACATACGTCACAAGCACACTCTCCACCTCTTGCAATAGTTCAAGTTACACTATCATGCGACCAGGGAACTCATGGATTGGTGCTAGCGCTATTGACCACATAAACGCTTCTGATGTAGTATATGTTCCCACGTGTCCCATTGGCCACTGCAGTGAAGACCTCACGAATGTGGATCTACGAATTCCTGATATGATATGTGAGCCTGGTCGCACTGGCATTCTGTGTGGGGCATGCAAGCCAGGACTCAGCATCGTGTTCGGCTCGAATGACTGTCACGAGTGCTCAAATTACTGGATCTTCACGATAATTGCCTACGCTGTGCTTGGAGTACTGCTAGTGGTCATCCTCTTTGTTCTCAACCTGACAGTTACCCAAGGTACTGTGATCGGACTCATCTTCTATGCCAACATCGTGAGCATAAACTCTCACGTTTTTAACCTCAGTAAAGCTCAAAACTTCATGTTTGTTTTCATCTCTCTAATCAATCTGGAGTTGGGACTTCCCGTATGTTTCTTTAATGGAATGACAGAAGTGATAAAAGTGGGATTTCAGTTCATCTTCCCAGCTTATCTCCTCTTGCTCACTGTGGGTATAATATACTTCATTCGCTGGTCTTCGAGAATGCAAAAACTCACTGCTTGCAATGGCATACACGTTCTTGCCACTTTATTCTATCTTATTTACTCTAAGATCCTTCGCACCATCCTTGACAGTTTTTCCCTTGCTACTCTCAGAAGCGAAGTAGAGGACCATGTGATCTGGCTTTCCGATGGAAACATCGACTATTTTACTGGTGGACACATTGTACTTGTGATAATGGCTGCCATAGCTTTGCTATTTTTCATTGCTCCATACACTATCATGCTTCTCTTTATTAAACAATTTCAATGATACGGCACACTTCGTCTAAAACCAATTCTGGATGCATATGGTGGCCCTTATAAAGATCGCTACACATTCTGGGTTGGCCTGAGACTTCTGGTACTTACGGTCGTGTGTAGCACGTATGCAGTGGTGGGAACTGACAATCCATCCCTGGCATTGATAATACAGCTAATCTCTATCAATCTATTTCTTTTTTGGCAAGCATCTGCCAAGCCATTTAAGAACTATTTCATTGAACTGCTGGATCTTTTCTTCACAGTGAATTTCATCCTGATGGCTACAGTTTCTCTTCATCTGCTAAATGTAAAAGAGCTGGCGATAGCTTCTCACAAACAAAAACAACTTGTGGAAGTGCTCACTAGTTTGGTATTCATTGTCTTCTGTGGAATCATAGCCTTCCACATGTTGAAAGCCTTACAGCGCACACCAAAAATTGGAGACAAAATGGACCAGATATGTACACAGTTATCAAACTGGATTTCTTCACACTCAAAGATGAATATTGTAATACACAAGATTAAAATTGTCACAAATCCCATTATGGAAGATGGCTCAGTAGAAACTGAATTTGGAGAAGTGAAAAACAAACGTTGGACGGGGGAAGCGTCACAAACCACTGTGAGCTTGGAAACGGCAGAGTGCATGTCTGATACCAATGAGACAGAGATACGCACAAGAGAGCTGACTGAGACTGACTTTTCAAGACTACGAGAGCCTTCCTTGGAGGCATTCTTCTAAAATAATAGCTAGCTAAAAAAATTAGTGATGCCTGTAAGAAGGTGTAAAAGTTTTATGAATTATGCCTTTGACTCTTACTAGTAGAAAATGACATACAATCATGTGATGCTATGTACTAGCTATGCTTTATTTAAGTTAAACACATACATGTATGCTGAAAAGTTTCTTTTGCTTGTTCATACATCCAATCAAGGACTGTTTACTATTCCTTAACATTGTAGTAACTTCATTTCTTTTGAGATTATACTCAATTGGCACGATCTAAGGATCGGCCAGAACGTTTGGCAGCATGGAAGAGAACATTCCTCTGCTTCATAGCATTACCAATTGCACAACTCATCCAATTAAGGGGCATTCCTTAAGTACAGTGTGGGGAATACAAATCTCTATAATCTGGAGAAAGCATCTTTTCCAGGTAGACCAGTAAGCATCCACTGAAACATCATTCAATGACATGCATCTAGTAATAATAGTTCCATTCAATAGTGTCCAACAGTTCCATGGTCTGGTCAAAGTCTGCCTGATCATACCTCCAGATTTCCTGACAACTCTTTTTGACTTGGATACAATGAGGTGCAGACTGCATTTTCTAATGGAGGGATTGTAGTATATTATGTCCCCAGTAGCGGTTATTAGGTAATAATATTATGATGTAACCATTGTCATTATAATGCTAAAATTTAGAGTCCTATAATGTTCAATTTCTGCTTTAATTTCGACGATTTCTTACTATTTGGATTTCTAACTAGAGTTTAGTATGAATACACCTGATAGTAATTGCAGGACAAAATTTAGCTAAATGCATAAAATATCTAAGATTTATTGTGTACAGGCTCTGGAAAGATAATATAACCATAATATGGCATTGCATGACAATTTCAAAAGTAGCTAACTGAAAGCACCAAACAGCCCAACTCACGATACACTATCACTCTTGGTACCGGTGCATAGGCGTAGGAACCAGGAGGAGGAGGGGGTGGGCTGTAATCCCCACTCATCATAATGGTTTATCACTGATAGCTAATAACCAAGAATATTGTTAAAAAACCCTTCAAAATCAACACTGAAAAGAGAAATCTGGAAATATAGCGTAGCTTATATTCAAAAGAAGATTTTGTAAAGGCATCTAATATGATTGATGAAATAAGACTTTTTGGCTCTACATAATTTTGTGAACAGCCTTGTTTCTGAGACGCTTGTATTTTAATTTAGACTGTGCGTCTCCTAGACTAAGTCTTCTGTACCTTTTAATCTTTAGGATGGTCCGTCTGATATAGTGAGAAGCCCATTATCAAGAGTATGGCTTCTTCCCAGATGCTCTGGGCCTCGTCCACGCTTTTACCACGAAACAGTGAGCCAATCCCAGTCAAAGTCAAAAATGTAGCCAGGGCTAAAAATCCCAAGCAGTTTTGGAGAGCAATAAGGCTAACAATGGAAACGATTCATCTCGTATACCCACATTGTCGTGTGTTGTGTACAGTGGCGTCTCTAGGCAATATTTAACTGGGTGCAAGTTATCGAAAGTAACTACACAGGTGGGTGCATAAAGTGTACTATAGTTATTAATAGTGTAATAACTTATATTATTAGATACTATTCCATGTAGACAGTCTACTGATATGGCTGTACAGTTTTACATGACATGTTACATTACTGACTGTGACAGTATAGTGAAACATGCATACTGACAAGCTATAGGCAGTGCCTCCAAGTATACGGGTTTGTCAGTATTTTTACTGAATTCTGACCATAAATACTGATAAAATTTCAAAAATACTGAAAACAGGGAGAATTAAGTACATACATCATATATGGAGCCCTTTGTAAAATACTGAAAAATACTGAAAATGCATGCAAAATACTGAAAAATTGGAATATTTATACTGAAAGACAGGAGAGCAGCTTGGAGGCACTGTATAGGTAAACAACAAAACTACACATACATGTACACATGCATAAGATGGGTGTACAGGTGCATGGATTGGGTGCAAAGAAACCCACATGCACCCCCCTGGCGACACCACTGGTTGTGTAGTGATGAAACCATCTCAGATGATAAAGGTATTTGAAAGAATCATCTAGTGCAGGAAAGCAGCATTTCTTGAGTTGTCCTATCCAGTGGGGATTCCTACCAGGGAGATCAAATACTCATGCCTTGCTATCCGCTGTGCACGACTGGCTCAGCAGCATGTAAGAAGGTCACAAGATTGGATCAGACACGCTCCCTGTGAAATCCAGTGTGCCTCAGGGATCAGTAGCTACTGTACTCGGTCCCTCAATTGTTTCTCCTGCATGTAAATGACGTTAATAAAGTGGTCTGAAGGCTCAAAGGTAATACCACGCTGATGACGTAGTTTGTATCAAACAATCCACACTGAGCAATTAAGATTACACTGCTATTCAACACAATTAATGCCTATCGTTTACCCGGCAAAGTGTAAATAGCTATATTATGGTGCTTTCATGCAAGAAAATCCAAATTACATCACCATTACTAAACTTGCTTGGCTCTGAAATAGAGGGAGTTGATTCTATCGCTTAATTCAACACAACCTCTCCTGATATATCCACAAGCTAGGCCCAAGAATCTGTTTTGTTCTCTGGTTGTAAAAGTGTATTAATGTTTATGTTGTTTGAACATGACACTGTGGGCTCTGCCTGCAGAATTGGGGCCCGGGGTGGGGCTTATGAGGGTGCATGTACATGCTGTGCATTCCCAGGTACATGGTTGGGTGGCTATTTAAAGTGGGAACTGTGTGATGGTACTACTCTCAAGTAAGAATAGCAACGTCTGTTAGCTACCTGGAAATTTCAAAGTGGAAAATGCATCTAGCCAAGATTTTATTACCTGTATTGTAGGACATGTACACATAGAAGACTATAGCACATTCTTCACATGCTCCCTTTCTATCCTTGCAAGTCCCACCCCAGTCCTGTATTAATGACTTCCCACCTAGGCAAGCTCCCAACCTCTCAACTACGGAATCTCTGGATGAGGATCGACATAGCTAGCTAGTCCTGGGATGCTGTTAAGTCCCCTCACAATTTTTTCTCAGAGATGTTTTTAGAGTCATTTTGACATAATATTGGCCACATATAAGATAAAATTATGTTTTCAGTTGGCTCATCCCAGTGTAGCAAGTTGTGTTAGTACATAGCGTATACTTGTGCTATAAAAATTATTACGACTTGTTGATCTTGTACCAACTCTGCCACTTTATGTTAAAGCTATTTTGTGGCTGTTTGTGTGTAGCATATAATAATATTATTATTATAATTGAAGGGTTGAGAACCAGAGTGGCCTAATCCCAAATTGAATGTGGAAATTGTCTAAAAAGCTCAAAAATGGACTAAAAAACCATACACCCTACTCTATACCAAATCACTCAACTTTTCAAAAAATAATTAATGAATTTTCTGTTGCTCATGAAATGCATTTTAAACATATTTTCAAGATTGGGGGGGGGGGGGGGGGGGGGGGGGGGGGCTAACTCAACATTTGTGGGTTAGGCCACTCTGGTTCTGAGCCCTTCAATTATGCCTCAAAGTTCCTTTTTTATTCCACTGGAATGCTCTCCCTATATACTGACATATATAACCATAAGAATCCATATTCCTCGCCAGTTAACATAAGTAAGTATTTATGTATTCTCAATTTGCATAAAGTATCATAGACAAACAAAAATCATTATAGAATTAATTTCCAAGAAGTGAAGGGACATTAATATTTTTACAACTGTATATAAATGCATAGATAATATCATCATAATTATTACTCAGTTGGTATTATAATAATTATTCAGTTATAGTATCACCGAGGGCCTCAAAATCGATATCAGGAAACATTTGTTTGCAAGCATGTCCAGCAGAATCAAGTGCCCCAACTATCCATCCATGTCTACTACTGATGTGCTCACCAGCAAAATAAATAAGCTGATCGCCTGTGTCACTACTGGGAGTACGACCTTCAGGCTCTCTAAGGGCAGGATAAAGCTCTTTGAATTGACCAGGTAGGAAGTCTGCTACACCTGATGACCACTCAGCCGCCCAGTGAACACTTTTGCACTTTCCTGTGAATTCGTCTTGGATATTTATACGGGGATATAGCAATTGCAAATCACGAAGGGCGATGGCTTTCCTCTGTTCATCTGTTGCAGGGAGTATGCTTAAAGCATCCGTGGACCAGCAATACGTTAGAAGCAACCCTTAGCCCTTGTCTCCTATGCCATATGAGGGGTACACAATCCATCTGGAAGGTGTATCAGTGGTAGATTGTCCACCACGTGTAGGATAATCAACCCTTTTGTCATTTTCCCAAAATCGTGTCTTGAATTGTAGCCCAAGCTTGTAGCAGGGTTGTATGTTGCATGCACGGATCGCCTCCTCCTTCTTTGGTGACCAGTGAGGTCGCTCTATCATTCTAAGCACTGGGTTAGGTACAGTAACGAGGACATTGTCAAATTTCACCACCCTTGGACTTTTGCTTGGTATGCAACCATCGGTACTATATGTAAGTGCTACTTTGTTTTTATGAGTCATTTCAATTTTGTAGACAATTGCTCCCATGGTGATGTTATCTTTACCAATGACTGCAGCACAGGCTTCTGGAAGACGACTCATACCATTCTTTATTGTTTTCCACTTATTTGATGGGGAGTTGAAATCCTGGTGCTCGATGACGCTTTCGACTAATCCATATGTGAAGGCATTAGTTCCTGATGTCATTGTTTCGGCATAGTTTATCTTGGCAGGATACCACTTTGGGCTGGCACAGTTACCCAAGTAATATCGCAAAGACATATGATCATACTTTTTGAAAAATGCTTGCTGATCTCGTCCAAATTCAACTAAAAGTTTATTCATGACTTCATCCATAAGCTTATCTGCCGTCTTTGCTGCATCTTCTGGTCTCAGGTCAAATCCTAGCTCTTTTGGGTGCTCATTTGCGTACTTAAGCAACATTCGCTTGCCATTGACGTACACGAGGTTTCCCTCATCGTACTTGTATGTATAATCGATGAGCTCGATCCGCTCAGTATCTGCGACTTCCTTCTGATCATTGAGATATTTTATCAGCTGGAAAATACGGTTTTGGGAATCAATACACGGGAGTCTCATTGCACCTGCCTCGAAATACTGATGGTCTCCCGGGCCGAATCCTTCGCGGCAAGTGTAAACTCTTCCTCCTATGCGATTGTTGCGCCCTTCAAGAATATGAAATGGAATATCGTGCTTCTTGAGAAGTAACCCAGCGTAGAGACCACTCATTCCGGCGCCAATGATACCGACTTTTATCTTGGGTTTAGGTGGCTCTGGGGGCGGAATTATCGCTCCAGGCACAACAGCACGAATATGGGTGGGTGGCCTAAATCCAGCGCGGAGCAAGGGCTTAGGGCCACTCCAAGAAAATGGCCTAGCTTCTGTCCAGTCAGCGTAAGCGTCTGCTACACTTGGCATAGCCATGTCGATAGGTCTGCAAGAATTCTGAAGTAGCAAGGACCTAGCTACTCAAATTTACAACCTACCGACGATTAGCTGGCTGCGCCGCGCTGCCTCCACAAACTTGAGCCAGGCGCTAGGCCCGTCCGGGCCCAGCGCTAGCGTGGCGCAGCTATGCATATGAGAGTCCTGTAGAAGTTAGTGTAAAATAGAGTTTTATCCCTAGAGTAACTCATGGGACGATTTTACACCAGCAAAACCTAGAGTAACTCATGGGACGATTTTACACCAATACAACCTAGAGTAACTCATGGGACGATTTTACACCAGCAAAATTAGTGTAAAATCCTGAGTAGCTATTTATTGTATGCCAAGCATAATAATAAGGGAGGATTTTACACCATTTATGGAATGATTTATCTCACGAAATTGTAAATTCGTTATCACCTGCTAGTTTCAAAACAAAATTATTTAAGTCTATGCTTTTATCTCAAGCGCGTGCTTAGTGTCCTTTATTTTTCGTGTTTCCTGTACTATGTTATTTTTATTTATTCTTGTTTTACCTCTGTTACTAAATTACTCTCTATGTTCTTTTGTGTGTTAAGGGAAGTACGTCTATAGGATTACCTTTTGTACAACCCGTTCCATGTATGGATAAAATCAATTCAATTCAATTCAATTCAATTCACCACATCAAAATTAAGGGGCTTAGCTACTCATGTAAAATTCTCCCATATAACTTACCTCTGCTATATATAAGGGACGATTTTACACCAGTTGCCACCACAGGTACTGAAGTGGTGTAAAATCGTGCCATATAACACTGATGGCCAACAGTAACTGGAGCAAAGATTTACATGTGACCTTTGACCTCACTTAAAATTCTCCCATAATAATAAGAATGTACATCCACACTCTGCTAAAACTTTAAGTGTGAACTTTGACCTGGTGTAAAATGCTCCCTTGTATATAGCCACTGAATCCATACTCAGGTGGGTTTTTAAGTGCGTTCCGAATGCTCGCTTGCTATATATGGGTGTGGCCGCATGTAGTGCAGAATGGTAGGTGGGGCTCACTATGTACACGAGTTACAATGCATGCAATGTAGAGTTCCTCATCAGGACATCTCTGCTTCGCGCTCTTGCTAACAGAATGGTAGCTACTCACCACGTGCACGATTGTTCGTGAAGCATGTCTGGGAGTAACGCCATTATGAATTGGTTGAAAGAAGATGAGTATGAGAAGGAAATAATTATAATTATGCATAGAGTAGCTATCATAGTGTACAAGATTAAGATATGAGACACTTAACTATTGACTGCTTTTAGACAGTTTTTTAAGGAGTATTTTATGTGGGTTTTTAGCTCAGACTACCTATGGCCATGGCCTCTAATACACGGATTAGAGGCCATAGGTAGTCTGAGCTTAAAAAAAACACACTCATGAAGGCCTAGCTATTGGAGTACCAACCCCATGTGCACATATGTGCCTGTGTGTTTTCAAATAAATCTTGTAACTTTAGCGAAGGCTCGCCCCGCACAGATTATTTTCAAATTTGTGATCATTAGTATCATGGGACACCTGTCCCTATTATGAGACACGTACCACATGAGGTGTTTTATTTAAAATTGATATCCTAGCCTTGGGTGTTTGCTATGACAAAAAATAGCTAAGTAGCTAATTTGATGTGCCAAATAAGCAAATTTGCAAAATAACTGATACACCAAAAACCGTGTTTTACCACAAAAACCCATATCAAAATAAGATAGCTAGCAAATCCAATTTGTAGGCAGGTAGCTAGCTAATTAGGTATAATACAATTACCCCCAAACTGGAAGCTTCCATCTTCGTTAGTATGGATGTCTGACAGTCTCATAATAACTATCTGCATATAGCTACTTTAATACCAAACACATAAGTGAGTCGTGCTGGTAATGCAATACATCCAATGCTGCGGAAATACTGGAGGGTCTGGGTTCGAGACTAGCCATGAGTGATTCCTGATAGCAGCTACTATAGTGATTTAGCTACATCTTTTTAATGTGATAGCTATTTCTCTTTGAGTGAAATGTGATTTAGCTATAATAATTATAGCTATATTATTATTATCTATGTATTCATTAAGCAGAGTAAAACACTACCAATAGGTTGCAATTGAGTGAGTTCACTCCTATGTATATGGTATCTAGCTACGGACAAACTGAAGAGGCATCTTTTGATGATGAAGACTTAGAAAGATTAGTATAAATTAGCTACAATAGCATCCAAGTGAGAGAATGTACTGGCATTAATTTTATACAGTCACAGAGTCATGATTACTCTAAAACAATAAAATTAATACCCGTAAGTCAATGGTGATCATAATATTATTATCATCATTTCTACCCTTATCACTCTAAATACAAGGTTGTACTGCAAAAATTACCCTGACATGCTTTACAAAGAACTCTAACTCATGCACACAGTGAGCCCCCGGCCTACCATTCTATTAGCACAAGCCCAAAATAGTGTTGCGGCTGCAGGATAGCTCCACCCACCAAGTGCATGCACTACAGCCATACCCACAGCAAGCGAGCATTCGGAACGCACTTAAAAACCTACCTGAGTCTGGATTCAGTGGCTGTATACAAGGGAGCATTTTACACCAGGTCAAAGTTCACACTTAAAGTTTTAGCAGAGTGTGGATGTACATTCTTATTATTATGGGAGAATTTTAAGTGAGGTCAAAGGTCACATGTAAATCTCTGCTCCAGTTACTGTTAGCCATCAGTATTACATGGCACGATTTTACACCACTTCAGTACCTGTGGTGGCAACTGGTGTAAAATCGTCCCTTATAGCTATATAGCAGAGGTAGGTTATATGGGAGAATTTTACATGAGTAAGCCCCTTAATTTTGAAATCCTCCCTTATATTATGCTTGGCATACAATAAATACTCAGGCCACTACGAAGAAATACCTTGTTTCCGGTAACCCGACAATGGCTTTGCAGAGTGAGTCGGTCGGTCGGTTCGTCAATAGGCCGGCGCCCGCCGCTTTGGTAGCCACGCCCACAACCAGGGATAACCACACCCCTATTTTCTGGAACTTTGAGGAGTCTATCACGAACCAGAATCTTAGCCCCACTCACCACGGACGCGCAGATGCCTACAGAAGTCATGGCGTGGTCTCGGTCTCCAGCTGAGCTGTGGGAGCTACGACGACGTACGTTGTCGGTGGTCAGCATGCACTGGCGCGCACTGGCATATATGGAGGTGATGTCAGCTGATTTTTATGAACATCTGCGCATGCGTAAATCCCGAACTATGGCGCCAATTGGGCAAGGCATGGGCGGTCACACACCCCATTGACCTTTATACTCTATGTAATTATAATAAATGACACACCCCCCGCAGGCCATTCAGTGGGTCGGTCGGGTTACCGGAAACAAGGTATTTCTTCGTAGTGGCCTCAGGATTATACACTAATTTTGCTGGTGTAAAATCGTCCCATGAGTTACTCTAGGTTGTATTGGTGTAAAATCGTCCCATGAGTTACTCTAGGGATAAAACTCTATTTTACACTAAAATATGTAGGACCCATCTCGATCACTGATGTTCATGTATCGATCATCGATGTCGATGTTTCGATCAGTGTATCGATCATCGATATCGATGTTTCGATCACTGATGTTCATGTTCATCTTCGGAGGTCTGGGGACAGAATGCGCGCGCATGACATGACACACCCTAGTCTCGCGCGCCACACCCACCAATCCCTTGCTCGTGCATGCGCGGTATATACGCGGTACGCGGTTAGTCGCGCCAGCCCCTCCTACGAAGTTGGAAACATAGACACTAGTGATAGCGATAGCAAACGTATATCACAGGAGCCAACATCCACATCAATAGAAGAGATCGAATCATAGCTATCCAAGATCGAAACGTCGACATCGATAATCGATACATGAACATCAGTGATCGAAACATCGATATCGATGATCGATACACTGATCGAAACATCGACATCGATGATCGATACATGAACATCAGTGATCGAGATGTATGGAAACATCGATGCGATTGTACAAACATGAATTTTGTCCACTATGGCGCTCCATACCCGAGTCCCTCATGAAAAGTAGCCGCCATAAATTCGAACTAGGACACGTCGACAAATTGCGCATGCTCCGTACACGCGTATATTGGGGCGCGCGGCTTGAGCCGGTTGACCCGAACGTGACCTCCACCTGCCATGTGCTAGACTGAACAAGGAAATCCCCCCGAGTGCGAGCGTAGAAGACATCGATAGTCCACGATGTCTTCTACTAGCGATTTCAGACCTCCGGGGGCCTCCAGTAAATCGAGAATATCTCGGTTCTGGTTAGGAGTACACTCGTGGAAAAAATTGCGCTAGATAGCTCATAGAATGAGCTATCTACTGACGCTTTAACCGTGCAAACCGGTTCCGCGGAACCGCTGCTAGCTTCGTTTTTGTTTGTATCAAGTTTCTATGGGGAAAGTTTAGGTGGGCGTGGCTTCGTAACGGTTTTACCTACGAATTCGTTACAAGCACCATTGGATAGCGCTCGTTGAGAGCTACCTTCTGATACTCGAACATTGATATTCCACTGGGAAATACTCCGCGGAAAAATCGGTGAAATTTGGAGGTCTGATATCGCTACAAGTTCTACGCTAGGTTCGAATTCTGGGTCCCAACAACCTTTCATGCGCGCTAAACATTTTGAAACAGTTTCACAGCAATTTCATCATCATTTCATCATTACTTTCGTCATCAATTACTCATTGCGCGGCCGAATTGTTTTTTGTGAATTGGGACTCGGGATGTAATGAACAACTTAGAGACTACATCCCGAGTCCCTCGTAAAAAGTAGCCGCCATAAATTCGAACTAGGACACATCGACAAATTGCGCATGCTCCGTACACGCGTATATTGGGGCGCGCGGCTTGAGCCGGTTGACCCGAACGTGACCTCCACCTGCCATGTGCTAGACTGAACAAGGAAATCCCCCCGAGTGCGAGCTCGCCAAAGAAAGCGAACTGAGAAAATCGCCATAATTATCTCATCGATAGTCCACGATGTCTTCTACGCTAGGTTCGAATTCTGGGTCCCAACAACCTTTCATGCGCGCTAAACATTTTGAAACAGTTTCACAGCAATTTCATCATCATTTCATCATTACTTTCGTCATCAATTACTCATTGCGCGGCCGAATTGTTTTTTGTGAATTGGGACTCGGGATGTAATGAACAACTTAGAGACTACATCCCGAGTCCCTCGTAAAAAGTAGCCGCCATAAATTCGAACTAGGACACATCGACAAATTGCGCATGCTCCGTACACGCGTATATTGGGGCGCGCGGCTTGAGCCGGTTGACCCGAACGTGACCTCCACCTGCCATGTGCTAGACTGAACAAGGAAATCCCCCCGAGTGCGAGCTCGCCAAAGAAAGCGAACTGAGAAAATCGCCATAATTATCTCATCGATAGTCCACGATGTCTTCTACGCTAGGTTCGAATTCTGGGTCCCAACAACCTTTCATGCGCGCTAAACATTTTGAAACAGTTTCACAGCAATTTCATCATCATTTCATCATTACTTTCGTCATCAATTACTCATTGCGCGGCCAAATTGTTTTTTGTGAATTGGGACTCGGGATGTAATGAACAACTTAGAGACTACATCCCGAGTCCCTCGTAAAAAGTAGCCGCCATAAATTCGAACTAGGACACATCGACAAATTGCGCATGCTCTGTACACGCGTATATTGGGGCGCACGTCTTGAGCCGGTTGACCCGAACGTGACCTCCACTGCCCATGTGCTAGACTGTATAGGGAAATCCCCCCAGAGTGCGAGCTCGCCAAAGAAAGCGAACCGAGAGAATCGCCATATGTCATCGATAGTCCACGATCTCTTCTACGCTAGGTTCGAATTCTGGGTCCGAACACCCTGTCATGCGCGCTAAACATTTTGAAGCAGTCTTCACCCCAATTTCGTCATAAATTTCATCATAAATTTCGTCATCAATTACTCATCGCGCGGCAGATTGTTTTTTGCGAATTGGGACTCGGGATGTAATGAACAACTTGGAGACTACGTCCAGAGTCCCTCACGAATACGCCGCCATAAATTCGAACTAGGACATATCGACAAACTGCGCATGCTCCGTACACGCGTATATTGGGGCGCGCGGCTTGAGCCGGTTGACCCGGACGTGACCTCCACTGCCATGTGCTAGACTGAACAGGGAAATCCCCCCCCCCCCCCCCCCCCCCCCCCCCCGAGTGCGAGCTCGCCAAAGAGAGCGAACTGAGAAAATCGCCATATCTCATCGATAGTCCACGATCTCTTCTACGCTAGGTTCGAATTCTGGGTCTCAACACCCTGTCATGCGAGCTAAACATTTTGAAGCAGTTTTCACCCTAATTTCATCATAATTTCATCATAGGTTTCATCATAGGTTTCGTCATAATTACCTCATCGCGAGGCCGAATTCTTTTTTGCGAATTGGGACTCTGGACGTAATGAACAACTTAGAGACTACGTCCAGAGTCCCTCACGAATACGCCGCCATAAATTCGAACTAGGACACATCGACAAACTGCGCATGCTCCGTATACGCGTACAATATTGGGGCGCGCGGCTTGAGCCGGTTGACCTTCACCTGCCATGTGCTCGACTGAATAGGGAAATCCCTCTGCCCTGAAAGCGAGCTCGCTAGAGAAAGCGAACTGAGAGAAACGCCAAAAGGATATCATCGGATAGTCCACGATCTCTTCTACGCTAGGTTCGAATTCTGGGTCCCAACAACCTTTCATGAGCGCTAAACATTTTGAAACAGTTTCACAGCAATTACATCATAATTTCATCATAGGTTTCATCATTATTCATCATAATTACCTCATAGGTTTCATCATAATTACTCATCGCGCGGCCGAATTTTTTTTTGCGAATTGGGACTCTGGACGTAATGAACAACTTAGAGACTACATCTCGAGTCCCTCACGAAAAGTAGCCGCCATAAATCGAACTAGGACACGTCGACGAACTGCGCATGCTCCGTACACGCGTATATTGGGGCGCGCGGCTTGAGCCGGTTGACCCGAACGTGACCTCCACCTGCCATGTGCTAGACTGAACAGGGAAATCCCCCCGAGTGCGAGCTCGCCAAAGAAAGCGAACTGAGAAAATCGCCATATCTCATCGATAGTCCACGACGTCTTCTACGCTAGGTTCGAATTCTGGGTCCCAACAACCTTTCATGCGCGCTAAACATTTTGAAACAGTTTCACAGCAATTACATCATGAATTTCATCATAAATTTCATCATAAATTACCTCATCGGTTTTCATCATCATTTCATCATCAATTACTCATCGCGCGGCCGAATTCTTTTTTGCGAATTGGGACTCGGGATGTAATGAAAAACTTAGAAACTACGTCCAGAGTCCCTCACGAATACGCCGCCATAAATTCGAACTAGGACACATCGACAAACTGCGCATGCTCCGTATACGCGTACAATATTGGGGCGCGCGGCTAGAGCCGGTTGACCTTCACCTGCCATGTGCTGACTGAATAGGGAAATCCCCCTGCCCTGAGAGCGAGCTCGCTAGAGAAAGCGAACTGAGAGAAACGCCATAATGATATCATCGGATAGTCCACGATCTCTTCTACGCTAGGTTCGAATTCTGGGTCCCAACAACCTTTCATGCGCGCTAAACATTTTGAAATAGTTTCACAGCAATTACATCATAATTTCATCATAGGTTTTATCATTATTCATCATAATTACCTCATCGAGCGGCCGAATCGATTTGTTGATTGCGACTCTGGACGTAATTTTGGCTCATTAAATTTTAGTGGTAAACATATAATTACAGGGTGGGCCCTATATTATTGTACTGGTTTTTGTTTGTATTGCTGTGAGTAGCTAGCATTAATTTAGTTTCAACATGGAAGATGATGAATTTCCTAAAGATCTGAGAGAGATAGATCCAGAACTTGACATTTTCAAACAACCCAGACATTGAATTCAGAAATGAAGAGATTAAGAGCTTACAGTAGGGGATCTACAATCAGTGAGTTAGGTACAGTATTGGCATTTAGCATAATAGTACTATAATAATATCATGACTTAGCCTTGTATCCTAGGTAACAGCCATGGTATAACTCTCATATACCCCAGCCCTCAGGCATTATAACTCCCTACCCCTGATAATAGTCCAATAACACAGTTGCATTGGCATGCTAAGTTAAACTTTGTGTTGTAGCTAATACAATCACTAGCTGAGGAGGGTTCCAGCTTGATAGACTAACTATTGTACAGATTGTACATGTCATTATGATAGAATCTAGCTACCTACTATACTATACTCCAACTCTTCAAGTTTCAAATAATATTATGAAAAAGTAAACAGTCTGCTGATTACACTGACCAATCACAGTCAAGATATTAAATAGATAAACTATGTTTGCCCAGGATACACCATTCATATACCACCTTCGCTCTCGGGCTACGCCCTCGAGCTCAGGGTGGTATATGAACGGTATATCCTGGGCAACCATAGTTTATCTATTACTAATAGCACCTTGCTAGTTTTATATATTAGCACAGCTGTGCTATTTTTGCTAATACACACCACCTTTTGCTTACTAATTTTTGTAGTTAGTCTAAGGAGGTGTGCTATTTTGCTATTTATGCTATTTTGTAGCTATGGTCTTAGAAGTCATGCTATTTTGCTATTCATGCTATTAGGTATAGTTATGGTCTTAGAAATGAAGTTGTGCTATTTTGTATATGATATTTTGTAGGAAGTGTGCTAGTTTGCTATTAATCATGCTATTTTGCTACCTTATATAGGAGGCATGCTATTTTGCTATTTTAGAAGCCAGTGCTATTTTGCTATTTATGCTATTTTGCTATTTTAAATTTGTAGGAGGTGTGCTAGTTTGCTATTAATGCTATTTTGCTACCTTAGCTAATCTTAGGAGGCATGCTATTTTGCTATTTTAGTTAGTCTTAGAAGCCAGTGCTATTTTGCTATTTATGCTATTTTGCTATTTTAAATTTGTAGGAGGTGTGCTAGTTTGCTATTAATGCTATTTTGCTACCTTAGTTAATCTTAGGAGGCATGCTATTTTGCTATTTTAGAAGACAGTGCTATTTTGCATGCTATTTATGCTATTTTGATTAATTTTCACAGGAAAAAAAGTGTGTTTACAACCATTGTAATGACAGCCAATTTGCTATCCTTCAAACTGTTTGTAACCTATGTATATTTCTGAATACAATAAAAATACAAAGTAGGGGGAATCTGTAGAAAATTAGCACTGATTACTTCCTGATATGCACCTATTTTATAATGATTCAATTTGTACATTGACTCTACAATCAATCCATCATAGGCTATTTAATTTTTGCTATTTGTGCTATTTTGCTGCTTTCAATAGCAAACTAGCAATAATAGCAAAATAGCACCAAAACCATATTTATTTCATTATTATAACACCTATAGCTAATAGCAAAATAGTACTAGGTCAGTTGTAGCTTTTGTTTGTAGTGCTATGAGTAGCTAGCATTAATTTAGTTTCAACATGGAAGATGATGAATTTCCTAAAGATCTGAGAGAGATAGATCCAGAACTTGACATTTTCAAACAACCCAGACATTGAATTCAGAAATGAAGAGATTAAGAGCTTACAGTAGGGGATCTACAATCAGTGAGTTAGGTACAGTATTGGCATTTAGCATAATAGTACTATAATAATAGCACCTTGCTATATTAGCACAGCTGTGCTATTTTTGCTAATACACACCACCTTTTGCTTACTAATTTTTGTAGTTAGTCTAAGGAGGTGTGCTATTTTGCTATTTATGCTATTTTGTAGCTATGGTCTTAGAAGTCATGCTATTTTGCTATTCATGCTATTAGGTATAGTTATGGTCTTAGAAATGAAGTTGTGCTATTTTGTATATGATATTTTGTAGGAAGTGTGCTAGTTTGCTATTAATCATGCTATTTTGCTACCTTATATAGGAGGCATGCTATTTTGCTATTTTAGTTAGTCTTAGAAGCCAGTGCTATTTTGCTATTTATGCTATTTTGCTATTTTAAATTTGTAGGAGGTGTGCTAGTTTGCTATTAATGCTATTTTGCTACCTTAGCTAATCTTAGGAGGCATGCTATTTTGCTATTTTAGTTAGTCTTAGAAGCCAGTGCTATTTTGCTATTTATGCTATTTTGCTATTTTAAATTTGTAGGAGGTGTGCTAGTTTGCTATTAATGCTATTTTGCTACCTTAGTTAATCTTAGGAGGCATGCTATTTTGCTATTTTAGTTAGTCTTAGAAACCAGATTGGTGCTATTTTGCTATTTTGTATACGCCTGCTAAGAGGTGTGCCAGTTTGCTATTAATGCTATTTTGCTACCTTAGTTAGTCTTAGGAGGCATGCTATTTTGCTATTTTAGAAGACAGTGCTATTTTGCATGCTATTTATGCTATTTTGATTAATTTTCACAGGAAAAAAAGTGTGTTTACAACCATTGTAATGACAGCCAATTTGCTATCCTTCAAACTGTTTGTAACCTATGTATATTTCTGAATACAATAAAAATACAAAGTAGGGGGAATCTGTAGGAAATTAGCACTGATTACTTCCTGATATGCACCTATTTTATAATGATTCAATTTGTACATTGACTCTACAATCAATCCATCATAGGCTATTTAATTTTTGCTATTTGTGCTATTTTGCTGCTTTCAATAGCAAACTAGCAATAATAGCAAAATAGCACCAAAACCATATTTATTTCATTATTATAACACCTATAGCTAATAGCAAAATAGTACTAGGTCAGTTGTAGCTTTTGTTTGTAGTGCTATGAGTAGCTAGCATTAATTTAGTTTCAACATGGAAGATGATGAATTTCCTAAAGATCTGAGAGAGATAGATCCAGAACTTGACATTTTCAAACAACCCAGACATTGAATTCAGAAATGAAGAGATTAAGAGCTTACAGTAGGGGATCTACAATCAGTGAGTTAGGTACAGTATTGGCATTTAGCATAATAGTACTATAATAATAGCACCTTGCTATATTAGCACAGCTGTGCTATTTTTGCTAATACACACCACCTTTTGCTTACTAATTTTTGTAGTTAGTCTAAGGAGGTATGTTATTTTGCTATTTATGCTATTTTGTAGCTATCATGGTCTTAGAAGTCGTGCTATTTTGCTATTCATGCTATTAGGTATAGTTATGGTCTTAGAAATGAAGTTGTGCTATTTTGTATATGATATTTTGTATATAGGAAGTGTGCTAGTTTGCTATTAATCATGCTATTTTGCTACCTTATATAGGAGGCATGCTATTTTGCTATTTTAGTTAGTCTTAGAAGCCAGTGCTATTTTGCTATTTATGCTATTTTGCTATTTTAAATTTGTAGGAGGTGTGCTAGTTTGCTATTAATGCTATTTTGCTACCTTAGCTAATCTTAGGAGGCATGCTGTTTTGCTATTTTAGTTAGTCTTAGAAACCAGACTGGTGCTATTTTGCTCTTTTGTATACGCCTGCTAGGAGGTGTGCCAGTTTGCTATTAATGCTATTTTGCTACCTTAGTTAGTCTTAGGAGGCATGCTATTTTGCATGCCATTTATGCTATTTTGATTAATTTTCACAGGAAAAAAAGTGTGTTTACAACCATTGTAATGACAGCCAATTTGCTATCATTCAAACTGTTTGTAACCTATGTATATTTCTGAATACAATAAAAATACAAAGTAGGGGGAATCTGTAGAAAATTAGCACTGATTACTTCCTGATATGCACTTATTTTATAATGATTCAATTTGTACATTGACTCTACAATCAATCCATCATAGGCTATTTAATTTTTGCTATTTGTGCTATTTTGCTGCTTTCAATAGCAAACTAGCAATAATAGCAAAATAGCACCAAAACCATATTTATCTCATTATTATAACACCTATAGCTAATAGCAAAATAGCACACTTGGATTGGGGGTAGATGTCAATAGCAAAATAGCAATAATAGCAAAACCTATAATCCTAAACCTGTAATGGTAATCTTTGACCTTAATTAATCATTAGCATAAAATAGGGTCAGCAAACCTTTATTTGCTATTTAAATTATGCTTATAGCATGGTTTTGAAATAGCACTGTCAATAGTACTTGCTAAAAGCCAATAATGTACTTTAATGTAATCAGTGTTTCCTCTAGGACTGAATTCAATTACAAACAGGATGGTTGAGTATGTCATTGAATATTACTATGGGATATATTGCCCATGAAGAGGGAATGATTTGCTTTTGCAGGCTTACTTTTGTATACATGTGCACTTGGATAGTCACTGTGTATGTACAATCTACTATGTGTGCATTTATAGTATGTTACCCAGGAGATAGGTATACCTATACTCCCTGGTACAGTATAGCTGTAGCTACAGTATGTGGCTTATCTGAGGGTATTCATATTGCACTGCTTAATTGTTTCTAGGAAGTGTATTGTGGTGCATATTTTACTTAGCAACAACATAGTAAAGGGATATAACAACCACAAAATATTATTAATTTTGGGTTTGCTTTCATTAGAATAATTCATTTTAATTCAGAAAAGCCGCAGGTAACAAGCAAGGCTACCTTTTTTTACCACAAAAGGTGGAAAAATTACCTGAGTACTAGCCTAGCTGTTCAGGTTAACATTTTGCATGCTGCCAGTAATTTTTTATGGATGGCTTTGAGCTAAACATGTGGATAAATGTCTGTACACTAGCCTAGCTGATTGAATTCAGCATTTTGCATGCTACCATTGCAGTAACTATCTGGTCCAGTAAAAATGCTTATGCATGCATAAACCTGGAGGAAGCAGTGTAATACAGCCTTATGTGATGAAGAATATCCTAGTAGGAGCAGTGCCTAGTGTAGTGACAAGCTAAGGACAACAGTGCCAGGTTAGCTAGCAGTTGCTTAAAGCCGATTGCCAGCTTTTAAGTGTTGCACACCATCCAGTTTTTGTGTATAATATTAAACAGCTGGGAGAGAGGACCTGGGGACATGTGGGAAGTAGATATAGTGAGTTACATGATGCACTAGCATATGGATAGTTACCAGGGAAGATGAGCTAGCACACATTTTGTTAACAATACATGCTATAGCAATCGAATGTATACCGCGGGTGAGTTTTGAATGCGAGATTCTTTGATTATGAATTGCGAATTTTTACACAAGACGCAATCAAAAGAATCGCAGGAAAAAGAATACGCAATAAGTACATATGACCACACCCCTCTTGTCCTCTTGCTCGCTTGCGATCCCAAACATGCACGCGTTATCGATATCACGCGTGCTCGATCTACTTGCATGCTTGTACACACAGATGTCGATCGTGGAGGATGAGTCTTCTTCGATTCTTCAAGCCAACTGCCAACGCCAAGCCAAGTGCAACCGTCACTCGAGCAGTATGGTATTCTATTAATAGCCTACCCCACATGTAGCCTCACAAACCACACCTCTCCGATAGCTAAGATTGAGGGTGTGGCTTTCTCGTTTGGCCATTCGCAATTGTTAGACACACAATCGGGCTTATATAGCCGCGACCATTCGCAATCGTTTAACTATGCATTCTATGCAGCTATTTTAGCTATCTACTGTACAGGACTGAAAATAAAATTACTTGGGATAAGCAAACATGTGTTTAATTAGGCTCATTAGTGGTTAACATACTACAAATCAGTTATAGGATAGGCTCACTAGTAGGTATATTACATCAAAATTTTAGATTATTCCTTAATTACACTTTCTTTACCACACATAATAATAAAGGAGGCTTCAAGATACAATTTAGTCTTTGTTCCGTAAAATTTCATTGAGTTGTTGCGGAGATATGGCTGTTTTAATATTTCTAAACAACACAATTTTTCTGCCAGGTGTGTGTGTACTACCGTATAGTGGGAAACTTTCTAGGGAGAAAACTTTCACGAATTTCGCGATTTTTCAGCCATCCGTGAAAGTTTTCTCCACGAAATTCTAGGCATGCCACACCCATTATGCGACCAGTTTTAGCATTCCGCGAAAGTTTTCTCTGTGAAATGCGAAATGCTCCTTTCCTATATACCGATCCGCGAAAGTTTTCTCCCTTGAAAATTTCCCGCTATACGGTATTCCAATAGGGGCATGGCATGTAACATGTTGATTGCTTTAGAGGCCTATGACTCAAAAACTACACTACTGATTGACTCCAAACTTGAAATATAGCATGACATTGTAAGTACCTCTCTACTTATTCTACTGATGAATTTAACATGCCTTAATGAATAAAAAACAATTTGGTGTGCATACCTGTTTGGCTGCTACTGTAGCTAACACTTCACTGCCTCGGAATTCCAGAAGCTGACTTCATGCACGATTTTTTGAAATTACTAGTTTAGACGTCCGCTCAAATACATATATAAGCTTTTATAGTGGTACACACACATGTTCACACGTGTACATGCTCATATTATGCATATATTAATATTGTTTTCTGAAGTGGAATCTATTCTTAAAGTGTAAAATGAGCCCTGAGTTCTTTAGAAGCAACAAAGAGTTTAAAGTGTATGCACTTTCTATGTATCATATTTTTTGACAGAAATAGTCTAGCTAGGGGTAGTTTGAACCAAAAATTTCATTTTTCATATATTCAACACATTTTCTCGTATGTACACATGTTATTTTACACAAACGGTAAAATGCTTATTGAGCTCTTTTCAACCGAACACTTCACAAATGGTTGAAACTACTAAAAAATTTGAAATCAGCACCTTAAGTTACCCCTAAAAGCATGAAATGCTCTGGAGAAGTGAGCAACATGGAGCAAGTTGAAGCTATCCATTAGTAGTGTGTGCTACAGTAGTTGAGTACTTACTCTTGGTGGTACTTATGGAGTTTCCCTGAAGCCCTGCAATGCCAGAAGTGGTTATATACAACCCAACACTTTGGATACTGTAGTGTAGTGCTATCTTTGCTGAAGCCTGTGGTGCAAGTTTGGTGTTCTAGCACATTGTAGCTAATGAGTAGTTATGATCCCTGAAACTTTATAATATTTATATGTGTGCAGGTTTTTTATAGGCAATTTTTCGGGGTCCTGACATGCCTATCACTAGTAGGCAAAATCCATGAAATGCCTATGAATTGTTTTCATAGGCATTACATGTATTTTTGCTAGCCTCATAGGCTCCAACTTTTCCTGAACAGCTCCAGAGACATAGACCACACCCACTAGATACGCCCATTATTAATTAAAACTCCACCCATACCACACCCAATATGATTGAATTTGATGACCACAATGCCCAGAATATACTTTCTAGAGCATGAATTTGCAAGCCTAGTAGACCTCTTGTAGTGTTGCTACTGCAAAAACCAAAGTTTGTAAGGCACTATATACCACAAACAGCTTGTTCATTTTACCACCAGTAGCTAAGTCATTAGGTGTACTACTACTACAGTGTTTATGCTAGTGTCTGGACCTCTTCCCGGGCCAACAATACAATTGTAGTAGAGCCTTCCGGGACGCTGGGGCTGTCCAGGAGATTCTGGTACAGTTGGAGCCTATGTAGCCTAGTACCCCATGATTCCTTAATATATAAGAGGTTATATTTCTTTGAAAATGCCATGATGTTGTCATTGTTATGCCGTGAAAAGCAGACCAATGAAAATCCTGTGATATTTGAACGCCATGAAATTGCCAGAAGCCAAGCTAGCTATGATGAATAGCATAGCTCACAGGTCCTTACCTGAAATACTGCCTGGGCTTCAGTAGGTTTGCTGTTTATCTCATTTTGTGAGCAGCTGCACAGGCTTGGGTTGAGCTTGAATACCACTGAGACACAGCACTTACTACCTGATCCTGCTGCAGGTTGATCTTCTACCATCTTTTTTGATGCTCCAAGCATTCCTCAGAACTGGCTTAACGCCTTGCTGTTCACTTAATTATGGATAACTGTACAGCCATCTTCAAAAATTTAGCCTGGTCGTTTAAAACTGGCAGCAGCTGCTTTTAGTCATACTGAATGCATCTGATTGATGGCTCCTTTCTTGCATGCATGTGAAATGCATATTATACTGGAGAACCCATGATATTCCAATACAGTCTTTCAGTATCATTGTACTTAAATCATAGGCAATTGCAAGGGAGCCTATGATTTAATTTCATGGGTATTTCATGGATATTTACTTGCTATGTTATAGTTATTCACTGGGGGCAAAGGAATTATGGCAGTAAACGAACCCATCCCGCCCAAAGGTGAGATTTGTTTACGTTACCATAATTCCTTGGCAACCAGTGAATCACTAATAATTATTATATTTACTATTGATCGTCTAGATTACACATTCAGTACATAGAAACAAAATTAACCAAAATATGGAAGTAGAAATGAAGTAGCTAGCGAGTAAAACTTGTAGTCCTTCACTGGACACTATCAAGCTCAGACAATGTGAATGACAACCTAGACAGCTATAAACTATTCTGGAGTAGTTAAGTAATTTAGTTCAGGTTCTCATACTTTGTTAGTCACAGTATCCAGCTAGGCC
Organism: Cliona cf. orientalis; assembly: GCA_963930775.1. Taxonomy (NCBI): domain Eukaryota; kingdom Metazoa; phylum Porifera; class Demospongiae; order Clionaida; family Clionaidae; genus Cliona; species Cliona cf. orientalis. The sequence goes on from OZ005696.1 coordinate 3,265,736, forward strand.
ACATTAATTTCATGTTTCTTGGATAGATGGAAGGCTGAGATAGGGTCCATAGGAAGGCAAAAAAGTTATGAATCTCATAAAAATGTCATGAATATCATTAAAATTCACTGTCTCGCTATGAATAAATGAATAAACTGGTTTGACCAAGAAATCAATGCAAGTCTCCTCCAGAACGCTGAGCCTTGATAAAATGAAGCTATGATGGTAGTTCTTACCAACTATGAAGTAAGAGAAGCTCCTTTTTTTGGCTCCTTATCATGGACAGCTTCTGCTGAATAATTATAGTGATTAATGCAAGCATGCTTGGTGGGTCATGAGCTTGTGGTTTTTTAATTAAATTAAAAATTTTTCCAAATCTCAGAAATAAACTGTCAGCAGGTCTAAGAAAAATGAAATCAAATTGATGTGGCCCTACTAGAGGGGGGGGGGGGGGGGGGGGGGGCAATGGCCCCTCTGGCCCCTGGTTCCTACTCCACTGTTCTGTCAATGTCTGTTCTATATAATAATATTATATGTCTGCTGCTGATGTCTGAGTTGTTTCCAAGTGCATTTTACACTTGCTCAGTTGCTATGCAAGATGTCTATATACTGTGATTGGCTCAAGTGCCCTCCCTCCGGCCGGGAAGTATGATATCTTCATACCTAAAGTATCACCCCATGGTAAGTATGATATGGAATATACAGGGCCGGGGGAAGGTAGAAGAGTATGGTGAGGCTAAAGTGGCAGCAAATTGATGTGCAAGGGGTACAAGGGGGGGGGGGGGGGGGGGGGGGCCTAGTATCTCCTTCCCCCAGAATTATATTTCTGAGATGGACACTTTCAGCTGTATTAACTCTCAGTTCATGAATGATGCCTGGTCGCTAAAATCTCTAAGACCAGGACTACAGATGCTATTATAGTGCATGGTAGTTGCACGTGCATATAGCGCATGCATGTGGTTGCTCAAGCGTGCGCTTAAGCGCTTGCGCAGAACACGCGGTAGGCGTGGCTCATAGTTTCAGCATTGCAGGAACGCCCAACTAGCACATAGCTACGAAAATCAGACCAAATATTGCTCAGGCCATGGCCTGAGCAGCCGGAGCGGCTCCCCGGCCCTGATATAATTCCTGCTTCAGTATTACCTAGGAAACAAGGCTCAGTAGTAAACATTAGGATAAATTATAGGGTTTTCACAGCATGTAAAATACCAACTCAAGAACTGAAAATCATGGCATTTTCATACCTGCTTATAAAATTACAAAAAAAAGCATGCTACACTCACAGCTATAAACTATAGCATCATGGCCTATGAAAATCCTTTCTTCATGGTGTAAATTAAGAGATTTCACAACAATATCATGGGAATATCCCAGCAATTCAATACTGAGGATTTACTAGTGTACTACTACTGTGCTTTGCAGGTAGGTTGTCTAGGGAAGTTAGGGAATGGCACCTGTCCCTGTCACTATATAAACTGAAAGCCTTTATGACTTGTACACTAGTAGCTATAGCTGATTATGGGAAGCCAAACTTACTACCCACAACACTTGGGAGCTACCTGTACTGCAAACCACTGTCTGCAGCTGGTGAGCATTTTTCACTCTCGTAAACAGGGCGGGGGCGGAAACCAACGATATCGTAATATTATCCAAGTATGGAATTACATGTATCCCTAACCTGATGTGTACTGAGTACCAACCACTAGAGTAACCATAGTAGCTGATTGTAGGAAGCCACTGTTGCAGCTGTCAACTCAGCCACTCACACGCAGGGCGGGCCCATAGCACTGTACAATAAAACGTGCTGAGCATATATTATAGCTAGGCAAGCACGCGCACGTATGTCAAGCCATACGCACGCGCTACGCGCAATACATAAGGCCTAATTGCTTCTTAATCAGCTCATTAGTTCAAAAATGCAATTTTCATTTACCGCGTGGGCGCGTGCGGCTTCACTGATTATATTAGCAGGCAATCAGCGCTTATAGCATGACACAATGCCTTTAACATGACCTCGAAATCAAAATAAATTTGTTTAGGTTACCATAATTCCTTGGCAACCAGTGAATCACTAATAATTATTATATTTACTATTGATCGTCTAGATTACACATTCAGTACTAGAAACAAAATTAACCAAAATATGGAAGTAGAAATGAAGTAGCTAGCCAGTAAAACTTGTAGTCCTTCACTGGACACTATCAAGCTCAGACAATGTGAATGACAACTTAGACAGCTAGCTATAAACTATTCTGGAGTAGTTAAGTAGCTAATTTAGTTCAGGTTCTCATACTTTGTTAGTCACAGTATCCAGCTAGGCCACATTAATTTCATGTTTCTTGGATAGATGGAAGGCTGAGATAGGGTCCATAGGAAGGCAAAAAAGTTATGAATCTCATAAAAATGTCATGAATATCATTAAAATTCACTGTCTCGCTATGAATAAATGAATAAACTGGTTTGACCAAGAAATCAATGCAAGTCTCCTCCAGAACGCTGAGCCTTGATAAAATGAAGCTATGATGGTAGCTAGTTCTTACCAACTATGAAGTAAGAGAAGCTCCTTTTCTTGGCTCCTTATCATGGACAGCTTCTGCTGAATAATTATAGTGATTAATGCAAGCATGCTTGGTGGGTCATGAGCTTGTGGTTTTTTAATTAAATTAAAAATTTTTCCAAATCTCAGAAATAAACTGTCAGCAGGTCTAAGAAAAATGAAATCCAATTGATGTGGCCCTACTAGAACTCATTACAAAATAGACAGACTGCTCTTGGAGGCACAGTGCACTAGTTAGAGATAGCTCCTCCTACTTTGTTTACACAAGGACCTAATTGAAATATATACCAGTGGAGTAGGAAGCAATCGCGTGTTGCAGGGGCCACGGATACAAGTTTTGGGTGTGGTTTTGATTTCTGAATTGTATGACCACAATCATTCTTTTGTAGAGGTCATAGTTTAGTAATCTTTATGAAAAAAAGTCTGATATACCATGAAAATTGGAAGAATACATACACAAGGGTTTTCTATCAAGACTGATTATTGGGGGGGGGGGGGGGGGGGGCCAATGGCCCCTCTGGCCCCTGGTTCCTACTCCACTGTACTGTCAATGTCTGTTCTATATATATGTCTGCTGCTGATGTCTGAGTTGTTTCCAAGTGCATTTTACACTTGCTCAGTTGCTATGCAAGATGTCTATATACTGTGATTGGCTCAAGTGCCCTCCCTCCGGCCGGGAAGTATGATATCTTCATACCTAAAGTATCACCCCATGGTAAGTATGATATGGAATATACAGGGCCGGGGGAAGGTAGAAGAGTATGGTGAGGCTAAAGTGGCAGCAAATTGATGTGCAAGGGGTACAAGGGGGGGGGGGGGGGGGCCTAGTATCTCCTTCCCCCAGAATTATATTTCTGAGATGGACACTTTCAGCTGTATTAACTCTCAGTTCATGAATGATGCCTGGTCGCTAAAATCTCTAAGACCAGGACTACAGATGCTATTATAGTGCATGGTAGTTGCACGTGCATATAGCGCATGCATGTGGTTGCTCAAGCGTGCGCTTAAGCGCTTGCGCAGAACACGCGGTAGGCGTGGCTCATAGTTTCAGCATTGCAGGAACGCCCAACTAGCACATAGCTACGAAAATCAGACCAAATATTGCTCAGGCCATGGCCTGAGCAGCCGGAGCGGCTCCCCGGCCCTGATATAATTCCTGCTTCAGTATTACCTAGGAAACAAGGCTCAGTAGTAAACATTAGGATAAATTATAGGGTTTTCACAGCATGTAAAATACCAACTCAAGAACTGAAAATCATGGCATTTTCATACCTGCTTATAAAATTACAAAAAAAAGCATGCTACACTCACAGCTATAAACTATAGCATCATGGCCTATGAAAATCCTTTCTTCATGGTGTAAATTAAGAGATTTCACAACAATATCATGGGAATATCCCAGCAATTCAATACTGAGGATTTACTAGTGTACTACTACTGTGCTTTGCAGGTAGGTTGTCTAGGGAAGTTAGGGAATGGCACCTGTCCCTGTCACTATATAAACTGAAAGCCTTTATGACTTGTACACTAGTAGCTATAGCTGATTATGGGAAGCCAAACTTACTACCCACAACACTTGGGAGCTACCTGTACTGCAAACCACTGTCTGCAGCTGGTGAGCATTTTTCACTCTCGTAAACAGGGCGGGGGCGGAAACCAACGATATCGTAATATTATCCAAGTATGGAATTACATGTATCCCTAACCTGATGTGTACTGAGTACCAACCACTAGAGTAACCATAGTAGCTGATTGTAGGAAGCCACTGTTGCAGCTGTCAACTCAGCCACTCACACGCAGGGCGGGCCCATAGCACTGTACAATAAAACGTGCTGAGCATATATTATAGCTAGGCAAGCACGCGCACGTATGTCAAGCCATACGCACGCGCTACGCGCAATACATAAGGCCTAATTGCTTCTTAATCAGCTCATTAGTTCAAAAATGCAATTTTCATTTACCGCGTGGGCGCGCCCACGCGTGCGGCTTCACTGATTATATTAGCAGGCAATCAGCGCTTATAGCATGACACAATGCCTTTAACATGACGTCGAAATCAAAATACCGTAGTCTCCCGGGTAAGCGCCCATGGGCGCTCTACCATAACTCGCTGATTTCGCCATACTGGGCGTTTACCCGGTGTACTGGGCGCTTACCATGTGCAATAATTGATATAGGTGGGGCCAATTTTGTGGGCGTGGCAGTAAGCTAGACTCGTACTCGTGGTAAGCACTCTATATAGAGTGCACGCTTGCGCGTTTTAATAGGAAGCGACTGCATGTACCATGAGATGCATGGAGAGAAAAGTTTTAACTACATAAGCTGCCAGAGAAAGTTAACTAGTCATCTGAATCAGAGAAGGGATCGAGATTGTTGACATCGTCATCTTCGCCAGCACCCTCCTGATCGGCTTCATCGTCGCTATCCTCGAGATCCATCGGGGTTTCTTCTCGAATAAAGTGATCTTCGGACCCATCGACTGCGTTGGAGTTTGATATTTCTATGTAGAGGCAGTGATCTTGTAAAATTTTTCTTGATGGGCGCTTGCCATGTTGATGTACATGTAGGCGCAGCCTACCTGGGCGCTTACCCGGGAGTGGGCGCTTACCATTCGACTGGGCAAAACAGTTACCTGGGCGCTTGCCCGGGAGTGGGCGCTTACCCGGGAGACTACGGTAGTATCGCATGCAGATGGGGTCGAGGGGTACCGGTCTACACCTACACATAGACGGCCAAAATTTAATTTCTGCTGACGTCAGCAAAAATGTGCTGAGTGTGCACAGCACATTCAGGGTCATTGTATACTGGCCCTCATACAGCCAAGTAAAAGTGTCCAGATAGAGGCTTTGAGTCAGAGGCAGGATGGATATTTATTATGAGTACTCTAAGTTCTGAATAGTGTCGTCGATCAGGCTACTGACAAGGAGGCAAACGCACACAAACGAAGGTAAGTGTCTTGGACCAACTTGAATTTTTGTACGATTTTTGGGGTTTGGGGTATTTAGAATGTTTATAAGTTTAGAATGAATATAATATACTTTTCTCTAAAAGTTTCTCTATTATACAGGCGGAGAATTATGGCCGTCTAAAATCTTCAAAAAAATTAGGTGAAATCGACCATTTGTGTACGATTGCCTTACCAGATAGCTACCCTTCAAATCCAAGAAAACAAACCGTATATCTATCCACAAAATAGTATCTCTGTTACGACATCAATTGGACTTAGTTTTGTCATGATGGCAGCTTTTGTACAGCCATTATTCGATTTTTGTTTAGTTTTTGTCAACTTGAATTTTTGTACGATTTTGGGATGGGCCACGCCCTGAGTTCTGGCGCTCCGTATACCTTCATTCCCACGAGTTCTTCAAGAAAAACGAGTGTTAAAGGCTATTAAACTCTGTCTAGTCAGCTTGTGAATAGCGTACAAATTTTGATAAAACTGGACTCTGTGGCCATTTTTTGGAGGGAAGGCGCTTCTTCCCGGTAAAACAATTATTGACTGTACAAAGATTGCATCTCATTGGTCTCCGCCTACAAGTACAAGTGCATGTTGATGACCTAAAATGTGCATGGGCGTGCAGCTGGAATTAAAATTGGCCGAACCCGGGTCTTCGTGTAGACTGTAGGTCTGATCTGATATGGGGCGAGACTGTAACCTCAGCAATCATGGTGCGCACGACCAAGAAAATGTCTGTAATGTCACCGGCCAGATCAGACCTTTCCAATTCCTCGCGTGCGTGGTATCTGGAAACAAGACTACAAAACAGCAGTGGTCATGCCCTGAACAACACGAGAAGCTGTCTCATGCATGTGCTTCAGGGACTCGGTTAGTATAATAATTATAGTCCAAATTATTTCACATAATTTGTGAAATCAGGCTGTTAGCTGTCCAGGCTGCATTCTCAGATTGTACAGCTGGATTATTTAGGTGGTGGATGTTGCTAGATAAAATCCACAGGAATGCATATGTGTGCTATAAGTAGGGTGCTGATAATAGTTAGACACTGTTGAGGAGATTCCTATGTGATTTAGAAGACTGAAGGGCTTAATTTGTGTAGAATCCCAAGTGAAGCGAGGGTTCTACTGAGCCCTGAGGTCTTCTAAATCACGTAGAAACCGACTATACAGTGTCTAACTACTTTAGATCCTAGCAAAAAAATTACCAGGTTTTTTTATAGAGCTTATATACAAAATTTTATGGGGTTTACAAGGTTTTCAAGTTTATGAAGGATAGATACTGCAGTTCAACCAATCAGATCACTGTAATACAGTATTTGTTACAAGTAGGATCTAAAACATGTTATAGCATGCTACTTATAGCGTATCAGATCCTGCACACATCTGTATCTGTTGTCTTGGTAGACTCTTTGTTTTTCTTTTCTTGAAGGGCCCTGGATTTGGTCAGATCCCAGATCTGCCTGCCCAGAGTCACAGTTGAGTGATTCTCTATATGGGAGCATGGCAGACCTGTGTGTCTAGAGCCTAAACCACAGATAGTACATGTAGCAGCTGTGTGTGACCTAGCCTGGCCATGCTGCATACATACAGGCCACACTTACTACATTTGGGGAAGATTGATGATGCCTTGGTGTGCAGGTCCAGAGACTACTATCTTTGGCTATCAAGGAATGGGGATCACTGTAAGAAATGAATATATAGTGAACATCACTACTTGGTAGTGGCAAAATGTAGTGACCGTCGCTACATTTTGCCACAGATATCACTACCAAGTAGTGACCGTTCACTATTCATTTTTTACAGTGCATGCATACATGTATGCAGTGCAGTTATGTGTGGCAATACTTGGCACCTTAAAAATGAAATTCATCAAATTGACAAATGAACTTGTATCTTATATAGTCAGTTGCTACAGTTACCGTCAATATTACCATTAAATTTTTTCAATACTGTGAACTAATTTAATGTTTGATTAAAGTGTGTGCATTCGGTGATATTACACCAATTGATTCTGATAAATATAACAACCACGAGTGCTTGATATTAGCGATTTATATCAAGGAGTAGGGTTCACTATACTATGGGTCAGTAGTAGCTACTTGGTGGTCACACTGTAAACTTTCCCAGATAATAAGAGAAAAGGTCATGCAAGCTATTTTATTCGGTGGCTACATGGAGCTAGCTGGTTTAAAAGTGAGGATGGCTGGTCATTCGAACAGTGTGCAGAAATATTTAGCCACGCCCATTTTCGTGAAAATCATGCCCACATCGTTGCCGCGAACGAGACAAACAGCCCAAGATGTCAATGGAACCCGACTTTCTCACCGTACAAACAGGTTTATAGTGTCAGATCAAGGTTCATTAGTTGAAGGGAGGGTGGTAAAGCTGGCTGTTTGGCCAAGCACAACAAGCTGGTACAAGATATTTAGCCCTGGAAGGGGGGGGGGGGTCATCTGCCCCCCATGACCCCCCCCCCCCCCCCCCCCCCGATCCACCCCTGATCATAGCAAGAAGGCCGACATGGCATGGCATGGCATGGCAGGCCCCGAGTTGCACTGAGCTGTATAGCACACAGTGCCTATGCTTAGTCTCAGTACAGGGGGAGCTATTCTGCATTTTCTGTGGATAGTTAGCTGTTTTGGATCACTTGTCTGATCTTTTCACAATCCAGCAGGAAGCCTATGCTTTCTATTCTGGCTGTAAATTATTCCTGGTGGCTGTTGCTAGGTAAAATCCATAGGAATGCATGCTATAACATGTTATATATATATATATAGCACCCTACTTACAGCACTATCTGAGGGTCAGTAATTACATAGGACTGGCAGTGCCTTTGATCTGTATGGCTTCCATAGTACAATGATAATAATATTATTGTACAAGTATATTCAATGTCACAATCATTGGATAATGTGGTTTGTATGCACTATCAACAGTGCATAGCTCACAAACATAGAGAGTACATCCTGCACTAGTACCTTGAAATGGAAGCGGCCTGAACTTTGAGGGAGTGGCCTGGGGACGAGGCTATAGGATGAACAAAGGGGGTCTATTTCAGGGTGATGGCTGCAGCTATGCAAACTTGCATGAAGATGCTTGTATTTGCATATTTCAAAACTGCTTAGTGGTTGTTCATTAATGTGATATGGACCATTTACTGTGCTATATACTGGGCAAGAAAGTAGCTTTTGACCACTATGTGGTTCAGTCTGCAGATTTTACAAGTGAAACTTAAAATATCATATAACTGGTTTTAATTTTGTACACAGTTAGATCAATGGTTGGACTATCTACATGTCAACTTGTGGAGTGTGGTGAACTTTCGTCCGCCATCTGGAGATGAAATTATCCGAAAATTATGCATTTTTATGCTAGGTTGTTTATTTTTAAGTTTCATTAGTGGTTAAGAACCTTGATTTGGCCTGCTGGTATAGGTACCATCAGGGTGTACCTCTGCACCAATTTTGATGCCTTAACTACAAACTATCTTGGAGATATTAACCATAATACCTTCAGAAACCTACCTCATCTTATCTATAGCCTTTGATCTTGCGATTTTTGATTACTTGTGTTGCTATGTATGGCATAGGCGTAGGAACCAGGGGGGCACCGGGGGCACGTGCCCCCCCAACCAGCAAGAAAGGGGGCCAGTGCCCCAACAGCCACAGCAATGCCTGTACATGCTGTTATAGGCCTGACTATGAAATATCATATTGAATTTCGAGAATAAGTACTAAAATAGCTACGTGTTGTTCTGATCGATTTACTATTTGTTTCTTCATTGTTACAACCTGGCCTGACACTGTCATTAACACCAAAAGGGCGTAGTTTATACCCAAAGTGGGTGTGGTCGCAAAAATTTTGCACGCGCTTTGCGCGCAAATATTACAATGCCCCCTCAACCATTACCATCTTCCTACGCCTATGTATGGTGCACATGATGTCAGTTCAATGTCATCATTTGTCATACCTTCTGATATGGAGCGGTCTTTCTTTCATGCTTTATACATTTATACTGCAGCTAAAGGCACTATTTCTATTCATTGTAGGTTAAATAAGTCTATCTGTAAAGTTAGAAAAAAATCTACTTTCTTGCCCAGTAGCACTGTACATCAAATGTCTGATCAAGTCTTAAAAAAATTAACAAAAGCTCCATAGTAGAGGCAAATGCAGGTTGTATGCATGTCAAAATGAGGGTAGCATGCATGTATAGCGTATGTAGCAGGAGTAATAGGCAAATAACGGGTAAGTGACATGATAGGTTTGATGCATGTTAAACTAGAGCTCTCTCGAGCACAAAACCCTTGGCGCGTTGCATGGCATAATTAGCTAGCTACATGCTTCAACAGTTGCATGCAGACAAGCTGTGGGCCACCGGGGTGAGACTACTAGGATTGGGGACGAGGCTAATGCACAGCAGTGTTATTTAAGGTTCAACGGCTCACAGCAGTAACAACCCTGGTATTATATTGTATCGAACTCCACACTGACACTTGGCACAAGACTGAAGCACACTGAGCAATGTTGCACGTCCAACAGTAGCTATCGCAACTCACTTCAAGTCTTGGGTTCAAGCACTGTAATGCCACGCATGCATACAAGCCAGAGAGTCATAGAGTACCACAAGAATACACATGGCAATTGGCAGCTAAGCCTTAGAGTTGAAAAGAAGCCACTGAGTCTGTCATCCCAATGATCGTCAAACAGTGGACTGAGAAACGGGATTGATGCAACCGCGCATGCGCTGAGGGTTAATAGACATACATACCGTATATAGTGCACAACCTATTTATACGTTAAGTCATGCTATCGCTAGCTCGGGCAAAGTCAAGAAGCTTAGAATCGGCAAATGACGCCAAAACTGGCGAACAAAGCGTTTTCCGAGAAATCCACACAAATCATGGGTTTGGAACACCATAAGGAACCTTACAACACCGCAAATTGGACTCGCAAACGAGGTATATATGTAGCAGCTAGCGTGATAACAGACAGACAGACAGACACACAGACCCAACTACCGTAACCCTCGCGCATGCGCCAAGGGTTAAAAAGTGTAATAATATGCTAAGTATATCATATAGGTATTCATTATCTCTTGATGTTTAAACGTATGCTGACTCCCTGCACCCCACCTAGTATATCTATCGTACATGTGTGTATACACAGATGAGCACTTTTTAATCCTTAATTGTTTTACACATGTTACATGCATGTAGATACAAATGGAACCTGCATAATATTATGACGTGCCAAGATTAGACTAAGTACATTATGCATGTAACATGCATGCTACGTCCACAAGATCTTGTATAGAGCATCATACCCTTCCCTACTCTACCACCCCTCTGAACAACAATCTTCATTCTAGCTAGATGTATATAGCTGCCATCAACCACCTAATTTCCATGGTAAAATTTCAAGTCCTAGGCGAAGATCATATATAAAGCTGTAACAAAATCCATCAACTGGCCTAGGTGAAAAAAGTCTGTGGTGAAGACTAAGAATGTGGTCCACACTGGGATCTGCTAACTATACCATTCATACTTGCATTTTTCACTGTTATTATTTTTGTGTGTTGTTTGTTTACTCCTTTGATGCTCAATGCAGGAAGCTCAGGCTGGCCCCAAATATTTCCTGCTTATGTACATCACTAGTGCACAGCATGAGTGGTGTAATACTTATCCCACAAAATTGTGTACCACCAATGTCGCACTGTAAACTTTTTCAGACATTTAAGAGAAGAGCTAGCTCATGCTTGCATATTTAACCCTACAAAGACTCGGCAAGGGAGTCAATGCTGATCACAAATTGTCCAGTGAAAACTACAGTCAAACTGAGGAAGAAAGTCTTTCTTCAAGCAACTATCAAACTAAGAAAAGAAATGAATGATCAATCAACCTGTACCATCACTGTGCTGCTGGCCACTGTGCTGTGTGCCATGCTAATGACAGCCAAAGCCTGTCCACTACCCTCAAACTGCTCACAAGATCAATGCCAAGCCTACAAAGACGCAAAAGCTGCAACCAGCCCTATGTACCTCAACGTCAATGCAACACTGAACGATTTCACAAACACTCCTGACGAATTCAACCAAAAACTTGGTACAGATTATGAACTCGACAGCATTGAAGGAACAGGACAAGCTTGCTACAAATTGACCAATCAAGAAAAAGGCTGCAGAGAGATTATGGAAGTTGAAGGAGGAAATTGCTCCTGGATATACCTGTGTGATTATGATGACAACAGGCTCCCCCTGTACATATGGAGAGCATCTTGCAGCAGTGAATCACAGACCATCTACTACCCTGTCCCAGTACTGAAGCGCAGAAATGCCTGCAACCCACAACCAACATGGCAGCTATTCATGGAGAAGGTTCCTGTGGGATGTAAATGCTAGGGCTGCAAATGCCAAGGCTAATCATGCAAGCTGACAATACTCTTTAACACTAATAATTATTGTTGATCTAAATTTTAAACTGAGTACAAAGATGTTGTCAAATAACATTGTATAGTAGGTAGCTAGGTGCTGCTTGTCTGTGATAACGTAACTGGTATAATTATAGCTGTACTAATTAACCCTCGGCGCATGCGCGAGGGTTACTGTAGTCGTTCTGTGTGTGTGTCTGTCAGTCTGTCTGTCTGTTAACTCGCTAACTGCTACATACCTTGTTTGCAAGTCTCAAGCACGGTGTTATGATAATCTTTATGGCGTTTCAAACGCATGGATTGTGTGTATTTCGCTGAAGACGCTTTGTTCTCCAGTTCTGGCGACATTTGCTCAGGACCGTTTCCTGCCAATGCACTTGTTTCTATTTACACGTAAATCATGCTACCGTATACAATATACTGTATACTAGACTGTACTATACACGTACATGCACTCTATAACCCTCAGCGCATGCGCGAGGGTTACGGTAGTCGTTCTGAGTGAGTGATGTGTGTCTGTTACCGCGCTAGCTGCTACATACCTATTTTAATCGTTGAAAACAAGGTGCCATTAGGCTTTTCGTCCTAGAAACAGTATATGCATTGTGTGGATTTTGTTGAAAATGCTTTGTTCAAAAGTTCTGGCGACATTTTCTGACCACCACGGCCTTCTTCGCTTCTTGTCGAGCTCTCACTCCATGAAAGAGACAATAGCCGCTTCATTTCAAGAAGATTAGTGTGTAGCTCAAGCGATAGTTCTTATTACTTGACTGACTCATCACTAGTCACAGTAGGCTATCAACTACGCTTCTTGGCTTTACTTTGTACTAGATCTGCTGATCTGGCATGCACGTGGTACTATATATTACGTAATGCCGTGCAATCAGTATACTAGTAATGCATTCTTGTGGTTATAGTTACTACTGCTAACAGCAACAGTAGTGCTGCAGGCTTCACCTTGCAAATTTGCAACATGTAGACTAGTCACTACTGCAATAAATCTCACAGCGCCGAGGGTTTAGCACCAATGGTGTTCATTGTAATCAGTTATATTCAGTCTCTCTAGAATGGGATAGGAGCATGTGCATTGTTTAAAAGTTTATTAAAGTGATCTGGACAAGTATATTGGGTAGTTTAAGTGTTATAGTAATACCGTAGTGTCCCGGGTAAGCGCCAATGCAGGCCAAATTGCAAGTTAGGCCACTCCAATATGATTAGTTATTTCCCATTTCCCGCCCGCATCCTTTCCACAATTTCCAGAATTTATTCAATTATAGTGTATTAGTATACCCGCTCTTATCTCGTTGTCTAACAGTAGCTTCGAATTCGGCATGGGTCGTCAATGTTGCTGGCGCTCTGAAAGAGGAGAATGCTGCTTTGAAAGTCGCTCTCGGTCAGAATGGCTTGCAGCAACAGTCATCTCATGATATTTCGAACCCTGCTAGGAGCGGGAATGAATGGTCCCGAGTGAAGCCACGCCGTCGGAGAAAGCCGCAACAAGCTCCCCATCCAAATTCGACCGCATCTGCTGTACAAACATCGCCTAAGCCTGAGGCCACTCCAAATAAATTTCCTGTTTCCCGTCCTGGAAACAACTAATGTAGTATGCGGGCGGGCGGTAAATTCCATTATTTACATAGTATACCAAGGCCTACAGGAAACACTTTAACTAATTAATTATCACTCACTTGAAGCAAGTATACTACGTGTACAAAAGTAAATGCGGGTATTGCATACGTGCAGCAGTACTAATAATGGGAAATTTTGTGACGTGCCAGAAAAGGATGCGGGCGGTGGACGGGAAACAGGAAATTTATTTGGAGTGGCCTGAGGATGAAGAAAATGCCACAACCGAGGACCAATCCACTACTCGGAAGCAGCGAACTCAAATCTCTGGTGCGAGGAAAATCTGGGAAACTCACTCTAGTGCTACCACTCGTGCTGTATCAAAGGCCATTGCTACACTCGCTAAAGTATCTGATTCTAATTTTAGGCCACTCCAAATGAGAACGTAGTTTCCCGTCCACCGCCCGCCTCTCTCTGATGCTACCGCTTCATTTGACCATTATGTCCATTATTTATGGTTGTAGCTAGCTAGGAGCAGTACTGCTTCATGAATTTGAAGCTAGTAACTAATGATGATGTGTGTACTTACCTTGCTTTCATGATATAAATAATGCCGTCGAATAATGCCCCTTCTTGTCAAGGTGCTGCTATCAGCGCGCGCTAGCTAGCTGGCAGTAGCGCTGGTAGGCTAGGCTGCATGCTCTCCTTGTACGCACGTGCACAGTTGTGGGATCAAGAATTTTAATTATATTCATTGTGCTCATAATGATATTCATAATAATGGTTAATGGTAATGGGCGCCCGCCCGCATGTAAAATGCAGGAAGCCAGGACGGGAAACTATATTCCCATTTGGAGTGGCCTTACCATCAAAAGAAAATACAAAATGAGCCATTCTGGGTCAGCAGGAGGCAGATTAACACATTGGTGGTTTGTAATTAGGGCCCTAGTAATGAAGAATTCCTAGGTCAGCTTGAACACAAGTGGAACCAAGTCCAACTACAAGTCAATTGGAAGCTGGAGCCCCTTTATATGGGGGGTGGATAGTGTCAAAAGTACAGTCACTGTTTTGGAGTAGGGTGACTTCACTGAGAAGGGGGGTGGTTTCAACTGGAGGGGGTGCTTTTCAGTTGGAGGATACCACTGTGTGGAGGAGGGGTGCGTTTTGATCTCGAGGAGGGGGTCTAGCTCATCTGGAGTAGGGGGTCATAGTTCGCTGGAGGAGGGGTGCATTTTGATCTCGAGGAGGGGGTCTGGGTCATACTTCGCTGGAGGAGGGGTGCATTTTGATCGCGAGGAGGGGATCATACTTTCGCTGGACAAGGGGTACATTTTGATCTCGAGGTGTCTGCTACCTCCACTGGAGGAGGGGCATATTTGAAGGCAATGGAATGGAGCTAGCAGTTGCCGATAGATGCCGTTTGTGTCTATTATAATTATGTGGGTGTGGCACATTTTGCGCATGCGCATAAAAATCTTCACGTCATGTGGCATGGCCTGTGTGCTTTGAATTTGGACGTGGCTATAGATATAGGCTGGGAAGCTAGTGGCGTGATTATGGACTGCTGTAGACGTACTACTGGTGTCTCTTGTACAAAGGTGCTATATTTATTCAATGAAGCGCAGATATTTGATAATTTGTTCGTATATAGCACATACAATTATTGAACCTTTGTACGACAGGAGACGCCACCAGCACATTTATAGTAGTCCAAAACAACTCATTTCCAAGCGACTTGCTTCCCAGCACACGTTCCGCACCATCATGGTACCAGCACATAGCGCGAAGACTAAAATAATGTTAACAGATTTGCGCATGCATAAATGTGCCACACCCACAATATTCTATAGTCGGCTCCTCGATATCAAATGCATCCTCGTCCAACCAGAGTATCACCCCCTACTTCAGATGAACTAGAACCCTCCTTGAGATCAAAACACACCCCTCCTTGATCCTCCAGCAAAAGTGTGTGACCCCCCCCCCCTACTCCAGGTGATGTAGACCCCCTCCTCGAGATCAAATGCACCCCTCCCCAGCGAAGTATGACCCCCTACTCCGGATGCGCTAGACCCCCTCCTCGAGATCAAAACGCACTCCTCCACAAAAACTGGTATCCTCCAACAGAAAAGTACCCCCTCCAGTTGAAACCACCCCCCTCCTCAGAGAAGTCACCCTCCTCCAAAACACTGACTGTACTTTTGACACTATCCACCCCCCATACCTTTACACTTTTGCCGATTTAACCCAGCAGCCCAATGATAGTACCTCACACCCTCCGCTCGTAACTGATCCATCCCAGGCTGCGGCAATTTCAACTTCTACCCAATTATTATATTCAGGTGCATTAAGGCATGGGACATGCAATTTTGTATCAAAAATATGGTGATACTAAACTCACTGTATCTGGAAAAGTCTTTGAGATATGTATATCAGACTTGGTTCTTTGATTGTTAGTACCTTAATCTAATTTAGGACCAAATTGGTTACCATAGCAACCGGTCCTGTGGGCGTGGCAACCAAAAACGACACACGATATTTACAAACAAAAATCACAAATTCCGGAGCAGAAGAGGACCTTAGTTTCTCTCCTAACTTTGCAAGGTAGTTAAATAGATGCTAGAGTATCTCAAACTATCTAGGAGGAAGGATAAAAGGCTTATTCTTGAGCGAGGTGTCGACTTGTGTGCTCAACAAGCACCAAAATCCACTGCTAGTTCATGTATTTCTTGTTACCGCTCACCTACAGGCAATCAGATCCACTTCTCCCAGATGAATCTATGAAGCAGAGGTATCTAACGTTCTGATGAGTCGCTTTTTACGGCCATAAACTATCGTCTTCTGCTCCGGAAATCGATCAGTAGCTTCTTGGCAGCTAGCTAGCTGCCTCACCGCTCAATACAAAACATATGGAGAGCGAGCACGTGCACGCTCGTTAATGATATTCAAATTAGATGCAAATGATATTCATGAGCGGAAATGGCCGATGTACGCGAAATTGTACTCCCATGCCTTAGTGTAGCTGCTACCTGAGAAGCTACCGAAACAAATTCTCCTGCTTCCGCAACAACCCATTCCAATCCTACCATTACCACTCCACAACCCACTCCTCCCAGTGTTGATGCTCCTTTTTTAGGAGAATCAAACCCTATATCACTACCAGTCCGGTGAACACATCATCTTATTATACATCTAAGATAGGTGCTTTTTCTGTTTTGTATTTCAATGCCCGTAGTTTACTTCCTAAGATTGATGAGCTCAGAGCCCTTACCTTAGTGCATAAGCCCCACCTCATATGCATTGTCTAATCATGGCTTGATAGCCAAATTTTAAATTCTGAAATTTGTATTAACAACTATCATATTGTTTATAGGCATGATAGAAACAGACAAGGTGGTGGTGTTTTGATTTTTATAATAAGTTCTTTTTCTCATAATGTTCTTTTCTCAGGGCCATCTGAGCTTGAATTTATCATTCTTTCTATTAATTCATTAAATTCTCCAATCACTGTAGGTCTTTTTTATCGTCCTCCTTCTGCACCTGTCTGTATTTTTGATACATTACTTAATTGTATTTGTCTGCATGTTGATGTGTCTCTTTTGTCCAATTTTATTTTGGTGGGAGATTTCAATGTTAATTTATGCATAGATAGCTATTAGATTCCAATCCTATCCCCCCTCTATAGTCTATGATTTATGTGTAATGCGTGCATTTATATACTGAACTAACTTGACTATAATGTAATGTATAGGCCGATGTATTTTACTTGAGTTGTGCAAATCACTTAAATTGGTTATGTTGTGTATCTGAGCATGCGTGTTGGTATATTATTCTTATGTCATCTTCCAGAACGTTCTGATCACGTGGGTCTGATCAGATCTTGAGTTTGAGTTGTGTGTCATTTTTTTTGATTGGAGATTTCGATCTGTTGTCTATCAATAAACATTGGATTACATATTACTAAGTAAAGAGGAGTGTGAACAGCTCTTTACACTGGCGTAGTCGGCAGGATCACGCCCGGGAGTGAACTGAGATAATTAAATTTCGTGACTGTGAGAGACTGCCACGCTCGAGTATGGCTACTGAGTCCGGCGACGGAGGTACCCCGGCTACCACTGCCCCGACCTCTCAACGACCGCTAATCACCCCCGAACCTTTCTCAGGAACCGGTATGTTCTCTGAGTGGATTGAGCACTTCGAGGCGGTAGCCGCCATTAATAAGTGGGACGAGGCCGCGAAGTTGTTGTGGTTGCGTGTACGGCTGGTGGGTGGAGCCCAGACGGCGTATGGTCGCCTGCCTACGGAAGCGAAGGAGAGCTACGTGGAGCTGAAGAAAGCGTTGAAAGGGCGCTTCGAACCCGAGGCTCTCAAAGAACGTCATCTGGCCCAATTCCAGGCTCGTAAAAAGACGAAAACAGAAGGCTGGGCCGAATTTGCTGATGCAGTGAAGCTGCTATGTGACAAAGCGTATCCAGACTTGGAAGAGAAGGCTAGGGAATGTCTAGCTCTTAATCACTATCTTGGACAAATTGACAATCCTCAAATTGCATTCAGCGTGAGACAGAGGCAGCCCAAGACCGTAATGGAAGCTGTAAGTGGCACAATTGAGATGGAGTCCTATCTGCAGCCAAAACCGAGCCGAATTGCTCAGGTGGAGCCAGAGCCAGCAGCAGAGTCCGTCATTGCGGCCATACAGAATCAGCAGACGGCCCTGCTGGGTGCCTTGGACAAGGTGATGGAACGCTTGGAAAAGCTGGAAGCCAAAGCACAGGAGCCGCCCAAGGGACCCCCAGCTGCACCAAGGGGAAGCTCTGGCCAGAGGCCAGTAATTGTATGCCGAAAGTGCCATCGAGAAGGGCACTATGCTCGAGGATATGCGTCGCAACCGTTACCCTCCGGAGCAGACAGGCGGGATCCAGAGCCTATGTCCTTACTCCCTGTGACTCACTCCTACCGCTTATTGGGGACAGTAAACGGGGTTCCCACTACCTTTGTCGTGGATACCGGTGCATCCATCACTGTACTGGACGAGACCCTCTGGGAGAAAACCCACCGTGGGGAGTGTTCCCTGGAGCCATGGACGGGACGTCGTCTGGTTGGGGTTGAGGGTACCCCACTCCACATTTGTGGGGTCTCAAATGTCGAGTTAAAGTTTGCTGGTGAGACTTTTCACTGCCCCGTGTTGGTGGCCCGCTCCTTGACCTCAGAGGCTATACTCGGACTGGACTTTCTGGAGGCAAATAATTGCACCTTGGAGATGGCAGATCGCAAGCTTACCTTTCTGGAGCGAGGAGTAGCTGTCTCCCTGTACGACTCTTCACCTGATCCGGAACTCCTCCAAGCACGAGTAACCATCGACGAAACATTGACTATCCCTCCGTTCAGTATGCTGGAAACCATGGCTAGAGTCAATGGGAAGGTACGGGGTCAGACGTGGCTATTGCAGGAATGCAGAACGAAGCAGTTGCCTGTAAAGATCGCTAATGGACTGGTAAACTCTACCTGTGACCAGGTGCCAGTCAGAGTGCTCAACCCCAGTCCAGACAGCCGGGTGGTGTACAAAGGTACCAAGATAGCTACGGTGGAAGGGGTTAACGACGAACCCCGTCAACCCATTCGGGCTGTGCAACCTGAGGCAAGAGAAGTATCACGGACAAAGCGACAAGCACTCAGCAAGATGATGGAGAAGTGTGCGAGCGATCTTGGGGCTGAGCAGAAGGAACAGCTTCTTCAACTACTGATCGAGTTTGCAGACATCTTTGCCGATGAGGGTGAACTGGGTCGTACTGACCGAATCACGCACAACATTGATACAGGTAGTGCCCCACCCATCAGGCAGCCTGTCCGCAGAGTACCCGTGTGTCAGAAGGCAGAAGTCAAAGACCTACTTGCCGATATGGAGAAGAAGGATGTAATTCGACCATCCAATAGCCCCTGGGCTTCGCCTATCGTGCTGGTGCGAAAACGAGATGGCAGTCATCGATTTTGCGTAGACTACCGTAAGCTAAATGCCGTCACCCGGAAGGACGCATATCCCATCCCTCGGATCGATGACACCTTGGACACCCTGTCAGGTGCTTGCTGGTTCTCCACTCTGGATATGGTGAGTGGATATTGGCAGGTAGAAGTGGGGGAGAAAGATAGGGAAAAAACTGCCTTTTGCACGCCCTACGGGTTGTATGAGTTTAATGTTTTACCATTTGGATTATGTAATGGCCCTGCTACATTTCAGAGGTTGATGGACCTGGTGCTATCTGGTCTGCAGATGTCGCAGTGCCTGGTCTACATTGATGACGTGATTGTAGTGGGACGTACCTTTGACGAGCACCTTTGCAATCTGCGAGACGTCTTTGGACGAGTGAGGGGAGCGGGGCTGAAGCTCAAGCCGAGCAAGTGCGCTTTTCTCCAAGAGCGAGTGTACTACCTTGGACATGAAGTCTCTCGGAAGGGAGTAGCTACTGACCCTACGAAAATCAACCAGGTTGCCCACTGGCCTGTGCCCCAATCAGTCAAGGATGTACAAAAATTCCTCGGTCTGGCAAGTTACTATCGCCGATTTGTTCGCAATTTTGCAAGTATCGCAAAGCCATTACACCGACTAACTGAGAAGACTGCAACTTTTGAATGGACTGTAGAGTGCCAAGCAGCTTTTGCCGAGTTACGCCACAAACTGTGCACGGCCCCAGTCCTGGCCTTTCCGGACTTCACAAAGCCTTTTATCCTGGACACCGACGCCAGCAACACCGGCATTGGTGGTGTGCTCTCCCAGCTTGATGAACAGGGTCAGGAACACGTCATTGTGTTTGCCAGCCGCATGCTGAGCAAGTCGGAACGTCGGTACTGTGTAACCCGTCGGGAATTGCTGGCAGTCGTCGTGTTCACGCAACAGTTTCGGCCGTACCTACTGGGTCGCGAGTTTACTCTGAGAACCGACCACGGCTCTCTGTCGTGGCTGCAGTCATTCAAGGAGCCAGAGGGACAGTTGGCCAGGTGGTTGGAGAAACTGCAGGAATTCCACTTTCGGATTTTGCATCACCCCGGGAAGAAACACACCAATGCCGATGCCATGTCACGGCGGCCATGTGATCAGTGTGGACGGATTGATGAGGACTTGTTTGTTCCGCAACCATCGGTTGACCCAGAGGAGAACAGTATGGCTACCGTTAGCCCCGTCGTCATGGACGCCTCTCCGGTTGGGGATGGAACCCCTGCCAAGCTGCGACAGCTACAACTGGATGATTCTGATATCAAATTCGTTCTGGAAGCAAAGGAATCGGACACCCGGCCTGCAGACAACGTCGTCAAAGCCAAGAGCACAGAGGTCCGAAAATTGGTACAGATCTGGGACCAACTGGTAGTGGCAAATGGTGTGCTTAAGCGCCGTTTTGAAGACGAGGAAGGACAGACTGAGGTGTGTCAGTGGGTCGTTCCAAAGAAACAGAGGAAAGAGATTTTGCACCACCTGCACGATGGACCACTGGGAGCTCATTTGGGAGAGAAGAAAATCCTACAGAAGTTGAAGGAACGGTTCTACTGGCCAGGACATGCAACTGATGTCCGAAACTGGTGTCATTCTTGTGAACCCTGTGCACAGAGGAAGACACCTATTCCAAAGCCCCGAGCTCCATTGGTTGGTATCCAAGTGGGACATCCCATGCAACTGGTAGCTACAGATATTGTGGGACCCTTTCCGGAATCCACATCAGGGAACTCCTATGTTCTAGTGGCAGCAGATTATTTCACTCGTTGGGTGGAAGCTTACCCGATTCCATGTCAAGAGGCGGCTGTGGTGGCGAAAAAGCTTGTGGATGAAATGTTCTGCCGGTTCTCCCCCCCAGAGCAACTTCTTTCTGATCAGGGTCGCCAGTTCGAATCCCAGTTGCTAGCCGAAGTCTGTAAAATAATGGGGATCCAGAAATCCCGAACAACGCCCTACCACCCGCAGTGCGATGGTCTGGTCGAACGCTGGAACCGAACGTTGCTGCAGAGCTTGGCCACTTCAGTTTCTGATCATCCGGAGAACTGGGACGAATTTATCCAGAAGATTTGTATGGCATATAATACGAGTGTCCACCCCACTACTGGTTTCACTCCATTTTTCCTTATGTTCGGACGACAGGCCAAATTGCCAGTGGACTTGCTGTATGGAACACCAGAGCCGGACCCACTGCCACCCTCACAGTATGCGGCAACACTAAAGACAGCCATGGGTGAGGCCTACGAAAAAGTAAGGACCAAGACAACTCGACAGTTGAAGCACCAGTCGGACCTGTACAATCAGAAAGTACATGGCAACCCGTACAAGGTTGGAGATTTCGTGTGGGTTCTCTTTCCACAGACACCACGAGGGAAGTCAAAGAAGCTTTATCGACCTTGGAAGGGGCCTTTCGTGGTGGTGAAGAAGCTATCTGACGTCACCTACCGAGTGCAGGAAGTCACAAATCGGCGTCGCAGATTGGTCATTCATTTCAATCGGCTGAAGCCCTTCAGAGGCACGGTCAGTGACAGACAACCCCAGCAGCAGGAACCACGCCCATCCGACGGGCACATGCAAGGAGAAGAGCCGAAGCGTCACTATTTTGGCTCACAGCTGGAATTGGCAGAGGAGGATAGCGACACACCAGCCCTGCCATCACCCCCAGAACTTAATGCAGATCCAGCACCCGAACCTCAGGGAGAAGTTCAAAACACTAGTCGACGCTACCCCCAGCGAGCTCGTCAACCTCCCAACCGATTCAGCCAAGAGTACAGCTGAATGTGGGACACATTCTCGCAAAAGGGGGAGTTGTGTAATGCGTGCATTTATATACTGAACTAACTTGACTATAATGTAATGTATAGGCCGATGTATTTTACTTGAGTTGTGCAATCACTTAAATTGGTTATGTTGTGTATCTGAGCATGCGTGTTGGTATATTATTCTTATGTCATCTTCCAGAACGTTCTGATCACGTGGGTCTGATCAGATCTTGAGTTTGAGTTGTGTGTCATTTTTTTTGATTGGAGATTTCGATCTGTTGTCTATCAATAAACATTGGATTACATATTACTAAGTAAAGAGGAGTGTGAACAGCTCTTTACATATGTAACCCTCACTGCCCTTTATTACTTAAACTCCAGAGTTTTGCTTCTAGTTTATATCTCACCCAAGTTGTCTCCAAACCAACTTGTTGCTCATCCAGTTCCAATTCACTTATTGACTTAGTTTATTTATCGACTCCCGCAAACTTCTCCTCAGTTGTGCAACCATCCCTGCACTGGCCAATTCAGATCATTTGGACCTTTATGTTTCCATTGCAGCATGCAGGTTCTTCCAAGAGCAATCCAAAGAGAACCCGACGTACCATCTGGAGATATTCACTCGCTAATTTTGAAAGAGCTTGTGAGTGCCTTGGCGAGACTGATTGGGACTCGCTGTTTGCTTCAAGAGACGTCAATCTCTGCTGGAAAGCTAGATTTCTGGAAGTGATGGTTGACTGTATTCCTCAGAGTACCCTTTGAGCGAGACGAAACTTACCCTGGCTTACTAAGTCTATCACTCAGGCAATCAGAAGGCGTAACTCATTGTTTAAGGCTCAGAAGCGGACCAAGAGTACCTCAATGCATCAGAAGTACCGAGCTGCCAGAAACCGAGTCACTGCTATGCTGCGTCTTAGTAAAACTAAGTACTTTCGCAAGTTGAGGTCTTGTAATTCCAAAGACTTCTGGAAATCCATCGAACTACTTAATAAAAAAGATTGCTCTATTCCAGCGTTGCTATCTAAGGGTTCAGAAGTCTCTAACAACCATGAAAAGGCATCTATATTGAACAATTTCTTCCATAGCTGCTTTAACACCAAGTCTCCTCCACTCGCTGTCACTCCATCGAACCTACCACCCTCTGATTGCCCCCCAGAACTGCTTTGCAATGAAGCCGAGGTGTATGATCTGATCATTGGTCTTGATTCCAACAAGTCTACTGGCCCAGATGGCATTTCTGCAAGGATGCTAAAGGGAACTGTTGATGCTATAGTACCCAGTCTTACCACATTATTTAATCTATCTCTTACCACTGGATCTTTTCCTGATTAAGCTTGCCCGTATTGTTCCAGTTCCCAAATCAGACGCTCTGACTGCTCCTTCCAACTATCGTCCTATTTCCATCTTGTCTGTTTTGAGCAAGCTGTTGGAGCGCCATGTCCATCAGATCTTACTCGACTTCCTGTGTATCAACCACCCCCTATCAATGCGTCAATGGGGATTCTTGCCAGGTAGATGTACAGCTTCTGCCCTACTAACTGTTACACACGACTGGTTGCAGCAGCTTGAAGTGGGGAATGACGTGTGCTCTGTCTTCTTTGATTTGAAGAAGGCATTCGACAGCGTTTCCCATCATCTTCTACTATAATATAGGCTTGAAGATATCTCAATAGACCCATACATTGTTCAATGGATCCGAAGTTATCTTACCTGCCATTTACAGATTGTTGTCGTTGGTGGTGAGGAGTCGTCCCCCCTGCCTGTTGTCTCTGGGGTGCCGCAGGGTTCCGTTCTTGGCCCATTATTTCTAATTTTCATCAATGAGATAGCCAACCAGGTCTCCATAGGCAGTCGGATTTCACTCTTTGCAGACGATATTGCTCTCTATAGACCTATCCTTACCGATGCAGACTACTGCACACTTCAGAGTGAAGTCTCTGCAATTGTGTCGTGGATCAATAACTCTCTACAACCTGCAAAATGCTGCTCTATCCTCTTCACCAGGAAAAGGAATTCCAAACTCCCTCCTCCTTGCATTACAGTTGAAGGTACTCCTCTTGCAATAGTCTCATCAGTCAAGTACCTAGGGCTGCAGATCAATTCAGACCTTTCTTGGTCCCCCCATGTGGCCAAGTTGTGCGTTAAAGCTCGTTGGCCTTCTTTATCGTCATTTCGGGAAACTTGCCGATACAGCCACTCTCAGTGCGTTTAAGGACTGTCTCAAGTCTTATCGCGCGCGCCGTACTAACGGCCACTTAGCGTGCAAATTTGTGGCCAATTAGCGGTTAGACGTGACGTCACCCGATAGTGGCATAGTACAAGCCACGGCTGTGTAGCCGCATAGCTGCAGCATTCGAGCGATTTTTTTCGTTCTGCGAGTTCCAACATTGTTCCAGGGGTTGTTTCGCAGTTTGAATAATTGAAAGCTAAACTTCGAGATATTTATCGAGGATCTGCCGAGGGATAAGTTGATTGCTCGCTCCGCTTTGTGGGCGTGTGCGAAAGATCGTCCCGTCAGGGTAGCTGAAATGGCGTTTTTTGCGATTTTTTTCTTACCACGATGTTGTTTCCGAATATCCCTCGGTGAAAATCAAGAGAAGCAGCTTAGATTTAACGTTGTCTAGTTAAGGTAACAAAAATTTGACGGGAACAATGTTGGAAAACTATAAATAGTGTTTCAGAGGGCGTGGTTAATCGCGGTTATACCGCTTAATTGATTAGATATTTGTGGTTTGCTGTTTCATATTATGAAAGTACTAGAGTTGGGCTTCAATTTCAATATCATGATCAGTACTCAATTGTCACACAAGCACTAGTATTAGCTCCTGAAAATGTGCATATTTCATTGACGAACACAGGTGAGACAGTCCTTAACTGCACTGAGCTCTCCTCCAACTATACAAGTCCTTCATTCGTCCCAATCTTGAATACTGTTCAGTGGTTTGGGATCCCTACCACGTTGGAGACATCGAATTACTTGAAAAAGTTCAGAGATTCGCTCTTCGGGTTTGCTTAAAAAATTGGTCTTGTGATAGGGAAGAACTGTATATTCAGAGCAAAATTCCTGCCCTTGCTCAGAGGCGATCTTGTGCCAGGCTCCATCACGTTTAAAATTGTCAATCATCTCGTAGATTTCCCGGAGCCCCCACTCAATTACAGGGCCATCCACTATAATAATAGGATAAGACCATCATTACCAAATACAACCTTGGAACTATTGCTTCTGTTATTGAATTTGAAGTCTCAAGCTGGTTGGCCTAGTATGTAGTCATGGAGATATCAGCCAATGTCCAAATCTATCAGGATTGCCCTATAAATAAAAATGTGTAGCAAAATTGAGCTGCATGCGGAAGTCGGTATACTAGCGGTTTATGCAAATAATTAGCCACGCCCACTAAATCAAAGAGAAACTGGCGTTTAGGCCAAGCAAAATTGATTATTAGTTTCTCATCCTATGTTCAGGAATTTCCCCAGGCGGGAGGGTGGCTTTTTATTTTATTTTTTGTCATGAATATCATTAAATGTCATCATGAATTTCATTAAAAAAATGGGCGAGTCTATGACGTAATGCCTTGTGCAGATACTCAGTGCCTTTAAGGACTGTCTCAAGTCTTATCGCGCGCGCCGTACTAACGGCCACTTAGCGTGCAGATTTGTGGCCAATTAAGCGGTTAGACGTGACGTCACCCGATAGTGGCTTAGTACAAGCCACGGCTGTGTAGCCGCATAGCTGCAATAATCGAGCAAATTTTTTCGTTCTGCGAGTTCCAACATAAATTTGTTCCAGGAGTTGTTTCGCAGTTTGAATGATGGAAAGCTAAACTTTCAGATATTTATCGAGGATCTGCCGAGGGAGCAGTTGACTGCTCGCTCCGCTTTGTTGGCGTGTGCGAAAGATCGTACCGTCAGGGTAGCTGAAAAGGCGTTTTTTGCAATTATTTTCTTAACACAATGTTATTTCCAAATCTCCTTCGGTGAAAATCAAGAAAAGCAGCTTAGATTTAACTTTGTCTACTTAAGGTAAGGAAAATCTGACAGGAACAATGTTGGAAAACTACAAATAGTGTTTCAGAGGGCGTGGCTAATCGCGGTTATACCGCTTAATTGATTAGATATTTGTGGTTTATTGTTTCATATTAGGAAAGTACTAGAGTTGGGCTTCAATTTCAATATCATGATCAGTACTCAATTGTCACACAAGGCACTAGTATTAGCTCCTGAAAATGTGCAAATTTCATTGATGAACACAGATGAGACAGTCCTTAACTGCACTGAGTAGTTCTAATGATATTCATGAAATAAAATATGGTCAGGCAGAGGAAAAACTAGAGGCGGGCGGGGATGAGAAACTAATATTCAATTTTATTTGGCCTTACGATCATAAGCAAGCACAGGAATAATAATGTAGGCCAAAATCAGCATCATGGGAACTTTTAGTCTCGTGAACCAGACCACTCCCTCCGCAGCGCTGGATGTATTGCATCACCTGGAGACTCCCTCCGCAGCGCTGGATGTATTGCATCACCTGGTGATGCAATACATCCAGCGCTGCGGAGGGAGTGTCCAGCGCTGCGGAGGGAGTGGTCTGGTTCACGAGACTAGGGAACTTTGAGGGACTCGGGATGTAGTCGAAGTTGTTCATTACATCCCGAGTCCCAATTAGAAAAAAACAATTCGGCCGACCGATGAGTGAGTAATGATGATTAAGGTGCCATTAAATTGCGTGGGCGTGAGGTGGGGAATATGACACCTAAACCACATCAAAGTCATAAGTGAGGTGCATGCTGTGTAACCACGCCCTTTTAATTGCCCAGGTCTCAGGGGTGTGGCTGCTAGAGCCGGAAGTGTTCATCCTCAATGGACCGGAAGCCGAGCCGGAAGGGAGGGGCCAGGCCACGCCCAAAACAGCACCACCCTGTGCCTCAAGGGCCACCATTCTCAATCAAGTGCCGACTTGCCACCGGATGTCCACCGGAAGCCCACAATCAATCCCAATTAAAACACACTGCTTCCTCAAGGCCAAAACACACACAAACATTTCAAGGCCGTTCCGCCACACCGCCCACGCAAGAGCTCACCTCATTTCCTGTGTGGACGGGGTAACAACACGTCATCGCAACCACATCCGCTTCAAACCATTGTCAGCTTCCGTCCAGCCGTACGGTCCCCTCGATCGCACCGGAGTACAGTGCCTCATTAACTGACATGGCCTCACCTTTGACCTCCTGCCACGCCCCCAAAGCCTCCTCGCGGGGTTCAAAGGTCACCACCGCTTCCGGGATACGCCCACCTATCGCCACGGCCAAGTCCCAGGCGCCAATATCCAAGCACTGGCCCGTGAAGCCACGCCCAATCGGAAGCAATAAAACCTGCATTAATGCACACGCTCAGTGACACACTCCACACAGTGCCAGGAACACGCCCACATGCTTAATTAGGCCTAATTAGCTTTTTTTTTTTTTTTTTTTTTTTTTTTTCAAGGGGACCACACACTAAGCAGAAAAAAAATGGTCCGAAAACCACCACACAGTCGAGCTGGATGCATAGTAGAGCCATACAGTGCAAGCAGGCATCAAAATAGCCATATGTACAATGTTTGGTAAAGGGTCGTCAACGTACCCCGCGCGCCCGTAATTTTTTTTATGGGCAAACATTGCAAGTGCATGGCTTCCTATACAAACATATGGGGATACTTCAAAGGGCCGTAACTTTAATTCTAAGGTGTCAATCAAAATTTTCTCATGTCAAATCTCGTGTTTTGACCCATTCTGCGTGCCCATATAAAAATTATCTCCCCAAGTGCTCCCAATCCCTCCAAACATTATTTACTGCACAGAAATCTTTTTTTTTTCTACTTAGTGTGTAACAAGGAGACCAGAACACTAAGCAGAAAAAAAATTGTCCAAAAACCAACACATAGTTGAGCCGGATGCATAGTAGAGCCATACAATGCAAGCAGGAAGCCTGTACATCAATTTTGACCAAAATGGGTAATGGTCGTCACGTTGATGTGCGCGCGTGGCCCCGCCCCTCACGTAGAAAACATTGCAAATACATGGCTTCCTATACAAACATATGGGGGAACTTCAAAGGGCCGTAACTTTAATTGTAAGGTGTGAATCAAAAATCTGTCCGGTCAAATCTCTAGTTTCGATCCATTCTGCGTGCCCATGTAAAAATTGTCCGCCCAAGTGCTCCCAAACCCTCCATGAATTAGATTATTTATTTAAATTTGCTTTTTTCAAGGCGACCAGAACACTAAGCAGAAAAAAAATTGTTCGAAAACCGCTGCATAGTTGAGCTGGATGCATAGTAGAGCCATACAATGCAAGCAGGCAGCCTGTACATCAATTTTGACCAAAGTGGGTAATGATCGTCACGTTAATGTGCGCGCGTGGCCCCGCCCCTCACGTAGAAAACATTGCAAATGCATGGCTTCCTATACAAACATATGGGGTAACTTCAAAGGGCCGTAACTTTAATTCTAAGGCGTGAATCAAAATTCCCCAGGGTCAAATCTCTAGTTTCGACCCATTCTGCGTGCCCATGTAAAAATTATCTCCCCAAGTGCTCCCAAACCCCCCGTGAATTTTTATTTTATTTTTTTTTCTACTTAGTGTTTAATTTCTACTTAGTGTTTAATTTGTCGTTGCGGTTAATAGTTAAGAAAGAATGCTTTGATCTTGCTTTGATGTGGCAATTACCGGTGTTTTCTTTAGGGGCCACTTCCGGTTGCTAATTACACGCGCATAATCATCCCTGGCCGATTCTGGACACGCCCACCTTCGACCAAAAGCACTCGTATGGCCTCTTCGGCCACGCCCCTTCACGATTCGCTAATTGAATTAGCCAATCCTCACGCTCACGCCCACGCAATTTAATGGTACCTTAATGATGATGAAAATGCGGTTAAGACTGTTTCAAAATGTTTAGCGCGCATGAAATCTTGTTGGGGCCCAGAATTCGAATCTAACGTAGAAGACATCGTGGACTATCGATGAGATATGGCGATTTTCTCAGTTCGCTTTCTTTGGCAAGCACGCACTCGGGGGGATTTCCCTATTCAGTCTATATATAGCACATGGCAGGTACTAGGTGGAGGTCACGTCCGGGTCAACCGGCTCAAGCCGCGCGCCCCAATATACGCGTATACGGAGCATGCGCAATTTGTCGATGTGTCCTAGTTCGAATTATGGCGGCGTACAGTAAGCGCGGTGCAATACTTATGAGGGACTCGGGATGTAGTCTCTAAGTTGTTCATTACATCCAGAGTCCCAATTAGAAACAAAGAATTCGGCTCTCACTATGTTGAAATGATGATGAAATCTATGATGAAACCTATGATGTAATTGCTGTGAAACTGTTTCAAAATGTTTAGCTCACATGATAGGGTGTTGGGACCCAGAATTCAAACCTAGCGTAGAAGACGTCGTGGACTATCGATGAGATATGGCGATTTTCTCGGTTCGCTTTCTTTGGCGAGCTCGCACTCGGGGGGATTTCCCTATTCAGTCGAGCACATGGCAGGTGAAGGTCAACCGGCTGAAGCCGCGCGCCCCGATATTGTACGCGTATACGGAGCATGCGCAGTTTGTCGATGTATCCTAGTTCGAATTTATGGCGGCGTATTCATGAGGGACTCGGGACGTAGTCTCTAAGTTTTTCATTACTCATTACTCATTATTATTACTCACCGAGTCCCAATTACAAACTCTCAACTTTGCGGTTATGAGGTAATTATGAGTAATGATGATGAAACCTATGAGGTAATTCTCTTCAAAATTCACAGCGTTCAAGAAACGTTCTCGAAGCACGAAAATCTAGCCTAGCGCTTAGAGACACGACGGACTATCCATCGAAATTCTTGGCGTCTCCCGCCTTACGTTGGTTGTCGACTTCGCCCGCGAAGGTCAGAGAAAAGGGGAATTTCCCTCACCGTTCTCCAACACGTGGATGCGCGCATATATGCGCAGGCGCCTTACAACTCTAAGAGCGGTCATTTTGAATGGCTACAGCATTGAGTTTTTAGTGGCGAGGAACACTGACGGGGACGAGGTGAGTGTTAAGTTTTTCATTACTTGTTACTTGCCTAGTAGAAATTTATTTTTCTGCGGTTATTAGGTAATGATGACGTAATCTATGAGGTAATTGCCAGAAAATTCAGGGCCTCCGTGGAGCCTTTTTGAGACCTGAAAATCGGTATATATGTAGAGTATCTGACGCATGTATCCAGCGAATACATTATAAGCTGAGAGCTACTTTCTCTGTGAAGTACCGCCGGCCGAACTTCACGCGTTCTCTTGGCTGACGTAATCCCGTGGATAAATAAAGCTAGCCTAGTGCTATATATAGCACGCACGCTGTGTGCCATGCCGCGACTAACCTGATGTTCAGAAGCTGTCGAGTTCGTCTCCTGTGATTGAAAATTGTCAGTATCGAGGTCGAGAGTCGGCCGCGGTCGACTCTCAGACTCCATCTCTGCGATTGAGGCGCCAGTATCAATGTGTGTACGCACTATATTGACGACCTTTTACCATATGAACCATTATGCATGCAGCTACTAGGCAAGTGATCAAGTTTTCATTAAATTCATGTTTATTCTTAAAAATAATATTTCCGATCCCTAGCCTGCATAGTAGATAGCAGTAGCCATGGATTGCTATAATTAAAATGTGTGCTAGCTATCTTCCTGATAGCTATCCATAATATTATTTTAGTGCATCATGTAGCTCACTGTAGCTACTCCCCAATATTGCACACAAAAACTGGGCGGTACATGTAATATGTTAATATGCAACGTACATTATAAAATCTGGAAATTGGCTTTAAGATTCTCTAAGGAACTGCTAGCTAACCCTGTCACTGGTATCCTTAGCATGCTCCTACTAGGATATTCTGCACCACATATTATGGCTGTGTTACACTGCTTCCTCCCGGTTTGTGAATGCACGCATAGTAATTTTACTGTACCATGCAGATAGTCACTGGCAGTATGCAAAATGCTAAATTCAAATAGCTAGACTAGTATACTCACATTTTTAGCTCAAAACCATCCAGAGCTCGGAAAATTTATGGCAGCGTGCAAAATATTTACTGTGCTCACAACTAATAAGACTAAATATATTATTATGTACTGGTAATGATTGTTGAAATGTTACAGCAGTAAATAAAAATATTATTATAATGTTCATGACATGCTATCGTACTCATTAATTTTCATGCATTTGACTTTGAAGTGTGGCCTCATAGCATAATAGATAAATATATGTGAGGTGCATATGAGATTCCATATTTACCTCATGATTAAAACATGAGGTAGATATGCTGGTTATACAGCTGATGAGATAACAGATTTACTCACCTGATGGTGCCTTTAATTTGTATGGCTTCCACAGTACAAAGCTATATAAATGATGATATTGAGGATAGCTACTCATTTTTGCACAGCTCTAGAGTCAATTTCAAGCTAGTTGACAATGAGTACTATAGCAAAAAAGTACGACGTAATAGTTGTCGGCGCTGGACCAATGGGTTTGGCAACAGCGTACAACTGTGCAAAATCCGGCAAGAGCGTGCTACTATTAGAGCGATTCGTTCTGTTCAACCAATCGGGAAGCTCTAATGATTTAGTGAGAATGTTTCGCACTATGTACACCGAGGACTACATGGCTGACTTGGCGAAAAGTTCCATGGAGATTTGGAATGAACTGGAAAGGGATGCTGGCGTGAAAATGAGGGAAATGAGTGGACTTTTAAACTTTTGGTGACATGACATACCAGAGTGGACCAGAGGGAAACCTCAAGGATCCGATAAAGAATTTAAAATGGCTTGGTATGAAATATCAGGAGTTGTCAGCAAAGGAAATCGAGCAAGAGCTTCCATTCAAAAACCTGCCATCGAAGTTTGAAGGATTATGGGCACCAGATAATGGGTGCATTAATGTACAGCTGGTGCTGCGTAAGCTTGCAGATCTATGTCGCAAATATGGCGTGGAGATTGTGGAGTATGCCAGAGTTCGAAAAATCACTGCACTGAAGTATGATACTGTAAATGTAGAAGCTGAATGCAACAATGCTAGTGGTGATCATTTGGAGTGGAAGACATACAACGCTGCCAAATGTGCTATTACAGTACTAGTGGGTGCTTACACAAATCACATCCTTGAGCCATCATTCCAGATCAAGTTAAATCTTGAAATATGGGAAATGGTTTATGCATATTATGCTTAATTGTGATCCAAAATTAGTGTACCCTCGTGCACAAGGAGCTGAGAGGGACACAATTCAAGGCCTGGAAGGCAATCCATTCAAATGTATGTGGTTCCAGTTTGCTAAAAATGATGATTCTAGTAAAGCTACCTCAAATCTCTTCTATGGATTCCCTTCAATGCCTTGGGGACCAAAAAACCAGGCACGCATTGCTGTTGATAATGCTGTGCGACAAATAAAAAATCCAGATGATCGTTTAACCAATCCGAGTGAATATGATATTGATCGCACCCGAAGATTCATTCGAGAGCACACTGTGGGAGTCATTGACCAACCAGTATTTGCTGGTACTTGCCTCCAAACCAACCTTCCTGACAATATGTTTGTATTGGATAAAATTCCAGGACATCACAATGTTGTTGTGTTCACTGGTGGCTGGGGCTTCAAATTTGTGCCACTCATTGGGCGTATTCTCAAGCAATTATTGTTCGATGGAAAGACGCACTATGACATATCGCACTTCAAAATTACTCGCAAAGGAGTTCAACTCTGAATTTACTAAATAGCTACAAGTTATACTCATGGCTGCCTAGCTGGACCACTAATGTTGTAGTTAATTAATTGTTACTAACTTGTGTAAAAATTAGTTCTCATATTCGTTAGTGTATAGTAGTAGCTATGTATCTGTAGCTACATGCAGACTCCGTAAAACTGCAGTAGCCTTGTTTGATCTTACATGAACATTTCTAGCACAAAACGCAAATTACGGTAGATCTATGATGATTTCTGGATAATTTCTGCTTAGTTTGTTGGCTAGCTCCCCTGTGCATGGATGTATACTTCAGAACCTAACTACTATAATAGACCCTGAATTGGACTGTCATGCATAAAGACCGTTATCCATTTCTGGGAGTAAAACAGTATGCAGTGCATGGAGTATTATTATGCGATTGAGGGGGGGAGGACTTAATAATTATTCCGTAGAGGTCAGATCCTCCCAAAAGCAGAGCTTAAGCATAGGTCCTGTTTAGCTATTAAGGCCTCAGGATCATGGCCATTCCCCAGGACTAAATGCATGAGCACACAAGTGGATGCATATCTAGCTATCTAATAATAAATTGAATACATGTATTATTCCGAGCGAAGCGAGGTCTCTACTCGGACTCAGACAAAAAGTATGGCTTCACCCATATTCCTCGCGTTCTTGTAAAATGTTGTTCTTGCTCGCCATATCGAGTTGCTTTCCATCGCCAACTATCAGATTGACAAACATGGATTTCTATCTTCACAAGAACACAGAGCGGCTACAAGCCAGCAGATTTGCCGGATTTTACCTATCTTGTTCAAAAGTTTGCGTCGGCTTTATATCTTCGCCCACCTTCCCGATCGCCTCTTGCTGCTTCTTTGTGCTCCTGATACATGTCAAACATGGATTTCTATTCTCTGAAAACTTAATACCACCAACGCTCTGCCAGTTTTGGTGAACTGTACTCCCTCGATGGCTCTAATGTGCGACCCACAAAAAATGGTCGCCCGTTGTTGAATCGTGATTGCTGATACTTTCACCAACAGTCATAGATAGTAAACTACCCTGTCTACAATATAAACTGATTCCTAGCCTCTGATCTTCTACAAGTACCGTTTAGTAAGCACTTTTGTTGTATCTATGTATCGCAAGATTTGTTTACCTCGCATTGTGGCACTGAACTGTAGGGGAGTTCCCCGAAAGCACATGGTTGCCATTGCGCGTGCACACTGCCTCCCTGAGCTGAGCGAGGAAGCCCCTGCACACAGTGTACCGCTAGTTATTATACTTGCATGGTATACCGTAGCTTCTGGCTTGCTGCAATGGTACACTAACATAATATGCCAATTGCACTCAGCACTAAGTGCAAATAAGAGACATACTGATGTGTTTGGAGATTGCCCTGACATGCAATGGTATCGACTGTGATTTTTTGAATCCTAGCTCTCCCTTATCCATACATGAAATCTGTGACTGATGAAGTTCACTGGAGGATCTTCAGTATACATGCATGCATTATAGTAGTAAATCGATTGAGCTTGTCCACTGAGCAACATACAGTCATGTAGTTGAATTTGAAAAGCAACTATCATGCCAATTATAGCTATCACTCTGCCAGTGGTGTAGTAGTGTGCAGCTGTTGCCATGGCACCAACCTCAGCTACATGACTGACTGCCACTCTGTATGATGCTTGGCTGGTCAATTGTGTCAATACACTGATAGTATAAACAGGCAAGTGGCTCTCAAGTCCATAATTCAGTTTAGGTAAGCCACAGAGGCTTTCAGTTTATAGCCAGGTGCCTTCCCTGACTCTAGTATCAGAACCTGCCACAAGTGGACATACTATAACCAATAATTTGTAATGGAAAGTGCTGATTGTGCATGAGGTATGTCACACTGTAAACCTTTCCAGGCAATTAAGAGAAAAGGTCGATCTCCTATAA
Organism: Cliona cf. orientalis; assembly: GCA_963930775.1. Classification (NCBI taxonomy): domain Eukaryota; kingdom Metazoa; phylum Porifera; class Demospongiae; order Clionaida; family Clionaidae; genus Cliona; species Cliona cf. orientalis. The sequence goes on from OZ005696.1 coordinate 3,300,637, forward strand.
CAACCAGCCCATTATTCTAGTGTAGGTGAAGCTATTCAGTGGCTACATGGAGCTAGCTGGTTTAAAAGTGAGGATGGCTGATCATTCGAACGAGTGCACAGAAAACTTGTTTCTGCCGATGGGCTCTTGATAAATTTTGAACTGTAGCTATGTGGGATTGCCACCTGCTAGCTACCACTGCAAAAGCACCAGGATCCTCTACAGATGGTCACACTAATCTCAAGGGCAACATGCAGGTTTGCAAACCAGTTGTCGCAATGTAGCTGTATGGATATCATAGCAAGAAGGCCGACATGGCATGGCATGGCATGGCATGGCATGGCAGGCCTCTAAGTTGCACTGACTCAGAGCTGTATAGCACAGTGCCTATGCTTAGTCTCGGTACAGGGGGAGCTGTTCTGCATTAACTGTGGATAGGTAGCTGTCTTGGATCCTTGTCTGATCTTTCCACAATCCATGGCACTCCAGCAACCGGATCCGGAAGCCTATTCTGGCTATAAATTATTCGTGGTGGCTGTTGCTAGGTAAAATCCACAGGAATGGGTGCTATAAGTAGCAGCTGTAACATGTTATAGCACGCTATATACTTATAGCACGGTCTGGGGGTCACTAATTATTTATAGTCACCTCATCCATGCTATGCTTGGTTTATACAACAGACGGTGCCTTTGGTCTCTATGGCTTCCATAGTACAATATACGATACCTCTTAAACAGCATCTAATACACATGTACTGTATCTAAACACTTTGGATTCTACAGATGAGTGGTGCAAGTTCTATGTTCTTCCCACCTTCTAAGTAAATCCCTGATACATGTACATACTGTAATATACTAGCTACACAAGTATTAAGACATAAATAGTGCAATGAAATATGCAAACGTAGTCAGTATGTAGCACAGAAATATTGATCAAGTCCTAATTAGTCAACATTACTTTGAAAGCCTGGGGTTTTTTTTCAACAATGTGCAACAATAGGATTATAGTTTTTATAACAAATAAGATAACAACACCTCATTTAACTAGAAATCCTGCTCCAAGTCTGTCACCCTCTTCCACCCAGAATGAACACTCTCCCGTATAATGTCCACTCCCACTCACCTCCACCACTACCGCATCGTCATAACAACCATATGTCACCACTCTCAGAGGCTTTCCTGTCATCCTCGAATTAGTTTTGGAGTTAATAAACATTCTGCTCTGACCTACAGAGATTATACGCACCATGCACATGTAGAATAAGATTATTATACATTAGACCACTACAAATTTGCATAGTTGATTCCCGTCCTGGCTGTCGATTCAATAGCATGCGGGCAGGAGGTTAATTTTATTATTCATTATCCACAGATGTGGTATACCACAAATGTTACTAGACTCGAGCTAATCCCGCCATCTTCATCTGACATGCATGGAAACCACAGTCTTAGAACTACATGTATGAATGGAGCTTCACACGAGTATAGTGATCACCATGCAGAGCGAGGACTGCAGTGAGATACATGAGCAAAGTAGACAATGAGCCATCGAGATCACTAACTTAATCGTAACGTCGAGTATCTCTGTGTGTATCCAGCGAATACCCTATAAGCTAATGCATTGTCAGATATTGATAACTAGTATAGTGCTCTGTAGAGCATACACCCCACACGCATGCTTATAATGTATATTTGACAAGTATTTCTAAGCAGCACATGGATGATACCAATTATGGTGGCCGAGGAGGACACTACCCGTGGAACACATCGATCCCGATACGTGAACCTCTCTTCCAATGTTTATCTTGCCCCGACGTACTTTTTCTCCCACTCTTCTGACATCTATCTTACCCCAACGTGTGAACCCCCCTCCTCCAAAGTGCTATATCCCAATGCACAAAACATGCTCGTCTTGTCCGATATGTGCTTAAATTTACTGATGCATGAAACTCCCAATGCACATTTTCCTGATGCGTGAAATACTCTTCCGATATACGTTTTCTGGACACATGAAAATACTCAGATTTGCCACTACCACGGTAAGGTTCTCTTATGAAGCCCCAGCTTAATTACCGTAGAATCCCGCGATCACGCCCCCCCCCTCGCGCATAAGCCCCCCTGCATTTTTAGCTCAAGTTCCTGCATTGGTAGTTTTGTCTCACGTATAAGCCCCCCCTCCCTGACTGTAAAATGGAGTCCGTGAGTCAATAAAAACAGTAGCTACAGCTAGCAAACTAACTATTTGTGTCATAATATGCCTTACTTTGTTGTTTTTCTCGAGTTTTGCCCACCAAACAGCCAGAGAAAGTACAGAAATCGTGCGCCCACATGGCATTCGGCGGTCAGTAATGGTCGTCACACGGAAATGTTAGGATCCCGCGTATAAGCCCCCTCCCCACTTTTGCCCAATCCTAGCATGTACAAAGGGGGGGGGCGTAATCGCAGGATTCTACGGTATTACAACTATGGATGTGTAGGTAGTAGGTACTTAAACAATCCATGATTGCATGACTTTATTCCACTAATAGCTCAGAAAATCAGTCACCAACCATAGACGTAGGACACTGTAGTATCTGCTCCGCTCTCGTTTGGTAAAGATCATCAGAGCACACCAGTATGCTCGTAGTATCGTGCCGGTGCCCAGCCTTACCCCCTTCTCTCTGCATGCGTGAAAAGGGGATAGGCACAAGACTACGGTACAGCCATAAATATGACGGCTAAACGTATATGAATTAATGGATAGGATATACTGGTATATATCATGATCAGATACGCACCCTAATGGTGGAGATAAGCTAGAGATAGAGTCACGGGCAGACTGAGTCATACTCATCGCAACCGAAACTTCGCAATAATAATAATTATTTAGACATGTGCAAGCACATCTCTTCAAAGGTTGGGAAAAGCACGGCACGGGTTAAAACAAATGCCGGGAAGACGCGCAGTGGGAAACAAACATCAGGAAAACATATGGTGGGAAACGAGTGTCTGGGTCGATGTGTACCACGGGTAGTGTCCTCCTTGGCCACCATACTAAATTCCATGAACGGATGATATTTTGGGGCCACAAAGTGAAAGATGTATAAACAAAGAAATCTCACCTAGTCTGATTTGCTTTTTGTGAAATTGTACAGCAATTCTGGTAGTAACGCCTGAACCTGTGGGAGAGCGATCCACCTACACATGTACATATACAATGCTTCACATCACAAATAATAATATTACCGGTATATAGAAATTTTTGTGTAATACTGGTTCATGTATATCATATAAAACTTCATTGTACCAACAAAATTTTATCATAAGACCAAAAACTTTTGCCAATTTGTGGAACTGTGCCTGTCAATAAGCACAAGAAAGAAGGAGTACCACGCTACTTAGACAAATAACTGGGTATATACACATGTAGGAACTACTAGAAAGGTATTACTGGAAAGGTGTTGCTGTATTCGATGCTAGGTACTGACTAGTCTCACTAGCCACAACCTTCAATCTCAAGAGAAAGAGGGTCTGATGATTGTGCATACAGCTAGTTGTTTCAGTGGAATGCAATAATTATACTGTGGCAAAAACATCATGGGTAACTGCAAACAACACAGAACCAACTATATGTGTATGTGTGGCATTAGCATGTTGTTGCTAAGCTCAAATCTCGAATCTGATTGGATGCGACCAAATTCTGTTGCCAGAATAACTCGTTGCATGCATGATCACCAGACCCCTCTTTCCTTCGGATTGGGAGGAAATCTACATGTACATGTACTAGATGGCACCTTGTTTTCAACATATAAATTAAGTATGTACATGTACATGTACATGCAGTAGCTAGGGTGGCAATAGACACGCTCACACATTTGCACAACGACTACCGTACCCGTTCTACCTGTTTGTTTCCAAAAATATTCAAGTTTGCTGTTGGCACTTCTCCATCATCAGGATAGGCATCTTTGCCATCTGTCAGGATGGTACCAAACAGATATGCCAACTCGGCAGTTTCTGGGTGGTGCAGTTGGACTGATTTCTTTAGTTTAGTGGATATGGCATCTGCTGCTTGGGCCAAAAGGTGGATAGGAGTGTGATTTATGTTCATATTGAGCTGGTGAGCATCCACCAGGGCAAAGAATGCTCCACCATAACCGATGTCATACTTTATCTCACCGTAGCCATCTGAAATAAAAATAGTAGACATTAACACAATAAATGTATAATATTATGTATGTACTGTCATGTATGCCAACAGTAATAAATAGCTATGGGCCATAAATACTGAGCCGCATAGCTGCCTCAGTCTCAGTGAGCAGCAAGTCATCTTGACCGCCTTCCTAGCCGCTCCTCGCGCTGTTGAGCTGATTGTGATTGATGACAAGCTCTGTCTTCCTTTGCAGCCTTACTTTTATAATAATTGGTTCAACGTTCATGCCATGATAGTGATTAGTCTCATGTACCAGACCACTGCCTTCCCAGTTCTGGATGTATTGCATCACTTCGCTGGTGATACAATACATCCAGAACTGGGGAGGGAGTGGTCTGGTACATGAGATTACATGGCGATACATGCGTGAGTGTAAATCTGCAATGGGCTATTCCAGTTAATAAGGATACACCCCTGTGGAGGAAGGTTGATTAGTACTGAAGGGTCGATTTTTAGGTGATTTAATGAAGTATTGATGGTATTTTTATGGAAGTTAATGAAGTATTGTAGGCACCATTGTGGATAGTAATGAAGTACTGAGGGGACATGGCAGCGAATAACGAGTATTGATGGGATAGCTCATCCAGGGTGTGGAGGAATTATTATCAGTTTTATAGGGTAAAATGGGGATTTTGATTAGTTTTATGGGATAAAATCAGAAAATTGATTAGTATCGATGATGATTTTACTAATTTAAGTAGTATTTAGGGTGGAAAATGCAAATCTCTTTCTCCACAGGGGTGTACACCCATTATCTGGAATAGCCCAATTCACTAAATTAGAACAGTATGTATACACATACAAAACAATAATAATATTAGTACTGGGACGAGCCTGAGCGAATCCCACATAAATAATACAGCTGTATACGAATCAGTGGCGTATCTAGCATGGAGCTCAGGGTGCTGGAGCACCCCCCTCAGCTCTGGCACAAGAGCCAGCTCAGTACCTCAGCACAAATACAGTGCAACCAAGCAAGAGAGCAAAACTTTTTTATTTCAGAATTTGAGCCTATTTTGACTCATAAAATAAAATTTATTATAGACAAGAGTTTGAAATTTGGTACCAATCTTCTTCAACATAAACTCTATGTAGAATTTAAATTATGGGATGTAACCATGATTACTTCCATTTTTATGGCTTCATAAGGTAACATGGCTCTCCAAAATATGTTAGGCACATTAAATGAGTCTTTTTTTCAGTTAAGAGTGTGTGCTCTACCCAGTCATGCACATCCATATGAAGTTAATTGGACATGAGTGTAGAGGCTGTGCAGTGCATTGCTAACCAGATATTGTCCTAAAATCCCTTTCAGAGGGCCAAATATGTTAGGCACATTTTTCCTATTTAGTTCTAGTTAAGAAATTCCACTTGGTGGGCTGATAGCACTTGTAATAAAGTTACTAAATCCCAAATTTGAAGTCTTGACTCATTACCACTTCCGAGATATAGCCACTTTTATCAAAAATCAGTGAAAAATCTATGAAAACTGGCCTGCACATATGTGGCTTCTGTATTAGCTATATATGGGAAATTTGCAATTTTGTAAAACACAATAAAAATGATTGTTGTGGCCATTTTGATATCAAGTAGGTCAGTCTGTATAGTTTTTAGCCCAAAAACATGGTTTTAAAAAGTTTTGCTCTCTTGCTTGGTTGCACTGTATATATTTTCAATGATAATCGATAACTGGCAGCTCCTACCAACAATAAACTTACTGGCCTCTAAAATTCGCTCCTTAAACAGCGTTTTCTTATCGTCACTAGGCCTAAAACAGCCTTGTTTGTCTCCAAGAACGCGTAAATGAGGGGCGTGGCTAAAAATTTTGCACACGTGATCGACCTAGCACCTCCCTCCTTCAAATTCTGGATACACCACTGCGAATTATGTCACGCACATGGCTCTACAGATGGCAATACACAAGCAAGTGTAAATCTGCAATTCGCTTAATTAGAACAGCGTACACACGGCCTGTGGCCCAGGAATGAGAATGGCAATAGAATATTTCGTGCTTATGTCCATAGAGCCATGCTGGGCATATATTTCGCATGATATACAGCTGTACCCTTTATGTGGGGATTGCTCAGGCTCATCCCAATATTTTGTGTGTGTATACATACTAAGTACCATACTACCTAGATGATTTAAATTCTTTATTATATGGAATAGAAACTACGTGGAGGGGCTATTGGGCAGGTACACGGAAACTATAACAGTCACGGTCTGCTTGGATCTGTGTCCATGGTCTTCATAATCTCAGATGGCTTTTGGGTATCATCTTTTCCAGTTGCATGTACATGTATATAGCTGCCCAGGTTCGCCCCAAACAGGCCCTGCATGTTTTTAGTTTAGGCCACTCCAAATTAATTCATTGTTTCTCATCCCCCTGAGCCCAAAACTGATGTGGGCAGAAATGGTCAATGACTCATCTAATCATAAGTTTCGTGGGAAATGGTCATCAAACCCAGAAGTTTGGCAATCCAAAGAATGGAAGTGGTATACCATAGTGTCCTGGGCAAACGCCCACTCCCGGGTAGCGCCCATGTACCGTATTTCAAGGGGTCACTATAGCAACTTCTATACAAACGTATGGGATTTTGATCCCAGGTAGGCGTCCATGTGGGCCAAAATCGCGAGTTATGTTTAAGCGCCCATGGGTGCTTACCCAGGACACTATGGTACTTTTGTATTGTGCTGGTGCTGGTCCTTGAAATGATATGCATATACATGTACATGTACTCACCAACTTGTATGGTTTGATCCACTGTAAAAGCAAATGCTGGGACACTCTCAAATCTTACTTGACCAGTTTTCCCTGTCTGGGCATCATATTCCACTTGTGCTGTGACCAACCCACACGGGCATTGGATCTTTATTGGTGTTTCAGGATTAACTGGTTTCACAACATTGTAGTCAATAGCGTAGCGTCCAAGGGCAATTACACTATGACCACACATGGTACTATAGCCTGCAAATGGGGAAATATCTCATGCTAGAGAATGGGCCTTTGTTATTATCTCTAGCCTGATCTTTTTCTTGAAAAATACTGTAATTGTTTATTAGTGGTAGGCCTCTAACTACTACTGTGCCCATTTCTGAACAGGGTTTCATTTAGGGGAGGGGGCAGGAGGGGGCACTCCCTCCCCCCTTGGAAGTCCCCCGCCTTGAGAGTAGCCACCATCCATACACGCAATACATGCACAAGTAACGGTGAAAGTGTCCAAAGCGGCAGTTTTGCTCATTTTAACCCATAAAGTAGCTGAAGCTTCACGCTACGCGCAGTAGGAGACACATCCCACATCCTTGCAATATTTGACTTGAAATAGAGGGGAACCAGTGGATATTACTGACAGACTTTCCCCATCCAAGTGCTCAGAAGCCACCAGAAACAGTCTCAGAGGTTGAAACATTAAAAAATTTTCCTGGGGGAGCACACCCCCAGACCCCCCTAATATAATGAAGTTAATGAGTACAACGTCATTCTTCACAGATGGAAAAACATACTATAGTCTTTGCCCCCCTTAACTCTGCAATTGTCGCATTTGCCCCCCCCCCCTTAATAAAAATCCTAATGAAACCCTGCTGAATCAATATCACGTGGATGGGGTAAAACTTGCAGGCACAATTATTATAATACATGTATCTCAGGTACAAAAAGGGCATGTTGAAGGTATATATGCAGCTTATTTTTAGTTTTGGCAAGTTGTAATCAATCATACCTTCACTATGTGTGAAGATGACAGCCATATCTGCCTCCTCTATGTCCTTCTCCACAAGCAAAGCACCATACATATCCGTATGACCACGGGGCTCACACATCAACATTGATCGGAGATGATCCAGGTTAGAACGAACGTAAGAGAGTTTCTCTAGTATGGTGCCACCAATTACTTGGGGGTAACCTGAAAGAGACCTGTATTATCTCTCTCCTTAATAATTTACATACATTACATGCCTATACAACAATAATATTACTAGGGAAATGCACATGCAACATTGTGGGGCGAGCCAGAGCAAGCGACTGTTGCACCATGCCCAAAAAAACTTACAGGCTGAGCAGGATTCACACTTATAGTGTTCTGTTTGATGTGATCTTTGTTGCTATTTAAATTGTGTAAGCACTCTCTCATGTTGACGTGCACTTGTCACTTAGCCTGGCCTCTCTCTCTTCTGCCAACTCTTGTGGCTAACATTTTGCACTCAAATCTTGTAGCCTGCATGGCCTCCCTCTCTTCTGCCAACTCCGGCTAAAATATAAATGCTGACACACGCTCATTTTCTAAAGGGTCGCTACTGCGCACGCACGATAGCACTAAAATTCATAGAGGCGGCCTGTAAAATTGGGACGGGCGGGGATGAGAATCAAGTAAGTTATATATATATAATTTTTATATGGCCTTATAGCTAAAGTGCAATTAGAACTAGGTACATATACATGTATATCGTAGAAACTGGAGTATGACTGCGCGCGATAATACAGATGCAAACAGCAAGGATCTATATTCCGATTGTGGGCAAATACAGACGCAACATTTTTCCTGGAATGCAGGTAAAGGGTCCCAAGTATAGTTAACATGTAGCAGAAAGGAGTGTATCTTTGTTATTGTTATTTCCGAGCGAAGCGAGGTTCCCACTCGGGTCCTGGTTGCACTTACGAGGCTTCCCAAATTTCTAAAATATCGCTTTCGGCCACCAGAGCAACACAGGCCAGACTTTGCAGTTCATTGTCACAGTTGTGGCCCTCATTTCATTACTACTCACAGACTGGCTGACAATCGGCCCACTCTTTGAACATGTCAAACTGACAACCTAACTAAAATTTGGACTTACTGTGTGGGCGTACTATTGCGTCCGTGGAATTATTCCCACATACGCTGTAGTCCCTTTGTCAGCTCCTTCACAAACATAGGAGATGTCAAAAGTTGATCGCTATCCAATACTAAACTTTCAGACTCCTACTCTTAACTGGCACCTCGCCAGAGACGGCCAAACAGATCTACAGAATGCAAGGATTTTAGCACTATCTGACTCGTATTTAGGCAATCTTGCCCCACCCTAGCCCTAGCTAGGGTCTCGTGCTTTGGCACGTGCCAAGCACGAGGCTAGCCCCACCCAGCGCTCGGCGCGGCCTACCTTATGAGCATGGGGTGTGGCCGTGGTGCAATGCTAAATCCACGATCCGGTTCGTCTGATCTGGGGTACAGACCGGTGGCTTGTGCGCTGCACGAGGAAATTCCTGCACTCATGTGAGTCTCTAGTATATATTTGTCTAATTTGAGTCAGTGTAAAAGCCCACATTACATGTATCTTATAATAATTATGGTACTAGGTATTGATATCTCTACTAATGCTGATTTTTAGACTTCAGGTAGTTTGACTGTGTAAATGCTGGTCGGACCAGCGAGAAGAGGGTCACTTGGGAGGTATGGTACAGTTAGATTGTTGCCCCATAGTCAGTGTATGTGCATTGGATATGCATGGAGTGGGGTCGCCTTAAAACAGCTGCGGATAATTGATTTTCATCACAGTGAAGCCTGAAGGCCTGCTCTGACCTCAGAACAAGCGTAAAATGCTAATGTATTCCCGACCAGAGTAGGGATACGACCAGTGAAAATGCCACGTTTCTATAGCTAGTACTTTAATAGGGGTCAAAGGGGACTCCTAGCCTTGAATCATAATCCAGTGAATAGCTACACCCATCAACTAGCAAGTCATACCAATACAGAAATTATTAGAACGATATTTCTCACCTGAAACTATTATTCTCAATGGTTCCCCTCCAGTGTGCATCTCTACTGTTTGGACAATCCTCGCCATAATTGCATATCCCACATGGTAAGTGGTCGTCATATGAACTAGGCAACTCTTTACACTGCAACCTCCCCTCATTCATGATCACCTATTATTACGTCCTTACGTCCAGAGTCCCAATTAGAAAAACCTATTCGGCCGACCGATGAGGTAATTGTGATGTAAAATATGACGAAAATGCGGTTAAGACTGTTTCAAAATGTTTAGCACGCATGAAAGCTTGTTGGGGCCCAGAATTCGAGCCTAGCGTAGAAGAGATCGTGGACTATCCGATGATATCCTTATGGCGTTTCTCTCAGTTCGCTTTCTCTAGCGAGCTCGCTTTCAGGGCAGGGAGATTTCCCTATTCAGTCGAGCACGTGGCAGGTTAAGGTCAACCGGCTCAAGCCGCGCGCCCCAATATTGTACGCGTATACGGAGCATGCGCAGTTTGTCGATGTGTCCTAGTTCGAATTTATGGCGGCATATTCATGAGGCTCGAGGGACTCTGGACGTGATCTCTAAGTTTTTCATTACGTCCAGAGTCCCAATTCGCAAAAAAGAATTCGGCCTCGCGATGAGGTAATTATGATGAAATTACGATGAAATGATGATGAAACCTATGATGAAACCTATGATGAAACCTATGATGTAATTGCTGTGAAACTGTTTCAAAATGTTTAGCGCGCATGAAAGGTTGTTGGGACCCAGAATTCGAACCTAGCGTAGAAGAGATCGTGGACTATCCGATGATATCCTTATGGCGTTTCTCTCAGTTCGCTTTCTCTAGCGAGCTCGCTTTCAGGGCAGGGGGATTTCCCTATTCAGTCGAGCACATGGCAGGTGAAGGTCAACCGGCTCAAGCCGCGCGCCCCAATATTGTACGCGTATACGGAGCATGCGCAGTTTGTCGATGTGTCCTAGTTCGAATTTATGGCGGCGTATTCGTGAGGGACTCTGGACGTAGTCTCTAGGTTGTTCATTACGTCCAGAGTCCCAATTCACAAAAAAGAATTCGGCCTCGCGATGAGGTAATTATGATGAAATTACGATGAAATGATGATGAAACCTATGATGAAACCTATGATGTAATTGCTGTGAAACTGTTTCAAAATGTTTAGCGCGCATGAAAGGTTGTTGGGACCCATAATTCGAACCTAGCGTAGAAGAGATCGTGGACTATCCGATGATATCATTATGGCGTTTCTCTCAGTTCGCTTTCTCTAGCGAGCTCGCTTTCAGGGCAGGGGGATTTCCCTATCCAGTCGAGCACATGGCAGGTGAAGGTCAACCGGCTCAAGCCGCGCGCCCCAATATTGTACACGTATACGGAGCATGCGCAGTTTGTCGATGTGTCCTAGTTCAAATTTATGGCGGCGTATTCATGAGGGACTCTGGACGTAGTCTCTGAGTTGTTCATTACATCCCGAGTCCCAATTCGCAAAAAAAAGAATTCGGCCCTCGCTATGATGAAATTATGATAAAATATGCTGAAATGATGATGAAACCTATGATGAAACTTATGATGTAATTGCTCTGAATACTGCTTCAAAATGTTTAGCGCGCATGAAAGGTTATTGGGACCCAGAATTCGAACCTAGCGTAGAAGAGATCGTGGACTATCCGATGATATCCTTATGGCGTTTCTCTCAGTTCGCTTTCTCTAGCGAGCTCGCTTTCAGGGCAGGGGGATTTCCCTATTCAGTCGAGCACATGGCGGGAGAAGGTCAACCGGCTCAAGCCGCGCGCCCCAATATACGCGTGTACGGAGCATGCGCAGTTTGTCGACGTGTCTTAGTTCGAATTTATGGCGGCTACTTTTCATGAGGGACTCGGGATGTAGTCTCTTAGTTGTTCATTACGTCCAGAGTCCCAATTAGAAACAAAGAATTCGGCTCTCGCTATGATGAAATTATGATGAAATGATGATGAAACCTATGATGAAAGTTATGATGTAATTGCTGTGAAACTGTTTCAAAATGTTTAGCGCGCATGAAAGGTTGTTGGGACCCAGAATTCGAACCTAGCGTAGAAGACATCGTGGACTATCGATGAGATATGGCGATTTTCTCGGTTCGCTTTCTTTGGCGAGCTCGCACTCGGGGGGATTTCCCTATTCAGTCGAGCACATGGCGGGTGAAGGTCAACCGGCTCAAGCCGCGCGCCCCAATATTGTACGCGTATACGGAGCATGCGCAGTTTGTCGATGTGTCCTAGTTCGAATTTATGGCGGCGTATTCATGAGGGACTCTGGACGTAGTCTCTAAGTTGTTCATTACATCCCCAGTATAAATTTACTTTTTTTGCGGTTATTAGGTAATTATGTTGTAATTATGATGTAACCTATGTCGTCATAGCGCTAAAATTCAGAGCCTTTACAGAACACTTCTGAGACCTGAAAATCCACAGAATCATATATTAACTTACATACATATCCAGCGAATACATTAAAAGCTGAGTGCTACTTTCTCCGACAAGTAATGCCAGCCGAACTTCACGCGTTCTCTTGGCTGACGTAATCCTGTGGATAAATAAAGCTAGCCTTGCGCTATTTATAGCACGCGTCATGCCACGACCGATCTGAAGTTCGGAAGCCGTACTGTGCTGTCGAGTTCATCTCCTTTGATTGAAGCATCGAAACTCGAACTCGAAAGTTGATCTTAGACTCCATCTCTGCGATTGAGGCCCCGGCATCGATGTGTGTATTGACGACCTTTACCACATGCACCATTAGAACTATGCAGCCACTGGGGATGTGGTCAAGGGTTCATAATAATAATAGGACTAGCTTTTAACCATACTGCTACTCTCACGATTAATCTGACAGCTGCAGCTAGTCTAGTATATTTGATAAAGATACTGACGCTAGTACATGAACTTCCATGCAGTTTGTAGTCAGCTAGCTAGCTACCACTAATATAGCTACAACCCCATCATGTGCACATGATGGAACATGTCTGAATCAGTTAATTAACATACTGATATAGCTACACAAAGATGTTTATGGTATCAATCATGATTCACTCCACCTCCTCCCCCCCTGCCCTCTCATCACCTGCTGTACCTAGCGATTGTATTTTTGGCATTTAGAAAGAAATCCAGTCATCTTCCCAGCACTGATCAGTGGTGAAGAAATGGGGGGGGGGGGGGGGGGGGGGGGCTTTATCCCCTCCTCCCACTTTGAATAGAGGGAGGCTGATCGAGCCACTCAGATTCCCTATAGCTAGTAGCTATTATTATACTAGCTATACATTAAGCACCCCCCCCCCCCCCCCCCCCACACACACACACTTTTCGTGACTGCCCCTAGCTTCTCCGCCCTTGCAATGAGTGTAGCTACCTCCTCTTATTCACTGTGGGTATAATAATACCTCATTTGCTGGTCTTCAGGAATGTGAAAACGCACCGCTTGCGATAGCATAGCTACACATTCTTGCCATTTTATTCTAGCCATCTTATATTTTACTCTAAGATCCTTCGCACCGTCCTTGATAGTCTACTCTCTGAATCAGAAGCGAAGTTGAGGACCATGTGATCTGGCTTTCTGATGGAAATCCCAACTATTTTACTAGTGGATAATGATAATGGCTGCCATAGCTTTGCTATTTTTCATTGCTCCATACACTATCATGCTTCTCTTTATTAAACAATTTCAACGATACGGCACACTTCGTCTAAAACCAATTCTGGATGCATATGGTGGCCCTTATAAAGATCGCTACACATTCTGGGTTGGCCTGAGACTTCTGGTACTTACAGTTGTGTGTAGCACGTATGCAGTGGTGGGAACTGACAATCCATCCCTGGCATTGATAATACAGCTAATTTCTATCAATCTAATTATTTTGGCAACCATCTGCCAAGCCATTTAAGAATTATTTCATTGAACTGCTAGATCTTTTCTTCACAGTGAATTTCATCCTGATGGCTACAGTTTCTCTTCATCTGCTAAATGTAAAAGAGCTGGCAATAGCTTCTCACAAACAAAAACAACTTGTGGAAGTGCACTAGTTTGGTATTCATTGCCTTCTGTGGAATCATAGCCTTCCATGGCCACATGTTGAAAGCCTTACAGCGCATACCAAAAATTGGAGATATAACGGACCAGATATGCACACAGTCATCAAACCAGATTTCTTCACACTCAAAGATGAATGTGGGCCTGGAAACGGCAGAGTGCATATCTGATACCAATGAGACAGAGATACGCACAAGAGAGCTGACCGAGACCGACTTTTCAAGACTACAAGAGCCATCCTTGGAGGCATTGTTTCAAAGCTAGCCAAAAAAAATTTAGTGATGCCTGTATGAAGGTGTAAGATTATGAATTATGCCTTTGACTCTTACTATAAAAATATATAGTAGATAATGACATACAATCATGTGAGGCTTCGTACTTTGCTTTAATTAAATTAAATATAAACATGCATGTACGCTGAAAAGTTTGTTTCACTTATTAAATTTTACATCCAATCACTATAATAATACAGTACTGGAACATTATTATTAGCTAATAATTGTTGAAATATAATGACCAGCTGGGAGTGTAGATACAGCTACTTTAGGGCAAATAGTGTATCTGGACTGTTTGCTCCATAATAATGAAAACTAGCTATATTGTAAGTTAAGGTATAGATACCAATTAATTTTATATTGGCAGTCATTGTTATAATATTATAATATTATATTACTACTATGAACATCTTCAGGTATTGGTTGCAATCACCGTACGTAAATCTCCCACAGTTTAATGGCAACATCTTCATCACTTGCTAGTTGATCCATGCAGAGCCGAAGCTCAATATCATCCACTGTGTCAGTTTCAAGCTCTGTAATGAACCACGGAGGCTTGTTCAAATCACAGCAACTGGACATAGCACACTCTTTTCCATCCCACAGGGTGTCGTTTGCAAGGAATCCATCAAAATTGTATCCCATTAATGGTTTATTACGGGCTGACTCGCAAAAGAATCTATTTTCCACAAAGTCAGGTGCATCATCAGCTGTAAGGAAGGGTAAATTGTACACATAGCTAAGCATCAGAGAACAATGTAGCTAGTTGAAACCTAGCCTCCATCACAAAAATTAATATGGATCTGAATTCTTTAAGGGTCATATTATGTATACAAAGGTACTTTGCTTGGTCCAGGAATTATATTATATTATGTGTGAATTTAAAAAGAGCATGCAGTATGGATAAAAATTAGAATAATTCTATATACCTACCCAGATTCGTGGGATCACTTGACTGGTTACCACAAGGACACCCAAATTGATCACCATACTCATTAGATCCAGCAGCAAAAGTCCAGATGTGTTTCCGTGGATTGCTTCCGTGTGTCAGGCTTATTCCATCAACATAGGGATTGTTGATATTCCTAGGGATCTGGTGTGAACCCTTTGGGTTGAAGGCATCAGGAGTGTTCACTTGGTAGCCAATAATCTTACCACAGACTTGACTGTACATAAAGTTTTCAGTATTGATCATGAATGTAGAGTTACAACCGCTGCTTGAGTTTTCAGGTCGTCCACACGACCTCACAGATACTGATCCATTATTGGGGTACTCCCTCCAACCGTAAGGACACTGCTGGAGGGGATCAGACATGTCCAGACTGGCAACCATCTTCCAAAACCCACCTCCACAGGGATGGCTTGAGTTAAGAAACACTGCTCCTGAAACGATGTCCTCTATGCTGGCCTCACTCATCCCAGAATCAATTGGACATTTATCCAATGCAGCTTGGGATATGGCCAGGTGGAAAAGAAACATAAACACCAGCTTTAATTCCAGCATTCTGAAGGATACTACTATAGCTAGCTACTTGAAAATAGGTTTAACCACTCCAGTATAATAATACATGTAATAATTATTATGCTAATGCACACAAGCTTAGCCAAGGGAGCCCATATCAGTGATCTGGTGCAGGGGATGTACCAATAGCACCCCCCCCCCCCCCATGAAAGTTAAGATACTTCCAGGGAAATCTTTTTACCTTAAACAATAAAACCTAATCATCCACTAATGAATTCCGAGAAAGGAAGCAGGAAACACTCCTACTATTAATAGTGGTGGACTATGAGCCTTATAGTACTTGTTTTTAGAATCCATGCATGCTTCTATTCTGCCTCCCCCCATGCAAGGGACTCATGCTGCGTGTTTAGGTACAATGTATCCAATTTGTAGTGCTATCATAAATTCCTTCATATGGTTTAATATGGAACATGGCTACAATTACACAGTGAATTGGTTGATGTAAACATACAGATATAGATAATATTATTATACACAAAGATGTTTGTGGTATCCAATCCACCTCCCCCCCCCCCCCCCCCCCATCCCTCCCTCCCTCCCCCCAGTTCTTTATCTCTGAGACAAGCAAAACTACTTTCAGGTATTACAGTAATCAAGTATAATAACACAGCTTGTTGCAGTGTGTTAACCATCAGCATATCCAATGAGTCAATGTCATCACAACTATAATATTATTATTGAATGGAATCTGGGTTTAATTTGATTGCTTGTATATTTGGCTGCTGCGATGGAGAACATAGACGGCTGCAGTAAGTCCACCAACATTGATCCACCGCGTAACCACTTTCCTCCACAATGCATTTCTCGCCAGTATCTAACACAGCATAGTATCCGAAATTAATATTTGCGCCAGAAATTTTCATTATTTCACATCACTTTACGCAAAATATTTAATCTTAAATCTCAAATTATGCTACATAGCTTTGTAAAAATTAATGTGTCCACATGATTGTTGGTGATGTCTGAATGATTAAAGACAATAGCCGCATGCACCATACCCGCCCACCCCCTACCCCCCTGGTAAAACCCTGAAAATTAATAAACCTTTATTTACCTGTGAGAAAGCCTTATTGTCGTGAGTGAGGAGTACAGCTCTGGCAGTTGAGGGTCGGCAAACTCTGCCCATCTCTTGAAGGGCCTGAGGATAGAGCTGCCAGTTGCCCATCCTACTACCGCTCCTATTAAAGGACATAAATGTATTCTATCAAGTGCAGGATTGAAATCTTAGTTATAATCTTACTTCTTTCCAAATGGCTTCATATTATTGTCCACATAGTATGTGCGGCAGGGAGGTGAGAGAGAGGGAGAGAGAGAGAGAAAGAGAAAAAAAAGAAGAAGAGCGATCACATCATAATACTTACTGCATTTCACTATGCTATGGAACATGTGCTTCTCTAATATACATGTAGTTATAAGCTGCTATCATGCAACAATATAAAAAAAAAGATCTGTGGTGCTCTAGTTACTACAAATGGGTAGTAGCTACCTGCTGGACACTCTGCAACTCACCAAGTCTGTGACAATGACGTCAATGCTGGAAGTTCTCATGGGGAGGCTACAGACATCCCACTGCAGTACATCCATCTTTAGACCTTCTCTCATTGTTTCTTCTAGAGCAGTCTGATTTGCCTTAGCTCTAGGACTGGCCAACTTATGGATGTCTCCATTCAAATGGTAAGATAATGGCCAAGCCAATGTGCCCTATATATAGGTAAAAATAATTTTGATCTCTCTCTCTTCCTCTCTCTCTCCCTCCCTCCCTCTCCCCCCTCCCTCTCTTCCCGCTCTCTCTCTCTTGCACACATAATATTATGCACATACATGACATTGTACAAAACTATTGATCTCAATACACTCACATTACACTACGCCATGATTATATGCCGAGGTTGTACTAATCCCAGCTACAAACACATATATGTATAATAAGCCCTTGATACACCATGAATGGCTTACTCTCGAACACAGGTCATTAATTTGATGCACACAATAATGTGTAAATATGTACAGATACACACAAGCAAACACAACCTTACATACCTCAATCCCAATAGAGCCCCCTCCACACATAGGGTCTACTACCACATCCCCTGGTTTAATATCTGCCATCCTGTCAAGTGATGTAAAGAGAGTGCGTACACAACAAAAATCATTATGGTGTCACGATATAATAATAATGGGTTACTTAATTAGTGCTGTACGTAACATAACCACTTAATATTGAACAGAAGAAAAAAGAAATTAATTCGGTATGGACCCATGCCCTTAGTGTTCATGTACCTGAGTAGGCCATAAGCAATGGTGGAGCGTAGTGTGGTTGGTCCAAAGTGAGCTATGTTCCTCTTGTACTTGCTCTCCTGGTTGAGAGCAATGGCGACTGTCATGCTCTCTCCCATGATAGTCAACAGCACCTCGAGCTCAGCATTCTTTAACTTGACCGTCCAGCCAAACCTCCGAACTAAACCAGCCCCAAAACACCGCGCAGCATCCATGGAAGAGAAGGAATGTTTCCCACCACCCCTGGTGCATGTAACTCGGAATGTGACTGGAGTTTCGTTCGTAGCAGAAGCAGCACTTGGTGAGTCAGGCTTAACCACATTGCTTGGATTTGAGCAAGCACCTTCTGAGCTGTTACTTGTACTAGGCATGCTAGAATTGTCATCAGCCTCGGAATTGGGAGTAGATTCTGCGCCCAGCGGCATTTGAGTGGTGTATTGGGTTCTCTGCTTGCCTACAATTATTTCCCGGTAATACCGCCAAGCTGAGAGGGGCGTGTTCCAGTCACATGACTCATCAAATGGCAGTTGCTCCAATCTTTGCAACACAGAAACCTGAAAGTGTGACAAGTGGTACCGGTAGTGATCGGTGATGATAAAATTAATTATCTTTGAGATTCTCACATCTTCTTTGCAAAAGTCTGGGAATTTCTTCACAATGACGCAGTAATTGTCAGCAGACCTCAATTTATCCACCTATAGGGTGTGAGGTAAGGTATAGGTCGTCAATCGCTCACATACCGGTATAAAAACGTGCACCAATTTCAGCTGTTCAAAGGAAGCTATGTCGAAGTTGATTCTTCCCCTGGTAGCCTCCGCTTTTCTACCCAATGTCTCTTGTACTTCATCGGCCGCTCCTCCCTCAAGTCCAGTTGGTACAGTAGCGATCAGCTGACACAGACCAGCCATTGTAGTGCTGTAGCCTACTAGGTAAGTGGTATATGACGACCATTACCTAATTTTGAGTGCACTCTATATCCTATACATGTATTTACATGATTTAGTAGGTATGCTGCATGTTTTGGTAAAGGGTGACGTCACTCCCTAGTCTCATACCCATAAAATTAAATAGCTACAGGTCATGGCCAGAAATACCTATGCAAATGAGGACATCCTATAGAAATACACTATAGATGAGATAAGACTAAGGGTAATTAGTGATCTACAGTCAATCTACAAGGTGGTCATGAATATTCATGAGCTGCAATGTACAGCCGTATATGGTAGTAGCCATGGCAGAACTTCAAATCTTGATGACTTCAGCACATTTTTGCACAAAACGGGAAGTTACCTAATCGATTTTTGTGCTATAAATGGAAAGTATTAAGCCAGAATTAGCATTCTGGGGGCACGCAAATATATCCCTAGTTAGCACACGCCCAGTATGAGGTCATCAAATCTGCTAAAAATACATTTTTCGCTCAGAATGTATTGTTGTATATGGAAGTTAAATGGACATGACAGAGATGAATTTCGCACAGACCAAAGACTAGACTAGGCTTAGCTCTGTTGTAGTTTGTGACTAATACAGGTTGTTCTTCAAGATACAAGTGACGCATAGGTAAGCTAATGTACAGAGTCTGAGAGAACAAGAGAAGTATATGGAGTGCCCATTGTTGACAGTACTTACGGCTGTTATAGTATACGGAGATAATAAACGGAAATGTCAACTTCCGTGTCCAGCGATTTCTGCCCATGTGTACAGATAACGTTGCATAAATTTGCCACCTCTGAATTATGATCCAACTCCATCATTCTTCTGTTCCACTTGCTACACTATTGTTGCCGATACCCAAATAAATATTGAGAAATTGTATGTGCACATGCTTATTTGGGGCGTTAATGCTGCATGGGAGGCATTAGATGAGAGGTACTTATGTGTGCTAAAGGTAATTTTACTTGCATGTGATTCAGAATTGCCGCTGCCAATACACTTATAACTACTGTAGTGCATGACAGCCTGGAATCAGGACCTGCTGGAGGATGGATGATGTGGCGCACTTGTAAACTTCATCTGGCCTTACATTAGTGAAGAGTTGGGGTAGGCCAGATGAAGCTTATAAGTGTGTGACATCATCTATCCTGAATCCAGGCTGTTGTGTATACGTACTCACAGCAATGATCACATCAGATGGCCAAGCCTGTCCCGTAGCATAATATTATTATCATTAATGTAGCTAATTAACAGCTAGTTTAAGGTTCAAGTTATTTTGGTTCAGTCATATCACAGTAAACACCAATGGTCTCTATGACATTCTATTTACCAGAACGTCCAAAGAATGTAACAAATTCTGTTGCTGTGAAGGAAAAAATTGTGTTGTCCCGTACGGACTATAATATGCATTATTCATGTTGCTGTAAATGTCAATACACCTATTAAGTGTTGGTTAACCATCCCTTCTATTCTAGTTAGTTTCTCACCATTGGCTAGAGTAAATGAGCATTTACCTCCAGGCTGGTTGTGCATGGGAGCAGTGTAGTTGCTCCCATCTCTGAGATGGTATGTAACCTGAATGGAGTTGACCACTAAATTTCCTGAGGAATCCTCATCCAACTATATATTCCAACTATAAATAATATTATAATAGTTAGAGACTGAGTCCAAGGTCTCTACGCATTTTAAGAGACCCAAAGGCCCAAGGCTGTAGCATCCCGAGCGCAGCGAGGGTACTACTAAAAGCCTGAGGGTCTATTAAAAAGCGTAGAGACCATTGGACGAGGTCTCTAACTGATTTAGAATATAGCAACTGCATGTATACCATGACATTTAGCCTTTGGGACTAGGCTACTGTTGCACTGTGCATCTTTCTTTGCCCTTGGCAGTCCAATAATAGACCTGGTCTATAAGTGAACTCAGAGATCTCTAAGTGAAATAATGGACCTCCAACTGACTAATCAGATTGCTGTATTTGTTACAACTATATTCTAAATAATAGTTAGACACTGTTTAGGAGTTTTCTATGTGATTTAGAAGACTGAAGGGCTCTGTGTAGAATCCTGAGCGAAGTGAGGGTTTTACTGAGCCCTGAGGTCTTCTAAATCATGTAGAAACCGACTAAAAAGTGTGTAACTACTTTAGATCCTAGCAACAGTGCCCAAAATTAAGCTTTGTATATAAACAATTGCCTATAGCAACAAACTAGCCATAGGCAAACAAAATTTATCAGGTTTTTATGGAGCTTACAATGTTTTTTATGGGGCTTACAAGGTATTTTATGAAGGATAGATACTACAGTTTGACCAATCAGATCACTGTACGTATTTATTACAAGTAGGATCTAAATTCAGCTGTATCTATAAATTATAGACATGACTGATTTGCTGCCTTGTCTACACAACAACTAAATTGAGGTGTGTGCATGTGTGTATAATATTGGGCAGTTTACATTAGCAGTTAAATAATCTTTAGTTTAGACTGCTGCACTGAGTAAACATTGGGGAATTGTTTCAAGAAAAGTAGCTATACCTGATACGGCATACTAAGGCTTTATAGTGCATGTACTAATTGTCATGATAATATCATAGCAGCTAGTTTTTGCAATGTGCAAGTCTCTAATCACAACATGATAGCTACATTGATGTTGGATAACAAACTCTTTGTGCATAATATTTAATCCACGAAGATTCAAATTAAAGTAGCTATAGCATATTATCCCATCTTGAAATTTCCTCTTTGTTTTAATATACATCAATACCATTCAAAATTGCGGATTTCTTTGTATTGTCACAGTGGTTGTACGTACAAGTAATTAATGTATAGCTAAGCTGTGCATATACAGTAGTAAAGTTTTTGGGTTAGAAAAAAAAATAATTATGCATTGCTTCAAAATAATAATATTATGAGACTGTATCTCAGTCAAAGAACTTGCAGCATTAGCTAATTGATGCACAGCATTTCATCATGTATGCAGCTGAGAATTTGATGGCTGTCTGTGTGCTTGGTCGGGGAACGCCCCCCGATCCTTCCTTGCACACAGATGCTATCTCTTCCTATCTGTCAGCTTGTACCATGCATAGAGTGGGGTGGCGTTACCCCAATCAAAGCTCGATGCATAATTTTTCTAACGATAGCTGTGAGCCTGTTTGTGTCGACATGGAACTCCCTCGAAGGCATGGGTCTTGTATTATAATAATTATGATTAGAACTTTCACCTTGCTATACATTTGATCCAATATAGTTGTGTGATTACTTACATTTAAATTGGTTGGTGCATTCAGTCATTATTTTCACTGTACTTCTTTATTGGGTATGATTAGTTGTTGTGATTTAGCTTCATACTAGCCTTGTTTAAAAACAAATATTATAGCTATCCCTTAAACATACCTTGAATCTTTGACCATAGCAATATATTATTTCTCTACAACTGGCAGTGATTCCAACCAATCAGAATCATTGTTTCACTTTGCATAAACAATAACTCTATAGCACCACTGTAGCTATGTGCATATAGTACGTGTTACTGTGCTGTTGCACCCACAGTACCCATCACGGCATACATACCATTGTTTACATACCCACACAGAAAGCAGAGCGCTAGCTCGACTTCTCTACACTGTTTTGATTTTGCAGGACCAGGATGATGATAGAATATCTGACAGCGAATCATGACTAGCCTTCAATAGCTGACTCGGCATCCTTGAATAGCACAGTGTTATTAAACTTGGATGAACAACCATTATATGACAGTGACCATCAAGTTTTCTCAAGAAAAAAAAGTCACAGCTAGATATATATCTTTGGAATTGGGCTTTTTTTTAGAAATGCCACATTGCTGTAGATCATGCATGCCCTAATAGCATCCTACTTAGTGTCAACTTGATTAGGTTCTCATTATTCTTTGCTTCATGATTTGTTTGAGAACGAGTTGCTATATGGAATAAAATATGCGCGCCACGCAGTGGACCAATCAGATGGGATATAATAACACTTACTGCCCAGTTGCCAGGGATTTATCGCAGTGTAAACCGCCCTTGTCCTCAAGCTACACCCTCGGACTCAGGTCGGTTTACTGCCATAAATCCCAGGCAACTGGGGAATAATTATTACTTAATACTATTATTATTATCGTAACTCACTTATTATCAATATTCACTCCTGTACATGTAAATAATATAGAGCACTGTAACCCTTGCGTGCAATGCACCAGGCATTCATTTGGCAGCAAGTAATAATAATAATTAAATAATGAAATGCTAATTGATATAGTAGACACCAATGGCGTCTATGTAAGAACCAGCACGTCCAAAGAATGCAATAAATTCTGTTGCTGTGAAGGAAAATTGTGTTTGACAAGTTGTCCCGTACGGACCATATACGTTATTCATGTTGCTGTAAAATGTCAATGAATCTACGACTCCTGTAGTGATCCCCTGGTTGAACTCTCCTTCCATTCTAATTAAATTCTCACCATCGGCTAAAGTAAATGAATATTCTGTACCTCCAGTTTGGCCATGCATGGGAGCAGTGTAGTTGCTCCCATCTCTGAGACGGTATGTAACCTGAATGGAGTTAACCGCTCGATCTTCTGTCGCACGAATCCTCATCCCAACTATTCCAACTATAGTGTGACAGCCATTACGGTCATCAAAGAAATTACCTCCTGGTCCGCCATAAAAATTGCTTTTAAGTAGCACAGGCTCGGTCGTGATGGAACTTGAAATATTGGAAAGCTTTGCTGATACAACATTCTTGAGTATTTGTCGAGCATTTTCTCGCATTATCTCTGAAGGGCATATGCCAATGGCATCGCTGTGTATGATTATAGGACCTGGTGCACAATGGAGGGATTCAGCAGATATAGCTACAGCAGTATTCAGCCATTACTAGTATCATGATAAGAAAGACTCGCACAGTCTCCATTACAGCTACAGCTGTATATTTTTGTCTCAGTTAGATAATGCACCTGCTGAACAGAATCTGAGTGCGTAACAGATTAATCCACTTGCTGTAGTAATCAGTATGCGACTCTAACCGATGCATGGTGAGCCTTTAAATAGATACCTACTTAGCTACAAAGGATTAGTTTTAGAGTTAGGACGTGATGGTTTGTACTGAAGGAATGCTGCTTCTAGCTGCTGTACATGAACTGCATTGTTGCGTAGGAAACGAAATGTTTACATAATATTGCGTAGGAAAGGAAATGTGACCTGCTCTGAGAAAAGGGACTTTATATAATGAATATTGAGATTTTGGCATGGATATAATAATTATAGGTTTGTGTATGCTGAGTGCAATGGTGCAAGTTTGAAGGGAAAATATTGATCACAAGTGGAATTTTATACACATAAAGTCGTTTTTATTTAAATAGACATTTTTTAATTAAATTCTGCATGAAGTTGCCTATATTGGACCAGCTAATTATGTCCATACCTATATTTTATTTGTGTACCTAAGCTATGCTATAAGGTTGCTGCATAGAAATTACCGATACATGTATAGTATGCAGTTTGATAACTCAATGTGATCTACTTCTTTGCTGTGATATATTATAATATAATTATGTTTGGTATGAATAGGCCAACAGAAATCAATAAATGTCATGATAATAAAAAAAATCAGTGCTATTGCTTGCTTTGCTATTATTATGCTATAATACATGTACTTGTGCACCCGTCAGTTACCTAGCTGTGCAATAGATCTAGAATAACAATTAGTATCAGTAATATAATGTGCAAAATTGACTTGAGTGCATGGCCTAAAAGTACAATAATCAGCCTGCCAGCTACTGCATGACTTTCAGGAAAACAGATAGCTTAAGCTTTTAATGCTGCACTGTACGTGTGGTAGTGGAATGCTAATTAAAAAGAATTAGTAGTATTAGTAGACTGAGTGTTGATGTGTGTTAATGTAGATATTATTATAGCTATTATACTTACAAATAATAGTAACGATGTCATTGACGTTAATTGTTGCAGCAGTTATAGCTCTCCTTATTAGTTAGTAAATTTTGTATGCAACCTGATCACATTTGGGAAACATGGCTTGTATACATAGTACACAGTGATAATGTTATGTTATAGTTAATACACCCCTACTAGTGCTGTATGGAATATAATGCAAGAGTGCAGTAACCACATACAGCACGAGGGCGAAGCCCGAGGGCTGTATGTGGTTACGCATGAGTGCATTATTCCATACAGCACTAGTAGGGGTGTGTTAACTGGTTTGTATCCCCACTGTTGTAATAGCACTACAAGTGTGGTGACTGAGTCTGACCACTGGGCCAGGTACCTGTAGTAGTCAGCTGTACCACAGGGCAATATCATGATATTGCCCTAGCCACAGGGCAATATCCAGTATATTGCCCTGGCGGTAGCTTTGATCTACGTCATAGGTGGGATACAATGTGAAATATACCCCTCAATTGTGTCCATCAGTCAGGTGAACTTGTGTATCATCCTATGCATGGGATTAACAGAAACATCAACGAGCAATTTGATGAAAATGACTGGACCATAGAAAATACAAACATCCCCAAATATGTGTGCATGCATCGTCATACTACAGCTAGAGGCAATCTTGGACAGTGACGTGTTCAGTGTAGAATACACAAATACTATAGGATTATACATTGTATGCATTAGATTTAAGTGTTGACCTCCTTATAAGCACGTTCAGTAGGGTGTTGTTGTGAAAATGCATGAAAAGTGATGTTGTTCCTAGGTGTTCTAATATAAACTCAGATTCCCCTGCATGCCATCCAGCACTCTGTGTAGCTAGCTAAACAGTTGGGATCTGTCTATGACTACATTCAGCTAGCTATATTATTATGACTGATTTGCTGCCTCATCTACAACAACTGATGGGGTATGTGTATGTGTGTATATAATATTATACATAATACTATTATTATTTAAGCCTTACTGGACAGTTTACATTAGCAGCTAAATGATCTCAAGTTTTAGACTGCTGCACTGAATAAACATTGGGAGTTGTTTCAAGAAAAGTAGCTATACCTGATACGGCATACTAAGGCTCTACAGTGCATGTAATTGTAATGATAATACCACAAAAGCTAGTTCTTGCAATGTGCAAGTCTTTAATCACAACATGATAGCTAGATCGATGTTGGATTAAAAACTCTTCGTGCATATTTAATCCACGAAGATTCAAATTAATTAAAAGTAGCTATAGCACATATCCCATCTTGAAATTTCCTCTTAATTTGTTTTAATATACCGTCAATATCATTCAAGATTGCATTGTATTGTGGTATCAAGAGAGTTGTACATACAAGCAATCAATATAATAGCTAAATTGTGTATGTACAGTAGCAAGAGTACATAAAAGGAGGGAAAGAGAGTGACCTACTCCATATTACTGTGTGCGAACACCCTTTGCCAAGTACAGAGGTCAATGTGGTCAGCATTACATAAAGGTTACCACGAACCAGTACATGTACAGGTGCATGACCACCCATAGTATTTTAATTTTTAGCGCTTATCATTGCTCACTAAGTTTAGATACGTACAATGTAGACCACTACCATGCTTGCAAATACAGGTGCATGGTTATATTATGCCAGACATTTGTGGTAAGTATGTGCATAAGATTGTGTAACTTGACCTTTGTACTTTGCAAAGGTGTTTGCACACAGCAATAGGAAGTACGTAAGACACTCTCTCTCCCTCCTCTGCTATTGACAATTATTGATATCTGATCATATGCAATAATAGCTAATGTATTTTGGGAATCTTTGGAGAGGTTTAAAATCAGTTGATAACTAGAGCTCGATCTCTAGTCTAAGAGCCCAAATCCCTCAGTGCGTTGCATGACATTTGTTGTACAAGCTGGCAACAATAACTACATTGATTTCCTGAGTGCCTGTGTATACCAGGTACATGCTTCTCAAGCTCAAGTTGATGAATTTGAGGGGTGGAGTAAGGCATCAACTCCTTATTTCATCTCTGGTCTGGTGACTATGTATCCTGTGTAGGCTGCTGGGTAGCGTTTCAAATGAAAAACTGGGTATGCAGTAGCATAATTTACGCGTAAACAGAGATGAACGCATTGGGTGTGGCTTGGCTTATCGTGAGAATTATTATGGGATATGTAAGTAGTGATATTGGTCGGATATCGGACATTTTCTGGACAAAATTAATAGCCAGTATGTCCTGCCATTGACTTGATTATCCAGACACTTTTTCCGTTCTGGCAATCAACGCAGCACAATTCAAGCACTAATGTTTAACTAGCATCCTATTTACTATGGCTTAGGCTGCACTGTAGTAGCTTTCACTGTGTCATGGTTTTGGAGGCTGGCTTAGGGTAGGCCTAGCATTCACCAACTACACGTACTGACCACAATGACTCAGCAGCTGTACATCTGCTAGTGGTATTGTATGAACTACACATGTCCAATAATGATTGCACAAACATTATATCTGTTACATGTACAGCATAGATAGCTTAGCTACTAAAATTTGGCCCAAAAATAATTATTAATATAAAATTAACGTACATTGGTGTCCATGCATTTGGTGTAAATGTCCAGTCAAATTTTATTTTGATCAGACATTTTGAATTGACTGGCCATACAAAAAAATTTATCGTAAGGTCTGGTATATTATACGTGCAAGTATGCCAGCTTGTTATTCACAAACTGGCGTGTTTGACTGATATTAGTTGTGATTAAGTAGTTATAACTAGTTAATTGGTCTTATCAAACGTAGTAACATATCTCAAGGGTGAGACAATTATTAATGATGGAGGAGCAGCCCGACTGGGCCTAGAGGGTTAACCTACGTATTATGTACATGGTGCATGGTCACCCCCACCCAACACCAAGAGCTTTGCCAATCACATTCTGATCCAGACCAATAAATACTCTGATAAAAATAATGACATGAGACAAATAGCTCATTATTACCTGATACTTAGTGAAGTATATACTCTTATTCACTTTTGCAATATTTTGCATGACATTGATAATGATAGTGTTTCTCACGGGTCCAAATATGCAATGTAATAGTATACGTACACATGTATATCATGCTGCATTTTCCCAGCAACCAAGGATCTGTATTAATTGGAGCTGTGCCTCAAGTGCCCATACTCTCATTGCTAATGCTTCCTTTTGCTGAGTCACAAAGCCTTAAGACCCCCATCCATGCATTTGGTAGGACTATGGCCACTGCAAATGAAACCACGCCTTCCTCTATATCGCTTCATGTCCGAAGTGTCTGCATGGACTCACATAGTGGACCATTGATCTCTGACGCCCATGCTGATCTAGAATGGAAACCCAATTCCAAGTTCTAAGTAAAGTTTCCCCCTTCCTGTAGCTATGTTAAAGCAACCTTTGCAGCTCATTTGACTCCCATGTATGACAGCAGGCAATCTCAAACGGATTCATGTGTATTTGGGAGAAACTTTCCTTCTAGGGGTCCTAGGATTCTTTCTTGTGCATATGCACTTTCTTGGACCAGGGAGCCAATCCCTCACCACTTGTGATTGCTTTATTACAGACAGCTAGACTAAAAAGTTTTGTCCTGACACACAGCGTGAAGCTGATGCAAAATTAAACCCTACTCGAAACCCCTCACTGTCTATCAGGTATTCCTTTATCGGTCTGTAACTGTCAGTATTCACATCTCTGTATCAGAAACCTGTGCTATTTTGTGCCATCTTGCCTGTTGCTGTAAAGTTCTCATAATAATGATGATTCAACTTGTAACAGGTACAACCCTTTTGAGACAGTGGTCATGCAGATAAACATACATAATATTATAAGAATCCTTGCGTGCATGCACTGGGCATTAATCATTTTGGCAGCAAGTAATAGCTAGCTAATAACTTAAGGTTAAAATTATTTTCAAATTGGTTCACTCATGGTATAGATAGAACTATTAATTGATATAGTAAACACCAATGGCGTCTATGAGACGACCAGCACGTCCAAAGAATGCTACAAACTCTGTTGCTGTGAAGGAAAATTGTATTTGATCAGTTGTCCCGTATGGACCATATACATTATTCATGTTGCTGTAAAATGTCAATGAATCTATGACTCCTGTACTGATCCCCTGGTTGAACTCTCCTTCCATTCTAGTTAACTTCTCACCATTGGCTAAAGTAAATGAATTTTCTGTACCTCCAGTTTGGCCGTGCATGGGAGCAGTGTAGTTGCTCCCATCTCTGAGACGGTATGTAACCTGAATGGAGTTAACCGCTTGACCTCCTGCATGAATCCTCATCCCAACTATTCCAACTATATTATCATTATGATCGACGTCATCAAAGAAGTCACCACCTGGTCCACCAAATAAATTACTTTGTAGTAGAGCACGTGGAGTCACAGTTGTGGTAGGAGCAGTAGTGCTATAGTAGGTAGTAGGGATATCCGTACTGGTGGTATCATCAGTCGGAGTCTTAGTCATGATGGAGCTTGAAATATTGGAAAGTTTTGCTGATACAACATTTTTGAGTAGCTGTCGAGCATTTTCTCGCATAATCTCCAAAGGGCATATGCCATTGTCATCGCTGTGTATGAATATAGGTGCACAATGGAGGGGTTCAGCAGATATACAGCAGTATTCAGCCATTACTAGTATGATGATAGGAAAGACTTGTACTGTCTCCATCACAGCTACAGCTGTACGTTATTATCTCAGGTAGATAATGCAGCTACTGAGCAGAACGTGAGTGCAGCAACAGGTTAATCTACTTGCTATAGTAATTGGTATGTGACTCCAACTGATGAATGGTGATCCTGAAGAGAGGCACCTACTTCTATAGCTACACAGGATAGGTTTTAGAGTTAGGAGGTGATGCTTTGTGTACGGAAGGAATGCTGCTTCTGCTGTACGTGTCTGACCTGCATTGATCACTTTCACTGTCAAGGAAATGTTTACGCAGTATACCCGGTAATAGGAGATACTTTGCAACCTGAGATATTGTGCAACTTACTGGCAATACAGTCTAATACAACGTGAATTGAAATTTTGAAAAATGCGCGTTTTTCTGGTAAAGGTCGTCAATCGCTCATAGATAAACTTTATGAGAATTCGTAAAAATAATGCTAATTTCTTGGATCATGCGTTGTATTCGATTAACGTATATATCTAAGCTATGCTATAAGGTTGCTGCATAATATAATATGCGTGAGTGTATCTCATTTGGATTCTTAAGTTGAGTAGCTGTCGATGCAAAAAACAGCACTAATTAGGCAGCAGTTATGTACTTGAATACAATAATATATACCATCAAGGCCATTAAGGCAATTATTGCACCCTATAATATTATTATA
Source organism: Cliona cf. orientalis (assembly GCA_963930775.1). NCBI lineage: Eukaryota > Metazoa > Porifera > Demospongiae > Clionaida > Clionaidae > Cliona > Cliona cf. orientalis. The sequence continues at coordinate 3,330,936 of OZ005696.1, forward strand.
ACAAAAGCACCACCCAGCCACCTAAGGTAAATTTTTACCTCTGTGTGGCTAATCAGTGCCATGGTGTCGTAATCTATAATAAATAGCTGGTCCAGGAGGGGAACCAAGTACCCAGTAGCTACAAAAGAGACCTAATTTATAATCGTTGTATCCCTGACATCCATGATATGTTACGGTAAATAAAATTAACGTGTTTGCAACCATCATAGTATAGAAATTTTCATAAATATACAAATTTTCAGTGTAATTCTGAAGATATCTGTAGGCAATTAGCACAAATTAAACCCTAAATTGTTCACATTTTAGGGAGACGTATCATAGCTTTCCTTACACTCAGTAGCTAAGCATCTTTCAGCGTCCAGGCCACATGAAAAGAATTGGCTCATCAAATTGATTCACATAGGGCGTCCAGGAGCATATATGGTGGCGATTTTGAAACACCTGCCTGCACTCCCACCTCCAGACTCGATCTTCTCTGTAATTATCGTGCCTACTTTCAACATGGTACATTTCATATCCAGCTTCACACACCCGGAACAACCCAATCCAGAGATTTTAGGCAAGTTAATGAGTCTTATACTAAAGCATAATGTATTTGAATTTGACGAGAAATTTTATCTACAAATGCAAGGAACAGCCATGGGGACTAAGATGGCCCCCACCCTATGCGAATCTATTTATGGATAGATTAGAAGCACAATTAATAGCTAAACCAAGCACCAGAATCAATCCATACATGGAAGAGATTTATAGACAATATTTTCATTATATGGACCGGTACAACTGAAGAGTTTGAAAAGTTTATGTCAGACATCAACCAAATTCATCCCACAATCAAATTCACTTATGAAATCAGCGATACTGAACTAACATTTCTAAATGTCACTTTATACAAAGGAGAAAGATTTAAATCCACAAACATTCTAGACCTCAAAACCCACATCAAGGTAACCAATAAACAACTGTATGTACTCCACATCCTATCACCCACCCGCAACCATCAAAGCAATAGCCAAAGGCGAAACAAAGAGATCCCTAAGAACCAGCTCAAACGAAACTAACTTCAACTCGATGACTCTCGAATAAAATTATTAATACATAAACTCAAACAGAGAGGATACAAACCAAACCAAGTTTTTAGACATATCAAGGATATTCCATTTAACGAGCGGAAAGAAGCTCTAAAAAGGAAAGTCAAAATCAAACAACCTGACAAACTCATATTTGCTACACAGTACTCTGTGATGATATAAATAGAATCAAGAAACACTGGAAATTAATAAAAATAGCACACTTCTGAACCAGATTTTCCCAGCACCCCCTGTAATAGCATATAAAGCTAACCCTTCTCTAAAGAAAGAGCTAATTAGAGCTAGACTAAAACCACTTGACCAAACAAACCCAAATCTAACACCCAACAGGACCTACTGGAAGCTGGATGATGTGGCGTACTTGTAAACTTCATCTGGCCTTACATTAGTAAAGAGTTTGGGTGGGCCAACTGAAATTTACAAGTGTGCCACATCATCCATCCTCCAGTAGGTCCTGAATCCAGGCTGTCGTGGACTCACAGCAATGATCACATCAGATGGCCATGCCTGTCCCTTAGTCTGCGTGCAGGCCTCCTTTAGCATCGCTTGCTGATTCTAATCTTCGGTCTTGCGCCAAGGTTTTAATTAGCATCATAGCTAGTCTTTTGGGATGTTTTGAAGAAGCTAATGTCCCCAAGAATCGGAGGCTATTACGAGGGAAGTTGATATACATGTAATGCATAGAAAGCTGCAATTATGTGCTCAAAGAGAGCATTCATTGACTGTACATATCTACGGGTGTACATGACATTGTATGAGTGATACTGCACCCTACTTAGTCTAATACTCTTTACTGTAGCTTACAGTGTATATAGTGATATAGCCAGGAGCCTTCACCCCAGTCATAGATCACGCACTGACTCTGAAGAGAACAGCACCATACTCCTGATATTGAACAAGCATACACAGTGAGCCATATGCTATATACACACACATGAGTCATGCATGCATGTAGCGGTGAGGGTTCTGCACTCATGACAAGTGCATTCATTTGATATTGCATTCATGAATAGAGGAAATCAAACTAGTAGCTAAGAAGAGGATAGGCAAGCAGTAGTTTCTCCAATCGTTGCATCCCAGTGCTAGCTATTTAGTTTTTTTTGCAGGAGATGCTGGTACATGAACTACCCCAATATCATTAATACGATCCGGCCCCTAAAAAGTGATACCAGTGCATGAGGTGAACTAGTAATTTTTCTCTCTCTATTTATGTGCACGTGCATGATATTCAAGAGTAGCTATCACCTTAATTTTTGGAGGCTTAATGGCAGAGTTATCAGCTTGTTAGCATAGCAAAAAACTGTCATCTAACTTCATCAGCAATGGCACACATAATATAGACAGTTAGCTTAAGGTTAAAATCATTTTGGTTCAGGGTAATAATATTAATGTAGCTAATTAACAGCTAGTTTAAGGTTCAAGTTATCATTTGGTTCAGTCATATCACTCATATGCATGGTATAGATAGAAGCATTAATTGATGTAGTAGACACCAATGGCATCTATGCGACTACCAGAACGTCCAAAGAATGCAATAAATTCTGTTGCTGTGAAGGAAAATAATAATTGTGTTTGATCAGTTGTCCCGTACGGACCATATACATTATCCATGTTGCTGCAAAATGTCAATACACCTATTAAGTGTCCACTGTTAACCATCCCTTCCATTCTAGTTAGTTTCTCACCATTGGCTAAAGTAAAGGAATATTCTGTATCTCCAGTGTGGCTGTGCATGGGAGCAGTGTAGTTGCTCCCATCTCTGAGACGGTACGTAACCTGAATGGAGTTAACTGAATTTCCTGCAGGAATCTTCATCCCAACTATTCCAACTATATTGTCATTATGGTCGACGTCGTCGAAGAAATTTCCTCCTGTTCCACCAAATAAATTACTTTGAAGTAGCACACGAGGGGTCACAGTTGTGGTAGCAGCAGTAGTGCTATAGTAGGTAGTAGTACTGGTGGTATCATCAGTCGGAGGCTCGGTCATGGAGCTTGAAATATTGGAAAGTTTTGCTGATACAACATTTTTGAGTAGTTGTCGAGCATTTTCTCGCATCATCTCTGAAGGGCATATGCCATTGGCATTGCTGTGTATGATTATAGGTGCACAATGGAGGGGTTCAGCAGATATACAGCAGTGTTCAGCCATTACTAGTATCATGATAAAAAATACTTGCACAGTCTCCATCACAGCTACTGTAACAGCTGTACGTTATTATCTCAGGTAGATAATGCAGCTACTGAACAGAATGTGAGTGCAGCAACAGGTTAATCCACTTGCTATAGTAATCGGTATGTGACTCCAACTGATGAATGGTGACCCTAAAGAGCCTTTAAATAGACACCTATACTTAGTTACACAGGATACGTTTTAGAGTTAGGTGCATGGGCATCTGATTACATAGCAAGCATGGGCCCTTGGCCACATTTTTACCTGCATTGATTACTTTCACTGTCTCTGTGGCTTTGTAGGAATCAAAGAAATGTTTACGCGGTATACCCGGTAATAGGAGATATCTTGCAACCTGAGATATTTTATAACTTACTTTCTCATTATAATTCTACAGAATTCAATCACCCATGGAATGTATCATGCTATGGCAATACAATATGCATAATACTATTATAAACGTAATATCTAAACTATGTTATAAGGTTGCTGCATATAATATGCGTGAATGTATCTCATTTGGATTCTTAAGTTGAGTATAGCTGTCAGTGCAAAAAGCAGCACTAGAATGAATCATTAGGCAGCAGTTATGTACTATATAATATCATTAAGGCAATTATATATTACACCCTATACTATTATAACAAAAGCACCACCCAGCCACCTATTACTAATTTTTATCTCTGTGTAATCAGTGTTGTGAAAGTTGTATGTGTTGTTTCGGTGTAGTATTCTATAATAAATAGCTGGTCCAGGAGAGGAACCAAGTACCTAGTAGCTACAAAAGAGACCTAATTTATAATCGTTGCATCCCAGATATCCATGATAATATTATGTTACGGTAAATAAAATTAACATGTTTGTAACCATTATAGTATCATAAATTTGCAAATAGGGCATGGGAACATTAGTGAGGCATTTCAAATAATTGCTTGTGTACACAAACTTTAATCATTTCATTCCATTTGTATCTACAAAGTATACATGTTGGGTATATACTGATTAATGTTCACTATCAAGTTTAATGCTTAGGTGGTGTAATCACAAACTGTCAACTTCCACAATCGATCCCTATAGCCAATAAAATAGTGTAATATTAAAATTTGCAAACTTAATGAAGATAACATTATTAGGCTTACTCCCTGTGGTTGTCATGGTGACTGAAGACTCCAGTTATAATCTTGCCATGACGAGCTTGAAAGTATAGAGGGTCATCCCAATTGTTCACATATCCAGTTATTTCACAACTTTTTGTTATGTAACCATTGGAATGACAGCAGTAGAATCGCCACCTACGATCTTCTTGACGATTGCTGTGGTAGCTTTCAACTCCTCTGAGGTACTCATTCCGTCCACACATGAAAAGAATTGGCTCATCAAATTGATTCACATAGGGCGTCCAGGAGCATGTCTGGTGGAAATTTTGAAACACCTGCCTGCACTCCCACCTCTAGACTCGATCTTCTCTGTAATTATCGTGCCTACTTTCAACATGGTACTTTCCATATCCAGCTTCACACACCCTGTACAGTCTGTCATCCCATTCATTGTGGTAGGAGAATCGTCGTTGTCGTAAATTTGTAGAGCCATTATTTGTCAAGGATTTGCTGCTGTTTGAGAATTGGGATAAATTCTTTTCAGCGCTATAGTTTTTTGGTAAAGACCATGTGGTGTGATAAACCGAAAGTAGCACCAATAGTAGCAGAAACAGGTATTTGGAAGTAGCCCTGCATGTATAAAATTGAGCAGCATTAACAAAAATGATATCATAATATTGTATCACATACATAGTCTTCAGTGAACTTGGTTTGTCCTTATATTAGTAAGCTTTCTTCTTAGTTGTTGAACTTGCTTGCATGGACTTGAAGGTGTGACTCTTTTATGCCTACCCAGCCACCTAGAAACCTCAAAAGTAGGAAAACCACCCATTAAGGGGAGGTCAAAACTCAAAATGCTGTGCATCCTTTTTGTCAAACTTGAGGTTATGCACCCATTAACCTCCATCTAATGAACCTTCAATTTGGTTAATTATCAAAACATAATTATGATGCTCAAGGACAGGACAAAATTATTGTAACCAACCTATTATTTAGTTAGCTGTGGGAATGTACTTTTTAGCTATGCTACAGCTATATTATATAGCTGGTGTTCACACTTCATAGTTTCAGTAGTACAAATCTCTTAGCTCTCATTGGTTTGGATTAATATGCTATGTACAACCATATCAAAGGTAATGGTCATTCATAAACTTCATTAGCCGAGACTAGGAAGTAATTATGTGACTATTAATACTTGTAGGGCTTCATAGCCCATAAGAGCAGCAAATAGTCAAACTACAGCTGTAAGTACAAGGAAAGGTTAATGGATCTAATGATAAGTAGATAAGTAGGTTCACTCAGTAAGTTGTGGGTTGAACTTGTGATAAATAGTGGCCATAAGAATGTGGTTATGAATTGAAGCTATTAGTGAACCTTCAGTTTGGTCTGCCTATCCAAACAATTATAATAATGGTGCCTAATGGATAAAGGTGATCTTGATGTGTATTAACCATTTGGGGTTGGTGAGTTACCCCAGAGTTCCCCTATGACATGTTTGCCCATTGGAATGCGATCTTGTAGTAAATATGTTTGTATATGATTCCTACCAGGTCCTATGAACTATAGTAAAATCAAAGCCCTACCAGCAGAATTCTAATAATAATAATATTATTTATTATTGTACTGATGCTAGGGAAATATAGTATGGAGTAAGGGCCATGCTATAGGCATTATTATGGAGTAAGGGCCCTTACTCCATAATTATACCGTTATTTCCCTAGCATCAATACATCATGCCTGGGCAATAATATTATCATGGTCATTAATTAATTATTAGTCTAAGAATAGTCCAGTCAGACTTTAGCTTTGTTACAGGTTGTCTAATGACCCTATCACTATAAACGATTAAAGCATATTGAAACTTTAAATCATTAGCATGCACATTTGCCGCAATGATGCAACTACTATAACGGTTATTTCTACATGTAAGTTACTGGTCATGCTGATAGCATTGATATTTATCCATACCGTATAGCCGGAAAATTTGGCGGGGAATTAAATTTGGCGGTTTGGCGGTCTATATTACAACCGCCAAATTAAAATCCGCCAATATTTCCTACTCACGTATATACGTATGGCGATTCCGTACCGAACCGCCAAATTTAAATCCGCCAATATTCTTCTAATAGCGATTTGGGGCTCAACCGCCAAATTTAATGCCCGCCAATATTTCCGGCTATACGGTAATAATATATTTTTATTCAAATGATTACATAGCTAATAGTGTTATAATACTCCTAAAATTTAATATGATTGCCTTCTTGTTCTTCTTGCTTCTGAATCAGATCTAGAATGTTAGATACATGTAGCTACATGCTGTATGATGAGTTGACTTGACAGACTCTAAATTTCCATATTCGGTTTCTGCAATTACGTGATCAGGTATTTACTAAAAATGAGCCATGTATTAATTAGTACAATACTGTATAGTGGATAACTTTGGTGAGCATTAAATTACTCCCATGCATGCATTGGTTGTTATTGGTGGTTCCAGATTATACTGAGGCATGTATGCACTAGGCTTGAATTGATATGATTTCAAATTAATTTTGGTGACCTTTGAACCTCAAAAATTGCCAAATCACCTGCTTAAATACTTCACCAAAGTTCCTGCTATATGTTACCTATAATAGTTGCTTACTCTCTATGATTGTTGTACTGGCTGAATGCTCCCGTCATAACCCTACCAAGTGAAGCCTGATAGTCCATGTCTCCATCAAGGCGTAGAAGATTGTTCTGATAGCCAGTTGTAAAACAGTTGTGTGTCGTGATACCAGATGTGCCACAACAGTAGAAGCTCCATATACGATCGTCATGCCTGTCGCCACGGTAACTGTCCACCCCTCGCATGTACTCGTTCTTGCAGCAAGTGAATGAGAAATCTTTGTTGTAGTAGTTCACATCTTTGCTCCAGTAGCAGGAATGAGAGGAGTTCTCTTGAACCAACTTCCTACACTGCCAATGCCACTGCCTCTTGGCTTCACTGTGATTATGCTGCACACTGATGACTCCATAAATCCCATACCCTTCATCACACACTCTATAATGTCGTTCATTGAGAAACTGGAGTTGTTGTGAATTGTTGTCGGTGGAATGTGAAGTATTGTTTGAAAGGTTAGCCGGGTATGGTAGGGACCAGATACCGTTATCAAAGGAGAGAAATGTCAAAAGTAGCAGCCACAGAATTTGACTGATAGCCCTACATACAAATATATAGATGTAATACAATGGTAATAAGTAATAATAAATCTGCTTACATCAATAAAGCAGAGTATTTAATTTTTAGTTACTTAGAGTTTTGCTAGCATTATGTTCTTCTGGATGTAATAACTGTCACATCGAGATGATTTATAGCCTCTCCAACTGTACAAAATTAATATAATGTTAAGACGCAACGGGAATATCCTATAGCTACTATCATATCCATATCTAGGAGGAAACTTGTGAATTTATGTTCTAGATTTCCACCTTACGCACTCCCTCACGTAACTACTAATATTTTTTGAAGTGTCCCCATGACGAATTTCCATTCTAAGCTTGTACTTCCCACTACAAAGCAAAACATGCTGACTCTTTGCAGCAATTCCCGTGCTTTATGTTACAAGTCTAATAATATATGTGTTGAGTGTCACCTTTTGAACCTTATTGCATGGTTTGCCAATAACAGTTAATATTTTGTTGTTGGTTTCAATATTTAATCAACACGGAAAGAGAATCAAGGTCTCGATATTGGTATGCTGATAGTAATACAAGGAAATGCTAATGTCATACACAAACATGTGTGCATAGCTATTTGCAATTACTACTGTGGTGTACATTCTAAGAACTAAAGTATCTGAATATTCATATAATATTATTGTACTGATTAATCTGTGTACAAATCTGAAAGGTTGTCTTCAGTAGCTTGTGTAATATAGCGTTCATAGATTTCTTCTACTTGTTGCTGTCTGAACATTCCCTCATCTCTCTCCCTGTACCTGTATTTCTTGGCTGCTATTGAAAATAGAATGAGACCAACTATCCCCATTATGCATGTAAAAAGAAGATAGACAAAGCCACAGTTAGTAATTGGAGGATGAATTGACATATCTCCACTAGCCCATGGATTCTTAAAGGAAAAACCAAGGATGACGATAGAATTTAGAAAATGAAATAAGCCTCTGATAGCAAAAAATACTCCAATAAGAAGGCCTTTCATTGACTGAGGACTCTGAGCAGAGATTAGTTCATAGGTTGCAGAAATCACAATTAGGGGTCCGATTCCAAGAAACAGGTTTGGTGGAATAAGTACAGTCCAGTGTAAGTCAAGGGCTGGATATGATGCGGTAGTGTTGGTTCGATAAACCTGAAACATACACTGTGTATTATTCAAGCCAGTTGTGCCATGTAGTGAGTGCCCTACAACATCGATAATAAGCAAGCTAATAACTCCTAAGAGACAAATTGCAGCTCCCAGTTGAATTCTGCAGAATATGTTGTTCAATTTCCTACATAGAGCAGAAAAGTTAATGATGCATGTGTAAATTGGAAAGAGGCAGATTAGTGATAGCAGAGTCATCAGGCTGCCTATTTCAATGAAACCACTTTCCCATTTGTGTTCAATAGTGTCGCAAAAGTCCTTTCCTATGTGTTTACGATAGTGAAGAACATGCAGTCCAAATAATGGAAAGACAAAGTAAGAAGATGGTACCTCTAAAGCGAATACAGGCCCCACTGCAAATAAAACAAGCAGAATCCTAAAGAATGTTTTGACATTTTCCACTTGTTCTGTTGTGAAAGGCCCTCCAAACCTCTCTTTGGTAAGGTCTATCCTGGAAGGTATGATGTCATCACTATACGTAAAAGCACTGCGCCGAAGTGGATACTTATGATTTTTAGCAAATTTGATCACCTGGAAAACTGTTAGATAAGGATTTTCTTGTCCAGGCTCAGAATAAAACCAATGGCGTTTCCATCGATAAATAATTAGTAATGTAATCAACAAAATAGAAATAATAAATGGTGTAGAGTAAAGTGCTTTCTTTGGTGCCATTGCAATTTTTCCTGGATAACTACAGGACACGAAAGAGTCGATTATTCTCAATGGTAGTAATCCCAAATGGAAAGCCCATATGGAATAGTGTATAAAGAGTCGGAGGTATCGAGTGGGGGCCTCAAACAACTGATCCAGTCCAAGCTGAACATAGTTAGCCTGAAAGCCTGCTAGTCCAATCATCAAAAGCACAAAAGAGACCAAACTGAAACCAAGCAAAACCTGTATAATGCTCCTATGCAGGTATGTGGCATAATCGTTGTAAGCTATTACCTCCAGCTTAAATATGAACACTAAAATCTCTATAAAGCATACTGTGAGTCCACATGCAAGCAAAAGGCACAAACTGATAAGGACCAGTTTTAGTCGTCCACAGCACACATCGGCCATGAAACCACTCAAGGGATAGAGCATCATTGCAAGGGCCAGAGTAGCATACAGCAGAGAAACAAATGCCGATATGCTTGCTGAAGTTAGTGGATTGGTGTAGATAAATATCACCACCATACTCAATGCAAGGTAATACATTATACCTACGACAACTGTCCAGAAGATGATCAGAGTAGCCGCCTTGGACGGAAGACAGAGAGATCGATGAAACCAAGAATCCTTAGTTTGCTGACGCTTTTGATTTCTCTGTGTAGCTTGAGGCAGCAGATGCCCCATTTCAGCTGGTGATACTTTTGATGATCTTTTTGCAATCAATTTACTCATTTTTATATGATTGTATAATCCAGTGCAGCTTTGATGTGACTGTCTGATTGCATGTACCGATTTATGAAACAAATTACACTCCATAACTGTAGTACCTGCATGCATGATCCAGTATTTATTGAGAATTGCTATTTCCCTTTCCTACAGTACTTTTCGTGAACTCAAAATTGTTTACTTTTAATTATCATAAGATGTTCAAAATGAAAGTAATCTTAGCCCAGCCACCATTATCATACAGCTATAGCTGGATACATTCTGCCGGGAGGCATGTTGCCTGCCGAGTCATAGAATCTGAAATTGTGCATGCAATTACAGTCGATATTCATTCAAATCCTTGTGTAACCTATTGAGTGCACTTCATCTTCTTAGGCCGGGGCCTTATCCAAAGTCTTTGTGGAAAAATTAATGTCATTATGACATTAACATTTTACCCACTCCCCCCCCCCCTCTTAACGACACAGCATTTCATCATACATTCAATACTGAAACTCTGATTCTGCTCCGTTTAGCCTACACATTCGATATTCACTTATATTCTACAGTGCTAGCTATGTCTTCATGGATTTTTCCTTGAAACCTACACCATTGTACTCAGCATAGACAGAGCTATCTATCCGTGCTAAAATATTCATGAAAATGTCTCTAAGGTCCCTTTACTTGGAGCCGGTCACATATATTATAGTCAATGACGTATATAACCACCAGTGATTCATAGTATAATATTATTGTTGTGTATCATTCAAAATCCCTTTGTATATATATAATTATTATATAGCTCCTTGCAATGAGATATTCACTGGCTTAATAGGTAATGACAACCCTCCAGTGTCTTAATTATGAAATTTTAATTAGCAGCTCTTCAAGCCATGCAGCTGCCAGTTTCAATTCAAATTGTCATAGTGGATGGTGATAATTATAATCAATTGGAATATTCACGTCATCATACAAACTTAAAATGTATAAAAGCATATACTCATTTTAGTGCCCAGACTTGCTCTGCTAAATTTCCAAATCCAACAGTGGGGGACTGGAGGGCCTCAGCTAATGCTGCTAAAGTGGGTTTGAATTGGACCATCTTCAGCCAAGTGGTCAGCATCTCTCTAAAACAATCGTTAGTTTTAGTATTATCTCTTTTGATGACATCCAATGTTCCAGCATCAATACTGAGCTCTAAGCCGATATTATACCACTCATCCCTTGAATCCCACACAGCCCTCTGAACCTTACAAAGGTCTGTGATGGTAAGTATACCTGTATATATTGTGTAAAGGTAATAATTACTATAATAATACAGTTAGGAGGGGAGTAAATCATGAAATTACATACCAGCATCACACAAGAAAGGTGCATCTTTGCCGAACCAGATCTTGTGTTCTTCAGTCATCTCACTGAATATGGTGGCTGGGTGAGTGGTACAGGTCAAAAGGCCAGTGCTAGAAATGGTAGCAGCATGCAATGTGGTGCCTTGGTGCTTAACATTCGAGCAGGGAAAAGCTGTTTCAGGAATCGAATTTTCGTAGTTCAGTCGTTGTGATGCTCTGCGAATTCCAGTGAGGACAGTCTCGTGGATCAATGGGCAGACCTTTTCACACACTTCAAGGGATTTAGCTTGGCTAATATCAGAAGGAAATGTGATCTCAATTTGGAGGAAAGTAGTGAAAGAGTCGGTTATTGTGATGAAACCAGGATTCTTCCCTGGAACGTTAACAGTGAAACGAGCTCGGTTTCGCGATAGCTTTACAGGGTTGCCATCCTCCATAAGAAGTTTCCAATTGAACTCAGTGATAAGAGCAGAAAGAAGACTGCAATAGACTCCAAGCTTGGGACCATCTTCTTCAAAGTAAAAGAGAAGAGAAGCAACAACCTGAGAGGTCGAAAATGACAAAGGATGAGGTATGGCTTCTTCCTCAAGGAGACATGCCATCAAATGACCAGCTGCAGCCACACAGGACACTAGATGCTATATTATAATATTATACAAACAACAACAATAATCATGTAACTGCCCTGGAGCCATATAAGGCTAACTATACTTTAGATCTAGCAACAAAGCCCAAGGTTTCTTTTATGAAGGTTAGAATTGCAATTCAACCAATCAGTTCACTGTGTTTGTTACAAGTAGGATGTAATACTACTCTCTCTATTTAATAAATGTGCACGTGCATGATATCCAGGATTGTAATTATTCAAGAGTAGCTATCACCTTAATTAAGTTTTTAGAGGCTTAATGGCAGACACGGTTATCAGCTTGTTAGCATAGCAAAAAACTTTCATCTAACTTCATCAGCAATAGCACACATAATATAGCTAGCTGCTAATCAACAGTTAGCTTAAGGTTAAAATCATTTTGGTTCAGGTAGCTATAATATTATTATAAGAATATCAATGTAGCTAATTAACAGCTAGTTTAAGGTTCAAGTTATTTTGGTTCAGTCATATCACTCATGGTATAGATAGAAGCATTAATTGATATAGTAAACACCAATGGCATCTATGCGACTACCAGAACGTCCAAAGAATGCAATAAATTCTGTTGCTGTGAAGGAAAATAATTTTGTTTGATCAGTTGTCCCGTACGGACCATATACGTTATCCATGTTGCTATAAAATGTCAATATACCTATTAAGTGTCCACTGTTAACCATCCCTTCCATTCTATTTAGTTTCTCACCATTGGCTAAAGTAAAGGAATATTCTGTATCTCCAGTGTGGCCGTGCATGGGAGCAGTGTAGTTGCTCCCATCTCTGAGACGGTACGTAACCTGAATGGAGTTAACTGAATTTCCTGCAGGAATCTTCATCCCAACTATTCCAACTATAAAATTATTGTCATTATGGTCGTCGAAGAAATTTCCTCCTGTTCCACCAAATAAATTACTTTGAAGTAGAACACGTGGAGTCACAGTTGTGGTAGGAGCAGTAGTGCTATAGTAGGTAGTAGGGATATCCGTACTGGTGGTATCATCAGCCGGAGGCTCGGTCGTGGAGCTTGAAATATTGGAAAGTTTTGCTGATACAACATTTTTGAGTAGTTGTCGAGCATTTTCTCGCATCATCTCCGAAGGGCATATGCCATTGGCATCGCTGCGTATGATTATAGGTGCACAATGGAGGGGTTCAGCAGATATACAGCAGTGTTCAGCCATAACTAGTATCATGATAAAAAATACTCACACAGTCTCCATCACAGCTACAGCTGTACGTTATTATCTCAGGTAGATATAATGCAGCTACTGAGAAGAATGTGAGTGCATGCAGCAACAGGTTAATCCACTTGCTATAGTAATTGGTATGTGACTCCAACTGATGAATGGTGACCCTAAACAGCCTTTAAATAGACACCTATACTTAGTTACACAGGATAAGTTTTAGAGTTAGGTGCATGGGCATCTGATTACATAGCGAGCATGGGCTCTTGGCCACATTTTTACCTGCATTGATTACTTTCACTGTCTCTGTGACTTTGTAGGAATCAAGGAAATGTTTACGCGGTATACCCGGTAATAGGAGATATCTTGCAACCTGAGATATTTTACAACTTACTTTCTCATTATAATTCTACAGAATTCAATCACCCATGGAATGTATCATGCTATGGCAATACAATATGCATATAAACGTAATATCTAAGCTATGCTATAAGGTGCTGCATAATATAATCCCTACTTATAGAGTCTACCGACTCTATGATATACGTGAATGTATCTCGTTTGGATTCTTAAGTTGAGTTGCTGTCGATGCAAAACCCAGCACTAGAATGAATCATTAGGCAGCAGTTATGTACTATACTTGAATACAATACCATTAAGGCAATTATTGCACCCTATAATAACATTATTATAACAAAAGCACCACCCAGCCACCTATAAGGTAAATTTTTACCTCTGTATAATCAGTGTTGTGAAAGTTGTATGTGTTGTTTTGGTGTCGTATTCTATAATAAATAGCTGGTCCAGGAGAGGAACCAAGTACCCAGTATATACAAAAGAGACCTAATTTATAATCGTTGTATCCCTGATATCCATGATATGTTACGGTAAATAAAATTAACGTGTTTGCAACCATTATAGTATAGAATTTTCATAAATATGCAAATTTTCAGCGTAATTCTGAAGATATCTGTAGGCAATTAGCACAAATTAAACCCTAACTTGTTCACATTTTAGGGAGACGTATCATAGCTTTCCTTACACTCAGTAGCTAAGCATCTTTCAGTGTCCAGGCCAAGGGCATGGGAACATTCATTTTATAAGTGAGGCATTTCAAGTAATTGCTTGTGTACACAAACTTTAATCATTTCATTCCTGGACCATTTGTATCTACAAAATATACATGTTGAGTATATAGCTAGCTATAATAATAATACTGATTAATGTTCACTATCAAGTTTAATGCTTAGGTGGTGTAATCACAAACATAATTATGATGCTTAAGGACAGGACAAAATTATTGTAACCAACCTATTATTTAGTTAGCTGTGGGAATGTACTTTTTAGCTATATATGCTACAGCTATATTATATAGCTGGTGTTCACACTTAGTACAAATCTAATAGCTCTCATTGGTAATATGCTATGTACAACCATATCAAAGGTACGTAATGGTCATTCATAAACTTCATTAGCCGAGACTAGGAAGTAATTGTGTGACTATTAATAGTAGTGCTTCATAGGCTATCCCATAAGAGCAGCAAATAGTTAAACAACAGCTGTAAGTACCAGGAAAGGTTAATGGATCTAGAGCTAATGATAAGTAGATAAGTAGGTTCACCCAGTAAGTTGTGGATGAACTCATGATAAGTGGTGGCCATAAGAATGTGGTTTGACCTTTTGATAATAGTGGCCATTAGAATAATTATTATGATTATGAAGCTATTAGCGAACCTTCAGTTTGGTCTGCCTATCCAAACAATTATAATTATGGTGCCTAATGGATAAAGGTGATCTTGATATGTATTAACCATCTTGGTGTTGGTGAATTACCCCACAGTTCCCCTATGACATGTTTGCCCATTGGAATGCAATCTTGTAGTAAACATGTTTGTATAAGATTCCTATCATACGGTGCTATCAGGTCCTATGAACTATACTAAAACCAAAGCCCTACCAGCAGAGTTCTAATAATAATATTATTATTTATTATTGTACTGATGCTAGGGAAATATAGTATGGAGTAAGGGCCCTTACTCCATAATACTGTTATTTCCCTAGCATCAATACGTCATGCCTGGGCAATAATATTATTATCATGGTCATTAATTAATTAGTCTAAGAATAGTCCAGTCAGACTCTAGCTTTGTTACAGGTTGTCTAATGACCCTATCACTATAAACAATTAAAGCATATCGAAACTTTAAATCATTAGCATGCACATTTGCCGCAATGATGCAACTACTATAACGGTTATTTCTACAAGTAAGTTTAATTTACTGGTCATGCTAATAGCATTGATATCTACCCATAATAGTATATTTTTATTCAAATAATTACATAGCTAATAGTGTTATAATACTCCTAAACTTTAATATGATTGCCTTCTTGTTCTTCTTGCTTCTGAATCAGATCTAGAATGTTAGGTACATGTAGCTACATGCTGTATGATGAGTTGACTTGACAGACTCTAAATTTCCATATTCGGTTTCTGCAATTACGTGATCAGGTTACTAAAAATGAGCCGTGTATTAGTACAATACTGTATAGTGGATAACTGTAGTGAGCATTAAATTACTTCCATGTATGTATTTGTTGTTATTGGAGGTTCCAGATTATACTGAGCCATGTATGCACTAGGCTTAAATTGATATGATTTCAAATTAATTTTGGGGACCTTTGAACTTTATAAATTGCCAAATCACCAGTTTAAATATCTCACCAAAGTTCCTGCTATACGTTACCTATAGTTGCTTACTCTCTTTGATTGTTGTACTGGCCGAATGCTCCTGTCATGACCCTACCAAGTGAAGCCTGATAGTCCATGTCTCCATCAAGGCGTAGAAGATTATTCTGATAGCCAGTTGTAAAACAGTTATGAGTCGTGATACCAGATGTTCCACAACAGTAGAAGTTCCATATACGATCGTCATGCCTGTCGTCACGGTAACTGTCCACCCCTCGCATGTACTCGTTCTTGCAGCAAGTGAATGAGAAATCTTTGTTGTAGTAGTTCACATCTTTGCTCCAGTAGCAGGAATGAGAGGAGTTCTCTTGAACCAACTTTCTACACTGCCAATGCCACTGCCTCTTGGCTTCACTGTGATTATGCTGCACACTGATGACTCCATAAATCCCATACCCTTCGTCACACACTCTATAATGTCGTTCATTGAGAAACTGGAGTTGTTGTGAATTGTTGTCGGTGGAATGTGAAGTATCGTTTGAAAGGTTAGCCGGGTATGGTAGGGACCAGATACCGTTATCAAAGGAGAGAAATGTCAAAAGTAGCAGCCACAGAATTTGACCGATAGCCCTACATACGAATAATAATATAGATGTAATACAATGGTAATAAGTAATAATAAATCTGCTTACATCAATAAAGCGGAGTATTTAATTTTTAGTTAGCTACTTAGAGTTTTGCTAGCATTATGTTCTTCTGGATGTAATAACTGTCACATCAAGATGATTTATAGCCTCTCCAACAGTACAAAATTAATATAATGTTAAGACGCAACGGGAATATCCTATAGCTACTATCATATCCATATCTAGGAGGAAACTTGTGAATTTATGTTCTAGATATCCACCTAACACACCCCCCTCACGTAACTACTAATATTTTTTGAAGTGTCCCCATGACGAATTTCCATTCTAAGCTTGTACTTCCCACTACAAAGCAAAACATGCTGACTCTTTGCAGCAATTCCCGTGCTTTATGTTATAAGTCTAATAATATATGTATTGAGTGTCACCTTTTGAACCTAATTGCATGGTTTGCCAATAACAGTTATTAGATCCTACTTGTAACAAATACTGTGATCTGATTGGTTAAATTGAAGTATCTATCCTTCATAGAAAATCATGTAAGCTCTGTAGAAAATCATGTAAAATTTCTTGCCTATGGTTAGGGTTGTTGCTAGGCAGCAGTTTATATGTCTAGCTTTTGGGCATTGTTGCTAGGATCTAAACATGTTAGACACTGTTTAGTCGGTTTCTACGTGATTTAGAAGACCTCAGGGCTCAGTAGAACCCTCGCTTTGCTCGGGATTCTACATAGAGCTCTTTGGTCTTCTAAATCACGTAGAAACCTCCTAAACAGTGTCTAACTATTATATATTTTCAGTGTTGTTGGTTTCAATATTTAATCAACACGGAAAGAGAATCAAGGTCTCGATATTGGTATGCTGATAATAATACAAGGAAATGCCAATGTCATACACAAACATGTGTGCATAGCTATTTGCAATTACTACTGTGGTGTACATTCTAAGAACTACAGTATCTGAATATTCATATAATATTATTGTACTGATTAATCTGTGTACAAATCTGAAAGGTTGTCTTCAGTAGCTTGTGTAATGTAGCGTTCATAGATTTCTTCTACTTGTTGCTGTCTGAACATTCCCTCATCTCTCTCCCGGTACTTGTATTTCTTGGCTGCTATTGAAAATAGAATGAGACCAACTATCCCCATTATGCATGTAAAAAGAAGATAGACAAAGCCACAGTTAGTAATTGGAGGATGAATTGACACATCTCCACTAGCCCATGGATTCTTAAAGGAAAAACCAAGGATGACGATAGAATTTAGAAAATGAAATAAGCCTCTGATAGCAAAAAATACTCCAATAAGAAGGCCTTTCATTGACTGAGGGCTCTGAGCAGAGATTAGTTCATAGGTTGCGGAAATCACAATTAGGGGTCCGATTCCAAGAAACAGGTTTGGTGGAATAAGTACAGTCCAGTGTAGGTTGAGGGCTGGATATGATACGGTAGTGTTGGTTCGATAAACCTGAAACATACACTGTGTATTATTCAGGCCAGTTGTGCCGTGTAGCGAGTGCCCTACAACATCGATAATAAGCAAGCTAATAACTCCTAAGAGACAAATTGCAGCTCCCAGTTGAATTCTGCAGAATATGTTGTTCAATTTCCTACATAGAGCAGAAAAGTTAATGATGCATATGTAAATTGGAAAGAGGCAGATTAGTGATAGCAGAGTCATCAGGCTGCCAGTTTCAATGAAACCACTTTCCCATTTGTGTTCAATAGTGTCACAGAAGTCCTTTCCTATGTGCTTACGATAGTGAAGAACATGCAGTCCAAATAGTGGAAACACAAAGAAAGAAGATGGTACCTCTAAAGCGAATACAGGCCCCATCGCAAATAAAATGAGTAGAATCCTAAAAAATGTTTTGACATTTTCCACTTGTTCTGTTGTGAAAGGCCCTCCAAACCTCTCTTTGGTAAGGTCTATCCTGGAAGGTATGATGTCATCGCTATACGTAAAAACACTACGCCGAAGTGGATACTTACGAATTTGATCACCTGGAAAACTGTTAGATAAGGATTTTCTTGTCCAGGCTCAGAATAAAACCAATGGCGTTTCCATCGATAAATAATTAGTAATGTAATCAACAAAATAGAAATAATAAATGGTGTAGAGTAAAGTGCTTTCTTTGGTGCCATTGCAATTTTTCCTGGATAACTACAGGACACGAAAGAGTCGATTATTCTCAATGGTAGTAATACCAAATGGAAAGCCCATATGGAATAGTGTATAAAGAGGCGGAGGTATCGAGTGGGGGCCTCAAACAACTGATCCAGTCCAAGCTGAACATAGTTAGCCTGAAAGCCTGCTAGTTCAATCATCAAAAGCATAAAAGAGACCAAACTGAAACCAAGCAAAACCTGCATAATGCTCCTGTGTAGGTATGTGGCATAATCATTGTAAGCTATTACCTCCAGCTTAAATATGAACACTAAAATCTCCATAAAGCATACTGTGAGTCCACATGCAAGCAAAAGGCACAAACTGATAAGCACCAGTTTTAGTCGTCCACAGCACACATCGGCCATGAAACCACTCAAGGGATAGAGCATCATTGCAAGGGCCAGAGTAGCATACAGCAGAGAAACAAATGCCGATATGCTTGCTGAAGTTAGTGGGTTAGTGTAGATAAATATCACCACCATACTCAATGCAAGGTAATACATTATACCTACGACAACTGTCCAGAAGATGATCAGAGTAGCCGCCTTGGACAGAAGACAAAGAGATCGATGAAACCAAGAATCCTTAGTTTGATGACGCTTTTGATTTCTCTGTGTAGCTTGAGGCAGCAGATGCCCCAATTCAGCTGGTGATACTTTTTGTTTCATGATGATCTTTTCGCAATCAATTACTCATTTTTCTGTGATTATGATTGTGTAATCCAGTGCAGCTTTGATGTATCACTGACTGTCTGATTGCATGTACAGTACCAGTTTATGAAACAAATTACACTCCATAACTATAGTACCTACATGTGTGATGCAGTGTTATAGATCAAATTAAGGGGGGAGAACTGATAGCAAAAGTGGGGGGGGGGGGGGGGGGGGGGGGCTCAGACCTTTGACTGTGTACTGTGATAACAATATGGCTGTGGGCATATGGCCACAGCCCACATAGGGGGGTCTGGGGGCATGCTCCCCCAGAAAATTTTGGAAATTTCACGTCGACTCTCTGAGAGTGTTTCTGATGCATCCTGGCAGCAGTTTTTGGACTGATTTAGCAGTTATTTTTTCTTGAGCACTCTTTTGAAAACACCTAGAATTATAACAGAACTATGTTATTATAATTTTATAGTGTGGGCATGTGATAAAATGGGGGGCTCAGCCCCCCTTGTTTCCAAAGTGGGGGGGGGGGGGGGGGGGGGGGGTGGGGGGGGGAAGCGAGCGGGGGGAGGGGGGGGCGCCCCCTCCTGCAAATGGCTAATTTAAAAATGTTATGACATTGAGAATTGCTATTTCCCTTTCCTACAATAGTTTTCGTGAATTCAAAATTGTTTACTTTTAGTTATCATAAGATGTGCCAAATCAAAGTAGTCTTAACCCCGCCACCATTATCGTACAGTTATAGCTGGATACATTCTGGGAGGCATGTTGCATACCAGTCAAAGAATCTGAAGTTGTGCATGCATTTACTGTTGATACTTTCAAGTCCTTGTGTAACCTGTTGAGTGTACTTTATATATCTATGATCTAATCTTCTTAGAATAACTGTAATCAGTGTGTACGCCAGCATTTCTCAGCTATTCTAATGCCAACAAAGCCCTACTGTACTATGACAATAACGACACACAATATGTTTTAGTTTTCACTAGTTTATTCAGAAACAGGAAATGGTATGTAACTACACATAGTAACTCAATTGAAAGTAAACATGAATTATAACTGTACAATGTCATGAAGTATCTAGATTTCATAATTTAACTGTGGTCAATCATCTATAAGCAATTCTCGAAGATCAACAGATGAAGAAGTGACAAACCTATTCTCCTCCAAAGTTATATTTTTTGTATTCTTTTTACTTTTTAGTTTCACTAAATTACGTATCTTGCTCTGTGTATAGGAAACCCACCTAATTGGGGTAAGCCTCACTTTTATGTGGTAAATGACAATTGCTACAAAGATAAGAAGGGCAGTTCCAGTTGATGTATATGTAATTGGTGTAAGAGAGCCACCTGAAGCTATTTGGTAGTGAGCTACTGAGGACAACATACCCAGATTAAGAAAAAAGATAATCTCAATTAGATTAAGCCACCACTGTCTATACACACCTCTTATTATGGAATTGTAGCCACATAGAACTAGTGCTGTTAGAGATATTGCTAAGAGATTAACCATAGGATCACCAAGCAAGTTTAAGGAGAATACCAAGAATAGGCAAGCTCTTACGAATAGTAGAAGCCCAGTCCAATAGCGATGCTTGATCTTGTAGGGCCCGGTGTATGCATCAAAGAGAGGGTGCAATTTTACAACCCACGAAAAAATTTTGTAGTTGGGAAGCTTTTGTAGCAATTGCACAAAGAGGAGCATTGCCGTATAGGGCAGGGAGATGACAGTTAAAAGCAAGAATGCAACTACAAACAAGTAAATGTGCTTTCCTTTAAGATATTCCACATTGCTGTCATAGAGCCAGACCCACCTCCTGTGACCGTTTGGATAGACCAGTTCCGTTGAACTGAAAATGGTGATAATGATGCGTAGGAGTTTGGCATAAGAGAGAAGAAACAGTGTTGCCAAAACTTGAACAGCGTTGCTACCACACAGCTTTGATACTCGAGTGGAGTAATGGCTAGCTACAATAATTACTATGACAATGAACCAAATGTATAGAGGAAAGAGAAACTGTAACCATGTTACTGATAGGCCATCAAAGTTATCGTAAAAACAACTTTCAATACCTAGATCTAGGTTCAGCCATGCGATAAAGGTGCTAAGAAACGAGTGTGACGTTTGGTATGGGAAGAATGTTGCACTGTTAGCTCTTACAATATTGGCATAGAATATCAGTCCATTGATGGTGCCAATGGACACAGTAATGTTGAGTATCATTAAGCCAACTACGAGAGCCACTCCTGCTAATGCCATCAGAGGAATTATCACAACTAGCCAATATTTTTCACAGTGCTTGCATCTTGATGTTCCCAGCACTCTACTGTAGCCAGACTGACAGGCACCGCACAGAATACCAGAGCGCTTGAATGCACACTGTTCATCGGGAGAGGTCAGATTGAGCTCACTGTAGCCTTTAGTTTGCTTACAATAATCAAAGGGGCAATGATCATGTACAATGACCCCTGAGTTCTGAGACAAAGCAAGGTGGCTGAATGTTGCATTGATCCACTTTGGGCTTTCTCTGAGAATCTTGAATGTGGTCAAATTGCATGTAATACCGTGTGTGAGAAGAATTTGTTGGCACTGACATTTTTTCAAATTTGTATCAAGATAGAATCCAAGAGAACAATTTTTCAGGGTAATACTGATTGAGATATCAGTATCAATATTCTTGTCATGCTGTAGCGCAATAAAATTAATAGTAGACGCAACTGTTAATTTTAATGTTTCCATTTTATCATTCGATTGCACAGTATACTCAAGATTCGTACATTGACTTCCAACGTTTTGAGTGTACTGTAACCTTCCCAGCTTGGCGGTTGTTTGCCCTAAGTAGTTAGCTGATACTCTTGATGGTACAACTCCATACATCTGACCTACTGCTACTATTTCTATAGAGAACGTTTCACCAGGGATCAATTCAACACTGTGGACACTTCTAGTGCAAGTTGGTAATGATTTTGAGCATGGACACAATTTGATTGGATCGGAGGACACTACTGAAAGATCTGTATCCTGTTGACCTTCAAAATTGAATGCGCTCTGTGATTGATGGATCCATCCGCCATAGATTGCACTGCCAGCTTGACCAGCTCTATTATTGATGAAGTAAAAGGACAGAGTTCTACCTACAGTGAACGTCTCATATGTATCATCTCCTAGGTAGACACCTTTGGTGATGTAATCAGCGTCTACTACAAATATAGCCCCACCTTCTCTTCTTGCTTGATTGTCTTCGAAGATTAGTACAGCCATGCCATGGGCAACTAGCTTCGATTTCTTCTGAAATAGAATTGCTCCACCTCTCCGACCGGAGTTGTTTGAGAATAGCCACCTTGAGTCTCCTTCAAATGAAACGTTTGATTTCTCAAGTACCATGCCTCCACATTTTCGCCCAATATTGTTTGCAATTACTACTGTGGAAAAGTTATTGACTTGAATGACAGTACCAACAATATAGAAGGGCCAATCTTCTGGATATGGAAATAACTGTTGGCTGGCATTGAGCAACAGGGAACTATTGGCGTGGAATATTACCGATCTTATGTAAAAGAATAGAAGCTGTCCTCTATTTCTTTGAAGCGTCAACTGACCTTGAATGCTAAGATGCCGACATTTTGTAATGCACAGTGCACCATCACTATCTTCAATATTTACATTGTGCAATGTTACATGACCTATGTTTACTATGGTCAGTGGATCTTGAGCATATCTTATTGATATGTTTGTCATGATAAGCTTGAAATTTACATTTGATCTCCAAAGTGGCCCTATTTGCATTCGTGAATTGTTTAGGTATACATTGTTTACTGTAATGCTTCCAAAACTTTTGTCTACTTGTGAGAAATTCCTTGGTTCGATGATCAATCCTGGTATACGACGATATCCATACAGTGAATAGTGCACTGATTCAAAATATTGTGTATTGCATTCCAGACCATTGATGTGTATGATTGTTGTATGCATGTTATGGTAAATATCACAAAATCCACTGGAGAATATGTCCCTTGGAAGCACGTGAATAGTGATATTTGTCAGTGATACTTCAGTGTAGCCTAGTGTCTGATTTAGTACCATGGTTATCCCAGGATTAGTAACTCCTGGAAAAATGTGATTTGATTTACTAACGTAATAACCTGAAAAGGATTGTAAATTCTCGATCATTAATGTTTTATTTTTAACGAAAGTTTTATTCTCAGAATGTGTATTGAAAATGTATAAGTTTACTTGATTGTAATGGAATGTTGTATTATTCAAAACTAGCATCTGGCCCAAATTTTCAATATACAATGCTATGCCAGTGCCATTCTTTATGGACAAATTTTCTATCATTACATTATCTGAGCATGAAATGAACAATGTGAAGTAATCCATTACACCCATTTGCCTTACCCCACAGCTTTCAAACGTGATACCATAAATTGTGAGATTCGAAACGTTGCTGAAAGCAAATCCTATATTATGTTTGGTCGCATTACAATTCACTGTTGATGCTCCAAGTTTCAAATCTTTAGCTCTCAGCTCAACAGTCGTTGTGTTCACTATCTTAATGACACCATCTTTTGTACCTCTGTACGTGTGAACACCTGGCAGTAAAATAATGGTGATGTCAGATACATTATCTTCAACCAAACTCATAGTAGTCAGGGAAGTAAGCGTGTAACAGGGCTCCTGCATAGAACTGCACTCTCTGACTGATGTTGACTCGGCATTTGGTGTGAGATAAATAATCCTTTGTGACTGAACTGAACATAAGAGCACAGCTAAATTATAATATAGCAAATGAAACACTAGCCTGGCCATGATGACTTGGTACTCAATTAATTCACAAAGTTGCTTCTACCCAAGATATTATGACAATACTGAAGGGTGATGTAGCATGTGACTTGTGTAGAATGATGTCATTGATTAATAAACTTTCACTTACCAAGTTTGGGACGTCTGACTGTTTATGCAATCTTGCTGATCAAGTTCATGAAAGTTTTTGTAGTAATAATCTTCACTTTGTGATGATTTTGTGGTAAGGTATTTCCGGTTTACATAGACAGTCTTGGATCCGATAAGCACACTAGCTAGTATACTAGGTGTATAATACTCTAAACTTGAGTATGGACTATATGTGACCCGGGTCGCGTACCATACCCCCCAATCGGAGTGAAAGAGGGTGTACGTGTGGCTAGCGAGACTACGTAGTGCTGTACTGTATACCATTGTCATGACAAATTTGGATCCCCCCCTCTTTTTTGTTCCCCCCAGTCCATATATGTGGACCCCCAGCCCTGTTATATTTCTGAAATAGCTAGCTATATGGACCCCCATGCATGTTATCAACTAGCTACAATTCAGAAGGGTCAAGGGCTGGTTAGCTATAGCGCTAGTCTGCACTAGTCTCGTGCCCAGCCCTTCCTTTTTGCGTAGGAGGGGCTGGGCACGAGACTAAGTCTGCCCAGCCCCTCCTAGGCCGATCCTAGCCTATTATAATATGCTAGACTCGTCCCCAGACCCCACCCCCAAAAGGGTGGGGTCTGGGGACGAGACTAATTATATGCAAAAGGGAGGGTCCAAATATCACGTGACAGTACGTGGGCGGAACCGCATATTAACTCGAAAAGCTTAAAGCCAGGGAAGAGCTGTCCACCTACCCTCGTCTTTATCCATTCCCGAATTCGCAGTGCCGGTGATATCATCAGAGTCAAGCCTGAAGCTCAGGACGATGAGCACTCGAGCTCGAAAGACCTTCTCGACATCATCTCTCAGCGATTTTTGTCTTTGTAAACTGGTCGAAGAACTCGATCACTACTCGCCAGAGGCGCTGAGCCTTCTTCCACCCGTTCAACGAAAGAAGCTGTTACTCCTTTGTCCAGTTGTTTCCATCTGTCACCTCGAGCGGACCTGCGCCTTTGACGATATCGATTCCGACACATTCTGGGATGACCTTCGCAAAAGCCAAAGCAGTAGGCTGGGAGGTTTTCGTGGTTATGACTTTCATGCACTACTGACGGTCTCCGAGTATTCTTCAAATCATGAAGAGTTTTCATCGAGTCGTGAAAAATACTTCACATTTCTGACGACAATGATCTTCAGTGGTGACCGCTTCTCTGCCATGGTGTTTACGGATGGCTTGTAGATGACCGCGACTTCTACGAGGGTTGGTCTCCACCACCTGAGCAACGGAGTTGCCCTGATGACGTTGTGAACGATCTTGTCACATATCGAAAGCCAAAAGCAATAACCGTAAGAGAGAGTAAAGGTTGTGTCACTCGATATGCTGAAGACGACAATGATTTCTATTACCCACTTCCTTCCCGTGATGTATTTGGTAAGCAGCATGATAAGCTTTATGAATATGCTACCCAAGGCCAGTATGTTCACTCTCGGTATTCGCACTACACTTCGAAGGAGAATCACTACCGCCTCTCCGATGATGACGCAGTGTCGTTGATCATGAACGAATGCCACTACTATCCCAAGAAGCTGTTCCTTCATGAGTATGAGCATATGCATTGGAGGTGGAGCCGTGGTGATCTGACACGCCTACTGACACAGTTTTTCTGTAAGCTAGAGTCACTTAGTTTACAGTTTAGGCAAGCAAAAGATATCGATGGCTATGTAGATAGGGGTGATTGTTCCAAGGAAGCTTTGGAGCTGGTATTGAGCTGTTGCTTTAGCAGCCCTGTGCTTAGCTCGCTGGACATTCTTGATCCAGTTTTAGACGATACATCCAGCAAAGTTTTATCTTCTATGCTTGCAACTATGCCCTGTCCATCTCTAAAGAAGCTTGACATGTTCATCTGCGTACGTTATAGTGGTGAAGTGCGTTGTTTGGAAGCTTTAGCTAAGATCATAGCTTCTCATGGCCAACTCACTGAGATAAGTGTGCGGGTTGATGAAGGGGCGAAAGTAAATCCCAGTGCCTTCTCTTATTTGTACACTTCTTTGATTGGCTTTGTCCAGAGGCAGGAATTTTCGAAGCTTACTCTTAAGGGTCAAGTACCCATGTCTTTATAATTGAAACTACTGCTTGATGCCTTCCTCAAGACACCTTGTAGCCAGCCTCAGGATTTACAGCTTAAACATCTAAAACCAGCTCATAATGAACCAGCCTCGACCACCCATAATATGAATGTGCCGGTAGGTGACAGAAGAGTACCTATTGGAGCTCTAGAATATAAATCCCTCCTTTTTTATGAATATTGCAACATAACTGTGGATTTTTGCAATTGGTTGTTTTCAAACCAGCCTCTTGTTCTCAAAGCCTACAACTTTGATGCTAGCATAGGTAGTCTTGGGAAATATGGCAGATTTGAACCGTCTGAGACAGCTTTACCTGTACATCTTTTGTCTGAAAATGCTCTGTTTCAGGCTCGGGAATTATCGTTGCCAATATTTGATAATTTTCCCAATCAAGCTCTTCAACATCTTTTCCAGCGCCAGCAACTGACACGCTTAACACTTCAACCTACAGAACCACCAGTGAAGGATATATTTAGTAGACGTAAAGAAGTTCCTAAATCATGCAACATCGATGCTATCACTGAGATTCTGTCCTATCAAAAGGAGCAGCCCGTTGAGCTTACAATATACAGGGAATATTTCAACTATGTATCCATCGAACCATCAACCGATGAGGATCAATTTGGAGATGCCCTTTTTTCTCTAAACAATTTTGAGTCTTTTCGTTTCAGATCTCAATGGTATGGAAGCAAGAGGATACCGGCTACCTTGATACGCTGTACAACAGCTGGCTAAAGCATGGACGTAAAAAATTGAAGTTATTTCAATGGGAAAATTTGTGTATCAGTTTTCTATGACTGACTAGCTAACTAGAAAATTAGATGAAATGGGACTTGTAATAACTACTCAGTAATTTTGTGTTGTGGCATTTATTAGTGAATCTTAGGAATGTACTCTATCATAGCAACTGCGTATGTAGTATGTAGTGTAATACGAGACTTCCGTTTCAATGTGTTTACTCTTGTTCATACCGAATTCAATAATTAAAATTACAAGGGATACCCCGCTTGGATCGGCACATGCACCGTAATAGTGCCCACGTGCATAATCATCGCTGCCATGCCATACTTAATTGGAGGAAAGAGGGAGTGGCTAGTGAGATCCATAGTATAGTGGAAGGAAAGAAAGTTTCTGGGCCCGCCCAGCCTCGTCTTATTATAGTACCGCAGCTGGTGGCAACAGTTTAATATCACTCAGGAGGATGAGCACTAGCACTCGAAGCACCTTCTCGACTTCATCTCTTGGCGATCTTTGTCTTTGTAAACTGATCGAAGAACTCGATCACTACTCACCAGAGGCGCTGAGCTTTCTTCTACCCGTTCAACGAAAGAAGCTGCTACTCCTTTGTCCCGTCGTCTCCATCTGCCATCTCGAGCAGACCTGTGCCTTTGACGATATCGATTCCGACACATTCTGGGATGACCTTCGCAAAAACCAGAGCAGTAGGCTTGTAGGAGGAGGAGGTTATGACTTTCATGCAGAGGAAGTACTCGAATATTCATCAAAACATGAAGAGTTTCATCGAGTCGTGAAAAATATTTCACATTTCTGACGACAATGATCTTCAGTGGCGACCGCTTCTCTGGTGTTTATGGATGGTTTGTAGATGATCGAGATTTCTACGAAGGTGGTTGTCCACCACCTGATCAATGGGACTGTCCTGACGATATTGTGAATGATCTTATCGCGTATCGAAAGCCAAAAATAGTAAACGTGGTAGTAGAAAAGATCGATGCAGATCATAACGATTCAGATGCTGATGATAACAGTGATTTCTTTGATGGCAATAATGACTCGAGTTTCTATTACCCACTTCCTTCCCGTGATGTGTTTGGTAAGCATCATGATTAGCTTTATGAATATGCTACCAAAGGCCAGTATGTTCACTCTCAGTATTTGCACTACATTTCGAAGGAGAATCACTACCGCCTCTCCAATGATGATGCAGTGTCGTTGATCATGAACGAATGCTACTACTATCCTAAGATTCTGTTTCTTCACGAGTATGAGCATATGCATTGGAGGTGGAGCCATGGTGACCTGACACGCCTACTGACACAGTTTTTCTGTAAGCTAGAATCACTTAGTTTACAGTTTAGGAAATCGAAAGATATCGATGACTACGTAGAAATTTGTGGTGATTGTTCCAAGGAAGCTTTGGAGCTGGTATTGAGCTGTTGCTTTAGCAGCCCTGTGCTTAGCTCGCTGGACATTCTTGATCCAGCTTCAGGCGAAACATCCAGCAAAGCTTTATCTTCGACGCTTGTAACTAAGCCCTGTCCATCTCTGAAGAGGCTTGACATATGTTTCTGCATACATTATATGGAAACCTTGGCTAAGATCATAACTTTTCATGGCCAACTCACTGAGATAAGTGAGCGGGTAGATGAAAATCCCAGTGACTTCTCTTGTTTGTACACTTCTTTGATTGGCTTTGTCCAGAGGCAGGAATTTTCAAAGCTTACTCTTGTGGGTCAAGTACCTATGTCTTTACAATTGAAACTACTGCTTGATGCCTTCCTCAAGACACCTTGTAGCCAGCCTCAGGATTTACACCTTAAACATCTAAAACCAGCTCGTAATGAATTGGCCTTGACCACCCATAATATGAATGTGCCTGTAGGTGACAGAAGAGTACCTATTGGAGCTCTAGAATATAATCCTCCTTTTATATGAATATTGCAACATAACTGTGGATATTTGCGATTGGTTGTTTTCACATGAGCCTCTTGTTCTCAAAGCCTTCGACTTTGATGCTAGCATAGGTAGTCTTGGGGAATATGGCAGATTTGAACCATCTGAGACAGCTTTACCTGTACATCTTTTGTCTGAAAATGCTCTGTTTCAGACTCGGGAATTATCGTTGCCAATATTTGATAATTTTCCCAATCAAGCTCTTCAACTGGCATCTTTTCCAGCGCCAGCAACTGACACACTTAACACTTCGACCTACCAAACCACCTGTGAAGGATATATTTAATAGACATGAAGAAGTTTCCAAACCATGCAACATCGATGCTATCACTGAGATCCTGTCCTATCAAAAGGAGCAGCTGGTTGAGCTTACGATATAGCTACAGGCAATATTTTTACTATGTATCCATCGAACCGTCGACCGATATGGAACGATTTGGAGATGCCCATTTTTCTTTAAACAATTTCGAAGTCTTTTTGTTTCAGATCTCAATGGTATGGAAGCAAGAGGATACCAGCTACCTTGATACGCTGTACAACAGCTGGCTAAAGCATGGACGTAAAAAGTTGAAGTCATTTCAAATGGGAATGTTTGAGTATCGGTTTTCTATGACTGACGAGCTTGCTAAAGAAATGGGACTCGTAATAACTACTTGTTAATTTTTGTGTTGGAATAATTATGATGTAATATCAGCGCCTATGATTCATCAAGTATTATACTTAATGTGGCTACTCAGTTCATAGATACAGACTTAGCTATAGTATTTTCCATAGCATTGCTCACTCCTTCATTTAAATACACTGCCAGGACTTTTGTAGTCTACCATTCATCTTTTATTCATTTATGTGAAAACAGCCATTTGGCGCACGCGCACATAATATGACGTAAAGCGCATATGCTGTATAGTATGTGTACATGACATTGTACCTTATCTCGCACACCACACCCCCCAATTGGAGTGAAAGAGGGTGTACATGTGGCTAGCGAGACTATGTAGGGCTGTACTGTGTACTGTCATGACAAATTTGGATCCCCCCCCCCCCCTTTTTGTTCCCCCCAGTCCATATACGTGGATCCCCAGCCCTATTATATTTCTGAAATAGCTAGCTATATGGACCCCCATGCATGTTATCAACTAGCTATAATTCAGAAGGGTCAAGGGCTGGATTCTGGGTATAAGTATGAATGGTTAGCTAGTCTGAGCTGCCCAGCCCCTCCTACGCAAAAGGGAGGGTCCAAATATCACGTGACAGTACGTGGGCGGAACCACATAATTTAAAGCCAGGGAAGAGCCGTCCTACCCTCGTCTTTATCGAGGTCTTTATCCATTCCCGAATTCGCAGTGCCGGTGATATCATCAGAGTCAAGCCTGAAGCTCAGGACGATGAGCACTCGAGCTCGAAATACCTTCTCGACGTCATCTCTCAGCGATCTTTGTCTTTGTAAATTAGTCGAAGAACTCGATTACTACTCGCCAGAGGCGCTGAGCCTTCTTCCACCCGTTCAACGAAAGGAGCTGCTACTCCTTTGTCCCGTCGTTTCCATCTGTCACCTCGAGCGGACCTGTGCCTTTGACGATATTGATTCCGACACATTCTGGGATGACCTTCGCAAAAGCCAAAGTAGTAGGCTGGGAGGTTTTCGTGATTATGACTTTCATGCACGACTGACGGTCTCCGAGTATTCTTCAAATCATGAAAAATTTTCATCGAGTCGTGAAAAATACTTCACATTTCTGACGACAATGATCTTCAGTGGTGACCGCTTCTCTGGTGTTTACGGATGGTTTGTAGATGACCGCGATTTCTACGAGGGTTGTTCTCCACCACCTGAGCAACGGAGTTGCCCTGATGACGTTGTGAACGATCTTGTCACATATCGAAAGCCAAAAGCAATAACCATAAGAGAGAGTAAAGGTTGTGTCCTTCGATATGCTGAAGACGACAATGATTTCTATTACCCACTTCCTTCTCGCGATGTATTTGGTAAGCAGCATGATGAGCTTTATGAATACGCTACCAAAGGCCAGTATGTTCACTCTCGGTATTCGCACTACATTTCGAAGGAGAATCACTACCGCCTCTCCGATGATGACGCAGTGTCGTTGATCATGAACGAATGCCACTACTATCCTAAGAAGCTGTTCCTTCATGAGTATGAGCATATGCATTGGAGGTGGAGCCATGGTGATCTGACACGACTACTGACACAGTTTTTCTGTAAGCTAGAGTCACTTAGTTTACAGTTTAGGCAAGCAAAAGATATCGATGGCTATGTAGATAGGGGTGATTGTTCCAAGGAAGCTTTGGAGCTGGTATTGAGCTGTTGCTTTAGCAGCCCTGTGCTTAGCTCGCTGGACATTCTTGATCCAGTTTTAGACGATACATCCAGCAAAGTTTTATCTTCTACGCTTGCAACTATGCCCTGTCCATCTCTAAAGAAGCTTGACATGTTCTTCTGGGTATGTTATAGTGGTGAAGTGCGTTGTTTGGAAGCTTTAGCTAAGATCATAGCTTCTCATGGCCAACTCACTGAGATAAGTGTGCGGGTTGATGAAGGGGCGAAAGTAAATCCCAGTGCCTTCTCTTATTTGTACGCTTCTTTGATTGGCTTTGTCCAGAGGCAGGAGTTTTCGAAGCTTACTCTTAAGGGTCAAGTACCTATGTCTTTACAATTGAAACTACTGCTTGATGCCTTCCTCAAGACACCTTGTGGCCAGCCTCAGGATTTCCACCTTAAGTACCTAAAACCAGTTTGTAATGAACCAGCCTCGACCACCCATAATATGAATGTGCCTGTAGGTGACAGAAGAGTACCTATTGGAGCTCTAGAATATAAATCACTCCTTTTATATGAGTATTGCAACATAACTGTGGATTTTTGCAATTGGTTGTTTTCACATGAGCCTCTTGTTCTCAAAGCCTTCAACTTTGATGCTAGCATAGGTAATCTCGGGGAATATGGCAGATTTGAACCATCTGAGACAGCTTTACCTGTACATCTTTTGTCTGAAAATGCTCTGTTTCAGACTCAGGAATTATCATTGCCAATATTTGATAATTTTCCCAATCAAGCTCTTCAACATCTTTTCCAGCGCCAGCAACTGACACGCTTAACACTTCGACCTACAGAACCACCAGTGAAGGATATATTTAATAGACGTGAAGAAGTTCCCAAACCATGCAACATCGATGCTATCACTGAGATCCTGTCCTATCAAAAGGAGCAGCTGGTTGAGCTTACGATATACAGGCAATATTTCGAATATGTATCCATCGAACCGTCGACCGATATGGAACGATTTGGAGATGCCCTTTTTTCTCTTAACAATTTCAAAGTCTTTTCGTTTCAGATCTCAGTAGTATGGAAGCAAGATGATACCAGCTACCTTGATACGCTGTACAACAGCTGGCTAAAGCATGGACGTAAAAAGTTGAAGTCATTTCAAATGGGAAAGTTTGAGTATCGGTTTTCAATGACTGACGAGCTAGCTAGAAAATTAGATGAAATGGGACTCGTAATAACTACTCCAAGCAGGGTTCTCGAGCTCCCAACACTGGTCGGGAGTGGTCAGCTCAGACCGTTCACCTCTCAGCAATTTTTTACCACCTCTCAGGCTTGATTTATCAGCACTGACTCATAGATACCACCTCTCAGGCTTGATTTATTAGCACTCTTGGATGGTAAAAAGTGCTGAAATCTATGTTTAATGCAATTTGACAGTACTTTTGCTCAAGTTTAATATAGCTGCTTTCATAGATACAGACTTCTAGTATTTTCCATAGCATTGCTCATTCCTTTATAGCTAACTAGTACACTACCAGGACTTTTGTAGTCCACGATTCATCCTCTATGTGAAAACAGCCATTTGGCGCACGCGCACACATGATGTAAAGCACATGTGCTGTATAATATATGTACATGACATTGTACCTTATCACGGTCCATGACAAAACCAACCATATTGCGCTGGATATCAATCTGAGATACAGGCCTATTTAGTTGCCCAAGGTGATAATTATCATTTTCACCTTTTGGCATAGTCTAGATCGATAGAGGAATCATTCCTCTACACAAAAATCTGCTTCGTAGCTTCTAGAACGCTATACTTACTGAGTTATGGCTCGAAGAATTCGGCCGTGTAGCTAACATTGATCATCCATGATACGGAGCCGTTGCCATAGTTGCAGGTAGGCAAGCACGGCAGCTGCACAGAAAAAACTCTCCAGACACTTCTTTCTTTGATTTTGTGCTAATGATCTATAGACACGCTTTTCCTTTCATTCTTTTCCATCGAAACGCCAGCCGCTGCTTTCTTTTGGCCGCCATCTGGCTCTTTGACTTAGTGGTCGTGGCCACGTGTTTTGCATAAACGGCGAGTATACGGACTTCCGCGTGCAACGTACGTGGCAATGTTTCATTGAGCTTGCTGCACATTTTTATCACGGGCGATCCGGGTACATTTTGGCTCATATCTCCATGACTACACGGGCTAGAGACTTCAAATTTGCAGGAGCAATAGTTCAAAGGTTGTACTTGGTAATGGTACGTGGCCTTAACTAGAAATCAGTTGTCAGCGCGATATGGTTGGTTTAGTCATGGAAGGTCACATATAATTTGCAGCAAGGAGTAGAGTAAGTTAAAGGCATCTGTATGTTATAAACTGAACGCCTTTGAGACGTGTAGCTATATACCTTAATAATTGAATTGCACTAGTAGCTATAATTATTACTAATATTGTATTTGTGAAGTCATTCCCACTCCTACTTTTAGAACAAAAAATACCAAAATACATCCCACTTATTATAAAAGATCTGGCTAGCTTCAGATTAGGTTTACATAAAGCGCCAAAAATCACTAAAACCGATAATACAGCCAAAATTTTAATTATAAAGGTTCCTTTCCACAACAAAGGTTTAGAAATGATTAATTTGTCCCAAATATTACATAGTAAACCAGTAAAAGAATCTATCCCTAGCTTCATTCAAAACCAGACTCCCCCTACTATTAGCTACTCTTATACAAAAACTATAGCAGGAAAAATTTTTAATTTCAAACAAAGTATCAAAGATCTAGATTTTGAGACAGGCACAAAAAATTTTAGCTGCGACTGCCACGTGTCAGATTTTAAATATGAACCTGCGGGGCACGTAGTTACCGGTAATCTAGGCATAGTGGAAAATAGAAAATTAAGAAAACTAATTAGTAAAGGCCCATCATATAGAGAACAAAATAACATTAATTGGGATACCAACCTAAAAATCATCAAAAAAGCCGTTAGGGCATACAAAATAAAGTGGGCTAAGAAGGATAGAGTAGATAGCCGTACTTTAGACGAATGGGAATGTAGAATTATAAAAACAGTTCAGGCTAGGATAGACAGACTTAGGAAGAAAGGTAAAAACCAGCGGAAAAAACATGTTTTGTCGGATTTAGAATGCAAAAAATATTTAGAGTACTTTTAGTTCCTGCGGATAAAGCGAGTAATAACGTCTTAGTCGTTTGCAAAAAATATTACCTCGATGTAGTATTAAAAGAGCTTAGCACGAAGAATGGGACTAGCCCACAAACTTACACACCTTGTGGCGCTCACGTGGACCATCTAGTTGCGGAGCACATTGAATTTTTGATTAAACAAAATATTAGAATCCCAACGGATATGAAACAACTGCCAGCCTTTTACTGGCTCCCAAAAATGCACAAAAATCCGATAGGTAGTAGATTCATAGCAGCTTCTAGTGCATGCACCACCAAACCTCTATCACAATTGCTAACATCTAGTCTTAAACTAATTACTATACATTTTAAACAGTATTGCGCAGGGATTGCTAGAAATACAGGTGTTAATTGTTTTTGGATCATTAATAATGCCGCGGAAGTCCTAAAAAAACTAAAGAAATTAAACCGTACCAAAGGAGCCAGACATTTTGATAGCTTCGATTTTTCTACTCTTTACACTAATATACCACACGATCTTCTTCTAGACAGCATCAGCCAGCTCATTAGTGAGGCATATAAAATTAGAGGGGCAAAATATTTAGTAGTGCAGGGCGATGGCACAGCGTACTGGTCAAACACAGTATTAACACGTGAACATAGTATTACCGAGGACCAACTGGTCAAACTAATAAAATTTCTCGTGGATAATATCTACATTCAAGTCGGAAACAAAATTTTTAGGCAAACAATAGGCATACCGATGGGCACTGACTGTGCCCCACTTCTAGCAAACCTTTTTCTTTTTTATTACGAGTACAATTTCATGAAAGAAAAACTTAAACATAATAGTCAAATAGCAAACATTTTTAGTAACACTTTTCGATACATTGACGACCTACTTACACTTAACAATCCAACTTTTGAGCAGGAAATTAGGAATATATACCCGTGACAAAAAGGACCACGGAAACAGATAGTAGGCTTTCTTATTTAGACTTAGAAATAAACATTAGCGATAGGAGATTTACCACGGCAGTTTTTGACAAGCGCGATAATTTTAGTTTTCACATAGTCAATTTCCCTCACATGGATAGCAACATACCTAGCAAACCAGCCTATGGGGTTTATATCTCTCAGTTAATTAGAATAGGGCGCATATGCGATAGTTACGAGAGTTTTTACACCAGACACCACAAATTAACCTGTAGATTAGTCAAACAGGGTTTTTTATTCGATAAACTAGTTACTACTTTTAAAACATTTTGTAGCAGGTATCCTGAGATTTTTTCCAAATTTAAAATTTCCATTAGAAAGCACGTACAGGATGGTATTTGCCTTCCCACTGTAGCTATCAGTAGTCTGCCGAATAAAGTAAACATTAGATCTAGGTCTTCAAAAAAAATCTTAGTTTAAGGGGCGCCAATAGTCTGACATCAAATTAGTTACATCATAACACTAATTACCATACTG
This sequence comes from Cliona cf. orientalis, assembly GCA_963930775.1. Classification (NCBI taxonomy): domain Eukaryota; kingdom Metazoa; phylum Porifera; class Demospongiae; order Clionaida; family Clionaidae; genus Cliona; species Cliona cf. orientalis. The sequence continues at coordinate 3,366,977 of OZ005696.1, forward strand.
ATAGCAACCTAAACGTATATATTAACTAGGGCCATTGGTTACAACAACTAATACAAAAAGTTCCAGAGCCTAAAGAAGTAGACTACTCCAGCTCCTGCATGAACACCCGGGATTCGTGAGTTAACGTACCCCTACAAAATTATGTAGTAGCTAGTAACAATACTGACTGGAGATTCTGTTAATTTCCCTGAATGTGTAATTATGGTCATATATGCATGCTGCCCGTGTCCATGAGCCACTTAGGTGGGTAGGGAGAGTTTCCATGGAACAAAAGAGCTTTTCAACCTACCACCCCTAGTTCTCAAGGCTAGGCACCTATGTGGCTCTGCCTTTTGCTTAAATTAGGTTTGCCTGAGCAGGCAGTGAGATGGTTTTCCCCTTAGGTTTGGATTGGTAGTAGAAGATAAACCTACTGAATTTTCATGCTTTGAGTTCATATAGCTTCCATATTATCGAGTTTATTCTAATAGAACGCAAGCTAAAAAAATAATTACAATTTCAGATTTTTCTGGTAAAGGTCGTCACTCGCTCCCATAAGATACATTAAGAAAGGCCTAAAACACAAATTTTTTAATGGCCTATTAACCATTATTCCAACACATCAAACCCACTTGTGTGGTCCCTGATCTACTAAGCTGTACATGACGTAATCCCGTGAATATATATATATATATCCCTGCGCTATATATAGCACGCACCATGAGCAGCGTGCCGCCGGACCAATCTAGCTGTACTGCGCTGTTTAGCTTTGAAAATTTTCACTATCGAGGTCCAGAGATACTCTCAGATTCCCGATGATCCGAGGCTAGTCTGCGACTGAGGCGCCGGCATCGTACTGTACAGTGAAGTGAACCCACTATATTAACGACCTTTACCGCATACACCATTTCAACTATGCAGCTACTGAGTGCATGGTCAAGTTTTCATTAAAGGTCACAATAAATTATTATGCATTTAAGTGTCCGTTACATTCTTGTTTTGAATGCCAATTTTTTTTTTGCTAAAACTAACTGGCATAAAAATTGGCATTCAAAACAAGAATGTAGCGGACACTATATTATTTTTGCATATTTGTCTCAAAATTATGCCAGCATATTATACTATTAAGGTAATATTAACCCACTTCTGAGTCAAACGAGTCTGAAATCATTACTAGTCAGGTATTATGATTACTACGAACTCTGTGTCTATCAAAAGTAGAATGCCAGTTTACCATGATACTCAGTCTATAATAATATAGCTAGTAGTCTCGTGAACTGGACCACTCCCAGTGCTGCAGAGGGAGTGGTCTAGCTGGTTTTTTTTTTTTGTTTTTTTTTCAAGGGGACCACACACTAAGCAGAAAAAAAAATGGTCCGAAAATCACCACACAGTCGAGCTGGATGCAAAGTAGAGCCCATACAATGCAAGCAGGCACCCAAACAGCAATATGCACAATGTTCGGTAAAGGGTCGTCAACGTACCCCGCGCGCCCGTAAAATTTATCCCGTTTGCCCGTAAAATTTTTTTGGCAAACATTGCAAGTGAATGGCTTCCTATACAAACTTCAAAGAGCCATAACTTTAATTCTAGGGCGTGAATCAAAAAAGTCTCTCGATCAAAGTTCGTAATTTGAGCCATTCTGCGTGCCCATATAAAACTTTCGGTCCCAATCGCTCCCCAGGGTCCCAATAATTAAAATCTTTTTTTTTTTTTTTTCTATTCAAGGGGACCACACACTAAGCAGAAAAAAAATGGTCCGAAAATAACCACACAATCGAGCCGGATGCATAGTAGAACCCTACAATGCAAGCAGGCATACAAATAGCAATGTATACAATGTTTGGTAAAGGGTCGTCAACGTACCCCGCGCGCCCGTAATTTTTTTTACGGGCAAACATGGCTTCCTATACAAACATATGGGGATACTTCAAAGTGCCGTAACTTTAATTCTAAGGTGTGAATCAAAATTCTTTCAGGTCAAATCTCTAGTTTCGACCCATTCTGCGTGCCCATGTAAAAATTATCCCCCCAAGTGCTCCCTAACCCCCCATGAATTAGATTATTTAATTATTTAATTATTTAAATTTGCTTTTTTTTTTCTACTTAGTGTGTAATTTCTATTTTCTATTTTTCTACTTCTTCTACTTAGTGTGTAATTTTTTCTCTATAATAATTCATGTACAAACAAGATGTACATAGGACACATGAATAGCCAAAGGCTAATCCGAGCATGTACCCTAGCTAACTATACTTTAGACTTAGATCTAGTTCTTGAAGCAATTGGAGTCCAACTTGATGTGCATCTAGTTCTTATCTGCAAGCCTGGTGTTCCCTCATAGATATTGAAATATACATTTGCACCCGCTGGAATACAAAGTTCTTCATCTTCCGAACTGCTAACGTCAGATTGATCCCGACTGTGAGATTTTCGCATGGGATGGTCTGGGGGAAACTTCTCTACGCAACACAAAGTCTGGAAGGTCTCTCCTTCTCCTCCGTCTACCAACCACTGGTGTCCATCCAGCCACATTTTCAGGATCGTGATATGACACTCCAGGACAACCATCTCTGATTTCAAAGTCCACATTCGAACAAGTAGTCAGATCTACACCGTCACTCGTGGCTCCAGACTCATCTGTTGAAGCAGGTGACTGACTATCAGCAGTAGACTGGTTAGATGCAGGACTAGGAGACTTATCTGGAATAGGAGACTGACTTTCAGCAGTAGACTGCTTAGGTGTAGGAGTAGGAGACTTATCCCTGATTAGGGCTGGGTGGGCTTCAATAGGAGTTGTACCAGACTTTGAGCTCTTTGGAGACTCAGCAGGGCTAGCAGTGGGCTCCAAGTATTGATTAGCAGCATTAGTACCTAGTGTACCTAGTGTCTTGGCCTTAGCTCTCCTTCTTCTTCTTCTTTTGCGCCTTGGTTCACGAGACTAACTAGCTAGATGGACTTAGGCAACTCTGCATTGACACTTAATGTAAGGAAGTAACACAAATATAGCTCTATTATATGTGTAGCGTCCCACAATGGCTCCGTGCTGGAATGGCCATAGGGAGGCGCGTGCAACAATGGTATAATGTATTATATACTAATATACGTATACGTGGTATGGATGGGAGGGGCTGGGGGGGGGGGGTTGGGGATGGATTGCCTATGGTTAGCAGGGTTAGTCTCTAGGGTTTGTCTATGAAAGGGGGAAATAATGATTGGCAGCAGCGACAACAGCAGTGGTGTAGCTAGTGCATGGTTGGGCTCTTGCGTGTGGAACAGAATGTAGCGGGTTCAAATCTCACTTTATGCTTTGATTTTTTTTTCATTTGTCGACATTTTTCTAGGATCGGCCGAGCCATTCCAGCACGAAGCCAATGCATGTAGCACGCTGCAGTAGGCATGATAAAAAATTAATTATTATGCATACCAGTCTTTGGCTATTGGCTTTAGCTATAAATTATGGCGGGGGGTGGCCTATATCATTATTACAATTTGCAGCAGTGCAGCTAGGGACATATGTTTTCATGCTTATTCTGTTAGCTACATAATAATACATGAAATTGGTGCCTGAAATAAATTTTCAGTTAGGGCTCTAATACAATAATTGTGCTCTATAAAACAATCATTATGAATAATCCGTGACATGCAGTGCTAACTGTTTGTTGTACAAGGCTGCCTTATCTTGTTAACAGTTTGAGAGTCTTTGATATTGCAACAATAGTGCATGTGTGTGGTTTAGTAAATAAAGTCAGTGACACATGAGTCCGTACTGTTACAGTACTGCTCTTGTGAAGTATGTTATGAGACTACAGCAGCAATAGTATACCAATTCCCTGGCCCCATGCAGCTGTCGAATAACAATCTGTGATGCAATAGTGTGATACTGAGAAACATGATATGATCTTTATTTCCCAATCCACTTTTTGTAAGTCACGCAGATGCATAGACTGCATGTCCCTCTTGGGAATAAATGGTGTTTTTTTCCCAACTTACGGCAACTACATTTGATAAAAGACCGATTTTCCCTCATAATTTTCACTTTCTTCGGAAGGATTTGAGTTTGAGAATTATTGACTACATCAAAAAAGAATGACTGCGTTCTGTGTTACTTTGGCTATAGGCATAGCTTTCATCTGCACAGCAGCCAATGCAGCCCCTGCTCAGATGCAAAGCGATCAAATTGCAGGTAACCAGAAATTCGACTGGGGTGGAATGGTTGTTGACGTCCTCAGCAAATATGCAGCCGATAGGATTGCCAATGGACAAAATCGGGATGCAGAAGTTGCAGCTATAAATGCTGTTAGCTCTCAAGATGCGAAAGCTGCAAATTTTTGGAGGGAAGTTGGACCTCAACTCATATCTGCAGTGGGCGATTATGTGGCAAACCGGATTGCTAACGGTGAAAATCAGGAAACTGATGAAGCTGAAGCTCAGTTTTGGGGGACAGCTGTTAGGTTTGCTGCTCCCTATATTCTTAACAGGATTATTGGAGATGAAAATCAGGAAACTGAGGAAGCTGAAGCTCAGTTTTGGGGGACAGCTCTTAGGTTTGCTGCTCCCTATATTCTTAATAGGGTTATTGGAGATGAAATGGCAATGTCTGAAGTTGCCAAAGCTCTTCCTGAAGAAGCTAGAGCCGAAGGTTGGCGGAGGCTTGCTGGAGGAATTCTGAGTCTTGGATAGAACCAGCACTAGTTATAAGCGAACTTAACACTGAGAAAGACTCAGAACTGTACTTAAGTGGAACAAATGCTGTACTTTGTGCTTATATTGCCATTCAGAAGTTGTAGTGTTAACTTTATAAGCGTTTAATCATTATTTGGAAATAAGTGCAATTCACAATACTGAAAATTAACACTACCTGCATATTTTTAATACAAATTGACTGATATTATCATTGTACGCTAAAAGTAAGTGTAATAATATAATACAATAACAAAGGATGTAAATCTTGCAATCTTAGTTGATAATTATAAGCTACAATACTATTGCTGCATATACAACTGATTAGCTAGCTAGTGTGAATAGCCTAACAGATATAATATTGAATACAATGAAAATAATTATTAATGGTTGTCCGAAAATATTATAGATTTTAATATTTTTCTTATTATGTAAATAATTATTGCTATGCTAGTGCATACATGTATTTGTGCAACTATCATGAAGTTACCTGTGCAACAGAATAATTAATTAGATGTCCCACATAAAAAACTGTAGTGGACTATCCATATGGCAGCTTGTATATATGTTTTTTGCCTATAGCGAGAGCTCTAGAGCTATTGATGTTATGGTGGCACCAAAAAATAAGAAGGTGAGTACCATCAAAATTAATATGAATTAAGCCAGATAGCTACTATCAGCTGAAATTTGAGCGCAGATGAAGGACACACCACTGTTAGCTACAATGTATGTGTGCGCATATACTATAGCTATAGTAGCTCCCATGCAAAGACTTCAATATGTAAAAAAAAATTAACTTGACTGGCCTACAAGTATAATTAGCCTGCCAGCTACCGTATGACTCACAGGAAGATAGACTGGCTAATGCTCACAGTGGAATACTAATAATTTAAAATAACTATAGTAGTATTGATGCATGTGTTGATGTAGTTATTACATATACTTAGTAATAATAATTAACTAATAATATGTCATTAATTGGCATTGCTGCAGCAGTTACAGCTGCCCTCCTTATTATAGCTTGCATATTATACAAACTGATCACATTAATTTTGGGAAACATGGCTTGTACATAGTATACTATACTCAGTGATAGTAATGTGTTATTGTGAAATATATCCTTCTTTGTGTCCACCAGTCAGGTGACCTTGTGTATCATGTTATAAGGGGTTAACAAAAGCATCAACAAGCAATTTAATGAAAAACAACCATTGATTAAGTATAGAAAACACAAACATTCCCAAATGTGCATGTGCATATCTACAATACTACAGCTAGAGATTATTATTCTCGGCCAGTGATGTTTTCAGTGTATGGGTATGATAATTATAGTGGATACTTGTACCATCCTTTATGACAGTATATACACAAGTTGAAATCTTTTATACTATACTAGTAAGATGAAAGTATAATACACTGCACACATTAGATAGAATTAAGTAAACTCCTTACAAGCATGTTTCGATAGGGTGATAATATTGTGAAAATGAATAGTGATCTTGCATGTACTAGACTAAGTATAAAATCATGGATCAGATTCCCCTGTCGTGCAGCACTCTGTGTAGCTATTATAATAGCTGAATAGTTGGGGTCTGTCCGCAATATGACTGATTTGCTGCCTAATCTATAACTGTTACAACTGATCATGAGGCCTGGTGTGTGCATGTAATATATTATATAATAATAATCTAAGCGTTACTGGGCAGTTTACATTAGCAGCTAAATAATCTCAAATTTTGGACTGTTGCACTGAGTAAATATTGGGAGTTATTTCAAGAAAAGTAGCTATCTAAACCGTATATATAATTATACTTCAATAATTGATACGGCATATGTAATGTTTTGCAGTGCATGTAATTGTCATGATAATAATTTATTACAACAGCTACTGTTAATATACTCTTCCCTATAGTTTTTGTAATGTGCAAGTCTCTAATCACAACATGATTGATTGATGTTGGATAACAACTCTTTGTCAGCTAGTCCATGTTTAATCTACGAAGATTCAAAATAGCTAATATTGTTAATCAAAATAGCTACCACACATCCCATCTTGAAATTTCCTCTTTCAATTTGTTGTTAATAATAATTCTGCTACTACGATAATATAACATGGATACAAAAAATTAGCGAATATGATGAGTTGCTAACATGAATGTACCCAGAAATTAAGACATAACAATAAAAAAGAAACACAATAATGTACATTAATTTTATGAATTGATGAAGGTAAACTAAAATAACATGTGGAAAACAGGAGTACATTATATAGCTATATGCATTCATTCGTGCAATAGATCCCTCTAACAATAGGCATTCAGAATTTCTCAATTAAGGTGTGAGTGTGATGCAGAGTGGGGGGAGGGGGTGGTTTGGAAATGAAAAAGATCCATGCATTCATCACCTGAAAAAGATAGCTCAGTTTATCATTAAAGTAGTGATCTTCTATTTTTCAAAGTTGGAAGCTTGGAATCTGTAAGCAGTTTTTTGTATGGCTAGGGTCCCACACAGGTGCAGCGCAGTCCAAATGTGGTTGAATATTAAGTGACATGTATACCTGTATACAGATTCAGTAGTAGCTCCCTTGATAAAAATTTTACCAGTTTGTTCAAGTTGGTGGCACATTTGCAAATTTCGTCAATGTGCTTGTTCCATGTATAATATAGCTATAAGATTGCTAGAGAGCCACACTCCTAGGTAGCTATTTAAACTGGTCTACTTTTTTTATTTCTAGGTTGTTGATGGTGAATGGGACAGATGACACCAATGGCTGTGTCTTGCGGCTAATTTGCATTTTAAAGCATTGAATTGGAGACATTTTTTTCTGGATCCAGTTATATATAGTGAATTTATGTCCTACTGAAGTTATGCTTTACTGGTTGCCCATCAGAGATGGCGCGCCCACGTGTCATTCGTCTGTCGGTAAAGTTCATCGCACAGAAATGTATTAGGATATCGCGTATATTAAGCTAGCGAGCGCTGCTTTTGGTTGTGACGATCTTTTCCTATTTCCGTTGTACCAGATCGGGCGCCGCACTCGGGCCGGCCTGCGAGACTGCACACTTCCTCAAGCAGAACATCTTCAGTGGCATCTTTTTTGTCAATGGCTGGAAGTATCAAAACTGTGATTGCAACTGTACTTCTTGCATGTTGCGTTCAGATTTCTCATTCTCAAACTGGCCATGGGTGAGTGTGAGTAGCTATACGTAGCTGTCATTGATTAGTCTGCATTTGCTGCTTATCTAGCTCCTAGGATAGCATTCAAGCTATAACAGATAATTTGTTAATAGTGGTTGCTTAACAGTGTTATTTGCATGATACCAATTGTAGAGTCTGCTATCGGAGTGTGACAAGATACAGGGTGTCCTATAGTAGCTCACAGAATGGGTATGAGAGTTACAGTTGTGGATTCCTGTGGTTGAGTCGTTGCAGAAGGTGAAGATAAGTTGCTAGCTAGTATCATGACATCACCTCAAGGTGATATTATTATGCATACAACATTGCTTAAGGGATACATCAATGTTGGTTGCTACAATTGAATAGACAATAATATATAATTATCATGAAGGCAAGACTGAAAATGAGGTTCACATGGCTCTTATTGTGTTATTATTATGCGAAATTAAATTAATTTATTGCCATGCATATTTTAGCTCAGTTAACTGCTGTGGGGAGCAATATCAGTGAATTTGAAGTAGTATACAATACCCTAGGCATATTTTCCTTCAAGATATTGCTTTGGTCTACGAGTTTTATGCCACCATTGACTGCATGCACTATTATAGTATTCCCAGTCAGGCATGTGAATGGTATTCAAGGATATGCATAGCATTATCATAGCATCAACAAGGCTACCTTTCTTTAGTAACACCGACTGACTCTAGTATTATAAATTTTCATGTATTAATAGAGGGATTCCGCAAAACGATTCAATTAACGCTTCATAAATTGACGACACCCCTTGTGGGCAAAAGATGCCGTTGCCCAGTAGCTTGTGTGTAAATGAGCGATCCTTTTTTTTTTAGAAAGTAGGCATGTTGAGCCTCCTTTGGTTCATGGATGTCACTTTTGGAGTGTATTAAGTAAGAAATTCAGGTTTTGTGCAGTGAAATTACTTGAAACCCGACGACATTCACTGACCTTGCTCGCTTTTTACACAGGAGGCAATGGGCTTATCGAACTCTTGCCCACAAAGGGTGTGGTCAATGTGGGCGTGGTACCGCCAATCCAGCACAGTGCTAATTTACACTTCACAGAGTGAACAAGATTGTTAATTGGCCAATCGTTTTGCGGAATCCCTCTATAACATCATTCTTTAATATTTTCGGTAAATTATGGTACTCACATTATTCATTCATTATTACTCATGCAGATCAGTATACAGAAGGGTATCCAACATCCGGTCTTATCAGACCAACGTATTTGGCTGTTGCACTGGTTACACCACATGTGGCCCCACCGCCAACAGCTGTTGCCCAGGTACCTAAGAATCACTGTGGAATTTAGTTTACAGATAGCACCACACTTATCTACGCAACTTGTAGACACCTTGCCGTGACCACATAATGTATTAATTGTTTTCTTATCATAACGTAGTACCCGCGATTACGTCCCCCTTTTGTGCATGCTATATATAGCGTTGGGCAAAAGGGAGGGGGGCTTGTACGCGAGAGCCTTACATTTCCGTGTGACGACCATTACCGACCGACGAATGGTACGTGGGCGCCATCTCGATGGGCAATAGCTACTCGAGAAAAACGACATAATATTATGACACAAATGACTAGTTTGCTAGCTGTAGCTACTGTTTTATTGGCCTATGGACTCATTTTACAGTCAGGGAGGGAGGGTGCTATTATGTCAGCTATACGCGAGCCTGTGACAAAAGTGGAATTTGAGCTAAAAGTGCTGGGGGCTTATGCGTGGGGGGGGGGGGGGGGGGGGGGCGTAATTGTGGGCAAGGTTATGACCTTTACAATCATAATAATATATGCGTGTGGGAAGCCATGCGCGGCGATAGCGTGCACAGACAGCTATCAACGTCATAACCTTGCCTAACTGCTGTTACACTGTACTATACTGGAGTAAGATACTCTCCCTCTCTCTCCATTTATAGCTATATACTCTTGCCTGTAATAAGGCAACAATTTTAATGTGCAGGAAAGGGAGGGAATATCAAGTTATGTGAGATAGCATTAGAATTGAGTCAATTACTTAATTCTTATGGCCGGAATTTAATTATGATTGACACGTTTTAATTTCACTCCATATATTATAGATAGCTTATGTACGACCGGAGATGTAAGACTAGTTGGAGGTAGTAATCCTTTGGAGGGTCGGGTGGAGGTCTGCTACTATGGCCAATGGGGTACTGTTTGTGATGATTCATGGAGCTCATCCGATGCTAAGGTTGTTTGCCGACAACTAGGATACTCCTCATCAAGTAATTAGTTTAGCTATAATAATGATTGGTCATAGCCTGTCACTGGCACAATAGGTAGATTCTGAACTTATTTTTCTTTATCTAACAATAGGTGCCACTGCTTATTCACGAGCACAATTTGGAGCTGGTACGGGTCCGATTATAATGGATCAAGTTTATTGCACTTCATCTAAGAGGAGACTCATAGACTGTACCTTCAGTTTGAACCATGATTGTAGTCACTCTGAAGATGCTGGCGTGAGGTGTACATCGTCAACTAGTGGTACATAAACGTTAATTTAACCATTATGTATACTCACTGGCATCTCCATAATTTTACTGCTAGCTAGTGGCTACTCTATCATCCTCTTTCTTGAGCATATTTCTCGGTACAAGTTACATCACAAGGACTCAGGTGCAGATCTCTTTGTAAATTGCAAAGAGACCGAACCGAGTGATGTAACTGATCATGACTTGTACCGGGGGCTACGTGGCCCTGACCATGCATCTTAATGGCCTAGCAACTACAGTGCTGGCCATAAAAGGCTCGAGCACACACCTAGCAACAGTTTAAACCATCGTATCGCAGCCACTGAGACTGACGATCACTGAGTTGATGCCCGACCAGAAGTGTACCAGTGCAGTAATGGCTAATTTACTAAATTTAATACATATTTGACTATCAAATACTATAATAATATTAGTTGATAGCTAGCTGTTGAAATGTCGATTATCTAAGAAACAAACAGTAATATATCAAGCAGATAGTCTAATTTATTTAAAATGCCACTACCCTGCTGACAAGCCATAGTTTTGCTTAAATGCCTCGACCCCCCTTGCCAAGCATAGTTTTTATTTAAATTCCATTATCCCCTGACAAACCGTACTTTTGTTTAAATGCCTCAAACCCCCTTCCAAACGTAATTTTGTAAAATTTAAATGCCTCAACCCCCCCCCCCCCCCGGCCAAACATAGTTATGTTTAAATGTCTCAACCCCCTGCCAAATGTAGTTATATTTAAAAGCTTCGACCCCCGCTGCCAAATGTGTATAATTATAATGCATTTTGACATCCCAAATTATACTGTATATCATCAAATTGCTATATATTTTACGTATCAAATCAGAGTCAAAATTATCGAAATACAAATTAGACAAATTTGACACCCTTTACATGCATGGATGTATAGTTAACTTAAAAAATTAAATGCATAAGTACTATTGTATGTATACTGTAGTGTCTAGTGTGTAGACCAAGTCAGTACAAGTGCATTTATGTGTAGGTGTGTGGTTTAAATAACATGAACATTCACTACATAATGTTATGTCATTGTGTATGCACTCTCTAATTGGGTGTTTGTGGAGTACCTGGTACTTTGTGGTAGATGGTGGTCAATGATTGGTTTGTTTATTGCTGAACTATGCAGGATGCACATCTGGTGCCCTGAGACTAGCTGGCAATGGCTTGTCCTCCACCCAAGGAAGACTGGAGGTATGCTATGCCAACCAATGGGGAACTGTCTGTGATGATCTCTGGGACAGCAATGACGCCAAAGTGGCTTGCAAACAGCTTGGATACAGTTCTTATGGCAAGTGCATACATGGAAACTTGGATGGCTTACTTTATAATAAACATAGAACTTGAAAATCATCTCAGTGCCTGCATATTAAATTTGAATCTCGTTAAACATTTGAAATGGTAGCTTCATGCACAGATGCTTCTATCTTTAAGGTTTTAAGCCTAAATTCTATTACCGGCCGTGACTATCATAACTTTATTGTGGTACACAGGTGCTCAAAGCTCCACCAGATTTAATGGAGGAACTGGTTCCATTTGGCTTGATGATGTTCGTTGCAGTGGAAATGAAACCAGACTATTATCTTGTCCAGCTAGATCAATTGGAAGTCACAACTGTGTCCATAGTGAGGACGCTGGAGTCATATGCACTACAAGTGAGTGTAGCAGTATAATAATAGTATTATAAGAAAATGGACCAACATTAATTTTAGGACTTTTTGTTCGTAGTATATTAATATGGAGAAATAGTACACCATAAAATTAATTGTTGTTGAAATATTTTCAGACAGCCTGCGTGGCTTATGCGAAAATTAAATGTGCGAAAGTACATATTATGCAATTGATACAGGCTCATTTGTCCGAAAATTATTATTTAACGTGAAAAATTATCGCACGAAATATTTAGACACGAAATATTCTCGATAAATCCGTAACAGTTACTAATACAACTAGAGCTCTCTCGAGCACAAAACCCTCGGCGCGTTGCATGATATTAGCTACATGCTTTAACAGTTGCATGCAGAAAAGGGGGTAGCTAAATTGGGGGCCTGGGGCTGGGGTGAGACAGGGATGAGGCTAATGTAGTCATGGCTATTCAAGGATCAACCGTGCTCGTAGCAGCAACAATTAACCCTAGTGTGTTGTATCGAACTGTGGTGTCGACATCAATTCAACTTCCCTCACTGTAGCCTAACCTCCAATTCTTGGGGACTTAGCTAGCTACATCAATATATTAACTTGAAGGACTACGATGCAAACCCTTGGCACAAGATTGAGTAATATTGCATCGTGGTCCAATATTATCGCACCTCACTTGGGTTCAAGCACTGTAATGCCATGCATGCATACAAGCCAGAGAATCAAAGGGTACTACAAGAATACAGGCAGCTAATAAGCCTTAGAGTTGAAAAGAAGCCACTGACTGTCATCCCACGATCGTCAAAAGCTCGTGAGCGGCGGGATTGATGCAACCGCACATGCGCTGAGTGCTAATAGACCTACATACCGTATATAGCGCGCAACCTATTTATACGTTAAGTCATACTAATCGCTAAGTCAAGAAGCTTAGAATCGGCAAATGACGCCAAAACTGGTTAACAAAGCGTTTTCGGAGAAATCCACACAAATCATACGTTTCGAACGCCTAAGGAACCTTACAACACCGCAAATTGGACTTGCAAACGAGGTATGTAGCAGCTAGCGTGGTAACAGACAGACAGACAGACAAACCAACTATATACCGTAACCCTCGCGCATGCGCCGAGTGTTAAATATAGGCTATAGTACGAGAGTGAGACAGTTCCATGATTTATCATGTTTATTGACCGAGGTCAAAGAATAACCTATTTATAGTATACTGAACAAAAGAAAACTACAAGGTGCAAACCACAGCTATTGTACATAGCTTAGCTATATATAAGGTGCTTTCTCTTACCTGCTACCCGCAAGGTCAATAACAAGTCAATTATATGCCTTGCGGGAGTTGTTTGTCCTGCGGGAAGGTGGTTGTGTTGTAAGTAACTTTTGCTATTGTTGGCATCCTTTGATTAGTACGGTTTCAGTACTACAAGTAGATTTGTATACTATGATGAAGCCACGTACACTTCAAAGAAAAAACAGCTAGTACAAACCACATGTACAGTATATTTCCTTGATCAGACGCCGCCCTCGAATAGTCGCTGCACTCATTGACAAATGGTCACCGCTAGCTTCATGTATCTAAACTTTATTGTTGCCACCCTCGAATTATCACCACATTTTCTAATTGGAGACCACTTGCCACACCCATAACCGGTGTCCACGTGTATGATGTTGTTAATGGTGCTACTGTAGGTGAGCATGCCTGCGAGGACTAGGAAAGATTTTGTCAAAGCCCTTGTAAATGAGTAGTCATTGCCCTCGAATAATCACTACTATTATACATGTAGGTTTCAGCAAAAGAAAAAAATAGTAGCCACAACATCTAATCGAGGAAATAGTATTATTATATAGCACTCTAAAAGTTTCATACACCCTATAGGATTTAGGAAATGCACCCTAGTAAAGTACATATATATATGGTGGAAATACTCCCTGGTTTGTGGCATCATAGTACATACCCCGCTCGCTTTGTGGCGTATTGCAACACTCTACTGCAGAGCTGTTTTGTGACTTGATGACCCTCTCCAACACTGAGCTTGAGCATGCACAGTCGCATCAGCTCATGCCAATAGAGTGGGTGTGGTCGATACATACAAACCAATTGCTTTACCCTTTGCGCATGTGTGTGGGGTAACTATATCACGCTATAAAGATGAGATGGACATTTTGTTTCAGAGCTACTAATATCTATAGCTACTCCAAATGGTCCCTTTTCTCATAGCATATGCACATCACATATTATTATTATATTCAGTCTCTTGTACTTGTGAGAGTTAAATTATTATAAGTCACTAGCTCCCAATATTCATTATGACATGTAGCATGTAATGATGGGGGTATCCGGCTGTCTGGAGGAAAGAATGGAACTGAAGGACGTGTGGAAGTATGCAATAGGAATGCCTGGGGCACTGTCTGTGATGATTCCTGGGGCAATACTGATGCTCAAGTTGTATGCAACCAGTTAGGATTTGCAAGCACAGGTTTGATACTCATTATCCTAAAACATAATGACCTTTATTATGCATTAATATTCAGTGCTAACCATTACGTACCATAGTTGCTCTAATAATTTGAACATTCTAATAGTCCAAATGGCAAGTTTAAGTATTTATTTCCTGTCGTACATGTAGTTCATCGAAAATCTTGAATTTCAAATTTTCTCTCCTGTTCTAATCAACCAAACGGCCATGCGATACAGCATGGCAGGAGCTCGAGTCAACTCTTCCATATTATTCATCAAGAAGTGTGGTGTGGCATCATAGTACATACCCCGCTCGCTCTGTGGCGTATTGCAACACTCTACTGCAGAGCTGTTTTGTGACTTGATGATCCTTTCCAACACTGAGCTTGAGCGTGCGCAGTCACATCAGCTCATGCCAATAGAGTGGGTGTGGTTGATACGTACAAACCAATTGCTTTATCACTTGCGCATGTGCGCGGGGTAACTACCACATCTTGAATAGCATCTAAAGGCCGATGTCTTGCATTGCATCCTAGCGTTGCATTGTGTTTCCACAAGCGGCAACAAAATGCAATGCATTATATCATATTATGAACCAGGCTTAAGAGTGGAAAGGTGTACACTATTTCTTCGTCACTAGTGCTTTCTCCATTTCTTCCACTGCATCCATTCTATTTACACTCGAACAAGCTATTGGCAGAATCTATTTATTTTCTATTTAACGCTGAACGACAATATTACTGTATAGCGGGAAACTTTCAAGGGAGAAAAGTTTCACGAATTTCACGATTTTTCAGCCATCTGCGAAAGTTTCTCCACGAAATTTTAGGCACGCCACACCCATTATGTGACCAGCTTTAAACATTCCGCGAAAGCTTTCTCCACAAAATGCTCCCTTCCTACTGATCCGCAAAAGTTTTCCCCTCGAACGTTTCCCGCTATACAGTATTGGCCATTCGGATAATTAGATTGAGTACGGTAGTCTATTCATCAACAAATTAATAATTTTTACTGTGGGTCTCTCAATAATCCATGCATGATTGTGTAATTAAGTATTTTGAAGGAGTACAGTATTACAGTAATTTTTTCTAAAATTTGGCACCTAGCTAGCTCCAATCATTCAGCATTTTTACGACATCATAATTATTTTTTTTCATGCCCTGTAAATGTGCAGGTGCTATAGCTGTTCGTACATTTCCTGCTGGCAGTGGCTCCATCCTGCTTGACAATGTTGGGTGCACTGGTCGTGAGTCCAAACTGGTCATCTGCTCTCACAATGGTATTGGAGTACATGACTGTAGTCATTCTCAAGATGCTGGAGTACGCTGTCGACGACTAGGTATGACCTGACTCCTACACTCATATAACAATAATATGGGGTGCCAAACGAGACAAAAAGCCACTTACACTTTGTCCGCCATCTTTTTTAGTGGATACATCAGTCTATACATACAGCATATAGCATAATCTGTATACAATAATGACCCATTCTCTACTCAATCTATTACGTGAAAGCAGATGCTGCTGTTGGGGGTCTTTCCCACCATTCTTAATTTCCCACCCAATTGCTCCCCCGTCCCCTCTCTCTCTCTTTTTCTCTCCCACCTTCTTTCACATTTTCTATATCATGTATAGCATCGGACATAAATGAATGTGAGGAAAATACTGATGGTTGTGCTCACACATGCACTGATACTACAAGAAGCTACACCTGTTCGTGTCGAGCTGGCTATCGGTTGAGAAGTGATAGACACAGATGTGATGGTCAGTTGCCTTTATTGTGTCAATGACAGGCTTTAATTTATTGCTAAACCAAAACTTTAGAATCAACTCTCGTTGGAGGTTTAAACCCGATCTAAAATTTCTTTTTGTCTGTTAATTTTGCCTAATATCACTTTTATATATTGATGAATGTAGCCTAAACACCGATCGCAGTTGCCTTTATTGTGTCAATAATAGGGTTTAATTATTGCTAAACCAAAAATTTAGAATCAACTCTCATTGGAGGTTTAAACCCGATCTAAAATTTCTTTTTATCTGTTCATTTTGCCTAATATCACTTTCAGATATTAATGAATGTAGCCTAAACACCGATCGCTGTGCTCAACATTGTACTAACACTGTTGGATCCTATTATTGTAGTTGCAGGACTGGATACCGTCTCAGCAGCAATGGACTCTCTTGTTCTGGTATGTTATTAAATTATTAGAACACAATAATAATATTATGATTATTCTAACAATTATGAAATTAGTATCAAGGGATGGGGTTATTAAAGTCAATATTTGTTCACCCACTATTATCATTATGCATGACACCTGGGGTTTTGTGGGCAAACATTTGTGGCGATAGAGATCTATAGATGTGCTGCTCACTGAGACTGTACAACAGAATCAGCTATGAGACTGTCCCACAACTAACTTGGCCACTTTGACTGTCAGCATAGAATAGACACTACATCGTCGTGGAGGGGGACTGTCGGGCACTACACGTAGCTATGGCATCTTGGATCTGTGTCAATGGTCTTCACTGTCTGTCATGCTATGTTTTTCGAGGCTCATCTACTCCAGCCAGGCAGAGGCTGCTCAGCTCAGGCTCAGGATTTACTCTTTTCACCCCGCTTCATGTCAGAAGTATGACCACACCCACCAATTAATAACCGTGTGCGTGCGGCCCAAGCTTCCATCATACATTGATAAAATTTTTCCATATTAGCCTCGTCCCCATGCTCTCTCGATTTCCCAGCTTTTAAATGTTGCACACCAAAAGCGGATCAAGAGAGGACTTGGGGACAAGGCTAGGTTTCCATCATCTTGATACCCCGCTTCATCAAACTGCCAATGTAAATCTCAGGTGTTCATATTAGATCTAGGATCTATATCAGTCATCTGGCCAGCTAGACTCACAGTAAAATCAAAACTGGGATAAGGGTGTCATAATCTATCTGGGCTAATGGGGCTCTTGAAAGCCTATTGCTAACACCCTCAACTCAAGCAGCTACAGTATGACCCAAAATTTGAGTCCATGTGCTACAGAGCAAGAGAGAGAAACCTAGCTATAGCTAGCTAGCCAAATTTGAAAAATCAATCCAATGTGCCAGTATTTCAAATTCTAAGTTCATACTTGTCTCATCCACATGTTATCAAGAGCCCTTGGTGTTAAGCACATAATTTTCTAGGTATCCCACCCCCTTCAGCATTTTTTCTAACATCAGACATCAATTAACAGCTAATGTTATTATCCACGTGAGAAAGGGTCGATCGTCAAATCATAAAACTGCCGCAGAGTTGTTGCAATACTTAGCCTCATACCCAGGGCACAGGAGGAGGTTATGCAATACTGTGCTACAGTGGCTACAGAGCGCGCGGGGTATGTGCTCTACAGAGCTCTAGTTTGAATCTAGAGAATCAATAAAAATTGAATTGGGGTACCTTTAAGAGTCTCGCACGCCAGCCCCTCCTACACAAAGAGAGAGGGGCTGGCACGCGAGACTAGGGGTGCCTGGGGGTTTGTGCAGTTTAACCAGCTCTATCAAAGCCTCAGCTTGTAATTAAATCCCAGGTCAATTTGTGTCTAGCTGTTAGCTACTAGTATTATCAAGCAGGCATCTCCCCAGTCCCCCTTATTCGGACAAATCATGCTGCTCCTAGCTGCTCTGACATGTCTGACACATTGTCCAACCACTTGTGTACTCAAACAGATACTAATTGGTGGGTGTTGCCATACATCCGGCGTGAAGTGGGGTGAAAAAAGAGTAAATCTCCTCAGGCTCGCCCCAAATAGCCCCTGCATGACACTAGTAATTATTATTACACTCTTGGTATTGTACCATTTTCATTGCCACTACTCACAGATATTGATGAATGTAGCCTCAACAGCGATGGTTGTGCTCACTTGTGTTCCAACACTGTCGGGTCCTATACTTGCAGTTGTAGGATGGGATACAGACTTACCTCCAATGGACGCTCCTGTGAAGGTATAATATTATTCCAGTGTTTCCTCTAGGACTGAATTCAAACAGGGTGGTTGAGTGTTAACATTACTATCATTGAATATTCAAAATAATAATTTATGGGATATTATATTGGCCATGAAGAGGGAATGATTTACTTTACAGGCTTACTTACATGTATGCAATGTGCACTAGGATAGTCACTGTGTATGCACAATCTACTATGTGTGCATGTGCTGAGTTCACTAGTACAACCACATTTCAACCACTAGAAGTGTGTCTCTGAGCTGATTGTGGGAAGCCAAAGATACCCACAACACTTGGGAGCTACTGCTGTACTGCAAACCACTGTTGCAGCTGTCAGCATTTTTGCAAATCAGCCACTCATGGATCACAAACAGGGCGGGGTGCCCCTTTTCAAGTATAGTAGCGGAAACACTGTTATTCATAGCCATTATGGATGTAATGCATGGTTCCGTGGACTTCTAGATAGTCTGAATAGCCAAATAAGCTCTTTCAGGACACAATATGAGAGATCAGTGATAATGATACTTGTACTAGGAGTATCAAGGCTGTTTTAGATGAGCCAAGCCATGTCACGATATGGTACGGACATATAGGGATGCAAAGTGTAAGTTTTAGCATCATAAAGAAACCAGACACAATTGCTGAAATAGCAACTTCACTACAATACAATACTTTTAGCTACTTGTTACTATTTACCAATTTGTATATCATGCTCAGATATCAACGAATGTGCCCTGAATACTGATGGGTGTGCTCAGACTTGCATCAACACCATTGGATCATATACTTGCAGTTGTAGAACTGGGTACCGTCTGACTGCTAATGGACATTCTTGTCAAGGTGTGATCAATAATAATTATAATGTCACTATGAAGATATCATCAGTTTATGCTCTTGATTATAGATATTAATGAATGCAATGCAAATACTGACGGCTGTGGGCAGCTGTGTTCTAATACAATTGGATCGTACACATGTAGCTGCCGTGCAGGCTATTCACTTGGTTCTAATGGACACTCCTGCAATGGTATGATTAAAATTGATGTTTCCCAATAATTTAGTAAATCTTTTATTATTCAGATATTGATGAATGTTCCGGAGGTAGCCATGGGTGTGCTCAGATTTGTACAAACTCTGTTGGGAGTTATACATGTTCCTGTACCTCTGGCTATCGTCTGGCAAGTAATAGACGAGCTTGTATTGGTAAGTGGCTATCATAACAATAATATCATTACTGTGATCGTTGTGACACTGAATGTAGTAACTGATTCATTGTAACTACTTATAGATGTTGATGAATGTGCTGGAGGTACTCATGGCTGCGCTCAGACATGTACTAATCAAGTTGGTAGTTATTCCTGTTCATGTGGCTCTGGATACCTTCTAGTGAGTGATCGTCGTGGGTGCGTAGACATCAATGAATGCACTGAAGGAACTGATGGCTGTAGTCAGCAGTGCATAAATACAATTGGAAGCTATCGATGCTCTTGTAGTTCTGGTTATCGATTGGCAAGTGATGGGCAAGCATGCACTGGTAAGTTACAATTTCATTGTCATTAATTTTAGCAGGAAAAACCAAGGTATCATTAACACATTTACACCCTTTCAATTAAGACATTGATGAATGTGCTGAAGACACAGATGGTTGTTCTCAGACATGTACAAACACTATGGGTAGCTATACTTGTTTGTGTGGTCCTGGTTATCGCCTAGCAGCAAACAGACGTCAATGTACAGGTATGTGTTTTGCCTCCTGACCACTTCCAGTTTACGGTGGTGGCCTGGAAACAAAAAATTATTGTTCATAATAATAATATTATGTCTAGATATCGATGAATGTGCTGAGGGCACACACCTTTGTGATCAGACCTGTACCAACATGATTGGTAGTTACTCATGCTCCTGTGATTCCAGCTATCGACTTGCAAGCAACAGACTAAGTTGTACTGACATTGATGAATGCACTGAAGGTACAAATGGGTGCGCTCAGATTTGCATAAACCATGTTGGAAATTACACATGCTCTTGTGGCTCTGGGTATCGTCTGGCAAGTGATGGACAAACATGCAATGGTAACTTCCTTTTTAGGATGACTTATTTTAAATTTTTGAATATTCTGAAAATATTGTACAGATATTGATGAATGTGCTGAAAGTTCTGATGCTTGTGCTCACTCCTGCATCAACAGGATTGGAAGCTACAACTGCTCTTGTGCTGTCGGATATCGTATAGCCAGACACGACAGCCATGAATGTGACGGTAGAATTGTTTGCACAATTAGTTGGTTCTGAACTGAAAATTACTACCAACACTTCTTTTAGATATTGATGAATGTGCTGAGGGTATAGACAGCTGTGATCAAATGTGTACAAACACAATAGGGAGTTACTTGTGCTTGTGTGATTCAGGCTATCGTTTGGCGAGTAATGGACGAACATGCAATGGTAACTAAGGCATTCACTACTGAATGATGCATAATTATTATTACAGTTACGTTAGTTGATCATTTTGCTGCAATCTTTCTAGATGTCAATGAGTGCACTGAAAGCACAGATGGTTGTGCTCAGATGTGCACAAACGAAATTGGTAGTTACTCCTGCTCATGTGGTTCTGGCTATCGTCTAGCCACTAATGGCCAAGGATGTTTGGATGTTAATGAGTGTGCTGAAGGTACTCATGGCTGTGATCATACTTGTACAAACACAATTGGGAACTACATCTGCTCTTGTGACTTGGGCTACCGTCTGGCAACCGATAGGCAAATGTGTAATGGTGAGTTAATCGGCGTACTACAGTTCAAAACCACAATAAGCTAAAAATTATGAAAAATTTCCTAAAATAGACATTGATGAGTGTGCCGAAGGAACAAATGGTTGTGTTCATAGTTGTTCTAACACAGCAGGTAACTATACCTGCTCTTGTAACTCTGGCTATCGCTTGGCAAGTGACAATCATGGATGTGAAGGTATGAATTCAGGTCTGGCTGACTCACCAACCTCTAATACCATGTAGTGGAAACTTTGGCGTGGGTTTCAATTTGGTGAATTTGGTATAGATAGTCAAATTAAATTGTCAATAATATTAATCTAATATATTATGTGTGCTTATGGCGGTAAGCGTTCAGATTGCCAAATTTAAGCTTTGCCAATACCAATGGAGAGCAATTTCGCCAAATTTAATGCTCTCCAAAGTTATCCGCCATATGGTAGTAGTTATAGTGTCCCGGGTGAGTGCTAAAGCATAACTCGTGACTTTTGGTGGATCAGATGTCAATGAATGTATGGATGATGACCTCCACGTTTGTGAACAAGTGTGTAACAACTCCCATGGATCACACAGCTGTCTCTGCTTCGAAGGTTATGAGCTCAATAATGATGGCTTCTCATGCACAGGTCAGAAAAATACAAATGTCATTGTACGCAAGAAAGTTTGTGATAATCATAAGCTTTTTGATATACTAGATATTGATGAATGTACTGAAGATACCAGTGGTTGTGCTCAGACATGTACTAACATAGTTGGAAGCTACTCTTGCTCTTGTAATGCTGGCTATCGTTTAGCAAGCAATCGGCATAGCTGTAATGATATTGATGAGTGTGTCCTAGATACACATACTTGCAGTCAGACTTGTACTAATACTGTTGGGAGTTACACATGTTCCTGCTTCTCTGGCTATCGTCTCGCAAATGATGAACGAGCGTGTATTGGTGAGTTTAACTTTGGTATACAATATGTATATATAGCTTTTTATTATGTGACTATCATAACTGTTGATAGATATCAATGAATGTGCTGAAGGGAGAAATGGTTGTGCTCAATCGTGTACAAATACAGTTGGAAGCTATGAGTGCTCCTGCACTACTGGCTATCGCTTAGCCAGTGATGATCGTGGATGCAGTGGTAGGCTACATGTATAATGGTTACCCCAATAATTATTAATACTGTAAGCAAATTTTGCTAAACTTGTCACCCATACAGATATTGATGAATGCACTGAAGGTACTGATAACTGTAGCCATACCTGTGCTAACACAGCTGGGAGTTACACGTGCTTCTGCCTCTCAGGCTACCGTTTGGTAGACGGACACATATGCAGTGGTGAGAGGAAACTTTGTATGCCATCTACTGATCATTAATCAATAAACCATCTGGATATTTAATCCATAGGCCTAGGATTTAAGTCCACTTCTGAATCAATTAATTGTATTATACAGATATAGACGAATGTATTGAAGGTACAGATGGCTGCGCACAGGCGTGCGCAAATGAAGCCGGAGGATTCTTCTGCACATGTGGAGCTGGTTATCGTTTAGCTAGCAATGAACGTGACTGCATAGATATTAATGAGTGTACTGAAGGTACACATGGATGTAATGATACATGTACAAACACCATTGGGAGTTTCATATGCTCCTGTGGATCTGGATATCGTCTATTAAGTGACGGACGAAACTGCAGTGGTGAGTGTATAAAAAATAAAATGATCATAATATGCATACAGTAACTCTGATCTTATATAGACATTGATGAATGTGCTGATGGCACACATAAGTGTGCTCAAACATGTATAAATGAAATAGGGAACTACTCTTGCTCTTGTGATTCGGGTTACCATTTAACTGGTGACAGCTTTAGATGTCAAGGTAAGCCTCTAATCAGCAAGTGGCCATCACGCAAATTCAAATTTATTATAGATATTGATGAATGTGCTGATAATACCAATGGTTGCACTCAAATTTGCGTCAATACTCGTGGTAGTTACTCCTGCTCTTGTGTCCCTGGCTATCGCTTAGCTAGCGATGGACGCAGTTGTACTGACATTGATGAATGCGTTGAAGATATAGACAGCTGTAACCAGACATGCCTAAATACAATTGGCAACTATACGTGTTCCTGTGAATCAGGATATCGCTTGGCAGATGATAAACAAATGTGCAATGGTAAGCACTCTCTGGATATTTTTTTTTCAAAGTTAAGAGAATGATCAATGCATAATATTATTTGTGACAGATATTGATGAATGTGCTGAACATAAGGATGGTTGCGCTCAGATGTGCACAAACACAATTGGAAGCTACAACTGCTCTTGTAATATTGGCTATCACATTGCAAATGATAATCACCTGTGTGATGGTAAGACAAGACTAAATTAGTACAGCCTAGGCATGCAGTTATTGTCATTTCAGACATAAATGAGTGTACGGAAGGTTCTCATGACTGCAACCAAGCTCACTCCATTTGTTTTAATACCATCGGATCATACACTTGTGATTGCCAGGTTGGATACAAATTAGAAGGACTCGTCTGCATAGGTATAGCTATCAATCTTATTCATTAGTTTATGCTCAAATAATTCATGTGGTACACAAATTCCGATTAACAGATATTGATGAGTGTGAGGATATTAATAGTTGTGACCACTTCTGCATCAACGGTGATGGGTCATTCACATGTGAATGTAAAGCAACCTACTCCAAGACACTTGATCAAACAGGCTGCCTTGGTATATATAAGATGCAAAACTGAATGTTGTTAGCTAATATCATCCATACTTTTGCATTACTTACAGGTCCTCCTGCTAATGTTTCTCTTCAAGCAAGAAGTTCGAGAAGCTTACAAATTGCTTGGGATCCTTTAAAAGCAATTCGTGGCTCTTTCATTGCATACACTGTGCAGTGTCGATCAGAAGATCTAGAGCAAAGCACAACTGTCTATAAACTAGCTAACGAGAATGTAACCCAGGTCATAATTGAGAGACTTCTTCCATTTACGACATACACTTGCTGTGCTTCTATTGAAACTACTATGGCAAATAGTACTACAACATGTCTACAGCAAAGAACCCCTGAAGATGGTATTAATTAAAAATCTTAGAGTGCTCCGTACAATATTATTATATTATAATAGTATGGTAATAGACATTAACTAAAGGTGTTTCCATAGCAACCATGCATGCAGTGTTTGCATTCACACATCTGTTCAGGTTGTCATGGATACCTTAGTCACAGCTTCAAAGATTTAACAGTTGCATAATAATTTTATAGTTGCTACATATACCCCAGGGGGTACTATCTGCTGCTGGAGCACCCTATTTTTAATGTTGTCTCATCTATGCTTGTCATTATACAGTTCCAGGGAGCCCACCAGCAAGTATCTCCTTTGACAACAGCAGTTCAGATAGTATTGTAGTTCACTGGAGTCCACCACTGAGACCTAATGGGATCATTACTCGCTACACCCTCTACGTAGGCCATGACAGTGGAGCAGTAGATGTATATAACACTGATGGACGGTCGGCATCATACAACATCACTAACCTTTTTCCATACCAACATGTTACAGTAGCAATGACTGCTAGTACAAGTGTTGGTGAAGGACCAAGTTCAACTAGTGATGTTCGAACTGCTCAAGCACGTAAGTTATTAGCACAATTGTGATAGCTGGTTTTCGTTAATGTCGTTAGAAGGATGGATATTGTTTTTGCATGTAGCTAGTTCTCACTCACACACACTCACTCATTTTGTCATTCTCCCTTCTGCTTTACATTTTCTCCCCTCTCTTTCTCTGAGTAAAAAATTTAATGCATATGCAGATCAAGGCAGATATAAAAAAAACTATCTAATTTCAGCTCCGCAGGAAGTAACTCAGCTAATGGTTGATGTTGTTTCCGACAGCAGCATCCAAGTGCAGTGGGGTCCCCCAGCTCGGTCCAATGGCATTCTAACCCACTACACTGTTAACGTATTTAACCAGCTGACTGGGTACATTTTCTCTTCTCAAGTCAATCCTATGGATACTGAAGTAATAACTGTCCAGAATTTAAGTAAGTAGCTACAGTATTACCGGTATTTCAAATTTTTGACACTCACCAAAATTAATTTTGTCACTGTTTCAGGTGCTTACGTGCCCTATACTGTTAAAGTATTTGCATCGACTGAGGCTGGACAAGGCAATTCAGTTACTACTATCGTTTTTACTAGACATGGAGGTAAGTGAGCTTCTATACTTGATCATGATTGTGGGTAATTTATTTATACTACTATTAAAGTCAAAGTGCTGAAATAATTGCTAGGGGGATGGGAGATGTCACGGGTGTTATATTATCATGCAAGCACATGAGTGTAAATACGTGATTTCAAATCGGTGGATCTTTTTGTGATTTAGTGTAGCTGTTATCCAATATGGCTTTACCTATGGCTAGCCATACTGTACTACAATCCTATACTACTATGCATATGGTTATGGCACAGTCAAGCATAGTACTATAATCACACAGTTCCAGCAGTCCCTCTGCTCACGTCTGTTGATCGTCTCGGTGGATCATCAGCTAGAATCAATTGGATCCCTCTAACACATGATGAGGCAAGAGGACTCCTCACCTCCCTTGAGATAGCCTATGGGCCTGCAGTCAGAGGCTCAGACTGTATGAGTCACAGTACCAATGACAGTGAGGTCATTTTGATGAGAGAAAGTCTCTTTGAACAGCGTACAGCCAATATAACTGGACTAGAGCCAAATTCTGAGTACTGCATTGCCATTCAAGTCAGAACCAGTGCAGGAGAGAGTGGATTCAGTAATTCTATCAAACTTCCATGTAAGATTTGCACATTCTTGTGAAGTGTTTAGAAATTGCTTCCAGTACTAAATTTGATTTGTAACACCTACAGTGCCTATCGGAGCACCATTCCAAATAAAGCTTATGCTTCCTGATAACACAAAGGCCAATGTTATCAAGTGTACCAAGTTTGTGGTATGTATAGCTATACATTATTCAGTGTATAATTTTATGTGCAAAATAATAATAATCAGTTTTATGTGCTATTAATAATAGGAAGAAAATCCTGAGAGAAAGAGTAACAGCATTGCACAATTCCTTACTCAGCAAATAGTCCAACTCTGTCAGTGTCAGTATTCTGGCAGCTATGTCATCGATGGTCAATTCTTCTGTACTGTCAAAGATGCCATAATATTTCAAGCAATTCTCCTCTCCACTGATCAAAAAACTGCTCTAGAGATCCGAAACATCACTCAACAATGGATTCTATCCAAACCTGTCCTTATGGTAGAACAACAGTTTTATGAAGTGGATCCTTACTGTTCAGTAGTTGTAAAAGAGCTTGGTACAACTACTTGTGAAACAACTGATTCAGAAGCACTGTATACAAGTTCATCAGGTGTGAGTTTAATCGAATTGCTTTCAGTAGTCGGGACAGGCCTCATGCTAATACTGGTTATTGCACTTATTTTTATTCTGCTGTGTTGCTGCTGTACTAAGAAAAAGAAGAAATCCAAAAATGTTGACACAGGGTAGGCACTTACATTTCTTAAGCTTGGGTATATATTTTTACATTATTAATACATATACGTCATGCATAGAACTTCAACACGCCTTGATACCACTGCAAGAAATTCTGGCTTTGACAATCCTATTTATCGAGATCTTCAAAATGTGTATGAATCATTACACTGAACCATCAGATTTACAAACATGTATGACTTATTAAGTTTAACATCAGCTAGCTACATCCTGATTAATTAATTAAAACAGCACTAAAATATATTACAAGTGTGATTAATTTCTCAGCTTCCACCCCCACCATGAATGAATTTTATGTGTCTGATGACTATCATCATAATTATATATGCTTAGCCTAACGCCAGCCCTGATTATATAATTTTGTGATGCAGGAAGTAGCTAAGTAATCTCAATATCTTGTATTATTTGGATTGGCTCACTATAATGATGATTATTATTATGCGGGTGCATGCTATTAATTACATGAAGCAGCTTGATATATATTGCACTGAAGGTACATAATACTATGACTTTATATTAATGCTCTGATCCCAGCTAAATTAATTTTCAAAAATGAGCTGTAGCTATATGGCCCTTCCTATAGTATACGGCTCAGTTAATTATGGGCTACTTGGTATATTATATGCCTAACTAAGATCCAATTGTACACGTCTATCAAATACCAGATTGAAAATTAGCTAATAATTATACCCTGTAGTAAACAATCTATAATTATGAAATACATAATAATAATTATTATTATTAATAGTGATAAGAATCTGATCATGTCATCATTATACTATTATGATACGTAGATCGCGAAATTTTCGCCGTTAAAATATTTTCATCGATGACCTTTTCCGACAAAAAATTTAATAAACACGCGAAATATTTTGTGCAATGTGACTCAACCTATACCTATTTTGGTCGCTAAAGTCTGGCTAGACTACGTGAAAAATTTACAAGTGAATATTTTCCCAGCGAAAATATCCCAATCTACGGTAATTTGGCATGATGATCAATCATTATTGAAACAAACGAAAGTTTGCCCTGAGGATGACTAGAGCATCTAGTCAAGACGTCGCCAAGTTTTACCGAACAGTTATTAAGTTGTTCGCAAAGAATCTTCGTTTGTTTCATGAAGATAGCAACAGAGAACGACGTCACATCAATCATTTTTTTTAGTTTGGTTGTAATATATTATGCTGCAAATTCACTCTAATTTTGGGCCAAGGGTGCTCAAGCATCACCAGAAGGCTGAGGAATTACAGAAACTGCTAGCTACCTATAGCTATTAAAGTTATAGCCAACAGCTATCACTCAGTTAACAGTCTGATAATCTGTTGCTAGCTAGCTACCCGAGCCTAGCTATACCTATAGTTAGCTAGCTGAATTTTTACGCTGACTCTGATTATTTTTTTTGAATGAACAGTGCACGCAGTAATCTCATGATCACGGCTGACATAGATTTTACTATATAATACATCAGGAGCACATGAAGAGAATGAGCTTACATCCAGAAATTAAAGTAAATTCGTCATGCACACGTTTACTTAAAGTATAGGAAAATCCCATAAGTTATATATTATGGGATTGATTTAAGTCAATTATAAGGATCCCACGGGTTATTCATGAGACTGAATTAAGTCATCTACTCCATGTGTTATACATGGGATTGTTAAGTCAACTTAGTTTGACTTAAATTGCCGATTTATTAGACGTATACCTTAACTATTATCCCCATCTTTATGGAAATATTAATTATTAATGGAGACCATCGCTAATCATATACATTAATTGGACAGCTCAACGGCTGGCTATAATTATTATACTGTACACCCAGACCGTTCTTCACCTAAAAAGGGGAAGGAGGAAAGAGAGCCAGACTCAGAAGCTTCAAAGGTGGCAACTGGTGTAAAATTGTCCCTTGTAATAAAATATTCAGGATCTTACACCAATTTTGCTGGTGTAAACTAGTCCCACGAGCTATAGCTACTCTAGGTTGTATTATTGTAAAATCGTCCCATGAGTTACTCTAGGTATAAAATTTTACACTAAGTTCTATAGGACCCCCCAAAATTTATGTCAGGAGCCTGGGCTCAGACTGTGGTCCCTGTGTTGTGGCAGTTTCTCTCCCAGAAATGGCCCCATTAGATAGCTAATATTAATGGTCGCCTGCTAAACTGATAGTCTGTAGTCCAGTCCACATGCAGTCCCTTAATTAACTTCTTGACGGTCCTCCTCTACACTCTGTATTGAGAACCTCAGATCTAATCTGAGTATATAGCTTGGTGGGGGAAGCACGGTAGCTAATGCCCCACCCTCTTGCGGGGATTGGGACACTGGTGGCATGCTAATGGCCTTCCCCCAGGCTGAGCACTGCATGATCAAGGATAATTAAAACGAATGAATTATGTCAAATTCACCTAATTACAATAAAGGGCTCCTCATTGCATAAATCCTTCCTTAATAAAACTGCTTGGTGTGTATCTATACATGGGGAGTATTTACGCACTTCTTATTGTGTCAGAAAGTTTCTATGCATATGCTTGGAAATCCTTGGTCCTTTGTTATAAACATGGGAATGAATACATCAAATTCAACTAATTACAGGGGCACCTCACGGCGTAAATCCTTCCTAATAGTTAGACACCGAGGCCAAGGGATCTACAGTATTTAGCATCGATATCCCGATGGCCCCGAGGTATGACACCCGAGCGTGGCGAGGGTGTTACTATAAGGGGACAGAGGGATGCTAAAATTAATACTGTGGATCCCATTGGCCGCGGTGCAGTGGCGTAGGAAGATGTTTTTGAGCAGGGGGCTGAAAGTAAGCAGGTGAAGACTCGCTTTACGCGCGCATAGCGCGCGAAAGCTAGGGGGATCTGGGGGCATGCTCCCCCAGGAAAATTTTGGAATTTTAGACCTGAGAGCTTTTCTAGTGCATTTCCGAGGACATTCTGGACTCCTAGCTTGTCACATGTGAACACAGATCAGTAGTGACTACTGATCTGTGTTCACATGTGACAATTATTGATATCTACACACCGTGGGGCTAAGATACACCATAATCATGAATAACTCAACCCTGATTGTGGCAACAGATGAAAAAGAAAAGTGCAAACCTCAGAGGGTGAGCCCCACCCCCTGGCTTGTACAGCAGTCTAAAAATCAGAGGGGCTCTGCCCCCCCAATCTTATGACTGGGGGGGGCAATTGCCCCCCCCCCCCAGCCCCCCTGGTTCTTACGCCAGTGCGGTGAGCTAGAATTTTACAACTGTTGCTATAGTAGTACAGCTATTTGCCTTGGAGCTCTCATATTACCATGGATCCTATTGGTCAATATTTACAAGTAACTAAGTAAAACTTTTACTTGATTACAAGTAGCTAACTAACAAGTAACTAAGCTACTTAGTTACCTCCTATTGACCAATCAGATTACAGGGAAGTGGCAGTAAAATTCTAATAATTGGTTAGATGTGTGTTTGGGGAGTATTTACGCATTTCTCGTTAAATACCAGTCAGATGGGGTTTTACTCTTTTAATGAAAGTATGTAAATCATTCCCATATAAACTTTAAAAGATTAACTTTTGGGGAATTTATGCCATTCAAGAGAGACATAAATCCTTCCCATGAGTGACTCATGGGAAGTGACGTAAATCAATCCCATGAGTCACTCGTGGGTTTGGTGACATAGCTAAATCCTTCCCATGAGTCACTCATGGGATTATCTTCCAATTTACGTATTTTTCACCACGACCATTATTCATAGCGCTAAATTTAAATTCCATCAATATTATAGTCTATAGCAAGCGTGCGGCCAAGTACCAGCTTACGTAAATGAAAAGCGTCTGGAATATGCAGTGGTCTCGCAAGCCTAGCCCCCTTTCACACAAGAGGCACGTGAAATGTTGGACTAAACGCGCACGCCCATGGTCCATTCATGCTATAGCTAGCCCCGCCTTCTAATTCTCCAGCCGCCTGCTGACCCTCCCACTTCTGACATGCCATGGCTTCAAGTAGCTGTGACCACACTCCTTTTGGAGAAGCTGAATCTGCTGGGTCAGACTACAAAGATGACGTGGAAAAGGACAAGCGTTGTCTTCAAAAGAGAAAAATTGTCTGTGAGATGGTTTTTCTCTCTGTGGCTATTGGTGTAGTGTGGAGCTTGATGCTACTCCCCATCATCTTCTGGCATTTGCCAGTAAATGTGCAAACGGTAAATAAAACCATAATTTCTAGAGTGTTGAAAGTGTAAACTGCAATAACACTCTAGCTATATAGCTAATTTTGTATACTTGATGCTTCTTTGTCTATACGGGGTCACTCAAGACATAGATTATATTATTTGAATATATAGGCTATGCTCAAGACGTGGTCTCTAAAGACATACTCTACATATATACCAATTTTCAAGTCTCAGAAAGGCTCCACGGAGGCCGTGTATTTTCTGGCAGTTACCTCATAGATTACGTCATTATTACCTAATAACCGCAGAAAAGTAAATTGCTACTGTATGGGCATGTAAATGAAAAGTTAGACTACATCCCTCGTCCCTCATGAAATTAAAAGTATTCACTGCGCCCGCCATTATCGACCTTGGATACATTGTCAAACTGCACGCGCATGCTCTATATACGTGTACATTGGGGCGCACGGCTTGAGCCAATTGACCCGGATGTGACCTCCATGTACTCGACTGAATAGGGAAATCCCCCAGAGTGCGAGCTCACCAAAGAAAGCAACTGAGAGAATTGCCATATATATATCATCGATAGTCCATGATCTAGCTAGGTTTGAATTCTGGGTCCCAACACCCTGTCATGTGAGCTAAACATTTTGAAACGGTCTTCACAGCAATTTCATCATCATTTCTGAATCATCTTAATTACCTCATTGGT
This sequence comes from Cliona cf. orientalis, assembly GCA_963930775.1. NCBI lineage: Eukaryota > Metazoa > Porifera > Demospongiae > Clionaida > Clionaidae > Cliona > Cliona cf. orientalis. The sequence goes on from OZ005696.1 coordinate 3,398,634, forward strand.
TGGCTGAATTGTTGATTGGGACTCGGGATGTAATAAGCATATTTGCGACCTTGTTTCGTTTTTTACTGTAGTTGTTTCAATGGTCTAGCCTTCCAATCTTCTTCACATGCCAGGCAGCCTCTAGACTTCGTAATATCAATTGTACTAGTGTTCTTTTGCACTATTTTATGCGTCCTCTGCATGCTTATGCATAAAATAATTTAAAGAAAGTAGGTAGCTACAAGTTGCACATGCATGCTCCCTCCTTTCACTCAGTGAATTGGGATCAATCTGACACATGTATCCAACGAATACATTACAAGCTGAGTGCTACTTTCTCTGACAAGTACCACCAGCCGAACTTCATGCATTTTCTCAGTGGCTGACATAATCCCGTAGATAAATAAAGCTAGTCTTGTGCTATGTATAGCACACACACTGTGTGCCATGCCATGACCAACCTGATGTTCAGAAGCTGTGTGGCACTGTCGAGTTCATCTCCTGTGATTGAAAATTGTCAGTGTTGAGGTCAAGAGTCAGTCTCAGACTCCAACTCTGTGATTGAGGCATCGGCATCAATATGGCTTGGACTGTGCACACTATATTGACGAACTTTTACCATATGACCCATTATGCAGCTACTGGGCATGTGGTCAAGTTTTTCATATACTATAAAGGCTACACTAGCAGGAAATTTCCCAGCCGTATTATCCTCTGATCATGAGACGCATGATCATAATTGAATGTGATAATAATAAATATCTTTCATTGTTCTAGCAGTATAGCTATATTATGTAGAGTTATTGTTGAGGGGAAAAAAACTTTCACAGGAACAATAATCATTGAAAATAAAAAATGATTTTGCAAGCATTTTGTGTATAGCTGTGAAATTTTTTGTAACTGAATCTGTCTTCAAAACGTGTATATACTATACCAAGCAATGACATACAGTATAAAGTGCATAATGTTATACAAACAATTTGATCAGATGCCTATGAATAATGTTTTGAGGCATTAGTTTTCTCACCTCTAGCCGACACAATGCTAGACTTAGTGTTGTTCTTTTATGGTGTACCTAGCCTGTGTAAACAAATTCACTGAATTTGCATAACTGCTGTCAAGATAAGATGTTACAATAACTATCACACAGCGCCAATGGCATAGGTTGCTTCAACCATGGCCAACTTGCCTATGCTATAGTGTTGATGCCCAAGAATTGGGGATGGAGGTGGTGGGCAGTGTCACCTCCTTGCCACAATCCTTGGATCCTCCCCTCAGTGTAGATGAAGCATAAGGAAATCCAGAGAAATATCAGGTAGCTAGCCACAAGTTTGTCCCAGGTCAGTGCATGCATGCATGCACTGCAAAAACAAAATGGTTAGTTTAACCAATCTTATATTACCTGAGTTGCATTCATACAATTGTATGAATGCAACTCAGGTAACCTACTGTATGAATGCAACTAATATAGCTTAAGATGCATGGGTAATTGTATGAACGCAACTCAGGTAACCTAAAAATGTGTTAAACTAACTCATCTTAGATTACCTGGGTTGAACTCAGGTGACCTAAAATGAGTTGTATTCATATGAATGCAACTCAGGTAACCTAAGATAGGTTAGACTAACCCTTTTGTTTTTACAGTGATATATATGCATGAAGGGCATTAGACTCACATAGGACACCATGCAGCGATAATAATAGTTGTACCATGTACCAATGATTGTGTTAAAAACACAAACTTATGGAATGTAACACCAAGTCTTTTGGGCTTGTCATGCATCCTAGCACAGGACTTCATTGAAATAGTACCACATGAATCTAGAATAAAATTCTTTACAGAGAGTATAGCTTTTTCACATTAATTTTATAGTGGCAAGTATGGCGGGGCTGAATGGATTGATTAGCTATAGTTAGTCAAAGTATGCGATATTCACCTACAGAGGTTTACTTTCTAATAATTATTATTGATTGGGCACAAAGCAGGGCCATGCCCACATATATACATGTAGTTTCTGAGGGTACATAATATTATGTTGATAGCTATACTTGTTATTATTACAGAACATCACTACCTGTGAAGAATGTGACTCCACAGTGCAATACTCCAATACTACAGAGCAATTGCCATGTCGGCAGGATTTCTTCCGTAGTGAAACATCTGCTGTCTGTATCCCAAGCTGTGCCACATGGAGCGAGTATTCACTTTCTGAAGTGATTCTTACTGATGTCTTGATCATTTTATCGGCAGTCATTGGACTCGTAACAGGATCAGCGGTCTTGATATTGGCCATTGTACGATTCAAACGAATGTAAGCATCAGTATCATAATACCAGTAGTATTATTGTGTGGATTGCATGTGAATAAGTATAATTTTTTCTTTTGTAGGTGTGCATTTCCAGCTATGTTTGTGGTATACTTAACAATAGACTTCATGATTCTTGGTATGTTTGGAATAGACATCCAAGGCATAGCTATCTATAATGTAATAGCCACTGTACTGTAGGACGGGTTTTAATTGTGTAGTTTAATGATTGCGTTTTAGTCAAATCAGGCCAAATTGCAAATCCAATAATTGCGATGGACGACCCCGTACCGTACGTGCACGTTTATTATTATTTGCAAATCTATTAATTGCGAAACATAGAAAATCTTGCAATTCGCAATTAATAGATACTCGCAATTAAAACCCAACCTACGGTATTAGCTCTCTATATACCTCTTAATCTTTGGCTGTCCTGAGAGAGTCCATAACAATTAACTTTTGTATTATTGAACAGATTTCTTTCTCATCATTTCCCACTTTGATCGTCCTTCTCTGTATTGCTCCTCACCTGACCTGCTGCAGAGTATCCTGAAACCAACCCCATTCTGTGTGATAACAGGTAACTGTATACTTTACATAATAATTATAGCTGCATGCATTTGCACATGGGTCACGAGTGTTGATATGATAATAATTATAATTCGTTCAGGTATGGTTCTCTCGTACTTACTACTTCAGATTGCATTTTGGTGGTTAAGCCATGCGACAGTTATTCTGTGGAAGCTTCAATTTCCATTCCATGCTAGATCCTTCGAGAATTCGGAGAAAATGAAATACGTCCACATTATCAGTGTTGTGATTGGCCTATTGCTCCCACTAGTCTCACCAATAACCTCAATGGTAGACTTTGCAGTGGATCTGAGTTCCAGTGAAGTACTGCAGAGTCAAAACATTTCATTTATGTCTGGGGGACTTGGTTACGGTCTTATTCGTTTCCCTTCGATTCTCTGCTCTGCTATCGATAGATATGCTCTATACTATTCAAACGTACTGCCGATAAACCTTATGGTCATTGTTGGGATCACTGAATTGATACTGGTGTTCAGGATTATTCACAAGGTATGTACATGTTCACTATTAATAGTAAACTGACGTCAGCCTATTCTCATTGGCGGCCGCTCACGCCTGAAGTACGCTAGATTTATCTCAAGACATGCATGGAGAATAAGAACATTCTACATATTATTATTATTATAATATGTATCTATTTAACATTGTAATATTATTATTTGATCCTTTGTCTTCTGTAACCAATTGTAAACCTATTAATTATAAACTTTGTCTATCTCAGTGGCAAACTATAGAGCTCACATGACTTCGCATGCACTAACTTAGAGTCAAGTTTCCGATTGAATTATGTACCCATCATGCATGCAGCCTTGATGCAGGCTAGCTATAGCTTTGAAGATTACTGTTGCACATTTTTTATGTCTTTCCATGCCTCTGTAGCAATATGGATTGTTCAGAGCAAGATCAAGCAAGACCAAACATCCACTAGGGCTTGGAATGGCTGAGAGAAAAATCTTAATTGTCTTATGCTACTATGTTGTGGTTGCTTCATTCTCCCTCACACAATACACTGTGGTGATCCGAAACCTCGATGCATTTAACATGCAGCTTGAGAAGTACTTCATCTGTGAACTGAATGGGCATGATCCAAGCAATCCATGTGACAGGAATAGATTTCGCCAGCTTTCTAATCCTGGCTTAACTGCATTGACATTCATTCTTCTGGGACTCTTTCCTCTATTTAATCTAATTTATGCTCTGAACTATGAGGAACTGCTGAAGAGGTGCAGGGCTTGTTTCAGGGGCAAAAAGCTAAGTTCTAGAATGACTATGTCAAGTATTTAGGGCTTTCTGTTTCCTTGTTTCTGTTGAACCTAGTAATGAAATATTTTGAGGTGGTAAGGGCAATTATCATAATGATCATACATAATTATTATCGACTGACATATTCATAACTAATCAGCTAAATCAAAGTTATAAAACACAATGAATAGATAACTACAGATTCTTATGTTCAGTGTAGCTATATGAGCCGTTTTGTTGCTATAGTATATACAAGACAGGGTACTAGGTACGTAAATCTGATTCTGTTAGGGTCTCTTCTTCCTACAAACATTTGTAAGTGCCTCTATACTCAAAATCTTCATCCACAATTCGATTATGAGCGATATCAATAGTTGAATCTGATTGTTCTTTGCGAGCACTGATAACCTGTACTAACTCCCTGGCTTTTGAAGTAATAATATTTTGATTTTTACTGCCACATGCATGCTTGAATACTTGCTTACATAAGATTATGAGTAGGTACATGCACATCACCATCATCGGTAAACAAATGAGCACTAGCTGAACTGCAGCAGCTGAATCTAGTATGGCTTTGTACTGTGATGTCTGGTTCTGGCTATTGTGATAATTGAAAAATAGGAGGCTGTTAATTAGAATCAGGTTGGAAAAAAGTAGAGTATCTATGATGTTGTGTGCTCTCTTTACGTAAGGCTGACATATGGTGTGTAGGGTAAGGATAAACACTAGCACACCACCGATAGAAGTATAATGGATACTATATAATTCCGTATTGGAGGAAACCAATAGAAATGACCACCGATAAAGAAAGTAAAGACCAGCAAAGAACCTGAGCCTATCTTTGAAGCAACCTTGGAAGGAGTCAAGCAGAGGCTTCAGGCTGGCAATGGGCAATATTGCACAGATGAGCTTAACACACTTTTTGTCTTCAAGACCAAGATAATCTAGTAGCTTATTTAGAAGGGGATATACCAACAATAGAATTGGAGGGAGAGCACCAATGGTAAGAAGGCAAAATAATGCTGGAAGAGCATAGGGCAAATGTTCCTTGCTAAAATATTCTATTTCCCCATTGTACCACACCCTTGGATGCACTTTAAACCCACTGCCATTTTCCGGATGGATGTATAAGCGAAGCAGAAGGCGTAGAGACACTTTAACACACTGAGCATAGCTGATCACAAGGAAACTGGAAATTCCGTGTATGATTGAAGCTCGGACAGTGGTTATTCGACAGCATTTGCCCAGATATCTTCCTCCACATCTGTTCATTATCCAAATAACCGCTATAATCAGTAGTATGGCATAGATGATTGTGACATACTTAATAGCAATCATATCCAATGCTGAAGCACCCTTCCATAAACAGAATGGAAAGAGTCCTATACCTAAGAGATCAAGGTTGAAGAATCCATAGAGCACTAATGCTACCTTTCCAATTCCTGAAATTGGTATGGGTATTATTCCACTGGCACGCATATCTAGCGAATCAATAAGTTGACTGTAAAGAATGAATCCATTAACAGCCCCAGAGGTGAAACTGAGATTGAAACCTAGTACAACAATGAAGGTGACCGTGACAGGAATGAGTTCCGAGAGGATATAAAAGAGCCAGCCTAACTTGCATCCAACAGGTTCTGCTGGTCTACACAAGAAGCCTGGTGAATGAAAGTGCACTGTATAGTTACTAGTACACTTGCCACATGCTATGCCAGTCCTCGTTTCCCCACAGAGAACTTGGTTCAATTCAACAGAGTTTCGAGGTAAGGAAATTTCAGATCTTGATGGAACAGTTGAACAAAAAGTGCATACACTGGTCACTAGTTTGGAGTCAATGAAGCCAGTCCAGAACCCAGGTAATAGATAGCTGTAAAATCCATCTTCGTTGCATCTAAGCAAGCCAATATAATTATGTGCATTACAAACGCACTTCAATTCGTTATTGGACTTAAATCCCGGAGGACACTCAAGCAGTGTTATGGCTAATTTTAAGTAGCTATGCCTTGGGGACAAGACCTCTAAATGGAGAGTTGCGTTTTCACCCGGCTCACCTGTAAGCTGTAGTTCATCTCCAATGAATGTGGAAAAGGCAGAATCAAGCTGAACGCCACTATCATTCACTTTGTCAATAATTGCCACTCTAAATGATGGCTTAGTCCTTTGTCCCAAATCATCAGTTGTCAGAATATCATGCTCGTAGTATTCACCTGGGATTATCATTAATGGTGTGGACTTGTTGAAGCTGAGAGTAGCTCCATCCGTTGCAAGCTGTGGCTGTAGTCTTGTATCGTTATCAAATTTTATTCCCCGTTCGTTAAATATCTCAGAAATATTGACAGTTAGATAATCAAAATGATTGTTAGTGCCATATCTAATTGTCTGGCAGGGGAAAAGGGATGTGGCATAAATAGCATGACCAGAAGTGCCATCTTTAGCTTTGTTTCCAACGAAAGTTATGTTAGTATCCCGCAATATTGAAATGTTAGCAGTATCCTTATCAGCATATTGAATAAAACAACTCTTAGAGGCAAATTCAGTTATGTCAGTTAATGACACATAAAGTGCACCACCCAGAAATTGTGCATGGTTATTGAAAAATCCATAGCTATTGTTTGATCCTACCATTATTTTAGCTACTCCGATTAGAGCCACAGCACCTCCCTGGAGACCGGTATTGTTGATGAAATCTACACTGCTGTTTTGAAAGTCCATGACTCCATTGACAGCATAGAGGGCAGTACCCCAATTGTTTTGGAACAAATTGTAACCTTGAAAGTTTATGTCAGACAAACTAACATAAACTGTGCCAACTCCAGGGACTGTTTGGTTCCACTGGGTCCAATTCTTTTTTGCAATAACACTATTATTTAAAAACCGACAATTTCGAAACTCTGGCACAATTGTGTACCCCCTGTACTTCTTCAAGAAGATATCTGGTACCATGACTAGAGCTGATCCTGCATGCGCTTTATTCTTTTCAAACGTTGAATTTTCAAGTAGCATGGAATTATGACTGTAGTCAGGGTGTTGTTTATCATGATGTGAATAATAGTACACACCACCACCAAGTTCAGCACAATTCCCCAAAAAAGTAACATTTCTCAAGATGAAATGGGAGTTAGTTATTCCAGCACCATTACCTGACTCTATTCTAAGATACATTCCACCTCCAAACACTGTGTATTTGCTTGGCATGCAACCATTCTGTCTGAATAAGGAATCTGTGACTTTAACCGTGATATTGCTAATATTGAGGAAATTCTTACGATACATTTGTGCTGACAGTGCACCTCCAATGAATGCCTGATTAGAAGTGAAATTGCAGCTTACAAATGATACGTGAATGTCAACTGAACCATCATCAAAGCTCATGTAGACACCTCCACCTTTTCCTTTGTTATCTTGTGCTGACTCTTCTACATCTGTGTAACTCAATTTATAGCGGGAATTGCTTGAAGTGTTATTTTCAAAAGTACACTTATCAAACAGAATTATTGTGGGATAAATTGGACTACTGGAAAATTTTATATACACTCCACCGCCTCCAAACACTCTATTGTTTGTGCCGTTCCAGTATTTCTGTGGCAAAGCATTCCCTGCAATCAATGCTGATGATATATTCACTGTGCCTCCTGTGTGGTTCAGTATCATCAGTCCAATTCCATTACTTTTTTCAATAACTATCTCAGTGAGTTCCACATTGCTACAGTTTAAAATTATCAAGGCCGAAATGTATTTTAGCCTCCGTATTTCAGTTCCACATGAGTTGAAGATCAGATTACTTAATTTAATTGAGTCTCCAATGTGACTTAGCTGAATTCCAGCACTAGAATTTGTACTTTCCATACAAGTAATAGTTGTTGGATTGCCATTAATGATCAATGACTTAAAACCTTCAAATTTTGTGGAAGTATTCAAGTGCAACAGTGGAATATTGATATCAATGTGCACATCAGTTTGTTGATGCCCATTAACTTTACCTGCAATTGTCTTTAATGACTCACTTTGACAATCTTCTTCTGATTGATCATGAGGGTCACAGGTTAACGTTATTGATAGTGATTGATTGAAACTTTCTGCAAACACTACACTGGTGAGAAATATTGCACTAGTGATGATCATCAAGTGGTTAGCCATTCCTATAGCTAATTGTTATAGCGACGTTTTTTCGAATCACCAGTGTACAATCTCGTAGTATATGCACTCAAATGGCTTGCATGCAATCTCGAGTGACCTTCTGGCCATGGGCCACCGTATGAAATTGATGCTTTGGTGATGTATGGTACACATAATAGCTATCCTAACAGGATTTGGGAATTATAGTGTATTGTTTAAAGCATTGCCTATGGCTATACAGTTTCAGGTTGGTCACACTATGAGTGTATTATAATCCATTAGCTATAGATATAATACTATTGTTATAAGTATGAAATTGAAGGATAAATTAAGCAGGGATGGCAAGGTCAAAAAGTACACAAACGAGATTGTAGGGATAATCACATCCACTATAACTATACAACGCCCCTAATCTTGCTTTCCTCGATTTATCATACGCCTGTTGGTTACCCATTGGTGCTAGTGCTATCATTTGAATCTTCTGTGCACGTGGGAGAAATTTATCTTATCCACTATGCTCATATAAGGGTTGGGGGGAGGGGGTAATCAGCTTTGATCATCACATTACTGCGCCTGGTTAGTTACTTCCTGCACCTACTCAAAAAGCAAGCATATAGGGATGTATAATTATAATAATATAGTGGATATGATTATCCCTATATATTATCTTAATTGTTTGTGTACTTTTTGGGCACCCTGCCATCCATCCCTACTTTATCCTTCAATTTCATTGTATTACATGTGCTATCTGGCATTGGTCTCTTCCGTTTCATGTAGGGTCTTCACAACCTGTAGAGCGGTATATATATAACGTGTAGCTAATAGTGCCGATGGATTGTGTGATGGGTGGTGAGTATGGTTCTTGGTCAGTTCCAGGCATAATACTATTATGTATAGTGCACGAAGCCCTATTATTATGCGTGAGCAGGCCCCTTTGTCTGGTATAATAGAGAAGGGGCTAGTGCAATGCGCCACACACTAATGCATCCTACATCAAGCGTAGAAATCCACCACCCCTGACAGTGTATGTCCTGATCAGAAATACTGGGAATAGGCCCTGAGAAGATACACTTCATGTGCACCAAGTTATATGCACAAGATGATTATAAAAATGTTGGATTTAGGCAGATAGCTAGCTATTTTGCATAATGTATCCACTTCAGCTACACCATGTCATAATAGTGTACACATAATAATTATATTATTATTATGCTATACCTCATCCTTAGACACTGTTTCCATCTCTGCTGCCAGTGACTGTGGTTTGCTTTGAGCTAGTAGTTCCTTTCCATGCTGGATGAACTGACTCTCCAGCTCCTCATTCCACTGCTTAGATGCCTCCATCAATGCCTATAGTCCAATAAAAGACACTAGCTCAAATAATGACCTTTACCAGGTGTAGTACACATACGTGTAATGTAAATGCAAATTACCCTTTTGAGTCTGTTTATCTCTCTGTCCATGTCGGATGCTGTAATGGATGACTGTTTCTTTTCTTGTTTGATATCCTCACACTCCATCTGAAGTTGGTGCAGCTGATGATCATACCCATCCACTTCCTGTATATACAATGCACATACGTGTACATACATGTAGGAGAATGTGGAGAAAGTAAATTAAATGCTTAGTAAATCATTCTCACTATAATACGTGAATCTACAATGTCAAAAGCTGCTCCCTTGTCCTTCTCAGTTCCTCTGTAACACTTCTCTTCATGTCCTCTGCTTCTGATAGCAGCATCTCTTTCAAGTCCTCTCAATCTCCTACAGCATCATTATGGCAGAAAAATAAACCGTCTATAGCTGATCCCCTACCACACTCACACGTTAACAGTGATACATGTACGTTTTTTCTTCACTATCATAATATTATGGAGCCTGGGGATGAGGCTGGACCGCTCTACAGACTCCAATATATTAGCTATAAACTTAGCGATAGTTGATTACATATGTAATTATTATAACAATTTTCAGAATTGATATCATACTGTAACTTAATTGATTATTCAATAGTCATCAATAATAAGACAACAAACACAGAGTATTACATCTAATACATAGAGCGCTAGCCACACAATAATTGGTAAGTTATTGGACACAAGTTGAATTCAAAGGCAAAGTTAGTAGCCACCATTCTAAAATTCTCTATAATATATTATAATAATTAATATTATTATACTGATATTAAACTTTTGGTTCATTTTGTGTATTGGCTTTTTCAGTCTGTGTTGGACCCAGGGGGATTATATTGTTGACGCTCCTCCACTTGAATTGGGATACTGCTGCATGATTCCATCGGCTTTTCCTTGAGCAATGGTACACCAGAGTCATTAGTGTTGGTAGAGGAATCAATGACGTCTAGTAGTTCTCTAAATCCCCGAGTATCGTCATCACCATCATATGGCAAGCTTAAGCTTAAGCAACGATGTCCATTTTGATTATTTCTAGCAAAAAGTGCATGAGCCATTCTAAAGGGCCTTAATATCTTCTTGAAACCCGAAAAGATGCTGGTGTAAGTATATATGTGGTAAAAGATGATGAGCAGCATTGCAATGAAGGCAGCGAGGACTGACATGTAAGCAACAGTTTCTTGGCTGAAATCTGGGCTATTGAGGGAATATTCAGTGAATATACAAACGAAAAGAATATTTAAGAAGAAGAAGGTCTCAAACATATTGACTAAAGATTTCCTGTATACTGAAGTTTGGAAGAACACTCTAAGGAGAAGGATGCAAACTACAGTGAAAATGATCACATTAAGAGCAAGGTGAGGATCGTTTGAAACATTTGCAGCAGCAACAAGATATAAGATAACACGAGTAATCAGCAACAGTCCAGTCCAGTAGCGATACTTGGGCGTGAAAGGCGCATGGTGAGTCTCTATGAATGTTTGCAGTTTCTGATTCCTTGTCCACTTAAACACTTTCCAGTCTGGAAGGCAGAGAAGCCACTGCCATGAGAAGAGTAGAGCAGTGTAGACCAGTCCAAAAGCGAGAATGAGAACAGCTGCAATGAATAAGGGTATGTGCTTTTCAGAGAGGTATTTTACAGTTGCATCAGGGAGCCACAGTAATACTCGGGTGCCATCGGGATAGGTAAGTGTTCCAACAGATAGCGACTCAAAGCAGATTTCAAGGATTTTTGAATAGGATAAAAGAATCAATGTAGCTAGAGTTGCCACTGGGTCCCTCTTTCCAATGAGATTTGAAAACTTCATGGAATGTGAACTGATTATTATAATTGAAATCACAAGGAGAATGACATAGGCAGGAAAAGCCAATTGTAGCCACATTTTAGCATTAGCGTCCATTCCTGGAAAGTAGCAAGTATCAATTCCAAGCCCGAGGTTGAGCCATGAAACAAATGTAGTAATTGCATTAGCCTCTTGAAAAGGAAGTAGAATGCTCCTGTTTGCATGCACAATATTGACATAGAATATCAGCCCATTTAATGCTCCAACTGCAACTGTCATGTTGAGTAGCAAAAGGAGCGCTACTAGTGCTATACCTGCTAGAATTGCAGCTAAAGTAATGACTATTAGTATAAAAGGCCAGTATCTAGCACACTGAAGGCAGCGGGAGCTACCAAGAGAGAGGCTTAGACCAGGTTTACAATGTCCACACAACAGAGATGATCGATTGAATGCACACTGCACATCAGTTCCATTTGACTGACTAAGAATTATTGGCACAGATCGTGAGTTACAGTAGTCTAAAGGGCAATTTTTGAAGACTACATAGCCACTTATGTTGGTGTCATTGATGTAAGAAATCCAAGCTCTGGATTGAGATTTCTTGATAATAAATCCAGTATTGCTATCACAATATTCCATGTATTGAACAATATTGATGTGGCAATCACATGAGCAATTTATTTCAGTCTTTCCGGAGACTTGAAAGCCAATTGGACAGCTACAGGGAAGAAAGTGTACTTTGATCCGTCTCCTGGATAGATCTGCATCCTTGCAGGGACCATCAATTGCGTATAGAGTCAATTCTTCATCTTCATGTGGAGAGACAATGTTAAAAGTCAGGGTAGTACATTTTCCACCTATTTCTGCTGTAAGTTGGCCTTCAGAAAGGCCGCTTTGAGTAGATTTAAAGGGCAGTTTGGATAGTTGCTCTAACTGGTTGTTCTAGTTGATCAACAGCAACAAGAGAAACATTAAATGGTGCTCCTTTTTTCACCTTAACGTGAGCTTGAAGTTGATGGAAGCATTTGTATTCACTTGCATTACAAAGACACACTTTGACTGGGCGGGATGATATTGTGGCAAAGAAGTCCGCCAGTCCATCACCATCTGGGAGTAGAGAAATTCCCTTTAAGTAAGCAACTCCACCATAAGGATCTAGATCTTTCGAATAAACTTCAGCAAACTGACTCGCAACACACCTATCCAACATTCCTCCATAGAGTGTGGATCCTGAAATATTTGCTTGGTTGTGAGAGAAATATAAATATTGTGTCTTCACATCAATGCGGTTTTGACTATGGAGAGCTAGAATTTGAAAGAAACACTCAGCTTTTGCAGTCGAATTAGGAGTGCACATGCTGCCCGAGTTGGAGTCATCATCCACATACACCGCACCTCCATACGTGTATGCACTATTGGCTGTGAAAGTAATAATTTTATCGACCGTGTTTTTAGTATTATATAAATACTTCAGTATAATGAGTTCTGCATTGGCTTCCAAAGAAAGTCCACCCCCCATATCTGCTAAATTTTTGTTGAAGTATAACGGTTCCCTTGCTCCAGTAGGACATGAACAGTGATTATCTGAGTCCCATGCCTCAATAGATGAGCTAATGGCATGGAGTCCACCTCCTTTATGCTCTGCGTAGTTACTACTAAAACCAAGAGTGCTTTTGTGTAGGCAATTCAGCTCACTGTTTGAGAGATATCCTCCTCCTCCATTTCTACTTGCCTTATTGTGTGCTATAATTAGATAACCGTGCACATAGAGTTTGCTCATTATTGATAGCAGTCCTCCACCATTTTCAGCATGATTGTACTGAATAGTACACTTTCCTTTAAAATGTGCATTGCTATGAAAAAGAGTGATAGCTCCTCCCTCCTGGAAAATAGCTGTAGAACTATTGGTCCAGCTGATTTCAGTTTCTGGATGGTTACTTACAAATTGAACATAGCCTGTGAAATCAATATCACTTTTAAATGCCACTAGGGATCCAGTATTGTTAGAAAACATTACATTTCCAGAGGTATTAACATTCAGCACTGAGTCTCTTATTAAGTATATCACACCAAATGTAGCAGTATTGTTTACAAATGTAGTATTACTGGTACTTCCACCTATTATTGTAATCCTACAGCTATAGGAATATATAACTGCTCCTCTAATGGCATTGTTACCATTAAACTGACTTGCTTTAATTGTAATATTATCATTAAAGGACTTCAGTGCTCCACCTCCAACTCGTCTACCGTTTGTGGTGGCAGTGTTATTATCAAATACACTTACTTCTATTGTGATCATTGGGTTAGAGGCTGAATATAACACTCCACCTCCACCTCCATATCCCTGAGTTATGGCAGTATTACCATTAAATATACTTGCTCTTATTGTGATATTATTGCTAAAGAATATCAGTACTCCACCTCCACAATGACTGCCGTTAGTGGTGGCAGAATTATTACTGAATTCGCTTCTTTCAATTGTGATAGTACATGTTTCAGAATACAGTACTCCACCTCCACTTGCATATCCCTGAGCTATGGCAGTATTATCGTTAAATATACTTGCTCTTATTGTGATATGATTGTTAAAGAATTTCAGTACTCCACCTCCACACTCGGTGCCGTTAGTGGTGGCAGAATTATTACTGAATTCACTTCTTTCAATTGTGATAGTACATGTTTCAGAATACAGTACTCCACCTCCACTTGCATATCCTCGAGTAATCACGGCAGTATTACTGTTAAATTGGCTAGCTTTTATTGTGATACTACCCCTACGAGAATTCAGTACTCCGCCTCCACACTGACTCCCGTTGATGATAGCAGCATTACCATTAAACATGCTAGCTACCATTGTGATAATACTTTGGTTGGAATAGAGTACTCCTCCACCTTCTCCAGTACTACCTGAGGTTACAGTGTTATAATTGAATTGACACTCTTTGATCATGATATTGCTCCGTATGGATAGAAGTACCCCTCCCTTATTCTCGGCTGCATTGACCATGAATTCACTTGTTTCAATTGTAATCATGCCCTCCTTGGAAAACAATACTCCTCCTTCCATAGCCATATTGCCATCAAATTTGCTTGCTGTTATCTTGACAATGTTGCTCCTCCAAGAGTATAACACTCCTCCAGTGAAAAGGGCAGAATTATTGGTGAAAATACTGTTGTTTATTACAATGATACTATGTTGTTCAGCATATATAACTCCACCAAACTGTGCTCCATTATTCTCAAATTTACACTGGCTAATATTAATCTCACTAGCTGTTGCAATAATTAAACCACCTATCGTGAAATTAATATGTGAATAAAACTGAACATTTCCTCGTACAAATTGCTCAAAGGTGCTATTAACAATCTGTATTGCCGTTTCAACAATCTCCAGTGCTGTATTGCTTGTATTTTGGCCTTTAAATACTGCATTTTGGACTACAAATTCCTTTACTTGTTTCACACTATTTCCTCCACATCCAACAAACTCCAAGTTAGACATGAAGATATACCGAGAGTAATTGAAATGGATGTGTGAGTCTTCTCCACACACTATCTTTGCAGTAGTACTCTCAGAAATCATTGAAAATTTATCGATACTCGACACTGATATATTTACGGTAAGGTAATGTTTTCCAGGAAGAAAGACCAGTGTGGTGTTGGAGCGGAGATAGTCATTCAATCTGGTGGCAAATTCAGAGAGAGTGAGACATGGCGCAGTGCAAAGATCAGTTTGGGTTGAATTGGTTGCAATGTAGATATTGCTGGCTGCTTGGTTTAAAGCACACAGGAACAATACTAGTCGGAAGAAATGAACTTGAGCCATCATGTTCTTTTATTTTCCTTACAGTATAATTAAACTTTTCTTTATATAGACATCATGCTTATGTAAACTAGCTACATATTTCCATGTACGTTCCTTGATTCATTGACAATTCTATATCAAGTTCTAATTCCATTAAACTAGGCTAAGTATGATCTCCATTCCTATAATTATACAATTAAAAATTAATAGTACAGCTAGATTGTGGAATACATGCACACAAACAGTGTTGTTGTAACACTTGATTGTATACTCATACTCAGTACAATTATTATTACTATATATTCTACTATTATGATAATATAATTATGTCGTGCATGTTTGTGGAGTGACACAGCACAAGCATTCAGATCTAGACTGAATGAATTCAATTTGGAGTGCTGAATGGCCATGAAGTTAAACATGAACTACAGCTTTGTTTGATGAATAAGACTTATTATATTAATTTTATCAAAATTTGTTTAAGAATCTGATAATACATCGATTATTACAATACTATTATTGTAGAGAGTTCTATAGATCGCTAGAGGATTGAATAGGTATACTTGCAAGGGCCCAGCAATAATTAAATTTTAAAGTTCATCCCCAATCATCCAGGCCTACACTGCCAATAAACCATAATAATAATATTATAAATCATAGTAAACTATATAATGTCTCCCTTTATCAGTCACTATGATCATAGCTCATTAGCTATAATAAGCAATATAGTCAGCTAACTATAACTAACTTTCTGGAACAGAATTTTATCATTATTGTTGCACGTGGTGTCTTAATTACTAGATCTGTGGTGCCTATAATATTGTTACAGTATCAACATGATTTGCATATATAGGCACTTAGTCTATTAAGAGCCTGTTGCTAAGGTAAAGGGTGCTGTATATAGTGACCTCTAGTTCTACAAGAAAGTATCTAGCTATTCAGTTTCCTGGTGGCACTTTCATTTTTTTCTGTCTAGTAATAATTATTCACATGCACATAATTATTATAGTCATGCATACTTAATTATTTTGCAGGTAGCTGCAGAATAAGCATCAAACCTTTATGATTGTGCCCTTGGTATTATAAAAGTAGACTAAGTCTAGTATAAATATAATAAGAGAACACAACTTGCTCCATGGGACCATAACATAACACAATAATAATTATGGAATAAAAATATTCAACACTGGCAGTGCCACGATGTGTACACAACTACTGCAATGTTCTCAGTATAAAAAAAACTATGAAAGAAAAATTAATGTAAACTCGGAGATAGTGCACTAAGTTCACAGTATTATAATATTAATATAATATGTTAGAGAGAGAGCCAACTCATCTCTTCTCCAACAGTTCAGGGTATTTGTCTATGATGTTATAGTGAGTAGTCCTTCAATGTACATGTCATTGTGCAGTCTGGCATTGGTCTTTTCCGTTTCAAGTAGGGCCTTCACAACCTGTAGAGCAATAATATAACGTGGAGTTAATCGTAATGCTGATGGCTTGTGTACTAGGTGCGATGGGTGCATGGTGAGAGTGGTTCTTGGTTGGTCCAAGCATGCGTAATAGTACTGGGTGTGCCAAATAGGTAGGCATAATTGTATGGTGCACAAGGCCCTATATAGCTATTGACAGGTGTATCAGTGAGCAGGCTCCTTTGTCTGGTGTAATAGAGAAGGGGCTAGCTAGCCTTGCCATGCACCACACATAGTTGAACATTATATAAGGCTATACACATGCACACATCATGGATCAAGTGTAGAAATACACCACCCATGCATATCCTGATCAGAAATACTGGGAATGGGCCCAGAGAAGACATGCACACTTGATATGCACCAAGTTATATGCACAAGCTGATTGTAAAATGCAACAGTTGGATTTAGGCAGACATTGTATCCACCTCTGTTACACCATGTCATCATAGCGTATACATGTATGTTATACTTCATCTTTATAGACGCTGTTCCCATCTCAGCTGCCAGTGACTGTGGTTTGCTTTGAGCTAGTAGTTCCTTTCCATGCTGGATGAACTGACTCTCCAGCTCCTCATTCCGCTGCTTGGATGCCTCCAATGCAGTCCAATAAGTCCAATAAAAGATACTAGCTCAAATGACGACCTTTACCAGGTGCAATACACATACGCAAATTACCCTCTTTAATCTGTTTATCTCTCTGTCCATGTCGGATGCTGTAATGGAAGACTATTTCTTTTCTTGTTTGATATCCTCACACTCCATCTGAAGCTGGTGCAGCTGATGAGTCACACCCATCCACTTCCTGTACAATCAGCGGTATTAAATAATGCAAATCGTTCTCGCTAATCATTGTGGTAACCATCTTAAGTAATAACGTTATCCAAGAGATGAGAAGCTACAGCCACGGAAAAAAACTCATGAGTGTCATTCTGTCTACTGTATTTATTATGATGATGTATCAGTTTGTGTTGTGAATTTTATTTTCCATCTAACCATGACTGAGAACTTGAATAATAGTTGTGGTATAGTATTATGTGATGGAGATGCAAATATATATATGGGCCAAATATCGTAAGCTACCTGCTTTAGTATGTGATGGAGATTCAAATATATATATGGGCCAAACATTGTGGTATAACGGTAGCTATGTGATGGAGATACATGTATGGGCCAAATTAGATACCGGTAGCTATGTATCACCAGGTGGGACTCACGAGTGGTAATAGTAGCTGCTATGCTTAATTTTATTATCCGATGTTTACTCAATATTAGTCTGCTGCGCAGCATGGGCGCTGGCAGCTAAGTTCAAAATCGCGTGGGTATAGGGTTAAATCGGGCAATATTGACCTTTGATCCCCAAAAGTACGCCCAAAATTTTTGAAATTCACCATATTTCCATGTACCGGTATGTTCCTTGATTCAGTTATTCTATAATTCCATTGATTCAGAACTAGGGTGAGTATGATTTCCATTCCTATGATTATATAATTACATAAATAATTATTAAATAGGGCAGCTAGATTGTGGAACACAATGTCATGCACACAAACAGTGTTGTTGTAACACTTGATTGTATACTCATACTCAGTACAACTATTCTACTATAATTATAATAATAATATTGTGTCGTGTTTGTGGAGTGACACAGCACAAGCATTCAGATCTAGACTGAATGAATTGGAGTGCTGAATGGCCATGAAGTTAAACATGAACTGCTTTGTTTGATGAATAAGACTTATTTACCAAAATTTGTTTGTTATAATAATACTATGGTTTATAAGATAATACATCGATTATTGTTTATAAACAGCACTATTATTGTAGAGAGTTCTATAGAGGATTGAATAGGGGTACAAGGGCCCAGAGATAATAGACAATAATAAAAGTTCATCCCCGGGCCCAATTGCAATCATGCAGGCCTACACTGCCAGTAAACCATTAAGAAGTCTCATAGTAAACTATATGTCTCTCCCGTTAGTCATTATGATCATGGTTTATTAGCTATGAATAAGCATAAGACTGAGTAGTCAGCTAGCTATAATTATGCTTTCTGGATCATTATTGTTAACGTTGCCATGGTGCATGTCTTAATTACTAGATCTGTGGTGCCGATAATAATTATTGTATCAACATGATTTGCATATAGGCACTATAATTATAATATTATTAAGAGCCTGTTGCTAATGCACCTATCAATGTAATGCCCCACTACCCCCCTCCCGGGCACCATAGGGGGCAAGGTGGGGATTTGACTAATTAACTCGTCAACTTCCCATAGGAGGGGCCAGCCTGGTCCGTCAAATCCCTCCATCCACGGTGGGGAAACTATAGGGGATTTGACGAATATCAAATATATGCCTGTCAAATGCCCCTGTATGGGGCTTAGGTTTCTACGTCAATCCCCCTATGTTGGCCCCTATTGTGCCCGGGAGGGGGGTAGTGGGGCATTACATTGATAGGTGCATAAGGGTAAAGGGTGCTGTATAATATAGTGACCTCTAGTTCTACAAGAAAGTATCCCTCAGTTCCAGATAGTACTAAGTCTTTCATTTTTTTCTGTCTATATTATAGTCTAGTTGGGGCGAGCCTGAGCGAGCCCCACATAAACGGTACAGCTGTGCGCGAATTGTATATATATATATATATATATTATTATTATTATTATTATGGTACGTCGGTCACGCGAAATATATATGCCCAGCGTGGCTCTATGCACATGCACGCGAAGTATTCTTGTGCGCATTTTCATCTCTGAGCCATACGGGCCGTATATACGCCGTTCTAATTTAGCGAATTGCAAATTTACACTCGAGCTTGTGCATTGATCAAGCAAGCTACCGTACCCCTACTACCGAGCCGTACAGAAGCAAGCAGAAGGCTCCAAAGGAGGAGACTCTGAGCGAGATAGAACCTATCATTAGCTCAATAGCGCAAGGACCAGCTAAGAACACGATATTAAAAGATAGACTAGATGTGCTGCTCACTGATGACTGGTAAAACTTTGTATTGACTGTCGGCACTGAAGGATGGAAGGGGACTATCATGCAGCTGTAGACCTACAGGCCTACACAGCACTATAAGACTGTCTGTCATTGTTTGCTTGGATCTGTACTAGTAGTCTTCAAGATTTATCGTGCTATGGCTTTATTAAAGTTTTTGAGTCACAGCTACTGACAGAGACTTTCAGAGGCTCAGCTCAGGCTCGCCCCAAACAGGCCCTGCATGTCACTAGTAATAATTATTCACATGCACATAATTAACCCTCGCCGCAAAGCGTAGGCGGAGGGTTACTGCAATCGTTTGGCAATTTTTGTCTGTCCGTCCGTCCGTCCGTCCGTCCGTCTGTCCGTCCGTCGCAACCCTCTTTTGCTAAATGGTAAGGGTCGTCATAGAGAAAGTACGCATTATAGGTATACGTGGCATAAAGGAAGAGATGTTAAGTCCTGCCCAGTTGGAGTAGTGTGTGCAGCTGTTGCCAGTCTGTGTTTACATGGCACCTACCTCAACTGCATGACTGATTGCCATTCTGTGCTTTGCTGGTCAGTTGTCAATACAGTGACAGTGTAAACAGGGAGTGGCTCTCAAGTGCATAACTACCCCGCGCGCATGCGCAAGGGGGTAAAGTAATCGGTCGTGTCGTTGTTGTTGTTGTCGTTAGCACAAAAATCGCCATATCTCGAGATGTAGGCGTCTAAGCGACTCGTAAGTACAACGAACCAATCGAATTTGGCGAAAAACTGGCTTCAGTGTGCGTCAAATCGAGGGATACGGTCCACGAGCGTCACAAATAGTGCTTTTTTTGTTGGCCACCGTAGCCACGCCTATCGACAGTGCCCATCAATGCATTATGCATGCCATTGTGCTTTCTGCTCATGCGCACAACTAAGTGGCCATGGTAAAGATCGTCGATGTTCTAAATAATGCTCGTGACGTCTATAGTGACTGTCCCGAAATCTGAAGGCCCTATGGAACTATAAATCATAATGTAAGACAGCTATTTGATATTACAACAAAATTAATATGGGTAAAAGTGCATGTCTGGGTGCAGAGAGCGCTTTTCAAGTGTCACCCGGCGGGACCCCCAGCAACTAAGCAGCATTTCCACTATTTCTCTCAATTTAGGGCCATGCACCGAAAGTAAATCTATAAATTGCGCAATGTGCGCGCGGGGTATGTGCTCTACAGAGCTCTAGTTCAGTTAAAGTAGTCACAGTGTACATAGTGGCGTAGCCTGGTGCCTTCCCCCAACTCTTAGATCACTGACTCTAGTACCAGAACCCTGTTTAGGTGCAGGGTATGTAGTCAATAGTAGTATACCAGTACCCTGTTCAGGTGTAGGGTTATGTAGTTCAATACTCCTGATATTGAACATGCACTGTAGTAATGCATATAGCATGCATATAGCATGGCTCACTGAGTATACTCAGTGAGCCATGCTATATGCATGCATGTAGCGGTGAGGGTTCTGCACTCCTGTGCATTCATTATTATAGTCATGCAGGTAGCTGCAGAATATTATGAAACCGTTTATGATTGTGCCCTTGGTATTATAAAAGTAGTATAAATTAAATATTATAACAAGAGAACACAACTTGCTCCATGGGACCATGACATATTATATAACACAACAATAATTATGTGGAATAAAAATATTCAACACTGGCAGTGCCACGATGTGTACACAGCTAGCTCAGTTTATAAAAAAAAAACCTGTGGAAGAAAAATTTTATGTAAATTCGGAGATAGTGAAGTTCACAGTATTATGTTAGAGAGAGCCAGCTCATCTCTTCTCCAATAGTTCAGGGTATTTGTCTATGATGTTAGCGAGTAGTCCTTCAATGTACATGTGCAGTCTGGCATTGGTCTCTTCCGTTTCATGCAGGGCCTTCACAACCTATAGAGCAATAATAATTATAACAAGCAATATAACGTGGAGTTAATAACGCCGATGGATTGTGTGATGGGTGGTTCCAGGCATAATACTATAATATATTATGTATGGTGCACAAAGTCCTATTGTTAGGCGTGAGCAGGCCCATTTGTCTGGTATAATAGAGAACACACACGTGTAACGCCCGAGGTACGCTGCGCAGCAGCAAGCGCTTGGCGAGAATTGTATTATTCAAAAGACAACTTAAAATGTTACAGAACTGAACTAAACACAAAATGCACACACATTATATAGCATAGAATTTAACCACAAATGTATGAGGTCACTTCCTGGTCATGACACATGTACATCAAGTGTAGAAATCCACCACCCCTGTATATGTACGTCCTGATCAGAAATACTGGGAATGGGCCCAGAGAAGACACACTTGATATACACCAAGTTATGCACGAGATGATTGTAAAATGTTGGATTTAGGTATATAGATATTTTGCATAATGTATCCACCTCAGCTACACCTTAATATTATTATAATAGTGTACAGTGGAACCCCGCTTAGCGGACACCCCTCAACAACGGACACCTGCGATATAACGGACAATTCTGAATGTCCGGATTGTATTTCCATAGACTTCAATACATTCAAACCCCCTCAACAGCGGACACCCCGCTATTCCGTATAACGGACACTTATTTTGGTCCCATTCGAGCCTGCGCAATAGTGAACAACCTCGCACAACGGACAGTTAGGCCACACCCACCATTCAAATCGGTCGGTTTCAGCGACCAGTAACTACAGTAAAGCCTAAATATGTCTCATATTCTTGCTTATAAGCTGTCAGTTGACAGATCTCTCATCAATACTAGACGATCTTCGTCGTCCGCAGTAGTGCTTTATCATAGCTGGCCGCGATTGTAGGAGGGGCGTGGTCAACCACTAACCCCTGAGCAAAGGACACCTCGCTACAACGGACAAAATTTTTGGTCCCAATGGTGTCCGCTTTAGAGGGGTTCCACTGTATATACACGTATAATTGGGGCGAGCCTCACACTAATCAGTACTACGAGAAAATCGCTGTACTTATGTATGTATGTATGTATGTATGTATGTATGTTTGTATGTAGCGATACGTCAAACACGTGCTCACTATCTCATAGCGCATGCGCACAATCATTGCGGTAAAGATCGTCAACGTTGCCCGCGCGCTAACTCTAAACGCAGCTCACCAAAAGATGCAGCTCGCACCAATTCGAGTAGACGGCTAGAAAACAAGAAAAGGTAAGGCATCAGTACAAGTATCTACAGCAAAATTGAAGGCTAGGCTAGGCCTATAGTCTGGGTACAAGGACTACTAATTTCAGTAGCTGTGCAATTTTGTAGCCACAAAGCTACCCTGATTGTTGTACTAAAGTCAGAGGAGCCTGAGTGCTGCCCCAGTGGCAAAACTCCCAACATACTGGGGATGAATCATGCATGCTCCTCATCCCTTGGTCTTCATAGTGACAAGATAGACTGAGTCAGCTGAGCAACAGATAGCTGCTTGTACTAGAGGGGCATCCCAATCCTCTCCCCTCTACTATGTAATCATGGCAAGTTTATATAAATTATATTATGAGCGAAGGCTCGCCCCCTCGATGATTTACATCACCCTAGTATTATACCTCATCCTTAGATGCTGTTTCCATCTCAGCTGCCAGTGACTGTGGTTTGCTTTGAGCTAGTAGTTCCTTTCCATGCTGGATGAATTGACTCTCCAGCTCCTCGTTCCGCTGCTTAGATGCCTCCAATGCCTATAGTCCAATAAAAGACACTAGCTCAAATTACGACTTTTACCAGGTGTAATACACAATGTCATTGCAAATTACCCTTTTGAGTTTGTTTATCTCTCTGTCCATGTCGGATGCTGTAATGGATGACTGTTTCTTCTCTTGTTTGATATCCTCACACTCCATCTGAAGTTGTTGTAGCTGATGATCACGCCCATCCACTTCCTGTAAAATGTAGTAATGTAAATTATTCTCACTTACATAATAAGGTGAATTGCAAAACTATAAATTTAGAGAATGGTTAATGATCTTCCACTTACATATACATGCATCTTATCTCCTCTGGTCTATTGCGTTAACTTACTTGTTTGAGAGCCTCTCTCTCCTCAAGCCATTTCTCTCTCTCCGTGTTCAGCTGCTCCCTTGTCCTTCTCAGTTCCTCCGCAACACTTCTCTTCATGTCCTCTGCTTCTGATAACAGCGTCTCTTTTCTCTCAACCTCCTACAGCATCAAGCAAGATATCACTAACTAATCCCCTCCGTGAAACTACCACACTCACGTTAACAGGCATATACAGGTGATACATACATGTGTATGTACATGTACACGTATCTTCACAGGAAAACAGGTAATTTGCAGGTGCACATATATTACATGTACAGTACTGTACACGATTCAACTGGAGTGTTGAGTACATGACTTAAAAAGGGAGGCACACCAACACAGACATACATGTACATGTACATGTATACACTTGTAAGTACAGTATGACAGAGCAAGAGAGACAATAAAACTACAGAAAAGTAGGGTTGGTGTATATGTACGTATCTGTGCTGCTAGCTAGTGTACCTCCTGAGCGAAGGAGAGCTGAGATCTCAATGTTGCCTCTGTCTCTCTGATCTTGTCAAGTTGTTCAGTGGACATGAGCAGCTCACTCCTCAACTCCAACATTCTCTGCTCACTCTGTCGACGAATCTTCGTCTATAGCAAT
Source organism: Cliona cf. orientalis (assembly GCA_963930775.1). Classification (NCBI taxonomy): domain Eukaryota; kingdom Metazoa; phylum Porifera; class Demospongiae; order Clionaida; family Clionaidae; genus Cliona; species Cliona cf. orientalis. The sequence goes on from OZ005696.1 coordinate 3,422,993, forward strand.
CAAGAGAAATAGAATATCATAACTAGTTAGGCAATAGAAATAATGACTGTATACAGCCGGGGGTCTATATGCCCTTGCTATAGCTCTGTGCATCGTAAATATTTTTGATTTCTGGGGAGGGGGGGGGGGGGGACCTGTATGTGCCCCCTTCCCCCCAGCTAACATCAGGGTATCTACATGTACATTAAAATTTAAACAATGTCATCCATAAGCATACCACTGTGGTATTTAGTTTGTCCTTTGAATCGCTGAGTATCTTCTCATTCATGTGTTCACTCTGTCTCAGTTGTTCCTCACACTCTTCCAGTCTGTGATAAGCAAGAATACAACTCACATAGACGAGCTAGCCAGTGTTTATAGTAACTACATTGTGTTAATACCTTGTCAAGAGGCTTATATTCTCTTTCTTTAACTTCTGCCGGTACTCTTCGCTGTCTTTCTGGTCTTCCTGAAGGTCCTCTAGCTTTGAGGTAAGGTCATGCAGCTGCAGTAGGACAATGATAGATGGTAATGGTCGTCAAACATAAATGTGCACTACAGTGTACATACTTCAATCAGAAACATTCATACATGTACATGTATCTGATAGCAGCTGAGGCAGTTATAGTGTAGTGTTGCCCACGTTTATTTTCATTTTGACTTAAGAGTGTGGAATCAAAACATAATTCTGGCATACACACCATTCACAATGTATAACAATGTACATGTACATTATACATACCCGGTATACATACATACATACATGTACATGTACTTGTATCATATGAATAAGGGTCTGTGGTGCTCTAGTATAGTTCGGCTGCTATCATGAATTAATGTGAATGCCTCCATCTATACTAGTGTACTATCATGTATGTATTACATGTATGTAAGGTACATGTACATGTAGTCTGTGCAGCAATCATGCAGGAGTCCACAGTATTCATATACCTGGTCGCTCAGTTTAGTGACTTCCTCTTCTGCTAGTTCTGCTGGAGTGCTTCCCTGGCTGGGGCTTTCTGGCAGGTTCAGCTGGTTGTGGCGACGAATAAGGTTCTTGGCCATAAGGGTAGGACTCTCACTTGTTGATGTAGGCCTGCAAAACATGCACAAATATACATAAGAGTGCTTAGATTGTATGTACAAGTGAGAGAAAGAGGATAAGAGGGAGGGGGTAGAGAGAGAGTGAGGGAGGGAGAGAAAGAAAAGGATAAGAGAGAGAGAAGGGGAGAGAGAGAGAGAGAGAGAGAGAGAGAGAGAGAGAGAGAGAGAGAGAGAGAGAGAGAGAGAGAGAGAGAGAGAGAGAGAGAGAGAGAGAGAGAGAGAGAGAGAGAGAGAGAGAGAGAGAGAGAGAGAGAGAGAGGAAGAGAGGGAGGCTGACTCACGAGCACAATGTTTGCTGATCACCATTGGAGCTCTCCTCAGGAGGTTCCACCACTAGCTCAACTGCTGGGCTGAATGAGTACAAACAAATGTTATGTGAGGAGTGAGATGCGTAATACTACATTGTAGTGTAGCAGAGGCATATAAACAATAAACAATGTCATGTATTTGGGTACACGTGTTTATGTCTAGGCATACACAAGGAATGCTACAGCTGCATAACTGTCCGATGCCTGAGACAGGTACCACAACATACATTGCAACATAATACTACGCAATGCCTTGAAGCTTTGTGTCTTTGTTTTGTAGCAGAGCAGAATTGTCGGCACGGATTATTTTCCCAGAGGAGGGAATTGTGTACAATATTACAGTGTGACCTAATTAGGGAGGTCTGGGGACATGCTCCCCCAGGAAAATATTGCATTACATCCCTGGTCGGGGAAGCATATTATGGTAGTAGACCATTTTCAATGATGTCATTTTAAGCAATCTTTCCATATGTGGCTGCCATACTGGTGTAGAACTGCCCCAAACAAATGTATGAGGCAACGAATAAAGTCGGTTTGTGCTCAGTAATAAAGATTATTGGCAAATTTACTAGCTAAATCGTTATTCGTGCTACATAAAGATACTACCGATTTCTTTTTGAACGACAGAGCACATACGTGTACCACAGCAAGGCTACATGTACTTCCATGCAATAATAGAAAGATTATACAGTGTGTGTGTGTTTCGATGACGAGCACCAACCTTGGCTGTGGAGGTTCAGTGTATCCCTGGGAGAGGTAGGACAGGAAGTGAGAGTTGACTGGATAAACATCATCACTGGAGAATGTACTATCAGACTCCTCTCGAGAACCAACCTGCAATGGAGAGAGAGAGAGAGAGAGAGAGAGAGGGAGAGGGAGAGAGAGAGGGGGAGAGAGAGAGAGAGAAAGAGAATCGCACAATAAGAATAATTACTGCAGTGGATCTACAGGTACATGTATATGTAGTACATGCATTTCATCCCTCACTGAGAAGAGAATAGCTAGTGTTTTGGGGAGCGAAGCTTGTCAGGTGGCATCCCCAAAAGGAATCAAAGGATAGGTGAAGAATGTTCGTGTGTGTCAACACACACATCTACACATACATGTACATGTACTAGTCTGTCATCCACCATTGAATAGCACATCTTGATCTAGACATGCCAACCTTACTGCGATATGCACTGGCAGGTCTCCACATTCATAAGTTCTGAGTCTTCACATACTCAATGCATGCTAACTAAATTAAGCCGCATGTAAATTAATACATGTATGTCCTTGATTTCTTATTTGGGTGGGGGGGAGTATCCATAACATTATAAGCACTATAAAATTTTATGTCTCCGACTTCATAATACTGTCACCCTGTACTAGACATAATATGTAATTGATAGCTGACCTCTCCATCTGTTGATAGTGACCAATTACTGGAACTACTGCTCTGGAGTCGCTGGTGCTCTGGGGAAGAAATTACACGTAAGATAGTGTAAATATAGCTTAGTAGGAAAAACCTTGATACATGTACATGTAGTATAGGGCCTAATTTAAGCCTTGCACTGTACATAGTACCAAGAATACTCTTGATAGTACACAGAGAGAGCAGAGTCAGATGCTGTGCATTAATTTATAATAATGTGACTGGTTTGCAAACACAAACCAGGCATGTGAAAAGCATCACTGTCTCACACGCATTGAGCCCACAGATGCACACACTATTTTAATACATGATGGTTGGTTGATACACAGGTATGATACGTCACACCTATGTAATCCACAGTTCAAGATGGGTGTGGTTTGGGCGGAGTTTGTGACTACATCGATCATTTCAAGAAGGCATGGGAGGTGCTATAATATTATTGCATGCTCAAAGGGCCTACATGTACAATGTAGGTGAACACTGTAATCAAGCTTGAGACACAAGCAAGCAAAAGAATGGTTAGTTGTGGATGAAATTAGAATCACATAATAATATCCCTCCCCCCCCCCCCCCCCCAATATCACAAGGTCTGACCAAACCACACCCAGACACTATGCCAAAATATCTATCCGAGGATAACTCTGAATGTCATAATATGTATGCATACCTGCGATGAAGCTTTCCACTCCTTGTCTGAACATGGAGAAGGAGATGTGACCGGAATCATCAGGATCCATCGTTTGAATCAGCGAGTCAATTTGCTGCAGATAATATAGAACCACACACAATCATATAACAACTGCTAAATGAGATACTCAGTGACATTACGCCAAGAGTAAATAATAAGGAGGGGAAGAGAGTATCGAACGCGCTATATACTCCGTACAAGATGTTTTCGGAAAGTCACGCGCCAGGAATTCAAAAATTGACCAATCAGAGCGCTCGATTCAAATGGTACGTTGTGGGCGTGGCCTCGAGTGCAAGCTAACGCGAGCGCGATTTCGACTGAAAGCACGAGCAGATCACAATATAAAACAAGCATTTATGAAGAATCTAGCATAAAACTCATGAAAAACGCCTCTATTCTTCTCAGTTCTAAGAAAAATCAAGTGTTTAGCCCCTTGAGCTAGTCACGTGCGCACGGCTGAAAGTCACGTTACTTGCCGAAAACATATTACACGGGGTATATAGCGCGTTCGACACTCTCTTCCCCTCCTTATTATTTACTCTTGATTACGCTAAATTCACGTCATGAAAACAACAATCTACGCTAATTCTGTAAATATAAGGTCAATTCTGTCCTTGTGTGTATGTACACTGACAAGAAGCCATTTTGGTATGTCACAGTGAATGTACGCTGCATACTTATACCTTGTTCTAACTCAATTCATCCGTATTATTGCCATGGGAAGCTTCTGCTGTGTGGAAAAACAGTACCTGCAAACACTAGCTACATGTACCTATTAATATCATCATCGCAACAACAGTCATGGATTCCAGGAATGATAACATCACCAATGCCAATGCCTAGTATATCAACCAATAATATTCCCCAACCAGAGCTCTACAGAACATCAGCAGTGCATCTATCTGCACAGAGATGTGGCACTTATTGACGACCTTTACCTATGTACTATGCTAGGTTGTGTGCATGAGCAGAAAGCACAAGGGGTGCAGTTGCTAGGCGTGGCCAATAAAAACGCAGTTTTGCGACGCTCATGGGCCTTACCAAACTATTCAAAGCATAATGGAGCAAGTTTCTCAACGATTTCGATCGATTTGTTGTGATTACGAGTCGTTCAGATGCCTAGATCTAGAAACCTGGCATTTTTTGTGCTGATAGGTAAACAGATAGACAGAATCAATTGCTTTATCCCTTGCTGTGCATGCGTGCGCGGGGTAACTACAATAAACATACCCAAAATACTGCAAATACTGGCTAAGCCGCTTTACTACATACATATACATGTAGCTATGTATAGCAGTAAAGCTGATTGGATTGAGAAATAAAATGTGAGAGCGAGTCTAAGAGTGAGAGTAGTTACATATACATGTACATTGTACATAAAGGTGGAGCCAGACCTGTATTTCCCCTCCTTCTCCCCTACACACTAGGCTCTCTACTCTCAAACAATAGACATTAGAGAAAGCTTGAGAGAAAGGATCAGAGAAATCACCTCCTCTGCCTATGGCAGCATGCATAGATAGAGAGGTTGAGGTGGAAGCCACCCCTCTACCAGAGGTGAATACCTACAAGTACACATATGCAATGCACAAAGAGTAGATTCTTTAAAAACAAGAAGCTGGTTGTTGATATTTCAACACTCAAGGAAAGAATCAAAACATGCTCCTATATGCCAGCGGCCTGTACATGTACACGAACATATTATGATAATATTATTATACATAATATCATCATCCAGCTCCCAGAGGTTCAATGTACAGCAAAGTAGCCACTGTAGGAATGAAATTTACACACATGGTATTGTATACAGATCTACATGTACTGTGCACTAATATGACAAAAGATACATCAAGGAACATCCATAATTTAATAATATACTATTATTATTATTATGCTACAATAGTTCTGTCATTGCACAGTAATGATCACATCAATACGCAGAACATGTGCTGGAAGTCCTGCACAGCTTTGTACACGCATTCACACAAGCATTCTATAAAAGGGCATCCACGTAAGCACTTAGTCTCACGGGCCAGACCCTCAGCTACTCAGAGAGAGAGAGAGAGTCCGGCCCACAGTACTTATACATGTACAAGCACCCTCTAAGAAGAGGAGGGGTGACACTGCACTCATACTATCGTACTATGGTACTATTTGAGTTCTCGGTTGGAGATCCATACTAGAACTAGCAATTTAGATCATGCTACACCAACTTGGACATTATCTTTCAATAATGGCATTATAAATTTCATTATTGAAAGATAATGTCCAGGTTGGTGTAGCACAATCTAAATTGCTAGTTCTTGTGCATAGTAGCTAAGAAATATTATGTAAGTAGCCATTGGTACAGCAATACTATAGCAGGCACACATTGGGGTGACCAAAGTATTACTGCAATTCGTACCAGTCATCACTCATATACATGTAGCTAGCATGCACAATGCACAATGTAAAATAAAATTAATGCCCTTTTCAAACATTTTTGTGCCACTTAGTACCATCTGCTTAGAATCCAGGAGCTAATAATTTGTTAACAATTGAAGAATGACAACAATAGACAGATAAACAGATTATTAACACCTATCCTCTTGTAAGCAGGTAATTAAATTAGTAGCATGCACAAAAATCCCAAGTGCCTAACATGTATACACTGTATAGTGCGTAGCTTGGCAACATTAAATTTGGTGAAATGGCTCTCATTCGGGTATTGGTAGAATTTTATTCTGAATGCCCATCATCGTCTGTGCACTTAAGTCAAAATCTTGCCAAGGTTTCCCACTATAATGTTATGGTAGGAGGTACCCATGTACCCACGCTGCCTAGCAACCATGAGTAGCTGAGAAACTTGATCCACTTACAGGTACATGACCCACACAGTGAAATGGTATTCATTAGCATGTCATTAGCCAACTCAGTAGGGAGGTTAGGGCACTGCCTTAGGGCTCCAGCCACATCCATAACAGCTTCCCATGAAGAATTATTAGGGGGAGGGTATTATGGTGGTTATGACCTATGCTGCAATTATAACATTATAAGAGAGGTATCACAGAAGCAACATGCTTTCTACAAGACAAGTGCCTCCCTTTCCTAAAGGAAATCCTGCCACTACCTCATCTTCTCTGTGAGCTGTCTGGCCCGTCGGAAGAGACTAGGAAGAATTTCAAACAAAAGGGAGCTGCTTCAGAAATCCAGCCATCACCACCTCTACTAATTTTGTAGCCAGGCTCAGACATGCAAGTCTATGTATGAAACAATCACCAGCACACACCCCCTTTCTCAAAGACTTAGTCAAAATCTATGAATACGTACTGAAGTAGTGAATTTGTGCAGAATAGTGAAAGTTATCAAAACAGGCAGACCACCAGTATCATGAATACACTGGGACTACATGAAAAGGAAATCAGTACGAGTATCACAACGATAGTGTACCCCTTTGACAATGCTACAAGCAGCGTTTGCTCAAGGAAGTACATGTACACAGTGTACGGATGAATAGAGTAAATCATAGATACAGCATTGGCAACATCACGATAGATTGATACACATGTACTACATATATAACTAATTATACCACTTGAGAACGTTTAGCATGAACTACACTGGTATACAGTGGAATCCCTCCCAATAGATATCAACAAACTAAATGGTTTCCAAATCCAATATAAAGTAATAATCTGTATAGATTGCTAATTTTTCTGCCAGACACATAATTAACACATTTTCCATCTAATTATACTACAGTTCACAGACATAGATCTATTTCACACACATGGGTGTGTGTCCAAGCCACCCCAACTTCTTCAATTTGACGATGTAGCTATCGTAGCACCAAAAAAGTCATTTCAGTATACACATATTATACACATGATATGTACACGTAACACCAGTGCTAAAGAGGGCTTCACATGTTCTCCACATGCACAGGCAGGCCTGCCACCTTCCATCGATGCATCAGAAGCAATAATTCATTGTCTCACCAAATCCCCCCAGTAGTGTCTGGACTATAAGTAGAGCAGCAGCTGCTCGTTGATTTGTTTATACCAAAAACTGTCATGAAACTATGCATAGCAGACTTGACACACCCACTTTCCCTAAAATGCTCCAGAGTGCTTGTATAATGCTCTTTCATTTACATGAGAACTATGCGTAAGATGTGGATATGCACTGTGTAAACTGTGGTTATGTTGTTACAACTGTGGTTTGTTTACAATGTGGTCAGCAGCTCGCAGCACGCTGGGCCGATCATGGCCAAGGCCCATGGTGATCAGTAGCTTAGCGATCAGATCAGATCAGCTGAAACAAGATAAGCTAAGCCCAGGCCACAAATATTCAATGTGGTGAAGTGTGTGGGGGCTATATCAAAGGAAGATTAGGTAAGGGGATTATTAAAATAGTGACATACATGTACATGTACGTGTCATCAATTAACATACCTGCATATAATAACTCGTAGCAATGCTTGACCATATATTATACTCCCTCCCTGCAATCTATCTTTGTATCACTCACTATCAACAGGGGAATTATCTAGCAAGCCTACTTGCATGTTGGTACATATTCCACCATACATGTACATGCATAGCATTCATGCGCGGCACATGGTAAGATTTTAAACCATAAGTGGCCAGCGGCTCACTGATGGTCAAACCAGTGGGTTGGGAATCTAAGATAAGGATCATTGCACATCATTCAGAGTGGTTATGGACCCATCAAGAGATGTAATCACATCCTAAGAGGTGAATCCTTGCTACAATCACATTATTATTATAATATTCTGTACTAGAAACTTTATTACCTATGATACCATAAACTACAAGTGACATTATAAGTGAGTTCTGTTACTCCCCCTCCCTCTCTCTCCCTCCTTCCCCCCCCCCTCCCCCCCCCCCCCCCCCCCCCTCTCTCTTTCTCTCTCACCTGAGAATTCCCGAAGTGTTCGTTGCCTAAGCTCCTGAAGTCCTGTGCGGTGATGAACCCGTCTTTATCTTGATCACAGAGATTGAAGATCAGCCTGAGGTGATCTTCTGCGCTCCTCGCTGGACTACTATCATCCACCTCGATTGGCCCTTCAACGCTCATCTTTTAATACAGCTGAACACTTCAATCGCGTTCAAAACCACTAATCTCCGCCTTTTCGCAGCAGAGATCGTCACGCCCCTTGCAACATCTGGAACGGATCCTGACCAGGTCACAGGTTTTGCAATTCCCGTGTCGACAATTATATGCGCATGCGCGAACGTGGGAGGGCGGCGGCTTCTGCATGTTGACATGTCGTGTTCCAACGGAAGCCGCCGCCCTCCCATATCCATGTTTGTGGAGTAAAGCATATTAAAAGTAGAAAGGGTGCTCAACGGAGTGTAGAGAGGCACATCGTGAACCACTGGGCTTAGTGTGTAGATCTACGCCTCGCCGTTCACAGGCTTATCACTCACGATACGGTGAGTTGATTAATATCGTCAAAGAGTGTGTATGATTGTGGTTCTTTCTCTGTCCTATATAGGATCACTACTGTTCAACCGGTACCCGATCACCGCCGTACGTAGATTAAAATGTCGGGCCCTGTCCTAACGGGCAGATGCAACTACAGCCCCGATTGCAACAAGCACTTCATTTCAAGCGAGTACTTGAAAAGATACACTGATCCCGCAAGTAAGACGTTGTTAATCCCCCCAGAATTGCTATTCCACCGTACTGCCCCCCAGGACAGAACCTAGAGTCTAACCCTGCCATACAAACCGTTGAGATTTGCCCTGCTAACCTGATTTTGTACCCGAAACCCAGTCCCTGACCCCTCTCGTATATGGCGAGGTACCATGCACAGTTTCTATGGATAGTTTTAGCGGGGACCACTTATAATAAATCGAAAATCTCTCTCTCCCTCAATACAAGAAGCCACAGTTAAGCATTGAATGACCTTTTGTGTATCCTTTGCCCTCTGCTGGGTATCAACTTCCTAATTATTCTTCCTGCCATGTGAAGTATTGTATGTACTCTGCTGGATTTCAACAACCTCCCTTATTAGCAGTTAATCATGTGAGGTATTGCATGTACAATGACATCATACTGACTGACAGATTGTATACATGTCTGCAATAATACTTGTGATGATTACCCCACTCCAGATGATCCTATGAAGGTGCACAGCAAGTACCTTAAACACTGGCACAGCTTCTATAGCACCTATGGTGATGAGTTTGATCCCTCCAGTGCCACACTCTTGGAGCTGGGAGGAGGGCCTACCATTCACTCGCTGATTAGCGCCTGTCAGCACGTCTCCAAGATCACCTTCTCTGACTACGCTGACACTAACCGCAGGGAGATACAGCTGTGGAAGGACAACGACCCCAAATGTAAGAGAGTGTTAAAGTACTGTGTTTATAATTACGGTTTTAATTTTTGTGTGATTTTCTGGTAGAGGTCACCGTCGACATTAAGACACATAATATGAAAAGTTCTACAGTACAATGCAAATTTTCTTGTGTTTTAACTTAAACACAGTATGTGATGACTATTGATAATAACATACATGTGTACATCATTATACATGTACATGTATGTAGGCATAAAATTAGTATTTCCTCTAGACTCCCAGTTGGTTTTGCTTTATTGACCCCACAATAATAGTATTGTGTATGTCTGTGTGGGGGCTATGAATATGTAAACAGCTGCTCAATGATGAAAGTACGTAGTTCAGGCAGGGTTGCAGTGTGGCTACTTGCTCCATATTTGGGCATGGTGGCCTACAGAGATGATTAAGCGCAAGGTCAAGGGGCAGCAACTGTCAATACATGTTAAGTTTTGTTGTCTTATCTGAAATTATTGCGACCTTTAAGTGAATAGCCAGTTGTTGTATGGAGTATCCACAATGTCCTTTCATGGCTTGGCTGTTCTTGTCTAAACAAACAACGTGGGTTGGTTGGTTTGGTTGGTCCCTTATGGAAAGGTAGCCATGATCATGTGATGATATGATGATCCTGAGATGGGTATACAAGTATACATGTAGCTGCAATTCACCATCAATCACATGGCCTAGCTCTAAGAATCCTTATATAGTGACTGATAGATTTCTGTGTGACCTCTGCTGCATTAGCTCTACCAGAACAATACCAACCTTATTGCCATACTCTCTCAGCTGCCTAATGATATTAAAGGTGCTCTGAAACGGAAGTCGAACGCCCCGCCTACGTTTTTGAATTCCTGACCCGTTTTTCAAAGCTCAAACCTGATTGGTCAATCCAACGTCATCGCGAAGGCGTGACAAAGACATATTATTTTCGCGCTCGCGCCGATTGAGAGGTGTGGCGCGCTATACGCGCGAGCGATCGACCACGAGGTGAAAGATGGCCCACGATCCTGCTGTAGCCAACATCAAGAGGGGTGGTAGGCGTCCAGGAGCTGGGAGAAAAAAACATCCAGACAGAGGCAAGGATGTGCGCGTAAGAATATCGGAAACGCAGCACCTTCGTTGGAATGAGCTAAAAAATCTGAAAAAGCTTCCCAATGACGATGCCGTTGCCAAGTAGCTATCTTATGGATCTGGCTTCTGATGTTGAAGAGGATGAAAGCAGCGAAAAGTAAGCTACATACTAGTAGTATCACTGGAGTGAGTCATGACTGTAGTTTCCCGATTCCAGAGTGAACTTACCTACTGCATCAACCCCTGTCTCCAGAAGTAGCAGCAGAGGGAGGCATTTGCGAATCAGGGGTAGGATATCACAAGCGTGAGCTATGTATAATTTACCTTGTTTGATACACAATATTGATTTATTATAGCTAATAGAACCATCTTCATCAGATTATGATGTCAGTGCCATTGCCTCGTCACCATTAGTGGGAACTGCTGGGGACGAGGCCAGGATTGCTAGTGACCCTCGCACCTCTCTACTGCTCAGAAAGAGGTTTGGCTTAATGCCTACTTGATATTATTTATAATATTATAATAATTATGTTCCAAGTTTGCTGTCAGAGACTCTTCCATCTCTTCGTGGGGACCCATACACATCATCAGATGAAGACGAGACTTACCAACCTCCTGATGATAGTGAGAGCAATGATTCGGATGACAGCGATGATCTAGACAGAACACAGTAAGCTAAACTGACTTCCAGATATTACGCTTAACACTATCAAATTTGTATATAGCTTAGATGTTGCTCTGGCATATCTTAACAACAGTGGTAGTGAGCACGACTCTTCTGAAAGCGATTTTGAAAGGTATACGTGTACAATATTACTAATAGTATGACAACATGCATGTATGCTCCTGAATATCTAGACCAACGTCTGAAAGTGGTTCTGAGTCTGAACAAGATGACGATTCCTCACATGCTTCAAGTTCAGGTTAGTCAGCACAATACAATGATATACAGTATTGTACATGCACATGCATATACATGTATTTTACTGTTTACCTCTATAGTTTTCTCAATGAACTCTCCCACTCTGGTTTCGATTCAGTGTGACAAGATCATTGTGAGCATGCCTCAGTTGCTACAGCTGGTACCGTCTACATGCCTACACCCTTCCTGTACCTCCAAACTATCTCATTCAACTCAGTTTAGGGGGTGTGGAGTGTATCTACACTTCAAATGTGATGTAGGACACACATACTCATGGTCGTCATCAGATGAGCATCTAGATAAGAGAGGGTATTCTATCCACTCAAACAATCTACTGCTTAGTGCTGCTTGTTTGCTGTCAGGAAATTGTTTCAGTAAGATCTCACAGATGTTGGAATTCATGGGTATCAAAACTTTTTCAGAAAATATGTATTATAGGTGAGTGATTCTATGGTGTACTTAGCGTCGTCCCCAGGCCTTCTGAGGGGACGAGGCTGTAGTGTACTCTACATGCACATGACTTCACATCATTGCAGGTATCAGAGAGCTTACTTTTTCCAACCTATTGAATCTTACTGGAAGGATCGTCAAACTGAAATCCTGAATTCTCTTCAAGGAAAATCACTTATTTTATCCGGAGATGGCAGATGTGATTCACCTGGATTTTCAGCCATGTACTGTACGTACTCACTAATGGACACGGAAACGAAGTTGATACTCCACTCAGAAACTCTGAAGAGGTCTGAGGTAAATTTACATGTGGTTGTACATGGAGTATGTCTTAATTCCAATTGCAGCACATCCAAGTTTAGCTTATATGTACAGGGTGTAGGGTTTAGTTCAGGGGGATCACAGCTTGCCATATAATGTTATTATGGTTGTCCCCTCACTTTGAATCTGTAGTTTGCCTGCACCCTTGAAATTTGCTACTCTGAGGCATTTGCTAGCACTCCCTCTTGAGCGAAATCCTGAAATAAACCCTATGTATGTATAGCTAGGGACATATCAGCTGTCAAAGTAGTGTTTACAGAAATGCTGGATATAGGATCATGTATTGAATGCAGGTTGAATACAAATCTACAAACATGGAGGTTCTAGGACTGAAGCGGGCTTTGAACTTCTTGAAGGACAAAGTCAATATTTCTGAAATTGTGACTGATGCATCAACTACTGTCATATCTTGCCTAGGTATATCACAATATCATACAATGAATTTTACATTTACAGCCGATAATGCTGGTATAAATTACAGCTAATGAGTTCCCAGAGTACCATCACAGCTTGGATGTCTGGCATAAGGCAAAGAAGCTCAAAAAGAGTGTATCTGAAGTTAGTTTTATGAAAGTATAGCATACAATGTCATGTATATATAATATATAATATTACTATATTCCTCAGGCTGCCAAAGGTAAAGGGATGGGGATATTGGACATGTGGTCAAGCAAAATTATCAATCACTTCTGGTGGTCCTGCAGGACATGTGATGATAATGTAGATGACCTAAAGGTACTATTTTTTTTTACCAAGTAAATCATTTTAATTATGTGAAATGGGGAATGAACTCCAGACATGTTGCTACGGCAACGATGCCTGATTTTTTGGCTGTGCTGAGACAATTTAATTTGACATCCTCACCTATAGTAAATCATGCACACAATAACGCTCACATTACCTCCTAATAATGTTATTTTGCAGACAAAATGGATAAGTGTACTTCATCACATATGCAATGAACACAAGTGGACTACAGGCCAGTGTGAGCATGAAGAATTGGAAGGGCCCCCTACTGAAAATGACAAAGTGATCCCATACTTCAAGAAGAATGAACCTCCTTTTCAGAATGTGCAAAAGATTGTTCTGAATCACAAGTGGCTTGAAAGTGTGAAGTATTATACACGTTTTAGGTGAGTTACCCCCTGACAAACGTATTCCTATTTGAAAATGTTTAAAATTAGACATACTGGGCTATTGGAAGTATTTCACAATTCTCTTCTGAGTTATGTGAGCAAGAGAGTTTCTCTAAGGTATGTGTGCACACACCAATAACTTTCACAGACTAAAAATATGCATTGATCTACTTGCATGTTTATTGACATGTGGGTAATTTATGAATAATAATTATTAAATTTATAGTGACCAGATTTATTTGCTGAGGATTATTCTTGCCATCATTGATCACAATCACCATTAGTCTCGTCCCCAGACCCCACCCCCAAAAGGAGGAAAGGGTCTGGTACACATCGAGCGCTTTTTGGGTCTTGCTGACTTGGCATGTCTGAATTCTGTCGCACCAATCAGATTCACGCCATGTGGCTTGCATGTGATTATCGTGTGACACCGCGCGCTAGCCGCCTATTGCTGCACGTGAGAGCCGCTGATGCGTTGCCATGCCTATACGACGCGTTGTCATGACGATCACATGACATGCTGCATCCTGTGCGCCCCAAAAAGCGCTCGATGTGTACCAGACCCTTTCCTCCTTTTGGGGGTGGGGTCTGGGGACGAGACTAAATCACCATGTGAAAAGAGCGTATCGTCGAAGTGAGTCTGGCGAGATCCAGTACCACAGACTTTGGAGAAGACGGTCTAAGCACTGGGATGCTGTGCCAATGAAAGTGAAGAAAGACTATGCCTATGTTCCAGAGATATTGATGCTAATATTTCGATTCCGGGAGCGATTAGACCAGCCTCTGCGTTCCATTGCAGGAAAGAAGAGAACTGGTTCTACCATCACACCAACCCCGCCTCCCAGTACATCCGAAATTATTAGAGCAAAGAAGTCTCGTTTTTCTGAATAACAGTCATTATCAAATTGTATGTAAATGAGCAACAGAATGACTATAAAATTTGATATGAGATAGTAAAATGTCAGGTCAGAGTTCATTTGAAAAAAATTTCAATACTCCCGAAATCCCATGTAAATTCCAGTTGGTGAAGGGTACCAGTGTCTGATGGCCCACACTACACATGATGGGATCACTCTCCTGACTCCTCTCCCAAGGTACCCATAGTTCCATAGAATGTAGTGCCTGTATGCAATCTTGCGGTATTTAGCAGGTGAGTAATCGATTGGGTCAGCTCTAGTATCAGCATTATCCAAGATCCCAAGAGTAAGGACCATGTGGTTGACACACAGAGAGAAGAACTCCTCGTAGTTGGTTATGCATTTCACCTCCTGGCAGCAAACATTTTCTGTGGTGTTTCCCATCTCCTTACACTTCCCACAGACACACCACGAAGGACCACTTCCACGTGGATCATTGGGTCTTGGTTCATTCTCACCAGGCCCACTGACCAGCAAGCTCTTTGCTAGGCCAACCCCTCCATGTCCACACAACAGTCTATTACATAGTTGCTTTAGCTGTACCGGGTCTAAAGCGTCCACGTAGCTCTCCAGTTCAAGCTGCTGCTGCAGAAGAGACCTTTCTTCGGTGGGCAGGTGAGCGAGCTTATTCTTGCATGGTTTGTTCCTTGTTCCACACTTGCACTGCTCTGTGCACTGAGTATTGACAGTACGGCAAGGACATTTTCTCTGGCAGCTGTTCTTACAGCCACAAGAAGTAGTCGATGGAGCTTGAGTTTCAGCCATGGGCCAGAGAAACACTGCTCGTGTTGTTGGCAGCTGTCCATGATCATAGCTCGATCGGCCTCGTGCTCGCGAACTTTTTACGCTACGATAATATGTAACGCGCGCGCGCTTTAGCACTTTTACGCGTTGTTCGATTACGTAACGACTTCCGTTTCAGAGCACCTTTAAGTACCGTACATGTATGTACCTAACCATACAGAAATCTGTTAGCAATTGTTGCAGTACTGGTAATCAAGTAACTAATGCAGCCAATTATGTGCAAGTCTACATGTACCTACAAGGGCCATATGCAATCTTTCTGCATATTATTATTATGCTTCACACATGATCGACATGCTTATATGAGGTCATGACCTTAGGTGCATTGGTTGATTTTGATTTCTGTGTTGTAGTAAAGAATGGTGTCCTAGTATCTTGGTATGGTAGAGATGGCTTTGAGTGATAATTGATCTCGTTCCCTGCCCTTGTCTTGTCTGCGAGAAAAGAATCTTGGATTCAATCAACAGTATTGACTCTTGCTTCAATTTATAGTCTAATTGAGCTCCATAGCTATGGTGATGCAGGGGCAAGCCCTCACATTATTTAATTGTGATCAGGTATTGTGTGTGTGAGATGATCATGTACCACCAATTATTGACTAAAAGATGAATAGTTGATATAAACGGAATGCTTGCATCATACATGTATACATGCATACTGCCTCAATAAAGCCAGTTCACAAAGTGATGTAAGGCCTTAATTTGCGAAGTGATATTTAGCGATTTTTTACGACCTGATCAACGTAAGAATGCAGGAATGCCAGAATGGGATCCAAGTCTATTCTGGTGTTGCATTGCGCTCCTACAAGTGTCATTGTATTATGAAGTCAGATCAGAAACATAAAAATAAACACTCTTTGGTGACACTCGTAGGTCATGTGGGTGCAGGATTAATTCAGTACACCTGGTTGCTGCTGTGCATCATACATACATGTACATAATATACTATGTTTACGTGGACAGCATCACTACTGTAGCATAGTCACATGATTATATTGGTTAATTGGGGTGCATAAGATGGACAAACACTTCACTTGCCCCCCAGTTTGTGTATTTCATCACAATAGTATTGTACATGTACAGTGTAACTACCCCCCTAGCTCCTCTCCCCCTCCTGGCCCCTTCCATCTCACTATCGTCAATTCAACTATTACAGGTCACGACTGGACTCCCTACATCCGTCATGTTGTGTCGAACCTAGAGGGCAATTCCGACCCTGGTGCAGTGGACCAACGAACAACAGAACTAAGGAACAAGATAGAGGAGATAGTTCTGTGCGACGTCAAGTCTGAAGACATGCTCGGTCCCTATCAGAAGCCATTCGACGTCGTGCACACCAACTTGTGCCTGGAGATAGTTTGCGAGACGGCTGCTGATTTTGTAGACGCTCTGTCTAACTTGAGAAAGCTTGTAAGACCAGGGGGATACCTGCTCTGTCTCACGGCCAAGGAGGGGTCGTGGTACACCTGCGCCGGGTTTGGTACCAAACTTCATCAGCTCTTCTTGAATGAGTCGGAGATTTTGA
This sequence comes from Cliona cf. orientalis, assembly GCA_963930775.1. Taxonomy (NCBI): domain Eukaryota; kingdom Metazoa; phylum Porifera; class Demospongiae; order Clionaida; family Clionaidae; genus Cliona; species Cliona cf. orientalis. Next base: position 3,439,974 of record OZ005696.1, read on the forward strand.
AAGCTTTCACGGATGCAGGTAAATGTGAAGTGGAATGTATACATGCCGTACGTACATGTATGTACATGTATCTATAACTTTCCAACATACATGTAAAGTATAGTGGGACATGGTTTGGTAGGAACTTGAGTTTATACATGTATTTAAGCTCTATACTTTATGATGAAAGGTACACATTGGGTAGAACGATGAGCGGAAAGTGATGGCATGCCATACGACTTTGCCTACACTAGCTTTCAACAAACCGTAGAACTCGCTACACCTCAAAACTCCCACTATGCTTTTCTTTCCAATAAGCGCCCCCCTCAAATCTCGCCACATGGTAAAGGGTCAGCACCTATACAGAGTGCATGCAAATAGGCTCTTTATTGAGGCTGTGTGCTTGAACTGCATGGGCGAGCAAGGTCTGCATTGCAAAATTTAATAGTGGTGTCATCCCAGAGGAGGTTCGACAGGGTCAAAAGGTCACAATTAGCTAATTACACTATCTGATTTGAAATGTCAGCTGAAACCATGTAGACAAGGGCAGATCCTATTTAAAATCAAAATCTACATACAGGTATCTCAGAGTTGCATACAGGAATTTTTGCTGGGGGGGGGGGGGGAATCCCAGTGCACCCCCCCCCCCTTTTGTATGCAACCCTGTATCTCGTGTTGAAAGTCGGTTGTCGTTAGGCTTTTTATGCTGATTTCAACGTATGCGGATGTGATAGACTGGATATTTGTTTATGATAATTGATTTGTGCTATTCCCTAGCAGATGTGTGTCGATTATGTAATAGTGTTTGTACTTAGGCTAAAGTGTTAATAACTGATTTGTGCTTTGATATTATCATGTTTTGCTTAGGTAGATTGATTTGTACTTGAGCCAGCTAGGCAGAATAGCCTTTGTACTGTTAGGCTGGGGCCCTTTTTGACTCTTCAATGATATGGGCCTCATCTTTGTGCTCAACTTTCTTTGTTTGTACCCTATAGCCTGAAATATTGGCGGAAATTAAATTTGGAGGTTGAGCCCAAAATCATTATTGCGGATTTAAATTTGGCGGTTTGGTACAGGATATATGCGAGTAGGAAAGTTTGGCAGATTTTTAATTTGGCGGTTGTAATATAGACCGCCAAACCGCCAAATTTAATTCCCTGCCAAATTTTCCGGCTCTACGGTATTTTCTATTTAGATGTTCTGTACAATCTTTGTCTGTTCATTGACTACTCTCTTCAAACTATCATCATTTAAACTCTCGGCTACCTATCCTTAATTGGCTACACGATCTTTCACAGCAGATTTTATTGAAAATGCTTTGTACAGAGGTTTTGGCGACGTACATGTATGCTGACCACTTTTGCCTTCTTCGCTTCTTGACCAGCTCACAATGCACAAAAGAGACAACGATCGCTTCTTTTCAAGAAGACTAGTGTGTATGACTAATGATAATTCTTATAACTCAACTGACTCGTCACTGATCACAGTAGGCTATCAACAACGCTTCTTTTAACTTTCTGCAAAAACTTCTGGTCAACCATACGCACACCCATGCTGGATATTACATAATTGTGTGCAATTACATGTATATTAAGCACATAATTATATCCATTCTTGTGGTTACTCGACGCTCTTGCACAACATCATAACACTGCTACATAGGATGGACTAGCCTTGTCCCCAGGCAACTCCCGATTTTTCAATGTTGCACGTATGCTGGACTAGGCCCATGCAACCCTTAAGGCTGGATAGCTGCAAGCACACAGAGGATTTTGCACCATTGATAACGCTTCATTAATTTGAGCATCCACACATTGTCAAGCATGGAGTGCCCCCTACTGTGTCAGTCAGCCTCCAATAATTGATGATTACAATAAATGTATAGCAATATTAAAACCAGTGAATGAGGCTGTGACTAAACTATTATAACTCTTATAGTCTGGATCTGATAATTATTTACTACTGTATATATGTGTCACTGACTTTTTAGCTTCTTATGGTTGAGTTCACCCCTTGTCTAGCATAGCCTGAGGCTCTCATTGAATGGGCTGATGAATTGTTTTATTATGCCAGACTGATGAGGAGGATATCCGTTTTTCATTGACACGATCTTTTCTCTGCTTTTTGTAGGATTACTGGTATAGGATGAGCTACTGGGATTCTATGTTGCTTCAGCCAATAGTCTTGATAGTCATTTATAAAATTTCTTGATCTGCAGACTCTATGTTCCAGCCTTGGCCTATTTTTTATTCCTAATCTGTTGAAAATTCACTGATTAACAAGAATGATATGGCATACATGTAAATTTATCCACTTCTTCCTTGCTTGCTCTAAAACTTTTTGGGGGTCAGATAATCGTTTCAGATCCTGGGGCAGTTTCTTACTATCATCAAGATACTGACTGATAGATACAAACTTAATCTTTTCACACGCTTCAGGACGCACATGAGAACTGATTGCTTGCTCAAGCAGGCAAGCTGCCTGGCTTATCACCGACATATTATGTAGTTCAGAAATCCATCTGTTCTTGCAACTATGCAATCTCGTACTTCTCCAACCTGACCTCCTCTGCTTTTAGATCCTTCTTCATGATAGATTTCTGGTATCCAAGGACTTTTTTGGTACATTCAAGTTGGCTACTTAGTGCCTATAAGATTCTCACTTAGTTCTTCGTTCTTTCCCATAAATTCTTTAAACTGACGTCCTTCAACTGATGCGGTGTTGGTGGCCTACCCTATCCCCTCTTCTCATGGGACATCACTTCACCAGACAAATCTCACGTTCAGTGAAAGTAATCATTATTAATAATAGCTCCAGTTGGGGATGAAACAGACGTAGGTATTCTCGTGGCTTCAGACCTAATAATAATACATGCAGTCATCATGCGCACCTCCTCTCTGGCTGTGACTACACTATTATAACTCGTATAGTCTGGATATGATTAGTTTTGACTATAATGACATTTTGCGCAATATCAAGCTTTTTGTGGTCAAGTTCACCCCTCATCTAGCATTGCTCTCATTGAATGGCTGATGAATTGTTCTATTACATGTACATGTATATACGCCAGACTGATGAGGATGATATCTGTCTGTCATTGACACGATCTTTTCTCTGCTTTTTGTAGGAAGACTGGTATGGGGTGTGCTACTGGGATTCTGTGTTGCTTCAACCAGTAAAATTGATAGTCTTGATAGTCGTTTATAAAATTTCTTGATCTTCAGACTCTATGTTCCAGCCTTGGCCTATTTTTTATTCCTAATCTGTTGAAAATTCACTTATTAACAAGAATGTTATGGCATAAATTTATCCACTTCTTCCTTACTTCCTCTAAAGCTCTTTTTGGATCAGATAATGCTTTCAGATCCTGTGGCAGTTCCTTACTATCGTCAAGATACTGACTGATAGATACAAACTTAATGTTTTCACTTCAGGACGCACATGAGAACTGATTGCTTGCTCAAGCAGGCAAGCTGCCTGGCTTATTACTAACATATCTACATGTAGTTCAGAAATCCATCTGTTCTTGCAAATATGCAGTCTCGTGCTTCTCCAACCTGACCTCCTCTGCTTTTAGATCCTTCTTCATGGTAGATTTCTGGTGTCCAAGGACTTTATTGGTATATTCAAGTTTGGCTACTTAGTGCCTGTAAGATTCTCATTTAGTTCTTCATTCTTTCCCATAAGTATCAACGGAGACTCATCTTGTCAACGTACAGCTGTTTGCTCATTATCAACGTGTCATTGTTACGCGATAAATGTTCTGCGAATCCTGAGGTTATTCCTGCGAATCAATTGATTGCGAGCCCTTCAAAACCTCGCAATTCGCATTTGATTGATACTCGCAATATAAACCCGACCTACGGTATGATCATGACCCAAAAACTCAGGATCTCAGCAGAACTCTTTTTGAGACCTGAAAATTCACTGACGTCACAACCGATCTGTATTCTGTGTGTTGTCGAGTTCGTCTCTGTGATTGAAGCATCCAGACTAGCTTATCACTATCGAGGTCGAGAATCGGTCTCGGATTCCATCAACTTCATCTCTGCAATCGAGGCATCGAGTATAGACTGTGTATGTACGATATTGACGAGTGTTTACCACATGCACCATTACAATTATGCAGTGCACAATAAGAACTAGAGCTCTGTAGAGCACATACCCCATGCAATCTGTAGCGTAGTACTCTGCTGCCTCCATACTCTGCAGCAGAGCTGTTTTATGACTTGACAACCCTTTCCAACACTGAGCTTGCATGTGCAATTGCATCAGCATAATAATATTTTATTATGCCAATAGAGTGGGTGTGGTGGATAAACCACAGGCATGCTGAACAGAAAATGCACGATTTATAGCACTAGTAAGCCTTTTTGAGCAATTTGAAGCACGTGTAAACTAGTTTTTCATCAATATCTAGCGATCGATTGCGCTTGTAGCACGCACCATAGACTATATATCTATGCACGCACAGATGCCTAGGACGCGAGATCTGGCGATTTTCATGCCGATAACGACAGACAGACAAACTGATTGTTTTACCCCTTGCGCATGCACGCGGGGTAAATATCTTGGTAAATGTGTGAAGTGGGCCATTTATTCAAATCAGCTGACAAGTCACTCCTTTGCTATAATTAGATCTAAGTATGTCACAATCATGCGAGTGTATATTATTGTAATATTATACATGTATGTGCAGTACAACAGCCCAAATAAAATTAATAGTTATGTTTGGGCTTTATCCACTTTTTGGAGGTAACTATTCAACGTCCAAACTGTGCATGCACTCTACTCCCATAAGGTTATCTACTGTATGTGTGATGATCTTTACCAAAAACTAGAATCTGATGCTATACTGTATAGCAGGTAACCTTTGGCAAGCATTATTAATTTTGGTGAAATGGCTCTCCGTTGGCATTGGCAAACTTTAAATTTGGTGGTCTGAACGCTTACCGCCCTAGGCACATGCCCATTAAGTTTGTTTTTAATTTGGCGATCTGTACCAAATTAGCCTAATCACCAAAATTAATTAAAAACCTCACCAAAGTTTCTCGCTATACATTCTGTAAAAGGTATTGAATATTTATTACAAGGGTGCCAAGTTTTAAGAAGTACCGTATAGCGGGAAATTTTCGAGGGAGAAAACTTTCGCGGATCGGTAGGAAAGGAGCATTTCGCGGAGAAAACTTTCGCGGAATGTTAAAACTGGTCGCATAATGGGTGTGGCATGCCTAGAATTTCGTGGAGAAAACTTTCGCAGATGGCGGAAAAATCGCGAAATTCGTAAAAGTTTTCTCCCTCGAAAGTTTCCCGCTATACAGTACAATACTGTAGTAATTTTTATATAATATTATCCTTGCTGGTGCAGGTTTCAGAGTGAGGGAGAGTCACAGCATTGACCCTCTACAGAACCCCCTGAGTGCCACCAGGGCCTTCCAATTCACTGTGGCACAGAATCCAACTCAATAACACTGAGAATCAGTCCAGGACACTGGTGGTTTATTAATCATTATTACCCCAACAATAATAATAATAATAATTATTATTATTATGTTTCGTGTATGATTTCCCTCATGACTTTTAATCATGTTAATTGTTCCAATTGGTCTACCAAAATTAATCGTGTGTTACTCTCCGTCAACTGCAGTAATCGTTTTGCGCATGCGTACTACACGGAGGGGCGTGGTGGTGTGCACATTATTATGACGTAACATACCATGCGCGTTGATTATAAAACCATAGATGATACAACAGACAGACCCGCCTACCCTTGCGGATATCGAGAGAAGCTCGGTTGCTGTATTCTTTCTTTCCACGTACCTCACCCGCACCTGTTGAGAGCTCACTGATCACACACTGACAAGCAATGGCTAGTGTAAGTTGGTAAGAAACTGTAGATCCGGCCCGCATGATCAGACCAGGCCATTCGGGAGATTGCCTTTAATTGGGAGTGACAGGACCACAGCCTTGTTATCTCGAGCTGATTTCATGTCATAATATAAGCTTAATATAAGGCTCATTCAGGATGAAGAATAACAAATTATCTCTCCAAACTCACTGCATGAGGTCCCTAGAAGTTGCATGTGCAAAACTTTATGATCGTCCATTAAATTTTTCCTGATAAAGGTCGTATAGTAGAGTTAAATCACTATAACAAGCATACAAAAAATTAGCGTAAATAGTATTTGCAAACGTACAACCATAATATTACAGTAGTCTGTGATGACGCCAGTGGCATGCATATCTACACTTTAAATCACAATACGTGACCCCAGGAATTTCCATAATAATAATTTATACTACTGACTGCAGGCAACCCAGGGAACCATTACTCCAGCCTCGCCCTTTGATCCTGAGGCCGACTGCAAGAAGCTGAGGAGTGCCATGAAGGGATTGGGTAAATCCGATTATCACAGCACACTTGTATAATATGTACATCACTTACGATTAGCTGTACTGTGGGTATTTCATAAGGTACACAGTTTTAACAAAGATTCAAGTGTTTTTTGTGGGTTTAAAATTGAAGCCATCCTTGTTAAGGTAGTGAGGTAGTGGCCATAGTGACTGTGTGGCAATCATACTGGCCTGAGTATGTATCGTTGACTTTATGCCTCTACATCCGTAGCTGTAAAGTGGCAGAGTGCACTCTTAAAATGGTGACTAACTATGTCATGCCCTTTTTTGATGTGTGTTTTTCAGCCCATTTATTGATGCTTATAGTCACAACACTGCTCTTCTATAGTGACTTTCCTTTCGTTGCTACGTTCGATAAGAATGTTGTATGTTGATATTTCTGCCAAGAATGTGAAACAAACTTGTTAGCATGTGCTATAACCATAAACTTTGAGCTGCTTCCAGAACTGCATTAATTTTAGTATTTCTTTCAGGGGGGTGGGGGCAAAATGTTGTTTGGGGGTACTGCAGAGAGGCCCATAAATCTCAAGGGTAGGGGTTGATTCCCAGCCCTGGCTTCTTTTTACTTTCATACTGAGCCTGGCTTCCAAAGTACACACCATAAGCTTTATCCCTTGGGAGCACTTATACAATAGTACTAATTTGTATCAAATTAAATGTATACTCTGGCCCCAACCATCACTATGGTTCATTAGGTGAAAGTGTAGAGTCTGAGTGCCACAGGAATTAAAAACTCACCAATTTAACTTGAAACACATGCATACCTATGGTGGTAAGTGTTCAGATTGCCATTAAGTTTCATCAATACCCAAGTGAGAGTCATTAAAATTAATTGCCAATTTTAATGCTCACTAAAGTTACATGCTGTAGTTGGTGTTATAATCATGACATGCAAGTGCTTTTTGGAACTGACACTAAAGTTGGTTTAGCTAGCCAAGCTAAGAATTACACTCAGCAGGAGTGCCAAGTAAAGCAGCCAGTAAAGGACATACTGTTTGACACACTTGTTTGGATTCTGTCAACCTTTTACATAATGCCTGATCTATTCTGTATGCATGGTGATGAATACCTTACTGAAAAAAGTTCTAAGGGGTGAATTGTTATCTGATCCACCAGCAATGAATAACACTAATAATGTGTGGTATGGCATGTACACAATGTCATAATATAAATCCATGGCATGGACTAGTTGAGCTTCTTGATGTTTCCATTCATGAGGTCCACTGTAGAAGGATTGGGGATGATGAAAAATTATAAAACATTATGCAGCATTGAGCTATAACATTCTTAAGCTTGATTTATAACCTGGGCTATGGGTTGTACATACGACATTCTAATTTCGCAAATTGTAAATTTAGACTCTATATACCGTGGTAAGCTTAAGTTCCCCTTCATAACCGATTTCTTGCTACAAACTTGTTTTGTATACTTGAATCAGTACATTAAGTGCATCTGTCACTTTGAAGATGACCATCACTTTCACTGTGTCAATCTCAAGCGATTAACAAGGAAGTAATGCATGCACACATACACACAATGTCATGCACAAGCATATCACAACAAAATTATGCATAGCTACATGCATGCATATACCCACAGTGTACAAATTAAATGTGTTGCATGTATGCAAATATTGTGTGTTCGGAATACACACATATGGCATGGTCTTCCTTCACTCTATACGTATACTGTACTTATGTATACACATAATATTGAGTGACGTGCATCCAGGTACTGATGAGAAGGCACTGATTGAGGTGATCTGCTACCGCTCCAATGACCAGCGCCAGGAACTCAAGCTCAAGTACAAGAGCATGTACGGAAGGGTAAGATGAAACCATTCCAGTTATTGATATGAGTGGGACTAACAACTGGAACTATGCCATTTTGATACAAAAATAGGAACTAATTAAGGTCTAAATAGCCCTAGCTTTGAATGTGTACCTTGTGTGGGATGGCAGTTGCATCAACCATCCATTGGTGTAATGTAGAATGCAAATGTCAGTGGATTAAATGTACATGTACATATTTATGTAAGAATGCTGCAGCTTTGGGAAAGGTTAGTGTGACTGTTGATATTGTACAAAGTGGTATTAGTACAATCAAAACAACAATCATGTTATAGTAATATTTTAGTGTACATGTGCATGAATATTGTACAGAAAGGAAAGATGGAAGGGAGAGAAATGGAGAGCTAGGTGGAGAGAGAGAGAGTTGTGTGTGTGGGGGGGGGGGGAGAAGAGAGAAAATGGTTCAGAAAGAGAGTCTCTGTGTGTGCACGCATGTGTTGTAGCCTTATCATGTCCCTTTCAAAGTTGGTTGCTGTTATGGAGATTGCAGCTGGCCATGTTACCCTATCCCTTTTATTCCATTGGCTTACTCTATCTGTTTGTAGTTACCAACATAATATGCATGTACACAAAGAGCTTCAGTAAGCTTTGTTAAGACTATTCAAAGAGATGACAGTGAACACTCGACTCCTCTGTTCCAGAGATCAACTGCATTTAGCACCCTTATACTTAGATTCCTATGTTACATGTTCACCTTTTTGCTCAAACATCTAATTAATGAATGTTCTGTGGCTTTTGTTTGCATGTACACTTTTCTTTCAACTCTGCTAGTGATGTGGTTAGGCACAGAGCAATATTGCCCATGGCACATCATGAAACTTTACTACTCACATACAGCTCACCCTCACACTATAATCGATTTTACTGCCAGCAATTGGTTGGTATTAACAGTTAGTTAAGAGTGTCCTGTCCATGCCAAGTGAATAGGGCATACATTAGCCTAAGGATGGCGTGTACGTGCACATGCATGAATCGCTTGAGGGTACTATTTTAGCTGGTGATGATGTCTCCAAGCCAAGGGTAAAGGATTGACTTTGGTGGAACGTGGAACCACATCAAAGCGTTTGGCTCCACCCCATTCCCATATCAAACAACACTTTCTACTGAAGGGCATACTTGGCTAGGTATGCTGGGGAGAGCATTGTGATCCAGGGTTCGAGTCTAGAATAGTTTTTTTACATTCCACGAGTAATCAATATTAAATTTAAGACCTATCTCAGGCACACCGTCACACACTATCAGATAATCTATAGCTGTACAGGGTTAGCTAATTAGCTGATTAGAAAATTGATACTCTTGTACCCCGCTTTGTCCAAGGCTTCACTAGATTGGTAAAAAAAGGCCCAGTGCCCCTACCCAGCCCCCTACCCCCACCAAGAAAAGCTCTTCTTCCCTTCAATATCCTAATTCACATTATTGTGCCAAATTCTGCTCAAAATAGATTTTTAAACGCTTGAGCTCAAGCTTCTAGCCACTCCTGGTATCTGTTTGCAACAGAAGTGTTTGTAGCCATGTGCTGTATAGATCTGAGTTAGGAAAATTTCACCCTAGAAGTTTTATGAACCCTTTACCTACCCACCACACATACGCACTGTGATCCACAGGATTTGGTAGATGACCTCAAGAGTGAGCTCAGTGGTGATTTTGAGAAGACGGTGCTTGCTCTGATGATGCTTCCAGCTCAGTTTCAGGCGACCGAGGTGAAGAGGGCCATCAAGGGACTGGGCACCGACGAGGCTGTGCTTGTGGAAATGCTCTGCACTAAGTCTAATGAGGAGATGACTGCACTCAAGGATGCATACAAGAAGTGTAAGTCACAGTATTCTGCTTGCGAGATGATTTTTATTTGCGAGTATGCTAGTTTTTATTATATACATTCGCCATAATTGATAGATTTGCAAACACAAGCGTGCATAATAGTATGTTAAACTAGTGTACAGGGTCGCAATTGTGCACGTATGCATGTGTATGTGTGTGTTTGATTCCTAAATTGGAAGTTGAGACTGTGCCAGTGATGGGCTACAGTTTCACGCCAGCATAACTAACAATTAGCATTACCATTGAAACGTTTAAGTACTACGGTATATTATTATGACATTGTACTAATATAAAAATTTCTTCGCACATATTGGGTAGTGTATAAGAAGGACTTGGAGAAGGATGTTGCCAGTGATACCTCTGGGGACTTCAAGAGGCTACTTGTCTCATGCATCACGGTAAGATAATTACAAAATTAAATGTACAATGTCATGGTTTCTATGGTCTTGTATAATTACTTATTTAGGCTCACCGTGAACCAGAGGGTGCAGTCGATCAGGCTAAGGCAGCTAAAGATGCACAGGTACAACACAATAATAATAATAATAATATGATGTGCATGTGTAATAGTGAAAGGAGAGGGGCATTCAATCTTTCCTTCATAATATGTAAGTCCTCGATCTCCACCCCCCCCCCCCCCCCCCCAAAAAAAAAGAAAAGTAGGAACAAACGACTAAATTAGCTACAACTACATTTGTGATAATAATTATATAATTTATTATTATTGGACGCAGTATTATTATGCTGATATATGTATCTCTTATTAGGATCTTTACAAGGCTGGTGAAGGGAAATGGGGAACTGATGAATCTGCGTAAGACAAGCATGACTAGCTATATAGCTAGGTAGCTCTTTGAGTCATGACATCATAGCCATAACTCCCATAATATACATCATAAACAACAATAAATTGTATTATCACAATGCACCACCACATGCATCACTCCAGATGTTGGCTACTGGATGGATGTCAGTGATACCTCATAGTCACTCAGTGACACTCCCACACTCGCATACACACACACACCATGCAGTGTTCTACCTAGCATACCTAAGGTATATAATTATTGGCCCCACTTGCCTTCAGCATAGGCTTCCCTTTGATGTGGTGATAGGATACCCCAAATGCTTTGATGTGGCTACAGGCTCCACCCACAAAATATTACGAGCATAAATACTCACATGTACACTATCTTCCATGCACACATATCAAAGTTTCAACATGGTAATGGCCGCTAGGAGCTTCTCCCACCTTCGTGCTGTCTTTGATGAGTACAGCAAGATTTCTAAGAATGATATTGAGAAGGCCATAAAGAAAGAAATGTCTGGAGATCTGGAGGCTGGCATGCTCGCTATTGGTAACTTAATTAGCAAACAAAGGCAGGGGTTGTCCAATAAGCCCAAATGATGGTGTATGCCCAATACAGACTGCTGTTAGTGTGTCCACTACGAACTGGGATATACCGTAGTTAATTGAATACAACGCATGATCCAATTTAACGCAAGAAATTAGCATTAAATTTTTTCGAATTCTCATGACATTTATATATGGAGCGATTGACGACCTTTACCAGAAAAGCGCTTGTTTTTCAAAAAATATTTCCATGCGTTGTATTAGATTAAGTACGGTATTGTAATAGTACACAATTAAACAATAATGGGAGCTATTACTGAATTGGTGTGGTATTCATTTCTTCCTATAGTAAAGTCTGTGCGTGATCGCCCCTCCTACTTTGCCGAGAAGCTTTACAAGTCGATGAAGGGAGCCGGGACTGATGAGCAGACCCTCACCCGCGTCATGGTAACCAGGTCGGAGATTGACATGGTTCAAATCAAACAGAGGTTCCAGGAGCACTACGGGAAGACCCTCGCCTCCTTCATTAAGGTACAGTATTATACCAGTAATGTGTCAGATACGGTGGCCGAGAGGGACACTGCCGCGGCGGCCCAAGCCGCGTTGGGGCCGCCTATCGGCTGCGGCTGGCCGCCGCGGCTCAGCCGCACCCGCCAAAACTTTAAATCGTTATTCAGTTTACGAATGGTTAACTGCACAACGTTCAGTGTGGTCTAGATCTCCCCTCCGCATGTTTATCGGCCGAAAATAAACACTGCAGCGGTGGGAGTATCGAGAGAGAAAACGTTATATGACATATACCACCCTTTCTTTTTCAGTGGTGATCGTTCTCGTGCTTAGCAGAGATCGAAAGCATAATATGCTTAAACGCTGTGGTGGGCGTGGTCTGGTAAGTTAGTACTGCGCACGCATAGGCAGAAAGCTCGCGGTTGATAGGCGTGACAAACAAGCATTTTAGCCCATGTAGCCAGTATTGATCGAATCCAAACGAGGCCGAGTCCGTTTCTTTGCTGTATTTGATCGCCATTATAACCCACGGTGCCCAGATGCCTATGCGTATCGTGTGGACGATGACAAAGACAGACCGACAAACTGACCCCTTGCGCATGCGTGCGGGATAATAGTCTAGTTAACCAGTCATAAGCTAGAGAATCAATTTTCAAACAGATTGGCGGGCGCAGCCGATGTACGGCCCTTTGGCGGCCAACGGCGGCTTTCGGGTGGCCCACAGCGGCTTTAGCCGCCGCGGCAGTGTCCTTCTCGGCCACCGTAGTCAGAAGTGTATGGTTAATTATTATGTGTAGCTATTGGTCCATGCCCAGTAGGGATAAACTTGAATGATCATTGGTCACAGCATAATTGAGGTGACACATGTATGACATAAAATTATCCCCACACGAAGAGCTATAATATAATATGAGCAGGGTGTACTCATGATACTGTACCATAAGAATTATGATTATTGTAATATTCACATGGAAACGCATGCACACATACCATAGGGAGACACCAGTGGAGACTATGAGCGAGTGTTGCTTGGCATCTGTAGGCAATGAAGAACTGGTCAAACATTTTTAACTGCTGTTAGATTAATATTAGTGAGAAAAGAGAAAATTAATACAATATATAACTTTATGTAATGTCATTATGGACTGAACAGTATTAGTTTTAGAAACTGCTCCCATAGTTACATTCATATTATAATACTTCGGTCAACCATATGCAAGTGGTAAAGGGTCGTTCCCTATGCATAATATGCGCATGCGTGTGTCATCAAAGACTGACGGTACAAGTACACGTATTAAAAAATGACATGACCTTACATGGGTGCAATCACGAGTTATTTCCTATACTACCATTCAATTGGACTCGAGTGAGCCTTGCCGTTGGGTTAACGTTTGATTAATATTTTGTCCCCAAGTGTTAAGACAGAGGTGCGGTCATAAGCAGTGAGGAGCAGTATGGAAAGAAGTGTGGCTACTATCAAGAAAAGGTACAGAGAGAGACTCATTAATCGCGAGAAACAGTGGCCGATATGCCACACTAATAAATTCTTTAGATTGAATTTGGTGATTAGAAAAAAGGGGGAAAGCTACTTTGGTAGCCAGCAGCGTGGTAGGGTGAGAACTGATTTGAAGCGCACACCGCTAGCATATGACGACCTTTTTGGAGGCCAAGACAGTCGGACAGAGCAGCCAGTTAGAATCATCCTTGTTGAAGGTGATGCTGGGATTGGTAAAACTACCCTATGCACGTCACTCTCAGAGGATTGGGCCAACGGAGAATTACTCACACAGTTTGAATTACTACTTTTTCTGCCATTGCGTCACAAAAGTGCATCTGTAGATTCTTTCCATGATCTGCTGCATTTATGGGGCCTAAATCAGGATGCATGTGCTTCTGTGGCTAGTTACATTGAAGAAAAGGAAGGGGAGGGAGTGCTTGTAGTAGCTGATGGATGGGATGAACTTGATGAGTCAAAACGCAAGGAAGGGTCTTTCATGTATAGGTTCCTATTTGGAGAAGTGTATCCATATTTGTCTGTATTGCTGACATCAAGACCAGCATACTCTCCTCAAGGTCTTGACAGAATTCCCTACCATCGTGTTCAGGTGGTTGAAATACATGGTTTTAGTGAAGAAAATATCAAGCAGTACATTCGATCGGAATTTGCTGATAATGGAGAAATGGCTGAGAAATTATTAATTCATCTGGAAAACAATCCGTTGATAGAAAGTGTATGCAGCATTCCTCTCAACTGCGCTATTATTTGTTATTTATGGCAAATCCTTAAGGAGAACCTTCCCACCTCAATGACTGAGCTTTACACTAAGATAATCCTCAATATTTTGCTTCGTAGTCTTCATAAAATGGGTCGATATGAGAGTGTTCATAGCCTTACCAGCTTTGATTCCATCCCAGAAGACTTACAGGATGCATGGTGGTATCAGTGTCAGTTTGCATTTCAGATGTTAAAACAAGGTCAAATTGTCTTTGCAGAACATGATTTTTCACGCATTTTCCCCCAAAGTTCAACTGTGCTTAGTGATATCCTCAGTTTTGGATTATTACAGCAAGCAGAGGTATACTTTGAAACCGGTCGAGAAATATCTTTCCACTACCTTCATCTCACTATTCAAGAGTATCTAGCTGCTTTACATCTCGCTAGGCAGCCAAGTAGTAGACAGCTTGAGATCCTTGATGCTTTGCATTACGTGAAGACAAACTTGGATAGTCAGCTTGAACATTTCTTGTGGTCATCTGATACTTCAGGTGCGTCAAATGTGATTAAATCAAAGAAATTTGCCATTGTTTGGCGATTCTTCTTTGGTCTTTATTTTAATGTTTTAAAAAAAGTGGAGGATCGAGAACAACTAAATATTCAAAAGGCTATTGAGATATTTGACCCACATACTGATGCACTTGTTCTTTGCCATTGTGCTTTTGAGGCAAAAAACCAGTCAGTTAGCCGTAAGATAATTAAACATTTTACTAAATTGAGTGATCTAAGTTTGACAAGTTCCATTGTACCAAAAACAGCTCACGATTGTGTTGCTGTGATTTATATTGTTGACAATATTCAAGAGTGTGACAATGTAGAAATCACTTTCTTTAATTGTCGTGTTACTGATGTTCTAATTATTGCTTTGGCAAATGTTTTGGAGAGAAAGTGTGGAAGACTTCAAATTACTAAATTAGATCTGCGTTTTAACGAATTAACGGATAGGGGTATACAATACCTCTTTACCAGAGCATCAGCTGCTTTTCAGTCTCTTCGACGTCTTCATCTTTTAAGCAATAGGGTAGGAGGTGAAGGTGTTAAGTACGTCACAACTATATTGGCAAACAGTGGTTTATTACAGTTAGGTTTATCACTCAATCCGCTTAAGGAATCTGGGATGCAAGAGTTAGAAGGTGCGGTTCATAGCGATAAACTAGCTAACTTAAGGCAGCTGGATATAATTCATTCCCTTACTGGTGATGCAGAAATCAATGGAGCAATTCTAGCCAAGCTTATGGAGGCAATTTTAAATCATTGTCCGTATTTGAAAAGTCTTGATGTATCAGACAACGATCTTGGTGTGCCTGGAGCAGCAGCACTTGGCAGAAGTGTATCACAGTTTACTCAAAATAAGACTGGGTGTATTCTTTGTATGAATGAGGTTATGCTCGGTGATGAAGGTTTAATTGCATTTATTAACAGCTTACAAGGCCCTTGCAGCTTTCATGAACTGCAGATCAAGAAAAATGGTATCCATGGCATTGGGATATCACACCTAGCCAATAGTATGTGCTTACAAATGATTAACATGGAGGAAAACACTATGAACAGTGTCTGATTAGTAAGTTCCAATTATGATTAGTGAATTTTATGCCAATTATCACACAAAACTGAGCAAAAAACAGCACCAGAAAAGTGCTTGTCTGAAAAAAACTACTATATGGTTAAAAAAATGAACAAGTGCAAATATTTGCTGAGGTAGTTCAAGATTTACTGTCCTGCTGCAGGATTTTCTTCAGGATGTATTATATTTCTGACAGTCTATCCAGCAGAAGAAACAATCTAGATAAATAAAAAGCACAATGGTCATTTTGATGTAGTTTATTCAATAAGTGTACAAATTTGTACAACCTGGAAGTGAATGTACAAATTTGTACACCCAGTCAAGGTTATAAGTGTGATGGGGTGTACAAATTTGTACACCTTCCAGAGCAGATGAATAATACTATAGCCAAAACAAACAGGGCATTCTGCCATTGTTGGTCATGCTGTTGATTCAGCAAACCTATAGCCACCCTACTTGGTGCTACAATTTGGAACAGGGTCATTAAGCTTAGTCACACATATAGCTGGATCAGGGTGGATGCAAAAGTTCTCTGGGCCAGACCCATATCTTATCTCAAGGGTGTAACCAAACGCTGACAAGAGTATTACTAAACAGCCAAGAACTTAATACATGCCAAATAAATGTTGTTATACTTACGATTATATCCTGGGTCCTGCTAAAGAGTGCATCACTGTGTGGCCTCCATTTTGAAGTTATCATCATCTTTCACTGATCATGAGTTGGTTGTCCCAATTATTCTTGGAGCAGCTGTGACTATCGGTTCCTGGTAGTAGACTCTCCGAGGCGGCTCCATGATTTTCTTTCCAACTTCTGTAAAATTTGAGAAACTATGTCTAGCAATATGTGCTTTTTAAATACTAGCTATCAAATATAAATTATTATGATCCGAGTATTTACCATCTATTGTGGCTATTTACTTTTACGAGGACTTACTATGATCGTGCATCAGCAGGCCGTCCAGGCCTATGAGCCCTCTCCAAGTTTCACTGGCTGCAGCTGCTGCCTCAAATTTAAACTTGAAGGAGGTGTGGTCTGGCTATATATAGTATAGTACATGTATATGTAGCGCATGATAGTCACGTGATTGACTGAATTCAAATCCATATCCTCGAACAGCGCTAGCAGCAGCTGTGTGCAGCAATCCTGTCTTGATCGACCGTTGGTATCCAAGTTAATGGATGGTAAGCTTCCATATAATTTTAGCTGTTTATATAAAAGTATCCTGAGCTTTAATAGTAGCCAAAATATCCCAGCAGTTTGTTGAAAAATCTTACGCTAGCCCATTATATTTATCATAATTTGCATACAGATTTCATCACTGCCTGAAAACTTTAATGAGACCAAGAAGACATGCTTACACTGACTGATTACCCACCCGTTAGCAATTCCAGTATGAATTATACAGACAAAAGATTGGGGGAGATATGGCATGTAGACTCGGACAACTGAGAGCTACTCAATCAATCAGTGAAAGCCTAGTAAGTTTTGTGCTGATTAAATTATTTACAGTGACTAGGGAGCTGGCAGGCAAATGCTAACAGATGAGATTGGATTGGGTATATGGGCATGCAATGTTTCATTGGGGGGGGGGGGGGGGGGTGGTCTTGGACTTCCCAACCCTAGCTAGCTCAGCTATACTACAGGCTGGTATTACTTTTCTTACCCTAGTGGCACTGGTCCCAGGATCGGAGATCCTCCATCTACTAATCTGAAGAACAATGATAATGCATGAAACTCCAAGAGGGCTGTATTTCTTACGTTTGATATAACACCACCTGCCCTCCTTGAGATACGAACTATTCCGCTAGTGCGGATACACAAACAAACATTTTGCCTTCCCCCTCCATTAGGCCACAGCAATTTATTTCTCATCCAATGCAATAACGCGGGCGGGTAGCATTATTTACAAACACAGTCGAAAAAACATAGCACATGATCTGCAGGGACATTGAATTGACGTTATTTAGTAGTGCACTTTAATTAGAGTGATTAAGGTGTTCAAATTTGTGAGCTATTAATTTTGTATTTATAAGATCTTGACCAGACCAGGTCCTAGTCAGTATACAAATTTGTACAAATTTGTACACCTTGCCCTAGTCAGGATACAAATTTGTACACTTTGTACACTTTGTACACCTTGCCCTAGTCAGGATACAAATTTGTACACCAGGTGTACAAATTTGTATCCTGACTAGGGCAAGGTGTACAAATTTGTACAATAGGACCTCTTCATTTGGAAGTATTTGTGATCTTGCATGCTATTTGACATTGCACTAATATGATATCGACACTATGTTTAAAATAGGGACTTTGGCTCAGCGTGAAGGACACTGAAAATACAAGATCCAGGAAACAGGAGAAAAATCATCAAGCAGAGGCCTGCTACTCTGATTTCGTTGACCAATTCAACAAGCTACCGATCACTGCCTAGGAAAAAGGGCAATTGAGGATTTAGAATGGCAATATGACTAAATTTAGAGTGCTCAGGCGAATTTTCAAAATTTGACAAACAAAAGAAACAAGCTTTCACCCCATTTTCATGCATACTTATGTGCCTATATTAATCAAGAAAAGTGTGTACAATAGCAATTTGTATTTTTGCAATAATAATTTTATATTTCTGGCCAAAACTTGTAACTTTTTGCTCAAAATTCTGGAAAATATTACTAATCATAATAGGAACTTACTAATCAGACACTGTTTATGAGTCATTTCTTTTTGGATGACAATCCGTTGGGACTCGATGGTTCTATTGAAGTTGCTACGATGCTGAGCATAATATGTGAAAGTTGTCAAATGATTAGTCTTGAAAGGTGTCAACTAGCTGTTAGTACTATGGATAATGCAGCATATTCAGCAAGAGGTGTTGGATTACAACTTTGTACCATGCCTCGACTTAGTCAAAGTGAACTTCTATATATGAGTGGAAATAATTTTACTGGAGAGGGTATTTATATTCTTGCAGGATTCATGTGCATGTCTCCACTTGTAACGTGTCTCAAATGTGATCACTGTGGAATCACTTCAAGTGATTTCAAACGGCTTTTGGTTGTACTCTCTGAGTTTAATTTGTCCTTTTGTACGATCCATAATCACTTGAGACAGTGGGATCTTAAGGATAATGAAATTGATGATCAGGGTGTGATTGCTTTGATGGAGTATCTACCAACTCTATTTCCATGTTTGGGTCCTAATGCTCATAAAATTCAGCTAGATAATAACCTGGTCAGTGATGAAACTTTGGAATGTCTACAGGGAGAACAAAAGAAGCGAGAAAAGGTAGACCACTGAAGGTTCATTACATAAAATGCATCGGGTTTATTGCTTTGTATTAATTGACTACAGGAAAGAATAAGGAGAATTGATGAATCTAGGAAGCAGGTATCGGATAATAACCATACGCACTTCAACACCACCAATAATCCCCACATGAGCTACTTTGAGGCGGGTGTTTTTGTGAACTTATAGTGTACTGCCCACTGCATGACATTATAGGAAGTATATAGCTACCCTAATGATACTTTGTTTATGTTATGAGCAATGCTTCCATCAAGTTACCCTTTATCCACCTATAGATGCAGCAAAGAGTGTCTCTTGCTAAAGCCGAAGGTGACACTTCTGTCAGTGATCAAGTGAGTTTCTTTCAATTTGTGTTGGTTTCTATTATTATACTATAGTCTGTCTTTAGAGTGCATGCATGCGTATTTGTACTCTTAGACTATATAGCATACATGTGTATAACTATTATAATTCTGTGACCACATGCATGCTGTACATGCTGTACACAGTGAAATCCAAGTTAGCTACTAATAGTAGTATAGGGCTACAGGTATTATGAATGTTCATGGCTTATTGCAGCCCACTTGCCACTTACAAAATGGAAACTGTACTGGCAGTAGCTATATTATCGTGGTTAATTGCATGCATAGATAAACTATAAGTGTACTAGCACTTGCATGATATTGTGATGTGCTTTACATGGAAAGTATAATTTGTGCAGGTAGAAGATGATCATAGAAATTTGAAGCAACTACGTTCTAGAGATGCTCTCTTTCAGTCAACAAGATGTGGATATTGGTGTTGTGGATTGTTCTTAAGCTTCCTAGCGGTGTTGATTGTATCGTTTCTCATTACAGTGCTTCTGAATCAGGTACATGCGCTAAACATGTATGCAAGCAAATTTAAGACATTCATTATTCAGAATTATGTTTCTGTTCTACCCCATGTTTAGCTTCAAACAACTGGTAATGATATGAGTGATATCGGACCAAAGCTACAGCTACCAGTAGAGCACTGCAAAAGAGATTATAGTGATCAAACTTCAGATATGCTATCATATAGGCCAGATTCTACAAACATTGTGGACCAATCACAAGTGTGTACACCTGTTGATTCATCACTACAATCTGCAACGTTTCCCAGTACAGAACAAAACACGATTCCATATCACAGTGTTCCCGATACAACAGGTATTACTTCTAACTGAATTATAGTGTATCAGTATGGCATTATAATTCTGCTTTACAGATTGCCATCATTTAACAAAGGATGATATATCTGAACTATCAGAAGTTATTACAAGTTTTGGCAGCTACAAGCAGTGGTGTGTTGATCTAAAGATTGATTCCAGCACTTGCAATAGGATAGAATACTCTGAAATGCACTATGATGACAAGGTCCTTGATGTGGCGCAGGCATATACGAAAGAAATAATAGACTCGTCTTGGGAGGACATTATTGCGATATTGTGCAAGTATAGGAAAGCATTTAAGGCAGCTAAGGAGTTGGCCAAAAAGCATGGTGTTAACTATGAGTCTTTGTGCTCTCATCACTGAATATCCAATCTGTTCCATCATAATAATTATAATAATATTATGATTCCAGTACAGCATTCTACTCCTGGACCACAGAATCAATACGGCAAAATTCAAACCTTAATTTTATTATATCCATGGCAAGGGTGCATAATATTAACGTTTTATTCACTGCTAAAGTCAAATCTCTCAAATTAGATATTGAAATTAATTATCATTGGGCCAAACACCATTAATGTTCTGTAGTTTAAATTTGGAAATTATTGATGTGAAGAGTATAACATCAAATTCAAGCCAGATGTGAAACCACATGCAGTCTATACTTCCAAACGTTGGAAACAATGGACGTTAGCTATATATCTCTCAGGTAGACGAACCCACACCATGGTACAGTTGTACCAAAGAAGTAAGGTTTTTATCCGAATATGCATGGACCGTAAACCTCAATGAAAACGTACTTGGGAAGTCCGTGCACCCTTTAATTTTGCCTAAGGCCACACAGAATAAATAATTATTCAAATTTGTTTTATGACCACAATATACTATAGGGTCGGTCGGTCAGGCGGGCGATAATTTAACCAAACAAACTCTTAATTCTGAGTGACCTAAAGTAGATTAGGTATACGGGGCTCTCCCAATTTAATGGAGCCAAAATCTTCACAATGCCAACAGCAGCTCTTTAATATTATTTTGTCAAAATCCTCACACACTCTGACTACACCCAGCTGAGCACAGTCATTCTACGTATTTTATCCTGGAGCATGGGGACTCATTAAATTTTAGTTTCTTAGGTAGCTAGAAATGACTGGGGATTCATTTCTACCTAGGTTAAAATGATCGAAAGCTATTATATAGGGCCCGGGGTCATTTGAGCCTAGCTATATAATTATAGGCCTATAGATATAATTATTATTATAGAATGACTGCAGAATTATTTTGAGGGGGAGTGCAGCTCAGTCATCTCCACCTATAATACCAGCATCGATACATTACTGTGAACCCACTATATTATTGACGACCTTTACCACATACACCACTACCACCGGTCACCATGCAGCTACCGAGGACATGGTCAAATTTTCATAATCAAACAAATGCACACAATAATATATATCATACAAGAAGTGATCCACAAAATTGGTGCACTCACACAAATTAAAAATGAATGACACTGTATAATGCTAAACTTAGTAATGAAAATTAATATAAAAACTGTGGTAGTATGTGGCGTGATAAGCAAAACCACTTATTATTAATGTTATCAGCAGTATAACAATGTACACAAAATTCTGATAGCAAAGTGCTTATGCTTATGACAAGAAAATTTGCAAGAGTGAAAACGGACTACATTTTTCTAAGCAGGAAGTTGCTCAGCAAGGTGTGCATATCCGACCATGGGCGACTTGAGAGCTTTGGCCACAGCTGCCCACGAGGGCTTGGGCTTCCCATTCCTCAACCAGTCCTTGATCATGGCAGTGAGACAGCTGTCTGGATTCTGATTTTTTGCCATGCTAATGGAGTCCAGTGTACCATCTGAGATTCCCAGTTTGAGGCCAATGTTGTACCACTTCGACCTTGCCTCCCACACCGCCTCCAGAACATCACCAAGATCCTTTGCCGTGAGATTACCTGCAAAAGAATAGTTTGATAATCTTCAAGTCACTGCATAATGACTGTACAACACGTGAAACAGCTAGATCGCATACCAGTAGTACTTGAGCTTGCTGAAGCAGCAGGAGTCCCGAGCCACAGTCTGTGCTGTTCAGTTACCTCACTGCACACGGTAGCAGGATGGGTAGTGCAGGTCAACAGCTTTTCATTGTCAGACATGGTCGCAGGATGAAGTGACGTATCCTCGTGTCCTGAACATGGAAATGCTATGGAGGGAATTGAATTGTTATAGTTCAGTCTTTGAGATGCTTTGCGAATTCCAGTGAGAACCGTTTCACGAATCAGTGGACACACCTCTTCACAGACCTCTTGAGCTCTTTCTTTACTGACAGAGGCAGGGAAGTCGATGCTGACATGAAGGTATGAGGAGAAGGAATCAGTAATCGTGATGCATCCTGGGTTCTTTCCTGGGACAGTAAATTGAGCACTGTTGCGTGAAACTTGTACAGGGTAGCCATCCTCTTCAAGAAGCTCCCACTTGGCTTCAGTGATGAGAGAAGCAAGGAGAAAGCAGTAAACTCCAAGCTTGGGGCCGTCTCGACCAAAGTAGAAGAGAAGAGCAGTGATGACTAGCGATGAAACATTTGCTACAAGACGTGGAATGCCTTGTTTCCTCAGGAGGCAGGGCATGAGATACTCGCCTTTCCCAACCTCCGCCATGATCCTCAGGTGCTTGAGGACCAAGATCAGCTGCTTCTTCATGAAAAGCTTAGGGACATAATGAGATGAAAACTGTTCGAGTATCTCTGCTGTCACGATTCCACGTTTCACAAATTTCTTTAAAGCTCCAAGAAGATTATCGCTTGATTTAGCTTGCAATGATAGACTGTGCACCACAAGCTCAGTGATTTTATCGAGGATAGCCTGGGCATCGATGAACACAACATTTGGTAGAATGTCTTCATAGTAGAAGATCAGCTTCAGCCCATGAAGGTACTTCAGTGCTGCCTCGAATGATTCTCGTGTAAAGTTGTAGGTAGCTGCTACTTCAAAGCATTCTTCTTTACTCATCACCGATTTTCGTTGCTCCTTGGCCATTCGCTGAAAGGCCATTTCCAGGGGAATATATCGAAGGGGCATCTTTTTCGGCTTCAATTTACGCAACTCTGCAATCGCTTTCTCTCTCAACATGGATATCACTTTCTCATCTTCTTTTCCTGGTGTTTTTACGTTGACAGCAAGCAGCAGTGACTTTCCCTGGACGATGATATGATCCTCCATCTCCTGAGGTATTATGCTTCGAATCTTTTTCTCCTTCACTTCTCTACTCTCCTGTGAGCACTCGTCCTGGAGGTCTTTGTGCGTGCCCACAAATGCAATCTTTGGACAGGTGTTGCGGTCACAGGTTGATCGTATCACCCTCATACAATGGCGAAGCGTATCCAAGTGTGTAAAAGGTGAATCGAATGGCTCTCCAATGCGTTCTCCCTTGGTGTAGAACTCGACTTGTGGAAAGCTGTCTAAGCATTCATTGAGCTTCACCGTCACCACGCCTAACATGGTGTTTTGGATGAATACAGGGAGGACCTCGTGAAACGAAGGCTGGCCTCCTGTGTCATCGATGTCAAGCAAATCTTTGTCATTGAGGTCAGTTTTCTTCTTTGCTCCTGCCTGCATTCGACTCAGGTACTGCCTCTTCATAGCACGATGAACACACCATGTTTCCTCTCTTCGTGAAGATTCTACTTTGACAGCTGATGATGGCTGCCTCGTGGTTTCCTTCTGACTAGGAGATGAACTAGCTACACTGTTCAAGTCATCTTTAACCTCTGCTTGGGTAGAAGGTCTAGCAACAGCTTCATTATCAGTTGACTGTGGTAAGGCCTCAGCTGTTGTTATAAGCATGTCGGAATAGTGGTCATCCGTAATTCGTACAAAGTGGTCATCGCTCACTCCTGCCTTACAGTGAGCTACAGCTCTCACTGGCTTCTTTGCACATGGAGTGCTTTCTCGTATCGATGGAGGATCTTCCTTGAGGAAAGCTGCAAGGAAGTGTGTTTTTCCTGATCCTCCCACCCCTAAGAGTAAGGCGCTGCCATTTCGTAATGATACTTCACCCTCCATCATGGCTGCATCAAAGCACTGCTGGGTTTTCTCACTAACTGTGGAAATAGAATAAAACAGAAACATTACGTAAGTCTACAGGAGAGCTACATGTAGCTTATTCTAGCATACAGTTTTATGCGGAAGAGGCTCTCCATCTTTGCTCTTACAAAGCTTATAAGGTCATTGAAATTCCATACAAATATTATGGTGTTCTGCATGTAGAGCACATACAGTATAATCATATATCCCATGCGCACATTGTACAATCCATAAATGTACTTGTGTGTATGGTTGAAATTTAAGAAAGGTTATGGTAGGGTCTCCACATCAGATCTTCACTCTATAGGAAGGTACGTGCTCAGGCTACCACCTACACTAGTGGTGATGAAATCATCTGTGCATGCGGGGCGAGCCTTCGTGAAAGTCACAAGATTTCTTTGAAAGCACACAGACAACTAATACAAAAAGTTCCAGAGCCTAAAGAAGTAGACTACTCCAGCTCCTGCATGAACACCCGGGATTCGTGAGTTAACCCCTACAAAATTATGTAGTAGCTAGTAACAATACTGACTGGAGATTCTGTTAATTTCCCTGAATGTGTAATTATGGTCATATATGCATGCTGCCCGTGTCCATGAGCCACTTAGGTGGGTAGGGAGAGTTTCCATGGAACAAAAGAGCTTTTCAACCTACCACCCCTAGTTCTCAAGGCTAGGCACCTATGTGGCTCTGCCTTTTGCTTAAATTAGGTTTGCCTGAGCAGGCAGTGAGATGGTTTTCCCCTTAGGTTTGGATTGGTAGTAGAAGATAAACCTACTGAATTTTCATGCATGCGCACATGGGGCTGGTACCCCAATAGCTAGGCCTGAGAAGCTACATTGTACCACGATAGTGAATGTATCACAGATTGCTAGCTATAGTATAATAGCTATAATCCAATAATGTCGATCACCTATACTATACTAAGTAGTCTACATGCCATGACCATGAGTCCAAGTACCTGTAGCCAGGCCCTGAGGGCATAAGCCTCCACGCAGTCATCTTCATGCTCAGGAAAGTGGAGTCTACCAGTGATGTTAATCGTTGACCTGAGCCTTGCCAGAGTGGTACCAGCACTCACTTTTCCAGTCTTTTGCCTTGCCTACACTGTACAGGCCCGAGTTGTTTCTCAGATCGATGGTGCAGTGCGGGTGTATGCGCATGCGCATGACGACCATTACCTTATGCGTTCAAGATTTAACTCTCCTCACTGAAATGATCACCCCACAAACATACATGTACATATAAGTATATATTATCATTATACTAGGCAAATGCACAGCATTGTGGAGCGAGCCTGAGCGACAGTGAGCGTATTTATGTTGCACCACACCCAACTATAGGCTGCAGGATGCATGCTCGTAGACTGGCCTGTCTCTCTTCTGCCAACTCTACATGTATGTAGCGATTCCAGACGATCGACCTAGGCGCATAAAAGCAGTCATAATTCAGCAACGGAGGGGATTGACAACAAAAAAAACAAAAATCACAAGAATGTTGTGCATTGCATTGAGTTATGTATAGCGTAGTTGCCTTATATGGAAGTCATGCACGTGATTGTCATGTGATCTCTAAAATTTTGAATAAAATGTCTGCTTGCATGTGAGTGTCAGAGCTCTATCTTTGCTACTCTACTGATTGTCCCTGAGAGTACAAGCGCACCAAAACTGGAAAAAAAGTCATTTTGCACATGGTCCTTCAAGCCGGATTGTGCCCTCTGGGATTAAAACCGTCGATTCATCTGGATCCATAAGGACACTACGAACACGTGCACGTTCATAATCTGATGATCTGATCGATTGAACTTGTGACTGCTAGCTACACACAGAGACTGCATCATGGCAGAAGCTTTAGCAAAGAAAAAGAAGATTCGTGGTGGGCACCGAGCGTCGACTACACGGATGGTGAACGCAGTCGGCGATAACAGCCTTCGAGGCCACGCCCACTTCGGAATTGGATGTTAAACGACTCCTGCAACTCAAACTCAGTCTGGAAGAAAAGCTAAGCACTATTAAACAGTTGGATGGTGAGATATTAGACTTAGTGGAAGATGAAGAGGGAGAGATTGAGCAGGCAGATGCCTTTAAGGCTACCGTATATGCTGCTACAGTAACCATTGACAAGCATTGCACGCCTATGGCTGCAACAGGTGGCAGCGCAGCCCACTTTCGAACCAGTCCCGAGCCTGCCCGACCTACCACTCCTCATTCGCCTCCGGTTGCTCGAGTGAAGCTACCCAAACTAGCCATACGTCCCTTTAATGGTGATGTCACTACGTGGACCACATTTTGGGACTCCAAGCATATGGACATTCTCCTTAGTCTTGAGCCTGTGACCTCGCAACACAATCTACGTGGACTCCGGCACTTGTACGATTTGGTGGAATCACAGGTCAGGGGGTTGAAGTCTCTTGGGGTTGAGTCCAGCTCATATGGCAGCCTGTTGTTGTCGGTACTCCTTCAGAAATTGCCCTCTGAGCTATGTCTGGTTCTAAGTCGCGAAGTGAGCGAAGCTGATTGGAACCTGAATGAACTCTTGAAGCAACTAGAGCGAGAAATTGAAGCCAGGGAGCGAGCCGCCATGTCCACAAGTCAAACGGTGAAGAAGCAAGGGAGAGACCCTCCCACCAGTGCTAGCACTGCAGCTGCGCTCTTGTCCCCCAGTACCACACCCAATTGTTGTTATTGCCAGCAGTCCCATTTTTCTGGTGAGTGTGGAGTTGTTACAACACCCGATTTTGAGAAGATCTGGAAGGTGCTATATCTGTTTAAGGAAGTAGCGTAAGCCGCCATTTATCGGCATGCAAATTTTCCCGATTTGTAACTCCTGCCAGGAATGACGTATGAACTTGGTTCTTGCACTGAAAGGAAGCTCTTGACGTAGGCTTTCATTAACTAGAATCCAGCGAGGTAGGCCCTATTAATCAATGAGCTATAAGCGCTAATGTGCAGACATGAAAATACCATTTATCGGCAACCGGTACGTATTATCGGCACACCTATTCTTTTCCATAATGGCGAATGCGCCATTTATTGGCACCTTGGCCTTCTCGAGCCTTTTACTGCTGCCTTACTTGCCAGAAAATTATAGAAAAAATACCCCCAGATACCTCAGAATGTCCTCTCACTATATCTCTCTTCTCATATCGATCGCTTGCATCGTCTTTGAACGGCAGCCGTGAATGTGTTGATACTACACGTAAAATCGATACTGGAGCCGTTTCAACAGTATAATAAATTCGTGAAGGACTTGGATGTGTTCTAGGCATCAGCCTCCACCTTAAGAGCAACTATGACGGAATAATAATCTTTCTAGCTCTTGCTAGGCCACGGTAAAGCCGCCATGAGCTGTTTCTCCCTGTAGACGCCAGATACTTCATCCGATTTTGATCGAACTTGGTATAGAGCTTCTTCGCCACGCCTTCTTGCCAGTAATATCATCCTTTTCTTCCTGTTTACTTTCCTTGGTGTGCAATGGCCATTGAAAGTTTCAGGTCCGTAAACGCTTCAGCGATGTCCGTATAATCCCGTAAAATACGTCGTAAACTAGATGCCGATGATTGGCACGGGCGGTGCCGGTATTACGTACATGCCGATATATGGCGGCTTACGCTACCACGTCAGGAAAGACTGTCGTTCCTTGAATCGATGTCGTAAGTGTGGTGGTAGGCATCATTCCAGTATCTGTTCAAAGATCGCACCGAGAAACCCGAGGAAAGACAACCCAACGATGAATGCTGCGAATCATCCTCCTGTGGCAGCAGCTCCGAATCTTTTGAATGCCTCACTACCGTCTGGACTTAATCCGCAAGCTAGCCATTTGCACTGGCAACTACCACAACTTTGTGCTCCAATGATACGATGGCAGTTTTGCTCCAAACTGCTCGCACCTATGTCTATAGCCCGACAAGCCCACAGTCAATGGTGGAGGTCAGAGTGCTCATGGATGGCAGAAGCCAACGCTCTTATGTCACGAACAGTGTTAAGAAGGCCTTATCTCTCCCCACAGTAAGGCAGCAAAAAATGCTGATCAAGACATTCGGATCGGAGCAAGAAGATGAGCAAGTGTGTGATGTTGTGCGAATTGGCATACAGACCGTTGCTGGAAACAACCTCGAATTGCCTTTCTTCTCAGTACCATTAATTTGTGAGCCTCTGTCTCATCAGCCTGTCGCCCTCTGCAAGACGACTTACAGCCATTTGATACATTTGAACCTCGCGGATTGCCACGAGGGACACACAGAAGTGAAGGTCGACATGCTTATCGGTTTGGATCACTATTGGAAGATTGCCACTGGTGAGGTAATGCGAGGAGAACGTGGCCCTACTGCCATTTCCACGCATCTAGGATGGGTGTTATCTGGACCAACACATTGCCTTGATAGTTGTACATCTGCAGTAAACGTCATCACTTCACACACATTGAAGATCGACTCACAAGAGGTGCAATCGCAAACTGATGAAGGAATGGATGTGACACTGCAACAATTCTGGGACTTGGAGTCTCTCGGTGTCAAGGGTGACGATCGTGGCACACTGGAAAATTTCGATGAGAATATCATCTTCAAGGATGGTCGTTACCAAGTGTGCCTACCCTGGAAGGAGACACATCCTGCCCTCCCCGACAACTATCAACTCAGCAAGAAACGATTGCTTGGATTATTGCACCGTCTTAAGCAACGTCCGTCCACACTCCGAGATTATGATGCCACGATAAAAGAGCAATTGAGCAAAGGAATCGTTGAACAAGTTGACAAATCAGAGCCCTCAGTTCTTGGAGCAACCTACTACATCCCTCATCATGCAGTCATCCGCCAAGACAAACTGACTACCAAGTTGCATGTAGTTTACAATGCATCTGCAAAGGGAGACGGACCATCACTGGCTGCTGATATAGAGAAAGCTTTTCTCATGGTGTCGATGGCAGAGAAGGACAGGGATGACCTTAGATTCTCGTGGATTGATGACATTGCCAAGGAAGAACCAGAAATCATTGCTCTTCATTTCACGTGAGTCATGTTCGGAGTGTCATCGAGTCCTTTTTTGCTGAATGCCATGATACGACACCATCTAAAGCAATACTCGACTAAATTCCCAGAAACAGTGAAAGGGATTTCTCGATCGATTTACATTGATGACCTTGCTTACGGCGCTGACACCGAAAATCTCGCATACGAGTTGTACTGCGAGTCAAAATTCCTGCTAAGGGAAGGAGGCTTTAATTTGAGGAAGTTCGTCACGAATGCAACCCATCTACAGAGAAGGATAGACCAACATGAGAGCCAGTTGCAAGCCCAGTCTGAGGAGAATAGGAGCCTTGACGAAGAATCGTATACAAAGTCTACACTCGAAATTGCCCACCAAGTGGATGATGGTGAACAAAAGATCCTTGGAGTAAGGTGGAGTTATTCTAACGATTGTCTTGTATTTGACCTAAGTGACTTAGCCTCCCATGCGAGCAAGCTTGATCCCACAAAGAGGAGCATTGTTGGTGTTGCTAGCAGGGTTTACGACCCCGTGGGTCTTGTTTCCCCAGTAACCATTCGTTATAAAGTCTTATTTCAAGAGTTGTGTCAAGCAAAGCTTGACTGGGATGAGCCCCTTACACCAGACTTGCTAAGCAAGTGGCAGACTTTAGTCTCTAGCCTACAAAAGGTTCAACCGATTTCCATTCCAAGATGTTACTTTGAAAACTTCACCTTGCCAGTTTCCTCTTGTAGGCTTTTGGGGCTCTGTGATGCTTCTAAGTCAGCGTATGCCGCTGTAATATATCTCCTCATTGAATCAGGGTGTGGGTGTCTAGCCAGATTTGTTGCCTGCAAAACTTGAGTCTCACCTGTCAAGGGCCAGACGATCCCCCGCTTGGAGCTACTATCCGCCTTGCTTTTGAGCAAGCTAATGACTAGTGTTACACAAGCTTTGGAGCTACAAATTTCCCTGGGGGAGCCGAACTACTTCACTGACTCTATGGTTTCATTGTACTGGAACAAGGGACAAGAAAGGGAATGGAAATCCTTCGTTCAAAATCATATCAATCAGATCCGAAGTGTAAGTCAACTCAGCCAATGGGCACACTGTGCAGGCAAGGAGAATCCCGCTGACATCCACTCTAGAGGGATCGACCCCAGTCAACTTACGACTAACTCACTCTGGCTCTACGGGCCCAAGTGGCTCCATGGGGAAATCCCTGCTGCAGAAGACATAAATGAGATGCCCGAGCAGTGCAAATCTGAGCAGAGAAAGATCAAGAAATCTAACGCCAGCCATACCCTGTTGAATGTCGATAGCCAGGTTAAACTCAGCTTGCTGATCAAGTGCGAGGATTTCAGCTCCAAGGAGCGACTATTTCGAGTCACAGCATACGTTCTGAGATTTTTCAAGAATATGAAGCAGCAGTCTGGACGTGCTAACAATTCAAAGCATATTACTCCTGCAGAGTTGCAGCAAGCCGAGACTTATTGGCTAAAGGAAGCACAAGCCTCGCTCGAAGGAAAGCCAATGTTCAAAACTTGGCAGCAGCAGTTTGGATTATTCCACGACGACTCGGGAATTTGGAGATGTGGGGGCAGACTAAATAATGCCGATCTTCCCTTTGTAACGAAGCATCCTGTGTTGTTGGATTCGCACCACCATCTGACTACACTGATCGTTACCGATGCTCATGCCAGAGTCCAGCACAAAGGCATTTGTGAGATTTTGAACGAGTTGCGGGCCAAGTACTGGATCATTCGCGGCAGAAGCTTTGTAAGGAATGTATTACACAGGTGTGACACTTGACGTCGCTTTGAAGGGAAAGCTCACTATCCTCCACCTCCACCACCACTACCAGCATTCCTAGTCAAGGAAGCCCCAGCCTTTGCGTACACTGGCGTGGACTTTGCAGGTCCACTGTGTGTTAAAGGATCTAACGACTCAAAGGAAACCAAGGTGTGGATATGCCTATTTACTTGTTGCGTGGTGAGAGCCATACACTTGGAAATTGTACCAGACCTAACAGCGCAGTCCTTCATATGATGCTTCAAACGTTTCACTGCCAGGAGAGGTTTCCCAACCCATATGATATCAGACTATGGAAAGACGTTCACCGTAGCTTCCAAGTTACTGCTAGACATAGTTAACCATCCAGAAGTTGAACATTGCTTATCTCAGGTCCGCATCCAGTGGAGTTTCAACTTGGAGAGAGCACCGTGGTGGGGCGGAATTTTCGAAAGAATGGTGAAGTCAGTGAAACGGTGCTTGCGTAAGACCATTGGTAGAGGATGGTTGACACTCGACGAATTGCAAACAGCCGTAACTGAAGTTGAAATGATCGTGAATTCTCGACCTTTATCATACCTGTCGACAGACAGTGTTCAGGAATCGATCACACCATCACACTTACTGACCGGACATCGAGGGATGAGCCTACCAGATGGCCCCTACAACAATGAACTTGCTGATGATATCAGCGTAAAGGTCGCTGACATAACCAAACGAATGATCCATCTGAACAAGGTTTTAGAGCATTTTTGAAGAAGATGGAAGAAGGAATATCTTTTAGAGCTCCAAGAATCACATTGTCAAGCTAAGCATCCACCTAAAGGGAGCAAATGTGGTACATTCGCTGTCGGTGATGTAGTACTGGTCCATGAGGAAAGCAAGCCAAGAGGATTCTGGAAATTAGCCAAGGTGGAGAATCTGATAAAGGGAGCAGATGGGCTAATACGAGGTGCTACTGTTAGACTTCATTCTGCAGATAAGCGATTTTCTCTGTTGAGACGTCCACTTCAACTCTTGTATCTGTTGGAAGTGCATCATTGCTGTGATGGAGTGGATGACCAATCATCCGATTCCAGCCGTGGCTCCCAGCCAGCAAGTGAGGCCGACTTGAACAACTCGGCCAATGGTGAGCAGTCGAATAAAACTACTATCCCTGTATCTCGACATCAATCCAGACGTGTTGCCGCAAGTAATGCGAGAGCAATGATAGGAGTTCAAGCTGAAGATTCATAACAATTTGGACTTAACTGGTATATTATACTGTTCTTAGTGATAACACTGTAGTGATTTATTATGTACTAGTTAGTTGATTTTACGGTCAACGAGGGGGAGGATGTTGTGCATTGCATTGAGTTATGTATAGCATAGTTGCCTTATATGGAAGTCATGCACGTGATTGTCATGTGATCTCTAAAATTTTTAAATAGTGGTGATGAAAATCATCTGTGCGGGGCGAGCCTTCGCAAAAGTCACAAGACTTCTTTGAAAGCACACAGGCATGCATGCACACATGGGGTTGGTACCCCAATAGATAGGCCTGAGAAGCTACCACTACAGTGAAAGTATCATAGACTGCTAGCATATAGTCCAATAATGTTGATCACCTATACTATATTTAGTAGTCTACATGCCATGACCATGAGTCCAAGTAGCTGCCTGTAGCCAGGCCCTGAGGGGATAAGCCTCCATGCAGTTATCTTCATGCTCAAGAAATTGGAGTCTATCAGTGATGTTAATCGTGGACCTGAGCCTTGCCAGTGTGGTACAGCACTCACCTTTCCCAGTTTTATGCCTTGCCTACACTTGAGTTGTCTCTCAGATCAATGGTGCAGTGCAGGCGTATGAGCATGCGCATGACGACCATTACCTTACGCGTTCAAAATTTAACTATCTCCTCACTGAAATGAT
Organism: Cliona cf. orientalis; assembly: GCA_963930775.1. Taxonomy (NCBI): domain Eukaryota; kingdom Metazoa; phylum Porifera; class Demospongiae; order Clionaida; family Clionaidae; genus Cliona; species Cliona cf. orientalis. The sequence continues at coordinate 3,472,974 of OZ005696.1, forward strand.
CACCCCACAAACATACATACATACAAGTATAATATAATATATATACATATAAAACCACTTCCTGTACCTCGTGTATTTGGGGCTCGCTCAGGCTCGCCCCGAATAAAATGTCTGCTTGCATGTGAGTGTCAGAGCTCTATCGTTGCTACTCTACTGATAGTCCCTGAGAGTGCGAGTGCACCAAAACTGGAAAAGAAATCATTTTGCACAAAGAATGCTTAGGAAATTCTCTTTCATTTAAGCCTCAAAACAAGCGAATCAGTTGAGTACACGCCTTGCAGATTTGTTTTAGCTCTATGGAAAAATGTATGGAAAAACAATAATCGGTGCGTAAATCGGGCACTCTTCAACCCTTCAACAAAAAACACGTATCGTGGAAGCTATCGATACCTTAATCATGTAAATTGCTATTGCCACCAGCTTGCACCATCGAGCTGAAACATTAGGCATCCGGAATTATTACTCTATGCCTTGTCTCTCGTGTTGACATGCACTCATTTCCAGTAGCCTAGACTCTACTGAATCAGGACAGCGATGAGTCCATCACGCCTTCATTGCAAGGATATAGCTGTCTCTGTTTCTGAACACTCTGAGCAGCACAGCTGTTGAGCTGAGGCTGCGATTGACAACAATGAGTGTCTCATTAACAACGAACTCTGTCTTGCTCTTGCCTCCTCTGGAGCCTCAGTTCTCGCTGGTTTATGCTTTGTTCAGCGTTCATAGCCAAAGACACGAGTGTAAATTTGCAAGTTGCTGAATTAGAACAGCATACATACGGAATCCGGAATGACCGGCATTGGGCAGGGCGTAACTAAGGAAGGACCGACGTACCATATATTATACATATATATCTCATTCACGTAGTTCATTCCCGTTTAGGTGGGGCTCGCTCATGCTCGCCCAACTAAGATTATAGTTGTGCGTCCGTGCGTACGAGTGGGAGGTGACCGGAAGTGATTTGACCAGAGCTAAAACGTTTCATTTCTAGGCATTGCTGGACTTGGGGCGATACAATAGATAGCCCACTGACACAGCTGGCTATGGCTCCAGCAGCGACTAAAGTGAGCTGCTTCAAATAAATGCCAGACTGAACTGTACCACTTACAATGGCGGTCTGGAGAATGCAAAGGGGTGACACTCTGGAGTCAATGTTGCCCATAGGTGTTTTCAAGGAGGCAATTCTATTCTAACTAGAGCTCTCTCGAGCACACAACCCTCGGCGCGTTGCATGGCATTAGCAACATGCTTCAACAGTTGCATGCAGGAAAGGGTCAGGGTAGCTAAAGGGTTGGGGGCAGGGCGAGATAGGGATGAGGCTAATCACGGTTATACTTGCACAGCTGCAGTGTTATTCAAAGTTCAACAGCTCATAGCAGCAACAACCCTAGACGGTGTTGTATCGAACTCCACACTGTGGTGTCGATGTCAACTCAACCTCCTTCGATCACTGTAGCCTAAACTCCAATTCTTGGGGACTTAGCTAGTTACATCTTTAATAATAACTTGAAGGACTATGATGCAAAGCCTTGGCAGAAGACTGAAGTACACTGAGAAATATTGCATGTCACTGAACACTGTAATACCATGCATGCATACAAGTCAGACAGTGAAAGGGTACCACCACAAGAATACAGGCAGCTAACCCTAATTAGAGTTGAAAAGAAGCCACTGTCATCCCACGATCGTCAAAAGCTCGCCAGGCAGGATTGATGCAACCGCACATGCGCTGAGGTTTAAAGACGTACATACCATATATAGCGCGCAACCTATTTATACGTTAAGCCTAGTCTCGAATCCAGACCCCTCCCTTTCCCGCAGCGCTGGATGTATTGCATCACCAGCGCTGCGGGAAAGGGAGGGGTCTGGATTCGAGACTACGTTAAGCCATGCTCTCGCTAGCTCGGGCCATAACTCGGGCAAAGTCAAGAAGCTTAGAATTGGCAAAACTGGCGAACAAAGCGTTTTCGGAGAAATCCACACAAATCATGCGTTTGGAACGCCATAAGGAATCTTACAACACCGCAAATTGGACTCGCAAACAAGGTATGTAGCAGCTAGCGTGGTAACAGACAGACAGACAGACAGACAAACCAACTACAGTAACCCTCGGGCATGCGCCAAGGGTTAATTAAGCATCTTCTCTTGGGAGCCCTTGCGAGCGAAGCTGCAAGACAACTCACGAATTTCTTGAGCTAGCTGATTGACAGAGTCACATGATCAGGCAGGATGTGCACATGCGCTAGCTTGCTCATGCACACAAATATGTAAAGATTATCGACATTACATGCACAATAAGGCCATATAAAATAACTTACTTGATTCTCATCCCCGCCCATCCCAATTTTTACAGGCCGCCTCTATCAATTTTATTGCTATCGCACGTGCACAGTAGCGACCCTTTACCAAATATCTCGAAAATATGCTCCAGATACTGCTCTTTCTAGTGTCCTGATGAGTAAAAAAATAAAATAAAATGCCTCCTCCCGCCCCTATTATTTGGAAAAAGGTGGATGAGAATCAAGTAAGTTATTTTATATGGCCTAATATCAGGCACAGGAGTGAGCAAGCGAAGCGAGCTCACTCCTTGTAATATATAAAGTATAAAAAATAATTGAATAAAATTTAAGGATGAAGTAGGGATGGCAATGCCAAAACGTATACAAACAAGATTTGTAGGGATAAGAGATAATCACAACCACTATACATCCCTACGCTTACTTTTCTCGATTATTACAGACCTATTGATGTTGACTTGTTCAAGGCATGCTATCCTTGGAGTGTTCTTGACTTGTATGTGGAAGAAATTCATGTTCTCCCTGTCAGTCAGTTTTTAATATTTATGATTCCCATGCTACTCAAAAAGCAAGCGTAGGGATGTATAGTGGTTGTGATTATCTCTTATCCCTACAAATCTTGTTTGTATACTTTTTGGCATTGCCATCCCTACTTCATCCTTAAATTTTATTCAATTATTTTTTATACTTGTTTCTGCTCTTTTTTTATTGCAAATACAGTAAGTAAAATATATATAGAAGATGGGGGGTGAGTTCGCGCGTTCGCAAAATAGTAGCCACGCCCCTCGTTAACTCGCTAAAGCATAGATGCCAAACGGAAGGCTGTTTCAGGCGGCCAAGTAGCTATGAGACTCTAGTAGCTATCATTTATTTTATCGACTATCTGTCACTGCTGAGCTGGCTGTTATGCCGACTGCTGAGGGCCGTGCCGCTCCCGTACGTCAGTGAGGCCTCAAGTCTCCATATCCCAGCCTATAGCTAGGTTCGCTCGAGGGTTCACTATATCGCACTCACACTGGCCTAGCTAGCTCGCGCGGAAGAGCCTGGCGCCTATAGGCTCTAGCTTGGCTAGGCTTGAGGCCTAGAGCGAGCTCTAGCTAGCTACAGTACGCGTACGCTAGCGCTAGCGGCGGTGGCGCGCGCCGCTGACTACAATCACATGACTTCACCATGGCAACATATTATGAGCATGCGCAAAAATGGCGTATCAGACACACCCTTTTCTAGCGCCGTACACACCCACTACGTAACTGTAGAGATAACGCAAAACTAGCGTGTCATGGACCTGCGCGCTACAAAATAGAGTGGATTTATACATAAACTAAGATGAGAGGTCAAGGCAGTCTTGAGTTAGCCCTGGTAATGAAAAAGAAAGAAAGAAAGAAAGAAAGAAGAAAGAAAGATTGACAAATGGCCTATTTTTTGAACATCTGGTTCTAGCATATACAATTGTTTTGATGAATGATCTTGGTCTCGTTAGATGCACAATTTGCTGGAGATTCTGATTTTGATACTTAGAAATTTCAAAAAATTACCTGTTTTGAGATATTTGGGTATTTGTAATGTATTGTGTATATGGAGTGTCCGGGCCATCCCTACTTATAGAGTCTACCGACTCTATGATACTTAGATCCTACTTGTAACAAATACTATAATCTGATTGGTTAAACTGAAATATCTATCCTTCATAGAAAATCATGTAAGCTCTGTAGAAAATCATGTAAAGCTCTGTAGAAAATCATATAAATTTTCTTGCCTATGGCTAGGGTTGTTGCTAGGCAGCAGTTTATGTGTCTAGCTTTTTGGCATTGTTGCTAGGATCTAAACATGTTAGACACTGCTTAGTTGGTTTCTATGTGACTTAGAAGACCTCAGGGCTCAGTAGAACCCTCGCTTCGCTCGGAATTCTACACAGAGCCCTTCGGTCTTCTAAATCACATAGAAACCTCCTAAACAGTGTCTAACTATTATATATAAAACTGCTTCCTGTCTCTCGTATCTTTGGGGCTCGCTCAGTCAGGCTTGCCACGAATTAAATACCTATCTTACATCCTGATTTGGTTCCATATTAATAGCACTTCATGAGGATCACATTTTGTTTGCAAATAGCAAATAGCCAAATAGCTAGTATGTCACGAGTATTTAATACTTAGAACATTTTGACGATTCATTCTCAGCAAATATAATAATGTAGTTGACATGTGCGCATGAGAATAAAGCACATGGCCTGTATGCATTATGCATTGAGTGAGCACTGTCAATAGGCATGGCTAGGGTGGCCACTCATAAAATTAAGGCACTATTCAGTAAATTTTGTGACGCTCGTGGATCGTGTCCCTCAATTTGAAGCATACTGAAGCCAGTTTTTGCCGAATTCAATTAATTCGTTGTGTTTACAAGTTGCATAGATGCCTAGCTACATCTCGAGATAATAAATTATGGCATTTTTGTGCTCACGACAACAATAACAATGATGAAGATATGACTGAATCAGATTACTTTATCCCTTGCACATGTATGCGGGGTAATTACTAACTCAGTAAAGATCATCCATAGTATATACACAGGGCTGGAGGAAGCAATTTCCTTGTGATCAGGCCAAGTTTAGTCAGATAAAGTATTTAGGTCAGAAAGTGGTGAATTCATTGTCGGAAAGGGGCAGTGGTGTGTGTAAGTACACCAAAACTATAGGGAGGTCTGGAGGTGTGCTCCCCCAGGATAATTTTGTAATTAATTATACTCTCAGAGACTGCTTCTGATACCAGTTTTAATAGGGCTTTAAAACTCATCTAAGATTTATAGCTAAGTTTCAACGAAGGCACCTAGAGGGAAGCATGAAGACCACCCCAAGCACAGTGGCTAGTTAAGCTTAAAAGACCTCAAAAATATCTATCATCGGAATTAGGGGCAAAAGATACCAATACCTTAGTTGATTTGGAGGTCTGGACAATCATCTGTTCATGGGCAATTTGACCTTTATATGTAAGGTAGATGTTCCTATTATGAGTCAGCCTGTATTATGGGTCATCAAGACTAATTAATTTGCAAGTATCCAACTATTGGACCAGCGTATTGTACCTTATGAGATATTATTATCTGATAAATTGTTTCCATTCTCTAATGAATTTTCATGTAAGTTTCTGCTTATTTTATATTAAATTTTAGAGAAGGTTTTTCAATCTTCAATGAATCATTTTAACAAAATAATTTCTTTTGGCATATTTAGCCACTCCTATCTAGTATTCACAACTATGCCTCACTTCTGGATGGCTGCTACATGTAAGTACATCCCATCTGTTAAAGAAGCTTTAACATGGTTGAATTCATGTCACTGAAAGTAGTGACTCATAATACCAGCAGGCGGTCCATAATACCTCCAGTAATAGTGCTGACAAGATAATTTTTTAAAAATTAAATACTTTAATAGGGGAGATCTCATTCGTACCCGATGTAATAGACACATTAGGAAGTCCATAAAAAATTTAAATACAAAAAATAACCTCCCAATTACATACGTGGCATATATCACTTGCTTAATAATAAGTGACTCATAATAGGGACATTTACCTTACCATACGATCAATACACTTAACGATCAATCTGGTTAACGACCATTACCCAACGAGCAAAGAAACAAGTTGCGCCCGACCAGACGGACAAATTCCGGTGGCCTTGCTATAAAAGATGCCACGGTTAAATAGTCTGACATTACCATGACTGAATATCCAATACACATTATCGTCATGGCGGCAAACATTCACAGTTCAGATCACCATATTTAAACTTCACCAATATCATGCCATTTTACCAAATTTTAATGCTTGCCAAAACTTATCCACTATCATTGTATACATACAATATAGTCTGGCCAGCTAGACACTTTCAAGATTATCAGTTTGAGTGTTGGGACAGTATTCCTGTGCAGCTCGGAATCACCCACACACAATTATGTGGCCACTATGCGTGTCATTGAGTGATAGATGGACGTTTGGTAAACAGTACAAGGTCAGGTGCATCACCTGCATGCAGTCTGCCTGCCATAATAACAATGTACATGTAGCTAAGTAAACTTGTTACTACAGTCATTGAGCTCATTGGTCAGTTCAAATTAATTACAACAGGTCATTAATAAAATTTGTTTGACAATAAATCTCAGCATAATGACAAGAAGTGAGCTAGACTACCACTGGTACGCATGTGACCACACAAGCTGCCATAGATTGTATCATAGTACACACAGGATTGATAATCATGTAGGCCAGCATACAGGGCTTCCTATTGCAACGTAATTATGCAGTGTTCATCATCACTGATAGTATATGTACATGTGTATACATGTATATAATGTATCTTGTGTACCTCTGATATAAGTATTCTCCACCAAGTCAGCCTGTTGGTGAAGATTGAACGGAATACCGCGGAGTGTGTCAGCAACCTGGCGCCAAGTGGGGTAGGGATGTTGATGGACGTAGAGGTCTAGGTAGGCCTCTTTTCTTTGGGTGGGGCTCTGGTAGTCCTTCCGTATTCTGTCTCTCTCAGACTGTGGTAGTTCTAGGTTGCCTCCAAGCCGATCAACCATCAGAGGGTTCAGTGGTACAAATAGTTCCATTAATTTCTCAGTAGTTATAGTGAGATCTGAACAAAGACAAAATTAATGTTTGTATATCATTCAACGTGAGCAAAATAATCAGGGCATACCGTAAAGTCTGGTTAATAAGCGCACATGCTTATTAAGCGCATATTTTTTAATAAGCGCATGCTTCCTTCCTGTTATTAAGTATTGTCTAATAAGCACACACGCCCAATAAAGACGACAGTAGTATTCACCATTCGATCAAGAGTGTCCCATGCTCTACATACAGCTAGAACTAATTACCAACCTATTTCAGATAGCCAGCTGCATGAGATTGGCTATATATATATATATATGCTCAACACTGTGATGTTCCACTGAGACAGGTTCGGACTCTTGACCTTGACTTCGAAGCGAGTCTCGCCAAAGAAGTCGGCGATTTTTCCACGGTTTTCTTCCAGCGATGGCTTCCGATCATCATGATCGTAACTCCCATGAACTATTACAGAGCTTATTCCAAGAATCGCTGTGTTTTTAACTTGCTAGCTTTGTGATCGAGAACTCGAACGTGTTGGCAGTGGGCAGGGCCAAAAATTCACTCTCTATTAAGCGCACATCATCTAATAGGCGCATGTTTGCTTACCACCGAGAGTGATAAGCGCATGCCTTATTAACCAGACTTTACGGTATACAAATATATTCCACACAACCCACAATAATAATTGAGGAATTCTGGGTTGTTCATCCCTCGCCTCCACTCTTGTTAAGTACATGTAATTACCTATCCACACACTCACCACTATTACAGTGTAGGTTAGTAACACTCACTTGTACCATGGTTGTAAATTCTGACCAATCAGATTTCTCCATATGAGGTTGATAAATCACTTATCAAACCTTGTATTTACATACAAGGTCTGATAACTACCTCAGGGCACACTAATAGGACTGATAACTACCTCAGGGCACACTAATAGGACTGTACTGCTACTATGCAAATGCGTTATGATAGTACTATGCGTATGTACTATGGTGAGGTTGAAAGTTAATTGCCATAAGTGGGCGGAGTAATTGGGTGCTGAGTCGGCGAGCTCAGAGGCTAGGAAGGCACATTTTGTGAAGAGTGTAGTACTGCACTGGCCAACAAGAAAGCCATCGCTGTGAAAGTTCGACGCATCTTAGCCTTCTTGAAGCCTGGCCTGGCCTAGCCTCCTCCCCTCAAAGGGCCTGGGGACGAGGCTAGGCCTGGCCATGAGCTGACGGTAGGTGTATTAAATACTAGACGTTTTTCACGGTCATGACGATTCGAAATTTTTTTGCTGTGTTGCTGGGTGCTGACTTTTATAGCCAGCGCTGTCGTTGCTACCATGAGGATGCGTCGTCAGGGCCACGTAGCCCATGGTACAAGTCCGTTATATACCTCGGTTCGGTCTCCACGCGATTTACACAACCTCGGGCCTTCGGCCCTCGGTTGTGTAAATAGCGTAGAGACCTGCACCTCGGTATATAACCTATATATACATGTACATGTACATGCAGCAACATGAAGAGTAATGCTCACCTCTAGGAGGGAGATATGATCTCACTTCCTCAACTGCAGCCATCTGGTGATGATAGTATAGTGACCGGACAAGATATTCCCATGAAGAATGTGGGTTGCAGTTGACATACAAGTCAGCACATTCATCCTCCTTCCCAGGCAAGTTCAACTCCTCTATCTCCACCCACACCTGCGCCTTCACTTTTGGCTCCACCTTCTCCATGACATGACTGACATTGTCCACTGTCAGAGTGGGGTCTGGGGGGAAGAGGGTGGACAATATCACTACTAGACCTCACACTAAACACACAAGCTCATACCAGTACGTAGGGTGCATGGTAAACTACTGAGATATTGCTAATTAATGAGCACAGCAGTTATCAGTAGCATCATTATGAACATGTCAGTAGCATACTACCTACATATGTATACCGTAGGATGGGTTTTAATTGCGTAGTTTAATAATTGCGTTCTGGTCAAGTCAGGCCAAATTGCGAATCCAATAATTGCGATGGATGACCCCGTACCGTACTGTAGTATACGTGCACGTTTATGTTTGCGAATCTATTAATTGCGAAACGTAGAAAAACTCGCAATTCGCAATTAATAGATACTCGCAATTAAAACCCAACCTACGGTATGCAAAGTGGCAGTATTTGGTTACCAGTTGGCATGAATGACTTGGAGTCTCTTGCTAAGGCAAATTCCTTTAAATCATACAGTTTCACAGTTAGATGTTCCCACTCAGCCTCAGGATGGTAGTTCACATAGTAGTCTGCACACGCATGGTTCTTTTCTGTGTCAGTGAAGTATCTCCTCTTAATCTCCTCCAGCAGTGGCCTGGGAATATCAAGTCCACGTTCACCCATCACCTTCACCCACTTGTCTCTTGGTATCTTGTTCAGTATTCGAGCGACATTGGCCACTGTCATAGTGGAGTCTGGGTGGATAGAGTTATGTGCAGCAACACACTCATTAAAATAAACAGTGCTATGGAGGAATTCATACATGTAGGTAGGAATTTACAAGTAACTATATGTACTACATGTACATGTAGGTGCACCAGTACTGGATACACACAGTACATGCAACACACGCATAGTCACATACACATTCCTCATGACATACCGTACTTAATCTAATAGAACACATGGAAAAAAAATAATTTTAATTTTGAAAAACACGTTTTTCTGGTAAGCATCATCAAAATTTAATACTCCATATACCGTATCCTCCCGAAGATAAGCCCCCTCCCCTCTTTGACCCTCAAGTTCTTGCACAGGTATGTTTGCCTTGATTATAAGCCCCCCTCCCACCAAATAGACTGCATGTGTACACGCACGCGCGAGCGTGTACGTATGTACGTAACCCCACCCTTCAATTGACTACGAGTACAAAGAAGAATCTTTTGTATATGGTGGTGGCTTTTGGAAAAGCCTATTTTGAAGTCATTCTGTTATGATGGCACTTCTAGCTTGGTGAAGACATTTATGAGCTGGTCGAGATGCTTTTGCTTTCCTTTGAAGACGTACACACACGGAACAACAAGTCCTTTCCCCACCGCCGATCGTCATCTGTTGCCATCTACTTGATAGGTCATCTCGCTGCCACTCTTTTGGAGAAAAAATAGCAAACTCTGGATATTTCCCCCAGTACGCGACCAACGATGGTGTCGTCCTTCCACACGGTGACTGCAAATGGGGGCCAAGGGGGGCTTATATTCGAGGGAAAGTGCATATTCAACTAGAGTTCTATAGAGCACATACCCCGCGCGCACATTGCGCAATCTATAGATCTGCTTTTGTTGCTGCTTGGTTGTATCAAGAGCTTATAGACCCCATAAGCCCTTGGTTGTATAAATATAGGGCTCTTGGTGATATCAGCAAAAACACCACTAACTCTCTCTGCACCAGATCTAGACTAGGAGATAATGGTATCTTACATTCTGATTCGATGGGGCTTTGCATTCCAGTCTGCGAATAGCTACTAGCATTATTGACGACCTTTACCAGTCCATAATATGCGCATGAGCAGAAAGCACAAGGCCTGCATGCATGCATAATGCATTGAGTGGGCACTGTCGATAGGCGTGGTTACGAAGGCTAACAAAAAGGCACTATTTGTGGCGCTCGTGGACCATATCCCTCGATTCGAAACATACTGAAGCCCGTTTTTTTTCCAAATGCGACTGATTCATTGTGCTTACTAGTCGCTCAGGTGCCTAGATCTCGAGATAAGGCGATTTTTTTGCTAACGACAACAACGACAACAACAACGACAACGACGACACGACCGATTACTTTACCCCTTGCGCATGTGCGCGGGGTAAAAATAAGCCCCCTCCCCAGTCTAGGTCATGTCTACTGCTGAAAAAGGGGGGGGGGGGGGGGGGGGGGGGGCTTATTTTGGGGAGGATACAATATAAATGTTATGAGATTTGTAAAACTTTAATGCTAATACATTGGATCATGTGTTGTATTCGATTAACAGTAACTACGGTATATACTTACATAACAGCCTGACACCAATAAGCTAAGGTACGTACATAATTTTAATCGTTTCCATCTCCACACCAAGACCCACTCACCTTGGTGTAGTTCAGCATTGGTCTTGATCTTTTCAGCCACGTTGGTCTCTCCTGCCCAGCGTAATTGATGAATCAGCATCCTCCATGAGGGTTGGTAGCGACCTTTCCCCCGGAGGAATGCTGCCACCACAGCTTGCAGACGAGCCTCATCAGAGATGTGCTGAACCTCGATGGCAGCTAGCTTCTTTTGACCATCACTATTGAAGTCATACCAGCTCAACAACCACCCGGCCAGGTCTCTCCAGCTCATCCTCACTGTCTTCACTGCCTCATACACACTATCAATAGTAAGTAGTGGGGCTGGATAGGGTAGACAACATTCATACTAATTTCTACAAGTATAAAAAATAATTAAATAAATTGAAGGATGAAGTAGGGATGACAGGGTCAAAAAGTACACAAACAAGATTAGGGATAATCATATCCACTTAGTCTATATATCCCTACGCTTGCTTTTTGAGTAATTAACTAACCAGTCAGTAATGCAACGATTAAAGCTGATTATCCCCCACCCTTATGAGCATAGTGAATATCTTCCACATGCATATCATAAATTAAGGATAGCACCAATGGGTCACCATCAACAGGAGCATGATAATTGAGAAAAGCAAGCGTAGGGATGTATAGACTAAGTGGATATGATTATCCCTAATCTTGTTTGTGTACTTTTTGACCCTGTCATCCCTACTTCATCCTTCAATTTATTTAATTATTTTTTATACTTGTTTTATTCTTTTTTTATTGCCCTCTGGGCAATTCATGTCTTTCAACACTAGAGCTACCTGGCACGGTTTGCCCGTTCAATGCTGGACTTTATTATCAATGGGTAAAACTACGTCTGTGTTTTCATTCGGCACTATCTTGTAGCTTATCTTCTGTAAATGTGTATAACTAGCAGTGTGTTAACCTTCGATTTCAGGGTACAAGACCATTGGATGATTGAGTGCATGGTAACCAAAAAGTTAGTCTGTACATGTTTAACATGCTGACCAGACACCAGGCTAGCATTGTGCACAATGGACAGTGGACACTTGTGTCGAAGAAATGTGCACATGCTTGCTATTAAATATAATATTATACAATGATTGTCCTTCACTTGTAGCTATATACAATGATACATATTAAATTTTATAGATTGAAATTTCATGGAGGTGTCAGTGTAATGGCTTCTACCAAGCACTATGTTGTTTTAGCTATGCTAAAAGCGGCCGGGTCACTGTTGCGGCAGCCAGTGAGCCTGGGGCATGGGCCTTGTCTCCTGAAACGTTGGCTCAGTGGCCTAGCTCAATATACACCCTGCATAAGCCTGGTACCCCGAATACCATACTCAATAGCTTCATCCCATGGCATTGCTGTACCAGTGGGAAGATGAGAATGTAGCCACGCCTCTCAACTCGTCAAGATAGCTGGCTCAGTGACAAAATTGAAACTGAGAAGGCTGTTTTGGGCCACGTAGTGATGCGGAGTACCTTCTGATTAGGAAGCGATGTGGCAGCTACCATTCAGTTGTCGCTGAACGCTCATAGTCTAGTTCGGCAATCGATCGAGCGCGCGCTAGCGCTCGCACTTAGCCTAGCTAGCTGGCTACGGAGCTAGCGCCTTGGATCTGGCCTGGACTGGTCGGCCTATAACGTCGCGCGCGCCGCTGACTACAGTCACATGACTTCGCGGCAATCACCATGGCAACACATTCTGAGCATGCGTATTGTATGACAAAATGGCGAATCAGACACACCCACTCGCAGAATGCGCTGTACACGCCCACGATTAAATCGCTGTCCTGATAACACAAAAACTAGCGTGCCACAGACGTGCGCGCTACAAAATGGAGTGGATTTATACTCAAGCTAAGGTGAGAGGTCCTAGCAATATCGAGTTAGTCCGAGAAGAGTAGAAGACTAGAAGATTGAGATTTTTGCATTTTTTATGATTTCTTTACACAGCTGGTTCAGGCATACCCGATTGTTTCCATGGACGGTTTGGGTCTTGATAGATAGATATTTTGATGTAGATTATGAATATGAAAGTTTAAAACCTTAGCATTTTATTTGCTCTGAGTTATTTACTTTTTTGTAATGTATTATATATATGGCATATCCGGGCCATCCCTACTTATAGAGTCTACCGACTCTATGATAAAGAAGTACAGGTACATGTACATGTACAGTACAGTTGTATATACAGTTAGCTCATCCAAAGCAGGGGCACATCCAGTGGGGGCTCAGGGGACTCAAGCACCTCCCCACAAAGGGCTGGCGCAACAGCCAATTCAGAGCTGTGTGACAACTATTGTTACTGATATGCAACAACTAGAAGTTGACCAATAATAAACTTACTAAATGGTATAGTTTCTCGTCACTACAAGGCCTAAAACAGCCCTCTTTGTCATCAAGCTATCTTCAAGAATGCATTAATGAGGGCGTGGTCAACGTTTTGGGAATGTGGCTAAAGTTTGCGTGATTGGTTTAGCACTCCCTTCTTTAAATCCTGGATACGCCCCTGCACAGGCCCTTTGAGGGGGACGAGGCTAACACCCACAATCTCCTCTCTGTGAATTAGGACTCCTACTAACTACATGTACATGTATGCCAGTACAATGTGTATAAATGACATTGTACACGTAGACTGAATTCCTACTTCACCATGCACGACCATAAGGATGCATTATCAGGGCCTGGTCTAGCGCCAGCCCCTCCTCAGGGGCAGATGGGGGGGGGGCTTCAGCAGCCCCCCCCCCCCCATTTTATCATATGCCCATACTATGCAAAAGAGTGCTCTAGTAAAAAAGTACTAAATCAGTCCAGAAACTGCTGCCAGAATGCATCAGAAACGCTCTCAGAGAGTCAAAATTTCTAAAATTATCTGGGGGAGCATGCCCCCAGACCCCCCTAGGTAAGCTGTGGGCATAATAATATGCCCACTGCCTAACTATCGTCACAGTACACAGTCAGAGGTTTGAGCTACATGTAAACAGTGTAGAGACCAGCACCTTGGTACATGTATATAACCTACAATAATATTATTGGCTCAAAATCTCAATGATCTAGGATGGGGTGGGGTTGTTATTATTATTACATATCATGTATCACTCTAACAGAATAAAAATCTAATCCGTCTAGTATACTGTGCTTTGCATGTCAGTTGTCCAGTGGAAAGGGAAAATGGGCAGCGGCTCTCAAGTGCTTAATTCAGTTATAATACAATGTACAAGTCACAAAGGCTGTCAGTGCATGAGATAAATGGCTACGTGTACTGAAGTACAGGTGGGGCCGATTAAAGCCATAGCTCTATGATACGGTATTAAAGAGCAGTAGGTGATCACTGGATCACCGATGGCTAATTTTATGTTTGTTTGTTTGTTGTATCTATGTAGCCACATCATGGTAGCTACTCTTCAAGTAGCAACAATAGCACTGGTTATAAAAGTCAGGTAGAGCAGCACCTATGGCAGTAACACAGCAAAATACCAGTACATTATATTTCGGATTGTTATGACTGTGATAACTACTAATATACAGTGTGCCCTGAGGTGATTATCAGATCTTCTATATACAGTGTAGTCCACTTAAATTGAATCTCAAAATCCATGAAAAATATTTGAATTAAACGAAAATTTGAATTACAAAGATCCATATAAACCACTGTATTGAGACCCTGCAATGCTTATTAGTGGAGCATTCAGCCATATATGAAGCTTTAGAATTGTTTTGAGAGTGATTTAGGTAATAGACACTTATAGTTTCCTATCTCAAGGAGGATTGTAGTGATCTCCATGTGATCTATGTTCTATATTAATTTTATATAAATATATGCACTTTTGTACACTAAAGCTGGCTGTAATTTTTCTAATTAAGAGAAAAGACCAATTCAAATTTATGTATTAGTTAACTCTATGTAGGGAATCTGAAAGAATTTGAATTAGATGAAAATTCGTCTTAAGTGGATTTGAATTAAGACTACACTGTAAATGCAAGATTATATCATATATAGATCGATGGTTTGATATGATTTTAATATGAGGCCACTCCAAGTCAATCATTAGTTTCTGGTCCACACAAGTGCATGCGGGCGGGTGGGTGGTTACTGAGGACTGTGTGACTATGGTTAATTGAACTAAGGCAGGAAGGGGAAGTACATGTACTAAACATGGCCAGCAAATCTTTAGTGCACAACAGCCTGTCAGATCATAATTATCATCACACATACATGTAGCTCATGCTATGTACACATGTATGAGCTGTTCAAGTACACAAGCAGTTCAATAATGCAGAATGATAAACTGATGTCCCACAGTGTAATTAATAAGTTTAGTGTTGACCATGCATGTGCGCCAGGCAATGAGCTCGATAGTCTCGTCCCAGACCCCACCCTTAAAAGGAGGAAAGGGTCCGATATACATTGAGCACTTTTTGGGCCCATGGGGCACACAATATGCAGCATGTCATGGCTCATCATGATAATGCAGAGGGGTAGGAGCAGGGGGAATCGCCCCCCCCCCCCCCCCCCCCCCCCCCCCCCCCCCCCCCCCCCCCCACTTTTCTAGGAGGGGGGGCATAGCCCCTCCACTTTTTGAGCCTGAACTTTCTTATACCAATTAGCTAATTTAGGAATTCATTGTGTATTTTATACCATGCATTGTTGAAGTAAATTTTCTTACTGCCTGAATGAGCCTAATTATACAGGAATAACTGATTCAAATTTTAGTCCCCAAAGTGCCTCAGAAAGCATCTGGTAATACCTAAAATCTCAAAATTTTCTGGGGGAGCATGCCCCCAGACCCCCCTAGGAGAGCTGCAACCAGCAGGGGCATTTGCCCCCAACCTAGTCTGTATCGGTTTGTATGCCCCCCCCCCCCCCCCCCCCCCCCCACTTTTTAATTGCTTCCTACCCCTCTGTAATGCATCAATGATAGCATTGTATCACATGATAATCATGTGCAAACCACATGGCATGAATCTGATTGGTGCGGCAGAATTCAGAAGCCACATCGATCAGCAAGCTCCAGAAAGTGCTCAATGTGTGCCAGACCCTTTCCTCCTCTGGGGACGAGACTGTGAGTTCAAGATTGAGATCTCAAGAGTATTGAAAATAATATCATGCAGGGCGAGTGACCAGAAACAGATTTGGAGCGGCCTCAGCCTGCCCGACCACGCCCTCTCCCCCTTCCTCTGTTGTCGACCATGTGCTCCTGTATTTACGCCCATACCTTGCATTGGTCCGCCCTGGGCGACCTGCCATAGAGGAGGCTGATCCTGAACCTTCTTCAGCGCGCCCTGCCGCTCCATTTCGTACAGAGTGGGATTGATCTCCTTACGTGTGTTCATTCCAACAGCGCGTGCAAGTTCCAGCGTCGTACAAGGTCGTCCCGATCGCTTGATTTCGCCGATCACTAGCGATGGCACTGAATCGTGTTTACGAAAAGACATCGCACGTCGGTTGGCGAAAATCAGCAAGGTATTGCCGGTAGCTAGCTTTGTGTTGCGATTGACACCAAATAAATACTGAGGGGAAATCCCTAGGGTGACTCGAACTATACCAACCCCAAACCCCGCCCCTTCACGTGATCAATTTTAGCCGGTTTGACCAATCAGAAGCGACCTTTGAAATGGGCTGCGGTGATTATAGGTATCCCGCAGCCCCTATCAAAGAGTCAACGCTATAGCGCTATTGGTCAACAGCCCCAGGGCAATTGCGCAAGTGGATTTAGCGGAAATGGACGAAAACGGAAACGAAAACGAAAAAGGAAATGGTCGTCAAGAAGGTTCTAAATGTGGTATAGGTCGACGATCTTGTAAGTCTACTTTATTATGCAAGATAGTGTGGTGCATTCAGAGACTAGTCACAGGCTCAAGGCAGGCTGCTCATGCTAGCTACATAAATTATATCGTGGGCCAACATATGCTGAAAGTTTGCCTGTCTGGAGTCTGGCAGGACCTGTTCTGGTCTTTGCATTTGGTAGCTATCTGACAGTGAATTGATCATATTAATTGATAAGCCATGGGTGGGTAAGTAGGGGATACTTCAAAACCTGGACTGTGGACTCATGGACTGGACCGTCGACCGTGGACTGGACTATGGACCGGATGTTTGACGACCGTTACCCATTAATTCTAACTGCAGAGGGTTCTCTAATAGCTAATTGAGCCCAGAGGCTCCCGTTCAACTAATCAGTGGTGACTCAGAGTCATAACTCTACCTCTGGGCTATTGGTGAGCACACAGTGATAAGAAACTTCACTTGAAAAGGCTGCATGCATAACTCTTATCATACATAGCAGGCACCTAGCCGCAGGCTACAAAATGCCAGGCAGTGATAATACTGACTTAATTGGACATGTCACTCAGTGAGAACAGTGGACTCTGACAAGAGTAGCTAAATAACTCAGGAGATTGTCCTGACACGCAATAAATATTATTCTTTCTTTTATATGTGCATGGATGGATGTGCAATCATACATACACTATAATTTACAAAACCGCTACAAAATTGCTCTCCCAAAGTGTATTAGTATATTATTCCTGGGATTTGTCAGGCTAGGCAGTCCTTGGCCCAGTGACTCAACTTCATGATAGTGAAGTTTGTCCTCGTACTGAAAAAGTGACCTATTATTGTGAGTGATCATACATGCCATCCAGGGGCGGATCCAGGACATCAAGTAGGGGGGGTCATAAAGTAAATAATCGCGCGCGAAGCGCGCGCGAAATTTTTGGCCACGCCCACTTTTGTGAAGACCACGCCCACATTGTTGCCGCGAACGAGACAAACAGCCCGAGATGTCAATGGAACCCGACTTTTTCATCGTACAAACAGGTTTTTAGCTATATTTTGTGTCAGATCAAGGTTCATTAGTTGAAGGGAGGGTGATAAAGCTGGCTGCTTAGCCAAGCACAGCAAGCTGGTACAAGATATTCAGGCCTGGAAGGGGGGGTCATCTGCCCCCCATGACCCCCCCCTGGATCCGCCCCTGCCATCAGGGCCACTCAAGCTAAGCATGATTTTTGTGGCTGCTCAGTGAAGTGAAGTTCACTGGTCCATGAGTGCATGCAGCATGTAGCAGCCTTGGTACAGGCTTGGCATCACGACAATGACACATGCTGTCATGCTTGCAATATCTGCAACAATGGCTCAATATCTGCTCTAGACTCAACTGTGAGGTACAGTGCCTCCAAGTATACGGATTTGTCAGTATTTTTACTGAATTCTGACCATAAATTCTGATAAAATTTCAAAAATACTGAAAACAGGGAGAATTAAGTACATACATCATAATTACCCCGCGCGCATGCGCAAGGGGTAAAGTAATCGGTTTTGTCTGTCGTCTGTCTGTCGTCTGTCGTTAGCACAAAAATCGCCAGATCTGGAGATCTAGGCACCTGAGCGACTCGTAAGTACAGCATATTCGTTGATATCGTCGAAAAACTAGCTTCATTATGCTTCGAATCGTTTGACAAGGTCCATGAACGTCACAAATACTGCATTTTGTTGGCCACGCCTATCAACACCACCCACCATGTGCTTTGTGCTCATGCGCACAACCTGGCACAATTTGTAGGTAAAGGTCGTCAACAGCCTGCATGTGGCATACACGAAGTCAAGCTGTCTAGTCTCCATAGGCTCCAACTGTCCCTGATTCTCCGGGACAGTCCCGGATTTTTAGCAATTGTCCCGCGTCCCGGAATGCTCTTCTATAATTGTATTATTGGTCCCGGAAGAGGTCCAGACACTAGCATAAACACTGTAGTAGCAGTGCAACTAATCACTAATTGGTGGTAAAATGAACAAGCTGCTTGTGGTAGTGCCTTACAAACTTAGGTTTTTGCAGTAGCAACAGTACAAGAGGTCTACTAGGCTTGCAAATTCATGCTCATTCTGGGTATTGTGCTCATCAAATTCAATCATATTGGGTGTGGTGTGGGTGGAGTTTTAATTAATGATAGCCAGATCTAGTGGGTGTGGTCTATGTCCCTGGAGCTGTTCAGGAAAAGTTGGAGCCTATGAGTCTCACCATGGTCTCACATGCACATCGACGCTGCAGCGCGCGGGGTATGTGCTCTATAGAGCTCTAGTTATATGGAGCTCTTTGTAAAATACTGAAAAATGGGTTTTCCATTTAATAAGCAAACACCCCCTATTGAGGAGCAAATTGTGAAATGACCCCTCAGGAACTAGTTAACTTGTTTTGCCCCTCAAGAATAATTAATTTGGACAGTTTAGCCCCCTAGGATCAATTAAATTTATCTGAAATACCCTCTGGAAATTAATAAGTGGTAGCTTGACCCCTCCAGAATCTGCTTTTTGGTAGAAAATACCCCACAAGATTAATTAAAATCACCAAAAGAGGCCCATAAGAACTAATTAAATTGCCAAAAGGACCCTCAAGAAACTCGCAAAAAAAGGCCCCTCAGGATGTAATTATCACTCCTCAATGGGGGGTGTATGCCTATTAAATAGAAGAGCCCAATACTGAAAATGCATGCAAAATACTGAAAAATTGGAATATTTATACTGAAAGACAGGAGAGCAGCTTGGAGGCACTGGAGGTATAGCTACCAGTCACATAACAGGCTGGTAGGTCGTAGATTATACGCACAAACACTTGGAGGCCGTTCTGCCACACCGCCCACACAAGAGCTCACCTCATTTCCTGTGCCAGGAACACGCCCACATGCTTAATTAGGCCTAATTAGCTTTTTTTTTTAAGTCGTTGCGGTTAATAGTTAAGCAAGAATGCTTTGATCTTGCTTTGATGTGGGCAATTACCGGCCTTTTCTTCAGGGGCCACTTCCGGTCGCTAATTACACGCGCATAATCATCCCTGGCCGATTCTGGACACGCCCACCTTCGACCAAAAGCACTCGTATGGCCTCTTCGGCCACGCCCCTTCACGATTCGCTAATTGAATTAGCCATTCCTGACGCTCACGCCCACGCAATTAAATGGTACCGGTTTACCTTAAATTTGATAGTGTAATGGTGCATGTGGTAAAAGGTCGTCAATAGAATGCGTACACATCGATCGATGCTCGCCCCAGAAATCATGGAGATACTGAGAGAATCGCCATATATGTCATCGATAGTCCACGATCTCTTCTACGCTAGGTTCGAATTCTGGGTCCGAATACCCTGTCATGCGCGCTAAACATTAAATTTTTATCATAGGTTTCATCATAATTACCTCATCGCGCGGCCGAATTGTTTTTTTCTAATTGGGACTCGGGATGTAATAATTTGATTTTCTGTTCGATTTTCAATTTGATTTTCAATATGATCTTCAATTTGATTTTCCATTTGACTTTCTGTTCAATTTTCGCTTTGACTTTCGATTGTTCACATTCCATTCTATAACCCAGTCTGGCAGACACAAAATAAGCTCCATACATGTCATGCTACCGATGGTTCCCACGGACTATTGGTACCAGAATAACCTGTCCTCCGCCTGGACCATCTGTGCCCGTCACAAGCAGTCCATCCCCCCACCCATACACACACACTAACATCTGATAGTGCAGCGGCATCTTTATAATATAATTTATGCACAATCCTTGCATGCATATGGACATTGATGTTCTCAACATTTAATATAGTGCATGGATAATTATTAATGCAGCACCATCTGTGATAGCTTCATCCCCAGACTTTCTGGGGACGAGGTTACATCTGTGCCTGCCACAAGCAGCAAGCAGTCCCCCTGAACATTGAAGTCCACCCCCCCCCCCCAACAATCAGTGCATGGATAATAATAATATTATTAATACTGCGATGTGATGTCCCATCCTGGCTTTATAGTGGTTTGATCAACAATCCTCGGCCGAAAAAACATCAGATTCTTATAAAAGTCAACTGAACTCAAAATAGCAGCTGAGACTGTACGGCTTCTAGGGCCATGAGAAGAGGGCCTCAATAGCCAGCCACATGTCCCTCCGTAGGTCATCTGATCCCTTATCATCATCATAGTTCAACTGATCAATGTTCCAGAATGCCACACCAAGTACAAACTGGTCCCGGGCAAGCCGGTACTTCTCACTCAGGCTCACAGGGTCATCATACCAAACCTATACAATGAGCAGGGACAAGGATGTCACGATAATATTATATTAACTGTATATAAATACAATACATGGCATTGTATTTCAAACCTAAGTACTGATGCACACACACTCTGTCATTACTACAATGTCATGCATTATATACGGTGAGCTATGGTTCTTCCATAAGCATAATAATATTATTATCCAGCTACTCCAATACTCACTGCTGATGGTATTTCATCTCTTTGGCATAATTATTGTAATTCAGTGCAGGTAACGTAAAAAACTAGAGCTCTATCACTACTGGATATAGTTTATTGGAAAATTATAATAATAGTGTTGAAAAAGTGTTAACATTGATGACATTGTATCTGAAAATTGTATTAAACACGGATGTTTTCCAACATGCTATCCTGGGTTCATGTTGGAAATTTTGGAGAGTATGAGAATCATATAGGAAATAATTGATGTTCGTGTAGGAATATTTTGAGAGTGTGAGAATCGTATAGGAAATAATTGATATTAGATTCAGCTACATCTGATTTGTATCAGAAATGTTATCAGTGTTGGAATTCGAAAGAGTGCGTGTTTTACCACGGTGTTGGAAAAGCAACCAAAATTTTTGAGTGTTGGAAAAATATCATTCCGAGTTCATATAGGAATTACCACGATGTTGGAAAAGCAACCAAAATTTTTGAGTGTTGGAAAAATATTATCATTCCGAGTTCATGTAGGAATTACCACAGTGTTGGAAAAACAACCAAAATTTTTGAGTGTTGGAAAAATATCATTCTGAGTTCATGTAGGAATTTTCTAGAGTGTGAGAATCGTATCTGAAATAGTTATTAAGTGTTGGAAACATTTAAATTCAATAATAATGTGTGAATTGTATTGCAAAATGGACCATAGTGTTGAAAAGTAGTGCATGTGCAAGGCATGTGATCCAAGCTGAGTCAGCAATATTCAAAATCTACTGTGTCAAACTCGCCGGCCTCTCTATAAGGAAGGCCCTGAGCAGTGGAGATCTACACATTGAAAATGAGTACCTGAGGAAAGGAGGATCGGATTCGGGTTTGTCTGCAAGGGAGAGTTCAGGCAGGAGGTAAGCTACAAATCACGTATGCATGCAGCGGTGCCGGGATGCTTTATAAATACAGAGAAACTCGATGATTCTATTGTTAGATTTACACGGTCATGTTTGTCGTGAAGGATGTAGCCTCAAGGATAGGTAGCTATAGTCTAGCGAGCTAAACCCTCTCGCTCGCCACACTAAGAAGAGAGCGAGAGTTTAAGCCAAAATATACCCAAGCACCAACCGAGACTCTAAATACTATTCGTGAAGACGCCTCCATAAGTAGCTATAAGAGAGTTATTGGTGATCACTTTCTTTGTTCGGCTTGGTGGTCCCAGTAAGAACGTCGATGGCCATAGAGACTGCTGGGCTTTGGATCCTTTTAATACGCATACAGTTCGTGTTAGCTGAACTGCAATTGTCAAAGGTGTTGATCATTAATTTTATTAAATATGCTACTGACTCACAGGTGGTACATATTGGACTATTAAAGTTTGTCTCAAAATAGATGTCAGTACACAACCAAGAAGACGGTGATGGAAGGAGTTTTGTAGAAGCTGGTTTGAGTAAATCCTGACACGTTAAGATCTTGGCTGCAGGAGATGGCGAGCGACGCCGGTCCTTTGAGTTCAGAAGCAGTCGACCCATCACCAGAGGTGGAGGAATCAACCCTTTCCAACTCCACTAACTTGAAGTTAGTTTGTGTATGTGTGCGTGTGTAAATGGACACGTGTGTATGTGGATGTGAATCATGCCCTTCGGGACAACCCTTGTGCGTGTCTGTACAAGTTTGCATTAATTATGAGTGAGTTTGTGTAGCTAAGTTTGCACATATGGGGTAGTACTACAACTAAAATTAATGTTAATTTTAGTAGCGATTCCGGACGCCCGATTTTTCGGCTCGATAACGCAAAGTGGCGGCAATAGAAATTCATACGGTTAAGGTGTCAATAGCTTCATCTCGATGAGGCCTATTCAGCACTGGGTGTTTCCTGTTGAAAGAACAAAGCTTGTTCGAGTTACGCACTAAAATAGATTTTTACATACAAATTTCCATAGAGCTAAAAATCAAAATCGCAAAGCGTGTGGTAAACCGATTAGCTTGATTCGAGGTTCATGCAGAAGAAAGGCCATTCACTCAGCTAACTCGTAGTTTGTGTTTCCTGTTCATAGCTAATTCCATTGCCAAGTTATGGCTGTTTTTATTGCCACAGGTCGATCGTCCGGAAACGCTAATTTTAAGTGGGTGAGTGTACACATGTACTTGCAATTATTGATAGGTATATTTATAAAATTTCTATAGTGACACTGTGCACAAGGGAGTAGTCCTGGGATCTACAATATTAATTTTATCAAGTCCCTGATGAAAATTAATGGTAAGTCGTACACTTTTAATATTATATGACATCACTAATAAAAAAGAATAATTATGTATTCTAACCAATTTGCAGGTATGTATACAGAGTTATACATGTATATATTGAAGGGAAAGACTGGCCGTGAAGACCAGGAGCCGGAGGGCCAATCCCACCCAGGTGGATCGCCTCATTTACAACGAATAAGGTTAATAATTAACTTGATCGTGAATTGCTATAATAATATCCATAATATATGACATGTACATGTATATTAAATTTTTATCTACCACAATGCTCAATAATTATTCTTTATTTAATCCTTATCACTTCATTCATTATAATATTATTATTCATGATTCTTTTCACTTCATCACTATTATAATATGATCTATGTATATCCTTGTGATCATTAATGTTATATTATTACCCCGCGCGCATGCGCGCTAGGGGTAAAGTAATCGGTTTTGTCGTTGTCGTCGTTGTTGTCGTTGTCGTCGTGAGCACAAAAATCGCCATATTTCGAGATGTAGGCATCTAAGCGACTCGTAAGCACAACGAATCAATCGAATTCGGCGAAAAAATAGCTTCAGTGTGTTTCAAATCAATGGACACGGTCCACAGGCGTCACAAATCGTGCCTTTTTTGTGGCTAACGTAGCCACGCCTATCGACAGTGCCTATTCAATGCATAATGCATGCCCATTGTGTTTTCTGCTCATGCGCACAACTAAGTAGCCAAGAATATGACTGGTAAAGATCGTCGAAATTAATAATGCTCTATAGTCCATATCCGCTGACGGAGCTGAAATCTGCAGGCCCTATGGCTATACTATTACAACAAAATATTGGAAGTATCAGTTCATATCTCCTAGTAGTCTAGATCTGGTGCAGAGAGAGTGCTTTTTATCACCGAGACCTCTGGTGGCTACATACAATTAAGCAGCACTTCCACTAATTTTCTAAAGTTCACAAACTTATAGCCATGCATACAAAAGCAATTCTATAGATTGCACAATGTGCGCGCGGGGTATGTGCTCTACAGAGCTCTAGTTTTTATTTAGTGATTATCATTCTATTTCCAATATTATTATAACACGTTTTTAACATATCTAAACCATGATTTCCAATCGAATTACAATAATTATATTTTCCAACAATACCCAAGAATAAATATAAAACCAACAGGATAATTTCAATAGTATTATCGTACTTTTCCAGTGGTATCCCAATGGTTTCCCAAGAAAAATGCGCGCATAATTTCGCACACTTCTCCACTACAATTCCCACTATTAGAATTACCCCTGATTTGTGGAAAATTCATATACTTTCAAAACACATTTCCTACAGCATTTTCCAGTAGTGTATAGAGCACATACCCCGCGCGCTCTGTAGCCACTGTAGCGTAGTATTGCAACGCTCTGAGCCATAGCTGTTTCATGACTTGACGACCCTTTCCAATACTGAGCTTGAGCATGCGCAGTCGCATCAGCTTGCTATTATGCTAAAAGAGTGGGAGTGGTCGATAAACCACAGGCATGCTGAACAGAAAATACACGATTTGTAGCACTACTAAGCCTTTTTGAGCAATTCGAAGCGCGTACAAACCAGTTTTGCACCAATATCTACCGATTGGTTGTGCTTACAGCACGCATAGATGCCTAGAACGCGAGATCTGGCGATTTTCGTGCCGACAACGACAACGACAACGACGACAACAGACAGACAAACCGATTGCTTTACCCCTTGCGCATGCGCGCGGGGTAAAAATCATAGTACTATTGTGTATAATTATTATTATTATTATAATAATATTATTATGCATGTGCACAGGTAAGGTTGCTGGCTACACTATTATTATCGTAGGTCACGACATCCGTACATACAAAATGTTTCAACAGCGTCCCACATTAGTTTTCGCATTGCATTGGCACTGGTTGAATTGGTAAAATCCAGTAAATCAACATTCCAGAAAGCCACACCCATAAGATCTTGGTCCCTGGCTAGTCCGTACTTGTACTGGAGGCTGAGGGGATCATCATACCACACCTAAGGCATGCAAATTATTACCATGTCAACCAGCCATGCACATAAAAGTACGTTGCTTCATCCTATACATGCATTTAGCTATAGTATAATGATTAGCCAAACTGACAGTCGTCTACACTCAATCTGAGTAACTGTTCTACTACACATACAAATATGGGTAAGGGGTCGTTAACCATCAGTAAGGCCCCATCTCGTTTCTCCAGACGACCTTTACCTATCAGCGTGTGGTGGTAGGTAAAGGTCGTCAGAAGACAACTTGACAAGAACCATAATACACATGCACCTGTGTACACTTCTTGTGCTTAGTAACCCAAGACTGACCTGGTAATTCTTTCCATCCTGGCCCTGATAGTCAAAGTAAGGCGAGAGCTGGAATGAGTCCCATCGAACAACTATGGACTTGTCCTCAATCATGCTCTGTATTTCACTGTAGGGAATCTGTTTGCCTGCACACAATCAATGTCACAATCACAGAAACGTTCACGTCCATTGGTATACACAGGAATTCAAGCAAAGTAGAAACATCAACAATGCTCACATACATGTACACTGTATTCATGCATGTACATTGTACATCACGGATTCTCCACACACTAGCCAAATTAGCCATTTGTTACTGTATCCTTCACTTTAGCTACTGGTCCTGGATTGAGTAGCCAATCTTTGCCATACTTTCCTATACAACCTGCTTTTAAAGTCACCACTAGTCAGCAATATCTTGGGAAATGGCTACATGAATTGGTAAGCTTTGGGAACCCCTGGTACTTGTCATAATATTCTAATAATATTATGCATGTACAGTGGAATCCCTCTATAAGGACACCCTTAGCTGAAACGAGGACATCTCCTTTAATTAGGACACCATGCATGGTCCTAGCTAGCTACATAAAACAGTATATTGCCCCTGACATGAGGACACCTCCTTTAATCAAGACACTTTAAACTGTTCCAAGGGTGTCCCGGAATAAAGGAGTTACACTGTACACTGTTCCATATCCACTGTACTATGCATAATGATAATGGATGGCTTACACACGGCCTAGCCCCACAGAGAAACACACCTACATGCATGTACATGTGCATGTATGTATTATGAGTACCACGACCATCTAGACAAGGTTAGGTTAGTTCTCCGCAGTTTGTTTAGCAAGAGTGGTAGTAGTTCAAAGACTAAGACAAACTATTATTAATGCTTGCAAATAAAAAAAATCAGGAAATAAGGTAAATGAACCAGTTATGAAACAGTTCCAGTTATGAAACAGTGAGTTATAAACTGACTTTTAGGTGAAACTAGATCTAATTAGCACTTTGTTTCATAACTGGTACATGTTTCATAACTGGTTCACTTCCCTTACATGTACCGTACCCTCGCGAAAGAGGGCCCATGGGCGGTGCACCTAACATTGGGCCAAGATTGGGGGGTGGGCTGATATTCGAGGTATCAATATCGCATTTATGCGCGAAAGAGCGCCCAGGTAAGTTACTTCATAATTCGAATAGCAGCAGCGGCTACTATTGATTTCAGCCTTATTCAAGCACGGTTACCAATCGAGAGCGAGGGCGGCTGGCTATTGGGCCGATACTTCACCGTATGTCGTCGACAGCAGCCGTATTAAATGGGCGTGGTTTCAATCGCTAGCTGTGCACGATCATTCATTTCACAGCATAAAGCTATTGCTAGGCTTAGTTTTACGGCTGTTTAGGTTATTTATCGATCTTATTTGAAATTCAGTCCTTGTAAACCAGCCTTTTGAGCTGCGTTTTCAAGGGCAGATACACATGGGCGCATATTCGAGTAAACATTAGACCTTAGCAGGAAATTGAGCCCAAAGTGGGGGGTGGGCTGATATTCCGTAGTGGGCCCTCTTTCGCGAGGGTACGGTATATACAGAAGCACCACGCTATCGCACAATATTAGTCAACAATGCACGTTCAGTACCCCAGTTAGTGATTGGCCTGAAAGGGTATGCCATAAGTGATGTAGTGTCTAATAGCACTTTATGGAGAAAACTGTATTGTAGGGATCAAGCAATAGAGAAATTTCAAGTATCACTGCAATATCCTAACCACATTATAATTAATCTATGTACACTACGAGGGCTTCCTAGTGAATTCTCATTATTGTCATCAATCTTATGCTCCACTTTTCCCAATACCCTAGTTCTTAGTAAAGGTACATATACATACAGTTGATATTTACAAACTGAAAGTGCTCCATGGTTTACACAACAGATGCTATCTACAGTGTAAACAATAGCAGTACCATTAGCAATCTTAACGTTACAGGATACAGTGAGCGATTATTGATCTCTACATAAAACTTTGGACACAAGTAAGTATACTATTTTTGGGACGTTATCACAGAAGAAGCATCCAAACTACTGTACATGTACATCAAAGAATAAATTGATTGGGAAACACTTGCTGTATATATAGTTTTCTTGTCAGGTACAATTAACAAAATAATTTATGACATAGATAAACACATACATGTACATGTACACTGTAGTTTTCCGATCTTTTTGAAGACTACACATGTATTGCTGTCAGTTGAATTGCCAACCATAATATTATGGAGCAGATTACTGGGTAAAGAGTAGGGGTTGGGCTTTGGATTAGCTAGAACATATACATTTAGTATTATTTTTGGGGAAATGTTGTACATGTACTACGTACATGTAACTACGTATCTACATGTAGATCGTGATACATCATTTTTTATGATACTCTAACCAGATATTTACATGTATGTCTGTTTGGAGTATCATGATCTAGAACATATCAGATTCCCAACCGAAAAATCATGCAATCACTGAATAACAAAGATGATACATATAATAGAGGCACAGATATGATGGCCAATCATTGTATACATGTAAATGTACTATACTCATTAATCTATACACTCACCTGCTGCATCACTACAGTCGGCTCCTCTGAACGGCACCTTCTCAATGGAGCAGACATGATCCTCAGAGAGAGAGAGGCAGGGGTAGTTATAGCCATACCAGGGCACCCCCAGAATCAGCTGGGTGGTATTGAGACCCAACGTCCTGTACTGGAGTATCCCCGTAGCCGTGGTATTGTAGCCAGAGTTGGCACCGGCCACACATGGCCCGTAGATCTGACTCCGCTCGTCATATGACATGACGACCAAGTAGTCTGTGACCAGTGCCAGCTCAGCGTATTGGTAGCACCGCCCATCGATGCAGTTGGGGCTCCAGGCAACGTCAAAAGATATCTGGAATTGTGTGTGTGTATGACATTGTGTATGCGTGTGAAATGGAAGGGGGATGGGTAAGGAATGTACACATGTACGACATCAATGTTCATAAAGTCTCAAAGAAAGTTGATCTCACAATGTTATGCCAATAAAGTTTATTATGATGATAATTATACCTAACTACAATGCATTCATACATCAAGGCATAGAGTGGCACCACAACTTAGTGTTTCAAGGCAGCAGACAAGCTGGTACTACATGTACATGGTCCATAATATGACAAGCACACATCCATGTCGAGTAAAAGTGTCCATCATATACAGCCATGAAATTAGCAGGGTTTTCATTGAGGGGGGGGGGGGGGGGGATGTGGAGGGGCACTTGCCCAAATCAAACTGGTTAAAGATTACAATATACATGTAAATAAATAAACACATTACATTTTTAGCAATACAGTATCAAAATTAATAATAGCACATGAGAATGCACCAGAAACAATCTCAAAGCATCTAAAAAGCGAATTCTTCTGGAGGAGCATGCTCCTATATAGGCCTCATATACCCCCAGGGGTCCTGTGCTACCACATAATGACTCGTAAGAGCAAAAAAAAGAGCACACTGTAGGAACAGATTTCCCAGTTTATGTTGAAACAAAGGAATCATTACATGTGGAATCCTCTTCTATGGACAACATAGACACCTTTGAGTATGATCACACTATGTATATAATACAAGCATGCATATGCACGTGACAGACACCACATATTATACCACAGCTGTTGTTATGGTTTACATGTACATGTAGTCTATGCACTAGCCATAGCATGCGTTTTTCTACATGTACATCCACAGTAATAATTATGCTTTCATAGGCGTAGGAAGATACTGAAGGTTGGAGGGGCTGAATATCCAATTGCGCGCGAAGCGCGCGCGAAAATTTTACGGTCATGCCCACTTCATGTTAAACCACGCCCATTTTTGCACGATCGAGGCTGCTATCACGAGTTTCTCGGTGAAAAAATTAACTGTAAGTCGAGTAGAATAGATTTGGTAGCTATTGAGGCATATTTACTCATAATCAGGCCTGGTAAATGTTTAAAAATCTTTATTGTAACAATACTGGGCTGGAGAACAATGGGGGCTCTGCCCCCCTTCCTAAAATATTGGGGGGGCTACAGCCCCCTCAGCCCCCCCGGTTCCTACGCCTATGGCTTTCAACATAGACAATGGCACACACTCTCTCTTCCTCTCTCAATCAAACACATGTACATTGTACACATACGCACATGCAAACACAACATACATGTACCGTGTTTATGCTAATAGAACGCAAGCTAAAAAATAATTATGATTTTAAATTTCGCGCGATCTTCTGGTAACGGTCGTCACCCGCTCCGTTAAGATACACTATGAAAAATCCTAAAATGCGAATTTTCTTGCGCTAATTCGATCATGTGTTTTATTAGCATAAACACGGTACATGTATACATGTCAACACACCTTATAGTTAGTATTCGCGTCCTTGAATGTCTTGTATGTCTGTGCGACTAGCTGAGTGAGCAGACTGGCCTGGTCAGTTCCATTCTCGACTGGGTCCTCAGTGTCAATGTTGATTCCATCAGCGAAGGCAGTCTGCACCTTCTTGAGCTGTTCCTGTATCCAGGGGTCCCACTTGGACTTGTCTGACAGATCCTTGACTGGGTAGATAGCAGACAATACAACACGAACCTGTAGAGCAAAAATGATAATTTCAATTCTGCTATTGGCACTAGACTAATTAATTTTTTATAGCCTCGTCCTAAAACTCAGTAACTTTATTTCAATGCATGGGTGTCTATGATGCTATAACGTAGATCAGGTCATTCAGATTGCCAATCAATATTCCAGCAATACCAACTGAGGGCTGATTAAATGCTGATAATGATCGAGGCTAAGTAAGTTGTCCACAAAGTTATGATTGTAAGTATACAGTCAATAATTATGACTGTAGTGTATCCATTCAAGATAATACAATTGAGCATTAAGAGAGCACTCAATCACTCTTTAGTGACTACCCTGATGCATAAAATTAATCAAAACACAGCAAGTTCCACACAACTGTGCAAATTAGATCATCAAAGCTAGCCTGTATTGCAACACAGATGTTGAGAAACCCTATCAGCAATCCAACCTAATATAGGGTTTCTATTGATTTTTGCAATATCAGCAGTGCAGGTAGACTAGTGCAACCTTCACAGAATGCAGACACACTTGGACTCTACTGCTACACTTTGACTGGAGTTACCCCGAGAGAGTGGGCGTGGCAAAGGAGCTCTGGCTTGAGGTCTGTGAACATGGCCAGTGTTGTTAGCCGAGTGTAGTTGTACATCGGCCAGTTGTCCTGATTAGTAGTAATTTCCATGAAGTAAACGTGTGTGTGCATATTTATGTGTATGTGTATGTGTATGCATGTGTGCATGTGAGGAGGGGAAGTAAGATAGGCATATATTATCACACTAGTGATGTGCACTCACTAGCTAACTCACTAACCTGATTGACCACAAATGCCAGGACCTCCTTGTATGGTTTGGTGGAGAGGGGTTGGCAGAGGGTGTGGTTCTTGCAGGGACATTCTGCCTGGCCCGCTGAAGGCCTCAGTACACTTGCAGCCACCGCCACAAACACCATCAACAAGCTCACCATTTTCCCAGAGATGATAATTATTATCAATGACGTCAAAGTTCGTGTCATATGACCTCTTACGCATGCGCACTAGTATTATCGGTCGGCGCGCGCCGGCCGCATGCGCTATGCATACAATTGCAATCATACAATAACAATGCATGCGTGAGTGGCTTTCTTTCAAGTAGTAGTACTGTTGCTATAATTCAGTGGATTTCCTTTCATATCGAGCGAAATCTGTAGAGAGAGATAGAGAGGACGCAAAGATGGCTTTCAGTTGTATGGAATGTATGAGGCGGTTCAGCCAGATCGTACTCATCATTATCAACATCATCGTAGTGGTGAGTTCATGAAAGTCAATTGTGAAGCGCTCTGAGCCTCTCGCTCGTGGTGTGTATATTAAACTATTTTACCAGCTTTTATACAAAGGTTGGATTGGCGATAGCTGCGTAGGTTGTGTTGTATATCAAGGCTGGCTCACTCCCGTACGTTGTTTACCGTACGAGCAAAGCTAGTGCAGGCTCGAGTTGTAAATTGAAACCCAGCTTTGGAGATTGTGCACAAAATGCCTCCCAATACCTATGCTGTAGTGTTTAATATACAGAGGGATAGATGGAGCAACTACTCGTGCTCTTTGATGCTGTAGAATTGAAGGAGTGTTTGCGTGCATGAGTGTGTGTGTGTGTGTGTGTGTGTGTGTGTGTGTGTGTGTGTGTGTGTGTGTGTGTGTGTGTGTGTGTGAGGTTTAGTAATGTTAATCATAATATGCATCATAATCCGTTTGTGTCCTGCTCACATAAAGGCCCAGATGTGGAGTCCCTTTCAGTATGCCAGTTTCTGACGTTTTTGTTTGACTGGTGTGTAGTAGTTGTAGTCATTCCCCTCCCAGCACAGGTTATTTGTCTCCGGGTGTTACTGTGTGCTATTTTGTCTTGGGCATCCAATTCCCTGTAATGTCTAAACGACAGTATATCATTGTTGCTACACTATAATTCCCAATTGAGAAATATGTATCACATATCACTTGATACACAAAAACAGGACATGGTAATCACCCACAGCTGCTGTTCTCTTGTACGCTGTGTACCATTCCACATGCGATTACATCGTGTTCATGTTGTGAATGCATATATCCAGTGTGCATCCTAGCCTCACCGCTACTGGGGGGAAAGGCTATTATGTGCCCTGTATACTTGTATTATTTAAATCATTCATTGCTGAATGCTTATTGTACTTAATTATACCAAGGGCTTATAGACTCTGGCCCTTGGTATACATGTACACAATCCTGCATGTCATTACGTCTCATACTCAGTAATATAATAGATATAGACTGCCTATGCTTGTTTATTACTGCTTACCAGACTACTGCTTTATCTGGCTAATCAATAATGCAAAAGATATAGATTATTATCTACATGTAGGTACCCTGCGCCTTCCCGATGCCTTATAAGGCCAGACTGTGGTACACGAGTACCTACTTGTGGTTATTCCCATTCAAAAAAAAACTTACCCATGTGCTGCAAAATAAATATTATTATAGTGTTTCTGTATAGTGCATGCACTGGTGTTTATCCAGTGAATAGAAGATACGCCATAACTTGTACATATACGAAATATCGAGAAAAAAAACAATAATAAAAGGTCAGTTGACTAGCTCGTTGACATGATGTAGAGCCTTTGTAAATCTCCGAGTGTTAGCAAGAATCTCTTGATGTTACAAGGCACACTCGACATATGAAGTGTTTTTTATAATCTCAAGCCTCATGTACAGTTTGTAGTATTAATTTGCCTAAGACAGCTTCTGTAATAATTAGCTTACAATTACACAATGTATGTTTTCTGAGAAGTACCGAAACCCTAGACCCCATGCACACTTGATACACTTGGCCTAATATGGATGCAGGCCGGAGTCAGTGGCGGGTTTAAAGGGGGGCCTGAGGGGGCACAGGCCTGCCCTATTATTGTACCTTTGTTGGTCACATGCTAATATTATGTGTTTATTTGCACTTGTGCTAGAATTTCCAACTCAATTCATCATAATTATTAATTATAGTGATGTACTTCACTCAGGCCTTAGTAGATTAACCTAAAATCGCCACTGGCCGGAGTTCATATTCATTCATTTCTAGCTGTGTTGGTAGTAGCTAAATAATACTATAGCTAGAGCACCACAGATCCTTTGCATATTCATGTCTGTGTTGTAGCAGCCACACTATAATAGCTGTGCTAGAGCACCACAGATCCTTCATCTCTGTTTATCAGCATACTCACAATGGTTTTGCTTGCCAATGCACATAATTACTAACTATCCTAGCAGTGTACTGTACGTGCTAGTTTGTTGTGAGTACATGTACTTACCTTAATGACACACTGACAATAGCCCATCAGATTTCCATTATTGGGAATATTTTAGCTGCTGTGATGGTTGACATGTACTTACGTTACACAAGTGAAGGCTCATTCTCATGAAAATGGTTGGGTTACATATTGATCACTAGAATAGCTGCTACGCTTGACAGCATGGGTTTGGTATAGTCCATCAAGATTATTAGTGATATGATGTGCTTTCCATGGCGCCAAGCCAAGTGCCACATGTTGCTAATTAGAAGATCAATTGCATTACTGTTCCTCGTTTGTACTGGCCAATAGATGATGTTGTACGCAGTAATCATCTTTATTGTACCCACATTAATCCTGTCATCCATTCAAATGTAATTACACATTGGTAACTGTGCTTTTTTTGAGGATACCGATGGACATGAAATGTCTTAGTTTTAGACCAGGTTGTTGCTGTGTAATACATGTCCCAGTACACAACTGAGTGAATGTGTGACATCTCAAAATTGGAACTAAACCTATTCACATGACTGGACCAGTGTATGCACTATCAATAATTGACAAACAACTACATCTCATGTGACCCCTCACCTCACTGGACCGTGGGTTTTGCACAGCAAAAACAACATGATTGTGGTCCTACACATAATTATTGTACATTATTATGTAGTCATATTATGCCAATGTGATCCATGGTATGGGTTCTGAAACCATTGAAATTCTAGAAGTGGTACTGTGTGGAGCTATACCCTGTGTCTCATGTGGGTCTGTGGGTATGATGAAGTGGCTAGCTCCATGGAGCCAGCTGTCCTATGCTTAATTATCACCTGATGTGTTAGATCATGCTGCAGTAGAACTGTGTCTTGGGTCCTTAACCTGTAGTTAATCGAATACAACCAAGGGCTTATAGGGTCTATAAGCCCTTGATACAACGTATGATCCAAGAAATTAGCATTTTACGAATTCTCATAACGTGTATATATATGGGGGTTATGGAATAAGATGGCCTAATGGCCTTTGGCCTTGTGGCTTTATGGCCAAATGGCCTTAAGCTGAGCAAGCAATAATTTGTCCCTGTTTGAGGTACCATGGACTACTCTATAGCCTGTCCTAAGAATAACTACTCATTACTCTGTCAGTTTGATCTGCAGTGACACTGAAATTTAACATTTGAGTGTTGAACTATCCGATCGGTGAAAGAGATTGTTTGATCATGCTGGTGCAATTAGATTCTTCCGAAATAAGTAGTCCCCATAACAATGGTATCCTGTCTAGGTACACGACAGTCGAGTCCAACTTAACGTCAGTAACACGCTTGTTTTGTTCTGACTCATGCATGTATATACCAATGTATACATGTAGGACAAACCCTGGAGACTAACCCTGCCATACAGACCCTCAAGACTAATCTTGCTAACCGAAACCCAGCCCCTGACCCCTCTTGTAAATGACGAGGGACCCATGATGCACAGTTGCCATGGATGGTCCTTAATAGTATGACAGTACTCAAAGTGACACAAAATTGATAAGATATCACTTACTCATAATAATAATAACTAGAGCACATACCCCGTGCGCTCTGTAGCCACTGTAGCGTAGTACTGCAACACTCTGCGGCATAGCTGTTTTATGACCTGACAACCCTTTCCAACACTGTGCTTGAGCATGCGCAGTCGCATCAGCATGCTAAAGAGTGGGTGTGGTGGATAAACCACAGCCATGTGGAACAGAAAATGCACGATTTGTAGCACTAGTAAGCCCTTTTGAGCAATTCGAAGCCCATATAAACCAGTTTTTCACCGATATGTACCGATTGGTTGTGCTTACAGTACGCACAGACGCCTAGAACTAGAGATCTGGCGATTTTCGTGCCGACGACGACAACAACAACGACAGACCGACAAACCGATTGCTTTACCCCTTGCGCATGCGCGTGGGGTAATTATTGTATGATCTAATCACAGGTGTGTAGTTAAATTAATAAAGTTACACTGTCATGTCGACACAAACATGTTACTGATGTTAAGTTGGACTCGACTGTCGTGTACATATATATACTCCCGTTGTTATGGGGAGTACTTAATTATCTCGGAAGAATCCAATTGCACCAGCATGATCAAATGAGTGCATGTGTATACCTATTCTTTTCACTGATCTGATAGTTTAACATTCATTCAGTGTCAGATCAAAACTGATACAGAAAGTCACAGTCCATGGTACCTCAAACAGGGACAAATTGCTTGCTTAGCTTAAGGCCATTTGGCCATAAAGCCACAAGGCCAAAGGCCATTAGGCCATCTTATAATTTTCATAACCCTACATATGGAGCGATTGACGACCTTTACCAGAAAATCGCGCGTTTTTCAAAATTGATTTTTCCATACATAGTATTAGATTAAGTACGGTATGTCTGTCTATATTATGTTGGCTGGCCCATTGCATATATGGTTCGGCCAACACGTTGAACAATAATAAAATATTGTGCATAACACATATTTTTGTGGCCAGAGTTGCTAGCTCATCCTTGGCCCCTTTCCAACTCCTTTCAAGACATAGTATGTGCATCATCCTGCAAGCATTAAAATACCTTATCTTTGATTGAGTCAGGGGGCATTCCTTCTCCCTCAAAAAGATCTTTAAGATCCATTGCCACCATCGATAAAGAAGCCTTGCAGTTGTGATTACCAGTTTTTATAGTATTATGTACATATT
This sequence comes from Cliona cf. orientalis, assembly GCA_963930775.1. NCBI lineage: Eukaryota > Metazoa > Porifera > Demospongiae > Clionaida > Clionaidae > Cliona > Cliona cf. orientalis. Next base: position 3,509,405 of record OZ005696.1, read on the forward strand.
AATCGTTGTACATGTACATGTATATACATTCATAATAATTATTATAATCTGTACTGTACTACACCACACACATCTGCAGTTGCTGGGACTGGCTACAATGTCCATTGGAATATGGGCTAAGGTAAGTAATCACACGTTCATAAGAATAATTGTGCAATATTATTATACCTGTAGCTATGTGCCCATAAGTAATAATTATTATCCCGCATGCATGCGCACAAGGGATAAGTTCGTTATCACCATTGTCAAATGTCAATTATCCTAAACTTGCTCACATATAAGTATGATTCCATCTCTCTCTCTGTCTCTCTATCTCACTCATTCATAGGTTAATGATAAGACGTATTTTGAGATCGCCCAAAACCAGAGCATTGCTCAGTTGTCCATCCTGCTCATCATTGTTGGTATCTTCATCATGATAGTGGGAGCTGTTGGGGCAGTTGGAGCCATTTTTGGCAATACCATCTTTGGAAGGATCACCCTCGGACTGGTGAGTAGTGTTGATCCCTGGGTGGAAAGGACGCGAGCACTAGCAAATATCCCGCCAAAAGTGCAGTTATCTTATCACTCATGAATTACTGTGCAATGCCATGTGGTAACGCTCTAGACCATTCAATTCCAGTTTGATCGAAAAAATAAAATTTATGGAGTCGCTTCAACTGTGCACACATTAGAATCTTCAGCTCCTATGTAGGCTGCAATATCCTGGATCAAGATCTGCAATAAACTTAGTGAACCGTTGAAACACCATTGTTGTTTTTCTCACACTCGATCACACTTGTTATTGCGTTTGAGTGGTAACTGCATACAACCGCAAAATACTGCACCACGATCATGAGTCTGCGCGGTCCATTTAACCCAGGTTGCTATACTTGTATTGTGCACCATTGTATGGATTATTATTATTCTGATCCTCTCTCTATTTCCTCCTTCTCTCTCTTCCTCTCTCTCTCCCTCTCTTTCCCTCCCTCTCTCCTTCTCTCTCCCTCTCTCTCCCTCTCTTTCCCTCTCTCTCTCCCTCTCTCCCTCTCTCTGTCTCTCCCACCCCTCTTTCTCATACCCTCTTTTCTATCCCTTCCATCTGATAGTACTCTGTTGTTCTTGCACTGTTGGTTATCTGTGAGATTGCTGCTGGAATTGCTGCAGCTATCAAGAGAAATGAGGTAAGTGGCCACAGCACTACCCCCCTCCTACTTTCTGGATATGCATTTGAATAACGTTTTCTGAATCATAACAAAATATTATAGTTGGAGAGTACATTCCGCGCTGGTACTAAAGAGACGTTTATTAATACAACTATGGGTGAAGGTGTATGGAGTGATTATGAAAAACAGGTGAATTATTGATCTCCTTTATTATACTAGCACCTGTTGTTATCATTGTGTTGTGATTATATTATTATTTTAATTAGCTTCGCTGCTGTGGACCAGAGTCATGGATGGACTATAGAACGCTGCTTGGTAGAACTGAAATCCCAGCATCCTGCTGCAATCCAGCTGACCCGGTCCGGTATAAGAACTGTACAACGGACAAAACAGTGAGGGATGATCCCTCTGAGCAAGAGGCTAGCGAGTTATTCTTTCAAACTGTAAGTCGGAACACTCAGTTGATTTGATTATATGCCATGCATGTACGTTCATTAGAGTGACAATTATATTTTGTGTTTTGAAGCACATACTCCTACATGTAGTTTAGCTATCACAATTTTAATTTCTAATAATATTGTGCTTATTGGAGAAATTCCTTCTTTACCATGCAGGGCTGTGCTGATGTGGTGATTGATGCTGTTAAACACAACCTAGGAGCCATAGCTGGAGGAGCAATCGTTCTCGGACTATTCCAAGTTAGTATTACTGTATACCGTGGTAAGCGTCCATGGGTGCTGTACCATATGTGATTTTCATTGCTACCTGGGTGCTTACCTGGTTTTAGTGCTGGGTGCATGCTTCGCGTGTGCCAAACTGTATGCAAAATTAATTAATAACTGAGTCAAGGTACAGTTGCGATCCCGATAACAACTCGATCTTGATCACCGCTAGCTAGCATGTTTTATGCAAAAGCCAGTTGTTCTTTCGTTAAGAATAGAGGCTATATACTCATAGTAAATGTATGACTAGCTGTCGATGATGAATTGAATAAGGTCAATTCACAATCAAGCTACCTTGCCGTACCCTCACGAAAGAGGGCCCATGGGCGGTGCACCGTACATTGGGCCAAGATTGGGGGGTGGGCCGATATTCGAGGTATCATTATCGTGTTTATACGCGAAAGAGCGCCCAGATAAGTTACGTTAGCTTCATAATTTGAATAGTATCAGTGGCTACTATTGATTTCAGCCTTATTCAAGCACGGTTACCAATCCAGAGCAAGGGTGGCCGCGATACTTCACCGTGTGTCGTTGAGTGCAGCCGTGTTAATTGGGCCAGTGACTATGATCGCTAGCTGTGTATGATTGTTTATTTGTGCTGAAACGTAGCAGAAAGCTAGTTTTACGGCTGTTTAGCACGTTACTTATCGATCTTATTCAAAGTTCAGTCATCACAAACCAATCATTTGAGCTGCATTTTCAAGGGCAGCTACACATGGGTGCATATTCGAGTAAACACTAGACCTTAGCAGGAAATTGAGCCCAAAGTGGGGGGTGGGCCGACATTCCGTAGTGGTCCCTCTTTCACGAGGGTACGGTACATGTCAAGTATACTATTCAGTGGAGTATATCCATCAATGCAAATGCTCTTTGGCATGCAATTTTTGCTTGGGCACTTGGAAGTAAGGATTAGCCTGGGCGCTTACCCGGGAGTAGGTGCTCTCCATTCATGTAGCCCTGAATGCTTACCTGAGACACTATGGTAATATCAAATAGTGTGCAGCTTATAGTGTGCTCCCCGTACAGAACTAAGTCAAATGCAGCAAATTTATTATTATTGTCCCATGTTGGCACCTGTGACAACATTTGATTGCCGGTGTAGCAGCCAAAGTTTTTGCAGGCAAATTACCAGTCAGAGGGGTATGATAACCAAAAGGGCCATGGGCCAACACAATAACATGCAAGACCTTATGCAATCGACAGTGTGTCTCATTCATATCTTATTGTTTCATAATAATTCTCTTTCCCCCTACAGATTGCTGGTGTCGTGATGGCCTGCTTTGTTGCCATCTATAAGCGTGATGATAACAAGTATGAAGTAGTTTAGCATCGAAATATCATCACATGGACACTGCTCATGACTCTTTGTGCAACACAAAATTAATCATACCCTACCACTTAATGTTGTTGGATTATTAGGCAGATGTTTAATTTTATTGTCTGAATATTATTATTACGGGTGTCATGTTAATAATATTATTATACTGGCTGGTATACAGCGTTTACAACAACTTTGTGTTCGTTTGTGCTGCATTTCCCTTGCCAATTTCTGCACGACATTATTGTCTGGTCTCGTGCAAGTATTATGGCCGGGGGGGGGGGGGGGGGCTAAAAAAACTGCGCATGCGCGATGATTGCATTGCTTGTGAAATTGACGACCTATACACTTGTTGACTACTCAATCAGAGAAGCGCAGTTGAACTTGAACTTGGAAGGTTAATCATTCAGTGTGCGGACAAAAGCGACATGGAGTTTAGTTTCATGAACTGCATGAGGCGATTCAGCCAGTTGGTGCTGATTGCCGTCAATATCTTCGTTACCGTGAGTTTAATATTCACTATAATCTTGACCACAATACCACTGAATGCCATGTATATAATATAATAATATACAAGCAAGGGCTTTTAATATAATATAGACTCCAAGTATGATTGCTTGTGGTGGCTCTATCGATTATTGCTATCCCTGTAGCTATCACTATCAGTGATCTTTAAGGTGATGATTAATAATATTATTTGATCAGGAACACGTACGTAGAACTGTCATTCTATGTACAACTGTAGGACAGTGCAAGAAATAAGCGTGATTGACATACATCGTCTCCATGTGATAAGATTACTTTCAATAACTGTCACTGTTTATTTTTACTCTTTAATACTGTGACATTGTATACTTTCAGCTTTTAGGATTGGCAACAATGGCTATCGGAGTTTGGGCCAAGGTTAGAAATCAATAATATTGAATGGACTATAATAATAATATGCTCATACTTTCTGTAATCGGTAGTAGCTATGTTTAAAGAGAAAATTCATTCAAGCTACGACTGCTGCACATCATCATTCATAACCTACTTAATTAGCTTTGCCTCCAGGCTCCCTGGCTGGTAGTCCATTATCATAATTATTATGCATATCAAGAGCGCCTGGGAAATGTGGATGGGGGCTATAATATATTATATATAGTTTTACTGTGTGAGCAGCACATGGGCAGCTGCAACAAGTACGTTGTATACGTACATACATGACATTGTGTAGTGCATAATTAATGTACTTGACATGTGTGCCATGTATGCGACCGGTAGCTAGCCTCTCAAATACACCAGACTGAGTGCACTTGTGGTCGTAGTGATGGAAGCACCTGCTTGTATTACTCACATGCAAGAGGATATTGTATCAGTTCAGGTGCTTCCGATTATCATGCATGCTATACAATTAGTTTTTGAGAAACATCTACTTGAGGTGGTGCATAATAGGCCATGGCATTGCTCTAGCTGAAGCTGCATGAACATGTGCATATATATACAATAATAATAATACATTATGGCCATAATGCCTGAGGATGATCAGGGAACCAGATTCAAGGTGCTATGTAGAGGGACACTACTTCCAACAGCACATATAACACCATAGCATACACACATTCTGGCAGGTCAACAACAACACATACTTGGCAATTACCAACAACCCAGCAAATGTATCTGGGATCAGTACTTTACTCATCATCATTGGTCTCTTCGTTATGATCGTGGGCGGAATTGGAACTGCAGGAGCCATCTTTGCTAACCATATCTTCGGGAGAATCACTCTTATCGTGGTAAGTAAGCTATAAGGGACAGACAACTAGTGGAATAATAAATCCTGCATGATATTAAAGCACCAGAACGACCACTGTGAACTGAAAATGTTCCCACAGTACAGTGAGAGACAAACCATAGATGGATCATGATCATGATGGAGGGCTATAGTTATTATAGGTGCAATCATACAGTCCTCGGCTTATTGCTATAATATGCATTATTCTGCTGCAGGATCTTCCTCTTCTAGACTCTCTGAGCCTATAATATTATAGCTATAGCTCTTTTCAATACTATTCAATATTGTATCATGCACCCCAAGTTCACTCTCCCAGCTTTCAATTCGTGATTGACAGTAAAAGTAGTACACATCCTTGAACTCTGCACTGAATCTCATGCAAAGCCTTATTCTAGAAATCCCCCCTCCTCCCCTCACCCTTCTCTCCCTCTCTCTCTCCCTCTCTCTCTCCCCCTCTCTCTCTCACTCTCTCTCTCTCTCTCCGTCTCTCTCTCACTCTCTCTGTCTCTCACTCTAGTACTCAGTCATCCTTGCACTACTGATTCTTTGTGAGATCATTGGTGGATTTGCTGCCGCAGTCAAAAGCAATAAAGTAAGTGGGAAATCATAGAAAAAATTTGATCATGTCAACAGCGACATCATATACATTTTCTTCACTGTAGCTGGAAGGTCTATTTCGTGAAGGAGCCAATGAAACCTTTCATCGATTGAATGGCACAGGTGACTGGGAAAAATATGAGGAGGATGTAAGTTAAATAGATAGTAGCTATAGCGCTAAGTGGCGATAGCCTCTTTTCGATCCACAATATTATAATCGTTAAGCTTAAGTAGTGTAGATAATAATTATCATTGATCATTATTTTTGCAAAACTTCTACTGAAAACCATATGGATATTATGGTAATCGTGAGAAATGGGTGGATTACTGTGACTATATAAACACTCAATTATGTCAAACAAATCTTCAATCAAATTGATAATACAATTGAATAATACGATACTGTTATGACGTTGTGTTATTGCTAAACCTATCCGCATGTAGCTTCACTGCTGTGGAGTGAATTCATGGAATGACTACCGTACTTCCTTCAAGCCTCCCAGAGCCGTTCCTGTGTCATGCTGCCTCCCTGACACTATTGCAAAAAACCTGTGTACTGATGACCCAAGAAACGACCCTGCACAATATTCTACTCTCTTTTATTCCTCTGTAAGTTCCATTATCATTGAATTTTAGTCTATATCCATGTAGCCGACTACAGTGATACTAACACTATTATGACTAAGATACTCGGCTTAGATGCCATACTGTAGCTTACTTAATAATAATAGCTATGATACTACAGGATTCAAACCGTGCACTAGATATACTATTGTATTATAATAATGATTTCATGCAAGCAATTCCTCATTAATTTTGCAGGGCTGTGCAGATGTGGTGATCAACGGAGTGAAGCACAGCCTTGCAGCCATTGGTGGAGGTGCTGTTGTACTGGGACTCTTCCAGGTGAGCCAACAAGTGCATATGCCAACCTAGTAATGAATATCTGTTTCTAATGCTGTTCTTGCAGATTACTGGAATTGTGATGGCATGTTTTGTTGCTGTCACCAAGCATCGACAGCAAGGCATTTATACACAAGTCTAGTGCAACAATTAGCTATACTGCTATCGTGTGATCAATCATTAACAGTCAGAGAAGAAGACATTTACATTAAATATTACATTAATTTTTTGCATTCGATTAGCGAGAAAAGGCCATAATGAACGTATAGTGGATGACAGCGCATGCGTGTGGTAAGGATCGTCACCAAGCAGCCCAATAGGTAATCCTATAAAAGGTCAGATCCGCCCACTTTGTAAGTACCCGTATACAACGCTATTCTATAGCTATACTAGTACTGTAGTACTATAGTACGAGCTATCTACTAACCAGGTGGTCGGAATAACCAGCAGAAAGCATGGGATTCTCCTGTATGAATTGTTTGAGGCGTTTCAGCCAGGTTCTGCTGGCTATCATCAACATCCTAGTTGTGGTAAGTGTCCTTGCACAGTGATTAGTTGATTTCTGCTGCAGCTACATACTGTATGATGAATCCGGCCATGTTTAACCAAGGGTGTGTACAGTAGGCGATTTTTGGATTGATGGAGTTTTCTTTGGGGAGGAGGGGGGGGGGGGCGCTGGGTACATGTCCACTGACTTTAAACTTTGATGGTTAGCTACACCAGGAGCCTGATTTTGTGCCACATTCTTAGAGGTATATTCAAGCTAGGTGGCCAAATAGAGCACTCGCAAGTAATAAAATGGTGCAGGCCAATTGCACCCCTACCGTACACCCATATGATAGTGTGTGTGTGTGTGTGTGTGTGTGTGTGTGTGTGTGTGTGTGTGTGTGTGTGTGTGTGTGTGTGTGTGTGTGTGTGTGTGTGTGTGTGTGTGTGTGTGTGTGTGTGTGTGTGTGTGTGTGTGTGTGTGTGTGTGTGTGTGTGTGTGTGTGTGTGTGTGTGTGTGTGTGTGTGTGCATGTGTGCACGTAGATAGTCCTCTGTGTGTTGGTAAGCTGATAGGTTCTTCAGAATAGGATGCTTTATAATAATATTATGTCACTTCGACTGGCCTGATTATCAATAGCAATACCTAAGTGCACAGATATTATGACCTGGTGACTCTGAGTAGGTCACTGATATAATCATTCTAATTAGTATTTCAGTGTAATGACACTCATGTGCTTTCAACTTGGAACTAAGTTATCCATGTGACTGCAACTATGATTGAATCAGGTGCAACTATGTTATTTGTAGACAGTGTATGTACAATGTATGTTATGTGCACTGATCTGGCCTCCAGTGTGTACCTTCACCTCCTCCCCTGTACTTTTCTGGTGTGAATCTCACACCTTTAGTGCTGCCTATATTATGTGTATAATATCATACTGGTATGTGTTTGTGGGAGTGCTTAGCTTGCTAGACTGCTGATGTGTCACATGCTCCATGACTTGGAACTATTAGTTCATGAGACTAGTACTGCAACTATAGTAGGCTCATGATTTTAGTTATAGTTTGAAGTAAACACCCACTTGTAGCCATGTACCATTGTTAGTCATACTAATTGGTGTGACCAGTCAAGATCATGTGACTGCATATTTGAGCTATGATTATATGCTAGTAAAGGCAGTCAAGTAGGCGGCCTACATACCACAAGGTCTGATCTATTCTAAATTTAGGTTACATGTATACAATGCCAGTCACAGCTATACACAATTATAACTGTTATTGATGATAGGAGATTACAGCCTATATCCACTTTTTTTGTTTGGAAAATGTGACAATATCTGCCATTAATTGACCAGCCTATTACTAAGCGATGTGAATTAATAACTATGCCAGATCTGATAGGCATTTTTTGTTATTGTATGCAGATTGATTGATTGCCTGATTAACTCTTACTTATACAGGTGTTAGGATTTGCTACCATGGTCATTGGAATATATGTGAAAGTAAGTTAATAATTAGACGTATAAGAACGCAATCTAATTATGATTGTTTGGCATTTTGATTCATGCAGGTCAGTGATAAAACCTACTTTGAGGTCACCAACAGCAATTCCAGTGTTGCTCAGCTCAGCGTCATGCTCATCATTCTTGGCCTCTTCATCATGGTAGTTGGTGGGGTGGGTACTGCAGGAGCAATCTGTGCTACTAACATATTCGGCAGGATAACCCTCGGACTAGTGAGTCTATAGTGATCAATTGCCAATCTGAATGAGCATTTATGTCAGCATCCACATAAATTTTATGAATCGTGCCATCTCTCTCTCTCTCTCTCTCTCTCTCTCTCTCTCTCTCTCTCTCTCTCTCTCTCTCTCTCTCTCTCTCTCTCTCTCTCTCTCTCTCTCTCTCTCTCTCTCTCTCTCTCTCTCTCTCTCTCTCTCTCTCTCTCTCTCTCTCTCTCTCTCTCTCTCTCTCTCTCTCTCTCTCTCTCTCTCTCTCTCTACTCCCTCTCTCTTTCCCTTAGTATTCCATTATTCTTGGACTGCTGATCATCTGTGAGGTAGGTGCAGGAATTGCAGCAGCTGTTGAGAGGAATGTGGTGAGTATCATTCGCACAATTTTATATGTAGATGGATGATACTATCACTATAATATTATATCATGTCTAATTGTTCTTTCAGATTGAACAATTCTTCCTTGATGGGGCTAATGACACTTTTCATAAGTTAAACGGTACTGGAGAATGGGGAGACTATGAAAAACAGGTAAGTTGAATCAGCTGAGTTTTATTCATATTGAGGCTAAATTTGTATTCGTTCCAGCTCCACTGCTGTGGAGTTCGCTCCTACAAAGACTACCAAATATCATTTGCAAGAATTGTTCCAGAGTCTTGCTGTATCCCAGCAACTCCGAATCGGTGTAATGAAGCTGCCAGGACTAATCCTGACCAGAACATACACCTCTTCTTTGAGTCTGTAAGTTCACTTTGAAGCACATTATATATGACTGTGTACTTGGGAAAGTGACTTTAGGATATTTAATCCACCTTTTGTAGCCTAGGCCCAGAATTCTGGTGGCTTTTATTGAACTCAGAGGTTTTGAGACTAGAAATCAAGTACACAAACCATAGTGGCCTGAGCCGCAAGCCAGCTTTTAGTAGTCATAGTCAATCCTTCATCTGATTCACGTCATGTGTTACAAGAGGGTTACCTTGGATCATGTAGCATTAACTCTGCTGAGGAGGTAATTTTTACCAGCTACATTACGTATACATCCTTTTTTCAGGGTTGTGCAGATGTTGTGATTGATGGAGTCAAACACAACTTGGGACAGATTGCAGGAGGTGCCATTGCAGTGGGACTAATTGAGGTATGTACACGTGGACGACTCACTTGAGAGCCCATATGTATGTGTGGATTTGTGATAAATCTTTACTATTGCTACCTCAGATTGTTGGTATTGTGCTGGCCTGCTTTGTGGCCATATACAAACACAAAGAAAATGAATACGAAGTTGTCTAACCACAATTTGCACTGAACCACTTTAAATTAATAGCTGATAACTTTTGTGTGCGCATGTGTGTTTTGTTACCAGAGTTAATTTACTATTGCTCATTATTATTATTTTATTGCCAGCTCGTTTCAAATTTATTCTATCTGTATACTTGAAATTAGAAACAGTTACTGTTATAATAAATAATTATAGGATTTCATTATTGGTTGGTCTGGATCAGCAGTGACAGTGTGGCCTCTGAGTTATCTCACACCTAGTGATAGCACATCCATCACAGTTGGTCCTATGCTGTACCTAGGAGTACTGCAGCTGGATAGTCAACAGTGTTCACATAATTATACACATAATAATATTATGCATTTCTGTAATAGTGTAGTGTCATAGTTTGCATAATATTATGTGCTTATGTTAGCCTCGTACCCAGGCTCTCGCATGCTCAATCCAGCTACTACCAACTGACCACCAATCTGAATCTAGTCGTGGATTAACCCTTTAGTTGGCCTGCTTGGTGGCTAACTAGCCACTATCTTTAGAGGTGCAGATAAGCTATTATTATAATAATAATTATTATCACCAGTTTCTCATAATAGATGCCACACCATTGCGTGGGTGGGCTGCGCTGATTCATTGTGTGGTCATGTGATCGGTTAATTCTAGGCGCTAGGCGCTAGGCATGCATGTGCGCTATAATACAGGCACAGTTCTACCTGCATAAAAGGCGTGGAATAAATCGCAGGCAGCAGTTTTCAAGGTTGGATCTTAGATCGTCATAATAATTTTTCGTGAAGAAACAGCAAGCAAGAGTACACTATGGGTTTCATAGACTGCCTGAGACGTTTCAGCCAGATTGTGCTGATTATCACCAATGTCATTGTCGTGGTGAGTCTCCTAGCTACCGTAAGATAAAATTAATAATTATTATGTTGTTTCACTTTACTGCAATGCAGCATGCATTCATAGTATCAGATTTTTGAAATTTCGACTCCCTGAGAGTGTTTCTGATGCATTCTGGTAGCAGTTTTTGGACTGATTTAGTAGCTATTTTTACTCAAGCACTCTTTTGCACACCTAGAACAGTAGAATTATGACAGGACTACATGTTGCTATAATTTTGTAGTATGGCCATGTGATAAAATGGGAAGCCCCTGCCCCCCCCCCCCCCCCCCCCCATTTCTCCGCCCCTGAAGTAGCACTACTCAGAGCCAGCTGAGGGTAGTTCAGTTTGGGGGGGGGGGGGGGGGGGGGGGCAAGGTCAGCGAAAAGACACCCACAAGCTTGCATATAAAACATACAATGTCATATTATGCACCTGTCAATGGTATGCCCCACCACCCCTACATGCATGGGGCAAATATGGGGACAGTGTAGGAGATATGCAAAATTAAGCCCACCCTAGGGGTAGGGCATTGTCACGATCACAAATCAAGTGATCATCAATAATCTTGAAGCTAATACAACGGGAGAAGGTCAAGAAATAAGCAAGCTGGTGATGAAGAATAGAATAATATTATGTGGGGGCTTTGCATAGCTTGAAGTGCTCAAGGGGTGGGCACTTATTGAAATTAGAGAGGATTGAACAATCCCTACCTTGCCCCACATTGGCCCATGCATGTAGGGGTAGTGGGGCATACCATTGACAGGTGCATTACAATACCGGTATATATAGTAGCCTTCCACTTTGGGAGGGCAGTTGCGCCCCCCCCCCTCCGCCACTATAATATACCATCATCCTTCTCAGCCATATTAAATCATACATGTAGGTGTGTAATTTTGTCATAATCATATTTATATCTGGCCAATTGCAATGACTGCTAAGCAGAGCCAGAAGGGTGTCTTGCCTCTTAGAAAAACACTCAGTTTGATCCGTGGAGGTTCTCCCACCTCGGTGCCTCACGCATGGATATCTATGCTCTTTTGTACATGTACTCCAGCAATAGAGCCGTACCTATTAGCTACATGTTAGGCTAGGTGATCCTGTGACCTTGACATGTGACTGTGAATATGCACCAAACAATAATGTAGTGTTCTGACTATCACACCAATGGACACTAGAGGTAGATTTATGGATAACGTAGTTGATGAATACCATTGATAGTCATTGTCTATCATACATTCTTTGCTGTGCATAATCATACACTTGCCCAGTTTTCAAAACGGGGTGTGGATCAGAGCTAGCTACATTAATAGTGATGCACATTAATGTTAAAACTCTCTCTCTCTCTCTCTCTCTCTCTCTCTCTCTCTCTCTCTCTCTCTCTCTCTCTCTCTCTCTCTCTCTCTCTCTCTCTCTCTCTCTCTCTCTCTCTCTCTCTCTCTCTCTCTCTCTCTCTCTCTCTCTCTCTCTCTCTCTCTCTCTCTCTCTCTCTCTCCACATGCAGCTGCTTGGGTTTGCAACCATGGTCATTGGAATATGGTCAAAAGTAAGTTCACTACACTACATTATTCAGTAGTATGTTTTATATTAACAGCAGATGATTTCCAGGGGGTGGATTATCATAAAATAGCCATTAAGGTGTTTAGGGTTTACCATTGTTGTGGCTAACAAGGTCCTGGAGAAGTATATAGCCAGAGGCTAAGTTGAATTAGGACTGACAACTTTGTATCCCCTCAAATGGTTGTGGCGAAAGTATGCATAATAATATGTTATCCACCATATAATTATTGTGCAGGTGGACAATCAAGTTTATTTCGAGATTACAAATAATTCTAGTGTGTCACAGTTGTCCACCTTGCTCATCATTGTTGGTCTCTTTGTCATGATTGTGGGAGGAATAGGAACCGTGGGGGGCATCTTTGCCAGCACCGTCTTCGGCAGGATCACTCTTGGACTGGTTAGTAGGATCTATCACTAGACATGCAAAAATTCAGATTTCATGCATATAGGAAATGTATAGGATAGGGCAAATTTTCCACATCATTTATTTACAAAAACACTGCCCTAGCTATCCTCTACCAAACACGTGTCGGAAAGCTCATGTTTTGGTAAAAGGAAATCTTATTTTTGGTCCAATGTATGCTGTATGACTTTAAGGTAGCAAGCGGTGATTTCAGAGATCAGTGTCTCTATGCATGTTATATTATGCGCCAATCAAAATTAATCCTCATCTATGTTACACACGCACTGGGCAAACTAGGGGCACTTTACTTCCATTAAGTCTGGACTACCCGAGGGATGGGAAAATTAATTTTGATTGGAACATTAACTACTTCATTGCACATTCTGCATATGTATATAGTAAGAATATAGAATCCATTAGTATACTCTTTCTCTTTTGTTGCAGTATTCAGTTGTTCTTGCGCTGCTTGTGTTCTGTGAGGTAGTAGCTGGAATTGCAGCCGCTGTTGAAAAGGGCAAGGTGAGACATCGTGGTAGCTAGCTAATAAAGAAAATCATATTATAAAGAAGAAAAATTGAGGTTCCATATGGAAAATAATTGAAGTACATGTATATACAGAACAATAATTGCCTATGCTGATGATTCAATTAGATGTTCCATATAATATGTAATCATACTCAGGACATACAGCAGAGAGTCTCCGGTTTTCTTCTTCATAATAATTATTATTATGAAATGTTGATCTCACTATCACGCTCAGTGACTGAACAATGATTTTTCTTTCCTTGTTTAGTTGGAGTCCGTATTCCGTAATGCTTCTAATGACACGTTCCAAAAATACAATGGCAGTGATGTGTGGAATGATTACGAGAAACAAGTATGTAGCTATCCTGGTTATTATGATCATTATGATTATAGTCATTGGCTTATTAATAATTATTGCTCTCCAGCTTCATTGTTGTGGTGTTGCATCCTGGAAAGATTATTCTCAAATTCTTGGCAAAGATGAAGTTCCCCAGTCTTGCTGCAATCCAGCTGAGACTTCTATAACTGAATGCAACCTATTCAGAGTCAACCCTGATGAGAGGATTGCTGACCAGTACTTCTACACGACTGTAAGCATTGCCAAGCAACGTTGTCGTATGTATACTAATAATAGTATGTAGCAGAAAAATTTTAATTTGGTGATTTGAGCCAATTCGGTATAGATTACCAAATTAAAATTCACCAATAATTATTAACTAAATGCAAGGGCACATAATAATGTTACGCAGTCTGATCGCCAAATTTAATCTTCACAGTAACACTGGAGAGCCATTAAATTTTTATGGGGTGCCGTTTGTGTCAAAATTCATTGGCAGGCATTTAGAAAAGTCTGGGGATTTACAAAAGTAGTGTATCACAGTGGAAATTTGATGTGAATCACAGAAGACTTTAATCTTAGAGATGCTACAACTGTGGAGATTTATGGAAGTAGTGGATATTTGCATAAATCTCACTGATGTAAATCACAGCGGATATTTACACAGTTAGTGACAAAATTCTGTAGTGGAAGACATTCAGTGATGTCCCAGAAATAATTTACAAAAGTAGTGGATATTTAAAATCAATAGCAATATTAACGTCATCCCTATAGGTCATGTGCTCCATGTAAACACATACATGAATACAAAATTTAATACTGCACCCAAGACTTGGGGCATGCCCACAAGGTTAATGTATGCCAATTGTACGTGATTGTAGCTACAGTGGCATATTATAATGAAGTTAAAACTGGGATATGAATCGATGAAGGGAGCTGATTGGTAGAAATAGAAAGGAGGGAAAAGAATCATAGAGAGAGTGTATAGGAAAGGCTGGGACAGGACAGTGAGGAGGGAGGGGCCAGAATAAAATCACTGTGTTGTCATTGTTGCCATTGTGTTTGCATACAGGGCTGTGCTGATGCTGTCATCAATGGAGTCAGGGGTAATCTAGGGGCTATCGCTGGTGGGGCCATTGTTCTCGGACTGTTCCAGGTCAGTTAGCACTGTACGGTGATCAATTCATTGCAGTATTACAATAATAACTATTATTACCTAATCTTTGGAGTGTTTATGGTTCACCACCTCTATGAAATATTTAATACAGATTGTTGGGATAGTGATGGCTTGTTTTATTGCAATCTACAACAGCCAAGACTCCAACAAGTATGAAGTTGTCTAACTGTGACTGCTTATAGCTATGAAATTGTTCGGTTTTATCAGTGTGTGTGTGTTCATAAGATTAATATTATTATTATTACTGTTAGCCGACTTCCACCCACATCAACAATGTTATATCGTGTGCTTGTTCATTCATGTTGATACAGACATTGCACAATGTAATGTTGCCATCTTT
Organism: Cliona cf. orientalis; assembly: GCA_963930775.1. Classification (NCBI taxonomy): domain Eukaryota; kingdom Metazoa; phylum Porifera; class Demospongiae; order Clionaida; family Clionaidae; genus Cliona; species Cliona cf. orientalis. Next base: position 3,524,576 of record OZ005696.1, read on the forward strand.
AAATTGCGCATGCGCACTATACATACAACTGCAACGTCATCATGGTGGGCAGTTTTTGGAATACATTGCGGTTCATCAACCTTTGCAGCTAGCCCGAGTCGAGAATGAAGTCGCCACTGTTCTTACTGTTGTTAGCAGTATGGCTGGTCTCATTGCCATCATGCCACTCCCGGGACTTCACCTTCACGGTGGTGGTGGCGGCGGGAAGAGCAGACTGCTTCTATGATTACATCCACAAAGGAGCCTTCCTCGAGATAGAATACCAGGTCTGCTTCAAAGTAGCTATAGGTGGGACTGCGGAAACTAGTGCAGTGGAAAACCTGTATAATTTGGTGATATGACGTAGTACAGTATGTATTACCGTATCCGATCTAATTAACGTGCCTCTCTAATAGATGCACCACTTTGGCCTGAAGTGTAAGTTTCATGCTCTCCTAGATTTAAATGCGCCCACCCACGTGTCCCTATACTTCTGTGTACAAATTTTGTGCACCACCTGGTCGTGAAGGATAATTTTCACGCTCTAATGACGTGCCACCCAGCACTCATTATGGCGAATTAATTAGATTGGATACGTAAATATCATCAGGGGTAGGCTAGTTTTGATCTCTATGTATGTGTGCAAGCAAATTATAGGGATTACTCCCACAGGCACTGCACTGTGTCCAAAGCTACAACCGCAGTCAAGATTTTTGACTGTCCAAAAAATTAATGGCCTTGACCACTTGACCACGGCAAATTTTTGCCCTTGACCCGTTGACTATCAACTAACTGCGCATGCACAAAATCTCGGCCACACCTCTTGGCCGCCTGGCTATGCTGGAGATAGGACCCAGAACACTGCTTAACCATTTGACCGATCCCCAAGAAGTGCCTTGACCATTTGACTGCATCTCAACTGCAGTAACAGCTCTGGACACAGCTCCTATGGGAGTGACCCCTCTTTGGCAAGGGTGTCCCCGATCAGATTGCGATCCCCATCGTGGGTGCCAGTGCAGTGCACATAATATTTGACCCATTGCATGTGATGTCACAGGGTCCATGCTACCATTTCTAGTATTCTTCACTTGGTACATGTACATGTACATGTATATTGATAGTGTACCAGTGACGTAGTATTGTGCACGTACAGGTGATTGAAGGCGGTGATTTGGACATCAATTTCGTGGTGTCTGATCCGGACAGGGTTGCCATGGTGATGGAGCCCCGGAGCATGGACGGTCTGCATGGACTGGACGTCAAGAAGACGGGAGAATACGAGATCTGCCTCGACAACACATTCAGCAGCTTCACAGGTAAATTATGTGTACTGTAAGCTGCATGTAGTGTTGTCCCTAATCACTTCTTAAATTTAAGAGCTTTCAGTGAGCAATTCCATCTTGGGAGAACACCGAGTAGGGTGAGTGTGTGTGAGCTCTATGGTTGATGCGCTACTATATAGGAGGAAATATCAGAACCACACAATCATTATCTCCCCCCCCCCCCCCCCAAGACTACATGTGCACTGTCATAATAATTATTTGTGATATTGAGCTAACTTGTGTTGATATAATATATGTGTATACAGTGTGGCTTCTCTTCCCGAGTTCCTGCCAGGATTCACACCACTTGCAAAAATAAGTCTGCACATGTATCACTGTCCCTAAATACTCTATACATGTTTGCTTCCATCTCCATGTTCTAGTGTCTAACTGTCACTGCTTATATTGATCAAAATGCTTAATGCTACTAGTTGCATGTAGACAGTTTTGAAAAAACAATATTTTTTTTGCCAGTTAACATGCTGTCTCCAGATGGTAGACCTACCTGCTGCTGTTCAATACATGAATGTTTGGTGATTGTTTGCAATCATGTACATCATAGATTTGCTTGCAGAGGGATTTCCCCCCTTGAAGTAGATTTTTCCCCTCTCTAGAGTTTCTGAAGTATACATAATAGAGGATAATACTAGAAACATACATGTATCCTATTCCTCCTTATAGTCCCTGCACGTCTTGCTTGCCGTGTGTGTGTGTGTGTGTGTGTGTATGTGTGTGTATGGGTGTGGGTAGGTAGGAGGTTGTTAAAATTAATGTGAGCCTCCTACAGTAGGATGGGGTGAACAGGCTGGCATCTTGAGCATTTTAGTGAGCACGCTCGACTCATGAACTTTGTGTAGCCTCAGTGTGTCACTAATATTATTAAGCAAACTGGGAGGAGCCTGAGGACAAGCCTGGTACATGTATACATATGCTTTTATCATTTTTATCTTGTGTATACAAGTATGTTTGATGTTACAATCATGGGATAATGTGGCTAATAATATGCATGAGTATGAGCAATCTGCATGAATAAAACAAAGATTCTTTGTGGATAACTTGACTGTTCGGTAAAACTTGCCGACGTTTTGACTAGATGCTCTAGTCATCCTCAGGGCAAAAGTGAAGCACGACTCTAGGCACCTCTGTGTTTCCCCAACGTACATGTACACCTACCACACTGGCAGGGGGGGGATCTGGTAGACCACACAAAGAATACATGGATGCATGCAACAAGGGAGACAATTGGAAGTCTGCCATAGCCGAACATCAGTGGGACCAGCAACACCAAGTGGATTGGGACGCAACCAGAGTGCTGGATAGGGCCACCAGAATGCGCAGCTAAAGGTAAAGGAAGCCTTGCACATCGAGAGGACCCCGGCAAACAACAGGCTCAATCGAAATGGGGGCTACGAGCTACAAGGCTGTTGGATCGCGACGATGAAGAAACTAGGGGGCGGGGGCAACCGCGCTAGCGCTAGTCGCACTGGCGCTTTACCCTCTGCACCAAGCCGGATGGGCGCACAAGCGCAGTAGCCACACCTATAAGAGCACCAGCTTTTCACACCTCACTTCACTTTTGCCCTGAAGATGACTAGAGTATCTAGTCGAAATGTCGGAAAATTTACCGAACAGCTAAGTTGTCTGCAAAGAATCTTCGTTTTATTCAATATGCATGAGTTATTCACGATAATTAGCTCACATACTCAGAGAAAATCTATCTCCCTACATGTAGCTGTATGTCAACCATTAGTACAGTGCGCATGCAGCAGCACAAACTTTGAACCTATTACCACACCCCTCGATGCAGGTCAAAAGCAGCTGCTCGAACTCACCGCTGCAATGGCGACGTTCTCACTCTACTTGAACGTTGAATCTACCACCAGACTATGGCAAAGAACAGACCTCGTCTCTTGCTAGCGCTTCACTCTAGGTTCAGTGGCCTGCTGGGCAGGCCTCTCAAAATGCGCGGCACTTTGCACTGTTCATTCAATAATGCATCTCTATGACCACCCTTGTTTATGCACACGGCACTGCAATTCTGACCAATCGTAGGCCTTCTGAACTTGTAGCAGAGCGCATCTTTTATGCTAGGACACAGACTATACATGTGTATATGAAAAATGATCGTCTGAAAATCGTTAGTAACTGGTACATGTAAGTGTGCTTGAGCTAATGTGTTATAGTGATGCGGCCATTAGTATCCAGTGTAGTGTACTGCAACACTTCATATGAATTCGTGGGAAAAATGGAAAGCATAATTATGTATTAAATGTAGACCATACATGTACACATATATGTAACACTGTGTAGCCAGACGCATAGCATAAATTTAATTACTGTAAGTCAAGCTTAAGGCTGATGAAATCCCTTCGTGGATAGACTCACGATAGAAAGAGATTTGTAACCACACTTCTTATATTGAGAACCCTACGCTCACTCACACACACACATGCATGCATACACTGGATGCTGACAGAGAAGCTGATATTCTTTGATGTGATCATTGAGGATGATGATGGAGAGACAGAGCCACCAGAGGAGGTCGTACCATACCAGCTCTCCAAGGAAGCAGTGGTGCTCGACATGAAGGTCCAGGATATAAGGGTAATGCTTGGAAAAAAAATTAGGTAGTTGCCCGCTCATTCTTTCCACTCACTCCTCTTGTGTGTATGCATACATGTAGCCTCGTCCCCAGGTGCCCCGATCTTTTCACCTGCACGCAAGAAAAGAGGGGGAGCCTGATAAAACTTATCATGTGCGTGATGTCAGGTGTAACCGACTACCATCATGGGCGCATGCGCGTCCCGGGCTGTATCTATAGCACGCACTGCGGAAGATGCTCAGCGGTATATAGAACCAAGTATCCAAGTAACACTTTCCCACGAGGTAAGTTGTAAGCATACAGTTTACAGCCCGGAACGCGCATGCACCCATATATGGAAGTTGGTTCCACCTGACATTACGCACGTGATAAGTTTTATCAGGCTCCCCCTCTTTTTTCGCGTGCAGTTGAAAAGATCTGAGCGCCTGGGGACGAGGCTAGCATACATGTACACTTGCACATGTATGCATGGACACACATGCACGTTTTGTGATCGAGTTAGAGACTTATTTCGGGAGGAAAGGTTCAAGAACCGAGAAAGGGTATAGATAGAGAGGAGAGAACGGAGGAAGAGAGAGATCTAGAAATAAAGAAAGATCTAGAGGAGAGAGATTAATTTCAGTTTTTCTCCCTCGCACACCCACATACACAGTACACACACATACATGTATATGATTGTACAGTGGCCTTACTCATTCTCTCTCTCTCTCTCTCTCTCTCTCTCTCTCTCTCTCTCTCATTGCAGTCAAAGCTAGACAACATTGGCAAGAACCTGACCAAGGTCATCACCACTCAGAACTACTTCCAGGCTCGTGAGTCTCGTCACAGACACACCCAGGACAGCAACCACAACCGTGTCATGTGGTGGTCCCTGCTGGAGTGCTCAGTCATCATCACTGTCGGGGTCATCCAGGTCGTCCTCATACGAAATCTCTTCAGGACAACTAGAAAGGACAATATCAGGACCTAAGGCTAGCCACTGTTGCGTTATTATAGGATGGAATTAATTTTTGCTATGAAATTTTAATAATCACAGAATTGCATTGAAATAATTATATTCAGGAATGGACTTGCAGTGCTCTGTTTGCACAGCCAGGCACTGTGTGCCAGGCCACTCGTGTACATGTATGTACCTTGTAACGTGCGTACAACCTTGTACCATAACCATATAGCCCTCCCACATTAATTTTATACAAGAGGCTGGAGAGTGATATTGCCTGTACATTATAATATAGCATATTTACTAAGAATCCTGATGCTCACTATAATACATGTACAATGACTCTTGCCAATGGTGGCCACAATTAATTTGAACCATGTACAAAAATACTAGTGCCTATTATACATGTAGAGTAGAGCATTTCTTATGTCCTGGGCTAGTTCTACTTTCTCACATTCTTCCAGTACTCGGATCAATGTTCTCCAAGTTACTGGTCTTTCTCCACTGCCATCAAGCCACTTTTTCAAAATATCAACACTAGTATCAACAACCATGTGCAAGTTGTCCTTGAAGATGATTCCCACTTTATTCCCGTTTGAATCTTGCAATAATACACCTCCAATTTTCTTATATGAATTTGCAATTTCTTCTGCAACATCAAAATTTAATGATTTCTTATCACCATCACTTGATTTGGGTAGTTCAAGGTGGCGCAGTTTCACCATGTCTGGCCTTTTACTGAATACACTATCTGTCAAGTCTAAATCCCCCTCCTTATTAACATCCACTGTGAAATGAAGAATAATTTTTGTAATACAGTGTATAGTGTCCCAGGCAAGTGCCCACGCACCATACAAAAAAATGTATTTCATGCGGTGAATGTAGCCAGTGTACTAGCTGTACATGTAGCTGCTTCTATACATTGTGTGTATCCTGGGTAAGCACCCATGCGAACCAAAATCGTAAATAATATTATGTGCAAGCACCCATGGGCCTGGGACACTACGGTAAGTTTCCTTCTCAACCTATAATATGTACCTGTTGGCTCAGTAGTGGAAGGGGTAGGAAGTTGCATCCATAAGCCAGCAACAACTATGATTAACATCACCACAAAGACTTGCCACCCTATAGACCAACAATAATATAAAGTCAATAATACTAGCTGGTTTGCCAATGAATTAAAACTGGAAATAATGTATAGCCAAATGTTTCGAGTTTAGAGATTTTGTGGGTCAGGCTACAACTCAAAATTACGTCATGTAATTGGACCCAGTGGCCTCATACAATTATCGTATGTTGCATTATTTTTGATTTGATGATCTTTACCTATCCTATCCTAAGTTCAAGCATGCACAGTCAAACTTATGCTTAGTGGGTGTGGCTGATAAATGAGCACGGTACTTGCAGCTGTACCAACTAAAGTTCTCTAGAACACACACCCTGCATGTACTGCATCCTGTGTCTAGCTATCCGTGCACACATGCACGTGTCTGTTGATGACCTTTACCTACATGTACATTATTATAGGTTGTGATATAGTACGGATGTCCATACTACATGTATATTATCTCTATGGTTGTGTATAGGGGTAGGCTATAATGCTATTCTCAAATGCTCAAAAATAATGCTCAAGAAATGCACCTATAATTAATTTCCAATACATTGCCCATTATGCTCAAGTTGAACTGACTATAATGCCAATATGAGACATGAGGAGATTTGGTTACACTATCGTCGAATGTAGCAATTTCAGTTTTATATGTGCTCGGATTCGAAAGTGAGTACAATGCTGTACCAGCTGATTGATCAATTCTTTACGCCCATAATATGTACATGTAGTCCAGGCATTGTAACAAAGGTCGAGTAACAGCTACATGTACTTACTTGCAATCGTGTGCCCTAAATTCTCAAAATTATGCCAGTTGATCAAGGGTGGAGAACAGGTAGCAAAAGTTGGGGGGGGGGGGGGGGGGGGGCTCAAACCCTTGACTGTGTACTTTGACAATAGGGGGGTCTGGGGGCGAAAATTTTGGAAATTTCGACTCTGAGAGTGTTTCTGATGCATTCTGGCAGCAGTTTTTGGACTGATTTAGTAGCTATTTTTACTAGAGCACTCTTTTGCAAACACCCGGAACTACATGTATGTTGCTGCAATTTTATAGTATGGGCATGTGATATAATTTTGAGCATAATAGGTATGTGTAAGCATTTGAGAATTATGCTAGCATTATGGGCATCAATAGGGGCGGAGAATGGGGGGGGGGGCTTCAGCCCCCTACTTTGGAAACAAGGGGGACTGAGGGCCCTCCCCCCCCCCCCCCCCCCATAATTTACCTACCCCTAGTTGTGCACATGAGCAGAAAGCACATTGGGTAGAGTCAATAGGCATAGCCAATAAAAATGCAGTGTTAGCAATGCTTGTGGGCCTTGCCAAAGCAAAGGATTTGAAGCACAGTTTCTGGACGGATTTCCTATACTTACAAGTTGTTCAGATGCCTAGATCTCGAAATCTGACAGTGATAACGGACGGCAACAAAACCGATTGCTTTACCCCTACATGTAGCTTGCTGCACATGCATGCACTTGTGGGGAACATGTAAATGCACTAGGAAGAGGACAAGTACTGTAGTTATTTTCAGCCACTTACAAATCTACCACTCTACATACAGACGGAGATGCGGGGAAATCCATATTATCTCCAAAAATTTTCGAGGTGGAGTTTTGTGGATCAGAGCACATGGCCACAAAACTAAATTTCAAATTCATAGCAGGTGCAAAAAAGTCGACATGAATATTCAGTTTTGAGAAGAATTTGGCAAAACCACAAAATATTTATCCTTCATATTACTGTAGAAACTGGTTGTTAAGCACATGCGCTTATAATACGCGGCAGCAAGAAAAATAATATGCGCTTAACAAAAAGTATGCGCTTAACAGGAAGCATGCGCTTAATTAAAAGTGCTACATGTAAAACACGGTAGGTGGGGCATGCATAAAGAACGTGTTGAGGGTAGAAAGGCCTACAACAGTGGCCAAGAAGCAACCAGAGAGCGTAATTCTCGACGTTTTCTTCTCCAGCCTACTTCTAGCCTTCTTTCTGGGCTCATGTAACCGATCGCTCGTCGTTCAGCTGGCTTACTGGGCATATGCGCCTAACAAAGAGCAGTAAAGCTCGCACAAAAATATGCGCTTAATAAAAAGTATGCGCTTAACAGCGAGCAGCAGTTTCTACGGTATTTTAGGGTTAGCCTCATCCCCAGTCTCCCCAATCTTCTTCAACACACGCGAGAGAAAAGATCGGGGAGACTGGGGATGAGGCTAACCTAGCCTGGGAACGAGGCTAACTACATGTATACAGTACTTTGGATCAAATAACCACTAGCAACCTCAAACGGTTCAGTGCAAAAGATGTACTTACCACACCACTTAGAAGGAGGCTGAGGCGTAACTGGTGACATCTTGCCATCATCACTGACCACCTTAGGTCCACTTGTACCACTCGAGATCCTCTGGGTCAAGGTACTGCCTGAAGGGTCAATGCTTTCAGCCAAGTTTCTATGACCAATAAGTCTGAGTGCATTGGCAATTATTTGCCATGATCTCCTTTCAGTGGGCCAATTTCTCCACCAGTAATTGAGTACTTCTGTCATCCTTCGATCAACCCTCGGAAAATCTTGTTCAATTTTGTCTAGTTCATGTGGAGGTACTTTCAACTGGAGTCCCAGTTGATACCAGGCTGTGACTGGTTTTAGCGCGTTGGTGAGGTTCAACAAGGTAAGTTCTGCAACACAACAGTAATAAGTGCAGGTATTATTGGTGATGGAGCACAAACTAAATAGCTTGCAGGAACTTTCTCACTTCTTACGTAACCGCATGAGTCTGAAGCTAGTGCATGTGACACTGCATTATGACCAGCTAGGTCTGCAGCAAGCATAGTGATACTTAATTATATTATGGTGAACAGACTTAGTGATCAAGGCCAAGCTATAGGTACCCATTGCATGTGAGACTTTGCTGTACTAGGCTTGCTTCTGGCCGAAATAACTAAATAGTAACATACCCACTGTGCTGGCATCAACCATGACCATCCCCAACGCCCAGGACCAGTGGTGTCTGCTAGTCTAGTCTATATCCATTCTCCATCTAAAAACACTAGTGTCTTGGGTAGGCACCCATAAACTTAAACCTAATAATAACTCACTATTTCGGCAGTGTGTCAGAGTATTTTATTTAATACCTAGTCTCGCTAGCCACACCAAGAGAAAGAGGGTCTGATGAACATGCGTATAGCTAATTTTCTGTCGGAATGCAATAATTACAAAAAATATCACGCACGCCACCAGTAAAGTGTTGCCAAGCAGTAAATTCAAATCCCGAATCTGATTGGATGCGACCAAATCCTGTCGCCAGAACAATTCGTTGTATGCACTAGGGTCCGCAATAAGAAATATGATGTTGGCAAATTCGGCTAATCTCCAAGCCGCTGACAGCCCTCGATGGACTAATCTCATACGTGATGCAAAATCCGTGGCCACGCCCACCGTAATGTAGAAACGCGTAATTAATTGAATCGCTAATTTTTCCGTTTTTCGCGAAAATATGGTCCAGTGCGCTATGTTACAGTATGGACTGCTTTCAGGGTTTTCATGACGCTGATTCGCGTGATGCTAGCCTCAGAAAGTGGAAAACTCTACTTTTTATGAGTTATCTATCAGGAACTGAAGGCTGAAGAGTCAGATTCTTAGCAGCTCCTAGCACCTTCATACAAAAGAAATGGGTTTGTAGCAATTATAGAGATGAGAAATGGATAAGCAAGGGTAAAGACCTCAATAAAATTATCACCACGTAAATCAGTGCCCCAGAAAACCTTAGATTGAGTAGTTAAAACAGCCATCATCATGCTCTTGACCATATTTTCTTCAAAAATACGAAATATGTTGAAATTTTAAACAATGATTTTCTCTTTAATGAGGGGCATGGTCACCAGTTTTGATATTGATTTACAATCAGTCCATCAAGCCCTAATATCGGCCAGGATACCAGAGGAATTCGTGCTCATCCACAATTTGAATTGCAGACCCTATATGCACGATCACCAGACCCCTCTTTCTCTCGAATTGGGGGGGGGGGGGGGGGGGGGGGGGGGGGGGGGGGGGGGTGGCATGTGAGACACAAAAAAAGTGGTCAGAATAAGCATTGTTTCCTATTAAACTGTTGGTGGTAGGTGCAAATCAATGCTTGAAACTATCGATAGACACAAATTTAATCTGCCACTATTAAATCTTATCCCTGCCAATACTATCCCATGTTTAATAAACTTAATTAAACACAAAATTTGTTTTGAGATCTACCTGGCATCATAGATATTAGAGCGACCTATGCTGGCATCTTTCGACTTGAGCACTAGTTGTCTGCACCTCCGGATCCAGAAGTAATCTCGCCCTCTAGCAACGAATTCGGAGGGAAGTCCCCCCCCCCCCCGATCATGAGACGACATTTCCGCAATACTATACTATACCCTACCCAGCCCCTCCTACTGAGTGCCCTCCCACATCGATTTATCCATGCCATCGGATATGACCACGCCCACATGGCGGAAGTGTACAGTGCATTCACATTATTTTGTCCTGGTGTGGAAGTCATGGCTAAACCGGGGGATTGGCACACCAAACCACTGCCAGATGAACATGTTGTCATCGAATATGGACGACAATTTTCAAAAGTAAGATTCTTGGCTGCAAGTGAAATAATTATAATTTTACGCAACTAAAACTATATAGCTATACTTAGCCTCGTACCCAGGCCCGGTAGGAGGAGAAAAGAGGGCCTGGTACCTATTGCACGCGCATGCGCCAACTACCCCAAGAAAACCTGGGGTGCCGCGAACTACTGTACGCTTTTTCGCCCTCCTCCAGCGGCCTAGGGTACGAGGCTACACCAATATGACATCGCTTCGTACCCTAGGCGCGAGAGGAGAGCGAAAAAGCGTACAGTCGTTCGCGGCACCCCAGGTTTTCTTGGGGTAGTTGGCGCATGCGCGTGCAATAGGTACCTGGCCCTTTCTCCTCCCCCTCGATCAAAGGGCCTGGGTACGAGGCTAAGCTATACTAGTCCAGTCTGGGATACAGTGTAGTTACCAACATGTACCAAGCCCCTTCACTGTTTCAGTGGTGTACAGGTACAGAATCATGTGTGCTATAATTTATACCAGGTAATGATTAAAGGGGGTATCTAGTACACCTAACTTCAGTAAACGTTGGGTGAGACCAAATATGCATAGCAACTGGTTTATGTTCCAGCGGAAGAACCTGCCGCAAATACATGAAGTTGTACTGGTAGTTGATCTACCCACACTACATGTATTCCTTTCAAAGTCCTTGAATATACATGTATCATGGACTTGGGTACGCAAACAACATAATTTAGTTTTAAATGTTAGTACTGCCTGAGTATATAGGTGATAATGCAAAAATGAAGACAGAATAGGGCTGGGTACGTGGGTATGCAAACCTGCGATTCATACACTCCTTAACGAGATATATAAACAATCATTCCTTAAGTCATATACAATGTCATGTATACACATTACAATGGATTTACGCCAACCATTTGATATCTTATTCCATGCTTTTTATAGGAAGAGATGACAAAAATCAAGCAAGGACTCATTCCTGAAGAGATGGAGGACAAGTGGTTCATGTACTACACTGACAGCTGCCTGTACGTCCACCGCAGCTGGACCGGCTTCACTATCTACATTGTCAGGTTCAATGAGCAGGATGATGGAGGAGCCGTGGCTGTCGATTTCAAAGCTAATAGGGATCCAGAGCAGTACAAGGGGACCAAGAATGAGAGAGACAAAGAGATGCTCGCGTTTGTCATTGATACCTTCTTCTTGGATCTTTTTCCTCCATTTCCTGGCATAGATAATTAGAGTAGATGGTTCTGACACTGGCATTCAGTCAGGCAGCAAGTGCAATATTGTATTTACACGAGATACCATTCAATAATAATTATTTTAGATACTCAGTTTTGTACTCTCCATACCTTTTAAATCTTTGTGTTTTGTCATAGATATGATCATGCTCTATGTGTTACACTAGATCTATCATGGAATTAAAATTTTTCCATTTTATGACGTATTCTAATTATGATCACACAGTGGACATAAACTTTTACTGGAAGGGTCGACCAACATCACGTACACCAAAACATTAAAATTAATTTTAGTGCTTCCACTCCACTATAGATCTACAAGGGCCATTGACAGTCTATTATCTGGTAAATAATATTTCTACGTAGGTAGGGTAAAAGGAGATTGTTGAATATGCAGGAGTATCAAAGTCTACAGTTCAGTTGGAGAACTCAGCCACCCCTCCAGCACATGAGCAGCTCAGACCACAACCCTAACCGCACGTGCACCCACAACACACAGGGGAAATCCCGTGGTGTGTGGGCGGGGTTCGCCTGTTGATTCATCTCCGTTTCAAGTTTGATACTACCCGGTAGTAATGGCTAAACCGGGAGACTGGAATACCAAGCCTCTACCAGAGAAACACGTCGTGATCGAGTATGGACGACAGTTCTCAAAGGTATCAACTAAGGAGAGTAGATCTTATCATGAGTCAGCACTTTGATTACAAATTATCTATGGGTGGTAGACCTATAGCCCCTCCTTCTTATCAGGGTATCAGAGCTGAACATAAACTTAAAGAGTTTTTTCACATGGCCAGGGTATTATTCAGTAGGCCTACATAGATTATTTATGTACATAATCTTGCCAGATCTTTACACATCATGCATATTATAAAACTGGCATGAAGGTCTGGTAGGGAGGAACCCATCTTTACCTCCTAGAAGGTCCAAGAGGACTTTCTCTCACATAGCCTAGGCGCTAGCCGCTTCTTTGATACTTGCCGACATTCTCTATCACGAATATTGTGTACTTGAGAAATTTTAATAATAATGCACACGAATATTTTAACACTTTGGAATGCACACAGTTGTGATTACCCGTTCTGTAATCTAACTGATCCTTACCAGAATTTGGGAATTGTCACAAATGTGGGTCACCAGATTTTCCCATTATAGTGTGAAGCTCTGGCTCACAAGATTATGTGTATATTATACGTAAAATAGAGTCTTGTTTAATTCTTAAATTGCCCTCAGTGAGCTAACGTTGCACAACTTTCATGCAGGAAGAGATGGTACAAATCAAAAAGGGGGTAGTCCCTGAGCAGATGGAGGATAAATGGTTCATTTATTATTCAGAGAACTGCCTACACTTCGTTCGTAGCTGGACCGGCTTCACCGTATTCATTGTTAGATTCAGGGAGGAGGATGAGAAAGCAACAGCGATAGACTTCAGTGCCAATCGAGATCCTGCCCAGTACACTGAAACCAATGACGAGAGCGACAAAGAGACACTCTCATATCTCATCGATGCTCTTCTTCTTCACCGTCCTGCTCAGTTTCCTGGATCTGGTGGGCCACTAGGAGCTTGGGCTATAGCAGGACGGGCATCACTCGGCCAACACCCTAACTAGATCTATATTTAGAGTCGTGCAGTTATTTTAACTCTTTTAGTGTTTTAAAACAACATTAGAATGACCACAAAATTTAATTTAATCATAGCAAGAAACTACGTGAACTACAATTATTGTAAGTACGCTTCGAAGTGGTAGTGTACATGATGATCTCGGGAATGCAAAATTAATTGTGTATTTGAGGACTGCGCATGCGCTATGACAGTGAGACCCTCCCATCAAACAAGGCCCATGATGAGTGGCTCTGAAACTCTCCCTGTTATAGACCTCTCGAAGGTAGATCGCCGTGCTAACGCTCAACAATTAGCTGAAGCGATGAGAACGGTGGGCTTTGTGTACCTCGAGAACGTTCCAGGCTACAATAAAGAGGTGGAAGCAACCCTTCACAAGGTCACCGATTGGTTTTTCTCTCTACCACTGGACAAAAAATTACGTCTGTCTCCAAGGAAATGGAACAAAGACGCTAAATGTGTATATCGGGGATACGTCCCTATTAATGTCGCTGAAGGCCACCTTAGAGAACAATACGAGATGGGTGAAGTGCTGCCAGAAGACGACCCTTACCTGAACTCTGGCAACCCTCTCTACGAGGCAACTGCTTGGCCACTGGAAGAACCTGACGGTGCACAGTTCCGTGACCTGATGATGACGCACTACCACGCCATGACTGATGCAGGAATGGAGTTTCTCCGGTTGACAGCCATGGGACTTGGCATGGACGAACACATCTTTGATGATCGCTTCCTACCAAAGCCCGTGTCCAGTCTACGCATCATGCATTATCCGACTTACACAAACAGTGAAACGACTAGTGGTACCGATACTACCTTCACCTGTGAAGAGCACATTGACACTGTGTTTGTGACCCTTCTTGTCACATTCTCTTATCGTGGACTGGAGATCCTCCGCGATGGATCCTGGGTGAGTGTTGCCCCACGCCCCGGCTCACTGGTGGTCAACGTTGGGGATCTCATGTCAAAAGTCACCAAAGGAAAGTTTAAAGCAACTTACCATCGAGTGAGGGATACTGGCAGTGATCGATATTCAATCCCTTTCTTCTTTGAGCCCAGGTCAGATGCCAAGTTTGAGTTTCCTGACAGTAGCATTGTAACATATGGACCCTGGATGGTGAATAGGCTGCGAAGACACAAATATCAGTTTGCGCATTTGCCAGATATTTAAGTTATTTTTATTATTACTCCCTGGTAATATGAATTGGTGTTAATTTTTATTGTACTGTTACTCAACATATTATACTAAGTCTTGTTATATGGGAAACAGTTGGCTAGTTATATTATATGAAAAACTTGACCACATCCCCAGCAGCTACATAGTTCTAATGGTGCATGTGGTAAAAGGTCGTCAATATACACATCGATGCTGGGGCCTCAATCGCAGAGATGGAGTCTAAGACCAACTCTCGACTTCGAATTTCGATCCTTCAATCAAAGGAGATAAACTCGACAGCACAGTAGAGCTTCCGAACTTCAGATCGGTCGTGGCATGACGCGTGCTATAAATAGCGCAAGCCTAGCTTTATTTATCCACAGGATTACGTCAGCCAAGAGAACGCGTGAAGTTCGGCTAGCGTTACTTGTCGGAGAAAGTAGCACTCAGCTTTTAATGTATTCGCTGGATATATACGTAAGTTAATATATGATTCTGTGGATTTTCAGGTCTCAGAAGTGTTCTGTAAAGGCTCTGAATTTTAGCGCTATGACGACATAGGTTACATCATAATTATCTCCCCAGTAGCAATTTACTTTTCTGTGGTTATGAGGTAATTATAGTGTAATTATGATGAAACCTATGGTGTAATCTCTTAGGTAATCTATGAGGTAATTATGAGAAAATTCAGGGCCTCGCTGGAGCCTTTGTGAGACTTGAAAATCAGTAAATATGTAGAGTACCTTACGCGTGTATCCAGCGAATAGATTACAAGCTGAGCGCTACTTTCTCTGAGAAGTACTGTTGGTTGAACTTCACGTGTTTTCTTGGCTTACGTAATGCCATGGATAAATAAAGCTAGCCTTGCGCTATATATAGCACGCATCACTGCCACAAGGGGCTGGCCCGCGCGCGACTGCAGCAGCGTGACCAACCTGAGCTTCGGAAGGAATACTGTGTTGTCGAGTTCGTCTCTGTGATTGAAGCATCGAAACCTGTCGCTATCAAGGTTGAGAGTCGATCTTAGACGCCATCTCCATGATTTCTGGGGCCAGCATCGATCGAAGTGCACGTGTACGCATTCTATTGACGACCTTTTACCACATGCACCATTACACTGTGCAGCTACTGGGGAGATGGTCAAGGGTTCATTACAACATAATTACCTAATAACCGCAAAAAAGTAAATTTATACTGGGGATGTAATGAACAACTCAGAGACTACGTCCAGAGTCCCTCACGAATACGCCGCCATAAATTCGAACTAGGACACATCGACAAAACTGCGCATGCTCCGTATACGTGTACAATATTGGGGCGCGCGGCTTGAGCCGGTTGACCTTCACCCGCCATATCCATGTGCTCGACTGAATAGGGAAATCCCCCTGCCCTGAAAGCGAGCTCGCTAGAGAAAGCGAACTGAGAGAAACGCCAAAAGGATATCATCGGATAGTCCACGATCTCTTCTACGCTAGGTTCGAATTCTGGGCCCCAATAACCTTTCATGCGCGCTAAACATTTTGAAACAGTCTTAACCGCATTTACATCATCATTACTCATCATTACTCATAATTACCTCATCGGTCGGCCGATTTGTTTTTTTCTAATTGGGACTCTGGACGTAAGGCCACTCCAAATAAATTTCCTGTTTCCCGTCCACCGCCCGCATCCTTTTCTGGCATCTCACAAAATTTTCCATTATTAGTACTTTTGTATGTATGCAATATCCGCATTTACTTTTGTACATGTAGGGTTCTTGCCTCAAGTGAGTGATAATTAATTAGTTTAAGTGTTTCCTGTAGGCCTTGCTACTATGTAAATAATGGAATTTACCGCCCGCCCGCATACTACATTAGTTGTTTCCAGGACGGGAAACAGGAAATTTATTTGGAGTGGCCTAACGTAATGAACAACTTGGAGACTACGTCCAGAGTCCCTCATGACGAACTAGGACACGTTGACAAACCGCGCATGCTCCGTATACGAGTACAATATTGGGGCGCGCGGCTTGAGCCGGTTGACCTTCACCTGCCACGTGCTCGACGGAATAGGGAAATCCCCCTGCCCTGAAAGCGAGCTCGCTAGAGAAAGCGAACTGAGAGAAACGCCGTAAGGATATCATCGGATAGTCCACGATGTCTTCTACGCTAGGCTCGAATTCTGGGCCCCAACAAGCTTTCATGCGTGCTAAACATTTTGAAACAGTCTTAACCGCATTTTCGTCATATTTTACATCATATTTTACATCACAATTACCTCATCGGTCGGCCGAATAGTTTTTTTCTAATTGGGACTCTGGACGTAATGAACAACTCAGAGACTACGTCCAGAGTCCCTCATGGATACGCCGCCATAAATTCGAACTGGGACACATCGACAAACTGCGCATGCTCCGTATACGCGTACACTATTGGGGCGCGCGGCTTGAGCCGGTTGACCTTCACCCGCCATGTGCTCGACTGAATAGGGAAATCCCCCCGAGTGCGAGCTCGCCAAAGAAAGCGAACCGAGAAAATCGCCATATCTCATCGATAGTCCACGATGTCTTCTACGCTAGGTTCGAATTCTGGGTCCCAACAACCTTTCATGCGCGCTAAACATTTTGAAACAGTTTCACAGCAATTACATCATAACTTTCATCATAGGTTTCATCATCATTTCATCATAATTTCATCATAGCGAGAGCCGAATTCTTTGTTTCTAATTGGGACTCTGGACGTAATGAACAACCTAGAGACTACGTCCAGAGTCCCTCACGAATACGCCGCCATAAATTCGAACTAGGACACATCGACAAACTGCGCATGCTCCGTATACGCGTACAATATTGGGGCGCGCGGCTTGAGCCGGTTGACCTTCACCTGCCGTGTGCTCGACTGAATAGGGAAATCCCCCTGCCCTGAAAGCGAGCTCGCTAGAGAAAGCGAACTGAGAGAAACGCCATAAGGATATCATCGGATAGTCCACGATCTCTTCTACGCTAGGTTCGAATTCTGGGTCCCAACAACCTTTCATGCGCGCTAAACATTTTGAAACAGTTTCACAGCAATTACATCATAGGTTTCATCATAGGTTTCATCATCATTTCATCGTAATTTCATCATAATTACCTCATCGCGAGGCCGAATTCTTTTTTGCGAATTGGGACTCTGGACGTAATGAACAACTTGGAGACTACGTCCAGAGTCCCTCATGAATACGCCGCCATAAATTCGAACTAGGACACATCGACAAACTGCGCATGCTCCGTATACGCGTACAATATTGGGGCGCGCGGCTTGAGCCGGTTGACCTTCACCCGCCATGTGCTCGACTGAATAGGGAAATCCCCCCGAGTGCGAGCTCGCCAAAGAAAGCGAACCGAGAAAATCGCCATATCTCATCGATAGTCCACGATGTCTTCTACGCTAGGTTCGAATTCTGGGTCCCAACAACCTTTCATGCGCGCTAAACATTTTGAAACAGTTTCACAGCAATTACATCATAACTTTCATCATAGGTTTCATCATCATTTCATCATAATTTCATCATAGCGAGAGCCGAATTCTTTGTTTCTAATTGGGACTCTGGACGTAATGAACAACCTAGAGACTACGTCCAGAGTCCCTCACGAATACGCCGCCATAAATTCGAACTAGGACACATCGACAAACTGCGCATGCTCCGTATACGCGTACAATATTGGGGCGCGCGGCTTGAGCCGGTTGACCTTCACCTGCCGTGTGCTCGACTGAATAGGGAAATCCCCCTGCCCTGAAAGCGAGCTCGCTAGAGAAAGCGAACTGAGAGAAACGCCATAAGGATATCATCGGATAGTCCACGATCTCTTCTACGCTAGGTTCGAATTCTGGGTCCCAACAACCTTTCATGCGCGCTAAACATTTTGAAACAGTTTCACAGCAATTACATCATAGGTTTCATCATAGGTTTCATCATAGGTTTCATCATCATTTCATCGTAATTTCATCATAATTACCTCATCGCGAGGCCGAATTCTTTTTTGCGAATTGGGACTCTGGACGTAATGAAAAACTTAGAGACTACGTCCAGAGTCCCTCATGAATATGCCGCCATAAATTCGAACTAGGACACATCGACAAACTGCGCATGCTCCGTATACGCGTACAATATTGGGGCGCGCGGCTTGAGCCGGTTGACCTTCACCCGCCGCGCCATGTGCTCGACTGAATAGGGAAATCCCCCCGAGTGCGAGCTCGCCAAAGAAAGCGAACCGAGAAAATCGCCATATCTCATCGATAGTCCACGATGTCTTCTACGCTAGGTTCGAATTCTGGGTCCCAACAACCTTTCATGCGCGCTAAACATTTTGAAACAGTTTCACAGCAATTACATCATAACTTTCATCATAGGTTTCATCATCATTTCATCACAATTTCATCATAGCGAGAGCCGAATTCTTTGTTTCTAATTGGGACTCTGGACGTAATGAACAACTTGGAGACTACGTCCAGAGTCCCTCACGAATAAGCCGCCATAAATTCGAACTAGGACACATTGACAAACCGCGCATGCTCCGTATACGAGTACAATATTGGGCGCGCGGCTTGAGCCGGTTGAACGTTGACCTTCACCTGCCACGTGCTCGACTGAATAGGGAAATCCCCCTGCCCTGAAAGCGAGCTCGCTAGAGAAAGCGAACTGAGAGAAACGCCATAAGGATATCATCGGATAGTCCACGATGTCTTCTACGCTAGGCTCGAATTCTGGGCCCCAACAAGCTTTCATGCGTGCTAAACATTTTGAAACAGTCTTAACCGCATTTTCGTCATATTTTACATCATATTTTACATCACAATTACCTCATCGGTCGGCCGAATAGTTTTTTTCTAATTGGGACTCTGGACGTAATGAAAAACTTAGAGACTATATACGTCCAGAGTCCCCCATGAGTACGCCGCCACAAATTCGAAATAGGACACATTGACAAACTGCGCATGCTCCGTATACGCGTACAATATTGGGGCGCGCGGCTTGAGCCGGTTGACCTTCACCTGCCACGTGCTCGACTGAATAGGGAAATCCCCCTGCCCTGAAAGCGAGCTCGCTAGAGAAAGCGAACTGAGAGAAACGCCAAAAGGATATCATCGGATAGTCCACGATCTCTCCTACGCTAGGTTCGAATTCTGGGTTCCAACAAGCTTTCATGCGTGCTAAACATTTTGAAACAATCTTAACCGCATTTTCGTCATATTTTACATCACAATTACCTCATCGGTCGGCCGAACAGATTTTCTAATTGGGACTCTGGACGTAATAATGAACAACTTAGAGACTACATCCCGAGTCCCTCATAAGTATTGCACCGCGCTTACTGTACGCCGCCATAATTCGAACTTGGACACATCGACAAACTGCGCATGCTCCGTACACGCAGTATATTGGGGCGCGCGGGTTGAGCCGGTTGACCCAAACGTGACATCCACTGCCATGTGCTAGACTGTATAGGGAAATCCCCCCAGAGAGCTCGCTCGCCAAAGAAAGCGAACTGAGAGGATCGCCATATATCATCGATAGTCCACGATCTCTTGTACGCTAGGTTCGAATTCTGGGTCCCAACACCCTGTCATGCGCGCTAAACATTTTGAAGCAGTCTTCACCCCAATTTCATCATAATTTCATCATCATTTCATCATAGGTTTCATCATAGGTTTCGTCATAATTACCTCATCGAGCGGCCGAATTTCGATTTGTGAATTGGGACTCGGGACGTAATAATGAACAATTTAGAGACTACGTCCAGAGTCCCTCAATAGAATTGCACCGCGCTTACTGTACGCCGCCATAATTCGAACTAGCATCGACAAACTGCGCATGCTCTTTATAGTGGGGCGCGCGGCTTGAGCCGGTTGACCCGGACGTGACCTCCACCTGCCATGTGCTAGACTGAACAGGGAAATTCCCCCGAGTGCGAGCTCGCCAAAGAAAGCGAACTGAGAAAATCGCCATATCTCATCGATAGTCCACGATGTCTTCTACGCTAGGTTCGAATTCTGGGCCCCAACAAGCTTTCATGCGCGCTAAACATTTTGAAACAGTCTTAACCGCATTTTCGTCATATTTTACATCACAATTACCTCATCGGTCGACCGAAGCGTTTTTCTAATTGGGACTCTGGACGTAATTTTGCCCAATTTGTACTTTAGGGCTTCTATTGAGGTAGCTGACCCAGGCCAGTACACTGGACTCTGTCAAAACCACGGTTATCTGCAGTTGCACTTTTGCCACCTAGCTAATTTTGAAATTTCGTGCATATACCACACACTGATGATAATGATACGTAATCCTGCATGGTATGTTGTATCGAAGTCCACACTGCCGGGTGCATGTGCTGATAACCACTGGACCATCCCTATACTTGCAATTGAATGTTTGCATTGTTTCCATTGATGCCATGGCATTGTGCGAGTGGGTGCAAAACATTGCAAATGCATGGCTTCCATAATAATTCAAACATAGTTATTATGGGGACGTAATCAAGTTTCTAAGATATGAATCAAATTCCGCTTCCAAGGTGTCCCTATTACCAATAATAATCATTATTGCCTTGGAATTTTAATAGTTCCTGCTTATCCAGGAGCACATGTGGGCATTTGTAAAGCTGAAGCACTAATTAGTCCAAAATTAAATAGCTATAGAGCTCTACTTCTGTTGTCGATGAATATAACTAACTAAGTCTTGTACTATTTCACTTCACGATTCTTTTCCATCTGAAGATCATTCTTCATTTTATTGATCGTATTTTCTTGTTCGGACAGCTTTCTTTCAAGAAAGGCAACTTTTTCTTCTAACTCAGAAGCATCTGGTTTGATTTTCAACTCAGAGCTCCTCCTCTTGTTGGAACTGCTCCCAGTATCCTTTAGGCCATCTCCATTAGGATCCTTGTAAAGTATTATCATCTATAGAAAAGAAAAATAGCGTTTAACATACAGTGTATAATTAATCATGCAGTGAACTGGACTATAGCTACTGGATTGACTGCTTTTCACTAGCACAAGAAAGTTAGTGGCTCCAAAAAAATTCTAATAATTTTAAAATGATACAATGCAGCTAGAGGTGCAATTGCACTAGCTCTAAATGATTATTATAGAGGCCATGTGGGCCACCAGTAGAAAAATTAACGTAATATGCTATGATACCACATTGAAACTAACATAGGGAGTGTTTAATGCTGATCTTCACCACATTCACTATAGCTACTTTCGTGTATTACTGATCGAAAAAAAGGAGTGGTCTGGGAGCACTAAGCGTAGCTACATGCATGGGGTCAATGTACTAGCTTAATTGAATTACAGCTTTATCATGACTATTAATGTTACTGTGAGAGGGTAATACCTTAGGTACAAAAGTAAGTATGAGAAATGTTGTCGTCAAGATGAATATTCCACTTGCAAAGATGGCACTGTAAGCATTGAGATAAGAGCGAAGGGCAAATGTGACAAGAATGAACATGACTATCACAATACTCGAAATGTAGACATTGGCCGCAACAAAGGTGGAATCCTTCAAGCTCTTAATCTTCACTCTTCTTGTCTGAAATGCCAACATTATCCCCAGTATCTGGAGCACCATCAAGTAGGCAAACATAAATATCCTCCAGTAGAGTGCTGCTCCTGCTTCATTGTAGCATACCAGGACATGGTACTCAATCCTTACTCCTTGATTCTATATATTACATGTATGCATGAGATTATAATGTCAACTGATCATGATGTCAAATTAAAACTATATTGCATAGTCATGCACTTGTATGCATGCATATGGCTAGCACGACACTGATCTTTACTATGTTTCATATACGCTCCCGTTTTAAAGAAATAGAAGAGCAGCTAGCTGGAACATAATTAAGGCTATAAAAATCTTCTATAGTCTAAGGCATTGACATAATAATGTTATATTATACATGATTTTAACTTGCATACAGAGAGTCCATCAGGAGATTCCAGATCCCTGATTTCAATTATCGTTCCTCTCAGTTGTGGAATGACCGTTCCCAAAAAAAGCAGGAGTACAGCAATTCCGACAATTACTAGTGTGAACATCATCAAGTGCCAGTCCTTAAAAATCTGTGGAAGATATCCCCAATCAATATCATTAAGTATAATCCTGGTATCATGAATAAATATATAGACTAAGTTACAAATTGCATTGCATACTTTTTTGTTTGGAGCTGGATTATGAAAGATCCTGTAGACCCTCCAGAGCTTTGCAAGCAAAGCACCATAGGAAAAGGTATATCCTATAGTGAATAACCACTCTCGAATCTGCACATTATTAATATAGTTAATGCCATGTCAACGTAAGATTATTATGTCAACCTACAAGACAGCCTGCATGAGCAATGGCCCTAGCTTGAATCCGTTGGAAGTAAGTACAAATAGATTGATGCATACATGAGAATAGTTCCAAAAATAATGAAGCAGTTGAGGTTTGGACTTGTCAGCTTAACTATCCTGAAAGTGAATCGTTGAATAATACCCATAATAATAATTGTAACTGATATAGAAATGCATAGAATCTGATCTCTATTATACTATATACTAATAGTGTTCATGGTGCTTAAATTCCTTTCCATGTAACTTAGAGTATAATTATTATAACTTGTCAATGAAGGGCTCTGTGCATGGTGCTCCGCTATCGACAAACACGAGTATAGAATGTAAACCTAGCCTATATAACTATCATATCTGATACCTCCCATGTCCAACCATGTGCACATGTAATGTTGCTCTGAGCTACCGGTACTATTGGTTTATCAATAGACCCTGAATGCAACACATGCAGTACAATAATAATAATCAACTTACGCTTGTTTTCGGAATATGATATTGAAAACAAGGCAGACTATAGCAAAGAGAATACCAATGAATGCTAAAAGATCAACTATAATTGCAATTGGTGGAAGAACACTATTCAGAACAATCTCTGGTTTACCATCTGGAGGAATACCATCTGCAAACAAGATGATAATAAGAATGTATAACTCATGAGCTATAAGTTAATGAACACACACAAATTTAATTGTAAACTAACCAGGAAACACTTTATCATTGCTAAAATTGTTATCGTACTCAAACTTGAAATTATTATCTTTATCCACTGTTACAGTAGCAAACCGCTGTCTTGTTAGGGTACTTCCTGTTATTATTATGGGAAATAACAATAACGATTTGACACAATCAAGAATGTAATAACCTACCATTGAGCACATATTGTAGTAGTGTTGCTGTATGGTTAATCAGACTCTCATTGAAACGGACAATTCCCTATAGGCAGGCATACACACAATGTCATGATTAATTATCATTGTATTGCATGATCGAGCTAATAATAGGCTAATATTTACCTATAAAATCCATGCACATGATTACATACAATGACGCATATTAGGTATAATAATATTATACCGTAAATCTGGAAATTTTCGTGTAATAAAACTTTCGTAATAAAAAATTTCGTGTTTAAAAGTTTTCGTAGGACGACTCAGCCTACGAAAATAATTTTACACCGAAATTTTATTAGCAATGCTTTTACTTACGAAGAAGATCACGAAAAGGTCTACAATCTAGTGAGCAGCCGTCGACAACAAAACTGAGATAGGTAGGCAGCAAGGTTGATCGACTCTTGAACACGCGGACCGCCCCGTACTGCACTGCTGGCTGTAGCTGTACGTACGTACGTTCGCGCATGCGCACACACTATAATATTTCGCTGCTTTAAAATTTCAACGTAGAAAATATTTCGTGATATTTAATTTCGTAGTCGACAGGGACTACGAAAATATTTCAACAACGAAATTTTCCAGATTTACGGTAATAAATTATAATAATTATTATTATATGGCTCATAATAATATTACACCTACTGTAGCTACTTTCAGTGCATGTACGATGATAATGGTGAGCTAAAAACTGTCATTAGAATCTGATTCAATAATATTACTTTTAGCTATAATGGTGTTTCCTGTACATGTGATCATGCACACTTTAAGCTTAATACTTTGTTAATTGGTTACAATTAATTAATGGAAGCAAAGTGGGCACATGCACAATGGGGAGTGGCAATGTGCAGACTGACACGCATGCGCGCCCAGGAGGTGTTAATGGGAATAGAATGGGCGCGCAATTTGTCAGTGCTACAGCAGTGAAGGGCCATTGGCAAGTAACCAGGCAGAAAATCCAGCGTATACTGTTCTTATTGGAGGGACATACAATTAATTTTATACATAGTAGTATGCATTATAAATTATACACTCCATAATATTATTATACTGACACATACAAGAGGTGTCTATTTATATACATAACCACCAAGTATACATCTACTGCTGACAAAAGCATAGTATAACTGGCAGTTAGACTACACCTTGGTGGTTTATGCTAGACAAGCACTAGGCGGTGCCTTTGGGTGATGCACCCATGCACGTTATAGTTACAAGACCTTAATTGGGGTGCATGAGATGCATGGTCGAATGCACCCCAATTAAGGTCTTGTAACTATCTTATTGGCCCATGACCCCCTCTCATCATTGGCCTACCCTATGATCACCCACACCCCTGTGGTGGCCGGCAATTTTCCTATAAAAACTTTGGTTGCTAGGTGATGGCCAATAATGTACAGTACAAAATGTAGTACATTGTAGTTATTGTAGTGAGTAGCCATAATATATACTTGTATCAGTGAGTAGCCACAAACAGCCATGCACGTGCAGCTTCACAACATACTACAAAGAAAAAGTCCTGAATAGTTCCTGTTTCACATAATACATGAGCCGGGTACATGGTACATGAGGTATACATGGTACATGAGGTATATGAGGTACAAATTATAGCAGCATGCATACCGTAAAGTCTGGTTAATAAGCGCATGCGCTTATCACTCTTGGTGGTAAGGAAACATGCGCCTATTAGACGATGTGCGCTTAATAGAGAGTGAAATTTTGGCCCCGCCCACTGCCAGCACGTTCGATCGCTCGATCACAAAAGCTAGCAAGTTATGAACACAGCGATTCTTGCAATAAGCTGTGTATTAATTCATGGCCGTATGATCGGAAGCCATCACTGGAAGAAAACCGTGGAAAAATAGCCAACTTCTTCGGCGAGACTCGCTTTGAAGTCAAGGTCAAGAGTCCGAACTCGTCTCAGTGGAACATCACAGTGTTGAGTGTAGCCGATCTCGTGCAGCTGGCTATCCGAGAATAGGTTGGTAAATTAGTTTTAGCCATGTAGAGCATGGAACACTCTTGATCGAACGGCGAATACTACTGTCATCTTTATGTTTACAATTAATATTAAAAGGTCCAAGATCCAAATCCTGTTGTGGTCTTATCATTAAGATTTATTCACTTTCCCTTAACTCACTTCTCAATCACCTGTTTACAACACCATGCAGGTTTATGCTATTATGGTAGCCTTTTAAATTATCATTATGCCCAATACTTTAAGTATCCAATATTATAGCTATCCTTATCTCTGAGTCATTCTAGGGTAGGCAAATTATGCCGGCATAATTTTGAGCATAATAGGTATGTGTAAGCATTTGAGAATTATGCTAGCATTATTATAGGCATCAACTGGCATAATGTTGAGAATTTAGGGCACAATTACAAGTAGCTGTTAATCAACCTTTGTCACAACAATAAAAAAATTGATCACAGCATTGTACCCACTTTCGAATCTGAGCACATGTAAAGCTGAAATGGCTACACTTGATGATGGTGTAACTGAGTGACTGTCTCCTCATGTCTCATATCGGCTTTTATTAACATTATAGTCAGTTCAATTTGAGCATAATGGGCAATGTATTGGGAATTATAGGTGCACTTCTTGAGTATTATTAGGGATTTTTTGAGCATTTGAGAATAATATTATAGGCCAGAAAATTAGCGTAATTTACCTACCCCTATCCTTAACCATAATATTAAGGCATATACACTAAGATTTATCATGGTACATACTGACACACTCGAGAATTCTATATGCCTCAGGTTCCAGGTGACTACACAGCCCATCTTGGAATTGTTGTAAGTAAACTGCTCAAGAGGGACAAGGTCTCCCACCTCATTCTCACAACCAGTTCCTGTGATATTGTTTGCGTTAACCATTGTCATGGTTGTATTCAAGGCCAGAGCTAGTCCCCATACATCGTCATGTAACTGAGCTGCTGTCGTGTCTAGAATTTCATAGCCCTGTTTGACTGCCATCGATTTGTACTGCTGCTGAAACTCTGCTGGAGTCTGAATGAATAATATGTAGCTACACTACATGAGGTAGATTTTGATATGTATGAGATTCTGCATGCAGGCTGCAGGGTAATAGTACTATTAATGAATTATGATTGTGAAACATGCATCAATCATGGCGTTATTTTCAATACCAGCAACTTGAAGAATAATCAATGTAACATAATATTATGCCCTGAGGCAGATCTGAAGAGAAGTTGGTTACTGTACTGAGTGATATTGAGATGCTTGCTTAAAAGGTAACTATTATAATCATAATTATTCGGTCTTACCAGACCAGTTACTGTAGCTGCATTTTCATTCTCTGGAATTGGAAACACCTCCACACTTATTCCTCTCTCCAGGACCATCCTCAGTTGATCTTCTGTGCAGTTCACAATATCTCCATTGATCCAAGAGGCTTGAGCATACCACCCATATGTTATCCATGTGTAGTTTGGATACAAGTATTGCCGTTTGAATATCTTGAAAGGTTTGGAGTAACTCGTTGTTATTAAATATACAATGTGCAGTTAGTAACTATCAATGATTATTATGGCATTCCAACACTGACAAAATTGGCAAGCTCAAATATATGATCAAACTTGAGTCGGATATATGGTCAAACTCAAATATGTGATCAAAATTGTTGCTTATGTATGGTCAAAGCCAAATATATGGTCAAATTTTATATGATCAAACTCAAATACATGGTCAAACGAAAGTTATGGTCATTTTACCCATATATGGTCAAACATGCAGCAAATATATGGTCAAAATTCAAGAAGATCCCCTTACATAATAGTCACGGATATGACGTATCTATTAGTTAATTGGACCGACGTGACGTCAACAGAAACACAGCCAGAATATATCCGCGTTCGCGAATAAAATTCGCGATCGCGCGCACAAACGTACACCGACGATCCTTACCTTATGTAGTCGCGTTCACGGACCCGCCCCCTTTAGGGCGGAGTCTGGGGACTTTACCATGTACCATTGATGCGCCAGACAAGGTACAATCGGACATTGCATTGTATGGTATTAAAGCAGTATGGTAAGCATGAATGAAACTACTATTAGCTAATCATGTACTATAATATAATCCTACTGCACCTGGTGTGTTTTACCTGGGCTAGCCTTATCCCCAGGCCCTCTCTCGATCTCCCAGCATTTATTATGGAAGATAGAGAGAGGGCCTGGGGACACGGTTAGGCCACTCCAAATCAATCATTAGTTTCTGGTCACCCGCCCGCATCATATTTTGAAAAGCCAGTTTATGAGGACTATAATGATATTCATAGAAAGATGACGTAAAATTACATATATTGAGTCATCATAAAACATTATGATACTCTCGAGATCTCGACCTCGAGCTCATTGCCTTGCTGCACGTGGTGAATCGAATACTCTAAACTTCACTGTGTCACATCGGTTCGTCATCCTGCATTCTGTTGACCTGCCAGTGTACTTCAACAGCTCATAGCTAGCTGATATGATCTGACAGGCCATTGTTTGCACTCGAGGTTTGCTGACCATGCATTTGTGGTATAATTTAAGTACTTCCTCTTCCTGTCTTAATTCAATTAGTCATAGTCCCATAGTCCTAACCACCCGCCCGCCCGCATGTACTTGAGACAACTGGTGTGACCAGAAACTAATGATTGACTTGGAGTGGCCTTAGCTCAGCTAATTTCATTCATACTTACCTTACAATGTCCGATTGTACCTAGTCTCGCGCGCCAGCCCTACGAAGGAGGGATTGTAGCGGAGCGAGATGGCCAAGTCCCCAGAGGGGGCGGGTCCATGAACGAGACTACATAGCGGGTAAAGGGTCGTTTGTGCGCGCGATCGCGAATTTTATTTGCGAACGCGGATTATCTGGCTGTGATTCTGTTGACGTCACGTCGGTCCAATTAACTAATAGATACGTCATATCCGTGACTATTATAAGGGGATCTTCTTGAATTTTGACCATATATTTGCTGCGTGTTTGACCATATATGGGCAAAATGACCATAACTTTCGTTTGACCATATATTTAGCTTTGACCATATATAGGCAACAATTTTGACCACATATTTGAGTTTGACCATATATCTGACTCAAGTTTGATCATATATTTGAGCTTGCCAATTTTGTCAGTGTTGGAATGCCATAGATTATACCTACCTCACAGATGATTCTTGCATTTGGATAAGAGTTGAGAACAAAAATACGATAATCTTCGCTAGTAATCTACATACACATATTATACAGTACATAGCATGAAAATTTCATGCAACTAATCCTACTCACAAAAAGATCTGGTATCCCCCTTGGGTCATCTTCTGTTTGGTACTCTCTGCTCTGAACTTCAATGCCAGCGGGAAGTAGAATTTCTCTCACACTATTCTCAACCTAACAGTTACGTTATAATTTATCACTCCTTACTCCTTAGAGATAATATTCCATACATAAATTATCACTGAATCACAGTAAATTATACCCTTCTGAAGCGTATTTCATCCTGAGTGAGTAGACCAATCCTCTTCCATGAAAACTGCTTCATCAGCGCCAGGAGTGCAGGGGCCAGGGTAGTTGATGGTGGATTAGCTCGGAAGTAATTCTTATAGATTCTTGTGTTACTGAGTGAGGCTGACGTCGTTCCATAAGACACCTAACGGTATACATTTGCGACACTGTTTAGGAGGTTTGTCATGGATGTAGACACCGGGGCTGAAGCCCCCCCCCCCCCCCCCCCCCCCCCCCAAGATTTTCAGGCTCTACATTATATTTATTGGGAACAATTGTTGAATTGTATCAAATATTATTGGCTTTTATCAGTCTAAAACCTCTAAAATTGCTACCAAATCGATGATAACTTCTCCTCAAAAGTGAATTTTTATGACATTTTTAATAACAGGGCAGAAACTTTTCATGCGCTTTGCGTGCAATGATCATCAAGCTCCCCCCCCCCCCCCCCCCCCACACATTGCAAATTGTGTCTACGCCCATGTTTGTATACAATGTCATGATTTAGAAGATTGAAGGGTATATGTAGGATCCTGAGCAAAGCTAGGGATCTATGGAGCCCTGAGGTCGTCATTCTATAAGATACCTATGCATTTGTGCAAGTAAATGAGCATGTGTCCACATCCAGGGCATACACCAAAACGATGATCGATTTGAGATTGAGGCACCGTTTCAGCAGTGAGAACTATACCCTTCCAAGGGACTATCACTATAACGGTATTATAGGCTTATGGCCACACAGAAATTCATAGTACAGTGTACATATACGTTGTTACTTATCTACTGTATACAATACCAGTGGTATGTTCCATCGATGAATAATCTCAGCCACAGGTTCAGTAGCCACTGAACAGCCACACCCAATCACTCCAATCTTTGTTGGTCCTGACTCCAGTACTCCATCAAAGAATGCGTCCAGCGATAACTGACGATTGCACTAAAAGATCACAGGGTTATTATCATGATCATGCAAAGCGAAGTGGCATAAAAGTAAAATTAATGTTGAAGTTATACACTGTTAAAGGTGGGGTGCTATGATAGCACCCCGTTTTTGTACTTTCATTAGTAGGGTGCTGCTGTAACACCCATCAACGTATTCCTAGCTGTACTACTTGGTTGCTGTAAAGGGTGCACCAGCTATATAGCTACTTCGGCTTGTCAATGAGCCCAAGCACTATTATTTTCTTCTACTACTTTTCCATCACGTTCTGGCTATACTCAGTATACTACTGGCTACATAAGCTGCAGTAGCTATATATAGCTTTATTTAATTTCTGTCTATCTCCCTCTTTCTCTCCTCTCTTCTCCACAAAGGAGGAAGGTACACCAGACCTTTTCCTTCCTCAAGAGTAGAATCTGGGAACGAGATTACCGGCCCCCTTACCTCTTCTGCCCTACAAATTGGTAAGCAGTACACACTCCTTTGGTTTCCCCTTTCTCTCTTTCTTTTTTTTCCTCTTTCTCTTCTATTATGCACACGCAGTCACAAAATGATTTTGACATTCAAGAATGGACTGAGATCAAGTCCCTGTGTTACATGTGTTGGCAAAAAAGCTGTGTTGATCCATGCAGCGCATGCATAGGGTGGGAGAATAGGGCCACAAGGGTGTTGTGGTAGCATTAAATTAATGCTAGCATCCATATTAGGGTGTTATACGTAAGAGTTATAATAATTATTAGCTATAATTATTATTTTTGTATTTTCCACTTTGTAGGCTCACCCGTGAAACAGTTATTCCAAACTGCATCAATTAAGTATCATTATTATTAGAAGAGAACCTGCTTGATACCTTACAAACCTACTAGCCTTGTCCCCAGGCCACTCCCACGTCTCAATGTAACATTGAAAACGTGGGACCTGGAGGCTAAATAGCTACCTAGCTATAGCGGCTAAAACCGATAGCTATAGCAGAGATGCCATTATTAAGCTATAGCTAATGAGCAAGATCTACTGACCTTTGAATCTCTGACTTCATCATGAACAAGATCGTAGCCTGGTAGTAGATCAGGACTGTTGATGTTGCTGAGAGCAATTTCAGCAGCTGGTAGAGTTCCAGAAGAGTTGTAGCCAAACCCACCCCAGGATGTAACTAGCATGAAGGTCAGGTTCTTATTATCAGTGGCTGAGACCAGCACACAAAGAGAGGTCAGTAGAAGCAGTAGAAACCAGTTGAATGACAGGTAAGTCTTCATACTCGAATGAGCTGGAGGTAGCTAGTTAGCTATACTGAATTAATTGAACCATCTGATCTATTTATACACCGACACAGACAGCACGATATAATTAGCGTAATTTTGATATTCATAGGTCTTTCTGCAATAGTATACATAAGACTTGGAGCTATTGTATTAGGCCACTGTTTGTTGTAAACGTGTTTCTGGTCACATCAGAGCTCACTTAGCCATGCGGGCGGGCGATTCATTATTCCATTATTTTACCTCAGCATATCCTGTACAATTTGAACATTTCCTGGACAAACCACAGACAGGATGGTAACATTAATTTTGGTATTTGAACTGAGCATGCGCAGTGCCAAATAATGGCAATAATGGCCAAAACAGGCGGCCTCCAAAATAGCATGCGGGCGGGTGACCAGAAACACGTTTACAACTAATACTGGCCTTATAATAATAATATTATGGTCGTGCAGGAAATAGCCAATAATTAGATAAACAATAGATCAACGTGGGCTAGGCCTATGACATTAAATTTTATTTATTACATCATCTCTAGGAACTACAGTTTGCATTTATGGTGCAGATACCGTTTTGATGCACGGTGGCCTCATGCTATCCATGTGCAATAGCTTGATTTATTTAAGGTAGATATGGTTTCTGAGGTGTAGCTATGGGTATTGTACCCTTCGCCCTCAGAATACCACTGTTTATCACACTCAGGGTACAATTGACCCATATACACCTTAAAATCTCTGGCATATTATAGTAGCTACAGCTGATTTGTAATAATAATATTATGATGCCACAAACAAGACATTATAGGGAGTCTTTTCTATTATACTGGTGGCATGATGTAAGAACCAGCTCCCCCCCCCCCCACCCCCCAGTTCAAAATATAAGGGGGCTCAGCACCCCCCTCCCCCCCCCCCCCTCCCCTCCCTGGTGAAATATTATGAGTTCATCCATTTTCTGTGACATGTTATATACAATAGCCTTGAATGTGTACAAATGGGATTTCTGTAATGGCTGCCTGCAGACTATTATTCTATTTTGGATGCGGTTACCGGGCTTTTACAGTGAATATGAGCAGTTATGAGAAAAGAAGGGACCATTTTGGACTTTATGTTTGTCGTATGTAAGCTTGCAAGTGTATATGAAGTATACAATAATAATGTACAGGTGTATCCATTCTTTGTTGGTATATCTATACATACTCACTATGCTACATTTGGAAAGCATGGTCCTGTTTCATACTACCATAAATGGTCCCTTAATTTCTCAAAGCAGGTCACATACATTAATTTTGTGCTTAGCGGCACCAAGAAGATGTGAAAATCAATTTTCCTGCAGCTGTGGGAGCACCATGATGGCAGTCTATGCCCACCACTAAAAACAAGCACAATATGCTTTATGATGGCATAATAGGAGGATTAAATTATAAGGCAGTCAGGTAATCGACCAAGTACATAGTACTTTTCTAACATTTAGTGAGTAACATACTCTAGTATGGCCGTAGCTTGTCTTTTCTATGAAATAAAGGAACAAATAATATGTGTCTGACTCAATGAAATTTTTACTTGCGTAAATATCCCCCCATTCTTCTAATAGGCTTGGTGTTGGGAATTAGAGCATAGCATAATAGGAACTTTAAAAAGCATAATATGCGTGTCTCTACCTACCATAAATCCCCCCCTACTCCAAAACATCACTGTCTCATACCTGCCAACCTATCAAAACCTGAAAGTGGGACAAAATCTTTGAAAAAGTGGGATTTTTGGCCTGAAAGCGGGACATTGCTAAGAAACTTGGCAAAATAGCCAAAATTACCAAGTTTGTTAGGAAAAAAGTGCACAAAAAAGTCACAAAAAATAGGGACAAAGCTTATTTTAAGCAAAGAAAAAGCGGGACAGTGCACCAAAAATAGGGACTGTCCCTCCAAAATAGGGACAGTTGGTAAGTATGCTGTCTACCATACTTTACTATAATTTTATGGGCATGCCGGCAGCTAGTGTGCATTTTCATACACCCTAGGGTGTACGAGACTTCTAGAGTACACAAGGTTTGTACTACCTGGTTATCCTTTGAAGTACAAGTACAAGTACAAGTACATGGGCTCTTGTATAATAGTACAAGAGTCCATGCACGCTAGCTACACCCTGTACAGAGACAAATCCATATTAGAAGAAAGGGGGGATATTTAATTATATTGGCAATGCTAAAATAACCACTACAGTATAGTTGATATGCTATAGAAGTTTGAATCATAATTAACTGTAGTACATACTGATTTAAACTTTCTTAGCTACTCTTCTTCTTTAAAGCTTTTTTCCAGTCCTGAAGTGAGATCACTCCATCACAATCATCAGCATCACTTTGCGTACGTCCTAAGACTCCTTGGCACTCTGAAATTATATCAGGTACCAAATCTATTCGTGTAGCGCTCAGATCTTTGATAGGTGCTGCTTCATATGGGTCAAGCTCTGGTTTATCCGTGGTATCATCACATTCTATTCTCATGAATTTACATTTCAAATGATCCTGATCACTAGCAGTGTGTTCGTACAACTTCTGCAGACGATCAGAAATTGTAAGACGTTCCTCTGAGGTTAAGCTGGTGCCGGTAGTTTCTGGAATCCAAACTTTATATTGAAGGTGTGCCTCTTGATTGCCTGATCCCTCTTCAGTCTCACCATAGTCTATTCCTTCGTTACGGTACACAATGGATACCAATTCTTCTATAATATGAAAAGAGATAACATTATTCATTGACAAGGTGTTGCAAAAGGCGGGGGGGGGGGGGGGGGGGGGGGGAGGGAACGTTAACGGTGGAAGAGACTTTAAATCCACCACCTCACCAGTACTGGTATATATGGCCACCATTGCCTAATTAATTTAAAGCCATAAATGATGTATGTAATATTACATACTGAGTTATAGATCTTCCCTGGAACATAATATTATGGTGTGAAGCATTAAATTCACTCCACCCATCTTGAACTTGAAAGATTGTCATATAAGAGTCTGATTCCAAGAACTTTACATACTCATCCCAAGCAGGAGTCCCAAGGATCTCCAATTAACGAGATCTCTTACAATTAAATTTTAGAAATCTTGGGATGAGGCCATTTCACCGTGTACTATGCATGCAACCTTATAGCGCTTGGAAACTATAATGCTGTTAGTGCTCACTGCAGCTTCGCATGCCAGTCATTATTATTAGAACACGTAGTAAATTTGCAGGTACCTTCTTTACTCTGCTGTCTCTTAGTAGGCTTGACAAATGGATTTCTCAGAGGCCTTTTTATCCTTAATCTATGTCTGAGAGACATGATTAAAATAGCAATCACTTAATTCACTGTAAAAACATAGGTGGGTAGTGTCCACCATTTTGTCTCCCCTATCGCACCAATTTCCCATTTGGTCTGCTGTGGGAGACAAAGTGGTGGGATCTACCTACCTTATTTTTATAGTGTAGACTCATTTGTTTTACCTTATTGATTTTAAAAAGGAGGTGAATGAAGCATTATATTGCAGCCAGTTCAAAAAAATTGCCATCATGAGGTAGAAGCATGTGAACAACAGAAGAATCTATTTGGAAGCGGCAAAGCTGACTTATAAATACATGTATCATAGTTATGATACTTTTTCTTACCAAAAGATGAAGGTAAGGATTGATGTCAATAAAGTAGAACTGATTGAGAACATAGGGTCCAGAAGAGATGTAACACTCCAGCTGGTTGCCCGAGCAATCAGTTTGAAACTCAGAGAGTATAAAGAAAGCAACAGAAGAGAGGCCATAATAGTTTGGATTGATGTACACCAGCCAGCGATATCTGTATTATTGCATTAACTAGCACTACATATTGTCACCATTAGCTACCAAGGTTTCATCCAGTGGGGGACAGGGGGGAAGCTTCCCCCCTAAGAATTGGGTGATACTTCATGTAAGAGTCACAATTAATGTATATCATTAAATTTTTCTTATATATTGTAAGAATTTGACTTTAATTTAATTAAGCATCATAATATCAGAGTAAATCACCAAATCAAACCACTAGCATTTATTTTTGATCAAAATTACCCGAGACAATCTGGAGGAATTAAAGAAATTCTCTTAAACATACGCCCCAAGGAACTTGGTATGCTAAATACACCCACTCATTTATCGTACTTCCACCCCAAATTTTTGTTACTAGATGAAACCCTGATTACTGATATTGATTTACCCCCAGTGCATGACCCCAATGGGAATGAAGAAACCACTGGAGAATCCAGCCACAGCTGATATGACTGGAGAGAGACGGAACGCTATTTCAGGGACGGAACAGATGAGGGCAATGAGAAGAGCTATCCAAGTCTGGTTCAGAGCAATGTTGACGAGAAGGACTTGAAGGAACACAAGGATATCATAGGATTCATGATTGATCAACTATAAATAAAGATATAGCTATTAACAGCAATTTGCTACTCATGAGAGGATCGAGTGAATGACTCACCAATAAATAAATCACCGATACAGCAACAACCACTGGACCAAGAGCAATGGATGCAAATCGAGTGAATCCCTGAAGTACTATGTCATAAGCACTGCCAACGCCATCTGCTTTTTCAAATTTGTATATGTCCAGAGCTTGTTTGTAGTAAAGGTACAGTGCTGGGAACATGAATAAGGCACTTGCTGTGGAGAACACACACATTCCTGAGACAATCAGAACTGCTTCATCCACTTGAATGTAGGTTGTACCTAAAAAAATTAATTATTTATCCAATTAACTTGGCAGAAAACAATATAATCATGGAGAGATATGAGAATTCATATTCTTACCAAGAGTAAACCCGAAGATGAGGAACATGGCAGGTAGGAAGAACAGAACCGTACGTGAAGCACTCTTGTCAGCTCTAGCCTCCAGAACAGCCATTCGATTAAAGACTGAAGTCCTTTTTACTGACATCTTCGTTTCAGAAGAACAGTCACTCTCAGACTGTTGTCTAATCATCATCACCATAACAAAATAATATTCATGCATTATACTAATAGTTACTAACCTTGCATAGATGATGGCATTCCTGAGACCGATTTGTTCCTTTGATTTCTGATATTTTTCTGTGATGATGTTTCGTACCTCAGGAATACCAAGCATATCCATCATCATGTCTATAGTACATGATACTGTTATCATAATAATAGTATAATATTTATTATACCTGCTGGATTACGAGGATTTAATAGCGAAGGAATAATTTTGTCTTCGTCGATGTACTTTGAAGCAAGACTTTTGGTAAATACTCCGTATGCCATGTAGGGAACGTGATGATAGGCCACCTGCAATTATTTGATTTTATTTTCTGTTTTAGACATATTATATCTAAAAAATTCTATCTACCTATACATTTTCCACCTATCAATATGTACCAGGACGTGGTACTTTATCATAATTTATTAGTAGAAAGACAGAAGGCTATCATATTAATAATAATATGATATTATTATAGTTAATATAGCCTCGTTCCCAGGCTTTCCTTCCGAGAGCCTGGGAACGAGGCTATAGTCAATATTGCTTACTTTTCCATTGGAAAGTAGGATCAGCTGATTAAACATTCCAAAGATTTCCATACGAGGTTGGTGGATGGTGAGGATCACGGTGCGGTTGGAGTCAGCCAATGTATCCAAGTGCTTGAGTAGTTGCAGCGATGCTGTAGCATCAAGACCTATTAGAATGAAAGTGCATGCTCTCAAAATCGATGTTTTAAGGTTTGCCACTATACATAAAATTATTGTCATATTTATAAGCTAATTTGAGATCTCCTCTGAGCCATATTTTTTTATCTGTGGAATTTAGTTTATTCTAAAGATTAAGGATTTTCAAAATCATGTACAGGAAACTCTTAGACTAGTACTGTAACATGTAAATTTACTCACCAGAAGTAGGTTCATCAAGAAAGATGACACTTGGAAGATTAAGTAGCTGTAGAGCAATGGCCAGGCGTTTCTTCTGACCACCACTTAGTCCTGGTCCAGTGCTTCCACCCACTCTTGTAGAAGCAACATTAAGTAAGCCAGTCTGTTGTTGAAATTATTAAATTATCGCACAATGCATTATTGTGATCATGCAAACATCAACATGGTGGTTAAGGCTCCTGGGTAGTTTGCTATGCATGACAAGGCCCAAGAATAATGATTACAACACGTACCACTTGCATAACTTGTTCAACTCTTTCAAATCTCTTCTTCTGCTCCATGCTGCTGGGTAGCTTCATCTCAGCAGCCAGAGTGAGATTCTCTCTCACAGTCAGCTCCTCATAGTAGGGTGTGGCCAACTGGAGCACATAGCCAGTGTTGGCAGTGTACCATTCACCGATATCATTCATTGGAATTCCATTAATGAATATTCCTTCCTGAATGGACATTATGATAATTATGCTAGCAAAGCAATGCATATGGACCCTATAGTTAAATTTCAGTATGCCACCGGCTCTCTCCCTCACATCTTTATATAATTTTGTTGATTCATATTTTCTCCTCCCATTTAAGAGATCAAGAAATGTTGTTTTTCCACATCCTGAGGGCCCCATGATACCTATCAGATTTCCAGGATTGAAGTAAGCTGAGACACCATTGAGGATTGAGCGCTTTTCACTCTCCTATGTATTTTGTGGTCATGGGAGGATATAGATAATGTATTAGCTGCATGAGCTGGTTTACTTATAAACACTTGATATGTAGCTAGATGCTACAAAGTCAACCTGATGATACTGATGACATTATAGTTATTTACTCATGCATGTAAACATTAAATGCTGATGATGTTATAGGTATGATACGGGAAATTTCTTTTCTCTATAATAATATTATTATTATATTATTATCGAAGGTACATCCTGCAGCCTATTCAACTCAAAATTGGACCTTGAAAAGGTGACAAATCAAGCAAGGATATTAAAATTTTATGCAGCCAGAGAAAGTGCAATCCAGATTAATAAACTGTCCTTCATGACTATTTACAGCAACCCTTGTTAATAATATTATTATAGTACCTAATGAACACCATACAGACTTACAGTATCAGCTGAGTTTGTGTCTACTAATGGTTGTTTAGAATCTTCCTTCCTTAATTCAACCAACTCGTTTGGATCAGTCACTTCATCATTATTGGTTATATTAGACTTCTTGGTCATTATATAATAGTGGAGGTTGAGGCATGAGATTGATATCTTATCTTTACATGGAGGAAACTATGATCATTGGGTGTGTGTGCAGGATCAGAGCCAAATAATAGTAATACATAGCTACATTCGCATGCACTGCAGCTTTACTACAACCCTATGGCGGGAAAATGATCGCGGGGGTCCAATTTTTGCAGAAGGCCAGTTTTCAATTACTTTCATGGGCTAGCTATTACTATTATAACACTAGCTTAGTTTATTTTTCGTGGTTAATCAATTATCTGCGAAAATTGGGCCCCTGCTGCCAATCATTATTTCCCCCCTATCATAGACAAACCCTAGAGACTAACCCTGCTAACCATTGGCAACCCATCCCAAAACCCCCCATTCATACTGCGTATATGTATATGAACGAACCATTATTGCGGGATCCCGTTATGTACAGACATCCTACGAGAACTTAGAAAAATTTGGTCGTACATAATTTAGCATAAAATTGAAGAAATTTTCTTGCTGTACTAAGGGAAATTTTTATGCCAATCCCTGCTTGCTGCATCAAGGGAAACTTTTATGCCAAGTCTGCCTTGCTGTACAGCAAGGGAGGCCTTTATGCCAGTGATTTTGGCATAAATTACCTCATGTATATGATTTAGCTTATTCTATTAAAGGGGAAATTTTATGCCAAGGTAATTAAGTGTCATAATTAAAGGAGTATCCTCAACTTGGATGTAGGTATGTACTACGCGGCTATTTGGCATAAAATTTTACCATAGTGTTACTTCACAATGAAAATGCTTTATGCCAAACCAGCAAGATCCTTAGGACCCTGGTCCCATGCATAGCTATATAGTATTGTAGACCCATCCTTCAATATTATTGAAGGATGGGTCTACAATATATATATATTACAGCCTTCTCAAGTTAGACGTGTTCCCTGCCCCTCCTTTGAGGCAGTAGGTAGCTAGAAGGTGCATGCCTCGTACCCAAGCAGCTCTAGCTAGCTATTTCTGATTCAGAGTATATCAGGCGAGCACAGGCGGGGGAGAGATAGCTATTGGGTGAGAGATATTGATATTAATTTTTTTTCTGCAGCCTTGTCCCCATGCTTTCCCTCTCCCTCCCTCTCCCACTTTATG
Organism: Cliona cf. orientalis; assembly: GCA_963930775.1. Taxonomy (NCBI): domain Eukaryota; kingdom Metazoa; phylum Porifera; class Demospongiae; order Clionaida; family Clionaidae; genus Cliona; species Cliona cf. orientalis. The sequence continues at coordinate 3,564,362 of OZ005696.1, forward strand.
TACAAGTTGATATCACACAATAATATTAGCTATAGCAAAATGAGAAAGCGGAAGGAAGAAGGAGAGCATGGGGATAACGCTTATCATTGTTGGGGGGGGGGGGAGGGGGAGGGGGAGAAAGAGCTAGAATTTGAAATTAGTTGCATCTTCTGCACATAATATTATAAGAGCTGACAGTGTATTAAAATCCTGAGGTGAATCACATACTTAGCGTACTTTATATTCCAATAACACAGGTTTAAATTACCAGTGCATCTATCCCTTATAATAACAAAAGGGAGTATACAGTGCTTCAAGGCAAGAGAGCAAATATTTTGAACTTCTATTTTTTGAGGTTTAATGAGCTTCACTGTGCTTAATAACATCTACAGATATCATAAAAATCACTTTTATCGTATTTTTACACAACTCATTATCCCCATATATCGCTAATAGAGAAGCCGCACAAGTTCAGACAGTTTTTGAGCCATTTTTCACAAATCTTGGACAAAAGTGGCAATATCTCGAGAGTACTTTGGAGTTAAATCTTCAAATTTGGGAATCTGAAACTCCAATACAAGTACATTGAGAGGCTCAAGTGGATTTTCTTAACTCAAAGTACTTTTCAAATAAAATGCCAAAAGTTTTTGACACTCTGAAATGACATTTTTAATGATATCCGACAAACCATACTTCCCTTAGCCTTCAAACTTGTGTCCAAGTAACTTCATATGGTGCCACATCAGAGGAAAAAGTGCAGTTTCTTAACTCAAAATAATAAGCTTTTTCTATGCCAAAAGTATTTCTCGAAGTGGAACCGCTTGTGAAGCCATTGAACGAGACTAATCAAAATTACATCCCATAAATCCAGCGGTAAATTTCAATATGGTTGTAGAAAGTGTAAACCAGATTTCATCCCATAATATTAAACAGAACCACCTTTACAACCATTTAAGCTCAAAATCATAAAATTTGCTCTCTTGCCTTGAAGCACTGTAGCTACAGCAGGAAAAGCCAGTGATCCGAGCAGCCCAGGTGTATTAAATTTAAGGCCACACCAATTAAATAAGTTGTTGCACGGATTCGCTCGCTCCAATTTTTGGGCAAACAGAAAAAAAAATTAATTAAGTTGGGTGGAGCTTATGTACAGTAGAGTGGTTTTTGTATTCTATCTTGATTTCCTGGTCCTAGATAGTCACATTAGTCTGTCTTAATTAGATTGTGGTCTATAACCACACCCAATTAATTGCTTTTTTTTCTTTTTTTTTTCGATCGCTCGCTTCAATTTTTACCTCACAATATCCGAGCAACAACAAATTAAATTGGTCTGGCCTAATACTGATCATTTCCATAATTATTATTATTAAGTACTACAAAAGTGAAGACCCCAATATAGGCCTGAAATTAGCTTTTAAATTATCATCCTGCATGCAGAGCCTATCACACTGTCGATAGTCTGCCCCAACCCCCCCCCAACCAAAATTAATTGTGGTCCCCCAGACTGTCCACTACGCTGTATTTGGTCTCCCCCCCACCCCCCCCCCCCTCAAGGACAAACTCTGGAGATTAACCCTGCCATGCAGACCCTGGAGTCTAACCCTGCCATACAGACTCTTGAGACTAACCCTGCATGCTAACCATTAATTTATACCTGAAACCCAGCCCATGACCCCCAATGACCGGGGACCATGAACAGTCCGAGGGGACCACTAATTTTCTGCATTTCAGCAAACAATATTGATCAGCCAATATGGTGCCATAAAGTGTTTAGGGGGGTGGTTCTTGAGCATTTTGTTTGCCTCAGTGTGTGCATGCATAATAATAATATTATTGTGTAGCATCAATATTGGTTGATATTTCATATAAGAGTCACGAAATATGCAAAGTCAGCATTTACGCACTGTATATATATATTGTAGTATCTTGGTGTCGTTTGTGCCTCTGGTGCCTCTGGTGCCCTTGGTGCCCTTGGTGCCCCTGGTGTCGTTGGTGCCTCTGGTGCCTCTGGTGCCCTTGGTGCCCTTGGTGCCCCTGGTGTCGTTGGTGCCTCTGGTGCCTCTGATGCCCCTGGTGCCTCTGGTGCCCTTGGTGCCCTTGGTGCCCCTGGTGCCTCTGGTGCCCTTGGTGCCCTTGGTGCCCCTGGTGTCGTTGGTGCCTCTGGTGCCTCTGGTGCCCTTGGTGCCCCTGGTGCCTTTGGTGCCTCTGGTGCCCTTGGTGTCCCTGGTGTCGTTGGTGCCTCTGGTGCCTCTGGTGCCCTTGGTGCCCCTGGTGCCTCTGATGCCCTTGGTACCCTTGGTGCCCCTGGTGCCTCTGGTGCCCTTGGTGCCCCTGGTGTCCTTGGTGTCTCTGGTGTCGTTGGTGCCTCTGGTGTCGTTGGTGCCTCTGGTGCCCCTTGTGCCCTTGGTGCCCCTGGTGTCGTTGGTGCCCCTGGTGTCCTTGGTGTCTCTGGTGTCGTTGCCGGGTGCCTCTGGTACCTAGGGTGCCCTTTGTGCCCCTAGTGTCATTGGTGCCTCTGGTGCCCTTGGTGCCCCTGGTGCCTCTGGTGCCCCTGGTGCCCCTGGTGTCGTTGGTGCCTCTGGTGCCTCTGGTGCCTTTGGTGCCCCTGGTGTCGTTGGTGCCTCTGGTGCCTAAGGTGCCCTTGATGCCTCTGGTATCGTTGGTGCCTCTGGTGCCCTTGGTGCCCCTGGTGTTGGTGCCGTTGGTGACACCAACAACACCAGAGACACCAAGGGCACCTTAGGCATCAAGGGCATCAGAGGCACCAACGACACCAACAACACTAAAGGCACCAAGGGCACCTTAGGCATCAAGGACACCAGAGCCGCCAACGACACTTAGTCTAACAACACCAAGGACTCTAGAGGCACCAAAGGCACCAGGGGCACCAGAGGCACCAATGGCACCAGGGGCACCAACGATACCAGAGGCACCAACAACACAAGAGGCATCAAGGGCACCAGGGGCACCAGGGGCATCAGGAGCACCAGAGGCACCAACGACACTGGAGGCATCAAGGGCACCTTAGGCACCAGAGGCACCAATGACACCAGGGGCACCAAGGGCACCAGGGGCACTAAGGGCACCAGAGGCACCAGGGGCACCAAGGGCACCAGAGGCACCAACGACACCAGGGGCACCAAGGGCACCGGGGGCACTAAGGGCACCAGAGGCACCAGGGGCACCAAGGGCACCAGAGGCACCAACGACACCAGGGACACCAAGGGCACCAGGGGCACTAAGGGCACCAGAGGCACCAGGGGCACCAAGGGCACCAAGGGCACCAGAGGCACCAGGGGCACCAAGGGCACCAACAACACCAGGGGCACCAATGGCACCAGGGGCACCAACGACACCAGGGGCACCAAGGACACCAGAGGCACCAGGGGCACCAAGGGCACCACGGGCACCAAGGGCACCAGAGGCACCAGGAGCACCAAGGGCACCAAGGGCACCAGAGGCACCAGAGGCACCAACGACACCAGGGGCACCAAGGGCACCAGAGGCACCAGGGGCACCAAGGGCACCAAGGCACCAGAGGCACCAGGGGCACCAAGGGCACCAGAGGCACCAGAGGCACCAACGACACCAGGGGCACCAAGGGCACCAAGGGCACCAAGGGCACCAGAGACACCAGAGGCACAAACGATACTATATCACAATACAATATATATACAGTGCGTAAATGCTGACTTTGAATATTTCGTGACTCTTATATGAAATATCAACCTCAATATTAAATTGGAGATAATTATCTGAATACCAAGGAGAAGGCCGAGTCATAAGAATAAATGCTCATACCTGATTATTACACGACCGAGTACTATAGCTACAAATTTGGATATTGGCATAAAGCATTTTCATCGTGAAGTAACACTATGATAAAATTTTATGCCAAATAGCTACATACCTATATCCAGGCTGAGGATACTCCTTTAATTATGACGGTTATTACCTTGGCATAAAATTTCCCCTTTAATAGAGTAAGCTAAATCATGAGGTAATTTATGCCAATATCACTGGCATAAAGGCCTCCCTTGCTGTACAGCAAGGCAGACTTGGCATAAAATTTTCCCTTGATGCAGCAAGCAGAGATTGGCATAAAAATCTCCCTTAGTACAGCAAGATAAAATTCCTATTTTATGCCATTGTCTGCATGACCGAAAAATTTCAACAAGTGAAAAGAAAAAAATAAGCATAAAGCGAGATTCGAACCCGCTACATTCTGTTCCACACACAAGAGCCCCAACCACTACACCACCGCTGTTGTTGTTGCTGCCAATCATTATTTCCCCCCTTTCATAGATAAACCCTAGAGACTAACCCTGCTAACCATTGGCACCATCCCCAATCCCCCCAGCCCCTCCCATCCATACCGCGTATATTATTATACATTATACACGCGCGTGATTGCGTCATAACCACGCGCCAATAAGGATGTCTGTACATAACGATTTCGATTGTTGTGCGTGTTTTGCGCCGATGTTGCACGCGCCACCCTATGGCCATTCCAGCACGTCGCACGGAGCCATTGTGGCACGCTACAACACATACTTAAGCACTCCACCTTTATTGAGCTATTCCTGGCTTTTCTATCCAAAAGTTGTTGTTGTTTAAGGTATTCCTCTTGCTTTTTCTCCAGTCGAAGCAGCCACAGTCTGAATAGCACCTTGATGATTATGCTCACAACAGCAGGAATAATGATGAGGAGAGCAATGAATATCTTTAACCCAGTGTGCCACTTGTTGGATGTCAGTTCACCCAACCGGAGCTCATCAGGACACTGGGAGTTGCAGAGGACACCTGGACACATACAATTTAAACTATTATTTCACATGAAGTTAAAGGGGGCAAGCACGTAAGTGAGGAAGTGGAATATGGGAAACTCCTGGCTAGCAAAATTAGAACCTAGCATGATCGATTGAGTATGAGTTAAAGTATACTTAGCAGCTGACACATAATTTTTGCGATGTACTTATTATACCTTGACAAGTATCAGTGTATTTAATTTGCTGAGAACCATTCAAAGCCAACCAAGATGAAAGGGCATTAAGAATTGTAGCAGGAGACCTGGAACTGTCAGTGGCAAGGGGAAGTCTTGTCCAATGACCCGGTGAGATGGAATGCCTATTCATTTGTGCATAGTATTCTTATTAGCTACATAAATACTTTTGATCCATTGGCTACACACCTGAATGTGGTTAGACCTCCCGTTAATTCAACAAAACCAGATCCAAAGACGCTTTGACCATCAGCTCCCCAGAGTGTGGATGTAGCCAGGTAGATATGCTGGAAGCACTGGGTCACATAAAAACTCAAGAATTGTGTCTGCAGATGCATGCATTGTCCATGAGTCAGCCATAACATGTTATATACGATGGGAAAAGGGACCGTTGTAGTACGAAACAAAATCACTGTTTATGTCCTACTTGCTTTCTACAAAACCGTAGTAGTGCATGGGTGCCTGTATGGCACAAACAGAGCGGATTGCACTACAGTACTCCATGCTTGCAAGTAGCTACTACAAAGAAGAAGTCCCTTTTCTCATAGCTAGTGGCAGAGAAAAAGACAGCTAGATATAATATTATGTACCTGAGATGAAGTCATCTCCAGCGTGCTGTTCATTACTCCTCCATATTCTCCAGCTATCCTCATGAAATCCAAAACAATGCCAAATCCACCATTACCATCTCCAGTGTTGGCCATCCTTTGCGCTGACTCCAAACTGGCTACCATTTCCAGTCCTGGGGCAAGGAGGTAGATATCATAGATACTGAACAGGGCAAAGGTTGGAGTGTCCTCAGGGTAATATTGCAACTCTCCATCACTACTTCGCTGTGTCATGACACAGTGAGCTGAGATACAGCAAGGATACCCAAGTCGATCAGTATCATTACAAGCACTGTTGGACATCAACAGTTGAAACAGACGTTGATTATTGGTTGCTAGTATTGATCTAGCAATTTTGAATTTGAAAATGATCTCGATACTGTCCTGAAAATCAACAAACCAAGCTGAGTCAAAGAAGACCTTTAATTCAGTGCTAGAGTTGACAGTTTCACGAGTCCATTTGGCATGGTTGATGACTCCCAGGCCTCCAGCACTAGAGCCAGCTAGAATAACCTTGTCTGCACTGTCCATATCATAATCAACCAGGAGCTGTTGGATAATACTCTGATAGATGATCTTGCCACGAAAAGTAAATGAGATGTTAGGGCTTTGAGGATTGAAGTTGAAGCAACCGTTCTGATTAGACGCTGTTGTGTAGTTAAAACAGTCACACTGGGAGGTGGTGGACTCAACAGCTTCAGTGTTAGTGGTCTCCTCTCCCAACCAAACATCACTACTGCAGTAAGGTATGACCACATGGTTATAGCTGTGGAACAGTGGGTTCTTGTCTGGGTCTGCGTCCAAAATGTCCCTTCCCTCTATAGACGAACTCAGTCCATTCGGAAAATATTGAGTTACACTTCCAAAGCATTTCATTGATGTCACGAGTGGAGAGATGACACGTATTGGATCTCTGCCTTGCTGTATTGTTTCATTCCAAGCTTTTGAAACATTAAATGTTCCATATTCAAAAGTTTCAAACTCATCACGAACCTATCATTAAATGAAGAGCTCAGCTGTAACCTCATCTCTGAATTCATACATTCTCAGCTTTCAATTTTCATACATGTAGCATTGAATAACTAGGATAGCTATTAAATTTCTATGCCAGCTACACTGCATGAAAGAAGAATGCTTTAGAAACTATTATGATATCGTGGTGAAAACAATAATAATAATTATTATGATACTATTATTGAGCAATGACTAAAGTTATTGTGGCAGCTAGTTAATTACCTGTCTCATGAAGAATCTTCTATTGCAGCTCTCTGTGTTGTAGCAGAGTCCCCCACTCTCCAGAAACACCACCCAGTCTCTAGAGGACTCGTTCCGGCGTATGAAGAAACCTGCTCGAGTATAGTCATTGCAGAGAGCTGTGGCATTGGAAGCGGACACCCATGACATCTTATTACTTCCAGACATCTTAATTTGGCCCTGCACTGGCTGCCAAACAGTGATCACCATGAGACCCAGTGCCACCATAATTTTCAACCATGATCGCAAAACGTCTGGGTCCATTGTTATAGCTAGTTACTACAGCATCTAAATGACATGTATAGAGAGAAGTTAATAGTCATGAACTCAGCACTGGTCTGAATTCAAATCATGCCCTGTTTGTTATTATACTGCTCCAATTTATAACAATAATTATTACAACACCCACATACCACACCTCATTTGATATAACTACAATGCATGACTATAATAATATCTCCATGATGCAGTGGCGTGATATCAATAGCTCAAACTTACTCAAAGCTGTATAGCTATATTATATTATAGTTCATAAAATCAATAAACAACTCTAAGACTTTTGTTATTGTACGTGTCACGCGCGATTACTCTGCTGCAATGAGGAAAAGAAAAGTACCTACAGCTACACATTATTATGCATGGGTGAATGGAACACTCAGAGTCTATTTCTGATGAGCCATGTAGGTAATTCGTGTAGGAGGAAATAGGAAAAATTAATATGCTCTACCAAACATGGGCATATTATGCCATGGATAATCAAACATGAAACCACCCTCGCTTGTTTCCTGGTTGCACTTATATATATTATGAGGTTTCCAAATTTCGGCCACCAGAGCAACACAGGCCAGCCTTTGCAATTTGTCAACTATTGATCAGATTGCTAACCTGCTGCCAAGTGTACAAAGCCGTGCAATGCTTCGTCTTGCCGAAGTGTATGTATGTATGTACCCAATTTGAAATCTGCGCTTCCCTTAAAGCTCGTCACAGTTGTGGCTCCCATTTCATTACTACTCACAGATTGGCTAACAATTGTCAGCCCACTCTTTGAATATGTCAAACTGACAACCTAACTAAAAGTTGGACTTACTGTGTGGGCGTACATACTATTACCACAGATAATTAAGACTGCGTAGTCTTAATTATCTATATGCTATTGCGTCCGTGGAATTATTCCCACATATGCTTTAGTCCCTTTGTCAGCTCCTTCACAAACATAGGAGATGTCAAAAGTTGATCGCTATCCAATACCCAACTTTCAGACTCCTACTCTTATAACTAGTGCCTCGCCAGAGACGGCCAAACAGGTCTACAGACTACAGAACGCAAGGATTTTAGCACCGTCTGGAGGCAATTGACCTTGCCCCACCCTAGCTAGCACTAGCTTGCTAGAGCCTCGTGCTTTGGCACATGCCAAGCACAAGGCTAGCCCCACCTATGGCCCAGCGCTCGGCCTACCTTGTGCATGTAGGGTGCGGTGCAACGCTAAATTCAGTATCCTCACCGCATCCTTAACCAATTGGCTTGTGTGCTGTGCGTGAGGAAATTCCTGCACTCACATGCGTCCCTAGTGGTATTTTGGCTGACCATGGATCACTGAGACCACCGAACCCACCAGAATTTCCACTACTTTTAACCATACACACAAAATTCATCTATAGATTGTGCAATATGAGCACGGGGTATGTTCTCTACAGAGCTCTAGTTCAACCAGGCAATCACTGTGGCACCATGTGACTACGCCTCACCAAGTTACAACCACCAAGCACAGCTGAGAGAGAATTAGAGATAGGGTTCGAAAGGAGAGAGAGAGAGAGTGAAAGAGAGAGATACATACACTGAGAGAGAGAGGGAGCAGGGAGAATCCTCTTGTACCAACCCCTCAGCCTGATATTAATATAGTAGCTAAGTGAGGCACAGAAGAAGGCTCGCATAAGTAGCTATTGATTTGTGATTTCACAATGATTAATCATTCTTCTCTCCTATATATATATATTAATATGGGTCTAAGAGATTGATCCTCGCACGGACGACAGCAATGCTCGGACGTAGTCTCGAATCCAGACCCCTCCTTTCGAATTCCCGCAGCGCTGGATGTATTGCATCACCAGCACGTGCTGGTGATGCAATACATCCAGCGCTGCGGGAAAGGGAGGGGTCTGGATTCGAGACTAGCTCGGACCAGAGGAGGTTCGACAGGGTCAAAAGGTCAGCAATAACCGATCATTCTTGTACTTTGACCCCGAATTTAGACAGTCCTGATTTATCGTGGTGACAGGCATTGCTTTCTCCAAGGCGGATGACAGACATTTTAGAAGTAATCGGCGGCTTTTCTATGCCATCATTCTCGCTACAGCAGCTTGCCTTGCTGTTCAAGGTCGCAAAGGTCAGCCATATGGTAGCCTAGAAAATCGTTCACGAAGGGTACAGGGCTCGAACTAGTGTTAGACACGACAAAAAACATGATAGAGACACTTTCGTAGCAAGATAGCTGGGGTACAGTAGAGAAATTAGTACTCTCATACAAACATAATTATGGGAGCACGTGATTAGCTAACTGTGACCTTTTGACCCTGTCGAACCTCCTCTGAGCTCGGACGCTCTAGCGGGCATTAAGGAGGGGGTGTGGTCTGGAATAAGCCTTCACCAGGTAGGGCCTAGGCCTAGCATCAACATAATATATCAGAACCAGATGTGTACCTTTGCTACCTTCGGAGCTAGAGTCACTCAAAGGCGACGTCCGATTTCATCAAACCTCGGACAAAAGTGTCTGTTTTCGGATCGCTTGAAGGAGCGCGTGGTGGTTGGGTTCGCAGACCTTGGCTGGACCTCCGAATTCTATCTGCGTGGATTCCCAGCCCTAAGACGCCTTGACTAGCCGTCTATGTCAGGTTTTATAGACCTTACTCCAACAACTGGCTGAAAATTTCCGAAATTTTCGGACAGACACGATCCTAGTGCAACTCCGCGCGGGGTCCAATGGTGCTTTATTTAGAATCCCCGCCACCTGGGCGTGGTTTACTTGCATTGCGATCGCTGGCGTCGAGCGATATCGTGGTCTAGGACGTAGCATATTCTTCAGCCTGTCCGACATTTTCAGCCAATTAAGGTTTATAAAACCTGACGTAGAAGGCTAGTCAAGTCTTAGCCCCGTTTACACGTACCAAACCAGTTTAAACTGAACCGGATTAAATCGCGTTTACGCGCACGCGCTTGACCCGAGTTAAGATATTCATAGCCCACTACTATGCACGTAACCCACTTCTAACCCACATCAGGATGTGGGTTACAACCCGGGTCAACTAATTCGGTTTACAAGTGGATTAGTGCGTTTACACATAAGCGAGTTAGTTTAGCGCGGATCCTGACCCGAGTTAAGCCCTACGTGTAAATGGGGCTAAGGAGTCCTACCACTGGGACTCCAAGCGGATAGAATGCGGAGGTCCTGCCACGATCTTCGAACCCAATCCCCAGACACTTTTGTCCGAGGTTTGATGAAATCGGACGTTGCTTTTGAGCGACTCTAGCTCCGAAGGTAGCAAACGTACACATCCGGTTCTGATGTATTTTGATGCTAGGCCTAGGCCCTACCTGGTGAAGGCTTAGTTCAGACCACGCCCTCTCATTAACGCCCGCTAGAGCGTCCGAAAATTGCTGTCGTCCGAAGATCATACTCTTACCCTACCGTCTCCAGAATCACGTAGACTTAACCGTATCTGATCTTGACACAGCCATCCAGCTATCTGGAGGACTTGGTGGAGTTACTGAGCTGGCACACACCCAGCAGGGGCTGGTCCAAAGGCTCCAGGTTTGTGACGAAGGAGCTCTGGAGGACTTCAAGGCAGCAGGTGGCACTGACTTGCCGAGAAACAAATTGTAGCTATGAACCCTTATATGCTGATCTCTACATGTAACCAAAATTAATGTTCAGTGAGGCATTCCAGAGCAAACTAAGGAGAGGAGAAGCTGTGTGATCATGATTTAGTACATTTACAATGGCACACCACTAGAAACACAATAATTAATTGATATGGACTATAGTATTAGGTTCACTAACATTTGAAGGCAGTTATTGCCAGTTTTGGAGACACAGGTTGTATCAGCTGTTATTCCATGAGGATTCATAAATTGTCCTGGTCCATCTCCCTTACTATCAATATTAATGTTTGCCCTCACATGACATGATGTGAACACCGAAATACAACTACTTAGCTATACGATTGACGTATTCTTGCTGTCAATGCAGATCTAGATGCCTGAAGGATCGTCCAATTCTCCATCACCATTGCCTCGTCTACCAGCAAAACCATCCCTCTGGATCAAATATATACTTGAATACGATTGTTCGAGGCATCAGTGACCTATTTAATATAATAATATATTCCCTGCACTATCAAAACTTTAATGCTGCATGCATCATAGGGCTGACAAAACTGTCCATTACCATGGCCCTTGCTACCAATACTGCTGTGGAATGTCAGATCTGGATTAAGGATCTGCATGAACACGATGATTCTAGAAATCTATTTTCAGATGGGAGAAATACTAGTACGAAGATTTAATGGGAGATCAAACTGCAAATGATTCTTGCCATATTATATATAGCTAGCTAGCTATAGCTCCCTATAGCTACTTATGATAAATATTTGTACGATAATTACCACCAGGGTATTTCCATTATCTTCCACTGTACATGTGATCACACTATTAGTGACAATGGAACTGTCCTGGTCCAGAGCCTTCTGAGCCAAATGGTCCAAGTTTCTTTCCTGTTAGGCTGAAAATGGAGATACAGTGTCCCTCTTTCAGCTACCAAATCTCTCCCTTCTTGTTGATTACCACACCCCACGGCTCCTTCAGTCCACTGAAGGTTTTGATTGGTGTGCCCAGCTTCTGGACTGATAGCTTCACAGTGACAGGGAATAGACTTCCTTTGATGTGCAGCTGGTGCCTGCCTCGACTGGTGGCTTGGTAGCTGATTTCATACTGGCCTTTGGCTTTACAGCATTTTAGCTATATAGCCAGCAAGCCTTCCTTTTCTGATCAATACCATGCAGGACTGCGGTGGCTCTCTCACCAGGCTTTAATAGCTACCTCCAGGCCTTTGCCTGTGGCATAGCGCTATCTGCCAAAAGGTCATACAAGGACTAATTAAAAGTGATCATGAGGATAGTCAATTGCATACCTACTTAATGGTTAAGCTTGAAGATATGCATGATTGTGCCAAACGTGAAGTGAAGTTTCAAACTTAACAATGCAAGATGGCCCAAAGGATGATCAATCCCAGTTTTAAGTCAAGAAACATGCATCAACTTTTGTGACGTGCAAATTTAATTAGATAACCATTGCAAACAACTATGATAATAATGCAAGTAACTTGCTATAGGTACAAGATGGGTAGCCAAAAACTTGTGTATGGACATAAATGTTAGCTATACCAATAACAATAATTACATGTATTAAAATTGAAAGTTACTACAGCTACAAACAGTACTATTATAATGAAGTATTATAGAGGGAGAAGGTCCTACAGGAACAAGCTAGTCTATGTGTGTGTACTGACTACTGTCTTTAAGTCCATCTTCAGAGTCAACACTACTAAAATAAGGCTTGTTGGTCTTGACAATCTCACGCCACTTGCTCAGTGACATTGACCCACACTTGACACTCGGACCACTGCTGAGCTGACTATCAAACCTCAAGACAGGCTCAGCTATTGGGACGGATGGAGTAACTGCCTCACTAGTTCCTTGAATAGTGGATGCAATATCTGGGGCACTCCCTTCTCTCCTCCTCAAATACTCTGACACATCATCAGATACAGTCTCCTGTCTTGCAAATCTCCTCCTTGAAGCATTTCCCTCATCTGGTTTAGCTTCATCTTCAAGTTGATGTTTATAGATCCTTTGTGGCAGGACAGCTTGGGTTGCTCGGATTCGTTCCATTAGCAGATGCTGGCGTGTCTTTAGAGATGATATTGTTTGTGTTTCTAGCTCCTGCAGTGGTGTGGCTGCTACAGATGTTTGTTGCTGCTGCTTTGCACGTTTGAGGGCTAGCACTAAATCAGCCAAGTGCGGCTGCTTTTCTGGTAGCCACAGCTTATGGGGTCTGTCTTGTGTAGGTTGTGCTCCACCTTGGACTGGTACCTCCGTTTTATCTTCAGTTTGTGTTGTTGGCTCTGTGGTTATATCACTGATCTCTCCTATTGGTATTGAACCAGTTCCATTTTCTGTCTGAGGCAATTTATCTTGAAATTTCACCCTACGTTCTGTATAATAATATTATTATTATTATGAGATGATAAATTTAACTACACTAGCATCTAGTCCCACATGCAGATAGTATGTATAAAGATTTTGTGTGATTACAAATTTTTCTATCCTGCACGCATGCGCAAGCTAGGGTATAAATAATTTATCATTATTCACACAAAAATGACCAGATCTCGAGCTAGAGACATCTTAGTGATTGATCAGAGCTATAAATTATTATACACATGATGTAGGTAAGAGTCGTCATGTCATAATAGTACAGCCTACCATGTGTCATTAGTGCATGGGGTATGTGCTCTAGAGACCCTCTTTTTTTGCTCACTGGAATTAATTTTGTTGTCGAATGAGGGTACTGACCCTCGTTCGACGACACTCACTCTATAGCGGTTAATCAATTCCTATAATTATATAGTCTCCCGAGCCAGGCTCTCCCTATGCATCCTGAAATAACCATAAGCTCTGCAGAGGGTCCTGAAAGAACCCCGAGTATAAGCACTGCGGATTGCGAGAGTCTACTATAGCCAATTCCAGCAAGCGAAGGCCGTCAAACGAGGGTACTGACCCTCGCTTGTGGCAGTTAAACGAGTGAGGGTCGCCAAAAAGTGTCCTTCTTAGCCACCAAATATGGATATCTAGCAGAAGTTAGGAAGCCCAAAGGACAGATTGAAAATGAGGTCTAAATTAAATATCTTGTATGCACCATTTCTTACTATACCCTCCTCCACACTTGAGCTACCAGAATAGTGCAAAGTTTGTAACAATCTCATACCATCAAATCTTGAGAATTGCTTTTCATACTTCAGGTGATGAGCGTCTAACTTTTTCATAGCAGTATCCATTGACCTAATTTAATTAAGCTCAAAAATTATTATCATTAAACTTTTGTTACTGATGTATAACCATACCTTGGCTTGATTAGTTGGGGGATCCTACTGAGTCGGGAGAAGAGCGTGGTGTGCCTCAACCAATTAAAGAACGTTGCCAACAGCAGATAGAACACAGTAAATGCAAGCAATACCTATATCACACAAAAAAACATATATGAATGTGCTCATATAGCACACAAGGCCTCTGCCACAATTGTGCATACCACGAGGTGAAGGTAAGGGTTGATCTTATCAAAGAAAAATTGGTTCAGGATGTAAGGACCAGAAGATATGTAGCACTCCAACTGGTTGCCTATGCAATCAGTTTCAAACTCGGACAACACAAAGAATGCTACAGAAGATAGGCCAAAGTAATTGGGATTGATATACACCAGCCAGCGATACCTGTAAGTAAAAAAAAAAATCATAGATATAATTATCATCAAAAATAATTAACCACTTGATTGGCAAATTTCAACTTGCACTCAGCTTACCCCCAGTGCATGACTCCAACGGGAATGAAGAAACCACTGGAGAATCCAGCCACAGCTGATATGACTGGAGAGAGACGGAACGCTATTTCAGGGACGGAACAGATGAGGGCAATGAGAAGAGCTATCCAGGTCTGGTTCAGAGCAATGTTGACGAGAAGGACTTGAAGGAACACAAGGATATCATAGGATTCATGATTGATCAACTACATTAAAAGTAGAAATTGTGAAATCAATCTCAGGTGTACAGAAAGCAACTAACATTTTCCGTGGATAGCTTAACATAATAGGATATAATAATTGGGGGCGAGCGTGAGCGAGCCCCACATTTGATCGTTTGCCGGAAGTTCGTCTGTCCGTCTGTCCATCTGTCCGTCTGTCAGCGTGTCTAGTTTAGCTGATTGAGCATGCGCGAAAATAACACATGCTCCATATTGGGCCACGGCCACGCCTCTTTGCCAATTATTTGCGCATGCTCAAATCAAATGATCAGAGTCAAAGGAGATCGAGAGAATCGGGAAGAAAGGTCCAAGAACGAGGATGTCGGATCCAACATTAGCTAAACAGAACAAAATAGACAGAGAAGACAGCAACAGAACCCGAGCACGGTAAAAGAGAGCTCGAGCTCGGGATGGAAACGATGAAAGGATCAGTATGTCACAGTAGATTTGTGCTTGTGGCATGCTAACAAACTCATATTTGCAACTCCATTGTTAAGTAGTTGAGTCTTGAAAAAAAAATAAAAGGACAGCCAGAACCATAGAACCCGAGACGCGCGCGTGCTGACATCGATATCTCTTGCATAATTTGTGCCAGAGCTACATGTGTCATGCACACGCAAACTCGCGAACGCTCACCCCCACAATGAAATACATCACACTAGTATTATAGTGTATGGTGTACACTTTCGGAAGTAGGTCTTATACTAGGATTCTTTAGTCAACTCAGGGCACATAAAACTAGTTCAGTCTAGATGTAAGTTGTACAATGAACATGATATCTACAGAGAATCTTTATTACTTCCCATACAATTGCTTGGCTTACCAGCAAGTAGATTATTGCAACAGAGACAATGACGGGAATAAGTGCAATTGATGCAAATCGAATGAAACCCTGAATCACAAGTTCATAAGCACTGCCAACACCATCTGCTCTTTCAAACTTATACATGACCAGTGCTGATTGATAGTAGAGGTACATGGCTGGGAACATAAAGAGAGCACTGGCTGTTGAGAACACACACATCCCTGACACAACAAGAAACGCTTGGTTCACCTGGAGGTATGTTGTGCCTGAAATAAGTAAGAGCAATGAAGTAAGTACTGTACTCAAAGAGCATCATTTGTACAATTTACCAAGCACGAATCCAAACACAAGAAACATGAAGAATGGTAAAAAGGCTAGCGTCTTCTTTAGTGCTTTCTTGTCAGCTCTCGCCTCTAGAACAGCCATTCGAGTGAATGTAGAGCTTTTTTCTCCAATATCCTCAGCTCCAAAGATAATTTGTTGAAGAATGTTAAAGCGAGTTTCACCTGATGTTTGTTTAAACTTCTTCCACCTAGTATAAATGTATGAGACATCAGCTGTTGTACAACAAAATCATGCATGCATGTTATGCATTGTGGCAGTGTCAGAATCTCTCTACTCCATGGCATCATACCTCACTTCCGTGATCTCGTCTCTAACACGCCTTGGCTCATCTGAAGTCTGGTAGCTTTCTGTAATAATCAGTCGGAACTTTGGCTGGCCAAGCATGTCCATAATCATATCTACATGACATCATACATGTAGGAAAATGGTCATTGACAGCAGACTCCAAAGCATGGCTTTCTAAATGCTAGTGCATATTTTTTTTTACCTGCTGAGTTGTGACTTTGCATTAAGGATGGGATGACTAGCCCATGATCAAGATACTTTGAAGCAACAGCATTGACAAACACTTCATACGCCATGTGAGGAACATCATGATAGGCCACCTGCAAGCAAAAAAATTAATGTTATTAAAATTAATGTACTAAGCACCCACTCTCCGGTAAGTGTCCAGGCTAGATCTTTATTGCCATGCATGAATGGAGAATGTCCATTCCCTGGCAAGTGCCCACACTAGATCCTTACTGCCATGCATAGCAAGAGCCAAACTAAACCTGCATGCCAAAAAGCACTTGCATCCTAGGACATAATATTCCATTGAACATAACTACAAGTATGTGTACATGCGCAGTCAACAGTTGGCTCTTTCGTATATCAACTCTATTCATCATCAACAGCTGAGTCATGGCAGTGGTTAGCTTCTACACATAACCAAGAGTGATGCCTTGTGTTTAAATCACACTACCTAGCAGCCATCGAGATCAAGTTTCTTTCGCCACCGTGACTGTATGTAGTCTTGACGCACTTTATGGTATGTTGATTTGTAGGCACGTTAACGTCATCATGGTAAGCACTCAGCACTCTAAGTACAATCATGCATCCAGGTAGAAAATATGTGGGAGTTTTATGTATGGTAGAGCAATCATGGGTGCGTATCTGGGATACTAAAGTAATCTACAATGTACATGTACTGCACACTCACAAGATAAATAATATGTAGTGTTGTAAACAAATGTAAACCAAATAGATTTCTGCTCACTTCAAATTGCTGAAAATTGCTTACAAATTGTGTATTTTCTGTTCAGCATGCCTGTGGTTTATTGACCACACCCATTCTACTGGCATGTGCTGAGGCGACTGCGCATGCTCGAGCTCAGTGTAGGAAAGGGTCGTCAAGCCATAACAACAGCTCTACAGTAGAGTCAGTACTATGCTACAGAGCACGTGGGGTATGTGCTCAGGAGAACTCTAGTTAACTACGTACATGTAGGCCCTTCCCAGATTTTCATTATGTTGTGCTATTTCTTACTTTTCCTTCAGTGAGTAGCACCAAGTGGTTAAACATGTGGAAGATCTCCAGTCGGGGTTGGTGGATGGTGAGGATCACAGTGCGGTTAGACGCAGCCAGTTTGTTCAAATGGGTTAGCAGATCAAATGATGCAGTGGAATCAAGACCTATAATATGCACACAAATAGTGCTAAATTCATGATTGGAGGCTATATCTCACCAGAGGTAGGTTCATCAAGAAATATGACACTTGGAAGAGTGATTAGCTGAAGGGCAATGATCAGTCGCTTCTTTTGACCGCCACTCAATGCTGGCCCAGTGCTTCCACCAACCTTCATATAACCAACCTTCTGTAGACCGGTCTATGGAATAAAAAATAACACAGATCGATGATAGCATGATATTATCCAACAGGCAAATATGTACCACTTGTATAACTTGTTCCACTCTTTTGAGTTTGTCGTGCAGAGTCATGCTGCTGGGTAGCTTCATCTCAGCAGCCAAGAGGAGGTTCTCTCTCACGGTCAGCTCCTCGTAGTAGGGTGTGGCCAACTGGAGCACATAGCCAGTGTTAACATTGTACCATTCACCGATATCATCTATTGGAGTGCCATTGATGTATACAGTTCCCTGTAATAAAAGAGCTATCACTGTAAAGTTATCAGTCAGTGGTAAGAAGTCAGAAGAGTAAGAGGGAATACCATATATATAATCATTAGAGTTATAAGTAGCTGAGTATGCATGTAGACATCATGGACATCATGTAGCGGGGAGGCATTACTGTTAATGCCTAGGTATTAAAAACACAGAGACACTACAGAGGATATATCATCTTTGACTTGCTACAGCAAGTGCTCTCGTCAAATAATTGTGGTACACTGATAAATTTTAGGCTTATGTTTGAGGTCAAGGGTCACATTTACAGATAATTAATAATTATACTGGTGTTTACTACATATGCACATGCACACAATGTGCAATAGGCCCCTTCAAGAGCCTGCATGGGGACGAGGCTATTGGCCACCCCTACAAATTAATGGTACTGACCCATTCCATTTCATAGTAGTGTGCACCACTGGACATTGATACACACTCATGCACACCTGCACATACAGTGTACATACAAATTAAAGGAATTCGACAACGTACATTGTGTAGCACAACTACATGTAGATGCTTCATGCTAAGGTGCTCAGCAATCATGCACACACAAGCATTTATCTATCTCTGTGTAAAGCACAGGATATTTATTATTAAGGTAATGTTGGCATTTACAGCAAAGCTATAACCCACACAAAAAATTCTGTGTTGTCTAACAGGTTTATGATATAGTATATATCTACATTCACATTAACCCAGTCTCACCTTTTCAGTCTTACTTCGTCCAGTGAGGAGGTTGAGGAGGGTGGTCTTGCCACAGCCTGATGGCCCCATGATGC
Organism: Cliona cf. orientalis; assembly: GCA_963930775.1. Taxonomy (NCBI): domain Eukaryota; kingdom Metazoa; phylum Porifera; class Demospongiae; order Clionaida; family Clionaidae; genus Cliona; species Cliona cf. orientalis. The sequence goes on from OZ005696.1 coordinate 3,583,145, forward strand.
CCACCATCTGACCAGGGTTGAAGATCACAGAAACACCATCTAGAATAGTTCGCTCCTCTTCAACATAATAACCTTCTTCGTGCTATATACATGCATTTAACATGCATTGTGAAACTTTATCAGCACTGAGATTAAGTGATACTATAAATGCATACCGTATCAGTTCCACCTTGTGCCTCCAGTTCAAGCTCATCAGGGTCTTCGTGGCTTGACTTTTGCCTGACAAGCTTTCTTCTCCTGCTGAAGATGGACGGCCTGGTGCTAGCGTGTTCCTACATGCAGTAGATAGCAGAGGTTAAGTACTGAAATTTTGTACTGCAATAATTTTTGGTATTAGGCTGCGTGTGCGACTAGATTACATCAGCCAAGTTCAATATTGACTGTTTATATTTGTTGCACTGATTCTTAAAAAATCAGCCAACTACTGAATCATTATTTCATGCTCCCAAACCCTAAACCCTACCCACTGCCTAATCACTGTTATACCTGATCTGCATTATGTCCAAAATCATGTAACAACCAGATACAGTGCATAGGGTTGGTATTCTTCAGGTGGGGATATGAAAGGTTACTACTGATAGGATAGCAAATCTTGCATCATTCAAAGGAGCAGTTTTACTACACCAGAAGGGAGGACCACACACACACACAAGGGACAAACAATAGGCAATATATGAACCTATGACCCTATTAGGAAACCTGGCATGTGCTGAGCACACACAGTAGCCTAATTGACCTACCCACAAGCCCTCCTCTGCCTAGTCATGGTCTACATGCAGGTATCAAATGTATCAACAGCTTATCCTAAAGCACAATCCCTCCTGGTACTAGCAGCCATAGTCAACATAGTCAAGGTGGATCTTTAAGGATAAAATACTGTAACAAAATTAATGGCAGACTTGATTATTGGTCCAAAATTCAAACCATGCAAGCACACAATCATGAGCAAACAAAAGTCAATATCTAAATAGAATCAATACAGTGGAGATGCAAAGAGGAGGAACTAAAGGCTGAAGGTGTAGTAAAACAATGCAGCCAAAAACTGCTTCTCCCACTCAACCACTTGCATAAAGTCAAAGGAATGTGATCCCACCACATGCATAGTGTGAATGTCTAATCATAGCACATGTAAGCAATATTCATAACAGCCTTGGCTAATCCCCACAGTGTTAAATTCTATTATGGTCACATTCCAAGGCAATGAGGCACCATGAATCTATCTAAAGCACTTGATAGGTACCAACCATGGTGAAGCATACATGGAGATGGAGAAATGGGCTGGCAGTATACTAAAATCTTTTAATACATATTATATTATTGTGGGCTAGGATAGCCTCAGTTTAGGAACTTAATTTGACTATGCTTAAAAAAATGTTTTCCACCAGCTCCTCTAAGGTGTGGGAACTACCAACTTACTGTAGAAGAGTCAGAGTCTAGCCTGTACAGTGGTCCTTTGTTGCTCTCTTCTTCCTCCACCAGGTCATGCAGTATCACTGGACTAGTCTCATCTTTCTTCTCGTCTTTAAACTCTTTTCTTCTTTTCCGCTTGACAGTGTAGCAAAGGTCAAGACAAGATACTGATATCTTCTTACAATCTTCACAGTGTGGAAACTGTGCATGTTATAATAATATATTATTAAAGAGAAAGAGAGAGTTTTGTGATTGAGAGTATGTATACATGTACATACATGTGTGTGTGTTCCTACGCAACGGTTTACATGCACACACTTTCAAAAATTATTATCAAGTGCACGTAAGTGATGAGAGGGTTGATGCAAAACCCACTGATATCCTTGTCATAAATGTAACAATTGTAAAGTACAAATTGAAGTACATACTGGCATACATTTAAACCTTTACCTGTTGAGTGTTAGCAACTTGAGTCTTGCCCTCCGGTTTCAGAGACTTGAGATAATCATGTTGTTTCTTCTCCAGTCGAAGGAGCCAGAGGCAGAACAGGATCTTTCCAAGCACAGTGAGACCAGCTAGACCGCCAATAAGGACCGCAATGAATATCTTGATCCCAGTGTGCCAGTTGTTGGATGTGAGTTCACCCAGCCGGAGCTCATCTGGACACCGGGGGTTACAGAGAATACCTTAATGTGGAAGAGTATGAATGTGTGCAAATGTACATGTATATGTGTGTGTGTTTCTTTCTGAATGGGTAGTAGTACCACATAACTAGTACAATATAAAATGCATAGCTGTAAGTATCACGTAGTCAAACAGGTGCAGTGATACTGGTACACACGCTCACATGCACACATATATGCACACACACAGCAAAGCACACTTAGGCATATCGGCCTTTCCTGATTCTTGGATGTAACCATAGTCCACGCCCCAGCCATGTCTTCCCATTGTGGTTTGGATTATTCTTCAGGGATAGCGATACATAGCTAGCCTCGTCCCCAGTCCCTCTCTCAATCTCCCAGCTTTTTCGCTTTTTGCGTATAACATTAAAAGCTGGGAGATTGAGAGAGGGCATGGGGGCAAGGATAATACATAGCCTTGTCCCCACAACTATTCCTACAGCTAACTATCAACTAGGATTGGGCCTGCATACTGTACAATACCATAAGTCCTTGTACCTTGACAAGTATCAGTGAATGAAACTTGCCCGGAACCGGTACCATTGTGGGTCAACCAGGATGATAGTGCATCAAAGATAGTGACAGGACATCTGGAACTATTAGCAGCTAGCGGTAGATCTCTCCAGCGACCAGAGGAGATACTTTGGCTACAGAATATAATGGAGATACATTCAGTAACAACTAAAGAACTCTGTTAATACTGCACATATTTTGTACCTGAAAGAACTTGATCCCCTAGTGAATTCAACGGAGTCAGAGCCAAAGATACTTTGATCGTCAGCTCCCCAGAGTGTGGATGTTGCCAGGTAGATATGCTGGAAGCACTGGGTCACATAGTAGCTCAAGAAAGGTGCCTAAAGTTATACATAATAATATGCAACATGCAAAAAAGCTTCTCTAATGACAAAGAATAACACTAAGTCTCTGAGCCATACGGATGTGCTTAATACCTGCGTAGTGACGGTGTCCAGTGTATTATTCATTGTTCCACCATACTCTCCAATGACCCTCAGAACATTGAGTAAAATACCAACACCTCCATTACCATCCCCAGTGTTGGCTGTCTCTTGTACAGTCTCCAAACTGGCTACCTTTTCCAGGCCTGGGGCAAGGAGGTAGATATCATGGATACTGAAGAGAGCAAAGGTTGGAGTGTCTTCAGGGTAATACTGCAACTCTCCATCACTGTTTCGCTGTGTCATGACACAGTGAGCTGAGATACAGCAAGGATACCCAAGTCGATCAGTGTCATCACAAGCACTATTGGATGACAGAATGTCCAGCAGACGTTGATTGTTGTCTGTTGAAGTACCAGTATTCACTTCTCCATCGAATATTGTCTCAATGCCATCTTGAAAATCAACAAACCAAGCTGAGTCAAAGAAGACCTTTAGTTCAGTGCTGGAGTTGACTGTTTCACGAGTCCATTTGGCATGGTTGATGACTCCCAGGCCGCCAGCACTAGAGCCAGCTAGAATAACCTTGTCTGCACTGTCCATACCATATTCAGCCAGGAGCTGTTGGATAATACTCTGATAAATGATCTTGCCACGAAAAGTAAATGAGATGTTAGGGCTTTGAGGATTGAAGTTGAAGCAACCGTTCTGATTGGACGCTGTTGTGTAGTTAAAACAGTCACACTGGGAGGTGGTGGAGTCAACAGCTTCAGTGTTAGTGGTCTCCTCTCCCAACCAAACATCACTACTGCAGTAAGGTATGACCACATGGTTATAGCTGTGGAATAGTGGGTTCTTGGCTGGGTCTCCGTCCAAAATGTCCCTTCCCTCTATAGACGAACTCAGTCCATTCGGAAAATATTGAGTTACACTTCCGAAGCATTTCATTGATGTCATGAATGGAGAGATGACACGTATTGGATCTCTGCCTTGCTGTATTGTTTCATTCCAAACTTTTGCTGGATCAAAAGGTCCATATGGAATTATTGCTGGAAATATATCATCTCTGAATTCCTCACGAACCTGTGTGTGTGTGTGTGTGTGTGTGTGTCCCAAGAATAATAATTATACAAAACTTCTTCCAGTATTTCTAGCCGCTTTCAAGCAATTGCTAAGGTGTGCATACATTGACACAGAATTTCCCTACAGTCTGACGCCCAATCTGTGATGCAGATCTACACACAGAGTTCAATACTATTCCTACTAAGTGTAGTCTCACCACCAGACCCCAACCTCTTTGAGGGAAAGAGTGTGGTGACATTAATGCTCCTTGCAGAGGATTGGGGGCTGGATTATGCTCAGTATTATACTGATTTGAAACAACAGGCTAGGTACTAGCTAGCTCTCGACTATCCTGGAAGCATGAATCCCAAGGGCAAAGTATGAAGCCTCAACCATGTGCGATTCATGCTTCGAAACTACAAAACCAGGAATCAGTACTATGTTACTGTAGCGCAATATGAGTATAGACTGACTCGCCAGGTGTCCCGGCTTTCCTACAAAATGCAGTAGGAGGTGTCGAAGGTAGCTAGCCAGGGTACCTGCACTTCTCATTCCTATCACATGATTGTGCATACCTATAGAATGTTATTGGAAGCTATCAGTTACCAGTGACAAGGAATAACTGTTGTTTACACCTGGGTTGATGATTATCAACACTATTGAGAAGTTACAAAAATTTATGCACAGAAATGGTTAGTTTGTAAACAGCTAACAGAGAGAGATAATAATATCATAATATTTAACACATACATTATGGAATAAAATTGAATATCAATGGCCACAATTCACTGTTTTTCCAATGAACCAACAGGAAAGTCCGATGCATATCTCTAATAAATTTTTAAAGAACTGGCAATACTATTATAAGACTAAAATTAATTGTTTATCACGCCCAGGTAGAAATTAGTCTGGTGAAAAGGGTTGCACTACCGTGTCCCTCCGGAATGCAATAATTGGAGTTTTGGTTGCGTTAAATAAGAAATAAACCATACCGTGCACGCGCATAGCTATAAGCACTATATAGGTCGGGCGCACGCGTGCAACAGATAATTACATTCCAATAGTCATGTGACTACACTACTGCAATCTGATTGGCCACGTACGATTTTCAACGTGGGGACACGGTAGTGCGACCCTTTTCACCAGACTCTTTCTCCCTTTTTGCGTAGGAGGAGCTGGGCACGAGACTAGGTAGATATTGTTTACTGTAGGGACCAGTGCATTATGCCCAATAGTCCATGTGAAATGCAATAACCAAGATGCATCATCCCACTAACGTGTTTACAGATTTTTGTCTTATGATCTTTGCATTGTATGTACATACTTAGGTTGAGTATAATATTATATATGTACTACATGTGGTCTAAAGTGGATTTCGATAGCCAGCTCCTTCAGCACAATACAAAAACTGTAAATGGGTAGATAACTAAGGCTATAGCTTCCATCCCCCCTAAGAGAAAGTCCCTAAGTAGGTAAAATACAGATGGTTTGTACTTTCGTAGGTGAGTTTAAAATATTGTGTGAAATGCTATAATTATAAATAGGGAGAATATGTATTACAGTGGAACCTGTCTATTGCAATCATCTTGGAGGCCAATGGTCAGTGGCTGCCTTTAATAAGGAGGGATAATTATGGAACTTTGCCAGGAGCTTTAAAACTAAGGAGGTGGTTATCAATATTATACACTTGTTCAATTGTATTTCCAAAACGCTAAAAGCCACAATGTCATGGTTATTCTTGATGAACACCTTATTGTTATGCTACCAACGAGTTAACCAAGCATAATTTGTAGCTGATAAACAAAGCATGCAGAGTGGATTACTAAACAGTCCAATAACAGTGCCTGCCACCCGAGTATGTGCATAGGCCATCATAGAAAATAACGTTCATTCCCAAAGTTTCCTATGGCACACTGCTCGAAAATAATTATTTACACCCAATACTGCTAGTCTGGGCTCGAGTCTGGGTGCCAGCCTCTTCACAGGAGACTGCGGCATGCACATTATCAGATTTTCTCCTACCTGTCTCACAAAGAATCTTCTGTTGCAGCTCTGTGTGTTGTAGCAGAGTCCCCCACTCTCCAGAAACACCATCCAGTCTCTAGAGGACTCGTTCCGACGTATGAAGAAACCAGCTCTTGTGAAATCGTTGCAAAGCGCTGTGCTGTTCGTAGAAGATACCCACGCCATCTGCTGTGCGTTTACGACAGCCAGCCACAGCCAGAGCACGCTGAAGATCATCGCAGCCAATGATCTATTGTAGATCCAAGCCATCTTGGCCCACTTGTACTTGCACACACAATCTCGGGGTGTGACAGGATTAATCATTGACGACCACTACCTATCGAACTACATTCTATCGCGCATGCGTGATACGATACGTGCGTGGACTCGCGTGTACAAATCCCGAATCCGCATACCCCCAATCTTGATGTTGTTAAACGAAATTAATGATCACTGGAATTAGGGTGTGGCGCATCAACACCAGTCAAGTTATCCACTTTAATTAATACCACACTGTCTGTATGGATCTCAGTAGCATCGTTGCTGGGTTAGGAAATACTGTCGGTAGCTTCATCCCTTACAAGTGTCCTCGCTGTGGAGAGACGAGGCCCATCAGTGAGTATGACGGGAATATAGTTGATGGCAGTGCTGAATGTCCAAGTTGCAACAAGGATCCTTCACCTTGGGCCACTCATGGTGAATGTAAGTTACTCAGAAGTACAATGATTATTATAATACATGTAGGCGAGCTATGATTAAATTTTATTAAATACACTACGGTCGGGCTTTCCCTTCAAATTCCCTATCATCAATGATTTCAATATTATACTACATGAGACACTGATCAATGATCAATACCATATCCGATCTAATTAATGCGCCACTAAAAATAATTACCGATCTTGGGTGGTGCATAATATTATATATAATAATTATACTTGCACGGAAATTAATGTTCTGGTCCAGGTGGCGCATCTTTCAGAGAGGCGTATTATAATTAGAGCGAAAGTGTGGAAAACGTGGATACTTGGTACTGTCAAGCTATTGTCAATTGTATGTATACCTGTATTACTCTAATTAGAATGCACCTGGAAAAAATAATTAGCATGGCCACATGGCGCATTCTTAGAGCGCGAAAATTAGGATTCTGGCATAGGTAGCACGTTCATTAGAGAGGCGCCTTAATTAGATTGGATATGGTAGAGTTGATACATCATTTCTAGTCTGGCCAGTATGATAATAGTAATATTATATCAGCACTACTGAATGCTGTGTAGTATAATAATGGCTATAATAGCTGTGTGCATTGTTATCATAAACAGAGAAATGCTGACCAAGTATGGATAGTGTAGTGTGACAGGGGAATCCCACTTATCAGGTTTCCGCTTTCCTCCTTGTACACAGCTACAATATTATTATACTAGGGTATATGTAGGTATTATGAGACAGTTGGTATTATGGGACATCCATACTAACGAAGATGGAAGTTTCTGGTTTGGGGGTCATTGTATTATACCTAACTAGAACTATTACCTGCTAAGTTGAATTTGCTATCTACCTTATTTTGACATGGGTTTACGCTTTCATTGTTTAAAAATGTAGTGAAACAATGATTTTCGGTTTTTGGTGTATCAACTTTACAAATTTGCTTATTTGGTACATCAAACTATTAAATTTTATTTTTTGAGGTTAACACTCAAATCTCACTTTAAGCATGCCAACTTGGGTAAGACATCATCTTAAAACACCTCCTGATAATTGCCTTTATCAGTGGGAAGGTCGTGTCTCATAATAGGGACGGTGTCCCATAATATATTCAGTACTAATGATAGCAAAACAATTTTTAAAAAATTGCATCATTTACGGTAGTGAAGTTGATATTTGTAACCCATGTATAAGAGGCCATAGGCAGTCCTTAAAAAATATACCACTTTAACTATTCCTAAAACAATTGTGTAAAAGCAGTCACAAGTTTAGTGTCTCATAACTGGGACATGTACCCTACTACCCTAGGTTCAAACTCCAACCATGAACTGTTGTGTATATTAATATGCATGGCTGAACATATAAATCTACCTCAGCTGTCCTTTATGTATATACAGAACCATGAACTGCATCTCATGCACCCCAATTATGGTCTTGCAACCATATGTATTGTTGCATGCATGGCTATGCGTATACAAGACATGATTTATTACCCCGCGTGCATGCACAAGGGGTAAAGCAATCGGTTTGTCTGTCTGTCGTCGTCATTGTCGTTGTCGTCGGCACGAAAATCGCCAGATCTCGTGTTCTAGGCATCTGTGCGTGCTGTAAGCATAACCAATCAGTAGATATCGGTGAAAAACTGGTTTGTATGCACTTCGAATTGCTCAAAAAGGCTTACTAGTGCTATAAATCGTGCATTTTCTGTTCAGCATGCCTGTGGTTTATCAATCACACCCACTCGTTTAACATAATAGTATGCTGATATCGATGCGCTCAAGGTCTGTGTTGGAAATGGTCGTCAAATCATAAAACAGCTATACAGCAGAGTGTTGCACTACTACACTACAGTGGCTACAGAGCGCGCGGGGTATGTGCTCTATAGAGCTCTAGTATTATGTTTGCAAGCAAGTCTTAGCCCCCCAAAATTAATGTGCCATTGCCTTTCAAATTATTGTTGACAAATTCTAGCAATTGTAAGAGCAGTTGAGAATTCTGATCCTCAGCCATCAGACACTAAAATCAGGGGTAAGTGAGTTATATAATATGTATAATACCTTAACTATGTAATAATATTATGATTGTATATGTCTGTTTCAGATTACGATGATTATGAGGTTGAGAATCGATTTCTTTCCCGGATTGAGTGGCAAGAGGGCTCAGATAAGAAAAGAGTGCAGATCTACGATGAGAGTGCTCACCAATGGCAGAAGATTGGGGAGCAGCTTGGACTAGAACATGGAAAATTAGTCAGCATTCGAAGAAATTATAACGATGATCGTGAGCGAGTGAGAGAAGTACTTGGAGAGTGGTGTGATAATGCCAATAATCTGGGAAACTGCCAAATTTACCCTAAAACCTGGAGTGGCTTGATTGTACTCTTAAGCAATAGTGACCTTGGTACACTTGCCATTAAAGTCCACAGCGCTCTCTCAGCACCAAAAAGTAGTGTTCATGGAAACATGGTGTAGATCATTAACATGAATAACAGAATAATAATTGCATGCAGTCATCAAAATTAATTACTATTATACTTATCACTATTATGTGTATAACTATTAATACAGTTGCAAATAATATTTATTAATTATGATTGGACGGAGCATAAAAAGGGTGTGCCAGCAGTGCTAAAATCAAACCTCTGTTTCTAGAGTGTGCGCTTTTGCTCTTATCTGACTTTTGTTCTCTCTCACAATCTTACACCACCTTTCCAATGGGATCGTTCCAGGCTTCTCTTCTTTACTAACAGCTGATGATTGGGCAGAGAGTCTCTTACGCAGTTCCATTTGAGAACCTTGATGATGTGCAGTGGAGATCTCATTAAATTGTGTAGCTTGGGGTGACTTGGTATTATTACTTTCAGCTCTCATCTTTGCTAAGTAAAGGGAAAGCATATCGGCTACGTCAGGAATGCCTTGGCCATGGTTCCTGTTTCTTTTTACATCAGCTAAGACACGCTTTGAGGCATCCTTGAATCTGGACAAGGGTTTACTAGGTTTGCTAGCAATATTCCTTTCTTTATCCAATATATCATCTTCAAAAAATGCTTTTGTAGTGTGAACACGATCTTGTACTCGTGATTGTAGCATCTGTTGACGTGACTGAAGAGATATCTTAGAAATTGGTGATAGAGGTGGACTGGTACCTCGAGTTTGCCCCTGCTTCTTTTGTGAGCTAAGTGATGCCACCAGATCAGCCAATCGAGGTTGTTGCTTTGGCCTCCAAACTTGACGACCAGAGGGATTCATGCCCATCGAAGCACTTGCAGAATCCTTTCTCTTCTTTACATCGTCAGCAGTTTCAGGTTCATCCAGTGACATGGTGATAGCTTTCTTCCACCGCTCTCGAGCCTTGCTTGATCTGGAGGGACTCTTCTCTGAGCATTCTTCCTCCTCCTTGCTTCTATTCTCACTGTTTTCTGCTGACTCTTTTGCCATTGTACTGGTAGTGGTTGCTTGGAGCACTCCTTTCTCAGCTTTCTCCCATAGAGTGGGCAATGAGAGCTTACGTTCTTCACTATCTGTAATCAAATAATGAGCATGCACAAAGTAAAATTAAGGGCAGACGGGGTATAAAACATATCACTACCATGCATGTATTTTTGTGGCACTAATAGAAGAGTAACAATCATAATAATAATTATATTCCTTTTCGTGATGGCTAGTTAGAGCAATAGGAAAAAATTATTATGCATACCTTGACGATCCAGACTGAAGTGACTTTGATACTTCTCATGATTAGCATCAAACTCTCTTGCAAGAGTATCATTTGGCCTATTCACAATATTAAATTATTGCATGGAACTCTGAACAGTACATGAAACTATAATACATAGCTACCTCTTAACAACTGAACGGATGGTGTTAAAAGACAAAGTAGTGTGTCTCAACCAGTTTGCAAGAATAGCCACCAATAGGTAGAACATTGTAAAGCTAAGCAAAATCTGTATATTTGTGTGATAATAAATTAACTGATCAATAATTGGATGATTTACAGAAGTAACTCACCACTAGGTGAAGGTAAGGATTGATCTTGTCAAAGAAAAACTGACGGAGAATGTAGGGACCGGAAGTAATGTAGCATTCCAAATGGTCTCCTGTGCAATCAGTTTCAAACTCAGACAGGACAAAGAAAGCAACAGAAGAGAGGCCATAGTAGTTTGGATTGATGTACACCAGCCAGCGATATCTAAACATTAATTTTATGAGTACAATGTAATATTTATCACTATTATGAAAGTTACCCCCAGTGGAGGACACCAACTGGTATGAAGAAACCACTGCTGAAGCCAGCCACAGCTGATATGACTTGAGCAAGACGCAATGGCTCTGGAATGGCACAGATGAGGGCAATGATAAGAGCTATCCAGGTCTGGTTCAGGGCAACATTGACAACAAGAACTTGAAGGTATGCCAACAGATCATACGAATTGGAATTCACCAACTAAAATTGGAATAAAAATGGATATAGAATCTTTAGATTAGCTACAGCGCTTACCAGCAGATAAATCACAGTCACTGAAAGAACAATGGGAAAGAAAGCAATGAACATGAAGCGTACGAATCCTTGAAGAACAATATCGTGTGGTCGTCCAACACCATCAGCTTTCTCGAACCTATACACTTCCAGTGCTGGCTTATAATAGAGGTACATGGCAGGGAACATAAAGAGAGCACTGGCTGTGGAGAACACACACATCCCTGACACAACAAGAAACGCCTGGCCTATCTGAAAATAAGTAGTACCTGTACAATAAACCATGAGATAAAATAAACAACGAATAATAAAAAGTATTGCCATGTGACTTGCCAAGAGCTGTTCCAAATACAAGAAACATGATTGGCAAGAAGGCCACCTTATACCAGGTCCTTTTAGCTGCTCTGGCCTCCAATACGGCCATCCTAGTGAACATGGAAATCTGCTTGGATCCACAAATATGGTCTTGAACTGATTTCAAGAGTGAATGATCAGATGTATCCTGATACTCTTCCCATCTACATCAGTCCATACACAAGCAATATATTATTATGATGACTTCAAATAAAGGGGTGCCATAACCTCACCTTGCTCGCACAATCGCTTCCCTGATAGTATTTGGTTCTTCAGAGTTCTGATAGTGCTGGGTGATTATCTTCCGCATCTTTGGATTTCCAAGCATGTCCATGATCACATCTATCATCAAGATAATAATCTCAGTTACCAGGATATTAATTTTAATACCCAGTAGATTAACTATACCAGCTGGATTGTGGACCTTAACAAGCGATGGGATCACAAGACCTCGTTTCAGGTAACTTGACGTCAGTGCACTAACAAACACCTCATAAGCTTTGTCAGGAACATCAGAATAAGATACCTGCAGTGAGTGTAAAACTTTCATCAAATCGGAGATTATCTTTGTACAGCTTAGCCTAGTAGCATTGATCACCTTTCCATCAGAGAGTAGCACTAGCTGGTGAAACATGTGGAAGATCTCCAGTCGAGGTTGATGGATAGTGAGGATCACAGTGCGGTTGGAGTAAGCAAGCTTGTTCAAGTGAGTCAATAGTTCATAGGAAGCAGAGGCATCCAGACCTAATTATAACAAAATTGCAATGTATAAATTCGCTAAATCTGAAGTGACATAATTTTCAGTTGCAATCAGCATAGAAACAAACGAAGATCCTTGAACTGTTCCGTAAACTTGCCAATATTTCTATTAGATGTGTTTGACTAGAGAGCATCTATACCAAAATATCGGCATTAAATTGTCCACAAAAATCTTCGTTTGTTTCATTTATTACTAGATCTAGAGATAACTAACCAGAAGTAGGCTCATCAAGAAATATAACGCTGGGAAGATTTAGAAGTTGAAGAGCAACAACCAAGCGTTTCTTCTGACCACCACTCAAGCCACTTCCTGTAGCTCCACCCACTTTAGTATCGGCATGTTTGAGTAAACCAGTCTGCATACAATGGAAATTCAACAGGTCAGCATGTCATGACATGTACAATGGTAGTCTTATCCCCAGGTTAGTACAAAGGTCAGGAGGTCATTCTGTATTCTTTAGGTATATGGACCATTTCATTTATCAGCATGTGGTAGGGATTAGTGTACGGACACTTTTACGGGAAATTATACCGTGAAAATGTAGCACTTGTGCATGCAGTGGATACCAGGCCTTCTCTCCCCTCCCCCCTCAGAGGGCCTGGAGACAAGGCTAGCATAATGGTTTCAACATCTTACACAACATCATACTAGCTACCGACTGATACATGTACACATACTTCTGACCACACTGAGTACCATCTGACCATATACTGAGTATCAATTATTATTATTAGCTGTTCATGCATGCTACTACAAGGGCAGAGAATAGGTAACAAAAGTGGGGGGGCTCAGACCTTTGACTGTGACAACAGTTAGGCTGTGGGCATATGCCCACAGCCACCTAGGGGGGTCTGGGGGCATGCTCCCCCAGAAAATTTTGGAAATTTCGACTCTCTGAGAGCGTTTCTGATGCATTCTGGCAGTAGTTTTTTGGCTGATTTAGTAGCAATTTTTACTTGAGCACTGTCGCAAACATCTAGAATTATGACAGAACTATATGTTGCTGTACTTTTGTAGTATGGGCTTGTGATAAAATGGGGGGGGGGGGGGGGGGGGGGGGCTCAGCCCCCCTTGTTTCCCAAGTGGGGGGGCTGAAGCCCCCCCTGCCCCCCCCCCTATTTCTCCGCCCCTGTACTAGTAGCTGCTTACCACATCCATGACTTGTTCTATTCTTTCAAATTTTTCGCGAAGTGTGAAGCTGTTTGGAAGCTTCAGGTGAGCGGTCAGAGTGAGGTTGTCTCTCACAGTCAGCTCCTCATAGTAGGGTGTGGCCAACTGGAGCACATAGCCAGTATTAGCAATGTACCATTCACGGACTTTTTCAATCGGAGTGCCATTGATGTATATGTCACCCTGCAATACAGATATGACATTAATAATTTGGATAGTTATTGTCAGTAGCTATCTGTGTTCAGCAGCCAAGTCTCCAAATCCTAACTAGAGATAATACACCTACAAGGTTTCATTCCTTGACAATTCCGGGATCCCCAGCCAATACATCAGAGTAGCTAGCTACTAGTATACATAGAAGCTAATCACCACATAATCATGAGAATACCTTAATAGTGCCCGTCTTTCTCCTGCCTGTGAGTAGATCAAGGAATGTGGTCTTACCACATCCTGATGGTCCCATGATACCAACCATCTCTCCAGGGTTGAAAAACACAGATACACCATCCAAAATTTTAAACCGACTTTTATCTCCATTATCTTCAGGCTGCATAGTATTCAGGAGTTAAAAAAAACCCAAAGCCTAAAAAATCCCCCTATACTAATTACCCACCTTCTCTCAAGGCTCATACACATGATTAAATTTTAGCGTAGAAATAACATTGTCAATTTCTATCATCTTGTTTGATGCTATATTATAGAGCTGATTACATAATATTTAATTTTGTAAGTAGCTCAATTACGATTGCATGCTGTTGTACTTCATTCTGCATCATTCCCTCACTAATTCTTACACAATCTGAGGAAGTCGATGGTAGCCGACCACTTTCACCATCAAAATTCTTTTGCTTTCTCATCTTCTTTTCAACTACCGGCTCAGTACTTACAGGGGGTGTTATAGAAAGACGACGAATCTATATATTATAGAAATCCAAATATCAATGTAAATACTGATACATGTATGATACCTTACAGCAGAAATAATATTAGTGGACATCACAGATACTGACGATCTTCTCTCTTCTTCTATAGTGGAATAATACCATTAGAGAGAGAAAAGAAAGAGGGGAAGAGAGGAAGAGGGAAAGTGGGAGAGGGGGGGGAGAGAAGGGGGGGGATGGAAGGGGGAGAGAGCGGAGGGAAAGAGTTTAATCACCTTTCTCAGTTATGCAATCCTTTTTATCCTCTTCTAGTATCTCAAGTAAAACGACGGGAGCAGTCTCATCCTTTTTCTCATCTTTCAATACTCTGGCCTTAACAGAGTAGCAAAGATCAAGGCACGAAACTGATATTGCATTATCATCATCACAGTCTGGAAACTGCAGGATCATGTGACAAAATTTCAAGTCTACTATCACTGCTAAGCACCCTTAGGCTAATAGTGACTGCATAATGTCATGCTGCTTTACAGGCGTATACACATTCCATAATATGAGAGGTCATATAACCCCAAATTATACTCTTCCCTGCTCTCTTTCTCTCTACCACTTGTAGATACTACTAGTACAGGTACACAAATTAAAGGAAAAGAACTGAACTACACTCACAATTGTTATATAATTACCCCGCACGCATGCGCAAGGGGCCGGTAAAGCAATCAGTTTGTCCATCTGTCGTTGTCGTTGTCGTTGTTGTCATTGTCGTCGTCGGCACAAAAATCGCCAAATCTCGACTTCTAGGCGTCTGTGCGTGCTGTAAGCACAACCAATCGGTAGATATTGGTGAGAAACTGGTTTATACGCACTTGGAATTGCTCAAAAAGGCTTACTAGTGCTACAAATCGTGCATTTTCTGTTCAGCATGCCTGTGGTTTATTGATCACACCCACTCTTTTAGCATAATGGTATGCTGATGCGACTGTGCATGCTCAAGCTCAGTGTTGGAAAGGCTATACCTCAGAGTGTTGCAATACTACGCCACAGCTCAGAGCATGCGGGGTATGTGCTCTACAGAGCTCTAGTTATACATAATGTCATAATAATAATTATTATGATGTTGATTCAGTACTTCCTCAACTCAACTGGGAATTATCAAATTATTGGTGTAGGTGTGCATGCAAGACTTCCTGTATTATCTCCCTTGGACTAGTAATTATGTGAACAGGTACAGGTGGAATGTAAGCCATTGGTCACTGTAATAACAATTCAAGGAAGCTACTTATCTTTACCTGTAGTGTGGGCTGATTGGCACATTCCACCTTCTTATCCAGGGATTTGATGTAATCACGCTGTTTTTTCTCCAGCCGAATCAGCCAGCATGAGAACCATGTCTTCACGATTACACAGACAACAGCAAGGCTAATAATGACTAGAGCAATGAAGATCTTGGCCCCAGTGTTCCAGTTGTTGGATGTGAGTACACCCAACTGGAGCTCATCTGGACACTGGGAGTTGCAAAGGGCACCTTAAAGTTGTGTGTATGTATGTATGATGTGTGCACATGTATGCACGTATGCTCATTATTGTGTGTGTGTGCATATGTAAATTTGTGTTTGTAATCACCTAACAACCATTTTCCCCCTTATTATTGGCTATGGGATGAGTGTAGAAGATCATAGGGTAGCATAATAATGAAATGCTCTCGTGTTTATGCAAACGTCTTTGTGTCTGTAATGGGGTCATGGACAAACAATCAGACATTAATTGGAGGGGACTCGACCACATATTTCATACATCTCAATTAATATCGTGTAAGTACTACTTGAGTACATGTTTGTGTGCGTGTGCATATGCATGTGTGTGTGTGTGTGTGTGTGTGTGTGTGCAGTAATGGATCAATACACATACTGGCATGTGAGGGTGTGGAAATCACACAGGATACCTGATACTGTAAATGTATACCTTGACAAATATCCGTATACTCAACATAGCTAGATTTGTTGTGATTCATCCAGACGGTGAGTGCTTCAAGAACTGACACTGGCTGTCTGAATCTGGATTGGTCAGCAGCTAGCATCAGTGTATTCCAGCGACCAGAGGAGATGAAATGGCTGAGTATAATGATGATCCATTATCATCTTACTCTCATATCGAAACATTATATGGGATAGTATTACCTGAAGGATGTCATGCCTCCGGTAAACTCAAGAGAGTCAGAGCCAAAGACGCTTTGACCATCAGCTCCCCAGAGTGTGGATGTTGCCAGATAGATATGCTGGAAGCACTGGGTCACATAGTAGCTCAAGAACGACACCTGTTGGAGTACAACAATAATGTTATTCCCTTGTATCATGGACAAAAAAACTGCTTGAACATGCATGCATGTGAGCATGCACCACATGAGATCAGAGGATGTGATGATAATAATAATATCATAGTGGTCAGATTGTGGAACTAACTACTCTTCATGTGTGCATTCTTATCTTACAGTGTTGAGACCACAATTAACATGTTGTGCTAGAACAATTGCTATGTATACCTGAGTGGTGACTGTATCCAATGTGTTATTCATTGTTCCACCATACTCTCCAATGACTCTCAAGGTATCAATTATGATATCAATTCCACCATTACCATCCCCAGTATTGGTTGTCTCTTGTAACGACTCTAAACTGGTTGCTCTTGCCAGTCCTGGGGCAAGGAGGTAGATATCATAGATACTGAACAGGGCAAAGGTTGGAGTGTCCTCAGGGTAATACTGCAACTGTCCATCACTGTTTCGCTGTGTCATGACACAGTGAGCTGAGATACAGCAAGGATACCCAAGTCGATCAGTGTCACTGCAAGCACTGTTGGAAGACAGAATGTCCAGCAGACGTTGGCTGTTGCTAGAGGAAGAGCTAGTTGCTGATTCACCACTAAATATTGTCTCAATACCATCTTGAAAATCAATGAACCAAGCAGAATCAAGGAGAACCCTCATTATAGTATTGGGTTCCAGCACATTACGAGTCCATTTGGCATGGTTGATGACTCCCAGGCCTCCAGCACTAGAGCCAGCTAGAATAACCTTGTCTGCACTGTCCATATCATAATCAGCCAGGAGCTGTTGGATAATACTCTGATAGATAATCTTGCCACGAAAAGTAAATGAGATGTTAGGGCTTTGAGGATTGAAGTTGAAGCAACCGTTCTGATTGGACACTGTTGTGTAGTTAAAACAGTCACACTGGGAGGTGGTGGACTCAACAGCTTCAGTGTTAGTGGTCTCCTCTCCCAACCAAACATCACTACTGCAGTAAGGTATGACCACATGGTTATAGCTGTGGAACAGTGGGTTCTTGGCTGGGTCTACGTCCAAAATGTCCCTTCCCTCTATAGACGAACTCAGTCCATTGGGAAAATATTGAGTTACACTTCCGAAGCATTTCATTGATGTCATGAGTGGAGAGATGACACGTATTGGATCTCTGCCTTGCTGTATTGTTTCATTCCAAGCTTTTGAAGGACTAAATGATCCATATGGAATCACTTCAGGAATTTTGTTATCAGAAAATTCATCACGGACCTATTGTTCAATCATGGCCAGCATTTTTGTGTGTGTCAGTGTTTGTGTAGGTGTGAATGTTTATAGTACAATATACACAAAGTATATATCACATAATTGTAACATACAGTGTTGTAGCCAGCTCATATCTTAAAGGGGGTGGTGGTTAAAAGATCAAAGCATTAAATAACCACATCAAACAAAACTGTGGTTGGAGAGAAGGGTGGCTGCCCTTCATTTTACCCTCTGGCTACATGCAACCCTGACATAATATTATTATTATAGCACGGTCGCCACAGTAATATTATGTCCCATAGTGATACTTCAATAATAATTCTGTAAAGGAAACTTTGATCCCACTAAACTATGTGTGAATGGAAAACAGGCATATCAGATAGTATACTGCATGGTCCCAAAAATAGCAATAGACCATGATTCTAGAAAAGCTAGCACTAAATCAAGCGATCAAGCAAGTTTTTAGAGAATACAGCGGATCAAGTGTTGTTTTCGTCTTGATCACTGTCGCAGGATGGAAGTATAGGGGCCACATTACTGTAGTGTCCCAGGCAAGCACCCAACTCCCGGATGAGTGCCCATGCACCGGCCACTATAGCAGCTTCTACACAAATGTAAGGAATTTTGATCCCGAGTATATAAGCACCCATACAGATCAAAATTATGAGTTGTTTTTAAGCATCCATGGGTGCTTACCTGGGACGCTATGGTAATTGTGATGAATACCCCTTGACATAGCTCAACTTCTTTCGTGTGTCTAAATTAATATCAATCATCATATGCAGTGGGCAGCTCGTACCTAAGCTTAATTAAGCATGACTGTTTAATTAATGACCTGGCTTATATTTCATGGATGTAATTACTCCCTCAAGTATATTACTGTAGTTCATTCAATTAGTCTGCAAGCCTCCTCACATTCTAGTAAACAGCAGGAATTAATTTTTTTATCTTCCTGGATGCTTAGTTTATCGGGTGTAGTAGATAACTATTACCATACTTTGTTACTTTTCTGATAAAAGTATAACCTGTCTCATGAAGAATCTTCTGTTGCAGCTCTCTGTGTTGTAGCAGAGTCCCCCACTCTCCAGAAACACCACCCAGTCTCTAGAGGACTCGTTCCGACGTATGAAGAAACCAGCTCGAGTATAGTCATTGCAGAGAGCTGTGGCATTGGAAGCGGACACCCATGACATAGTAATACTACTCTTCTGAGTGTCCTCAGTCTGGGCAATGACACCAGACCCGATGCATACACAGACAACTACAGCTACAGCTAGCCATGTCAGCTGCAATGATAAGGTAGATCTGGACATCTTTAATCTGGATCCTGTCTACATCCTCGAAGCATTATTGCGGGCCTTAAATAACAAGGCACCACCCACAATGATTGGGTATCAGCAGTGGGCCATGGGGGAGGGGCTCAGCATGTGACTACGGTGGTATGCTATAGATAGTCAATGTCGCCAATAATATTAATTTTATTACCTTATGTATAGCATAAGCCATGGATAAACGTCATTAATGCTGTATATATAATATAAGTAATAGATAAACTATGGTTGCCCAGGATATACTGTTCATATACCACCCTGAGCTCGAGGGCGTAGCCCGAGAGCGAAGGTGGTATATGAACGGTGTATCCTGGGCAAACATAGTTTATCTATTTAATATCTTGACCATGATTGGTAAGTGTAATCAGCAGACTGTTTACTTTTTCGTATTTGAGTTGGAGTAGATAGTAGGTAGCTAGATTCTATCATAATGATAATCTGAATAGTCTACCAAGCTGGAACCCTCCTAGTGATTGTATTATGTGTGGGAGCTACTGGCTATAGCTAGTGAAAAGTTAGTAGCTACAACACAAACTTGGTATGCCAGTACAACTGTGTTATTGGACTATAATTGTCAGGGTAGGGAGTTATAATGCCTGAGGGCTGGGGTATATGGTAGTTATACCATGGCTGTTACCTAGGATACAAGGCTAAATCATGATATTATGAGATTTATAGCAGCTAGCATTGTATAGCCAGCAGGTTCTGATCCAGCCCAATTAATATGGGCCATTCCATGCATGCTATCAGGCACCCCAAAACATTGAATACTCTACATAGAGATCTAGATGTGTTTTCAGTTAATAATTATTATCATGTATACGTATGAAACATTATTGTGATACTTATATACAAAATTAATCATATTATTATAGGCCACTAAGTGTAATAATTTTTGAAGTATGGTGTGATCAAAGCTCTGTTTCTAGCTTGTACCCACCATCAAAGGGAGTGTATGAAGTCTTGCTGTCCCAGACAAGCTTGTGCCACTTGTCCAATGGGATGGCTCCTAGTGCTTCAGTATTAAATGTCCCTCGAGTGCTGCGCCGTTTATGCAATTTTACTTTTCCGTGGTGGGTCTGAAAAGTCGTTGATGTCATTCCTTTGTCCGGTGATGCTGATTTTTTGCCTTCTGCTCTCATCTTGGCTAAATAGAGTGAGACAACATCAGAGAGAGTCTTACAGCCCTCTCTCTCTCGCTGCTGCTTCTGTAAGTTCATGGTTATGCGTCTGGAGGCATCCCTGAATGACATTCTTGGCTTTTTAACTCTCTCTTCGTTCAATATCTCGTCGGTCAAAACTGCCTGGGTCACTTGTATGCGGTCCTGTAACATCTGCTGACGTGATCTTAGAGAAGTAGTAGGAGTGGTGGGTGATATTGGAGATGCCTTTGCTCCACTGTCTTGCTTCTTTTTCTCTTGCAGCTTCCCGAGTGAGGTGACTAGATCTGCTAGACGAGGCTGCTTCTGAGGTCGCCAGACTTGGTGATGGTTATTTTCTTCTTGACTACACGCGGAAGTCTGTTTCTGATGAGCACCTCCGTTCCTCAGCCCAGGATTGCCACTTGCTTGGT
Organism: Cliona cf. orientalis; assembly: GCA_963930775.1. Classification (NCBI taxonomy): domain Eukaryota; kingdom Metazoa; phylum Porifera; class Demospongiae; order Clionaida; family Clionaidae; genus Cliona; species Cliona cf. orientalis. Next base: position 3,604,009 of record OZ005696.1, read on the forward strand.
TGTCCAAGTCCGTGTGTGATTCTCTAATCGTTCTATTAGCGGCGGACCGCCATAATCCTCGAGCCCTGTCATTCTTTGGACTTGGTTTGACAGCTACTTCTCCGAGTCCTGCTTCCTCTGTGACTCCTCCTTGCTCTCGTGTTAGTGACTCCTCTAATGCATCTTGTCTTCTTATGGCATGTGCATCATCGTTACATGATTCTGTCTCATCCTCTTCCCCCACTGTGGATAATGGTTGTTTATATCTGTCGTCTTCTTCAGATTCTATGGAATGAGAGTACAATGTAAACATTCAATTTATATGTACCAGTGAATATGACTGTGCGGACACAAAAACAATTACTTGCCTTCTTCTTGGCAACTAAAGTGTTTTTCATACTCAGCATGATGAGCATCAAATTCTTGAAATAGTACATCGGTTGATCTATTATAAAGATATTAAGGAAGTGAGTGCATGTATGTAATGATAATTGCTTTATAGTACTTTCGAAAGAGTAGGCCAATCCGTTTTAGCCGAGAAAGGATCACTGTATGCCTAATCCAGTTGGCGAAAATGGCCAGCAAAAGGTAAAATGTAGTGAAAGATAGCAATATCTGTATAAGATTGAAAACAACGCATTAGTGGCCGCATTGTATAATATACATGCAACATGAGCCCCACCAATCATAGGCAATAATCATTTGAAGCCATAATCCCACTTTCACTATTGCATAACAGTACTAGGAAGATATCTTGATCATGCAAAACTTACAGCTAAGTGAAAGTAAGGATTAACTTTGTCAAAGAAGAACATATTGAGAACATAGGGACCAGATGCAACGTGGCATTCCAACTGGTTTCCTGTACAATCAGTTTCGAACTCAGACAGGACAAAGAAAGCAACAGAAGAGAGGCCATAGTAGTTTGGATTGATGTACACCAGCCAGCGATACCTGTATCATGCCAGTATAGCTCTCAGGGAATATTATATTATATAACTAATTTAATAAAGCTTACCCCCAGTGAATGAGTCCAATAGGTATTAGGAAACCACTGGAGAATCCTGCCACAGCTGAAATGACCTGGGAGAAGCGAAATGCCGTGGAGGGTACAGCACAGATGAGGGCAATGAGAAGAGCTATCCAGGTCTGATTCAGGGCAATA